>OZ007529.1:7888937-9149151 GCA_963931895.1 Eupithecia pulchellata
CGGTGCGTGAATGATTTTTTTTTATCTATAGTTAATAGTTAAAGTGGTTGTGTTTGTGGAACGTGTTCTGTGACTATCTGTGAAAACGGTGATAAAGTGCAGGTAAACATTTTAATAAACTGTAAGAGCTTCGATGTAGATTTTTACCTATTATTATCACGATCATAAGTATATGTGTATGTACGTTAGGTATTAGGCGTGTATGTTCGTGTGAGTGGCCACGTGGTAGGTGCCGTGCTGTGCTTGGTGTGCGGTCTCTAGGCGTAGAGTGCTTCGCCGGTAGCGGTGCTCGTCCTCGTAGGATCTCCTCCGACGTAACCTTACTCACGTGGTGCAACTACTTGTGACTCTTTTTCTGTACCACTATACTCTGTTTTCTAAAAGTATGTGCCTTGGAAAATGCTTTCCTCGACTTGACTTGTAGTTTAGAGCGTATTTTGAACCATTTAGAAGAATATCTTCTCTCTGTCTGTACGGACAAGTAATCCCCTAAGTGCAATACACATCATGACCGTGCCTTTACCGTTCTATAGACTTTGAGAGGGACGTAATTAACAATAGGTTTTAAATACGCTTGCCTCGATAGAGGGTCACCCACCAACGATTACTTTTGTATTTTTGTAAAGTAACCAGCTTTTTTATTGTTTTATAATTAAGACGCGGTAATAGCATTAAAATTAAGTTAGGACCAACATTCTAACTTAGCAAGCGTCAATTGGCTAATCTTAAAAACATCTCAATAGGATAAGAGACGAAAAGACAACGATTCATAATGTTCTAAAAATTATATAATTTGATTGCTTTACCCATGAATAATATCCATTGGCAATAAATTCTTTAGATTGTCATTAAAAAATATAGGTATATATTAGCTGGTAACACAACGGTAAATAAGGTCTATGAAATCCCATTGCTATAGTTTTCTAGGTGTGGAAGCTTCTTAACGAAATAGATCAGTCTGTTTAAAGGACTTTTCTAACCCGAAATGGCCCTAGCTAACTCTATAATATATATCGATAACTATATTACATTAATTTTTCATTTCTATTTTTGTTGCACATTTCTTCTCTTACTTAGTTTTATCTATAAGTGTATTTAAACTATATTAAATAAACATGTACAGTTATCGTATACTTAGTCTAATATTATTAGGTATAGAAAGTAAGTTTACAACCCTTTATTTATCCTCGTCCTGAAAATCCGGCGCTGCCAAATAAATGTGAAGTTTACTGTACATCCCTAGCATGGTATGCGGGCTAGACTTTTTTTACAAAAATTAAGACGCCATATTGTAATTGCTTGTAGCAAAGTTTTAAAACCCAAAGAGGTTTAAATGGTTGTATCACAAAGATTTAACATTAAAAGAAAGACAATTTATGTTTTTTTATGAGTAACAATAATAATTTAATCCGCATCTTAATTATTATAATAATTCTTCTCAACTGGTTTCCTTAGGAGTTAATTAGATAATAATATTCTTTACATTTAATAAGATAAATCAAGAATATTCGTAACATTACGCACAGAATGTTTGCTTTAAATCTTCTTTGGCACAAAAATTTAAATTTTGTGCCCCAGTCCATCCACCAAGAATTTTTTATAGGTGTTACTTTTGTTTATGGAATGTTGAGTCATAAATTTTGATGGCGTAATAAAATAAAGCTAACTGTCACCCGGATTTTATTTGGGTCTTTGGCCATATACATAAAATTTTATTTATTGAAATTTTAGAGGCAGTTTGGGCCGATATGCATGATATAAAAATAATTTCTAAAATAGTCTGACCAGCTGAGTCCATTAAGGCAGAATATTCTTTTAAAAATTACAAAACACAAAATTAATTCAATAAGAGTCTGCAATATGCAAGTTAGTAATTCAAAATCGTTATTTATATCAGAATCTGTGAAAGCTACTAGCGGCAAATTTAAGGAAATGATACTTTGAACTTTTATATTGGATTACATGTTGTGGACAAATTTTATCTTTATTTATTTTATGCTCAGGAACTGCATACTTTTGTTGGATTTTTATTTTGCCAAGAAAAGTACAAGTTACCTAAGTACATTTGTCTTTAAATTTTTCGATTGGTTTTTTCACCTTGTTTAACTTGTAGGTTTCAACAGTTTTGGCTCTAGGAAATAGGTGTCCGTCTATCGCTCTGTACTTCTCACTCACGAGATAACCATAATCTTGTCATTTCGCTCTAAATCCATCTTGTAGCGGCGTTATTGCACACTCTTACATACATTTAGCTATTGCACAACTTATGTTTTTTTAATAATGTGTTGTTCAAATAGAAATAAATTACATTTACCAATTACCACTATAGCAGTATATGCTGAAGTTAAATTCAGTAATGCTCAATTTTTAAATTCAGTATGTTTTTAAACGAACCACCCTAACCTAAAATTCTGTCTTGCCACGTCTTTTTATATGCGATTTAAGATCCTTTGCAATAAATTTTGCTTACAATACATAAAACTCGACGCCAAGCAAGTAAGTTATTTGTGTCGTTGTTTATTAACAAACATTCTACATCGAGTTTGTCTGGAGTATAGGTACAATGATTCTACTCTGAATTACGCTGACGCTTTTCGGCCCATTGATGTCGTAAAACAAGGTACCAATGATCGTTCTGGAATATCTTACCATTAATTTAGATATGTCTATATGTATGATGTAGGTAAAAGTGCGGAAACGTCGGAAAGTTGCGCGACTGTTTAGACAGCTTACCTATGGCCAGACTATTTGTTCTGGTACACTATAGATATTTTTTGAAGATATTTTATTAACTT
Source organism: Eupithecia pulchellata (assembly GCA_963931895.1). Classification (NCBI taxonomy): domain Eukaryota; kingdom Metazoa; phylum Arthropoda; class Insecta; order Lepidoptera; family Geometridae; genus Eupithecia; species Eupithecia pulchellata. The sequence continues at coordinate 7,891,733 of OZ007529.1, forward strand.
CGTTCAAATCAAATAATAACATAATTTCAGTTATTAACAACACCACTGTAATAATGACTCGATAGCGTTAAGGAACCCGACTGAATAGTCAAATTTTTTAAGCATTGTAAATTATGAACTGTAGGTAGGCGGTAGATGGTCGTAGGTTACATTTTGATCAACTAGGACTGATGTTATCTAGTTGATTTATACTTTATTGGCTAGCTAGGGTAACTATAATGCCCCATAACCAACCTTAAGGAACACCTAGCTTAAATATTATTATTGAGAATATTTATGCGTATTATCTATACTTATTTGAAGATATTTTAATTTTAAAACTACTCGTAAAATATTAATTTGTGAAAAATGTATTTAAACCAATTTTATTTATTTTCGTATTAGCATAGGTATTCATTAATCGAAATATTTTGTTGTGATTAGATTTGATATTTGTATTTTAAATTTTAAACGTTGCCAAATTTATTAAATCCATACTAAAATGTAAGTTAGTTATACTAGGGGTAACTCTGATGATAGACATGTGTCGCGTGTTTTTCATTTGTAAATATCTGTCTTGGGATTCAGTGAGCAGTTTCATGTTCGAAGCCAGGCTTGTCTGGCTGGTCTAGGAATTGAGAGAACTAAGCTCAAACATACATAGCATATACATTGTAGGTAGTGTAGTTTGATATCGTCATCATTTGTCACGAATAATTAAATGTATTAACTCAATCTCTTCTTTTATTTACTACCCAAAATACGGTAAGATGGAATATCTGATAGGAAATATGGTGATAGGCTTTTAAATATTTTTGTTTTTATTTTTTCAGCGAGGCAATACAGCCAGCTTCTTGGGGAAGCTTTTGACTGGTACAGATCTGTTGAGTTACCTGCAGATTGTTTGCAATAGTCTGCAGTTAGTTCAATTGTTTAAATTTTAAGTACTCGTTCTAATTTTGTTAGACTATTGTTATTTTCTTTGTTTATACAAATTCATTAAATTATTTTGTTATTGCAATACATATGTATAAAAAAAACGTAAATAAAGTAATTTTAAATTAGATCAGAACTTATGAATAAAGTAACGAAATTAAAGTAGTAGGGGAGAAATAAAATAATATCAAGATAATTTGAACTATGAGGGCTTTATAATAACAAAAATCTTAGTAGGTTAGAACAAGTTTTTATAAGGTAAGGGTTAGGTTCGGCTATGGTCGTCATACCCTGATGCTTTTGTTGCTAGTAAGCTCTAGATATAAGTACCTACTCTTTAGATTTTCTTTTAAAAAGAACTTAATAAAGCAAACGAAATACTTATACCGAATAAATGTAGTCGCTGTAAATTAAAAAAAAATGTTTATATTTTATTTTTTTATTTACAAAGTTTTGTTCACAAAGTGTGCCTCGTGTTTAAGTTATAAAAATAATGATACAGAACGAAGTTTCTTCCCTATTACAGAGTAAAAATGATAGCATTATCATAAAATAACTCACTATTTACACCTTATTTACACTATTTATAGTTATTCATAAACACAGCTAATGTTTAACCAGAAAAATAAGAAGTAAAAGGAACTAAAATAGCCTAGTAACCAAAACCTTCTTTCACATTTTGCAGTATTTAGGAGATGAACGCCCACCACGGAATTTTCTTAAGAGCGATTTGTAAAAACTGTTTTCATAGAGAATATAGGGCATGAGGCCTCCTCGCAGAGGGGTGACACAGAAAGGCTTTTCGCTTGATACCCTATAGCCTTGCCTATAACCGCGTATCTATATGGACAAGTTGACAGCTCGAAACGGGAGCAGCTAACTTTCCAGGCAGAAAGCCACAAAATCTCAGAGAAAAATTCTTATACTTACTTCGATTTATTGCCGCTCTAACGAAAATAGTTTCGGTAGATACGAGACCAAAGCGGTATTTCTGATATGTAAAGACTTTATAGGCGTATTGATAACATTGTGTTTCATTCAGACAAAATAAATAAAAGACAATGTTTCGATTTAAAACCAACTTCCAGTAAAACAAAACTAACAATACATTCATCTAACTACAGTAATTTAGTACTATTATTATGGCTAGATGATGTTGTATGGATTGCAGTATTTATTTATTCACACAACACATGGTACTTAATACATTGAGGCATAGAGTACATATATATATCCATATACATATACATAGAGTGTGTGTGTAAAGGCCGCTTAAGACAGTAGAGCGCCCGAATGTTGGTGTGATTTTACTACATAATTAACTAAATAAAAAACTTGCCACTAACATAATTAAAATAATTTACATGTCATAGAAATAGATAAATTAAACTAAAACAAATGTTAACAAATGGTATGTTGATATGGAACACCCAGACCCTTGCAGTGAATGTATATATAGCTACATCTGTATAGGTTTCAAGCTGTGATTCACACTCTACGTTATTAAAGGAAGTACTTCGGCGTTCAGCCCATTACGGAAACTAGAACTCTCTATGTTGATATCTACTCAAAGATGAGGCACCTCAAAGAGAACAAGTAAATACATTGTCTGCATCTAATTTTGCATTGAAATTTGATATCTCGTTATTTCACTTGGAACTAATAAAATCCAATTGAAATCTCTTAATTAGGAGGAAGTTTTGTAACATTTCCGTAGTTAAAAGTACCTAAGCATAATGTTATTGCAGGTCTTTGTGTGCCAGCGCGATTCATTCAGTAATTTTGGCGTTTATTCCGCCATAGATCTATACAACGGCAAAACTCACCCTTTATAATATTTATAGGATTCAACAGTGGTTACAATTATGATGAATTATATCCACCTCAACTCCATTCATTTTCAAAGCGTGTATTGACTTCGATATAACAATGATATGATATGCGATTGGTATGATGATTGGTATTTTTATAGTTTCTTACAACATTTGGGTGTGTGAATAAAAATCACTGACTCTACCGTGACGCACGAAAAAATCATATAATAGACTAGGTCTGTTCCAGTAGTTTCAGTCCCGATTCAATTCAAACTATCTTTTCTCATTATAATATAGAACAACTTAGGAACGCTTTTTGAGGCTGACGTTTAACACATAATCGTACAATGAAGAGCTTCATCTGTTAACTTTATACCTCAAAGTTAAACGACAATGCTCCTAATTGTCGAACTTTGAGAACTTTTCGAAAACGTCAATTAAAGCGTTATTGTCCGATTGTCTTTTCAAAGAATACATGGCTAAGACAAGCGCAGCAAAACAAAAAAGTCGTTATAATGTCCGACGGTTTATTGAGCTCGCTTTTCAAGTGAAGAGTCTCCACTGGATTGCTCTAAACGACGAGCACTTTTCACAAAGACAATACGGCGGCCGACGTCGAAAAGAACGTTCATTTGTTATCTAAACAGATGTTTTCGGAAGTTTTCTCTCATACAGACAATAATATCTCGAACTGCGACGTTACTGATCAGTTTTAGTGACGAGAAATCTTTTTGAATATGTATTAGCACAGAACCAAAGATGGCAAATTCATAGATTGTTGATCTACTTAAATATAAGATTCGCTTTAAAAACAGGCTTGGACTCTATCATTTGTTTAACTCTTAAAAGCCATAGTGCCATAAAACAGAAAATTAAAGACCTTTTCAACACAGATGAGAAAAGATCAATAAAAATCATATAAGTACATGGATGTTTTGTATTTTGTTAAGTAATGAGTTATCACAAACTCTGCTTAGCTTGGGACTAAATAATGCTGTGTGAATTGTTATTTATTTATAGTATATTTATACATGCCTCGATAAGACAGTTTGAGGACTGACTGGTCTAAGTAGTTTTTGTCGTTTCTGTGGTTTCCGTCCGCACTGCTAGCAATTTGTACAAAACAACTTGTGCTTAAGCCGAACACATGAGCAAAAAGTTAATTTCTTGTCTCGTTCCGAACATATGTGAGGAATTAGAACTCATTAGCTGGCTTACAGTGCTACCAACGTATCTTAATTGAAACTGAGGCATGTTTTCTAGATTTTTCTCTAAGATTATGATAGCAAACCTTCTCCTGATTTTACCGGAGATGACGTGCAACAACATGAAGAAAACAAAGGTATTGTTGACCTTATTGTAATCTATTGTTCGGTTGACCTTAATGTAATCCATTGTTTCAAGTAAGTCAGTTTTATATAACTTTATTTCTTTAGGCTTACAAACTAAGCCCTTAGAGAAGTCAAATTTCGTTGCTATGATTTATGGTCGATCGAAGTTATATTATTCTTGGTAAAAAAACTAGATTCCTTCAAGCGAACTACGGTGTAGATTATTCGAAAAAACTCAACTGAGACTCAACTAAACCAATATTTATAAACGTATTACGTACTAACGTGACCGCTTGGAATGCTATGAGACGAGAATATTGATTTAATATCCTTATATTTTCAAAATTATCTATTTAAATTAAAACAAAACTAATATATATATTTTTTTGGCTATATATGATTTAGATATTTTAAATATTTAGTTATCAATGTTTTTTCATGCTATTCAAAGAAATTATTCGCGTATAGTTTAATATATAAAAAAAATGAAAATCAATATTTATTCTGACAAATGCTTTAGTAAATTAGGTCGTAACCTACTAAAACTATGTTTATAAGTAGAGAAGGAACATAACATTCAAGATAAACAGGTTTTATCTGTAGTTTTATTTAACTGTACACGATTTCATTGAGAGCTAATAAAAACTGATTACGATGGTAGAAATAAATACACAAAGAAAGATTAATTTATTTTCTATACTAATATTATAAAGAGGAAAGATTTGATTGTTTGTATGTTTGTTTGTTTGTTTGTTTATTTGAATTGAATAGGCTCCGAAACTACTGGACCGAGTAAAAAAATTCTTTCACCATTAGAATCCTTAATTTTCCGTGATGAACTATATAATATTTTCAAAAAAGTTAGGGATCCGCATGAAAAATTCGATAATTGAACCGTGGGCTGTATATTCAACCTCTTTTTCTATTATGGCGCGTCAGAATAGAAAAAGAGGTTGTATAGCGCACGGTGCTTGCTTTTTCTCTACGGCCAGTGTCAGTTTTGGAATGTCGAGTCAATGTCAAAAACCCCAATGCTGTTAAAAAAAGTAAAGATCCGTATGAAAACTGTGAAACCCATCGTTTTAGTGTGTATAATTTCTGAAATACCCGTGCGAAGCCGGGGCGGGCCGCTAGTATCATATAAAACAGGTAGGTCAGTATCTTATACAGGGTAGGTACTTACTTATAGGTAAGTCAATGCTTCACGTTAGAAAATAACTTTACCAAGCTAAATATACCTATATTATGTATATCAAAATGAAGTGTGAGTTGTGTGGTGCGAGTTGAATGAAAATAACTTGCAAAAAGACTCAAAAATACCAAGATAAAAAAAAAACATCAATTTTCTAGACCTACACGCCACACAAACTCATTTAATAACTGTAGTGGTCTCGTGAACAGGAGTAACATTTTACACAATTTATGTTCAAATATTCACAAAACTTTCAACGTGATAACCACCAAACCAAAAGTCCCTAGCAACGCTCTATGGGTTGTCGGCAGTTCGTACACTTGTCATTTGAAAAAATAATTTTGAGATTCCATACATTGATGGTCAGTTTGTACACTCCTTCTTTAAGGTTTAAATTTGCACAGAAAAATATACAGTTATTGGCAAAAATGTTTCGTGTCCTAAATATAAATAAAAATAATAATCAACATCATATTCCTTCCATTATCCCCGTAGGTAGGTGGGAGCTTGTAAGCATGATACTTAATAATACTAAATACGTATAATAGGTATCACAAACACTACTATGGTACTAAATAATATATAAATAAAATAAATAAATAATGCTGGACAATTCACACAACATTATCTACCCCCAAGCTAAGCAAAGCTTGTGTTATGGGTACTAGATAACTGATATACGAGTATGTACATATATTACATAATACAATACGAATGAAAAATTGACACAAATTAAGATGAGTGACGACCGCAATAATCCTATAGAATATATATATATATATATATATATATAATATATATGCAGTGCAACATTAACAATAAAGGAAGAAACGGTCGTCAGGGAAAAACCACACTCTTGCGTGCCAAGCCAGGTAAAAAACGAGGTAATAAAAAAAATTGAGACTTGTAAAACCAGAGTAACGACAGAAGGGACGCCTGTACCAAAAATATATGAAGAAGCTATGAGATCATTAAAAGACCAAGGACTGAACTTCGTAACACAAATTCCAAATTTCAAAAGTGTATCCAAAAGCTTATATAGCGCTAGAAACAAAGATTTGGGTGTAACAAGCCTCAAATATGGTATAGTTGAAGACATCGTAATACCAGAAAAATTTCGGGAAGGATTCCTGGTGTATGACAGCATGGACGAAGAAAGAATTCTTATATTTTGCTCTGAAAAAGCTAAAGAGCGAATGGCGCATACTGCTGACTATTTTGCTGATGGCACGTTTCAACATTGCTGCCGGGGGTTTTACCAACTATATACCATACATGGTGACATTGGTAGCACCAGGGAAACGACGCTCATTGTACCATTTATGTATGTATTGTTACCCAATAAAACGAAACAAACGTACATAAAAATGTTCAAAATGATGAAGGAGGTACTGCCAAACTTTAACCCAAAATCGATTTTAATCGATTTTGAAATTGCTACAAAAATGGCCATCGAAGAAGTTTACCCAGCGTGTGCCATAAAAGGGTGTCACTTTCATTTTAAGCAATGTTTGAATAGAAAAAGCAAAGAATATAAAGTCAATGCAACTCAAGAAGGGCGAAAACATGTAAAACTGTGTGCAGCATTGGCATTACTTCCTCCAGAAGCAGTTACTGATGGGTGGTTATACATAATGTCAGAAACAGATCAATTTTCTGAGCCAATTCAACGTTTCAACGACTACTTTGTTGACCAGTGGCTCGATAACGATGAGTGGGCAAACACCTGGAACTGTCACAACGAAAGGCATAGAACCAACAACCTTCTAGAATCTTGGAATGCTCGTTTTAAGAGAAGCGTTGTAAGGAAAAAACCTGAGATACTAGAATTTTTATACAAAATAAAAAACGATGCAAGGCATTTTGATTTTGTAGGCCAACAAGTAGCCGAAAGTTGTTCCATGAAAAGAAGAAAACTCAAGTCCGTATCAATGGATGAAAAAATTGAAAAGTGCATAGAAGCTTTCAAAAAATCAGAAGTTGGTGTTGGACAATGTTTAGAAAACCTAGTGCAATAATGCTTCTACATACCTACAAATTACTACGTGAGTAGTAATTACTCGGAGTACGTTTGTATTTCGCAAAACACTTTCTCTTTGACTGTCCAGGTACCCAGTGTACAAAGTGCCCCACAATTTTTGACTTTTGAATTTGTATGAGAATGTACGAACTGCCGACAACCCGCTCTATGCCCGGCGTAGCACTCACAGCGCGTAGCATCATGCTACGGACAGCTACGAATTCTACAATAAACATGCATTCTCGCGTTATTTCATTGTAAAATTGAATGAATTTTATATTTACTGTAGCAGAAACAGTTGAGTACTTAGATAAATAAATAATGCTAGACAACCCACACGGCATCAGCTAGCCCCAAGGTAAGCAGAACTTGTATTGTGGGTTCTAGATGATTGATGCAGATCACACAAACATTTATTCCGAGGCGGGAATCGAACCCGAAACCTTCTGCATCGCAGACGCCCACCGCGCTAATGACGTCAAGATATGATATCATCACGAAAATTAATTACAAATCATTAGGGTGTAAGTTGATTCCTCGTAGAACAGTATCTACGGAATCAACTTACACGTTATAATAATTAATAATAATTGCTTGTGAATTATACCTACGTGAGGATTGCGTTACCAAACAAACACGATCATGACGGACCGAATCTTGTTTATTTTATTTTCACGATAAGATGGCGATAAATTGAGTAAACCTGAATCTTAGGGAACGGAATTCGAAGTACGAACCCTGCCTCATACATATCTTTTAAGACATATGTTATGGCGCGGTTTCATGGTAGAACTATCAAAAGAAGTGAAAAACAGCCAGATAAACACATGAATGATAAGTTACTAAGGTTGATCTCTGATAGGCAATAAAAGCAAAGGTCCATACAGCTATATCCGTCTGGAGTGAGCGAGCGATGGAAACACGTGCTTAGATACTCTCCTGAATAACTAACAGCTTTATACCGGAACCCTTCATTACTTAACTTACCAATGAACCGTGTTGGAATGGGAAGAACCCTGACTTCAAGTAAAATGTGGGCCAGAACCTTTCACATCAACAGATTTTTCTTGATTAAAGTAAGTGGGCAGGTAATCAATTTTAAAGAGTTATGTTATGAGTATCATTAAAATGTTTTACTTACTAAAAGGGAATTCGTATAATATGCATGAATTTTGTAAGAAAATAGTCACATCAAATTTTAATTTATTACTTCCGTAAGTATTTTATTTGTTCTGGAAGTATATTATTAGATAATAATAAATAAATATTAAATCACAATAAATAACCAAAGTAAAAATAACATTTACAATTGACACAATTGAGCTAACTGCAAACTGTTGCAAACAAACTACAATTCAACTGCATATCTATACGAGTCGGAGGTGTCTCTAAGACGCTGGCTGCATTGCCAGCATTTTGTTTTTCATTTCCGCTAATAGCAATGCTTATGCTCTACGGCAGATACAGACCAGCTCTCGGGTCAGTCTCATTTTTAAATGCTCATATCGGCTTGATATTTTCGAATCGCTTGACGGTATGTATATCTTAGTTTAAAGAGTATCACGCTTTAACTAAACTGTAAGCTTCTACAAAGAAGCGGAGAGTTCCTTCGGCTAAATAGATGACAGACTTACACCATGTTGTTGCTAAGATAATAATTAATTTTGTCTGGACTATTCAAACAGCAAGTAGAGCTTGTGTTGTGGATACTAGTTATCTGATATACTTAATACAACACAGTATTTAGAATTATTTTTACTATAGACTAGGTCCGCCCCGGCTATGCACAAGTATTTTTCAAAAATTAAATTTTTCCTGCGTGTCCCTAAGTTTTTGAAAATATTTTAAATCCTTTGTTTGTCACGAAAAATTATGGGATTCTAATTATGAAAGAGTTTTTCAAATCGTTCCAGTAGTTTCGTAGCCTATTCAATTCAAACAAACAATCAAATCTTTCCTCTTTATAATATTGAACACCCAGAACCAAAATCTAGAATCAATAGATTTTGGTTCTACAACATGAATGTGTTGCGATACAAGTAATAGTAGTCTTAGTTTGTGTTTTTGGCTAGATTGTGGACACGGAGGGTCTTCAAACTATGCCTGATGGAGACTGCGTGAGACAAATCAATTGGCCTACTGAGCCACTTGGGAGGCGAGCTGGAGAGAGCAATACGTGACAACATTAAGTAATACAGAGCGTTCAGCGGGAAATAAACACGATACATATAAAATAACGTTTTTTCCAATCTCGCCCGAATACAGTGACTTTGCTGCTCGAAACATTAGGCAAAAATTGACTTTGTCACATATTCATTAAGGTTTATTATTTTTTAGTTATTTTTGCTAATGTTATTTTTTGCTTAACACTTATAACCTCCTTACTCATAGGCATTAAATGTATTTCACAGTGTTATAAATGGATAGTTATACACTTCACTTCATTCTGTTATTTATAATCAATTACTATTACGACCAAAAAAATGATGGGTTGAAAAAATTATAAGAGTTTATTGGTAATTACAGATATATTTATATCTATGGTAATTCTTTCTGCAGCGGATGCAGAAATAATTTGTCTTTAAAACATAAAATTTTAATAAAAGCTGCAGATGAACAATCAAATAGTCGACCCAATATTTAATTTATATTTATAAATGTCTCACAGATTTCGCTAAGAAATCGTGCCTTACCTATACAAAATCTAGATTTAGAGTAGCTACTAGATGAAAATAGTCACAAAATTCAGCTACCTTTTATTCCTCACATGTTCCAAAGAATATTGAAAACAAGTGTTTACTATTCCATAAATAAGAAGCATACCTAGCATACATAGCTGTTCGAAATCTCAGAAAAATCCAACACTAGATATACTAAGGCAAGCTGGTGTAAACAGCTTATGAGTGCCGACAAGAGTACTGCAGTTTCAGTGAACGCCTCTTCCTGCTTTTAAACACTGTAGCCCTCTGTAGAACACTTTATGTTTTTAGCGTTTAAGAAGTACAAACTAACAAACTGGGTTAAAGCAATTATCGTCTTGTGAGATGTTTAGCGCTCTGGTACGACGAATACGTGCGTATCATAAAACTTTATGTATATAAATAAACGACTATAAATAATGCTAGGACAATCCACACAGCTAGTTAGAATTTGTGTTATGGGTTCACTGGTATTCTTAATTCTTTATTTCACAATACAAAATACAAAAATAACATTAAAATGTAAAAGAAATGGCAAAGGCGAGCTTAACCCTACAAAGAGTTCTCTTCCAGCAAACCTAGTAAGTGTGCAAAAAAAGGGGATACATGATTGAATTTTAACCTACTTATTTAATAGACTACTACATATAATAATAATATACTACAATATACTACATATAAAATATAATATATACAATAAATAAAATACTATATAATCTATGTTGCTCTTAAGTCTATATATAAATATATATAATAAAATACAACAGAGTCATGATGATAAATAATGCTCTATGATATACTAAGTAAATTAGCATTGTAAGAGATTTATTTAATATACAGGGAATTAACAGCTAACTTATAGAATAAGTAAACAAATACACTCGAGAGCAATAAATCCGGGTCACTCAAAGAATCCAAAAAATCTCGGAAAGTAAGAATGCTAGGTTAATGCAATAAATTGTATTTAATAGACAATTTAATACTCCTTAAATGAAAGTTAAAAAAATATGAGTCACCATACATTTTATTTACACAAAATTACATAAAGAAAAAAAAAACTGCTGATCTCTCCTTAAAACAAAAATAGGAAACATGAAATTTTTGAACTTTATGACGATTTTCTTGAATTTCAATACTTCGTATTACCTCCTCGTGCTTCCATTACTGCGTTTACGCGGTTTGGCATGCTGTACACCAAGTTCCTTATACGATTTTGGGGAATATTCTCCCATTCCTCTGTGAGAGCAATTTTGAGCTCAGGAAGCGTGATTGGGGGAGGGTTTCGTTGTTTTACGCATCTCCCTAGCTCGTCCCAAGCATGCTCGATCGGGTTGATATCCGGGCTGCGCGCTGGCCACTCCATACAAGTAATGTTCATCTCTTGAAGGTAGTCATTCACAATCCTACCTGTATGAGGTCGGGCATTGTCATGCATAAATATAGCATCCTCACCCAAATTGACCATAAATGGACCAACGTGTTCGTTGAGGATTTCTTCCACATATCTTACGCTAGTTAAAGAGCCGTTTTCTATGATCACCAGCTCTGTGCGACTTTCAGAGGAAATTCCGGCCCACACAAGTACAGACCCACCACCGTAGGCTACTTTTTCTTCGATGTATGCTTGCTTGAATCTTACTACAATAACTAAGAAGTTTTAATACTTTCATTTAAGGAGTATTAAATTGTCTATTAAATACAATTTATTGCATTAACCTAGCATTCTTACTTTCCGAGATTTTTTGGATTCTTTGAGTGACCCGGATTCATTGCTCTCGAGTGTAGATGCTGATAGAAACGAATCGTTCAAAAATGTGGAAAAAACAATGTTTTTTGTGTCTTGTGAAATAAACCATTCGTGTTAATCAATACGACAGCGAAAAGAGTGCTAATTTGAATAAGTATACGGACCAGGGACGAAGTTATGAATAAAAGCGGTCAAAATCGAAACCTTTTCTTCAACGATTTGCTCCGATGATACGAGAGGTAGAGAAATCTTCGTAAGTCGCTTCTTCTTAGGTTTTGTAAAATTGTTACTTGCAAAAATATCTAGCAATCTGAAACAAACCTAGCCTAATCTACCTATACCTAAAAGTACGTGGTAAACATGCCGCTCCAATTATGTATTCGTTAAACCAAAAACTTACAGAACTCCGGACCGTTGCTGAAAATATTCGAAGTATTTCTCTAATTTTATTCATGCACAAAAACGGTGTTTTGAATTCGTAGTGAAAACGGGAACGAATTTATGGTGTGTACACTGTACGAACTTCATTGCCGATTCTCAACCCTGTCCGACGTCAAGCCTATATAATATTTATCCAACAAAGGCAAGCGAAATTCTACCATTGCATTTCAAAAATTCCACACTCCGAATCCATTTCACTGTCGCTATTCTCTGTTGAGCATAAAACTGAGCACAGAGCATTGTCGATGATTTTTTTTCAGGTCTTTTTGACGTCAATATACCTACGAATAGACCCAAAAACATATTGAGATTGTTGGTAGAGCTTGGTTGCAAAACGATGGAAATATTTTCAAAAAGGAATAAATGGTTTATTTATATGGTTAGGTTAGCTCTATCCAACGCATACTCAGACCATGAATGTCGTAAGATGGTAGGGAACATAACCAGAAAAGCAGCTTCCTTCGTGGAATTCTAAGCTTTACATATCTGTGATGAAAAATAAATGATATAACAATACATATATATGATATATATACCAATCTTGTCAAAAACAACTAATATTAATTCATTCATTCATTTATTCCTCACCAGCCTATAACAATCCACTGGTGGACATAGGCCTCCCTTAATGAGCGCCATAGATATATAAATAATACATAATATATTATAATATGTACATTATGATACAACATATATGATACAACATATATATAATATATAATACAACTAATATACGCAAAATTATTTATTTTCAATTTTTATTTTACATTCCTGTTTCTCATTTCTCTAGGGGAGCTATTATATTTTATCAAAATATACGTAAAAACAGCACTCTATCCAATGAATATTGAGGGACATTCAGTGAATGTACGCTCGAGTGAGCAATCAATCAGCGTGCGTCATCTCCCTCAATCACTTCAAGATTGAATGAGATTTTATCATGTATTCTCGATCATTATTACAAAGCTATATATTATTATCATTATTATATGTACCTATAGCTTATGTTGGCAGCTGCCCTATCTCTGCCGTAGTCGACAATAACACCCACGGTTTGAGTTTGCGACGTCCGATAGTTAACTATTGTGGGAGAGGAATTAATTAACTAGAACCACGAAATGTGATTAGATTGCCAATTATAGTGCATTTGTAATAGATCAGAGCTAATGGAGAACAAACATAGTTATCGATGTCTGTGAATTCGACGCGTTTCGATGGCCGACCTAATGGTAGGCTTATCTCATAGGACCAGTGGCATTTATCACTTTATATAGTATATAGGATACCAACATAGTTAGGTATTAGTTATAGGATGAATTATGCGTGTGAGATAATTTGAACACCTTGCTATCAAGCGTATCTCAATCCGTTAATCAAACACTATGTGTAATTTTAAATCATTAAAACATAAATCAATTTAGCTTATAAATTGTATATCTGTATTCCTTTGTGTTCTTACTTGAAAGTGATAAAGTTTATTTTTCAACAATGAATATTGAAACATTTTTGTAGCAGCTCTCAGAAAACTGACACACACGCTCAGAAAACAGCGTCTTCCTTAAAAACAAAATTTCATTAGGTAAGGATTGCTTGCACAAGTTGCACAGCCTTAGCACAGTATACATTTGTATATTGTAGCCTTAGCTTAACAGAGCAAATTTATATATGAATTTATTTACGTAGCGCTGAAAAATAAACGTTCACCCTGAGTGAACAGATTTAATATACCACATGTGACCAGTCTCTTACAATAGCTTCACCTGTAGACGGCTAATAGAAACATCAACTCAAGCACAAACGTGTTCATAAAAAGCCAATGACCCGACGGCGGCGCCCTTTACTATAATACCTCTGTAGTTTTTGCTCTCGAAAGAACCATCCACGTACATAATCGTGGTAATCCAAGTTTATAAAAAGCAAAGTTTGTTTTCAGTTTACACGCGCGAAGAAAGATTGTAGAGAAACTCGGATAATTTTGTCACGTGAACGATAAATATACGTTCTCGAACGAATAATTCAATAAACTTGTAACAACTACTGGAGTTGGTACATTTGTTTAAGATGAAAAAAAACAAAGATCTCCCTGATACTGAATAAACATTTGTAAAGTATAGCATTCGCTAAAACCTGTAGATAATTTAGAGGCAGTTCGAGTGTGGTATCTTTAGGTTATTGACGTAACTACTTAAGTTCATAATTTCGTTTTTTTTTGTCTTTATGCTGGTTTCAGGTAAACTGGTAAATATTTGCTGCACAATAAGGGTCATAAAGAACCAAAGAAAAGCTTCCGTTATAATTAAATATATCTAAAAGAGTTTTAGCTCAAAATGGCAGTTACTTTTGTATAGTCTACATAGATGTTTAATTAATTCCTTTGTGAACTTCTCTAAAGTATTATATATATTAGGAATTCCGCTTTGACCGAACTTTGCTCACAGCGGTATAAACAATTAGTTATTGGCAAGCGTGTAATTAAATTTCACAGACGTGATACCGATCGAGGGGCAATCAAGCTTGTGGAACTACTATGGTTGCTACGGGGCTGATTTCGGATCTACCTACCACTGCCTGTGAAGGTTTTTACACAAACGCTTGAAGTAGGTAGGTAACAATATAATTTATGTTAAGAAATTAAGCTAGTATTTACAATTAAAACAATTGAGCGAACTGCAGACTGTTTCAAACAAACTAAAGGTAGAAATTAGGTAATATTCCTAAAATTTTCGATTACGTAGTTATATTATTTAATTTCATATACCTACAGTTCCACGGCTATGCCACATGAAGGGAAAGTATCTTAAATATTGTAGATGGAACATTATACTGAATGAAGTCATTATAGTTATATGGTTGAACTGGGAAACGAACCCGCTATACGAGAAAAATATTTACCCTGTAGCTTTATCATACCGATCGAAAGGCTTCATCATAAGGATTAGATTTTGCTAAATAACATCTCTGTTTGTAAAATAGTTAGCCCGTTTGATGAATGGGTAGGCCGATTGCAAAAAGGAACTGATTTGTTAGGAATACGAATTCAATCGACGAGATGGCCACGTTTTACCGTTTTGTTGTTCGTTGATCGTTTAACATTCAAATAAACGAGTACATGAGTTTATTGCATTAATTAAGTTTTATGTATGTGTGTATGTATGTGTGTTTATAAATAAATGTATTTGATATTTAACAATCGTCGTACTTATAAGGTACCTACCCAGTTTGATTCGATTCTAGTAAAAGGCTGATTCTACGATCCGGCGGATTGATAATATACACCAAGTTTCCTCTACATACTTGCATATTTACAGCTGATTTTCAGTATATTATCCTTTAAAGAAACATTCTACCACCCATGTGAGTCTTATATAATAGTAAATTTAAGTTTTTATCTACTCACGAACTCCAATTTCTTCTTATAAACTGCGTATTCGCATATGTTATACATACGCCGTTTTATGTTTGGTTTCTGACAAAAAAATCTGAATTGGTATCTGCACTGTAAAACATTCAAAAATTAGCAATTTCAGTATTGTAACAGCTTTTAAGCCGTAGTGACGCATGTAAACGAGGGACAACCCGCGGGTCGCCTGAGATTGCGGGATTTACTTTATTTGCGGCTTATTCTCCACCAAGTGATTATTGCCAGCTTGACATTCCGCTCCAAATTGCTCTACCTAAAGGATAAAAATATTTGTGGGTTTACGCGGAAAATTTATTCAACCTCAGTACCGACGCGACGGTTCTTTTTGCTATTTTGTGTTTGCGAATGCAATCAGTTTGCCAAAAAAATCTACGTAAAATCTCTTCTAACAGACGGTTGTTAGCATTAACAACCAGAAATTTGACAAGAGATTAGATCATTGATTCGTTAGTTGTTTATCAGGGCAGAACAATCGGACCAATACTTAGAACATCAGATATTATGTGGTCAATTTTTTTCTATATGATTCAGATTCAATAACTTTATTTCTTTAGGCTTACAAAATAAGCACTTAGACAAGTCAAATTTCAAACAGATAAATTATTATAAAAAAGAAATAAATATGTTATTGATTTCTCTTCGCTTCAATTTTTTTGTCCACTAGTGAAAGAAGTGAAAAAGAAACCACTAGTATGTAAGTACATTCATATATAACTTATGTGTCTAATACAGTTTTTTTTGCCTATCTAAATCTAGTTAGTTAGTTTAGTGTGATTTAGATACATGTCAATAATTATTAAAATACATATGGATATGTAACTAAACACAACATTCATTTTCTTACATGCTATTGTCGGTGTGGAATGGAGCGACATCTGGCCAAGCATTAGTATCATTAACGTAATCATCTATAGAGTAAAAGGCTTTCTTAATAAGATTTTGTTTTATATATTGTTTAAATTTACGAATAGGGAGCTCAGTTGCTTCAGATGGAAGCTTATTATAGAAGCGCACACAATTTCCCATAAATGATTTCCCTACCTTATGTAATCTGTATGATGGGATGTGTAATTTGTTTTTACTTCTTGTATTTCTAGCGTGAACATCACAGTTTTTCAAAAAGTTATCTCTGTTTTTATGCGTATACATTAAATTTTCATAGATGTATTGCGATATTACTGTCAATATATTTATTTCTTTAAATAATTCTCTCAAAGAATCGCTTTAATTTATAGATCGCACGGATCGCCCTTTTTTGTAGTACAAAGATAGTCTGTATGTCAGCCGCCTGTCCCCATAGCAAAATACTATAGGACATAATACTATGGAAGTAACTGAAATAAACTAACCTAGCTGTATCTTCGTCGGTAATATATCTAATTGTTCGAACTGCATAGGCAGCTGAACTAAGTCTGCCTGCGAGAGCATCAATATGCGGTCTCCATTGAAGAGAGGAATCAATATGTAGCCCTAAGAAAATGGTAGACTCTACAAGAGGAATGATCTCATCCATAAGCATAATTTTAGTAGGGAAATCTCTTACATTCGGTAACATAAATTTTATGCATTTGGTTTTTTTAGCATTTAGTAAGAGATTATTGGCGGTGAACCAATCTAGTATTTGTGAAAGAGAACTATTTACATCGTCATAATTATTTTTATTCCTGTCAACTTTAAAAATCAACGAAGTATCATCAGCAAATAAGACTATATCACAAAGATCTTTCGCTAAAAAAGGGAGATCATTTACATAGACTAAAAATATAAATGGGCCTAATATTGATCCTTGCGGAACGCCTAATTCAATCTTTGAACCCCTAGATCTTTCTTTACCAATATCAACTTTTTGAACTCTATCAGATAGATATGATTGCATAAGGTCCAGTGCCTTGTTATTAATACCATAGTGTTTCAATTTCATAATTAGAGTACCTACCATGATCTACACAGTCAAAAGCTTTAGAAAGGTGACAAAATACACCAATAGCATTTTTTGCTTTATCCCAGGCATCGAATATATGCTTTATTAGAACTGTACCTGCATCTGTTGTCGATCTACCTTTAGTGAATCCAAATTGATTTTTATGGAATAGCCTATTAACGTTGAAGTGGCAGGTTAACTGAGTAAGAATTATTTTCTCAAATATTTTGCTAAAAGCAGGAAGTATGGAAATTGGCCTGTAATTGGCTGAATCAGTGTGGCTACCAGATTTGTAAAGAGGAACAAGTTTGCTATATTTCATGAGATCAGGAAAAACACCTGCGTCAACGCAACTATTGAAAATAAAGGCCAAACAAGGAGCCACTTCCCTGATGATTGAACTTAGTACTTTGGTGGAAATACCCCAGATATCCTCAGTATTTTTGACGTTGATTAATTTAAACGTTTTAACTACATAATTAGCATTTATATGACTAAAGATAAAGATTTCATTACATTTTACAACAGATGATTCTAACAATTCAACCGCCATTGAAGTAGAGGAGTTTAGAGATCGGGTGACAACTTTTGGGATATCAGAAAAGAAAGCATCAAAAGCATCGGCTATATATATACATATATATATAATCAATAATGAAGATCTCCATCTAGCAGTCAGTAGATTGATAATGGCTGTTGATAATGATGTTGTATAGTTTTAAATTTACAAACTCAAGTACTACTCATATACTACTTAGGTACACAACATTTGAAGTTGAATCCTATAATATTCAAAAACTATACAAACTATCATAGTAACGATAGTTAATATAAGGCGAATTAATTACAGAGGTATTTATATTGGAAGATAACTAACGTTATCAAAAATAACGTACCTATACTTTATCCCTTTACAAGGGACTTCAACAGGGTGAGTTGAGTGCTGGTTTCAAAAGTTGGTCTTCTTCCTACGCAAAAAAGGTTCATATTTCGCTTACATATGTAATGAAAATCTAGAAACTCTTGAAAACTCTTATAGTATTGTAGATTACCTTTTAAATCTATGCCAACGTTATTAAGGCAAACAGAACGCAGCACAAACTGTATGTGGCTGGCTGCCTGCATAATTGGTTTTATGGTCATATTCCAGCCGGATAATTGCATGACTGAAGACCGGTAATCATTCGCCATTATTATTTACACAAAATGAATACCTAATTGAGAGTAGGTACACATTTAGATAGACAAAAATAACTTATCCGTAAGCAATCGAAATAGTTATCGATAATAGGTAAATCAAGGAAAGACGTGGCCAATCGAACCCAAAAAACCAGTGACTCGGTTTATAGCGTGGACGTCGATGACTATAAAAGTCGATTACCTTTTTTCTCTCATCTCGCTCCTAAGTAGCAAAGCCCAGTCACGTTCCTAGTTATTGAGTAAGTTCACGTCTGGCTCCCACAATGACAAAATACATTGTGTGTTGTACCTACGCAAACTTTACCAACCACGTTTATTACACATACGTGGGTGTCTCTAGGAATTACTGTGCAATAGGTCAACGACGAGTCGACGAGCAACGTGTCATAGAAAATGTATCGCAAAACGGTGTGAAAAATGATTTGTACGATGCCTGTGTAAATGTGAAGGTAGCGCTTCGTTGATAGATAGAGATGCATAATGTATGAAGCTGAGCATGATCGCCGCGACGGAGCCGGCCGCGGCCCCAGCATCACAAGTTTATGACAGCTGCATCAGCTGTGCAACTTTTCCCACTAGCTCGTGTCAGCTCATGTTTACGGCCTGAAATACTGCCTCTCGGGAGCAGGTTTTTAGTTAAACGCTGATTTGTTATATCATTCGAGAGGTAAACCTACACAGTTTTATAGCAACTATAAATCTGAAACTTCTAAAGCATCCCCTTTATGGCTTTAGATTATAGTTAAATCAAGCGATGGATAACATTTGCTGCGACGACGAAGCCGGACTGAGCAAAACATACTTTTTACTAATTTGCCTCAACAGATTTTCATTAAAATAGCCTTAAAACATTTTGCCCAGAATTTCACCCACGCCACCAATTTTGTGGAACAAATCATTGTAAGAGGACTCCGGCACGCACCGCCCTGGCCGCGCCGCCGGCGACGCTTCCCTCAGCCCTGAGCTTTTATCATTACACGGACTGTATTATCTCCGGCCGCACGCAAAATTGACATTCCCCTTTTGTATTCACGCGGCAAGTAGGTAATAGAACATCTCTCATCGCGCTGCTACCCATTAGCAACACCCGTTTTTTGCTCGTGAATCTCCTGATTGCCGTTTCCTAATATCCTCAGGAAATAAGTGGTAAAACTCCGCGTAGTAGGATGTGAGTGGAATTTGTTTTGGCTCATTAAAATTCAATAGGTACCAAAAGTAGAATGTAGTGCGTTTGTTTAGTAGAGCGGCAGGCAGGTACGGTTCGCTCGCTGGCTTCGGCCCGGGGCGAGCGGTGGCTCACGTTTGCATTTTGCATGAGAACCATTGTTTGGCTCACTATATTACCCGTATATGTAAGTACTTACTTGAAAGACCGACGACACGGGCTCAAAGAGATTTAATTAAGAGATTTATTACGAGGTAGTTAGTCATTCGAAGTAAACGAGTTACGCAGGAACATCCACTTATGTAAGTAACCTTGTCTTTATTTATACACGAACGGGAATGTATAATTAGTTCTGGAGTGGACTGAAAATGTCGGCTTATTTCAGGGCAAATACCAACGCCCACACTTTGGTATTAGGTATTAAATACCATGTTCATTGGACTGAACATACAAATAGAAACTATAACAAAGATTATTATGATTATCTCTTAAATAAGCGAATCCGTGGTGTTTTAGAAGCTTCTAAAGTTATATTCCAATGTGTACGTAAAGCTGGACGGGCTATTAAAAAGTTCCGCATGGCTCGAGTGCACAAACTTATCGCCCGCTTCTGGATTAGCTCGTATTTGGTGAAACCAAAGTTTTCACTTGCTTCTCAAATATTTCTTAATCCATTGAGTTTAATCTTTACAGTTTCCTTCTTACGTAAATAACATAAAACCAATAAATTATTATAGTTACTAATTGCGTAAAGGAGTTGCTTGACTGCGTTTTTCTCACTTTCACATACATAATTAGAAGAAAACTGACGATTTTGAGTTGTTGCTTTAATGAAGATAGCTTAATGTATGCTTATATTAGAGGGTCAGGAGTGAATCCTTATCAACTTCGAAATGGGTTATTTATTAGGTATTAAGATAAGAATATGAGGAAAATTATAAAATAAAATTAGGTACCTACCTAAAGCGTTATACCATAACCATATCCATAAGTTTATGATATTCGATATTACATGCACGATACTCATAATGAGATTGTTTGCAACAGTCTGTCGTTAGATCAATTGTTTCATTTGTAAATATTAGTTCTAATTTGGTTATTTAATTGTTATCATCTTTTTTAATAAAGGTTTTATACATGTTATAGAAAAAACATACTATAGAAAAATGAGCTGCGTAATTTCCTACGCAATCAAGCTAGCTACCCACACCATTCTCGTGCGAAACTTAAATGTTGGCTTATAAATAATTGATTAGCAGAGTAAGTTGCACGGGAGTACAAAGAGCTACCTGGCATCACTAACAAAAAGTGTACATACATGGTAGAACAGAGGTGAGTTGTGTTGTAAATTAGCCAAACAAGGTGCTACACACATTGTTTGTAATTAACATTATTTTAGAACAGAGATTCCTGATTACGATAGGATACGGTTAGGTCATCCTATTATATCCTACTAGCGGTCCGCCCCGGCTTCGCACTAATACTAAACAAAAATTTCAGAAATTATACACACTAACACGATAGGTTTCACAGTTTTCATAGGGATCCCTTACTTTTTTTAGCAGCATCGGGGTTTTTGACATCCACTTGACACTCCATAACTGACACTGGCCGTAAAGAAAAACCAAGCATAATAGAAAATGAGGTTGAATATTAGCGGACGGTTTAATTATTGATTTTTTCATGCGGATCCCTAACTTTTTTGTTAATATTATTTAGCCTATGTCCATCACGGAAAATTTAGGATTCTATTGGTGAAATAATTTTTCAAATCGGTCCATTAGTTTCGGAGCCTATTCAATTCAAACAAACAGACAATCAAATCTTTCCTCTTTATAATATTAGTATAGAAATAGACTACAAATCAGTCGAGTGGTAGTGTAACTCGCGCGCCGAGGGTTTCAAAGGTTTGTCATTTACACAAATATTTGTATTTATTGAAAACACTTACATCTATTCTTACAGGATATGACCTAATACAAAAGAGAAGTTCTCATTCAATATGTACTAAGTAATAGCTTTCGCCCGCAAAGAAAATAAAAAAATTGGATTCGGTTATATCGCGATTCGGTTATATAGTCCTGCACTATTCCGCGGGAACATGACAACGGGATAAATATTATCCTATGTCCTTTCTCCCGGTCTAGACATAACGTCTGTGTCAAATTTCATCAAAATCGATTCTATGTAATCAATGTAGTTATAAGAGACGGCCACAACAGACAGACACTCTTCACACTTTCGCTTTTATAATATTAGTAAGGATAGTACCAGTTAAACACTTCGATATTTAATACATACCTAAAAATAGTAAAATCAGATGGCTCGCTACGCAAATTTCGCATGTAGTGGAATACCACTACATACGTCGAAATATCGACTAGGTATCTATTTCAAAATATTTCATAAATTATGAAATCGACAAAACGAGGCTTTATGGGTTTGGAAACCGATCTCGAAACTCTAAAAGGCAACAGTTTTTGAAATAAGACTAATTTTATTATTTTTTTACTTATGCTACTAGTATTATGTTATCTGTGCTTATACATACTCTGAAACTCTTTGAGTATCTAGAACGGGAGTTGGCAAGGTCAGGATACCCCTCTGTTGGTTACAAGACTTTACTGACCATAGACGAATAATAAAACTACTTCACTCGTAACTTCGCGGCCATTTGCTGTCGTTTCGTGTCGCGAGGTCGTGCGCACCAAAAATGGTGAATTGTGCGGTTTATGGGTATAAAAGGCAATTGGAGACATCCAACTTAAGGGTACATAGTGTTTCCTATCACAAGTAAGTGATATTTTTCTGAATTGTTTTTTGTTATATTGTATAATTTCGATTATAATAGAATATCAGTTGCGACATTTTTATTCCTTGGTAGAAGGCGTAGTGCGGGGCCAAGTTGAGTGAAATTGATTGAACGAATGATGGAATGAACGAAAAATTTGTGTAAAATGCGATGTTTTTTGTAACAAAAATCTATTGATTTATGAAAATTGGTTATGCAAAAGTATACAGATACCAGCATCCATTTTTTATGGAAAAAAATGTGTACGTCACATTTACAATAAATTATTCCATTTTAAATGTAATATAGATTTATAAGAAACAACAAATAAAAT
Source organism: Eupithecia pulchellata (assembly GCA_963931895.1). Lineage (NCBI taxonomy): Eukaryota > Metazoa > Arthropoda > Insecta > Lepidoptera > Geometridae > Eupithecia > Eupithecia pulchellata. The sequence continues at coordinate 7,914,724 of OZ007529.1, forward strand.
AACACAAATAATGATATAGTTTACATAATATAATATTATTATAAGTCAGAAGCAGATTTATTTATAAGAAAAGGTATTACAAAACAACCTCGATACAGAAAGACACAAGCGAAGTGATGATAGACAGCTCGTGTTTTTTCTTTTAGTAGGAATTTTCTCCATCAATTTATTAATATTAATAATAAAAAAATACCCTTTTTATAGGTAGCGCAGGAACACCGCACCGATCATGACATGAAACACGGTGGCGGGGCGGGGCGGCCCGATCTACATAATGTTAATATAGATAAAATTTTGTTATCCCTGTACCCTGCCTGTACCTATCACAATAAATATATTTTCTGTCTTTCTTTCTCTCTTTCTAACTGCCGCTTTTCTTCTCCTTCTCTCTATGAAAACATATAGATATAGATACTGAAAATTTTTCGATTTGCATAAATAAAAAAATAATAGTCCCAAATAGACGGGGCGTCAATTACAAATTATGGTTTTTAGTTAATGTCAAATGAAAGGAAAACCAACTTTTCGCTTTTCTCTCACTCGGAACTAATTTTTTTCTCTATTAAAATGCATGTCTAAAATCCCTCAGTAAGAAACAATACCTTTATCAAAAAAAGCATTGTATAATTTTAACAACCCTGATTTCATTCATTCGAAATCATAATTTTTTCGGTCTTTTTGCATCCAGCACTACTTTTTTGTGTTAGTGTGTAACTAAACAATAGTGTAACAACACTAATTCTATATTTGTGTGCGTGTTCTTTTGTTTGTGTCCATCTTTTAGTGTGCGTTTATATGGACGCTTTATTTTTCTGCATTAGTATGCGTGATTATGTAAAGTATTACCTCGCCCCCTCGAAATCTGACAGAAAGATTTTAGTACTGACAGAAGCGCTTGGCAACTCCCGTTCTAGATACTCAAAGCTGAAACTACTGAACGGTAATAATTATTTTTCTTGTACACTTCTAAGAAAATATAAACTTACCATCAACAGAATAACTAATCTTAGAGTTTTTCTTTGTTAGTATCATGGCTAACATTCAAAATATTCTAAATTAGTATCAAATTTTTATCATGAAATAACTATATCTGCTATAGAGAAATTTTGACTGGATTTCAACATAAATGCATAGATCTACTCGTATAAAGCTCACACGCATTGTGAATTTACGCTACCGCAGCCACAGAATTCCAGGATACCTACACTGTAAATAAAATAGATAGGTAAGGTACCTACCTACCCAGCAGAAGGCAGTATGTCCCCTCCCCGTTATTTTATTATGTGGCCTGGCTATAATCCAAAAGGAACACTTGCGTGTGAAACACGTTTTGTGGCCACTTGCCGCGCTTTTGATAACTGAATCGGCTTCACTCTTATCTTCGGATGAGATAGTTATACCTAGTGCCTGCCTAGGTACATGCAATGATGTAAATATAGTTAAGATAGGGTGAACTATATTTTTAGATACCCAACGATTATTATTGTACATGGTAAATGGTTAACGCAGGGTATAAAATAAATAAAGTTTTTTGATTTCTGGATAAAATAAAAAAGAAAGAAAGTTTTTTACCTGGCTGTACGCACTAGATGGGTATCATGGCAACGTAGGTAGGTACTTTAAGTTGGAAACATCCAGGTATTCTGGTATTTATGGAAACTCCAGCTATCCAGATTAAAGTTCAAGTTACGGTTTAGCATGAAACAATATCACAATAACACTTCTAGCTAAAAACCTTTCATGAAAAAGGAAAAATATTTATTAGCAGCAAATACCTAAGTGTAACTTAAACTATAACGTAAAAGACAACTTAAATAAAGAATCTTGATATAAAAATACGTTAAATGTATTTACGGATCAAGTTTATTTGATTAGAAGTTTTTGTAAATTTTACAGGCGATTTTCGTCGTGATCCTTTGTAAGTTGAGCTTGTATGCATAGAATGCATCTATAAACTTGATTTTTTTTTAGATCTTGTATAATTTGTACTTTATGTATCTAGGTACGTACCTGCCAGAGAAATCTTCAAATCACGAGAATTATCTGACCTAAGTCAGATATCTCGTTTCTAGGTAAGTAGGTAGTTTTATGACGTAGGTAGGTAAGTACCTGTGACAGTACTGTAACTACGTACCTACATCAAGAAGTGCCTTGTGATAGGTAGATAGCTATGTAACTACTTGCATAACGCGTCAATAATGTGCTTCCCCTACATGAGATAAATGGTCCCGAAAGAATCGATGGACTTCTCGCCGAAATATAACCACAGCCTAGTGAAGCGAGATATCCGGCAATTTAACGCGATCACTACCAAGCTTCAGTGATGCGACCTATAATAGATAGAAATCAATACCTAGGTACTTATCATAGCTTATCATGATTTTGCAAAACATATACCTATATATTTATTGGTTTTCTTAACCAAAGCTTCGCCCTTTCAGCAGCTAACTAAATAAGGCTAACTTATCTAACTAAGAAAATTCGTAGCATCCGCTGTAACCTATCGAATATCTATTTCAATCGGAATACTCCATGTGTTTCCTGAAATTCGATTTAATTTATCCGGCTTCAATCCAAAGTTTTCACCGAACAGCTTTTCTTCGGGGCGCGTCAAAGTTTATGACCGAAGCCCAAAGGGGGTTTGCCTGATGCTCCAAATAAATGTGCTCTATTAGTAACAGGTAGCTTCGGGAAACTGTCGAAGTCGGGCTTTGCGTGGTTTACCAACATGAGTAATGAATTTAAATTTTATATGCACTGTGTACCTAGTACAGAAAACTAGGTCAAACAGATAACGGGGAATTTTTCAACATGTAGGTAAAATAAAACCCATGTTTATTTTTCCTATTTAGAGCTGCTTTCCTTAAGCTTGTAGAAACATTTTCTGAACATTTCAATGAGCGCCGGAACAAATTTGTTCTTCCGAATCACTATACCTAGGTTGACATGACACAAAAATGTTATGGCGTGATAGAGAAAGCATACTTAATACACATCAGTTAAAAATTGAATAAAATGTAAGTTGGTAAGCCGAAATATAACAATAAAATTGTCATGCCATTCCGTGCACAAAAATACCCAATTTAATTATTAAAACAGCCTTTACACAGGTGATAATGTTCTCACAGACAATCCAAAACACGGGGTCCGTGGCCGAGGGCGCTCGGCATGCGGTCGACAGCACACAAACGTTGCCACACACACATCCGTGACAACCAGAAGCTCAAATACACGCTATTATAAGCACCATTATGATACGGACATTGCTTATGATATGATACGGATATTGCTTGCATTGTAAGCCTGTTCTGATTCAAGATTCATTATTGCGAATATGCTGAACGTAGGCCTTAGGAACACATCAAAGGAACTGCAATATTAGCTAGAACTTCCATTCTGAATACCAAGTTTAATTACCTACTTGTCCGTAGCCAAAGTCTACAGTTGAACTTTCGACTTAACGTTCTGTGATACCAAAAAGCCCCAGGCCCAACTTGGTCAAATAAAACGAACAAAATATCAATAGCTTTAAGATGCACAAACTATACAAACAGAGTGCTTTAGCATCGATAACTAGTCGTATTAGTTTGAGCCAGATTAACTTTTACAGATCATGTTCACACGGTGTAATACTGTATCTCTAACTTGTTTGGAGTATAGATCAGAAGCTCAGCCGACGTGCCCCCGGGAATCTAGTACTCAGCTAACATACTAGAGACTTACTTTCGACCATTCTACCGATTTTGTTCATCAATTATTTACAACAACCGCTTCCGGATAAACATTTAATATTCTGAATGTTTTCGTTGAGATTTTCAGGATAACTACACTTTCTGCTGAATTGTGTTACGAGTATTACTTACAATCCTACAAAGTGCTACTAAGCAATGAATTTGTAGCATTATTGCTCATAATCGAGTATAGCCACGTAAGGTATCCAACTGCATTAGATAATAAAAGGGGAGGAGGTAATATTTACCCACTTACTGGAGTTTGCCGTTTCCGTACAACCGTTCTGAGAACGACGTCTCCCTATCTCCCCGTGAAGGCATAAAGTTAAAATATTGAAAAAAGTTGCCAAGATATCTATTAGATTCTATACAATGTGTCGATCAATTCCCCAATGAGTGCCAGCTGCCTACCAAAGTACTAAAACTCGCCTACTTTATCTTCTGCCAAATACGTTATCTTGCTTTATATGGAGTCCAGGGAATAGCTGAGATCATACCATATATTGCGTTGTTGTATTCTGGTAAAACAATGTGACAAATGGCCAAACACTGTTGGAGGCGAACATATTTTACAGACCGTGCGGAGTCTTGGATCGCTTCTGACATCTCTGCAAGATATGCAAAATACAAACTCCGTGACATACGTTACGAGTAGGACGTGTATAACTTATATATTATTCAGATTCGTCGGTTTTGTAACATTGTGCTTGTTATCTCGATTTTGAACAAAAACTCGTACTTTCCATTAGTTTTATCTTGAACACAAATGGGGTGGTTTCTTTGCTGAAAACTAACGACCTCCAATTATTGAGCGCTTTAAAAAGGATGGCTTCTGGCGTGTTTTCCAAGGATCAGTGGGCTCTCGGTTTTAGTAAAATGTTACAAAAATAAAGAATATTTACGGACGCGCCCTTCTTTTTGTTTTATCCTACGGTCGGTAACATAGACATGAATATAAAATTATAATTAAGGATGGTGAGTTATTTATATTTTATTTGACTATATATTTATATTATATATTACTAATATAATAAAATTTTTTTTACTGTTTTAAGTGAAACTCACATTCGTACTAACTAGCCAAAGATGATAGAGAAGAAACTCGCTAGAGTAACTCTAAAAAATTGAATTGCGCAAGAAGGTTAAAAATAAACTTTTAATCCAGCACAAACATTCTAGCTGTTTGAGAGTTTTCACTTAGATATTTTTAAAGTTTAGAGTATGCAAACATAAAAAATCTACTGTAGCGATTTGCTCTCGGTTGCAGAGAGACGATGTTTTATTCAGGAGATAAGACTGGCCTTTGTGTTACTTGGTAGAAGCTCAAATAAATTATTAAGGACAAGGTAATCACTCTGTTTGCTGGGGAAATACTCCGTACAGTGAAAAAATGTCTTCAGCGGCTACAAACGTATTGTACTTGCATTATTTATGAGTATGCACGGGGGTAATATACCTACAGGATGCGAATTGTTTCAGCTGTGCGCTGTGAGAGCTGCGCGGTTATTACTGGTTCACTACTGTAGCTGGTAGGTTGGGTATGGATCTTGGCTCGGCTCTTAAGAGCGGGACTGTTACAAATTTAACACTTTCCGGCTGGCTTTTAGGTTTGGCGCGATAGACGGACCAGGCTCGGTACTGTAGCCATTCATTATTTTCTAACAACGTGTGAGCACTTTTGTTAAACTTACATGAGCTGTGGTTTACAGAGTAGTTCGTGAAATATGGCATTTGAAATGAAATTTCATTCGCGTTTGGAATAAACTGATTATTTCATTGATAACTATGATTTGCTATGCAATTTTGGTGCATAATGGTTGTAGGTAATGCTCATATCTCAGTTTAGAATGGTTTTTCGAGATTAATTACCTAATTAATACAAATCAGTAAAATAGATAGATAATACTATATTGCACACTTAACTAGAAGGTTCACATAATAGAAAATAATATACATGCCTGTACTTACCTACGTCAAGAAGATAATATAATTGTAATTTTCTTAGTTCTTTTGTAGTTATATAATATTAATTTTCTTCGTTTCCAATAGTTTTTTCAAGATTTAATAGGTAGGTAATACAAATAATATAAGCAGAATTCAACTCAAAAATGCTTTATCGTAGGTACATATTGTGATAGATTATAGAGGAAATAAGATAGATTAGAGGCATACTAAACTAGATGATTCACAAATAAAATAACACAATACACTTGGCTTTACTCACTCTAAGAAGATTAAAATAGCGTTCACACACGGTTCTTGAGCTTGCCAATGGATTTATGCCGGCGGGGGCAAGGGGCACTCCGCGTTGCTCTAAGCTCGCCCGCCACTCGCACCGTATGCTTACTTCGCTTTGAATGCCACAATCGTATTCGACATTTTTGCAAGCATTTGAATTTTAAAGTAAAACAAAGATAACTTTGTTATGTTTGGCAATTGTTTTGAAGCTAATCGAGTTAATATTCTTATGTTTTTTGTTATTCGTAAGTAAACAGAGTGATACGGAAAGAGTGTACTAAGTCGAAAGGGGGTGATTATGGACCCCGAAGGATCAACTTGTGAATAAAAGTTGTCAAATTAATATTTTTTCTCCAAAAATTCAATTTTTGATCGTTCACAGGCAGTCTTACATTATTTGTCTCGGGACAAATATTTGTACGATCTGCAGATGTTTGTTCAGAGGTTCTGGTCGTTTTCTATGTATAATAAAAAATATCTATCTATTTAATAATATTGTATTACGTATATCAGTCATCTAGTACCCATAACACAAGCTCTGCTTAGCTTGGGGCTAGATGATGCTGTGTGGATTGTCTGGCATTATTTATTATTATTATTATTATTTATCAGTCATCTAGTACGCATAATACAAGCTCTGCTCACCTTGGGGCTAGATGATGCTGTGTGGATTGTCGGGCCGTATTTATTATTTATTTATTCAACAGTACAAAATAAGCTTGTACAAAAAACAGAACAAAAAAGTTATGGTAAAATCTTTTGATATTCAAAGGATAATAATGTAAGAACAGACGTAAAATAACATGAATATAAAGATCAAATTACTAATTTTTTTTCAAAATACATTCAATTCAGTAAAATATTCAAACTAATGTTGACTCTCTAGACTTCCAGAATGACGCCCTCTCGGCTTAATTTTTCTACTTTCCCTAGATTTCCTTCAGGATGCTAAGTGGAAAAATTCAGTATAATAACTAGTATTAAAAAAGTCACTTCCCGCTCTCTGTCTGTTTGTCCCTATGTATGCTTAAGATATTTAAATCTTCGCAACGAATTTTGGTACGGTTTTTTTAATAGATAGAATGATTCAAGAGAAAGGTTTTTGTATCAGTATTTCTCCCGTGCAAAGCCGGAGCGAGTCTCTAATTTATTAAATATTATATATAACTAACGTAACACGCTTATTTAGAAGATAAATTACTTAAGTTCATCTGATTGTTAAAAGCGCGAATCAAATTAGACTTTATCCCCTGTAATGAAATACGCACTTACTAAATAACAGCATGAATAATATACTCGCAACAAATACATTTTCACCTTGGGGTAAGTCTGGTTGGCACCTACTTATAATTTAATTATAATAAAATAGAAACGCTATTTGATACGTCTTGCGTGTCTAATAACCAAAAATAAATGGAATATCGGTGAGAATTTATTAAGAAATTTGTCTATTAATATAATGCAAGCCTTGTACCATAGCGCAGGAACATTAATGCTACGAGCTTGCTACGACGACGGGTCTAGGAGATTGTGCTACGACTTTTGTAGCAAGTAAATTAAGCACTTTGGGTTATTGTGTCGCTAAAGTATTCCCACTAAAGTAACAAATAATAAAGATCAATTAATATTAAAATAAAAGGGGGGCCCTTAAAACATGTTACATGGTACTGTCTACTTTTGTCAAGACTTGTATCTCTTGACCCGCAATAGGTAGAGAATTGAATTTATGTGCATAACACACACGCTCTACGAGTCGCTTTTACAGCAAATAAAAAAAACAAATAAGAATTTAAAATATACGAATCTATTATTAAGTCCTCTTCATTATAAAGTGAGTATCGATGAACAAAGTTATGATATGTTGGGCGCCTTAAGTCCCTGGACCGCGTTATATTAGATTTTTAATTTTTTTCATACACATAAAAACTGTTTTAGGGTTCCTTTTGCAAGATAGTTATGTACAAAGGTACGGAACCCTCCGTGTGTGTGTCGACTCGCAGTTGCTAGTATAAAACCAACCATGTTTTATAATGATGTTGATTGATTGCATAAATTTTCTGATATCAATTGGCTATTCGTTTAATTCGAAAGACTCGTCCTGAATTTGATTGCTCAATGTAAAACTTGGTAATTAAATCTAGTGAGTTAAGAGCGAAGTCTTGAGGAGTGTCCGGGCAGACGTCGCGTCGTGAGCTTTATTTAATTTCCTGATTGCGCAATCGAAAACTAGAAGGAAACGAACCATGCGCCCACAGCAACCCAGCCCCCACAAAACGCTTGCTTCAGTCTGGGGTTCTAAAGTTTTAAGTAGAAAAATAAATAAATAATAATACATAACGTTACAATACGTAACGGAAGTTTTCTGTAAATATGTACAAACAAACAATTCTTTGTACACTTCCTCTATCTGTTCCATAGCCTCTTCTATATCTCTTAGGTTTGTTAGAAGAAAACACTTTTCAGGATTAAGCTCGTCTATGTACACCCTTTCAGTTCAAATCCATTTTATATTTTGATGCATGTATAATAAAGAATAACGAATGAAACAAGTTGGGATCTTATTCTTGTTTTTTGAGTTCAAGAGGCGCATTCTGTAAACTAATTTCGAACGATAAAATCGAACTCACTTATCAAATAAACAAGATTCGTTGTTTATTTGACAAAATAGCGTTCAAATTGAGTTCAATTTGAACAGTTATTATCAGTAAAGTCGTTATATGTATAGGTTATAATATATAAAAAGCGTGAAAGAAATATTTTGCCTATTAGCTGTTATTTTGGGGCAACACAATTCCATGTATCTATGCACCAGGAACAAACATGTTAATGTTTTGTCATATAAGGTATAGCTGGGAAGTAGCAGCTGAGTAATGTTGGTTGAACTCGACCCGAACTGCAATTTAATATTGAGGTATCTTTATTTGAATTTCTAGCCGCCAGCGGCGCTCGATAACACATTGGGGCTTTGTAAGATTTTCGACGTGGCTCAGCCAGAAATATGTGTGCTTAAACTTACAAGGCCATAGTGAACCCGAAAAAGTATAGGTAGTTAAAACTAAAATCCGAATGAAATAAATGACCTAAAGTAACTTTCACCGATTGTCCTTATCATTTCATTTTGATACTTAGGCAGGCCTATGTTCCCACTAGTATATATACCCTAGGTATATGGGGGTGCAAGCTTATACGCTTCTTCTAAGGTCTATTATATACTACACCAATATATTACCTGCGAAAAACCAATTTAATCACGATTCCTACCTACTCTTATTTTACAAGACTAGATCCATCAAAAAAGGTCCCTGAGGAAATATTAGCAGTTTTCGTAGGCTTTGGAGTGATCTACAAATTGTGATTAATGGCCGAGGCGCCTCATGGTCCGAGATTCAAAGCTTGCGATGATTTGTATTTCTATTTTAGCACAAACATGGATATTATCTATAACATCTTCGTAGCACACAATCACCTATTATTACAGCATAGCACTAGTAAAATAGATACGTACTTACGTACTAAGTTTACATAGCTTCTATAATATTGTAAAGGCGAAAGTAATTCTGTCTTTTGGTCTGGTATTATTACCCTTGCACTGCGAAATGACTGGACAGATATTGATGAAAATTGGCTAGGATATATGTAGATGATATCATGACCCTCGTGACCTCGGACATAGACTTCTTTTTATTCAAGCCTGCGAGCAAAAGCCAAAATTTTAAAGCTTACTTTAGAGCTGAATGATGCTGTGTGGATGCCCCAGCATTTTTTTAATTGGGTATATACAGTGGTGGTCATATAATTAAGAACGATTTGAAGCTGAAGAAGTTTTTTAATTTAAATCGTGTCATACACAGAGATGTGTACCTTCTGAGAAGCAACTCGTTATGTTATTAAATAGCCACATTAATAGAGCAACTTGGCTTAGGAATAAAAAATTAAATCGCTAACTATTTTTTAAACTTTTTATTTATTTTACCAAAGTAACACATTCAAATAGTACTTGAAGCTGGACAAATAATTAAGAACGATTTATTAACTGCTCGGGAATTGTTTTAAATGACACTTACATAAAAAAAAACACAATAATATGTAGCACAGAAAATTTAAAAAGCAAATTAATACCTTTTTTTTTAAATTAATAGTCAATGCATATCCACGGTTTATAATTACAGCTTTACACCGGCGAGGCATTGATTCTATTAATTTTTGAAATTTCGCAAGAGAAATAGAGTTCCATTTTTCTAAAAAAACGTCGTACAGTTCTCTTAAATTCCCACACTGTTAAATTACCACACATTTCTTTACATCGAACCACAAATTCTCTATTGGATTAGATCTGGGCTGTTAGTTCGCCAGTCTAAGACAGAAACTGATTGCGCTCTAAGAAATTCCTTTACGCTGCGGGCAGTGTGCTTTGGATCATTGTCATGCTGAAATGTCGAAATAACCGGTAGAACGTCTTCACCATAAGGTAACATTGTTTCTTCCAGTATATTTTTGTTTTGGAACTGATACATGTAACCGTCTATCAACTTTACAGGTCCAACACTGTGTCCAGAAAAACACCCCCACATTTTCACATTTTCACCACCATACTTTAATGTAACTTTCGTGTAATTAGGGTCGAATGCTGTATTCGGGGGACGACGTACATATAGTTTTCCATCAGAACATACTCTGTTTATTTTCGTCTCGTCAGAAAAATGTACATTTTTCTACTGTCGCACAGTCCAGTATTCATACTTTCTCGCAAATGCAAGCCTGGCTTGCCTGTGGCAAAGTTTCAACATGGGCACCTTTTTTGCTATCCTACCGTGAACTTTTTCTTTAACCAAACGTCTTCCAATAGTGCGTGCTGAGATTGCTGAAGGGTTGTTTTCACCAAAATATTCTTTTCTCAGCTCATTGGATCCTTTAAAAGGATTTTGTTTTGCTCTACGAACGTTGTTTCGGTCATCTCGAGGAGTTGTTTTTCTCTTTTTAGGTACCCGTGGAACATTAGAAGTAATTTTATACGTAGCAAAATCCTTTACAGCGTGCAAAACCATCGTTTTTGAACATTGCAGATGGTCGGCTATCTTTTTATAAGACCAATAATTCTTCCGGCAAAGTTTTATTATTACTTCCCTTGTAGATTTATCACAACTTTTATTTTTTCCTATTGTTTTTGCCATGAAGCAATCATTTTTAATCTTTTACAGCACTAAATGGCGCCAATATTATACAAATCGTAACAAATCGACCATTTGAATTTGAATAAAGGTATAAACTATTTAGCGTTCTTAATTACGTGACCAGCCAGTAAACAGGTATACTAAGTTTAGAAGTAGTGTAAAAAGTTTGTCTGTTTATTTTTAGCTAATCATCTGTATCAATGAATACAGTTGTATTATGGTAAGGTTTTACGATACCGAGAGAAATAAAAAAAACAGCATGTAATTAGTTTTGCGTCTTAGTTTGAAAAAATCTTCCCTTTATATCAGCGTTCTTAATTATATGACCACCATCTGCGAAAGAATGAGGTTTCTTCAAATGATCATCTATACTAATATTATAAAGAGGAAAGATTTGATTGTTTGTTTGTTTGTATGTTTGTTTGTTTGTTTGTTTGTTTGTATGTAAAGGTACATTTAGATTAATCCTATTCTTTTAATAACGCCATTATCTATACTAATATTATAAATGGGAAAGATTTGATTAATTGTTTGAATTGTATAAGCTCCTAAACTATTAGGCTGATTTGAAAAATTCTGTCACCTTTAGAATCCTACATTATCCCTGATGAACATGGACAATATAATATTTTCAAAAAAAGTTTGGGTAAATTTGTAATATTTAACAATGCAGGTGTATGTTAACAAAAATTTCTTACAAATACAAATTTTCGACATTAATATTGTCATCAAATCTGTGAATACAATGAGCCCTGAATGCACTGATGCGAAACTTGGTGACGGCTGTTTCCGAACAATTTATGTGACGTCCGATTAATTTCGTTGTTCTTGCACTAGCTCGAATAGGCTTTGATTGTTGTCCACTTTGAATTTATATTTGAATTAATGAAATCGGCGCTTAATCCTCTTATACGAAAAGAGGAATTGATAAATTCGTACTTTGTTTTGATTGCCAAATCGAATCGAATATACTTAGTATAATATGTTCCAGACCAAATTCTGTGGATTGTCTATGAATATGTTCCTCAGTATATGTACTAAGGTAGGTATTCAGGCTGTGCTGATTTTTTTCAAATGCTAATTAGATTTGGATTTCTTTGTCTAAACTAATCACTTTTATAATCTGTATGTATATAAAGTATCTTACCACTATTTATGAGTACGTACAAGGCAAGCCCAGTATAAAACAGTCGCAAAGGAAAAGTAATTAAATTAAATTATTCACTGCAGCGTAGCTTTTCCATCTTGGCCGTACCCTACAGCTCAGCTTGCAAGTTAGCTTCCAGCTTAAAAGTTCGACATCAACAAGCTATAGTAGTGTTATACACAGACGATTCCTCGTTTTATGTATTACGTACTCGAGCGGTGTCGGACACAGCAATTGGCAGTGAGTGAGAGGCACCAAACGGAATAATTAATCTGTCATGAGGTGTCGGTGCTTCGAGTCCAGTGCTCGCCCGGACGCGAACACTCAGCGCCGACACGCCTGAATAAAATAAAATAGGTACTGAATTCACCAGCGAAAGTATTCGTAGAACTGTAAAATAATGACTAAAGTTCGCCGTATAGGGGCGATGTTTGCATGGTTGTTGGCTGTGGATGTAATGCTTTCTAGGTGAATTGAATTACATTTAGCATAAAAAGTGGTGTGCTGATCTCAGATTTTTTTAAATACCTACAGGGTGGATTGTTTACACGGGGCAGCACCTAAAGGAATTACCTTAACCGTTGCAGCTACAGGAAATTGGTTTTAAGACACTCTGTATTTTTTCGAGAAGTTCTATCTTATATACAAGTTTTACCAGCCATTTTAGATTATAAGTATCTCGTTATATTAAGGGCTAAACCTACCTTACACTGTGTTATTAAATTAATAGTCATTACCTACTTAAACAAACAAATTGATATAGAAATTAATGAGTGCTTAATTAACCGCATTGGAGTTATGAATGAAATATTTATATAAGACCTACCTACTACACACTTACCCCCTTATTCATAATGGTCGATATAAACTAGGTATATTACCTAATTTATATCTCGCAACAACGGTTTTACAGTTGTTAGGTAGGTACCTACATAGTGTTATTTTATATCTTACTATGAATGACTTATATCAATAGAAGAAGAAAGAGTGATATAGTAATTCAGTAATGTAAGACAAAGAGAAACTTAAATATTACTTTATGTATGATACGTATGTAACATAATATACTTAAGAGTATTTACTAACGGTTGATAACCGTTGACATAATATGATTTGATGTGTCCATGGTTAGATAGATATTCGTAAGATGGAAGTCTTGGGAGGATCCTTTCCAAACAAGTACGACAAGTGCGAGTGTAACTCGCGCGCCGAGGGTTTTGAACTTTTGTCGTTTAGGTAGGTACGTATATTGACGACCTGTTAGCGCGGTGGGCTTACAACGCAGGAGGTTGCGGTTTGATTCCCGCCTCGGGACTAATATTTGTAAGATCTGCAGATTATTTGTTCGAGTGTTATAGTCCTTTTCTACGTACACAAAAATAAATCATCTAATGTGATACTTATATATACTTTATTAAGTATAACAGATATCGTAGTAGTACGAATTACACAAGCTTGCTTAGCTGGAGCACGGTGGAATTCATGAATTCAATAATCTTATTATCTAAATATTCTTCGAGCGCAGTGGAATACATTGGGTATGGACTTTAAAATTTTGAGAACAACGGTTTCGTGGAGCTGTGGAACCCTACTATTACAGTTACTACAGAGATTAGTGGGTAGGTAAGTGGGTTGGTACCTACAATTATTTTTTCGACTTTTTTCTACGTATTTCACTAAGTATGAAACTTAGACGATTTATAAAACCTGTTTTGAATTGTCGAAATCCATACCTTTGATTTGATATTGCTCTCAATGAAATAGTCCCCATTGTATGAAAATTCGTTTTTTGACTATATTTCGAAAAGTATTATTTTTACAGACTTCTCTATATTTTTCCTGTAAAATATAGACCTATATCTACAAACGCTTAGTACATTTTATATAGATCACTCTGCTATCTTCGGAGATAGAGGGGGGGAACGGTCAAATTTTCGACCTTTTTCAAAATATTTCGAAAAGTATAAAACCTATCGAAATTTCAAAAACTGCATTAAAATGTATAAACTGATACCTTTCATTTGATACCCAACTCGGTGGGGTAGTCACCCCTTTAGAAATTTTTCCCGCCCTTTTTTGATCATATTTCAAAAAGTATTATTTTTACAGATTTCTCTATATTTTTCCTGTAAAATATAGATCAATACCTACAAAAACTTGGTACATATCAAATCGATCGTTCTGCAATCTTCGGAGATAGAGGGGGGGGGAACGGTCATTTTTTTGACCATTTTCAAAATATTTTAAAAAGTATGAAATCTACCGAAATTTCAAAAACTATTTTGAAATCTACGAACAAGTACCTTTCATTTGATACCACTTTCGACTTTGTACGTTCCATTTAAAATTTCGATTTCAAAATTTGTATGGAAAATCTTCATTTTGATTTTTCATTTATTTTCATTTATTTTTCTATAAATAAGTGCGGGCGCACAAAATGTGTTATTATTTCAAATTTCAAGTCAATAGCTGCAGTAGTTTCTGAGATATTAAGGATTCAAAATACCAAACAGACCCAAAGCGATTTCATAAGGGTTTTGCAACCGATGGCAAAACCCTAAAAATTTGGCCATGATAAGATATCAATCACCATCATCATCATCAGCCCATCTTAGTCCAATAGGTACTGGACATATCGGCCTCCCCTATGAGCCCCATAGCACCCTGTCTTCAGCTTCATAAGAAATATAAATACCATTCGATTCAACTCAAAATTTTTAGGAACCCTGTATTTTCAGTTTATCCCATTTCGTTCCTAAACTACCTATAATATTTTTTTGAAAATTGGCAGTCACAGAATAACCATTAGTAACTACGTACTTAGGTTCATCTCTTTATTGCAAATGGCGGCGGGGTAACCGATAGGTTTTTACTTTATTGGTTGATTACAGAATTATCAACCAACCTAATAAATTTAATATGTAAGTTATTATTGGACTATAACTTTTTATAGGCCAAGACGCTTAGGCTAAGGAGTAAAGACCCTAAGTCCCGACCATAAAAAATACCTACATTAGAGCTTTAGAATATCTAAGAACGAAAAATACCTTCCTAATTCTGTAGGTACCTACAGAATTAGGAAGGTATTTTTCTACTTGCTCTTTAGCTTATATATTATATCTACAAAACTTCAATAAACCTACACTTCTTCATTGATCTATAAAAACTGGATGTATATAAATCTGAATAAGTCTATCGCGTTCAGACCTCAGACACACGTGTGTCACCAATTGTGTGACACCAATGTCACAACTTCTTTGCGTGTGTCTGAAGCACTGGGTGCTTCTTACACAAAAAAGTATGTTTTGGCATTTAGGTAGGTAGTCTAGTAGTACCTCGACTTCTGACTCAAGCAGGAGAAATTGCGGCGCTGCCACACCACCGCAGCTAAGAGTCGACTCCTACCCTACTGTATGACTCAGGGCAGCCTGCGGATGTCGTATGAGCTGACTAAGAGAACCTACCAGCGCTGCAGCGTTAACCCTACTCATCATCATCAGCCTATATTAGGCCGCTGTTGGACATAGGCTTCCCCAATGTCTTCAACCTGACGCATCCAGCATCTCCTTGCAGAAGTCGTCCTACACTACGTTTGCCGAGACAAGTATCTCAAGAACACGTTTAGGTTTTTATTTCTTAAAGAAATACATAAGTAACGTGTTCCACTTCCAACTACTTCGGGCACAAATTAAAGATGTCGTAAAAAAATGTGATCCTTACTTTTCCAGAAAAACTAATAAATAAATAAATAATGGCGGACAATCGACACAGAATCATCTAGCCCCAAGCTAAGCAGAGCTTGTGTTATGGGTACTAGATGACTGATATACATAATACAATATTAATACATATATAGATATTTTTTATTATAATAAGGTTCAATTTTTTTAATGCAGAATCTGAAAAACTGACCATGTAAAAAGTTTAGGTAGGTACAGGGTGGGTAGGTACCCCGTAATTCTGCTACTGCGCGGTAGTATACATTCACAATGCGTGTGAGCTTTATAGATTGAGGTAGGTAGCTCATTAAAAATTTACGGCCTCTGTGCCGCGGTGGGCGAAGGTCCGCCTGCGACGTAGGAGGTTGAGGGTTTGATTTCCAACTCCGGACAAATGTTTATACGATCTACAGATATTTGTTCCAGTTGTTCTGGTCGTTTCTGTAATAAAAAACATATCTTTATATTATGTATGTAATTTATTATATTATGTGTATCAGTCATCTAGTACCCATAACACAAGCTCTGCTTAGCTTGGGGCTAGATGATACTCTGTGTATCGTCCAGCGCATTTATTATTTATAAAACAACTACCTACTTTCATCGTGATGTGATTTCTTTCTAAAGTCCGGTACGGCTACGGCCGGTAGCATACAATGTTGCCCGCCATTTCAATCCTCTCTTCTACTTCTTTCTTTTTTATGGCTCTATGATAGTTCCAGCACCAGGGCTCACACCCTTAGATTATAGAGGAATATAGATCTGGCATAAACATCTATACGAACTTGTTACGAACAGTTAGTTATAGAAGTGTGATGTATTTCGACAGCAGAGTTACTTACATATCGGCATCTCTTTTTGACTAATGAAGATAATCATGAGTAAAAAAGGACAACAGCAGTTTGATCATGACTGAAAATGGCAACATTGTTTTGGTGACGTCACAAAATACCTCACCCCTCACCCCCTGTGGCCGGTCGCCATGTTTAGTCGTAGTCAACAACAAGTACATCAGTTGTCATCCGGACTTGTTTTTATTCGAAAATGAAGGAAATTTAGAGTTAATAGGCGATAATTATGCTTTTTTATAGTGTGCAAACTTGGAGAATAATGTATTTTATAAGTGTATGTGCAGAGTGTTTGGCTGTCGCATGAAAATCAACAAAAAACATCAAAATGTGATTTTAGGAGAAAATTATTCGTCATAGTAAATAGAGTTAGGGTTCGGTATTTTCAAAACATCGATTATCAATAACGAATTATTTCATCGACGCAGTACCAATAACACAAAAATAAAAGTAAATCCTTTACAGCAGCGTCAGCAACTTTGAACCAAGCTAACCAAGATTCAAAGGTGTGGTGCCAGGGACAGAATTTTTGGTTGGGGTGGAGTTTACGGGACGCAGGACTTAGAAAATTTTCGACGAATTTTTTTATGTATATATAACATGTATTTTTTTTGGCTACGTAAATAGGGTCACTATGGGTGCAACTTTGGTTCAGGTGATCCACCCCAAAGTTCAATGACCTCGGCGCTAGAGGTCAAAGTATGTCGTTCAGTTTCAAGGCGAAAGACTTAGAAAAATTTCGAAAGATGTTTTTAGGCATATTATAACAAATGTTTTTTCTTGTGGCATCGTTAAGAGGGTCACTAGGGGTGCAACTTTGGTTCAGCGGTTTGACCCCAAAGTTCAATGACCTCGGTGCTAGAGGTCAAAGTGTGTCGTTAAATATGGATGCAGAAACAATATAAAAACTTTACAGAGCATTCCGGGAAGAGTTGATTAGATTCAATTTGAGTGGCGGATCCGACACAGAGTTCCCCGACTCCACGTGGTCTTGTGCGTGGAGCCCCTAGAGTGTAGGTATATAATAAGCCGGAGGCGCGAAGGGAGTGCAGCCTCCGCCAGCCGTAACAAGGGACAGGCACAGTGTGCCTGTCCCTTGTTACGCAATGGCGGAGAGGCTGCACTGCACTTCCCGCAGCGCAGGAGCTATCGCGATCGCGATGCAATAAAAAAAAACATGAAGAAATACCCCGACACATAGAATTCCAAAAATACAAAAAGGTCTAACTTTGTATTTGAAACTGATTTATTTAACTTACCTGTATACTCCAGCTTAAACTAACGTTTTTACAATAAAGGTCAGTGACCTTGTGTTCGAAAATGATTGATTTAACTTTCCGGCGTCGACTCCAGCAAAAACCAACGTTTTTACAAAAAAGGTCAGTTTTTGATGGAATGGGCTTGATAGGTCAGTGATTGTCTAAGACTCTTCCACACACGCCATCAAGGTACAAGCTGCAGAAACTGGCAGTCCACACGAAACTTACCTTGGGCCGAGCGCGGCAACCTAAATAATTGTCTTATATGAACATATTAGTATTAGTACTGAATATAGAGGATATTCATTGAATTGAGTGCCAGCCAAAGCTTGGGGAAGTTGTAGTGTTAATATTAACTGAATTGAGCTGTACTGTACGTAGTAAATAGCGTTTTTTATTGAACTTGATGAAATCTATTGTAGTATCCCGTTTTTAGACGATAGGACGGAGGGTAATATAATGCTAATGACCCGTTACGGCCGTTACGGATCACCAAGGTATAGAAACTTAAATAAAACTGAACAGAGCTTAAAGATAGGTACTTATTCTTCTACTTACTAATATTCGAAAATTTAGAATTCAACTCCGTGCAACTCAATTACTTACTTATCGATATTCAATGTTAAAATACGCGCAACTCTACAGCAGGCCGCCATCTTTGTGCCAGACTAACTTTAGGTATGCACGTAGGTACTTCAGGTCTATATATTCGTTCGTCTGAGCTCACACCAGGGAGACTCCACCATAAATTGTCAGTGTCAACTCTTGAAGTTTATAACCATAGATAACTTCAATTTCAACTTCTTTTTTTAACCATCGTTAAAGAAAAGGGTTTAGATATCTTTGAAAAGCAAGACCCTTTAAAAGAGACTAATAATCTTCTCCAGGCCACTCAAAATACTGACTACAATTTTCTATACTCTCTCACACTTCCTTCCAAATAAAATCGAGTCCCACCGAATCGAAAATATACCTTTCCTAACATCGACTGCTAATGATGATGATGATGATACCATGCGTTCCTAATATTTGACAATGACATTCAAAATGTTCAAAATGTCAATTTGATTTTGCAATCACAGTCAATTTCAATTGAGTCAATCAATTCAATGCGGGCCGTCTGTTCGAATTTTAGGTTATAATCTTTGGTTAAAATGTTTGTGATTGATTGAAAATGAACGTGTTAGCTTAGCTTTTTAATTTTTAAGAGAGAAGGCCGTGGTATTTTCGTAAGAAACGAAGTTTTACGTAACATTTCATCGTTTTTATTACCACTAAAACTTAACAATGGTGTCATCCCAAAAAGTATCCGTAGCAAAATCTATCAAAAACAGCGATACGAAATCAAAAATATCTATAAAGAAGGCAAAAAATACCAAGAAGCCATCTATAAAAGTTCTGCCTGAGAAAGTAAATGACCCAGTACCTAAAAACAAAGAAAATGTCAAGAAAACCAAGTATGTGCTGCCATCCAAATACATAACTGAAAACATTGTGAACTCAAGCCTTGATGCTCTACAACAATTAACAGCACACCATAAAAAAACCAATGTTTTATTTGACGATGAACAGCCAATATTTGCTGAAATCCACTGTATTAAAATTCAAGACTCAAGTGTGAACATCAGATTGTAAGTTATCCAACAGTTTTTCAAGTTTTGTTTATAAACAGCGGCTTGTGTTCTGCATCTGACCTAACTGTTACAATCATCATTTCAGTGTTTTGCCACATAGTACCATTGCTTCGACAGGAGAGGTTTGTCTTATTACACCCGACTTAAAAAAAGGCAAAAAAATCGACCATGAGCCCACTGTTGAGCACTGGGAAGACCTCCTGAAGAAATCTGGCGTAACTGAGGTATTTTTGTTTAAACATTTAATTTTATGAAATGTTAGCACTTATGTTCATTTTTAACCACTAACCATGTTATTTTTTTACCTTAGGTAAAAACTGTTTTACCTTTAAGGCAGTTGAAAGTTGAGTTTGACCAGTATGAATTGAAGAGGAGATTACTCACACAGCATGATTTCATCATGGTGGATACCAGAGTTCTCAGTCATGTCTCCCATATCCTTGGGAAGATGTTCTTCAAAAAGCACAACATGCTGGTTCCTGTCCGAATCCAAAATGAATCTGATCTAAAAAAAGAAATAAAAACTGGACTATGCACAGTGATGCTAAGACTCAATGAAGGGCAGACATCCACACTGCTCATTGGGCATACTGGCATGTCTCAAGATAAGCTGAGAGAAAATGTGCTATCTTTTGTACAGCAGATACAAACTAGGTACCCGGGAGGAGAGGCTAATATCAGATCAATTTCATTAAAACTGCCTTTGTCTATGTCATTACCATTGTACATTACTTTGAGTAAGTGTCTATACATGAATGTCTTATCATGACAATAATTGTATAAAGTTGTTATCTATATTGTTACCTGTTTCAATTCTAGGACCATCTGATACTATAAAACCACCTAAATTGGAACAAAGCAGGCCCAAGAACTTCGAGCCTCTGATAGATGAGGTGACCACAGTACCTGGCAAGGTCAGGGTGAATCCTGATGGTTCTGTACATCATTTAAAATCAGAAGATCCAGAGATGAGGTAAACTTTACTGTTGAAATATTGATTATTTATTTAAAATTATGAAAGTAAAAAATAATAAGTAACAAACAACTTTTTTTTTTCTTTTCAGTGGTATAGAGAGTGATGTAGAAGATGAAGAGCAAGCAGTTAATGCTTCTAACTAACATCTATGTTATAAGGATTTTATTAAATAAAAACATTTTTGTCAATGAAATTACAAACTTTTATTTATAGTTTATTTCCATAATATTTAGAAAAACTTTAACTGTTTTATGATCACCAGAGCGCTAATCAAATTATCTTAGCTCCATAATTATATTTGTTTACCACAAAAAAATATTATGCACTATTATTTTCCATAGCTGGATTTTCTAAAACTGGTTCTGGTTCACCATCATCAATAGTTATGGAGTGCATAGTCATGGAAGATTTAGGAATGATTGTCACTTGCATTTTCAAAGGCCAGACTTTCTTGAACTTTTTAAAATTCTTTACGCAGTTATCTTGAGCTTCTATCTCAAGGGGCTCTTTTTTTACAATCAATTCTTTTTTTATTGTTACAACAATTGAACCAATGTCCAGCTGATTCATTCTTTCATCAAGTTCATCATCTAATTCTTTCTTGATGCTGTTGGGCTGTATGAAGTTCAAATTATCTTTGTTCAATTCATCTAATTTTGAACCTCTCATTGCAGCTATATCTTGAGCAGTAACATTTGGTTCAGATTTGATTTTAGCTGATTTTATTTCTGTTTTATTATTTTCAAACATGGTACGCTTAGCATCATTTTCTCCTTCAACAAAATTGAATAGATTTTCATCTGTATCAAAATCTGCTTTTCTTTTTTGAGGCACAGCCAGATTCAGTCTATTATCAGTACTATTAGCATCATTTTTAGAAGCTGGAGTAATAAAATTGAAAAAGTCATCTTGATCTTGTTCAACAGCAACTTTCTTGGAAGGATTAGTGTCATCTTCATCAGCATGCTTCCTTTTAGCACTCTCATTAGCTTTTGGTTTCTCATGAGCCACTTTTTTGTTAGAGTTAGAAGATGATTCTTCATCATGTATCTCACTCAGCTTCCTCTTCGAAGAATTTTCATCAGCAGTCAAACTTTCATTGATAACAATGTTAGTTTTGTTCTTTCCCACCGCTTGATCTTGGCTTTCCTGAGCCAGTACCTTGTTGCTTGATTGTGCTGGTACCTGTTTGACAACTTCAGAAGGTAAGTTAAAAGCAGGGTTACAATACTTGGTGGTTGAACAATACAATATTGCTAAACCAATCTCAGCATCAGCCACAACCCTCTTTCCTTTAGATTTTAAAAAGGATATTATTGTACTAATCTGTTTCTTCTGAGCTTCAGTGTCTTGACTAGTGTTGTACTGAATCACCACCATACTTTCATCATCCAGCTTTAGTGAAGACCAATTACTTTCTTCCATCAGAACTGGAGTAGCAGAACCCTTCGACAGTACATCTTTATACATATCATATTGTTTCTTTGAGAAGAATACAAACTTTTTGCCAGCAAACAAGTTTGCTCTATTCATGTTTGGAAGAAATGATACAATATCTTTGTTCAGGGTGGATTCCAAGATTTCTGGAGTAAATTTCCTTGGATCTGGCAAGCGCACTTTATTTTTAATGGATTCAACACACTGGTTCCAATACTCAGTCGTGACTATGTAAGATCCCTGCACTAGTGCCAAAACAACTTTTATTGTGAGTGTGATAGCAGGCATAGTTAGGTACTCGCAAGTGGTATCCCAATCAGTCTTAAATAATCCTCCTATCTTAGCGAGGTTCTGTTTTACGTTTTGTATGTTCTCGCCTTTCAAAGTCGATGTACAAGTAACGAAACTCTTTTCGTTCACTTTCCAGATGCAATTCAGTTTTCCAAACTTTACGAGGTCGCCATTAGACAACTTTACTTTGTTTTTGCCGTCTTGTTTCAGATTGTTTATGAATGTTCCGTATCTTGAATCAAGATCTGTAATGAATAGCCCTTGATCTGATGCCATCAGAGTAGCGTGTTTCCTGCTGATCGAAGGGTCGTCCTGAATAGCGAAATCGCATGTCTGTGGGTCAGGACTCCGACCAATTGTTACTTCACTTTTATCGGGCAAAAGATAAATCACTCTTTGATGATCGTAATCAGAAGTAAGAAACCACATTTTGGTTATCAAAAACAAATTTTTCAGGAGAGGAAACCAAAATGCGAAATTTGTCAACAAGAAACGCCGCCGCCGGCAGATGACGGACGGACAGACGCCACCAGTGTTGCCTTGCCAGAAATTTATGGAGCATGGACGAACGAAATCACCCTTTTTAGCGTGGAACGTCAAGCAAGCAAGATTTTGCGTTCATTCTACAAGACTAGATCTACGGATTACCCAAGGATTTAACTAGCTTCGGTCGGTTCAATAATTTCTGTTATTTTTAGAGCATGTGGAAAAATAATTTCTGTTATTTTTAGAGCATGTGGAAAAATAGAGATTTTCCAAAACAAAATTGAGTCGAAGTTGGTTTTATCATAGGTTTATAGGTTTGCGGCAAAGTACTTTTTTGTTGTTTTATTGCTCGTAAGAAAGCAAGAAAATAAAAATCACGCAAATCTATGACGTAATGTCATAAAGTAAAAAAAAAAAATATTAAAAAATGCTCATGCTGAGGCACTCTTCAATTAAAAAACACTAGACTGAATTGCTTTAAAATTGAATTTTTCATGATACGTAATTTTTTTTGTTGGGAGTCCTAAATAATATAATATTTTCATCGCACTGGACCTTAGTGAATTAAGAACTAAAAAAATTCTAAATACTAAAAAACGTTATAGATTAGTGTGGAAATACTCAAAGCTCTGGACATTGGCAAACCAAACCTGCCAGATTATAAATTGCCATATCAAATAAAGTGAAGTTACGTAATGCTTTTAGTCTATTTGGTGAAGTTTACGACTTTCTTGTGGGTCCTGTTTCCTGTTTTTTTGGCCAAACGTGGCCAAACTAATAATTAGAGATTCTTCAGTGTTATATTGTGGGTTAGATGAAGGAATCGTGGATCACATATCTAAATTTAACTGTCCCAATCTTCAATATTCTCTTTATGATATACTCCCATCTGATATTCCTCGTAAATTAATAAATAAAATTGTAAAATCTTCTTTATCTAATTACCTAATTACGTAGTCACCTTAGACAGTAGCAATATTATTTAATATATACTATAACTCATGTTCAGTTTTATATCTATTGTACGCGTAGTAAAAATATGATTAGTGTTTTTCAAAATTTAATTTACCGTTCTTGTAAATTACCTCCATCCATGACTATGATATTTCCATGAACTGGACACTGAAAAATATCTATATAGGTATGTAGTAATATTGTATTATGTATATCAGCCATCTAGTACCCATAACACAAGCTCTGCTTAGCTTGGGGATGATTGGTGTGTGGATTGTCCGGCATTATATATTTATTTATTTACTGGCAGAAAAGTACCAAATCAGACACATAATGCCCTTGCCGAAGTCAAAATTTTATGTTACTTATGCCTCTGAAGTAAGAAGAAGAACTTTTAACGAAGAAGTCAAAGTCAAGCAATCAGCTGTTTCCATAGCAACTGCTTGAAACAAAAACAAACATGATTTTTGTTGATAAAATTTTCAACTGTACTTATTTGTTCTGATATAAAAAATGATTATTTTGTAACGAATAATCTCAGACATATCAACATAAAATGACGCTGTACATTGACACAAAACTTAATTTTAGTGACGGCAATGTGGTATCTACGGTTGGTTCTTGGCATCCCATGCTCCCACTTTTAGCTGTAGGTTCGTACAAGCAAGATAAAGGAGGATTCGTCACTATATTTAATGAAACAGTAAGTTTATATAGTGTCAAATTGTTATAGCTTTCTCTGGCTTTCAAAACTGTCATATCATAACACAAATATTACGTTTCCAGGGCCTACCTCTAGATGGCTGCGAATGGCCAATATTAATATCGAATCAAGTAACCGCGCTTGCTTGGCATCCAACTAGAAGATTACTAGTTGTGGGTTGGGATGGAGGTGAGCTGTATATCTGGCTGGAATACTCATGGGCGCGACTAGAGGCGCCACACAACGCAGCCCTCACAAGCGTTGCCTTCAGTCTTGGAGGGGGTAGACTGGTTGCAGCAGACGCAGCAGGTTCCCTCTCAGGCTGGCAATCTAGTTCTGGTGCACCCTTGACTTCCTTTCATCATCAGCTAGGTGATGTTATCACCCATCTTACATTTTGTACACCACATGCCAGATCTGAGTCCTCTATCAGAGGGCTGGCGCGGGCTGCAGTTGCTGGAGATGAGAATGCCTTGGATGCTTTGGCTGCCTGGAGGCCGAGGACAACAGCTAGAGTTAGGGAAGGAGCCCAACCAGACAACCATTGCTGCTATGCTGCACAAGATAATGGCATTATTCTGTATATTGACCATGCTGGTGCCTGTTCAGAAGTCTTGAATGCCCCAGGTTCTATTATGTTCATGGGAATGATCAGCAACATCTATCTTCTTATTGCTTGGGAGTCAGGGGGTGCTCTCAGCTTGACAAGGTTTGTGACATCTGATGATGGTTCACTTATAACAGACACACATGTAAGGATGGCAGCTAGAAACGGCCAGTGCATCGTTCTAGCTGGAAACTTTTATGTGGCTGTGATCACTGGTGATAATGTTATTCGTGTCTGGGATAGTGAGACAGGTGACAATGATGTGCTGCCAAATGAGAATGAAGAAATTGCTTCTGGAGATATTTTCACCAGCATTAGTTACTGCAATTTGAGTGACACTCTCTGCTGCGGGACATCGCTTGGTAACTTGTACTTGTGGAGAAGAGATCACAAGAATAATTGGAAACTAATAAGTTCAACATCTATCAAAGGCACAGTAAAAGATGTCAGCTGGGGTTCAGAAGGTCTGATGAATCCTCTCCTACATGTTAACTGTATAACTAGCGTGTTTGTTCTTAGAGAACAACCTGTATGTTGGGGCTATTCACCAAATGTTTTCATGGTACAGAAGTCATCAAATGAAATTGCTGTTACTCATAAAAACAATGATCAAACTAGCATCAATACTCTCATTACAATACGAGCACTGGCTTATAGAGATCAATACATTGCCTTGGGAGATGGTAAAGAAGTTCAGGTAATATATTTTCTTTTTTCAATCATATTAATTTTTATTGTACGTTTTTTTTAATTATTCTTTTATGTTACAGATTTGGATGGCTAGTAAGGAAGTGGAAGGTAAGTTTTCTGAGTTAAGAACATTTTCTTGGAAAACTGACATCCTTATAATTTACAATGATATCCTTGTCGGATCAGTAAGCCCTCATGTTGAATGTTACTCCATTACGGGAATAAATCTAGGAATTTTACCAAGCACCGAAGGAGAAGGCGAACCTATCGGCATCACCAATACTGGCAAGTTTATTGTTATAGCAACCATGGACGGCACTATTAAGTTAGCTGAGATTACAAAAAAAGGACTCAGGATGCCATACCCTGCTAAGAACTGCTACCAAATAATTGAAGACTTTGGGGAGGTTATGAGGGCTAGCGTTAATTGTGTAGGCCGCTACATTTGCCTCAGCATCGCAAATTCCGGCCTGGCTCCCGACCCTAGACTCTATCTCTGGGATGCAGCTAATGACGTTATTTCTAACCACCTTCTGGCTGAAAATTCGATTCCTCCATACCAAAGTGTTCCTATTGCTATTTTATGGGACTCAAATGATTCAAGAATTGTGGCAGTCCACATGAGATCTGCTGATTTGGACAAAATTTATCTATTCTTCTGTTACGAGGGAAAGCTTTACGAATACAAAAACTGGTGCTCTAATTCAGAGGATTATTTTATGGCCGATTTCATGCTATGTCTGCTGTACACGCCCTACGTGGTAATACTCTCTCAGCAAAACATTAAAAAAGTTTTAATGCAGGAATTTGTGGACTGTAGCGAACACGACACGGCTAGCTTGAAGCAAATTTTAGATTTCCTCTTTTACATGACAACTGGATATTTGGAAAAGGCAGTCGTCGTTGGAACCAATATTACCGGCACTAAGAACTCCATAATCTGGGACAGTTTAGCGAAAGTTTGCGTCTCTATGAAACGCCCTGACGTCGGTGCTGTATGCTTAGGCAAAATGGGCAACATTAAAGGTGCTCTAATGATGCGTAAAGTAATGCAAGACAATGATGTGGATGACACCTGCAAAGTTGCCATTTTAGCTGTTAATCTCGGTATGACGGAGGAAGCGGAAAGACTATTCCGCGAAGCTCAGAGACCAGATTTGTTGACTCGGTTGATTTCCGCTAAAGACGACGGCCTGATCTCTATCACTAACGGAACTGCTATAGGAGAGAACGTGCTTCTGATAAAAAGCGCGCAGCATAAGCTAGCGAAGGTTTTCTGGTCAAATGGTGAGACTGCAGAAGCTTTAAAGCTCTTTGAAAGTGCTGGGACCTTGGTACCTCACGTACCTAGGATGTTGATTGCCAACGGCCAGACTACTGCCTTAGCGCAATTCGTGACCACCTCCTCGGATCCTAGCCTCCTGGTGTGGTGGGGTCACTACTTAGAAAGCATTGGGGATTTAGAAGGAGCTTTGGAGGCGTATGCTCGTGCGAACGACTTCGCTGAACAAACTCGCCTTCTTTGTCACATGGATAGAATTGAAGAGGCCGAGAAAATATATCTAAATAATCGTGCGTCTATTTATCAAATGGCTCAGTATTTGGAGATGCAGCCTGATAAAACTGAAAGTGCAGTAAAGGTATACTTTTATAGTTTAGTAAGATAAGTGACCACTAAGCGTCCTGAATCAATGATGCAAGACATTAATTGTTTTTCAGTTGTACATGAAATGCGGTGCAATATCGTGCGCTATCAGAGTCGCGGCGGAAGCCAGTGCATGGAACTTGGTATGGCGCGCCGGCTCTACTTCGTCGCCCACTCATGCGTTAAACGCGGCGTCTATACTAGAAAACGCTGGACAGAACGAGCAGGCTATCTCACTCTATCAAAAAGCTGGTGAGTAAACTAGCTAAACTGGCGCAAATAAGAAATGAATATTGATTATATCTAATTAATTGCTGAGACAAAACCTTTTTACGCTTGGCAGAAGGAAAAAGCCAGGTTTAAAAGCACTTTGATTTTATCTTCTTATACTTGATGTTGTAAAAAGATTTTGCTATACAGTTGTAACATAATGAACATCCGCACAGTGGTCACGATCCGTCACTCTGTTAAGTAGGCCAGCCACCGAAGAAATCGCAGTCAACGCTAATGTATAATTATTTTGTAATTCCAGGTAAACTTCACATGGCACTGCGGCTGGCCTTAAGCTGCGGGGACACGAATGCTATCATCCCACTGGTGGAGTCTTTGGGAGATAAACTGGAACCGGAAGTTGCGTACGCGTTGGCGGCTCATCTGCGCAAGGCGGAGTACCATTCACATGCGGCTGCGTTACTGGCTTCTGCTGGGCAGGTGAAAATTACTATTTTATATATGTTCAGTAATTATAGATAGATAGATAGATAGAAAATTCTTTATTGCACACATAATAAAACAATAACAAACAAAATAAAAATTACAAGAAATGTGACAATTGGCGGTCTTATCGCTCAAGAGCGATCTCTACCAGACAACCGTGGATGGATAGGACCGTTGGATTAACATGGGGATCTGTGTGCATTACTATGTATCCACTATAATACATAGGTACTTAGTGAGAAAACCTTTATGGCCGAACTAAATTACGATTAAATATAATATTAATTATATAGTTTTAGAACTAGAATTTACAATTGACACAATTGAGCTAAATGCAGTCTGTTGCAAAAGAATTACTGGTACTGATTTTTATCAATACCAGTTGGAAGCGTCCGCAAAACGCTGGCTGTATTGCCTAGCTGAATGGCAATGCTGATGCTATATGCCAAATACTGATCAGTTCTCGTGTCACAGTCAGATAATTTTTTTTAAACCCGAAGAGCGTCGGTACCCTACGGACCGATGAATACTTATTATTCGATTTTTAATCATTCGCTTCCAAAGTCTTTTAGGCAAATGTAACAAACTCCTAAAGAACTTGGATACCGAGCCAAGACGAAACATAAAAAAAGTTATATCACCATTTAGCTGAAGGCCTCTTTAGCACCATGTATCTTATATTCTTACTTAAGATATTATATCTATGGGCTAAATAAATATTTTTTCTTGTGTTTCCAGTACGAAGAAGCACTGGACATCGTAGAGCAATCATCCACGCCTCTAAGCGAGACGCTGAGCGAGCGGCTAGCGGCGCCGGCCGGCACCAGCGGACGGGAAGCCCTGCTGCGGAGACTAGCGGACGTCCTCGGCACGCGGGGGCTCTACCACCAGGCGGCGAAGAGACTCGCGCATGCTGGGGACAAGGTTTGTTGCTAACACATCACCAGCCTATAATAGTCCACTGGACGTAGGCCTCCCCTAATGAGCGCCATAATGGCATTTATTCATCACTTGGGGGCTATTGCCCATAATCCCCACGCTGGGCATGCGGGTTGGGGATCGCAGTTCGGTGGAGTTGTTCTGAAACTGCTATCTCCTGTGCCGCAGGCCACAGTCCTATCATCATCAACCTCAGTATATTAAACCACTGCTGGACATAGGTCTAAAGCGCCATAGCGTCTGTTCACTACTTTTTAAGTGAAAAATGTTTATGAAGACTTTACTGGTCTAAGAGAATCCTTATTGAATTTTTGTTAAATACCCGTGCGAAGCCGGGGCGGACTGCTACTCTGTTTATATAACTGTACTGTCTGTCTTCTAAATAAATATAAAATAAAAAAAATAAATAGCACACTGTCTTCGCTTTGTCGCAACCAGCATCTACCTGCAATTTTTGCGCGGATTCCACCTAGCCAGACTTCCTACACTACGTTTGTTGAGTCGCGGTCTCCACTCAAGAACCCAGCGGTTCTCGGTTCTTGCAATACGGCAACCCCACTGCCCTTTCATACATAGTCGTATTACAACTGAACATTGTTTATACTGAACATTGATTATACTTCCAGGCTGGTGCAATGCGGTGGCTGATGCGTTCAGGCGACGCCGACCGTATAGCAACGTTCGCGGCCGCGACCCGTGACCAGAGCGCGCAGTTGATGGCGGCGGACTATTTGCGAAGGCACGCGGATTGGAAGACGCGCCCTGATTTGATGCGGCACATCCTACATTTCTACACGAGGGCTAAGGCCTTCGGGAAACTAGCCGCGTTCTATGCTGAATGCGCTAAGATGGAAGTAGATGAGTATGAGGTAATTCATTTATTTAATTAGAACGGTATACAACCACTTGCACATATTCATTAATAACACAAGCTCTGCTTAGCTTGGGGCTAGATGATGCGTGTGGATTGTCCGGCATTATTTATTCATTTATGAAATACAATAAAAAAAAAACAAATATCGCGTGAAAGTCACAATAAAATCAGGATTAAGTCAATTAAAATGAAGCTACCTGTAGTTTGCTCGCAACAGTCTGCAGTTAGCTCAATTCTTTCAATTGTAAATACTAGTTTTTATTTAGTTAGATCATTGTAATTTTATTTGTTAATAAGGGTTTTTGCCCTCTTATTTAGGCAAAATTAAAAAAAAATAAAATGATAATTCAATAAATTCAATTTAAAATAATTCCATAAGTAAGTATCATTGTTGCTATCCAACTACTTACGAATGCTCGCAGATAAAAAGACATACCCTGATTTAATGCGCCATTGTTTAATTATATACTGCGTCATTCACTTTAAATTCATTACTACACGAGCGAGACTTTCGTGAAACTAGCGGCTTTCTATACGGAATGCGACCTGAGTCATTGTCCAACTTTACTTAACTCACTCACTTAGCACACACACAACTTACAACAGCAGATTAACAGATAAGTCTTAAAAATAATCAAATTTTGTGGCTTGTTAGATCTTACCCAACACTAGGTACTAGGATTTAATTATAATCATAATGAACTTATTGTTCAGATCACATAGATCGATACATTAGTAAAAGTCGTAGCCTATGTTAGTTATAATTTAATTCTACATTCTATTTAATTAATATAGAGGTGGAGATTTTGCACATCACTCCATCTAATTTATCAGCTATTGCTGCCAGGGTGTTACTACTTTCGCGTACCTAATGAGGCTGCCCTTTTCCTCTTACAGGCAGCAAAGCAAATTTAAGTTTTGACATTTTGTACCTACCGTTGATGATAATAAGTCTTTTCAGAACTACGAAAAAGCCTTGGAATACCTAAAAGAAGCTATCAAATGCCTGGCGAAATCTTCAGATCCAGAAGCAGGTTCGTTATTGTGTAAATTGAATTGATGCTTTTTTACGAATTCAACTTGTGACAGGTGATCGTGTTTTGTTTATAGGAGCACAAACAATGGCATTGCAGGAGCAAAGCACGCTGGTAAAACGTTTCTTGGACACCAAGAAGACGTTAGAAACTGGGGAGATTAATGCAGGTACCTACTCCGTTTTATCATACCTACATAATTACCTACTCAGATTAGGTCTTTTTTAGCAACAGTGCAGCTACTTATTAAATAAATTTTCTATGCTAAACAATTTATATAATTAAATGTTAGCAGTAAAATTCAATTAAATCAGATTATTGTGTCAGATTAAATTAGATAACATTATAATTTTTGTTTATGCAATTTGATCTTATTGAACTGAATTTCTAGGCCAACCGGCCCTGGATTCTATGAGTACTAAAGTATTTTAGAAATCAAAATTGTAACATATTGCCAGCAGTAGTTTTCACGTCATATCTAACAACGGGGTTGTAGATATGACGTGAAAACTACGACCATAATTTCAGCCAATCATCAACCACAGGGCCTTTATTCACTATTGTCAATCCCAACGCGTTTCACAGATATGACAAGACATCGGCGTGGAATCGAACAAAATCGTATATATAATACACTGTGACGTCACACGGTTTGGGCAAGGAATTTCCTAGAAAACAAATCCACAAAATAGGTCTAAACAAAAGAATCACAAAATTTGGATCTTTGTTACGCCTTCACAGCGAATCCGATTGAATTTTTGCATACATGTAGTTCTAGACCAAGGTTAAATCTTCTTTTTCGTAACACTCTTGTCAGAGCGGTCGTGGTCATTTTGTTTGTTCTTGTTGTTGGGTGGCTGTTGTTATTCGCCTCACTATGTCTCGCCATCTTTCTCTATTTTCTATCTTTCGACTGCACTCATGTAAGGGAAATAAGTTTCTTATAAATCAACAGGTGTAACGGCGGGCCATCAACTTCTGCGCTCCATCACCGCCCGGTCCGGTCTCGTCACTGAAGAGAAAGTATTGCGGTTACTTATTCACCTTGCGCCGGATCATGCGGATGTTACAAGTAATTTGATATTCTAATTAAATAAATAAATAATGCCGGACAATCCACACAGCATCATCTAGCCCCAAGCTAAGCAGAGCTTGTGTTATGGGTACTAGATGACTGTTAGTTTGTCGGTGAAAATTGCTCCTGCGAGAAAACCACGTTAATAACGTGCGTTATTTGATATTAATTTCTTCTCTTGTTTAAGGGTTTGGAGAACAACTGCAAGCGCTTCACTCAGAATCTCTTGACGATAACCCTTCTTCAGAATCTGCTGATCAAAGTGTGGAAGAAGCGATATGAACTATTTTATGTTAAAATAATGTGTAAGCCCATTCCGTCCTCAAATTGTGATCTTTTAAAAGCGTTACACTGTATAGATACATAAGTTTAAAGATACATTAAAATAAATTCACGAGAATTGTTTATATTTAATATCCTCTAACTACCCGCGCGGCTTCGTTCACGTGTTATGTAAAATTTTAGTTTTATAACGTACGTACCAACCTATATGAATATTATAAAGTTTTTTTTTTTAATTTGCTCCAAAACCACTGGACCTGTTTGGAAAATTCTTTCACCATTCGAATCTTTATTTTCCCTGAGGGACATAGGCTATAGAATATTTTCAAAAAGCTAGGGATCCACTATGAAAACTTAAATAATGTAACCCAACGTATGTGTAAAAACTTTTGAAATTCTGCTAAATAACCGTGCGTTGCCGGGGCGGCGGACTACCTAGTCTTTTATTTAGATAGGTACCTCAGCAGTTGAATGCAGAGTACCTTTAAAAAGAATATAGGTCAATCACATTCGCTGATTGATTTTTAATTTATTATTTCACTGCTAACTGCTATGGCTAGGCCTATGTTTTTTTTTTTCTATGTTGTTTAGGGCTTTTTTTTTGGGACTTCATTGTTATGCTATGTCAGACCGTTGGTCAGACCCGTCTTCAGGCCTTAGATAAAGAAGCGTAACGTTCTTATGGTCAAGGCCATCTCTTTTGAGCAATCTTCAATCCACGTTTTCGGAGAATACAGCAGACGAAGTTTACGAAGGTTTTGTGCTGGTGGCGTTCGTTCCTTCGTCAACGTAGTGGTTTTATTCTCTTTGGTCAATGTCTGCGAACGAAACGCATCTGACAGCGGCGAGGCGAATGACATCAATTTGACATTTAACAGCTGTTTGCCTTGTGTCATTTGTTGTTTTTGAATGGATTTTCATGAATGAGCCGATTTCTTGAATTATTTCTACCTGTTTTCTGTAATTTTAAATGAACAACAATGGTCAGAATAGTTTGTAATGTTAGGTATTATAATTTATTCAATTCACTGAAGTCTATTCAAAGGTGAGAAAAATTTTCATACAAAATAATAACCAATTAATTATTGCACAGTTATGGAATGCCTATTGATCACGTTTCAGATTGAATAAACGATATTTAAACAGCATAGATGGTTCTGAAAAGCCAGTCGAATTGAGAAGGATACGGAACTTCAGTATTGTAGCTCATGTTGACCATGGGAAAAGCACTCTCGCAGACAGATTACTTGAAATCACTGGTGCTAAGAAACCGGGCGGTGATGCGCAAGTATTGGACCAACTGCAGGTATTTTACAAATCTTACAACAATAATATAAGGCCTATATATTATTCACTTCCATAATATTCCCTAAAAAATAAACAAACTGTAGAAAATAAATAGGTAGAAAAATCTTTATTATGACAGAAAATAGATGTACCAATTTTCATTGTAGAAAATAATACTTAGATTACATATTCATTCATACCTAAGCACTAGATGTTTGAATAGAATAGAGTAGAAAAACATTTATTTAAACACAGGTTAACAGACAAAAAAAAGTATAAAATAAACGAACAAAAACATGTGTAACATGGAGGTAAGTAAGTATAAATAAATAAAATGAAATAGGGTGACTGCGTTTTGCTTACTTGATCCTGCACCAAAATAGAGTTTTTTTTGACGAACCATCCAGACAGCATCATCTAGCCCCAAGCTAAGCAGAGCTTGTGGTATGGGTACTAGATGACTGATATACCTACATAATACAATATTATTACATAAATTTATATTTTGTACTTCATTAGCAAATCCAATAACATAATATTCTGAAATGTGTGTTTGTTTTTTCAGGTAGAAAGAGAAAGAGGAATCACTGTGAAAGCAGTTACTGCATCTTTGAACTATATTTACAATGGTGAAACATTTCTATTGAACCTTATTGATACTCCAGGCCATGTGGACTTTTCTAATGAGGTAGGTGCACTCAAAACTAGAATTTCAAAGCCTCTGAATCCTAGCTATATCCATCTGAGCGAACGGTAAGTTAAATGCTTTAATACATTGTTTTATCCATTTCAGGTTGTGCGAAGTGTCACAGCATGCCAAGGCGTCATTATGCTGGTTGACGCCAACGAGGGAGTTCAAGCACAAACAGTTGCAGTCCATTCACTGGCTAAAAAGAACAACCTAGTTATAATACCTACCCTAAACAAAGTGGATTTACCGAGAGCTGACCCTGAAAAGGTCAAATCTCAACTGCAATCTCTTTTTAAAATAGATCCAGATACTGTGATGAGTGTATCAGCTAAAAAAGGTTGGGGAGTACAGGAGTTACTTCAACAAGTCATAGAAAGGATCCCACCACCTAAAATAGATGACAGCAGTCATTTCAGAGCTCATATAATTGATACTTGGCATGATAAGTACAGAGGGGTATTATGTCTAGCGTACATACATTCTGGAAAGGTTCAAGTGGGGCAGACAGTGAAATGGAGCTCAGATTTGAAACAGCAAACTGTCAAGTACTTAGCACTTTTGAGACCGAGTGAGGAGCCTATTGAAGAAGCAATAGCTGGTCAAGTTGTTATGGTAGGTGAGTTATCTAACACAATGAACATAACTATTTGCCTGTTTGAACCTCTGTTTGAACTTACATAGCTTAATTACAGAGATTAAAATAGGCTGGTATTTTTTAGAGGCGAAATCTTTGGCGGACCCCCACCAAAGATTTCGCCTGGGATTACCCCTGCGATCTCGCGAGGAGTTGCGGGTTTGATTCCCGCCTCGATCAAATGTACGATCTGCAGTGCGTAGACGTTCCCTGCACACGTTCCGCATACTTTTTGAGGCTAGCTGATCATGAGTGGATTTTCAAGCATTATTTATAATTAATTTTATTGATAACCCAATTCTACATTATATTCTAGGTTGCGGCCCAAAAGGCGGAGGGGCAGTTGGCGATCAACTATTAGCCAAAGAATTTGCAGAAAACAATAGTAAATCTAAAATCGCACCAGTGAAACACATGGTCTATGCAGGTATATTTCCAGCCGACCAATCACAGCATTTCATGCTTAGTGATGCTATCAGGAAACTGGCCCTGAATGACTCAGCAGTGGCTGTCGTAGCTGATTCAAGGTAACTGCTTAAAATGCACTTTATTAAAGGACACCTAAGATTCATTTTGCACATGCTTTCTTTTTTAAGGGCGACAATTCATGTTGCTCGAAATATTTTTCTGGTATTCTGCCTTTTAAGTGTGTATACGCTTCTACAACAAAACTCCAAGTGAGTTGCAAAAATTATAAGTGTACAATTTTATTGAATTTTTTTAGTCCTGCTTTGGGCCAAGGTTGGCGCATCGGTTTCCTAGGACTGTTACACCTGGATGTGTTCACTCAGAGGCTACTTCAAGAGTACAAAGCTGAGGCTATTTTGACTGCTCCATCTGTCCCCTATAAAATCAAGTAAGGGCACAATAATGTTTATATTTTTATCGAAGAAAATTTTGAATAGACTTGTTTTCCACAACAATATCAGCTTATACTAGTCCACTGCTGCTGGACATAGGTGCGAAGCCGAATGTAGCGAATGTATACATATTACAATTATTTCAGAGTCAAGGGTGCCAAAGCAATCAAACAGTTCAGAGGTGAAGAGGTATTGATAACAAATCCTTTGCAACTACCTGATGTACAGAATATTGACGAGTGGTACGAACCTCTAGTAGTTGGTAAGTTTATGGTTCAGTCAGAACCATAAAGTTTTATGATTAAACCTGTAGCAAAAGCGTATATTAATCTACTGAAAAGTCATTTAAAAAAATAATAATGCCAGACAATCCACACAGCATTATCTAGCCCCAAGCTAAGCAGAGCTTGTGTAATGGGTACTAGATGACTGATATACATAATACAATATTATTACATAGACATATATTCCTTACTATACATAGAAAACGACCAGAACACCCTGAACAAATATCTGCAGATCGTACAAATATTTGTCCCGAGACGGGAATCGAACCCGCAACCTCCTGCGTCGCAGGCGGACCTTTGCCCACCGAGCCACAGAGGTCGTCACAATATTGTTAGTTGGAAAGGCAGGGGAAAATAAAACAAAAGGTACGCGATAAATACACGATAAATATTCTTAAATATGTCAACAAATCATGTTTACTGTTTCAGGAACGATAATAACACCAGTAGAATACATCGGCGTGGTGACAACACTCTGCATCGACCGCCGCGGCGTCCCGCTGCCTTCCAGCGCCGTCGACGATAAAATGACGCTTATGCAGTTCATACTACCACTTTCAGAAGTCGTTATAGACTTCCATGATACTCTTAAGAGCATAACTTCCGGATTCGCTAGCTTTGACTACCACGATCATGGGTTTCATCCGAGCGCGCTAGTCAGAGTAAGTAACAAAGCTTCTTTCAGAGGCTGTGTAAGTTTTTATTTCATTTATAAAAGGTTTTATGGAGGAGTCGTACTAACAACTGTGGAAAATTATAGTCTGATGAGTGCTCATTGTTTGAAGAAGAAACAATCTGCCATCCATCCATGTTCACTTTTATTCTGGATGTATAATATAACTAGGTACAGCTCCTTTCTACATTATAATTCAGTAGCCTAGCTATATGACGTCTGGGTTAAGGGAACCTGTATTTATAGATATATGAATACAGGATTCCAATATTTCTACATAATTAATGGAAAATTTTAGCTTGATCCATTCAGTATTTCTTGTTTACCAATCATCTATCCATCAAGTCGTTCAATCCTCATTAATAATAATATTTTTTATACAGACAAATTAATCCCAAGCCCAGATCAATGAAAGCTTAATTTTAAGAAAATGTTTGGTTACAGATGGACATTTTACTAAACGGCGTATTGGTTGACGAGTTATCTACAATTGTGCACACAAGTCGGTTAGAGTTCACTGCAAGGAGATTAACGGAGAAACTAAAAGAAATGATCCCAAGACAAATGGTTCAAGTACGTGGCATCTTACCTAGTAAAGT
Organism: Eupithecia pulchellata; assembly: GCA_963931895.1. NCBI lineage: Eukaryota > Metazoa > Arthropoda > Insecta > Lepidoptera > Geometridae > Eupithecia > Eupithecia pulchellata. The sequence goes on from OZ007529.1 coordinate 7,952,212, forward strand.
ATTGCCAATAAATCCCGCTGTGTGCCGGGATTTAGCGTAGTGATAGCCAGCTGCCTAAAAGTTTCTGTCTACTTTGGTCGTTTTGGGAAGCCTATATTAATGTATGATACACCTAGATGAGCTGAGAATGATGTTGATTGATGGCTTGTCCTACGAGACAAGACAAAGCACGTCAGAATAGTGCGAGCTGAAGTGAATTTTAGTAAATTTGGGCTAAAACACTAAGCTCAGAAGGTACACTGATTATCCACTCTTGTCGCCTGAACTGAAATACAGGATTACCTACTTCCAGCAATAATTTTATACATAACTTTATTTAATTTATATGTTTAATCATCTTAATCTGTTTATTTCAGATTGCTATACAAGCAGTGGTTGGTGGCAAAGTTATGGCAAGGGAAACCATAAAAGCTTTCAGAAAAGATGTTACAGCGAAGTTGGTAAGTTGTATCCTGCCTAAACTATAAAAAAAATCCTTGTATTACTTTCTTGTATTTTTCTTTTTGTGAAACTGCTGAGTTGTTTCCTGCAAAACTGCTGAGCTCATTTAATTTTATTATATCCAGTATGGCGGTGACATAACTCGGAGAAAGAAACTTCTGAAACAGCAAGCTGAAGGCAAGAAGAAGATGAGAAGTGTTGCCAACATCAAAGTCCCTCGAAATACTTTTATTGACGTTTTGAAAAGATAGTAAATAATATTTCGGTTTATTTCATAGCGATAAGTAGGTTAATTAGCTGTGTTCCGTAATATATAAGACATTAAGACAGCAAAAGTTTATCATTATGTTTTACTTCATTTAAAAATACCTGCCTACTAAAGTGGTTAGCAAGAAATAAAAAAGAATCTAAAAATATATCTAATTTATTATATAAAATCTTGATTACAATAAAAGCCATTGCATGATTAACAAATATCACAAATCAATATGTTAACAATACGGCTAATTCACAGTAGTATGTTCCTCTATTCATATCATATGCATTCAGAAAACTAAGCATAATCTCGATTGTGAAACCTAATTTTAAATTTAGTCGGTAAAGACGCATTCAAAAATTTGCTATCGAAAAGGATCTAGTTACGTACTCAAATAATATAGTATAAAAGAATATAAGTATAGATAACTATAATAATGTCAGGAAGGCTATAGCGATTTTCATGATTTATAATCAACCAAGTGACCCGAAACTCAACGCCAAGCCGAAAGCTGAGCACAGGTATGTTTATGGTGATACACCTTTTTATTATTTTTTTTAGTTCATAATGATCTCACATATACATAGTTATATCGTCATAACTGGATTAGTCTACCAAAGCACACAGGACTGGATTTGTCTATGTTTGACTATATTATTTATCCGTTAGATCCTTAAGATGGAAATCGTGAATACATTCAAGACTGCAGTCATGATCGTCAATTAAATAAGATTCTATTTTGCTTTTCACTAGGCTCGTACAACTTTATAGTCCCGCTGTGGTAAATACACGAATTTATTATCTTTAGCGCACTAACAAAAAGGAGCGATTAAGCTTTCAGTGTATTTGGTATTTCGTACAGTCCCTCTATCCATCATCTATCTTAACATTTAACATAATAAGGCCTATTATATCACGCCATTGTGAAGTGGTATGCGTCTATACCGACCCAAATCAAAGCCTCTGTCGACTCCGGTCGCTATGGTACCTACTCGGAAATTAATACTATGTCCAAATAAAATTTTACAACAAAATAATCATAAAATTGTCTGTGAGATCAAATTATATAATTTTACTTTGGTCAAAAAGTAGAATCGGTAATCATCAACCGTTCTTATATGCGTCAAACATTAAATATATGTTGGCTTTACATCATACTTATAAATTTAAAAAACTTATCCGTTTTCAATATATTTAACTGATTAGCTCTCTAAGGCGCACTTGCACCAGGCTAGGTCATCTCGTTTAACTCAAGAGTTAGATACTACTTCTAGGTTAAATTAGAATTTTGTCTCGTACCACTAATAGCTAAGAGTTAACCTTGTGTTAAATTTTTAAATTTCAACTCGTTGATGTGGCAGGTTTAAGTTAAACCAACCCTGGGATAGTAGGGGAGAGTATTCTATATTGTAGCGATTGCCCCCAATACCCACACACTCTCTTTTGATTCTGGTATTCTTTCTCCTGATTTTGGTATTCTGGCAACAATTTCTAGTTATAAAAACCATCAGGTGAGATCGATGTGAAACAGAGGTCTATTGATGTATAAAAAAAAACTTACAAAGGAAGAATATTGGTAATAATATTTTTGCCATCTTGGATGAAAGTTAAGGGTATGATTAAGCCAACCTTCCCCGAATGTCTAAAATGACCAACAACAATTTGTTATTGAAAACACAATCAGAAACACAATCTTATTAGTTCGAGAAAACAACAGTTTATTATGTTATGACCAAGAACAAAATGCCGTTTCAAACGCGAAAAAGGAATAGACTAATCTAAAATACTGTGTGAAGATAGAGAGCGCAGTATACTTACTTCATTCAATATTCTTCCTATTTTGTTTGCCCGGATGTATAAAGAATGAATGTATTAAGCTCGGGTTATTTTGTAATGCCGCAAAGTATATTGCGTGTCAAAATTTTAAAAATTTAACAAAATGTTAGCAAACCTCGGGTTCTTTATTTAACTCGATGTTTTGGCACAAGTGGCACTAAATAGTTAAGTAATTTATAAATTCCAAATTAATAACAATTAATCTAAATATCAGACTTCTTTTAATAACAATTTTCCAATAAGCACACAAAGATGCCAAAGCATGTAATAAAACTTGGTGCATCATAATTCATATATCTCATCTCAAAAACATTAAAAATATATTTTATCAAAGCCATAACAAGGACAACACTTATAAGAACATCTCATTTCATGCTAAGGCATTATCATAGACAAATTTTCGGACAGAGACTTTGTTTTGATAGCAATACAATCATGATAAATTAAGATCGCTTTGAGACATACAAATCAAAGGTTCATCCTAAATGAGTTTTAGACTAAAACTACCTAAAAAAACTGATGAAACTTTTTAACCAGACAGGATATTATTTTTTTAATTATCTAACATTGTGGCTACGATGTCCAGTTTTGGTAGATACTATATGATTCAAAAGGTCATTTAACTAATGAATTTCTCATTTATGTCTTATTTTTTACAAGGAAAAGGGACAACCTTTAGTTAGTTTTCAGATACATTTGAAACAAAATGTATTGGGTGACATTTTATCCGTACTAAGGCCACAGATTGTTTACCTGTCTTCAGAAGTTTCCAGAAACTGGGCGTAGACATCGCGTGTGCACTCGCCTTTATCATTGAACTTGTATTTATAGTAAGATCCATCAGCGCAGATCACTGAAATAAATTACATAACAACTGAAAGAGGGTCCCTCTTTTTTACATGCCAGAGCGGCGGCGTATCTGTAGGAACTGAAGCCTACTGTATAGAAGATAGTCAGTGTTGTTGAATTAACTGGCTATGTAAAATTATCCAAACATTAGGGGAGGGTGGAATATGATGATGATGATAACATTATCATTGTTTGATTGCCAACGCGTCATAGGTTTGTTTATAAACAATATTTACAAAATTTCCAAAATTAGTAAAAAAAACAATAAGTTACCATCAGGTGATTTGCCGATTCCAATATGTCTGCATTTTCATCATCATCAGCCTCAAGAAGTTAATGTCAGTATTATTGATCCCTTGCAAAGAGTATTTTGAGGATTCTTATTAACGCACTGCTAGAATTTATAATTAACTAAACACGCGTATGCAATGGTATGCTGTGTGATTAGGAGAGAATTTAAGGCACAAATCTTATGGAAAGATATACTCACCTATTATAGAGCTCTTGTCCACACCAAATGCACAAATGCAGGGGGGCCCGTTGGGTATGGTGAACTTGCAGAAACTCCAGTTACTTGAAAAGTATTTTGGCAAGAAGTTTACAGTCGCCAAACCAGACTGCTTGTTTAACTTTTCGTCTTCAAGACTAAACACGTGGACTGTTCCATGGTCTGATGTTACACACAGATTGGTGCTTGAGTGGTTAAAGTTTATACAGTAGATAGTTGCCTGTAAAACAAAAAAAAAATTGTTTTTGAATCTTGAATTTATGAAAATAACATGAAGTTTTTGATAATGTTTTATAGAACAAAAGAAATTTTGGCACCTCTTGTTGATCTCACTATTATATTACAAAGGTTAAATGTGTTGGTATTTGTGGGAAGATGGTAATGTTATAATCTCTAGAACAGGCCCAAATTTGAAAATACTCCCTAATAGTCCAGTCATTTTAGCCAAAACATGGCAATACCTAGCCAATAGAGCAGGTGTTTGCTTGGATGAGGTACAAGATCTCACCAGAAGAATATTCAGTTCATAGCAGATGCAAGGCTACGAGGCGAATTAAGAAAGCCACAGCTTCAGAGGTAACTCATAGTGTTGATAACAATAGGCATATCATGGCCAGAGTGATATAAAAGCCACCTTATGCAAATAAAAAGAAAAATACCTGATGAGCCCCTCTCCTAAGCTCGGCTAGCATTTGCCCAGTGGCTGTGTCAAATACTCTGATCAGTGTGCCTTTAGTGGAGGCTGTGGCAAGTCTTGTCCCCCCCACATTAATTGCGAGGCAACTCAATGGAGCTTCATGAGCTGCAATCAGGTGACCTTCTGGTGCTGTACTGGGTCCTGCATGGCTGCTTAATTCCACCAACTGGAAAGTAATTAATCTCAGTAATGGTATCTTATTAGGTGAGGCCTATGTCGAGCAGCAGACAACATGGGCTTGATGATGATGCTAACTTACCTACCCTGAATGCAAAACATTTCTAAAAGAACTAACAATGCAAATGTCAGTAGCAAACAGCATTATAGTAGTAGCGGTTATTTCTATATTCACATGGGACCTGGTTAATGAAAAAAAAAAACTATAATACTATATAATATATATACTATATACTATAAATACTATATAAATACTATACTATAATATACTTTAAAGACTTTACAAAATTTGGCTGAGGGTTTGACTACCTATGAAGATTCTACCACCCTGCTCACAGTACACGATGATCCGAAACTTGTATCTAACAACCTATCTCGCTCCTTACAAAGGTCAAGGCAAATCAACTATAAACAAGTACCTAATGTCTCCAACTGTTACTCTCTACAATAACCCAGTTCCAAATACCTGGGGTGGGGATGCAGCTGGACCTCTGACTATGTAACAATAGCACATGAGAAATGTGTAACAAAGGATTTCATTCACAAGTTAATTTTTAACATATACAACTCAATTAAACTACATATACACAATTAACACTATTATTTTAAGTTCAATGTTATATTAAATTCAAATTTGTAGGTATCTATAAACACAACTATAACACTTACCATTAAATAAGCAATAACCTAGGTTTTTATTTGTACATTAATAGAGCATAACTATTTCTAAAAGTAAGTTAATCTTATGAGTAAGTAATAGATACATACTTGAACATGTCCAGTTTTACGGCTTGGGTAACCTAACAGAGAATTATTGCTGTGAAGGCACACAACACACAGGCCTCGCAAATTCTGACAGGTCTCAAAAACATGTAACAACTGCGGCTGGGCAGTGAATGTATACACTTTTATCAGGTTTTCTGGAACAGTAAACATATGATACACATAGACAAATATAAAATAATAAACAATATGTAAAATTATGTAAACAATGATTGCACCTCACCTAAAATAACCACAATCCTGTCTCTTCTCAGTTTCACTGCTTTGACGGGACTGTTGAAATCGAGAGATATTGCAGAATCCTTTTTTAGATCGTCCCAAATAATAACTCTATTTGGAGGATACAAGGGTGTCTTGCCTCCCCCAACTAAGGCCATGTAGTTACATCTGAACAGCATTTCCACATAGGATAATCCACCTATATCAAAATTAAGCCGCTCTTTTTCTTTAAGTGGGTCGCTGTTAAATACTCGAAACCCATTGTCCGTCCCGCAAGCAAAACAACCTGGTTACAAAACAAAAATAGTCTTAAATAACAATTTTTATCTCAAGTAGATTGAGCCGAAACTGTCCTATTTTATTTTAACTTATTAAAATACCTTGGTCTTGATTGAATCCCACGTATAGTAGTCCATTTCCAAATTTATTTTCTTCGGATAAATTCATATCGAAGATTTTTTCGCGAATACAAAAACCAAAACAAAAATTCTCCGCACAAACAAACACTATCTTGACTTGCGGGAAGATGGCTGACCAGCCAGCAGGCGTATTTTTTTTTTTTTTTTTGTTTTGGCAATTTTATTCCTCTTGGTGATTTGAGGAAACTTTTGCCAACTTCACGTACTAGTTCACGGATCAATTAAACAAATAAAAATAAACAAAATGCAAAAAAGATTAACTCTTATATATGGGATTTATCAGTAAATAGGCCCATTACATATATACAAAACTAAGCAGACTCTAAAAACTCAAAACGTACTTACAAATATCTACATAAGGCATTACTTCTCACATTCATACGCTACAGCTTAATGTCATGAATTACCAAATATTTTAATAATGCACTAGTATTTTCTTTGATGGTAAGGGAGAGAAGAGTTGATACATTAGAAGGAAGAGGAGCTTTATAGTGAACTAATAAATCATATAAAGAAGGAGAAAAATATATAGGGCAGCAGAACAACAGATGGACAATCGTTCCTTCATCCAAACCGCATTCGCAGATGGATGAGTCCCTAACTCTTATTTTACGTAAATGAACAGGACTAGAGCAATGGCCGATTCGTAATCTAGATAGTGTTGATGAAATTTGTTTTGAAGTTTTTAACCTAGCGTACCAAGGACGAAACGCTATTAACGGTTGAAGCTGAAACAAATGATTACCTTTAAACCTACTAGAACTAGACCAATACGCATTCCATGACGTTTCTAAATCCTGTTTGGCAATAGAAATTATATCATGGGGGAAACTTGAAAACTGACTCATATCGCCATGCAAAACAGCTGATCTAGCCAATAGATCAACTTGTTCATTCCCTTCGATTCCTTTATGCCCAGGAATCCAGGCCAGGGTGATCTTCAAATTGTCATCATAACAAAGCCTGAGTAAATGTTTGGTAAGCAGAGATATAGGACAAGTTATCGCTGCCTTACCAAATGGGTTGGCAAGTAATAACTGTAGACTACTTTTAGAATCTGTAAAAATTACAGAATTCGGCAGTTCATTATCCCTTATAAATTTGATGCATTCTAGAATAGCTAAGCTTTCGCCAGAAAAATTTGAACTGTAATGAGGATATTTAAATAGGCGTGAAATATTTGTATTCATATGCAGAAAAGCAGCTCCTACAGAACTATTAACGTTCAATTTAGAAGCATCCGTAAAAAACAATTCAGAATTACGCCAGGTATCATCAATTATTTTATTAAATTTCAAATCAGGATTAGCAGTGTTTTTGTCGATTCCCACAGATAACCTGACATCAGGTTGAAAGATTTTAGATGAATAATCATACAAAAATAATGGGTGAATTGAAAACAGCAGGCGTAAAGTATCTACAGACACTCCGATTCGGTTGGTGCCAGCCATATTGGAACCGACATATCGTAGCAACCATTCCAACATTGGGCTGCGTTCACAACCTACGCTCGAGCGCGCTGGGAGTGCAACTAGGTCGTTCATAACCTCAGGAGAAACGCTCGGTTGTTATTAACTAGAGCGTTCACAACCTCCGACCGGTTGCAACTTTTTACCGGTGTAATTCGATCGACGAAAAACACTCTGACATTGACAGCTGTCATATTTTCCGTTGTCATAGTTTGTTATCTACATAAATATCAAGATTTCTACAGTAAATTTCAAAATTTTCAATATTTATCAGTTATAGATCGTAGTCACAGTCACTAAATACAATTTACCTCAAAGTAACCGCAAAACAAAAACAAAACAAACGAACGTCCGGCAACTGTAACGTCAGTTTTGTCATGATAATGTCAACTTTGACGTTAAACAACCGAGTCGTTCTGAACCTTTGGGTAAGTTAAAATTTACACCAAACAACCGCACCCTGAGCCTCTGAACGCACCCCAGTGGACGGCGGACCAGTGTTGCCAGACGGGAAAACCAAAATTACTTATGATGCTCGAAAAGACAGTGCTTGTGCTTGCAAAAAAACACGGTGTAGGTTTAAATAAAAATACAGTGCTTTTTACAGAGGAATTCAAATACAAATAATTTATTTCTATTATCTTCCCAACTCGATTGATCACTCTCATTCTCACTTGGACTAGCCTTGGACCTAGAGAGAGCCTACGGAACGTTTTTGGTCAAAATAATATCATGACTATGCCATCGCTTGTTTCATATATTTTTAGTGTATTTGAGAAAACACAAAACGCCAGTCCAAAAATTGTATAATCATAATTACAACACGTGAGGTAAGCTTCAGTTGGTGAACCTAAGACGAGCGTGACGAGACTATCGAAAGTTAGTAAATCTTTGAATCAACACTAAAATTACACGGTGCGGGTCCTTCACATGACGTTGAGCCAGGTTTTAAATTTCTACCATTTGTCTGTAATGATTTATTTTATTTTCTTTGTAGCTTACGTTCCACTTTTTTCCCAGTAACTTTAGAAAAACGAGTATAATAATAAAAAGTAAAAAGCTAAATATATTTTCATAGAATGGCAAGCAGATAGTATATTTTTAATGTTTCAATAGGTTTCAATTCATAAGCAAGAACAGTGCGACTACCTACTTGAAAAACTCGAAAATAAAAATGAACAAATTTTTCGTTGGTGTGCTGCGCTTTTGTGTAGTGATGCGCTGATGATTAAAATAATATTATTGTAATGCAGTTTATCCGCCTCGCTTTTGGCCACTACTACTCGCGCTATACACGCACACACCGCTGCAATCCACGCATACGTCAACCGTTGCGCTACACTGTTCCGATTGACCACCTCACTTCCATGACTGCCTGGTACTGGGACGCCGCCGCACTACTGCATTAAGTCGGATCGCCCACGATCCACGCCAAACCACCTTTGCCGACGCTGCCTATCGCCTGCCGCTTGCTTGGTGCATAATCTAGCTAGAAATTACAGCCTCTAACGTGCGATCCACCAGAATAAGGCACTCCTTCGCATGGACTCCAATCAGGCATGGAGCAAACATTAAAACTTTACTTACCTGTTATACTAGGTAAGGTACCTACCTATTAACAGTAATATAACTTGTTAGAACACCACCACCTGCGTGTGACTTCGCTCGGAACATCTCGCAGAACGAGGTGCGAGGGCATTTTTTCGGATGAGTAGGCAATATGGCTAAAACGGCTTTCGCCTGTTAATTTCAAAATGACCAATCAGAAATTACCAAGGAACTTATACCCAATCTGGAATGTGCACAAGCTGCCGATATGCGGTCCGAGCGAGATAGCTTCGCGAGAGCCCTCTCTCCCTTTCAGGATCAGGATCACCAATCACAACCAATTCACAACAAATGAATATGGCTGACGGGCTGCCAGTCTAACTTATATTATAGTCTAGGTACTCATAATCTTTTCTTTTTTATTGACATTTCAATATAGTGTCCAAATTATTGCTAAAAAAATGTTATCATTCTAACAGATACTTGGAAAATATTAGAAAATATAAAGAACGAAAATAAATGCTTTTTAGTAAGACAAGTCAAATTTATTTGTTCCTACCACTTCTACTAAATTCGGGAATAATCCGCCTGGCAACACTTTAGAAAGGGACACAGGGCTCTCGAAGCGCTTTCTCGGTAGGATATAGTGGTCTGTGGCTTTCTCCCTCGGACCGGATTTCTCTCTGACCAAGTGATTGTCTGTATAGACATATATGGTCATACCTCAGACTAAGGAAGACTTGAAATACCTACGAAAAAAACGTGCATACCTAAAGTTAGTCTGCAACAAAGATGGCGGCTTGCCGTAGAGTTGCGCGTATTTTAACATTGAATATCGATAATTAAGTAATTGAGTTGCACGGAGTTGAATTCAAAATTTTCGAATATGAGTAAGTAGAAGAATAAGTATCTTTAAGCTCTGTTCAGTTCTATTAAGGTTTCTATACCTACGTGATCCGTAACGGGTCATTAGCATTACATTACCCTCCGTCCTATCGTCTAGAATGAATACAAAATACAGGTGTTCCGTTCCCCTGAAACATTTTCAGTAAGAGTTTATATAGGTAAACAATGTTTCATACAATATTCCCCTACAAAGAATGTGTCGATTGTATAATGAAGTAGCGAAATCCAATGACGTAGATATTTTTGATAAAAACCATTGTAGATTTAAGCGTAGTATAAAAAAGATCTTGTAAAGCTATTATTTATTTGTCTAACTAAGTTGATATATTATGTCTTTTTTCTCTTTATTTATGTAATTTTATTATTAATGCATGCAACATTATTGATTTTCTCTGTGTTCAAATAATTGATTTCAATCTAGATCAGAATTGTAAATACCATAAGTTTAATGTAAGTAATTTGATTGTTATCTGATTTGTGAATGAATAAATAAATAAAAATAAATAAACGTGTAAACGTTGTACCTTGATGGCGTGTGTGGAAGAGTCTTAGACAATCACTGACCTATCAAGCCCATTCCATCAAAAATTCTGTCCCTGGCACTACACCTTTGAATCTTGGTTCGCGGTGCCTGTCCCTTGTTACGGCTGGCGGAGGCTGCACTCCCTTCGCGCCTCCGGCTTATTATATACACTCTAGGGGCGCCACGCACAAGACCACGTGGAGTCGGGGTACTCTGTGTCGGATCCGCCACTCAAATTGAACTTAATCAACTCTTCCCGGAATGCTCTGTAAAGTTTTTATATTGTTTCTGCATCCATATTTAACGACACACTTTGACCTCTAGCACCGAGGTCATTGAACTTTGGGGTCAAACCGCTGAACCAAACTTGCACCCCTAGTGACCCTCTTAACGATGCCACAAGATAAAAAACATTTGTTAATATATATGCCTAAAAACATCTTTCGAAAGAACAATGGCAAGTCTCCATACTAAGAATTGTCTGGGATCAAATTGAAGCGTACCGTAATGAAAAAAATGTTAAAAGATTTGGTGTTAGCTCCAGAATCTATAAATGAGACTATTTTCTTTGGGGAAAGCCGGAAAAAAAAGATTTCAGTGTATTTGTTGAATTTTTTGGTTATGAATGAACGTCAAACAATATTTGTCTATAAAACATTGCAGATTGAAATCAAATCATAAAGAAATGGATAAAGTGGTTTGGTCTTGGGTTTGGTCTTATCAATAAGACCACGCCACCTTAAAAATTCGAAATGATAAACAAAATGAGCAAAACAAATTCTAAACTTCTTGTATGTTAACGAAAGCTGGGCGTGTATTTAAAAAAATGTACCTACTTGCCCCGTAAACACAAAAAACTGAGGATTTTAATAAATAATGTTGGACAATCCACACAGCATCATCTAGCCCGAAGCTAAGCAGAGGTTGTTTTATGTTATGAGTTCCTACTAGATAACTTATATAGGTATTTAAAACAATATATATAGGTATACCTATATTAATAGATATTTTTTTATTTTACATAGAAAATGCCCAGAACACCCAAAACAACAATATCGGAGTCCTAAGGGCACGCACTAGCCAGACACAGGGCAGTATCAATCAGTCCATAAACAGTCCAGGTCGGGTGTTACATACGTCGCCTGTGGCTTCCGTAATTCGGGTAAAAATAAATAGAAAACCAAAATATAAACACAAAACACAGCAGAGATGAAAAACGCCGAAGCCTCGGAAGGATTCTGTCAAAGAGAATAAAACCACTACGTTCTAGATTCTGTGGCGTCTTGACAGACAACCGCTGACAACATGACACTATCAAAGACAAATCAAAGACAAATGATACATTGCATTCAATAATTGTACCCGCACCACTAATAAAATGGTAACATTTCGAATAGGTACTGTACCTAATTCGAATATCATTTGATAATCTTTTAAATATCATAAAATAACTCCGGCCTTTACGAGAAGGAGTGAATAATTGAAAAATCGTAGAAAATTTATTAAATTTGATTCATATACATCAGATCCATGGACGCAAAAAAAAAGTCCAGACCAAATTCTGCCATTGTTCTTTTCTAAGTCTGAACGACATACTTTGACCTCTAGCGCCGAGGTCATTGAACTTTGGGGTGGATCACCTGAACCAAAGTTGGACCCCTATTGACCCTCTTTACGTAGCCAATAAAAATAAATACATGTTATATATTTATACATAAAAAAATTCATCGAAAATTTTCTAAGTCCTGCGTCCCGTAAACTCCACCCCAACCAAAAATTCTGTCCCTGGCACTACACCTTTGAATCTTGGTTAGCTTGGTTCAAAGTTGCTGACGCTGCTGTAAAGATTTTTTTTTATTTTTGTGTTTTTGGTACTGCGTCGATGAAATAATTCGTTATCGATAATCGATGTTTTCAAAATACCGAACCCTAACTCTATTTACTATGACGAATAATTTTCTCCTAAAATCACATAATATTCATAGTAAAACATTAAATGAATAAAGAAAAGCAAGCGGATCTTTATAAACTTTCCCACAAACAGCAAAATGTTTGAAAATAATAGAAAATGTAAGAAATTTTGAATGAATTCGGTACCTTTCCCATGCAACGTTATATTTTAATGTTTTTTGTTGATTTTCATGCGACAGCCAAACACTCTGCACATACACTTATAAAATGCATTATTCTCCAAGTTTGCACACTATAAAAAAGCATAATTATCGCTTATTAACTCTAAATTTTCTTCATTTTCGAATAAAAACAAGTCCGGATGACAACTGATGTACTTGTTGTTGACTGCCACAAAACATGGCGACCGGCCGCAGGGGGTGAGGGGTGAGGTATTTTGTGACGTCACCAAAACAATGTTGCCATTTTCAGTCATGATCAAACTGCTGTTGTCCTTTTTTACTCATGATTATCTTCATTAGTCAAAAAGAGATGCCGATATGTCAGTAACTCTGCTGTCGAAATACATCACACTTCTATAACTGTTCGTAACAAGTTCGTATAGATGTTTATGCCAGATCTATACTATATTCCTTAATCTGAGGGTCATACACATAGGGTTTATTTTATATTGGTGTCAAATTGACAATGCACATTCCAGGTTCCTTGGAAATTACTTGCGTTGCTTCTCTTCTTCTGCTTGCGACTATTCGACATTTGCTTGGAATTGGAACTGTCAGGAACTGTCAAAGAAATTTCGGTGGATATTTTGAGTTGAAAGAACATCAGGATGTTCTCCACAGATTCCGCTTTCCTTTCCCAAATCCTCAGAATGCTGGGAGCCACGAATGCAGGGCCGTAGCCAGAAATACTTTTCGGGGGGGGGGGGGTCGAGCCTTAGACCCGCCCGAAACAATATGCAAAATCTTCATATAGGTACTCATGCTAGTACCCGGAGTGGTACCCAAGCATTTTCCAAAAAAACCGATCCAAAAACAACAACCACACTCGTAAGTAACGGCAAGCGGAGCGAGCCGCGAATTTTATAAGATTTTTCCAATGTTTTTAAAAAAGTATGCAAAAGTGTGACAATAGATAATGACAGCTAGCCCTTTCAAAAACTGCGGTGGCAATTTTGGAGATTGGTGTGGTATGCCAGCAACAAAGAAAAAAATGTGAGAAACACAAATAAGACGAAAAATTAAATAACTTCGAGCGTTACATTTTCGGGCGACAAAAAAGTTAGTAGTAGTAGTAAAGGGGTAGGTTACTAACAGTTTATACTATCTATTTATTTGTATGAAAACATAAATAACAGCGAGTGACGTTTCACTCGCAGCCTTGACATTATTGTAGTTTTTGCGGCCATTAGAAATGGTTGAGAAATGACTACAATATAAATGTCATCGAGTAGAGTGAGCCACATTTTTTTAAATTGGTATGTTCTTAGCTTTCCTTTCTGGTGCATAGACAATTTGGTTTTTTGAAGATTAACAAAATAACTCCAACTACAGAATGAATGGCGAGCGAAGCGAGCCGCCAAATTTTTGACATATTTTCGGGAGGCTGGTAAAAATGACCAAAAGGCTACAGACTGATCGGCTAGCGGAGCGAGCCGCAATTTTTTTTTGCGACTTTTCGGATGTTCTTTAAAATAGAATCAATAGAGACAAAAGAGTTTGGTGAAGGAAGCTAGGTAAAAAGAAAAAAAATTGTTGCCTTTTCGGATGGTCACGTGGTAATACAAAAAATTATAATAGTAAGCGGAATGAGATATTTTGTTGTGTTTGCGGCCGCTGAAAATGGTTGAGATATTGTGACATTTTCGCAAGGCTGTTCAAATGATTAGAATACTTCAGAATTAACGGCGAGCGTAGCGAGCCGCGAAAATTTTGTACAATAAAGCATATTTGTAGTTATATTTATTTGTTTTTTTTTTGTATCCATGATATAAAAATAATAAAAATTTTAATTATATTTTGTACGCCTCCTGCCTTTCATAAATTCAAATAATTATTTCCATCCAAAGAGATCGCTTCTAAGCGATAAGGCCGCCCATTGTACTTGTTTTATGTAATGTCTTTTGCTATGTCATTTCTCTGTTGTACAATAAAGCATATTTGTATTGTATTGTAATTCAATTACGAAAAAACAAGAAAATAGGTCTATTGATTTACAAAATTAAAATTAATGTCGCCATCTACCTGCCTAGCTGGAATCGGCCGTAAATTAATGCGATGCGTGCACCTATCTCATTTACATAAAATGTAGACGAATTTTGACGAAAAAAAATTTTGAACTATATGTGTATATGATATGAACCCCCAACCCCCCCCCCCCTCCCTACGGCCATGCACGAATGCATTAGAATAACTATTAAACTACCTTCATAATTATAAGCACGGATGCTTGCAGCGCGCAGTGTGTACGTACCGTTCTATTAATGTTCGTTACGTACTTACGTTACGTAGGTACGTGCACCGACCTCCGACGAAGGAATAGTAGTCCCTTATTCTGAGGCACCGACCGACCGAATTTTTTTTTAAACAGTCTGAAATTCTGTAACTGTCTGTATCTGTCTGTAGCACTCTAGCACTAGCACAAGGCTATGTATCGTCTGTACTCTGTAGTTAGCTTATTTATTTGTAAATAGTTATAATTTGTAATTTTCGTTGATAATTATTAAATATTTTGCCCTTTAAAAAAATGTTTATAGCAATACAATGGATTGCAGCCTGATAAAATTTTGTGGAAAATTTCGGGAAAACTAAACTCCTATGTACCTACTGAAGTCAATAAATAAAATCTGCGGAAGAGCACAAAGAAAAAACGATGTCGATGTTCCTATTGACCGAATACTTATTTTCTAAATCTATCAGACAGAAAAGCCCAGAAAGTTCAGTGAAACAAGAATTTGTTGATGTTGAGGTTCACAATAACCAGTGCAAGTGAGTTCATCTACCAATTTACAAGTAAAAAAAAATATATTATCTATTAGGTATTAATTATTATAGGTCAAATTCGTATTTATTATTATTAATAATGTACCAATTAATATTTTACTATTTTGTTAATGAGTAAAACCTTTCAGGGTAAATGCCTTTGATAGAGACATGATATGCAGAGTGTGCACCAATTCTGCTGACATCCCTGTAACAAATAGGTTTGACGATACCCTGATAATGAGTGCTATTATAACTGTGGCTAATATATCAGTAAGTACTTACCTAGTTTAAAAACAATACACATAGGCCTCATGGAGCAGTGCTATCCTATACCTACTTTTTTAGGTGAAGTCAAAGTTGATGTTGGTACCTACAATAGAGAATACGTGTATTTTCAACAGAACAGACTGTGTCAGTAGGAAAACTAAGACTAAGTTTATGTGCAGTTAATAAAGAGTTTTTACTCTTAACAATACCAAGTAGGTATTCAACTAGCTTCAGGCGTCCTCTAATGGGATTTAATTTCTTACAGATCAATGAAACTGATTACTTTCCAAAGTATGTCTGTGAGAGTTGCTTGGAAGAACTTAAAATAGCATTTTACTTTAAAAGGAAGTGTGAGAAATCTGACTTAATTTTTCGTAAAGCTTTATCACCAGAAACAATGATGAGTAAGTAAATGTAAAAACCATCAATTATTTTTAATCTCTTAAGATTTCTTAGCTTGTTTTAATTTGTGATAATGTTCATGTTCTCAGATACCAGTTCTCAGCCAATGGTTAAGCATGATTTTGAACTCATACTCAACCAAATGAAAATACGTCAAGAAGCTTTGAAAAATACTCCTGATAAAAACAATGAATCTATTGATGATGAACTTGATGATAGAGAAGATAATAGCTCTCCAGGAAATTCAGTAGCCTCAAAAGCTGTACTTAAAATACAAAGCAAGGAACAAAAGATATCACAAAATAAAGGAACATTAGGTGCACAAAAAAAAACAGTGCAGTCCCCTAAACCTGGATGCAGAAGAATTCACAAAATTTTAAAACCAAAGAAGAGAACTAATTGGACAATAAGTGATACACAGACTCTGAAAAAACTAAAGAGTAAAGTAAAAAAAATAAAAGAACTCAAATGCAGAAGATGTGATGTCAAGTTTGATACCCAGGTAATAAAGGTCATTATTTTTAAAGGAATACCAGTACCTTACCACATTCATAATCATTTTAAACTTTAGGTGGAATTGGCAGAACACAAGAAACAAAACTGTACTATCTACCACCCATGCCCATTGTGTGGCAAGCTCGTTTTAAATCTGGCACAGCATAAAAATGTGATGCATTACAAGCGCCATGAATATACTTGCCATCAATGTGGGAAAGTGTACTACTCTCCTGGTGCTCTCGCCAATCATTCGTAAGATATTTTGTTTATTTGCTAAGTTTAACAGAGTTTTATACATTTAAGAGTTTCAATAACATTTTAGGTATGTGCACAATGATACCTTGGAGTTTTCTTGTGACTTGTGTCCTTACAAAGGCAAAAGAAAATCATATCTTGTATGCCATATGAGAGTTCACACTGGGGAACATAGGTATTTATGTTCAAAATGTCCAGCAAAGTTCACAAATCCGAGTAATCTCAAGAAACATGCACTTATGCATTCAGGAAAAAAGTTTGAGGTAAGAGTTCTTTATTGAGTTCAAGAAAAACCCTAACTACTGTATTTAAAACATTCAATAATATTTTAAAATATTCTTTCAGTGTGCCAAATGCAAGAAGATGTTTCGTCAAAAGAAAATAATGCAAGAACATTATGACTCTGTACATATGAACATAAGATACCGTTGCTCTATTTGTGGCAGAGATCTTAGCACAAGGTGGTTATTAGTTTACATTAAGTATAATCAACTTTATTATATTGTTTAATTGATTAGAACTACAAAGATCGACAAAACTAAGGTCAAATGTAGATTTAATCAAATAAATGAGATGACATCATCGGATTTACTAGAAACAATTTCTGGTAATGGCCATGGCTTTGTGCGTATTGTTTCCATTAAAATATTTGAAAGTTTTTTCTTTACCAAGGATATTTTTGGGTTTAAAGTAGTGTATGTTTTTATTCAGGTCTTTTGTAAAATTTGCCTGATTTGACAAGAGTCTTAGCATGAAGAACTAATGAACATCCATAGATCCATCCAAACTTTGAAATATATAATATCTATGTGATGCGGTTTTATTTCAATTGAACTACACAAATTCAAATGGAATAGAGATTTTTAATATTGTTTGCTTTTCAGGAGGAAACTTTTGACTCATGAATTGAGAGTGCACAAGAGGGAAAAACACAAATTATTTCAAGACCTACAAAAAGTTGTTATCAATAGTGAAAATGAATAAACAGTACATATTTAGAAGTAGGTGTGTTTAGGAAAAATTTAATTAAGTACTTAACATAATTGTTATGTGCAATGTGACTGTTGTTGTATTTAAATACTAGTCTAGAGTTGTTCAAGGTTTTTTGAAAGTCTAATAGGAAATGTGTAGAATGCTCATATGTTATATATCTTTTTATTTAAACTTATATAAATAGCAGTTTTTTTTATTATATGGTATAAATTATATCATAGTATTACATAGAAACTAGCATAATTTAAATACATTGTTATGAAGTAGCTACTTGTTTCAATGGCCCTTCGAGGTACTGTGCAATAGCATTTATTTTCTCTTTCAGTATTCCAAAACCCACTGTTTCTTTAGCATAAAGGCACAATAACAAGTTGGCAACTTGCGTAATTGCTATCTTGCCATTAAGGCAGTCTACAAGTATAAAATGCAGCTTATCCTCTTTGAACACATTCCTTCCCTGCTTTTCATAGGCAGACCACACATTGCTAGCAATTGCAGCTGTGACTCTTGCATCTTTATCATTGTAACCGGAGTAAGCCAGGAGAGCGCCTTGATGGTTGAGCAATCTAGAATAAAGTTCATGAATTGGAAAATTTCTAGTACCTGTTATGTGAAATGTATTGAGTCAAGATCAATTTGTGAGTCTTACAGCGTATTTTCCACACCACCAGTATTAGCCTGACTTAAAACTTGCGTGAGAGCTTTAGGTTTCAACATTGTCGAAGGAATTTGCAGTAGGTAAGGAAAAATAAACCCTTGTTCGATTCGACAGAAAAACAACAAAACAATAATTGAAGATGGAATGATGAATACATCATTTTTGACAATGACATTGATTTTCTGAAATTATCGTGGCTCGTTTTTATTTTTGTTGTAATTATTTTTAAAACTGAACCGGCGACAGCTCTTTAAGCCATATTGCATAGGTAGTCCTAAGTTATCTTATTATTTTCTATAATATAATCTTAGTTTAATGATAAAATACACACCTTTATTGGTCAGCCATTTTTCTTTTTTCTCCTCATGACTCGCATCCGAACTACATAATATGTATTATACCACATATTATGTGGAAAATGTTTCGGATCGGAGCCATAGAAAGAGAAGGTCATATAGCATATAGATTAGGATTTGCTATAGCGCGAAATTCAAAAGGCCATGGATCTACTCATTATAAACTAGAAGATCAGGGGAGCAGGAAGTGTTTTTAAGGAATATGTAATTTTTTTTTCATTTAGAACTCTAAGGGTACATAATGATGATTATTCACTTCAGAGTCTTACTAGACATTTGCCAAACTCTTTAAGAAATGTTTGTAAACAAACCACAACACGAAAATATTAATGCGCATCATTGAAGTAATATTATATGCGCATTTGGATATTACATACCTAGGCTGACCTAGGCGTAGAGTTTGGATATTTAGAAAGTACAAGTACTGTAAATCTTCTTGAACTTTTATAAAAAGAGGAAAGATTTGATTGTTGTTTAAATTGAATAGGCTCCTAGTGCGTAGCTGGGGGCGGTCTGCTAATGCGGGAATCACTAAGAGAGCACAGGTTAGATAGAATAGAATCTTTTTTCCCAATATTACCAACTTTATTATATTACTAGCGGTCCATCTCGGCTTCCCACGAATATTTCACAAAAATTAAATTTTTCATGCAGATCACTAATTTTTTGAAAATTTTCTATAGCCTATGTTCAGCAGGGAAAAGGATTCTATTAGTGAAAGAATTTTTCAAATCGGTAAGTACAGTAATTTCGGAGCCTATTAAATTCAAACAAACAAAGCTTTCCTCTTTACAATATTAAGTATCGAAAATTTAATAAAATTTCCTCTGTATTTCCTATCTTTACCTCTTATTTATAAGCTGTGCCCGTTTAGAATCACAATTTCATGATTTTTTTACATTTTTTGTACGTAAAGGAGTCAAAACAAACAGAAAAATAAAATTTATTTGTTTTTACAATGAAATAACCCTTAGTGAACTGAATAAAACGAAATTTCAAATTTATAATACAATGTTTTATTTCATCTTCTTTTGCTTAACCAAATAATTCCGGAAAGCAATTTGCTTATCCTTAAATGATCTCTTTACTTTTCCCTTTGCCTTATGTTTTACCATTTGATAGTTCTTAGTTTTCCTTTTCTCTCTATTAGTTTTGGAACAATGTATATTTTTCCTTCGATCCTTATAACCAAACTTATCTCTCTCTTCTCTTCCTTTCATAACTGTTTCCATTCTAGCATTCTTGTCATGTTTTCTTTTTTTGTAAATGTTTTCTATGTCGGCTAGCTGTACAAGTTCACCAGATTCATTCTGTTCTTCTTCAGCAATGTTATGTTTTCGTTTGGTGCCAGTCAGATTTTTTTTTATCTGAGCTGCTTCAATTCTTTTGAAATCTTCATCGGTGAAAATTGTCTCCATGGCAATATTTCTAGCAGTGTTTACTTTCTCTTCTGTTGTTTTAGGATCAGACTTCTTTTTGGCTTTTAGTATTTTTCTTGTAGAGTTGTCTGTGGTGTTCAATGAATTATTTTGGTCTGTAACTTCCTTTTTATCACTATCCTCATCTTCAACATCATCCTCATCACTATCCTCATTTTCAACATCATCTTCATCACTTTCACTTTCATCACTGTCAGAAATGTTAATCTCATCATCAGATGAGGCGACATCAACCCATTCATCATCAGAATCTTCATTTTTCTTCTTATTACCTTTCTTTTTACTGTCTGCTTTTATTTCTTCTTTCTCTAATAAAACTTCAGAGCCTGGTATGTAGTTCTTGGTGTCTACCTCACCATACTTCTTTCCTTTCAACTCAACTGTGGCTTCAGTTGGCCTTCCTCTGTCTCTTTTATGTAATAGTTCAGGCATTGAGTGTCTGTAAAGTTGAATCAATGATCTGGCTGCCATCATGACTGACTTTTCCTTGTAACTCTTGTATTGAACTAAATCTCTGAGTAAATCTTCTCCAATAGCCAGGGGACACCGAGAACAAATTTCCCTTACAGCATTCAATCCAACTGCCATAACATCAGTTGAATTTCTTTCAGTTATGAAGTTATTTGCAATGGCTCTCATAACTGGTTCAATCACTTCAGGGGGCACGAGTTCATGCGAGGATTGGGCAGCAAATTGCAAGATGCGAGTAACTTCTCTTTGATGTGGCATCAGCAAGCGAGCAATGAATGGATAATAGTTGAACAGGAATAAATTATGAAGCCCTATAAGTCTTGAAATAACATCAAGTGACATCAGCTTGACTTCAAATCTTTCATTGCTAGATTCCAACTGCTTGAAAAGTTTTTCAGCAAATCCTTGTGGGTTGTTAATAAGGTGCAGGGCTGAAAAGTTAAAGGATGGAGCCTTCTGCTTCTTCTTTTTCATCTTTTTGGCCATCTTTTTAACTTTATCAACCATCTTCTCTCTTTTCCGTGTTTTTTTATTGAACTTATTAGCCATCATTGTATCTTTAGGGTCAATTTCATCATCACTATCAGAATTTTCTTCTTTTTCTTCTTCATCCCTGCCCAAGAAAAACTTCAGCGATGCCACCATGACTTTAGTGATCTTTGAAAAACATCCAATATCTGATATAATGTTTACAGTCTTATGATCATTCCATATGTTTTTGTGATATAACTCAATCAGAATATCAACTGACAACTTGGCGGCTTTAGCATCAGAGTCCTTCAACATTGAGAAGATAAAGTTCTGCAGAGTGGAGTTAAACTTCATATCTTTATGCTTCATATTCATGTTTTTTATATCGGTGATGATATGAGTTTTAAGAAATTCTCGCAAATATTTATCTTGACATTTCAGCAGTGAAAAGAACAACTCCAATAAAACAAAGGGTGTTATAAAATTTTTGTTTCTCAATAGGATCAAGCACTTACAGAGCGATAGTCGCATATCATTGTGTAGGATTGTGTTATGAGTTTTCAGAATATCCACAATCTTTTGAGGGAACTGTTTCATGTCTTCTAGAAAACATTGTGCAACTTGAGCTAGGAACATTGACTGCTCATCCAGTTTTTTGTTGTACTGTGTGGGGTTCAAGTTAAATATCTCCAAGGTTGTATCAAAATGAGCCAATTGTTGCTGGAACTCTTCTTTGTAGGATTCCGGGTCCCTCTTGATCAAGTTCTGGAGTTGTGTTAGGTTATTTGGTAACTGATTGTTGTGCCGCACCATCTTTATTATTGCAGTATCTTCTCTTAACTCGATGTAATAAAGAATTTGTATCACGTTACAGCTATGAACCTCATTTCTGAATTAATAAAATAACCAAGAACGAAAACGTGGGTGCAGGGTGGACCGATCGTTTAGTTAGTGTTTGTTGACTTGAGTGACATGAGCATGAGAGTGACAGTGGCATTGCGTGACGCGCTAGCTAACTGATGATGACGGATGTGCTGCCACTGTTGCCAGATCGAATTTGGCAAAACAAAAGGGGCTTTTCGATGTGACCTTTTACTGCAACATGATGTCTAAAATTAATAAAATGCATATTTTCTTATTCTTTAATTTATATCGGTATGTAAGTTTCCAAATGACGACATTTCTTCAACTTTTATGGTGCTTAACAGACAATACCAAACAAAAACCATAGCTTTTTCAGTAGCGCAAAAGAATTCACCACCTGAAGGTACACAGCACGATAGCAAGATCATGAAATAAATAAATTATTGTATTGAAAAAATGTATGTGAAAAATGTGCTTTTAGGCTCGCCTGGGCTCGCCGACATAGAGCTCGCCGATAACAGCTAATCGAAAGTTTCACCAGGCTTCTGTATGCTTGACTTTGAGTATCTAGATACTCAAAGTATCTAGATACTCAAAGATGCTTGACATGAACGTAGGTACAAACTTCAAAGTGACAGTAGAATTGACGGAAAAATGAACCTATCCATGATTTTATCGTCCCGTGTCTGAGCCCGTGTCCCATGTTGAAGAAGTCAAGTCGCTCATTCACATCTGAGATTCACATTGACAATTTCGTCTTGTCAAAAAGCCACGTCATTTTTGTTCGAATGATAGTGTACGCGGCTCTGTGTGATACGAATTCACTCCAAATATATTGAAAAATGAACATATTCCGCCTGGTTGGTGATTTATCTCACCTTTTAGCCATTATTATATTGTTGTTGAAGATATGGAAAACAAGATCATGCGCTGGTAAGTGTCCTGAGGGTTGTGAAATGCCGGCATGCCTGCATATTCAGTTGACGTTACTTAGACGTTTTGTGTAATTTTCAGGCATCTCCGGAAAGAGTCAGATCCTCTTCGCTATAGTCTACACCACGCGATACCTGGACCTGTTGACCACTTATGTCTCCGCGTATAACACAGTGATGAAATTTGTCTTCATCAGTGCTTCGTTTGCGACTATTTATTTGATGTATGTGAAGTTCAAAGCTACTTACGATCACAACCACGACACCTTCAGGATTGAATTCCTGCTCGTACCATGTTTGGTCCTAGCGCTACTGATCAACCATGAATTTACAGTTATGGAGGTAAGTTGTGCCTGTCTTTGCCATCATTTTATTTACTCCCACTTTCTTCAATCAGGTCCATAAATGATAAGAGATAAATATTTGATAGTAAAATTTAAAATAACATTACCCTGTTTTGGTTGTTAGCTTCTATTTACAATTACATACTTATCATCAACACACACATTAATGGGTTGATGACCTCATTTGAGAGCTTGAGCGACACATTTATACAACCAATTCAATGTGACCTGTTTGTGGTTTCAGATTCTATGGACTTTCTCAATTTATCTGGAATCAGTGGCCATCTTGCCACAACTCTTCCTTGTATCCAAGACTGGAGAAGCTGAAAGCATCACATCGCATTATTTGTTTGCTCTTGGGTCTTACAGAGCATTATACCTATTGAATTGGGTAAGTTATTCACTTTCCATTAAATGGTTTTAATGCTTGTTTACTTAAGTATTAATAATAATGTTAGTATTAATGAAAAGTCTTGTCTAAGTGCTTATTTTGTAAGTGCAATTAAGTTTTTGACATTTGAATGAAATTAGATGACAATTTTCTGCTTGAATGGTTGGAAGTTTTATGGTAACAAATGTAACCGTTCGTTGTTTTGAACATATTAATAATTTTATAGGTTTACCGCTACTTTGTGGAGGACCATTATGAAGTGATTGCAATTGCTGCTGGAGTCGTTCAAACCGTGCTGTACTGTGATTTCTTCTACCTCTACATTACAAAAGGTAAAACTAGATAAATCTTGTTAACCAATATCCCTATAACACTCCAATCCACCTATTCTGTGTTTGTGTTTTGACTTTAAATGATAACATTTTAACAAGATAAGAGGCATTCTGCCTAATAACAATGTGTTGCATAAAGTATAATTGTCTGCATTTTTCAAGGTGGAAATATACCTACAGTAAACATTATGTTTGTAAACATTAGCAAACAATAGAACTCATAGGAAATCTTGTTTTTTCAGCATTTCATATACCTACAAAACTTACAGTTTATATAGTCTGCTGGATTGACAACTTCTGTGGCGCGGTGGGCGAAGGTCCGCTTGCGACGCAGGAGGTTGCGGGTTCGATTCCCGCCTCGGGACAAATATTTGTATGATCTGCAGATATTTGTTCAGGGCGTTCTGGTCTTTTTCTATGTATAATATATAATAAAAAATATCTATATATGTAATTATATTGTGTTATGTATATCAGTCATCTAGTATAATAACACAAGCATTCCTGCTTTGGGACAAATATTTGTGTGATGCAGATATTTGTTCCAAGTATTCTGGTAGTTTTCTATCTTCACTGCTGGACATAGATTCCCCTAATAATAAATGTTTTCTATTTATAATAAAAATTATCTACAAGTATCTATTTTCATACTGTATTATGTGTATCAGTCATCTAGTACCAATAACACAAGCTCTGTTTATCTTGGTGCTAGGTGATGCTGTGTGGAGTGTCTAGAATTATTAATATTTTTTTTATTCTGATATAATCTTCATTAATATAAGCATTCATACAACCAATGCTGCTGTATGTGTCTAATCTATACTAAACAGGTGTGCCATAATGCTTGCCAAAGAAAAAAAAAAGAAAAGATTGGTTGGTGGCATAGAAGTGTGAAAATTACACCAAAGAAAGCTGAAACGTTTCCTCTGGTAGGATCCTTCAGTCTCCTGTTAGGACTTCTACGGTCTGAGTAAATTTTTTAACTGTTGCTTATTTTTTGCAGTATTGAAAGGAAAAAAGCTACAGCTGCCGGCCTAAATGAACTCAAGGGATTGCAATTTTAAGTTTAGAAAGTAATATGTCTGAGCGATGGTATGAGGCAATAAATATTACCTAAGATCTACCTTAGCTGTACAAAACAATTGTACTGTGCTCTCAATTTGAAGTTAACTATTAATGTTCTATGTTGTGTGCAAACAAGAACAATAACAAAAAATATTTTCTAAAGTGATGCTAATATTCAATGTCTTTGAAAATGGATATTACATCAAATGTGTGACTTAATTAAGTTTATCCATATTCCTTACCAATGGCGCCATGAAAGTGTTTTGGTCAGAATAATGTGAAATTAATTAAGTATGTATGTATGACATTTATATAATATTAGATATAGATATACTAAAATTACCACAAAAGTGAAATAGACCAAAACTAGTATTATTTTACTAATAGGGTGGAATATTCACTAAATGTGTGGTCATTTCCTGACTTATATCAATGTATGGGATGTTATAATACCTTCCATAAATTGACATACAACTTTTGATTGTACTAACGTATTTCCTGTTTTGCATAGTTATTTTGTATTCTATCATTCCTCTTATGATATTTTAAGTAGTCTCATTGAATAAGAACTCCTGAACTCCATTTAATTTATTATAAAGTCAAACACTTCAAAGCTAAGTACTTTTTAACATAAATATTGCAGATAGTGTGAAAACAGAATATGTAAAAGAATTTATTTGAATCGTTTTTTTACAGTTAATAATAGTAATAAGAATCTAAATGTATGCCTTGTAAGAGTTCTGAGTAATAAAATTTAAACGTGAATGTGAGTTTATATTTCACTAACGAACCACTGTTCGCACGGGTGCAATGCTTGAACAAAAACCTTCCTCTTGAATCATTCTATCTATTAAGAAAACTGCATCAAAATCCGTTAAGTAGTTTTAAAGATCAAACAGGGCAGACAGTGGGAAGCGACTTTGTTTATACTATGTACTGATTTTCTATAGTGCCGCCATAATCTGTCGCTCACGCTACCATCATTACATAAGCATTACTTTTTTAATGCCAAGTAAAAACACAAGCTCTAATAAAATTCGATTTTTAATCACCTATAAACTAGTTGCTAACAAAACAATTTATTGCTTTGCACTGCAGATTAACGCCGCATAACCATGGAAATCGGCCACATGGACTTGCTCCTGCAAAATAAATGGTTGTCGATTAAATTAGTCACTGTTTTATAAAAAATTTTAGGTGATAAGAATGTACGTATTTCAAACTTAAATAGGCGTTTGTTGGTCGCAGTATTCCTCCCACACTCGCCCCATGTCGCCGGCAAAGATTGACTAATCTTGAAACCATAAATATCAATTTAGCAGGCAGAAACGCAGCTTAGGGCGCATTCACCTAGCATTGATTTTTTATTTCACGATGGCTGCCTATGTATTTGTAAGAG
Source organism: Eupithecia pulchellata (assembly GCA_963931895.1). NCBI lineage: Eukaryota > Metazoa > Arthropoda > Insecta > Lepidoptera > Geometridae > Eupithecia > Eupithecia pulchellata. The sequence goes on from OZ007529.1 coordinate 7,978,875, forward strand.
CGAGTTCAGACCCGATTGTTTTCAATAGCGGACCCATAAAAAAAGAACCGCTGTGTGAATGCGCTCTTAGCCGCTCTTTGGATTTCTATTATACATGCTCATAATTAGGGTCTGTTTCAGTTTGACCAACATCCTAAGGGCGTCAGATTTACATTGCGCGAGAATAACTTTTTTTTTTTCAGTTTTCTTGCTCAGTGTGTAATTATAAAGCGTAGCTCAGAGTAAAATTTGAGTTTAAGTCCCAAATTATTATTTCTTTAGTTTTTGTCTGAAATCACCAGCCAGTAACTCCAGAAGTAAACCAAGATATTCGTCCTCTTGAAGACTCGACATTTCGGTGTTCCCTAAACAATGAGCAGACTTACCTACATTCATTTTGTTTAAAATGTATTTTTGAAAAGTACCTACATTACTGACGAGGCCAGTAACAGGTTGCTGGCTGCGATGACGTTGGCTTAAGGTCACCACACACCGGAACCCGACCCGCACCGCCTCGCATCGAGCGTTTAGTAATCTTTATATGGATTTGTATATATTGTATACCTAGTGAGCGTATATTATTATAACTCCGTAGCGTCTTCTCGCTCGCGAGGCGTAAACGCGCAAACGGCGAGTGGTACGACAACTTGCTCGCATGCTTTCCGCGCGTTCCTTATGGTATCAAACGCATTAGATTCAATCTTAACTATGAAAAATCTATTACCTTTAACAGTGTACTGCTGTTCAGTAAATGCAAAATTCCAGTTTCAAGAGTGCCTTCACTTAATATTGCGGTGTATGTCACACCCATTCGAAGATTTTCTTTGACCTGTAAAAAACAAAACATGTTCATGAATAACAATAAATACTTAGCTATTTTTTTACTAGAAGTCTAAACTAAGTTGTACTAATAAAGAATGACCTGATTTTCGATATCCATTGAGAAGTCAGGCAGCCAAGCTGATATTTTCTCAAACAACAGCCTATTGTACAATAAAATTGCTAGTTCCTTTAGAGTCACCTCACTGCTTAACTCTGAAAAGACAAATAAATTTGAGAAACATCTGTTATTGTTTGAATGAGTTTAATTAAACAGTTGAATATATAACAGTTATAAGTATATAATATAGGCATACACTCCAAGGTTACCTTGAAAATGCAGGGCAAATGATATTTTGTACGGAGCAACTTTTCTATGGAGCCGTAAATAATCATCATCTGTGTTGTAACCATCCATGAGTAATGTAAGCAGAGCACCTTCCAATGACATTGTGCAGGATAAGTGTGAACAGTTATCAAAAACCTGTAATTTAGATTCAACAACAACAACATCAGCCTATATCAGTCCACTGCTGGACATAGGCCTCCCCTACTGTGCGCCAAAGGTGGCGTTATTTCATCTGGGGGCTATTGCCCATAATCCCCACGCTGGGCATGCGGGTTGGGGATCGCAGTTCGGTGGAGTTGTTCTGCAGAGGGCGCTGCTGCCCGCCCCCCGCTGTGTTTCCCTTAGTCGCCTCTTACGACATCCACGGGAAGAGTGGGAGTGGTGAAATTCTATGCCGGCACCACACGGCTCCTAATTTAGATTCAATATTATTTATTGCAGAACAAGCTGTGCAAAGGTCTAAAAGTGGGTTTAGACAAAACAAACAAAGAACTAGATCTAGAAAAAGAATGTATTTTGACTTCCATCTTCTTTTGATCTCTACAAACAGATGACTATCTTTTTTTACAGTGAAAGTGGGGCTAAACCTAATGAGCATTAGTTCATTAGGTCCACATTCACCTGTGAAATAATTTAATGTTATCAAAGCACTCTGCTAGGGCACTGCATGCAACATTATGGTGGTCTATCTTAAATATAAAAGTGATAAAACACCTTACTCTGGGATACATCACAAAATTCAAATTACAATAGTCAAATTCTAGTACCAAAATTTGACACTAGAATATGCATACCACTGCTTAGTAGTAAAATTATGCAGCATTATAGTTGGTGGTAAAAATAAAAAATAAATAATGCTTTGGTGCTTTTTAGGGGAGGCATGTCCAGCAGTGGATTATTATATGATGATGATGGTTGGTGGTTCTATTTTATTTATCCTACTACCCAAGATTGATACTACTATGAAGCCACCACAGCATAGAAAAGAGCTAAAATTGCTTTAAAAGAATTAAAAACTATGGCAGATATCTTACTTCATCATTGGTTTTCATTTGAATATGCTCTACTGTCTGTGGCCCAGAAGGCAGCCTTGCTACAATGTCCACATTGGCTTCGGTTTCTGTTTGCTTCACATCATCAATTGCAAACAGACTTGGTGTTGCAGTTATCTGCAAAATACAATATCGAAATTATGTTTTTTATTTGCCATTATTTCTTTGTTGTAAGGTTTATTAAATTAATGCAATCTAAACAGATTATTATAAATATATATGGGTATTTATCACATAAATTAATGTGATCCTATTGTTTCAACAGGATAACACTTTTTCTGTTGTTTTATAATTAGACTGATATTAATGCAGAAGTATGGATGTAGTTTTAGAACTTGAAATAGGCAAATTTTTATCTTGGAAAATACGCGTGGAAAGCAGCAGGCAGGAGTTAGTCATAAAAAAAAGGGTTCTACTTATACTGAAGGAAATGAGGTTGAAACCCTTTCATCAAAATAAAGTAACTTTGAGTTTACTTACAGAACTCCACCAGTATTTTCTATACCTCTGCCATTGAATAAAATACTGCATTAGGTCCTCTCTAGGTAAAATTATAGAGAACTTCAGGTTTGTTTTCATTGAAGGAACATGTTCATTCAAATTATGTTCTAAAATGGCATCTTTGTACTCAATTTTACTCTTTTGTATGATGCCAAAAGGCACTTTAGCATCCTTAGTTACAGTTCCATGTGAGTTTTGAATAAAGACAGGCATATGTTTTTGTGTCTTGTTGTGTATGTATTTTAGCCAATTTATGTAAATGTTTTTCAACAGTATCTGAGAATGTTTTTCTAGGGTGTATTTAGCACTTTCCTCTGTAGAAGTTATGATGTTAAAAAAATGTTTTTTTTTGAGAATTTCTAATATCCTAGATTTCATTTTTCTTGATGTTCTGTTCTTTTTCTTCAACTTCTACTTCATGTAGAGGGATGTTGCCGAGTGGTGCCACAAAATAGTCATCTTCTTTTACTGCTGCATTTTTGAGGATATCTTTTTGACAGTTACCTTGGTTTATTTTGTCCGTGCGAAGACTCAAGTTCCTGAAAGTTTGAATATATTTGATTCCTGTGCTCATTTGCATCAGAAAGATAAATAATGGACAGTTACACATGCACCATCTAACCCTAAAGTAAGCTGAGTTTTCAGCATAAGTATACTCAAAATGTAGATGTTTGCACTTCATACCAAAACTACTGAACAGGAGTTCTAGCCTGGATTGAACTAATCAGTTCCCATATGATATAAATCACCAAATATTTGAATCCGCTGGCAGAAAGTAATATTTCATACATAACAAAGGTACATAGATATTTAAAAATGTAATTTCCTAACCTTTCTTCTAAAACTGAGAATAAAGGTTCCACACCATCTGTGTTTATAGGAAGAATTTGGTTAGCAAAGGCTATTGAATCTTCTAGGACTTTAACACCTTCAACAGGGTCTGTTTTCACTAAAGATAGTCTCTCTAATAATGCTATGGTATTCTTGTCGACAACAACTTCTTCCTTGACTCTGTTTTTGTCAAATGATTGTACAGGCGCTACGGGTACTTTCGATGAACGATATCTGGCTAAATGATGGATATTATACAATTTGGTGAGAGATTTGAACACATAACAATATTTCATAGTTGATTGATATTCTAGATAAATAGAATTCGAGTAAAATTTGACAAGAAGCGACGAAATGAACGTAACGAAGTCAAGTTATCCGTTGTGGTTGTAATCCTTTTGTAATCTCTTTTCTTTTTGGAATTGGAAGTCAATTTGAAATTCATTGAAATCCTCAAGCAAGTTTGTTGTTTACTGTAAAACAACGTTCAAGAACATACATTGTTTGAGTCAAATCAAAGGTAGTCAAACCATTTAATTTCACCAATTACCAGCTTTCTGGTTCCATCGTCAGGCACAAAACTTAATAGAGAGTTTTAGGAAATTTTCTTTTTAAGGACTTAAATAAATAACAAATTAAAGACTTCCTGATATATGTAAGACTTTATCAGTAACAAAATTTCAGGAATAAGACTGCACCTTCGTTTTTGGTTTTGTCAGTGTCTTTTTTTACCGTTTAACTCTCTTCTCTGATACGAGAATAAATCTTTAAAGAATGTGAGTTGGTGATCTTCAAAAGAGTTTTTGAACGTTTTCTCTTTAAAATGTCAATGTCAAACGTATGTGTCATGCCCTAGGAAATGTCAAAATATCAAACTAACCACACTCACACCAAAAACTCCTAGCCGTAGCGCGTATTCCCAATTCTGGATTTTCAAAAACAAATTTTTATTTTGTAAATTGCAATATATATAACAAAATCTTATTTTTTGTTAAGTAGATAGTAAATTTCGATACCTACTTATTCAATAAAATTGAAATTGCAGACATGTGCATCTCTTCGAATCCAATATTATCGAATTAAATGTTTTAGATATTCAGATATTTTACTTTTACAGAAGGCATTTGCGTAATGTGTTGATCGCTTTTATTGGTATTTTTTACCATTGCTACCTCTTTTCTTATTAAAAATACTCAGAGAGTAGAACAACGTTTTAAAGATTTACCGATACTTAATCATTTCTTCACAGTCATTCCCACGCACTGACTGTCGTGATGAAAATACAGAATATGGAGTGTATCAACGATGCGGTAAAATAAGAATGTGTTTATTTGATAAAATAATGCGGAAAAATTAGAAAATATACGCTCACATTATAAATGAAATAAACAGAATTTGGAAATACGAGAAATTGTCGTTAAAGAATATGGAAAATGTTGCTGACATGAATTTATTTATTTGATGCGGTAGCCACATGCATCAATCCATCAGAAAGACTCACTATTAAACTTAGTTTAAAAAATGAAAACCATGCGCGCGGTTCCATTGGTGTAAATGTGCACCTGTCATTTGGCCGATTGATTGAAGTGAAGAAGAAGAAGTGAATGTTTGTATTTTCTTGAATAGCATCTGTAAAAGAAAAACTCAAATGAAAATTCTGTGATCCATAACTGATAAATAAACAATGTGAGTGAAATCTGAGGAAAAGCAAGGTTTACCAGGGTTTACCCAACACCATTTAATTCACAAACATTGCATAACCTATAACATTTTCGTTCATTTTCCAGAAAAATGAAAAAATACTCACGTAATCTGCTGTTTGATAAGCTACATAGAGGAACTGTGCTAGTATGCATTGGCCTTACCCTGTACGGCTCTGCGCTGCTTGGGGAACACTTCTACAAGTATTACAAGTATGTGAAACCTCAAATTGAAGCAACCAAAAAAGCGGCTGAACTGGAACTTCTGTCTGAAGGCTCATCGGACAAACTATTAATGGAATAATCCTACCTACTTAAATTCCTATGGTTTAATTTTTAAGCAGAGATTTTTTGATTTGGGATCTCGAAGAATATAGCAGTTATGTAGTGTATATAATAAATACTTAATCCTTAGGCTTAGAGGCTCAGCGGAAAAAATAACCATATAATACTTTAGGTGTTTTGTAGAAAAGATGAAAAAAAAGTAGTCAAAGCTTGATAACAATAAATAGGTTTATGAAAATGCAAATACCTAAATGCCTGCATAACAAAGTTAGATATATTTTATTTAAAACTTAAATCAGAAGTTGTAAAGCTTGTTTAATAAATCACTAAATATAAGCTGTCCATTTATTTTATGTTATATTTAGATCCAAACCAGTCTTAATACATGGGTCACAATGTGAGGATTGTGATTAGTTCTTAATAATAAGAGCGGTAAATTTAAAAAACACCAATCAGATTTTTACCACGCCTACAATTTCAATAAAGTTAATATTAAATAAAAAAATAAATTAAATTAAATTGCTACAGTCCAAGGAGGTCCAAGGCGACTACGTAAATTAAATAAAGGAGGAGCAGGTTGTAACGTTTTCAACTGACATGACATCACATTAGGTACTATTGAACCGTGATAATGGCTGAATGTGATAAATAATAATGGCTGATGCTTAAAAAAGAAAGCGGTAATTCGATCTTCATTTGTTTTCTTTTGAGTTTTTATTGTATTACAATGAGTTAATCTGATTCAGATATGGATTTAACGCCTGATTTCGAGAAGAGGCTAAAGCTGTAGTGGAAAACCTTTTACTTCCTTGTATTTGTAATAAAAAGTACAGTTGTTATCTTGTGTGAAAGTAACTTAGGTACCTTTTTAGTCTAATCTAATAAGTTACTTCCAACCATAATATCAAAATAAACATTATTCTCGCGAGTGAAAAGCTGAGTGCAATGCTGTATTTCTTCGGAAGCTGTGATCCTTGCACGGTGTGGAGAATCAGGTCAGTGGTCAAGCTTTTTATCTACCCTATGTAAATCGAACAAAGATCTGGATTTCCTTAGGTATTTTCGTTAGGTACCTGCAGCATCACAGTTATTTCACCCTAAAATTTCCAAGGTCCTTCGATATTATTTTTCTACCAGCTCTCTGTTCAGACTCCACAGTCCTGCACACCGCTCTTGATCCGGACAGTTAGGTGCATTACCTACTTACTTAATCTGTGTGACTGTGCCAGAGGTGTCAAAGTGCCTTGTCCCATCTCCATATAGCTCCCGGAGGTTTTTCATTAATCGCCAGTCTAAGCTAGTGTTACGTATTTGACTGTATGATAGAGAGAATGACGCCGGTTTTTGGCAAAGATTTCCCTCCTGGTCTGTGGTAGCCAAGGACAAAGATCAATAGGTACATATTCGTGTCACCGGTAAAGTTAGGTAACTTAGTCTGTACACGAGTGTTGTGTAATTGTGGTGTCGGTACCACGTATTTACCTACTCGACAACCGCGTTCCGTCAACCAATAAGCGATTTTTCGTGGTAGTTAAAATTACCTTTTTTTCTGTCAATGGCCCTTCCTTTAACTGGAATCTCATCCAATAAGTGCCGATGTGACGAACAATGTATCGCGAACCTCTAGAAAATATTTCCTAATTCTGTCTTGCCTATAGAAAGGTAAATCCTAATTTAATTAAATTCAAATATATTTGTTTTGCTCTAACAATACAAGGTTAGTAACTAGAATAGGTACAATATGAGCGCGTAGTATAAATAGAAATGTTTTATCTAACATTGTGTTGGTGCCTGTTTTAGGTCCAACATACCTAATGTTAGCCTTTTTTAGGATTATGTAGGGGGCTTTCCATCAGTCTCCTAAGCTGCAATCAGCTAATGTTAGGTAGATAAGGTATATTTTTACTTAAAGTACTTATGCTGCTAGGAAAAATACCAAAAAACTATATAAATATCTTGTTGGTTATAATAAATGAGTAGATTGGTCTGGTCACGTCCAGGCTTGCCCATTTACGCTTCTTGTGAACATCGAAGGAAGTACTGCAATTACAGGTGATGGATAGTGAGAGTTAGGTGGGCCGTAAGGGCCTCCCATCCATATAACTTTCTTATCTCCTCCGAAGGGAAACTTTATGACATCTTTACGGCAATCGAAAAATATGGAAGACCTATTGCGGACCCTGACATTAAAAGTCGTCCCTCGTACGCAATTCCGATTTGTGAACTAGGGCTCCTGAGTACCTGTTAATCTATTTGCTACCCATAGTACGTAATGAAATTCGGCTGTAGGCAGGAGGAAGATAGAATAATAAAACCAATCTTGTTGAAGGTGAAGAAAGATCTATTGAATCATGCAAAATCTACAGAAATAATTAAATACCTATTTAGTTCAACACTAATATTTTAAAGAGAAAAGATTTGATTGTTTGTATGTTTGTTTGTTGTGAGTAGGCCCCGAAACTACTAGATCGATTTGAAAAAAACCTTTCGACATTATGAACCTACATTATCCCTGATGAACATAGGCTATAGAAGGAGGTTCCGTATGAAAACTTCAATAATGTAACCCAATATGTAAGTGTGTAAAAATTTATAATTTTCGAAATTTTTGTTCAATGCTCATGGGAAGCCCTTGTGGTCCGCTAGTTTGATTTATACCTACTGAGTAGCTTAAAAATTGGTTTTCAAGGTAGGTTGATTCTAAATATTTGCACAATCATAATAACTGTTTTTACACTAGAAAGCAAAGATTTAAATCGCTAGAAAGACGTTTATTTGTCTCACAATAATAGAGAGGAATGCGTAGGTATAGGCACCTACTTGTATATAGGCAGGTAACCTCGTATCCTTCGACGTGGGAAATTAAAAGCCCGGCCGGATCCACCGTGACCTGTCTACCTACGCCGATTTATTTATTCTGTACTAAAAGGTTCCTTTCAACCTGTATCCTATCTGGGGGTGGTCAAGTAAAGAAACCGTCAATCCATGTGGGACCGGCCAATATCCGGCGCCCAGGCCAGGCCGCGTGTGTTTCCGATCCAGTGAATCCCCAAACCCTCGATTCTAACTAAATGCTCAAGTTTTCTTTGCGTAAATCACGTACGGTCTATTGTGTAAGTTTTGGGACAACAAATTGTTTTTACCTATAACTTATGTTATGATGAATCCGATTGTTTTGTAGTTATTCGCATGTGCTCAACGAGGCAGCAAAAGTGTTGCATTTCTCAAAAACTGTTCGCTTGAAATTTTGCTTTTATGTCATATACAACATCAGCCTATATAGTTCACTGCTGGACATAGGCCTCCCCTAATGAGCGCCATATGTGGAATTATTCATCATTTGGGGGTTATTGCCCATAATCCCCACGCTGGGCATGCGGGTTGGGGATCGCAGTTCGGTGGAATAATAAATAATAATAAATAATGCTTGACAATCCACACAGCATCATCTAGCCCCAAGCTAAGCAGAGCTTGTGTTACGGGTACTAGATGACTGATATACATAATACAATATTATTAATTAGATAGATATTTTTTTATTAAAACTACCAGAACCCCTGAACAAATATCTGCAGATCGTACAAATATTTGTCCCGAGGCGGGAATCGAACCCGCAACCTCCAGCGTCGCAGGCGGACCTTCGCCCACCGCGCCACAGAGGTCGTCGAATTGTTCTACAGAGGGCGCTGCTGCCCGCCCCTGCTGTGTTTCCCTTAGTCGCCTCTTACGACACCCACGGGAAGAGTTTTGGGGTGGTGCAATTCTATGCCGGCACCACACGGCGAGTCAGTTTATGTCAGTATGTAATTTATCAAGTTCGTAATTTTAATAACAATCTTGTTATGATAATCGACTTCAATGCTCTTTGGTGACTCTAGGTAAGCTAAAATACGAGGTGAACCTCATTAATGCTTGGCCTAATATAAATGTAAAAGAATTCTTCAAAACCCTTTTGACAATTTATCTTTTGATTGGACTTTTAATTTTATCCTTAAAAAGAGATTACCTAGCTTGCCCCAAACAAATCCATCTAGATAATTCGTGCTGCGAATTTTAGTAAAGCAGAATAGCTGTAAAAGAAATGTAATTTTGCGAATTGTGTTTTTACGGTGAGCCCCTCAGGGCTCCTTTAATTTGGGAGCACTTCACATTTGTTATTTATTACTAGTCTCATATGCAGACCCTTATCTATAGTCAAACCTCGTATTACGACTACGTTTATGCATAAATTAAGCTGAGTCTGGAATTAGTCACTTTTAACTCCAACCAATGGGTTTTGCACGAAGGTCCATAGGTACAATGTATATACATATTTTTTTTATCAAACAGCAGCGGTTATGTAACGACAAAACAAAAAGAGCTTTTTCCAATGATTATTTGAGTTGATTGCGCTTAATATAATGATTATAATGATATATATTATATTATTATAATGATTCCTTTTATGCAAATTTACCCACTTTTGTAAATTTATCTTTCTCACCAATAAGGTTTGCTGGAAGAGAATTCTTTTTAGGGTTAAGCTCGCCTCCGCCATTATTTTAAATGTGTTATTGTTTATTTTATCTATTTATTTGCCAAACAAAACAGAACACAATAAAAAAAATTCAAAATATAAGGCACAATATTATTATCTAGATTCTATCATGCAATAAAGAATTAATGGAAAATAGGTCAAAATACGCAATTCGTGTTATTATTTTAAATTGTACGCTGTACTGAAACAACGTATTATTTTATTAGGATAACTTTAATATTTTTTTCTTATATTTAGGTAGGACCGTCGTGTAGGTCATTAACGAGCTAACACAAACCTCGTGTCATCAATTAGGCCTAGTACCTATACAGGGCGTCCCAAAACTAAGCGGTATAAAGGATAAGTACCGTATATACTCTAGGATATTTACCTGAAAGGAGGCTTTTTTTTTAAACTTAGTTAATACAATTGTTTTCTAAATATTCCTTGCTTAGTCTAGGAAACGAACCGAATCCAATGTGAAAAAAAACTAGCTCATATTTTTATGATTCCAATCGAAGAATACAAATAAAATATTTAAGGTATTTTCCCTTCACGTCGCATAGTCTTGGCACGCCCTATATAAACAACTACACTATATACATTAGTATGTCTGAGAATATTATTACCTTCCTACATAATAATAATAATAATAATAAATTCTTTATTGCAGACACATGATCCATTTTACACTAAAGGAAAATAAAATAATATACATTAAAACATAATACAGAAATACAAAAAAGAACATGAAATGACATAGATACTTACATTTTACATTGTACGTTCCATAAAAATTGCTACTAGCCTACGTATTAAAAGATTTGCAATAAACTATCTTTTATACCTATTACTCAGAGAAAAACAAATTACGCTGTCTCTTTGATATGAATGTTTTCAAACGCTGCTTCTGCTCCTGTCTGTAATAGCTTCAAAGTGAATTCGCCATGCAAAAGGAAACGTAACACCAACATTGCAATCCTAATCCATCCGTGAAGTAAATTCCCTTCAGCGGTTTCGCCGAACCATACAATTGCTCTACAATTGCTACGAACTGCTACGGACCGCTACGAAGTGCTACGCCAGCAAACTTGTCTGCTACGGCACTGCGGTGGCGACAGCTTGTTGAAAACCTTGCGTTTTTGCAGTGGCAGGAAGTAAGCTTATACATAACTTAGTTTATTTATCAATTCATAGTGCAGTATGTACCAGTTCGCCATTATTGGGTATTTTCTGTAGCTAAAATGTGTTCAGTATAAGCTGTCCTATTATCTACCAATACAAACAAAATAGGGACCGAGAGGGGCCAAAAGGTTTATACTTATTCTTCTGTATCTGTTTATTCAACCTTTTTTACCCTTGGAGGATTCTAAGTTGACTAAAGCCATAATGAGAAGTAATTGTCTACGTAGGTAAATGTTATTTGTATGTGTTCGTTTAGTTTTATTATGTTTTGTTTGTCATTGCTGCGACCATGCCACAACTTTTTATTTCTATTGAACAAAAATTGTTAGTCCTCATTTAAATGAAACGGTTTTCATCAAAACCATTGAAATAAACCCGTTCCAATTTCGAACTTCTGTTTACGCAACTTGAAAATATTCTATTTGAATGTAAAAATTCGTTCTGAAATGAAATAGGTGGCGTCAAAGTGGTGATACCCTCGGATTCCCGCCATAACTTCTGCGTCGATGGAGTCGGAAGATACTCGATGATAAAGTGCAGATTATAGCCCGAAATGCCCCCAATAAACTGCAAAGTTCAATTAGACCGCGCTTCGGTCAGGAAATTGAAGATTAAATTGTACGTTCCCGTTCAAAAGTTACTTACTTTCGTAATAGTTTTCAGAATTCGTTTAGGAGATTTTATTAATAGTTTTCTTTGAAATAATGCTATGGTTTTTATAGATTCCTATAAAAGAGAACTAGACATTGTCACCCCAGCGAAAATTATATCAGATATCCGCCATTTTGATCTGCGATAACATCACGGGGCGCCTATAAAGAGGCCGTATTGCAAAACCCACTTTCAGACAATGGTATGGTCGAATCTATTGTATGATGGTCACGGGCCGGTGGGTGGCACTCGGTCGGCACATGATTATAAATTCAACAAACCATTATTCACAATTGGCTTTCATACCGGCTGACAGCTGGCCAGATAATTCGTTAAGTCCTAAACTGCGACCGCTGCGTGCACCAGATAACGCTTCAATAGAATTTCACTATGTACTAGTTCAAGGCTGTAGAAATAGTTTTGAGTGGCGTTGCTGTGTGAACCTGGATGGATTTGAATGAGGATGGCTAATTACTTAATGGTTTTGTAAAAGTCTTTGAAAGATTAGTTTCTGATTTAGATTCATTAATTCTATATATATAAGATAGGTGAATAGAGTAGGTTTATAGAACCTATAGTTGGTTAAGGCACTAAAATTGGTTTTTAAATACTAGAGGCCAAAGACAACCTACGTCTAATCTAAATACAAAAAACATAGAATGTGTTTAAAAGTGTTTTCAGCTCATTGAAATCTGACAAAGTACAAACAACAATTTAAACTAGGTCGGTAGTATATGTCCTTTCCTAAAGTCTCTAAGCTCGGAAAAGGTATGTTTTGTATTTTGAATTTTATGTTTGTCAAGATGTTTTTTGTTGATTTAATTTTCTACTTTTATGAAGATACGTAATTATTTTTATTGATTTTTTTCTTTCCGCATGAGTTCATTTTAGGATTTTTTAATTATTCAATGATCTAGACATAACGATTTGGGACATCTGTAATATTATGTCTCGTATGAATAAATAAATAAAATGGAATGGTTAATAGCATCATCATCATCATCAACCTATAATAGTCCACTGCTGGATATAGGCCTCCCTAATGAGCGCCATAAATGGCATTATTTATCATTTGGGGGTTATTGTCCATAATCCTTAATTAATAGCATAAGAACTCCATTTCTCAAATTTTGGAATTAGGTACGTGCTCACAAAGTATAGAAACAGCACCTTGGGAACTGCCTCAGTAAATGAACATGAACCACACTATGATTTTTCTCAATTTGATTTGTCCGTCTGTTCAGTATAAATTGCAGCGCAACGTGGCCGGCGCTGTCACCCGTGCACTACTCGTTAGGGAATCGGGTTATCTCTCAAAGTTTGTGTTTTCGCCTCTCGCCTGACGGATGTTCGTCCGAACTCGACGAATTGGTACTAAAGCTCTGTGCTTTTCTGACTGATTGCGTAGGGTTATTGAATAAAGAACATATATTCATATAAAAAATAACCATACCTGGCGATCTCAGTGGCAAGGTGGGCGAAGGTCTGCATGCCAGGAGGTTGCGGGTTCGATCCCGCCTAGAGACAAATGTTTGTACTATATGCCTGATGTCGTTCAGATTGTATTTAAAAATGATTCAACGGGGTTCGGAATCCCTACCATACCCATCTCCTGTGGCATAGTGCTTAGTATTTTATGTTAAATTCAACTCACTAGCATTGACTTAGTATACCTCTAGAGCCTCTCATGCGCTGATAAATGAATGATCAAGGGTCAAGATGGTACTAGGTAGGGTACTAATTAGTTATTCATTTATGAATAGGCATTATGTTGTATTAATGAGGACTTGGCAATCTGTATCCAATCAGGCACCTGGGAGCTTAATTGGCTACAAAGCAAATATTCATTAGAGCTCTTTGTCTTTATTTCTACAATTCAATGTCGGAACTTCCAGTTGTTATTATTACGATGATTTTCAATATTAGTACCTACCTGAAGACTACCAAAAAGGCACTCGATCAAAGTCGTAGATACAGTAAAATCGCGATGATGAGCAAGTTATAATCAAAGAGATGGGATGAAAGCAATTACGAGTGATGGATTGTGAAACTTCTACGGAACAGAGATGACCGGATGCTTTAATATCGCCTTGTTTCTTTCGAACTGACTCTTGGACTCAGGGTGATTTGTCACTGGGAATTTAAGAAAAAGAAAATTGAGAAATTTTTCTAATGGATGTTTGAATTACCTAGAGAACTAAAGTTATAAACAGAGCACTGAGTTTCATTACTGGATAGTGTCGAGAAGTTAACGAGTCCTTCCGTTTTTGTATGAGATTTGCGAAGTTCTATAACTGCACGATACTGCTGTACCAAATTCCATACAAAAATAAACGTCTATATTATTGGGTATCCAACTTAACTCAGGGCTCAGGTATACTGAACATTTATCCTTCTAAACATCGCTCTAACTATTCTAACCTAGACATTTAATTTAATATTTCATGTAAACCGACGACTACCTATGTGTCGCAGTGGGTAATAGGATTAGTGAGGCTGTTTGAAGAGAGTTTCCTAGTTAAAGAGAACAGGAATTATAAATTAAGCTCACTTCGTAGTAAAGTCAGTAAGGCTGCCTATCTGCTAAGATTACATACCTACATAAGGAACCTAACTACTATCGCGGGCTAGTTAGAGGTTATTACGAAACTAGTGTGAGTTTCGCATAAGCCCTAGCCAGCTTTAGGCCGTAGATAGATAAGGTAGAGCGAGGAGAGCAGGGTTTAATTCGTTAAATTTATATCATACGCATTTTATCACTTCCCAAAGTTGGTATTTGGCCAAATTCAGTTCGTGTGGAGTCACTCGACGCGTCATCCATCTTTGCCCGCGCGATACCTGGGCTAATTCAACCGTGTGTGATTAACGGACCCTGATGCCGTTGTAAAACCCAATTGCTGCGTAATCATGTGCAGTTTTGTATTTTAAACGACGGACTTTTATATTTTTTTTTATAAGCGATTTTATAAATATTGAAAATTTAACGAAATAAAATCAAATACCCTAGAGAACAAGGTAAATAAGCGTTAAATTTTAAAATAAAATTTGCTTCGACATTTTGAATTCCTGTTATATCATTAGCTTGAATTGCTTTCTCATTTCCTAAAGCTTATGTAACTGAGAAAGATCACACGATCAAGTCACCATTAAAACAAAAAAAAAACAGTACGGTTCTTCGTTTTAGAGCTCCAATGATGCGACTCAAAACAAATACAGACATTCAGGCTTTTAACCCTTCTTCTTTGTCGAGAGTTATAAACTACAAAATTGTGGATGAGCCTTGGCTATGCAAAAGTTAAATAATGCAGGTAGGTATCAGCGAAGTAAACGCTGAAACAGCGGTAAGTCGCGACCGACAAGCACCCGTTAATTCTTCCCGACGAGCGTCTAAACTGTTAAAAGAGTGAGGTAATTAAGTATGATGGATATTCGGAGTTTATCGCAAGTGGCAGCGACGCAGCCCACTCGCAACTTTCTTATCTTCTTCTGGCTGACTTACAGTCTTTATGAAGGTGCCTTCGGCTGGATTTTTTGGCCCAATATCTATGTCTCTTGAGACTTGATTTTCATATCGGCAGAAGTTTTTCTTCGAGCAAAGTTCTTAAGCCCCTGCGTATATACTTGTTTCAGTAGATGTACATATGTATATAGAGTTACGCGCTATTTTGTGAAAAGGCATAGGATTTCGAGTTCTTATGTACAATATAGAGCATCAATTTTTGTATAGGCGTTTTCGCACAAATCAAGTTCTTGTTTATTTACAAGAAAAATAAGCAATTAATTAAGAAACTGACTTATCAAAAATATTATAACAAAAAACCTACGAAAAAAAATTATCACTATAGGCCGCAGGGTTCCTTAAATTTCGACCAAGCGAATCCCGTGAGTACCTACCTACTTAGATCTAGGGCTAGTTTGACAACCGAACCCGTTTTTCGCTCTACCATCTGAATATGTACGCAGTAGAGTAGTTTTATGTAAAGGACGTTCGGCGAAGCGGATATATAGTCATGTGCCTAACGTTACTTATTTAGCATGCACTTCGCATCCTCGATTTGCGTTTTGGAGCGCAATGTAACGTTTCGACCACGTACCTTATACTAAGTAGATAACCACTGCTGTGAACATGATCCGTTCTAGTTTGGGAGCTTTTTGATGTGAGTGTTTTGAATGCTAGCAGCTTATTTTATTCAAGGTTATGTCGTTCAAAATATGATCCACCCACAGCACAAATTTTAATAAACTTTGCACTTTGCAGACCTTTCAAAGCACATTCTCTACTACTTTATTTACTACTTTCTACCAAATATCTCCTACTTACATACCTATCTACAAAGTTGACTTTAAGGGTATATAAATATTGTAAAATAAAATGCTCTCCAATAATGCCTTACACGCATAAATGGACGAAAAGTTATTATTGAAATATGGCAGGGAGATATGCCAAAAAAAAAAACGAGAGTAAAGCCGCTACTAGATAGCTAGCTATATTTAACTCACAAACGCTGATAAAGCCGCTAGCAACTACAAAACCCATGTTTTTTTCATGATATTGCAGGGTAACTTGTACGGCGGCGCTATGAAGATTCTAGTGCCTTTTGCTTGAGGGCAACCCTTTTCATGGGAGATTTGTCAACGAAAAAGCCCCGAATTTGGGTTTGTGTTTTGACAAGTCATCTGGAGGTATGCTGACTTTTAACAGGATAAGGGACCCCTTGTAAAGGATAATCTTATTTTGGTTGATGTCACTCTCTCGTGTTTTCTTCACAGAACTTAGTTTGATGCCGCAATTTAGAAATTATAATGAATTAGATAAAAAAATATTGATAAAATGTTTTTATTTTCGAACAAAATTCCCTGTTTCCGATATACCTATATATAGATGTAAGTATTTTTTTAATTGGATATTGGAAGGTATTTGTTATCAACAAAACCAAGTATAAAAAGTAAAATATTTAGAGCGTTCCAGGAAAAAACAACATGATTGCCAAACTCTCTTATCTTGATCAAGAACCACAACAAAGCATAAAAACAAATTGTACTCTTTTTAACAAATCCAGCTTGACGAGGGTTTGCTGTTTTCCTAAAAGTAGAAAAGAAACGTATAATGGAACAAATCCTTGCAGATCGCATCCAAGATCTCAATTTTTTCAATTAATTTAGAAACAACGGAAATGCGATCCTGTCGATAGGATAGGATACTATCCTTTGTATTCTATCCTATCGATCGATATAATCGCAATTTTGATACAAAAGGAAACAATAGAAAGGGGAGGACAAAAACGAAGCTCGCCCGGTTAACTTATCTTGTTTAACTATAATTTTATACTTACGATTTTTGTAAACGGTTTTACCACTGTTTAAACCTACCCTACCACACAAGCGCGGAAATTGTTGTTTAGGGTAGAATAGAGAAAATTACGTCACTTTGTCATCGAATGCGTATATTAATTGAAATGAATTCCTTCAACTTCAATAATGTACCTACGCAATGCGATGTCGTTATTCATATTACCCTAGAGAATAATCACAGTGCTGGGGTAATGTTAATATTATACCTACGAGTTAGAAATATATAGATAGTAAGTTCTTCATAATCATCATAAAATATGATAATTTGCCGGTTTTATCGCTCAAGAGCGATCTCTACCAGAAAACCACGCAAGGATATGATCCATGGATTGAACTTGTGGATCTGTGTATTATGTATCTTATACAATTTATAAAATTCAAATAATTTATCATAACTTTATAATAAACAAATAATAATAAATAATGCAGGACAATTCACACAGTGTGTTATGGGTACCTACTAGATAACTGATATACGTAATAATATACGAGTACATAGATGGATATTTTATATTATACATAGAAAACCACCAGAACAACCTGAACAAATATTTGCAGTGTATCGTGTAAATATTTGTCCCGAGGCGGGAATCGGGACCTCATACGTCACAGGCAGACCTTCGCCCACCGGGACACAGAGGTTTAATTGGTACTTAAATTGCAAACATATACATACTTATAATATATAAATAAAACATACATCTTCATTTCATAAAAGGAAACGAGGGTATGGTCGATCAGCAAGACATAATATGCCTTGTACAAGTAACTCCTCTGGAATATTGGTAGTGTCTTTGCTTGCCTTAGGTATTTTGAGACTGGCAATGTGTTCCGAAGCTGAACATCACAAGTTAATGAGTTGAAATTAGGTAATTTGAACTCATACTTTATATAAAACGTACTAACATTAAAGAAATGTAGCTTATTTTCATTAAAAATTACACGCCAAACTTAATTTTCTGAAAAATCTACTAGAAAATTAAAATCCTAATTTTGTGACTCCGCCCACTCAACTCGGACTAAATTAACAGTAATGCTAGTCCAGCTGAAAATAAGTATGAACATTCTTACAAATTAATTAACAGTGGACACTCATGTAGGTAAGGTACTGTCACCACCATAAAGCGTTAAAATGACTTTAAACCCCCGTGTACACAGAAAGCAACAGAAACAGCTAATTCTCACCATTCCATATGCATATTATTACTAATTATATATTACTAATGCGGTATTCATTACTCAGAGCGGTAGCGGTAAGTTTTTGAATTTCTTTCGGTTTCGCGCGGGACGCAGTATTCCGTCATTACATTATTAAGTTTAGTGGCAGTAGGATAACTGCATTACCGATAGGATTTCGCTGCCGCTCATGGTAGAAAATACCACAAAGGCCTTTAAACTTCGGCCAGACCTGCGCGTCAAAGACGCAGGATGCGGGACGCGAAATGGGAGCGTCAAATGTTTCCGCGTCTCGGTCCGGCGTCCGGCGCGCGGTTGACGCTCCTCTTTCGCGTCCTGCGTGAGCGCAGGTTTAGCAGATTTCTTTCAGTTCGTATTTGTTCAGCGACTTCTGTTACCTTACGAACTTAGCAGCGTCTGCCACGACGCTTCTGTAATTTTATGATTACATTTTTGGCAACAAAAGTAAAAATGTGACCTTTGGATAAATCGTCGCTGTTTTCTATTTAAACTGATTACTTGTACATATGCTACTTGGCATCGACTTTGCTGTTAACGACCGCGCTATGGAAATGGTGTGGTTGGTTTCTTTATTTAAATAAGTTTAACGCATTTTGACGGTGACTATACTTGTACTTACTGTAGGTATATGCGTCTAAAGGCACGGCAGGTACCTGAAGTGGCCCGTAATTAGCAGGTAGGCAGGGTTTGGGCCGGGCACCGCACGATCCCACGTCGTTGAGGTCAAAGTGTTTGTTCCACGAAACACCTCCAACCCTTCTACCGTCTATCCAACTGATTTAACTTATAACAATATGAAGCATAATTAGTTAGAGGTATATTTTATAGCTTTTAAGGGTTTTGAGATCGGTTTCGAAAGCATAAAGTCTCGCTTTTTTCTGTCCTGTTTTCAATATTAGATCATAATATATGATTTCATATCAAATAGTTTTAAAATGGAATTTTAATCATTAGATAATTTCATAGCAAGCAATTTTAAAAAGCATTTGAGTGCCTGTAAAGATTCAAAGAAATGAGATTAATATGAATGAAAACTGCAAATTAAGAATATTTTCAGTACAAAATTGTATCTCATGTCGAAATTTTAAAATAAACCACCTAAGTCAAAACAAGTATCAAATTAACATCTCAAACCAATTTTCCACGGAAGGTTTCTTACTTCTTTTAAATGTATTTTGTAATATTTTGTCCGACTAACAATCGTCCTTTGAGAGTTATGTTATTTACAATTGGATGGTAAGGGAACGCAAAGGCCATACATTTGTTCAGTGTGCCATAACATAAATTGATGGTGAGGAACTGTGTGTAGTAGATACTTATCTGTAGTATTGTAACTTATAGTTGAGGATATTTTTTAGTTCATCGCTAGACAAAAACACGATAAATGTCATTCCACCCGATAGAAAAACATCACAAAGCTATCTCTAAATGCAACTTTAAATGATCAGTGTGAATAAAAAATCTAAGAAAATGCACAAAATGTATACTGAAAAATTGCAAACTATTACACAGTGCATCACTAGAAAATATTTTTAAATGCCATACAAATATTTTTCAAAACATCTAAATATCTACGAAATCATGCTTGGCTGCCTGCGCACCGTCTTGCTGGCGTCACAGAGTGTGGACATGTCGGGAATCCTTGCTTTAAATAAGAATTGCGCATCAAACCTTCTAATTTGAAATATAGGAGGGGAGATTTTAGCGTAATTGCTCTGCAGCTCAGGCGCAGGACCAACGCCTTAGTGTGCTTTCAAAGCCCCGGGTTGTAGGGACATCATCAAGTCCCAATTTCCGGGCCGCGGCTGCAGCACCTAATCCAATCACTTTGATCTGTAGAAAAGCGATTGGAAACAGGTGAGATTGCGTTAGACAGTACAGTAGTTAGATAGTACATATCTGCGCAAACTTTATAATTGGGCCTCAACACACATGCGCTGGTATACACCGGCATGTTTTATATAAATAACTATTCTTAATACCTAGCTGTAAGTTTTCCAAAAATTCTGTTTTATAAATAAAGTAATTTGTAACAATAGAGGCCCTGAATTCTTAGCGTGTTCTTAGTAGTAGTGTAGTAGTCGTAGGTGCGCCTGTGTCCCAGCAGGTTGTGGGTTTAATTTCCGCTGCAAGCCATATGTTTCTGTGATGTGGGTATAAGGGTATTAATGTCTGGGTAGATATTAAGTATATCACCCATCCGATATCCATAACACTGTTTACCGAGGGAAATAAAAATAAGTCCTGTAACCTGCAATGCTCAGTAGATACCTTCGTAGATATTATTCTAAGGGTTTATTTTAAAAGCTGTTTAGTAGACGCTTTAATTTATGAATTACCTAGAAGAACAAGAAGAAGACGTTTCTGTTCTCCTTCTTTTGCTTTACCCTCATTTCTTCCATTGCAATATATCTGTTATCTGGCAAATTCTCTTCATGTGAACTCTACCTACCACATATTTCCACATTTAATTAGCTTGTCCATGTTTATCTGATTATAATGTCCCTGCTGTTACTATGGAGTTAAATAAAAAAGAAAGAATTTAAACTTTATTTGGATCCAAAGAATATACAAATAAACACGAAATTATGTCTATAACTTTACTCTATTTCTTATTATACCTAGAGTGCCGAGTTTGTATTACAGACGAAGTTTACAAGAAGTATAATTGCACCAGCTAGTAATCTTATCCCTATAACAGATTTGAGATTTGAAACCGTAGAAGGCTAAACTTAGACTGAAACGGCGATAGATATAATATTCAAAATTATTGGTCCCTTGCTATTCAAGATACAAAACCATATTATTTATATTTTAATAAAATCAAAATCATATTATTTATTCGTATATTGCCAATAAAAATAAAACATTAAAAGGCATTATTTACTGACAAACTACAGTAGACAGTAGTTACATTTTATAACATAAGGTACGGTATGTTTATTATTGTTTACAAAATTTATAACAACCAATTTGCTATAAACTTGGGCTACTGACACTACATTTTGCTTTTCACTGACATTGATACTGTTTAATTTTTAACTATTTCTTAGACCTTCCTATAGTGCCTAAAATATTTTACATCTTTATCTTATAGGTAATTAAAATTTATTAACATAAACAAAAATACTAATCAGAATAAAGGTAAGTAGGTACAATTTATATCGTATGAAGCTTTGTTTTTCTACTTAAACTAAGTTTGGATGGATGTATGCTTGTTACTTCATCACGTCATTTGAGCCCAAATGTTCAGTTTAGGTACTGAAAGGATCGGTTTTGCCACGGAATATTTGAATAAATGTAGTTTTAGGCCTGAAATAACATCAAGGCTTCCCATAATCTCATTCGATCAATCATTTATTTGCGAGAATACATATTTATTAAGTATACAATGTCAGGTCTAATAACTATTTATGTAAGTATATTCAGCGTTCACACAGGCGTGCAAATATTTTGTGAGTCATAATAATAGTAGTTATACAAAAGTGGTAAAAATAACCCATGGGATAGATAACCTTATTTCATCGTTGCCAGATCTTTATTTTCTTGGATTGGAATAACTTGTCAATATGGAACTTTCCATTCCGGAAACAATACCTGCGATGCTGCGTAGCCAAGAACAAGAGACATTGACCCCCGTAACCCAAACCGGACTTATATTTAAGCACGTCACAATGAAAATCTCTTATAAATTTTCCACTTAAGATTTGTTTAAATCGGAGATGAGTTGATGAGATATTCTTACTACAGTTATCTCAATGTAGTGTTAAAAGGGTCCTAATACCGGTGCCTATTAACATTCGCTGCAAGGTGCGAAATGTATTTGAAGGACTCGAAAACAAGAAAGGATTCGAAAGGAATTGCGCACAACTCGGACTAAACACTCAGGAAAGCCAAAGCCTCTACAAAATTCGTTCTAATTTAACAACAAACCACTTATCGAAGCTCTGATATTTCAATAATTTTGAAGCAATTCGCGTGGGGGTAAAATGCTGTATAATAGTTATATTTACCTTTCGCTCTTGGGACCTTTCTTAGTTTATGGAACAAGAAACTATATAATTAAATACCTAAGTTAAAATTACCTTTACTTAAACCCAATTATGAATTCATAGAGATAATTCATGTCATGGTCCTAAACAAACCAGTCTTTATTGTGAACGTGCTCTAGATAAGTAAAAATACGAGTACTTTATTAACAAATAAATTACAATGATCTAACTAAATAAAAAAAACCACTAGTATTTACAATTGAGCTAACTGCAGACTGTTGCGAACAAACTACAGGTAGCTCAACGAGTACTTTAGTAGTTCTTGGAAAATATATGTATATCGAACAGAATATACTTTCAGTGTACCTTGTTCTTGATATAGTAGTAGGTAGGTATTTAATCGAAGACTACAATAATAAATTACAAAAAAACATAAGTCTAATTAAGAATTAACACTCCATTTCACTAAGTCAAAGTATCAGGCCCATGGTCTACTGAACGAGTCCTCGATAGATCAACTTCACTTTATTTACAAAGAAAAATAATGATAATTAATGCCATCTATGGCGCTCATTAGGGGGAGGCCTTTGTCCAGTAGTGGACTGTTATAGGCTGATGATGATGAACAAAGAAAATGACAGACAAATAACCAACTTAGAACTAATATTTACAAGCCCAACTGATCCATATCAATACCTTCAAAACGTCTTCATCAATAGATCCAGCATTTGGGTTCAGTACTCAGAGCATAGATCTAGTCTATAAATCTAATGAGAGTCATCCCCTAACCTTGACCTCTGCGTTGTAATCCAAATTCTTTTTCAAACCGTCATAAAATAAAAAATACATAAAAAAGTCACAAAGTAATTTCCTTCAGGAGATATCTGTAGGCGCGTCTGCAGCACAGACCGCAGTCAGCTTTACCGCGAACCGATTGCGGTTGCCTTCATTGCCTTCACTGGAGCTCAAAAAGATAACCATTTTTTATATCCCTCTCTATTTATCTTTATATTCCTCTAGATACATTATTAGTTATAGTATCTAAGCAGTTACAAACGGCACCTTAATAATATAATTGGCGCAGATTTGTTCTCTTCGGCTCTTTGGCGCTCGAAGTGCAAACTTAGGAAAAGGCTAAGCTAAACTTGGTGTTGTCATAATCAAAACACAGAGATTAAAGTAGTTTTGGTCTTGCTTAACAGGAAACTGAAGTTGTACCTAACTGTTTCACAGTTGTGGATAATCTGTTTTAAGATATTTTATTTAAGAACTTATATTCTAGTAATTAAGTAACTCCTTTAAGTAAACATATCTAATAACAAAATCCTTAGCAACAACATCAATCTTAAATACAGTAATTAAAAAGTTTGCAAGAGGTAATTAGACACCTTGTTGAAAGACAAGCACTTGAGTTTAAAATCAAAGAACTTGAAACAACAGCCGCCCGAACAGTGACAAACTAGTGGAGTTGGAGGCAGCTGCGCGGTAATTCACGGTCTGCAAATATACACAGCTACCGCAGGTACGTGAACATTAAAACAATACCAACTCCCAGCTTTCAAACGATAACCAAGCGTATTGTTTGACCTCTTACCCACGAACGAGCGCTCACGGCTCTCCTTTTATGGCGCGTTAAAAACTACGCTAACTTTCAACCTAACTAAAATAAATGACCAATGGACGGGACTGGCTCGCGGGAGCGGCGAATTAACTCCGTTTTAGATAATATTATTCAAACAACAAAATCCTCAACAATTAAACTACTGAGGATTACTATTAATCACGTCAAGATGTTTACCCTCATCCCGCGTCAGTTCAGCGGGAATTATCTAGTCGAGATAAATAGGAGCGTCGCTGGCGCTACCCAATGCGCTCGGAGGCGTTTCAAAATCTCCGGCTCACTGCGAGGTTACTTAGAGCACACTCACTAATCTTGTTTATACCTAAATGAACCAATTTATAAACGATCGATACAAATCAGGCCGATAGGCGGCTAAACAACCTCTTTATCTCCATCCCCGTTAATCGAAACATCGCCAACTGTGCCTTTATAACTGTTTTAGAAGATGTCAATTTGCAACGGAACTTGAAGAAACTTGAATCACCAGGTTATAAAAAGACTATAAATCTTGCTTTTGTATACGGTGCTCGTTTATTTGCGAAAGGAAGTTTTAAGATTCAATGTAAGGCAAGTTTGCGGGCGTGAGAGTCGACTTTGTCGCTTCGAGTGCGGATGTGAGCCACATTTCCCGATTGGCAACAACGATCGACATCTGAATGTTTCTAACGAAACTTTAAAATAAAAAAGCAGCGTGAAAATTGTTTTTACGCGAAATGTGCACCATTTCCTACCTCAGCCAGATATTGCAGATCCAAGCTGTTCATGACATGTATTGTGCTGTGGCGAACTCTGTAAATTGCTTTTCGTGACGATAAATATTTTAATCTGATTGGTGGCCTGTAACCAATTAATTGTGGCTTTATTTTCATTCGAAAAATGCTGATCGGAATGCTTTTGTGTGAACTTGTGGCAACCCTACGCATAGCTAAATTAACCACATGGTCAATACACAAAAATGTTTGCAACGTAGGGCGTAGGGCAAACATTTTACTACTTGGGCCCAGATAGATAGATTTTTCTTATTTATCTACTCATGAGATGACATGCTGATCCTTATGTAATTTGGATTCGAGCATGGGTACCTACTCAAAAGCGAACTCCAATATGCTTTTAAGGCTATTTATAATCTTAATAGGTACTCTCAAACTCAATTTTTTGTGCGCGGACTGAATCGCATAGCTACGTTGAATTTTAATAAGGTCTTCCTTTATGATTTTGTATTCATACTGAATAACTCTCCGTGGTTAAGAATTGATTTATGCTATTACACTTATAAATGGGTCTTCCCTTCAAATATGAACAAGTTATGATTTCTCGGAGTAATTTTGCGGAATTTTGAAAAGCTACCGGTGGTGTTTATTTTAAATTATTTTGGACAAAAGACTTTTTACTTTCATCTTTAAGTTTCACGTAGTTCGTATTTCCAAATCAGTTTTACTTTAAAAACTAGAAAATGAACCATTTTTCGGTGTTAAAAATAGCCATCAACACCGAAAAATAAATTTCGGTATTCATAATCTCTGATTCGACCATCATCGGTGCCGTCAAATCAGAGTTTATGGCATCAAAAACCATTCCGACTTATAGGGTTTATAAGCCAACGTTAGTACTACTTGGCTAAGTAAATAAACAGTTCAAGTGAATTTTGTAACTCTAACAAGACGCTGTTAATTTAAAGAGTCGCCCAACTGGCTCTCTAAAGTTACCCTTAACTCTAGATCCTATACGACGTCGACGCGTTTAACTTCAGACTTTCTAAACTCCCAACTTAATGTTACTGAAAAATGCTTTGCCTGCTCTATGATATCGAGGAAATATGTGGCAAGGTGAAGTTGTGTTGTAAACTTACAGCGAGAATACCAAACAAGTATCACTACAAACTTCTTGGTATGCTTTAGCTTGTTGAAGAGACTTTGAGATTCTGATTCACGAGAAAAGACAGCTAACTCGTTTGTTAACTAAGGTATTCCTTGTAATAATTATTCTGCTGATACTTAAAATATACTATAGAGCTATTTCATAAATATCTAAAAGAAATAAAAAAGCACTTAGTAATTAGAAGTCTTTAAACTTTTCTTCTACAATGTTTACGGAAGTACCTAGTAATAAAAGATTTTACGTTGAAAGCTCAACATGCATTTCGGAGATTCAGTTCAGTAAGATACCGCTCTTAAGTGCGGTATTCTTGAGGGTTTAATTATAAACCTGGTACATTTTTGATTGCTTTGGTACGATCGAGATAAGGCACAGTGTTTTTAAGGTTTTAATGTTCCCAAAGTAATTGTTGTTAGTACCTAGTAGCTGCATTCCGCGCGGAGAAAGATAAAAAAATAAACAAAGGTTTTTTTATTTTCCTGTAAAGCCTTCTTGACGAGGGTCGCTCGGTGTTATTCAGCATCGAAATGAAATGAGGGATAAAAACTAAATTAAATGCTAATTGCGAGATTCAACAGGGGCCGGGAGGGATCCGATCGCGTCGTTCCGTTACGCAACGGTATTGAGCAATAAGGTGTAATGATGCGCGGGAAAAATCCAATTATTCCGAACCAATTTATTAGCAACCTTTCATATTCGGAGAGCTCTCCGTTCAGTGATTAAAGGTAGTAGCTATCCGGTGCGACCCGTCTTTATGATTTTTTTAAAGGGACGTGCAATAAATATCTAATTTAGGCACCTAATAACATAAATAGGAATATCGCCGCCGGCCGGATACTGAGCTGAACCTTTCAGCGGGTAGGAGGGAGGAGTTTTTCTCGTTTATTGGGTCGTTAGGATATAATTTCATCTCGTGTTTATGATGCTATAAAAGTTTGCAGCTCCGATACAACCATGATGATTGCTAGCTGGTCTTTCTTGTTCTCAAATTATGCGGAAATCGGGAAATGCTCACGTCTCGAGATGTGCAAACTTTATGTCTGGTAAACGTAAACTTTGCACGTCATCTAGTTTATTACTCTCACTTACGTTCGATGGTGATATCCATGTCGATAACTTTTACATATCGCTGTAGCATTGGTGACCTCTATACAGTCATTAGTGATGTATGATTAACAAACAGCTGTGAAGAAAAAAAAATAAACTTTTGAGTGAAAATATGGGATCAAGTACCTGCTATGGTTAAATCCGATTTAATCGATTCATGGCTATTACTTTGGAGTGAAGCAGATTTTTAGATTTCTTGTAAAGTTATTTTTATTTCTATCGAGGTCATTACGATATGTCGTAACGTCCAACGTGAACGTCTCTCACTCCTTCAATATACTAGTAGCAGCTGAAGGATAGTCACAAACATTACAATTTCAATCCTTCAATATATAAGTAATATCTGGAGGATAGTCGTAAACATTACAATTTTAAACTAAATTATCGAACCAGAAATAGACACAGACTGGTCCACTCTCAGTAAAATTGACAGGCTACCGGTAGGAACCCCTAAAACCCAACGATCGCCCGTATAGCCTGTGGTGTGTGTGCCCCACAAGCCTCTACTGTTTAATTGTTGCTTAAATATTTAGTCCCGTCGGATGTTCTTTGTTAAACTGTAACATTTGTATTACTACAGAATTTTTAAACTATCGAAATGTCCGAAGCTTAGCGTACCAATAGGTCATATTAAGCTACAATTATACGACCAATAATTAAAAGCTGAGCCACCTGTACATTGTTTGCAAAAGTCAGCAGTTAATAATTAGTAAAATACTAGTTATTTTTATAAATGAGGGGGCCTTACCCCTCAAAAAATATAAAACAATCAATTTAGATATGAAGCTACACAACCAAATAACTTTAGTGTAACAATTTTTTGCTGTTAAAATTACAATCCAAACAAAATCCTTGATCTCTTCTCGAACGCTCTTTTGATATTTGATGTTCTAGTGATTATAAACTTTCATAATCCTTTTATCGGAAACTCTGGAAATGTAATTAGGGTTGATGCATGACGTCAGGGGGCGAAGTGACATGGCACATCGGCCGTGCGGGCAACAATCACCTATAGCCGATGCATGATTGATGGTCCGCTAATACTCATTACGTAACCTGACGTGGGAAATGCTGCGGGAAAAATTACGTGTCTTCAGAATTTGAGATGATCGTTTATTCTTGGGATATGAATAAACGACTACTGACGAGCTCAGTGGCGCGGTGGGCGAACCGCCTGCGACGCAGAGGTTGCGGGTGCGATTACCACTTCAAGACAAATATTTGTTCGATCTTAAAAAAAAATCCTATCTGTCTATATAATATGGTAAGTTATATATCAGTCATCTATTACCCATAACACAAGCTCGGCTTAGCCTTGGGGCTAAATGATGCTGTGTAGATTGTCCAACTTTATTTATTTTTATGCTGTTTTTAGAGCGGATGCCAATGTTCTTTCTAAACTTTTTGATCCACACCTGGTCTGCGGAAGAAAGCGAATATAAATTGTATTATGGAACATCTACTTCGATTACCATATTTTAATCTCTAAATTGCATCGGTGACCCACGTCCGCGCGGTTTCACTATTATACCCCGCGGGCCGGACGCGGAAAAAGTTTCTTAATAGGACAGAAGAAAAGAATGAGAACAAAAAATAAACATAAGCGGTGTAGGTAATATAATTAATTGATTGCCGCATTTAGCAAATTGGAAACGGTAACAAGCTATCGGGGATCGGAACAGGCTATGGCGTTGCTAGTTTAAGACCGTTTCCGCAAATATCCTGCTCGAAATAGGGTTACGGATCGAGTTAAAGCTGTAAGCTTCACTTTGACAACCTGTCGCATGCAGCTTCTGATACAGACAGCAACAGATTTGAACCTTTATAATAGCTAAGCGTTTGAAGTTCTATACCCTTCCATTCTTATACTATAAAAAAACTGCACGAAAACGCTGACTACATACAACACAATCCAAGGGTGGGAGCTAGCGCTATTTACAAATCGAATTAGTAATTAAGTAAAATCTAGAAACATTATTCATGAGTTATAAGTACTTACTCAATTACTTAGCTCTTTATGTCTTTGTATTAACTACCCTCAATTTGTAATTTGTAAATTTAAGATGCGTTCCAAAACAGAATCCATTTAGAAGGAAGCATTTTCTCACTGTATAACATACCCTTAGATAACCCCTTCTAAGAATGCACATTTATACACTGTTAGCGGTGATCGATGATGATGTGCGCAGAGCTATGGCTATAGGCTACTTTTATCCGAGACAAAATTTTATTTTGTGAAACCCGTAAGCTGACATAAATAATGTAACTTTACTAGCCCGCGCCGCGCTTAGATAGTTAGGTACTTTAAAGCGTTAATTTAATGCGAAAATGACTTTATTTAAGAATTCATAGAGATATTGGAACCTTATGTATTTTATTTTATTGATGTTCTCATATTTTATTTTTAAAATTTTAGGGGGATTATTAGTACTTACTATCATCATCATCATCACCAGCCTATAATAGTCCACTGCTGGACATAGGCCTCCCCTAATGAGCGCCACAGATGGCATTATCATTTGGGGGTTACTTACAATAAAATAAGTTAATTAG
This sequence comes from Eupithecia pulchellata, assembly GCA_963931895.1. Classification (NCBI taxonomy): domain Eukaryota; kingdom Metazoa; phylum Arthropoda; class Insecta; order Lepidoptera; family Geometridae; genus Eupithecia; species Eupithecia pulchellata. The sequence continues at coordinate 8,008,440 of OZ007529.1, forward strand.
TACTTACGATAAAGAAAAGCTGCTTTCCTAAATCCTGAAATCCTGAACGTCTAATGAACGGTTATCTCGCTGAAAAACATCAAATAATGTAAACCTATTGGAATACAAAACGATATAATAATAGTTTCTTCAGTTTGGTCAAACACGTACGATTTTTATTTGAAAGCATTGATTTTAAATAGAAGGCAACAATAAAAGCTTTACTCGAAGCTACTAGCCCAAGTAACGGGCTTTTAGATCCTCTGTAATCCGAAACTCTACATAACTTAAGATCCCAAGTTTTTTATAACTGTTTTTAAAAATTCTGTCGAAAAACTTATAGTTGCTGGTTATCTGCGTCTACATGGATAAAGGTAGCATGGTGCTGTAGTAAACAAGTAAAAGTTTGTCGTTGAATTAACCACAATGATTTCACAACTTTATTTAAGGAGTTTGGCCGACCTGCCAAATATTATCGCAATCACCATAAAAAGCCAAGTTCACGTTTGTGCATAAAAATATCAGATGATCAGGATTTTGGAATAAAACGCGACTGGAATCACGAAACAGGGTATGCCGTTTACAACAGAGCTTAGTCGTTAAGCTTCAAACACACTATTGTATCGGGTTCTGTCGTGACGCTATAGAAAATATCGGTTTCATAGATTTAATATGGTTAGAAACACAATTATTTAAGCGAGTTATCACAGTAATACCTTCTATGATTCTAACCAAAATAAATAGATATATGTAGAGGAATAGTACTTTTGATGTTATGTGAGTTGTCAGAAATGTCGGTGTCAGAACAGAAAAGAAAAGACGGACGTGGTGAACCGGTTGCGAAATAATCATTGTATATTTTTTTAAATTTTAAAGCTATTTAGATAAAAATCTGGTTGGTGTTTCTCAAAATTTACCGCTCATATTATTTTGCAAAGGCCTCCATTCCATGACTATAAAATTTCCTTGAACTGGACACTAACAGTAAAGCAGCATACCAGGTCACACATTGCAAATAAAAAACAAGTCAAGGCAAGGAATCATAATCATCATCATCATCACCAGCCTATAATAGTCCACTGCTGGACATAGGCCTCCCCTAATGAGGAATCATAATAAAAAATTGAAAATTTGATTCACTAAAGGGAAAAAATTATCAAGAAATATAATTGTCGTTCTTTTTTGAAGAGTTAGGAGGGATAAGTATATGTTAGTGTTTAATTAGTTTGCAATAGAAGTTCAAAATATTACTTACAATAAACACTTTATTTTATTGAGAAACTGTATTTTTTGTATAGAAATACCAAAACTAAGACAACTAATATGAAAAATATAAGTATGCCAGTATAATATGAAACCAAAATACTTCATAGGCGTCACGCATGAATTACGACAAGCACGACACAACAAGACACAAAATTTTGTTTCTTCACCTTGCTGTTATAGTGTTCAAACCATATTAATCATAATGAAACCGATATACATCGCGACACAACATGGCACCACAGTGTGTTTCGACCTTAAGGTATAAATTAATTTAGCTCTGACCCGTGTATTAATATTCTGGGCACTCGCAAAGTTCGCTTTTAATAGCGAGTGGAAATACTCGAACTTATTCATTTAACCGGCGTTTCTTCTCGGTAAGCTTTGTTTAACTGTAGGATTAGAGATGTCCCTGATTTTTTATTGTTTGGCAGAGAGTCAAAAGCTTTTATTAACAAAAAACCCGGTCCTTTGTAGGTATCTAAATAACTTACTATTTTTAACCGAAAGAAGACCACTGGTCTTATAAAATTATTAAAGGCGAGTTACAAGTTAAAACTCGTAATATTCTGATGCATTTTATATTGACGTCATCATATAACAATGATGACAACTGGTACTTATACATATTGTCACTGTAAAATGATTCTTTAGAACAATTAGAACGATTGAACGATTTAAGCCCATATTCGAGTGCCTATTTTTGTGCTGTTTGGCAGCGGCGCGGTTTAGATCTGCGACTATCTTTAGAAAAAACTAGCGGTCCGCCCCGTCTTCGCACGGGTATTGAACAAAAATTTTAAAATTTCATGCGGAACTCTATTTTTTTTTGAAAATATTTTATAGCCTATGTATGTTCATCACGGAAAATATTGGATTCTAATTGTGAAAGAATTTTTCAAATTGGTCCAGTAGTTTCGGAGCCTATTCAATTCAAACAAACAATCAAATCTTTCCTCTTTATAATATTAGTATAGATAATTAAATAATGCTGGACAATCCATACACATCACCTATCCCCAAGCTAAGCAGAGCTTGTGTTATGGATACTAGATGACTGATAGACATAATACAATATGTTAAATAGATATTATATATTTTTATTATACATAGAACCAGAACGCCTTGAAATACAGATCGCACAAACATTTTAAGACGGGAATCGAACCCGCAACCTCCTACGTTGTAGGCAGAAATTTATTTATCTACGTTATGTAAATAAACCCATCTATAAATTGCTTGCAGAACATCTCTGGGTAGAGTTATACCTATTGGCGGGAAGCGACTTTGTTTTATACTATGTAGTGAGGTTAAGTTTTAGCGATTGTGTAACCGCATTGGTTTAGGCAATAAATGATTACTCTATTCCATTCACAGATAGGACGTCGTAGCTATTTTCGTATCTGTCTCCAATGCCCTTAGTGGATTGGCAAATAGCTATCATACATCATTTTGGTTCTAGGACGTGCCAATATCAACGACGCGATGAAAAGGCGAGGCCGGATCCCCATGGGTTGCCGCACCGTGTCAAAATGTTACAACAAAAAATGTTTTTTCGCCAATCACTTTATATTATATACTACACTTTATATAGTAACAAGTTTTCCGACCAGCCTTCGCACGGGTATTTAACAAAAATTTGAATATACCCACACCACACGCTGGGTGAAGAATGTCGGTTCGGTACAAGAAGCAAACACAATCTTAAGAGCTACAATTAACGTCTAATCATTGTTTAAATCTGTGCCGTGTGGTGCCGGCATAGAATTTCACCACCCCAACTCTTCCCGTGGGTGTCGTAAGACGACTAAGGGAGACAAACCGGGGGGCGGGCAGCAGCGCCCTCTTAAGCACAACTTCACCGAACTGCGATCCCCAACCCGCATGCCCAGCGTGGAGATTATGGGCAATAACCCCTAAATGATAAATTGGTGCTCATTAGGGGAGGCCTATGTCCAGCAGTGGACTATTATAGGCTGATGTTGTTGTTGTTGTTGTCATTGTTTTAATAAATAACGTTGGACAATCCACACAGGTGCATCTAGCCCACGATCAGCAGAATAGGTCGATAAAAAACAAAATAGGTTCTAATTTATGTAAAAATATATATTTTTTGGAAAAAAATTGCCCTTTTTGGTTCGTTAGTCGAAACTAAATGAGTAAATTTATGACGACTATGTGTCCAAAGTGGTTGGATCACCTTAAACCACCTCAACTTACCGGAAAAGAAAAACGTTCTTCGTCTTTTTTTTATGCAGAACTTATGTTTTTGAAAATCATGTAATAAACACCTAACCTAACCTAACATGACTTTTCGATAACTCTCACGGTTTCAGACAAAAATACCCAGAACACTCGAAACAAAATATTTACTGATCTTATAAACATTTTGTCCTAAGGCAGGAATCGAACCAGCAACCTCCTGCCTCGCCAGCGCCCTTCGCCCGCTGCGCCAAATCGTTCGTCATAACCCTGTGTGACACAAGCTTTGTCATAATGTTACAAGGGATTATAGTGTTTATTTAGTGGCTATACAAGTATGTACCCTACACGAGCACAATGGTAATGTTCAAGTAGGTATTTAATCCGTAAGTGGTCGCAGAGACGTGGGTGTGTTTCTGGGTAAATTGTTTTAGGTGTTACCTACTTATGATTACGATGGCTATGAGAACGGACAGTAAGTACTTTAATTAATGGCTTTACAGCGTTTACAGCTTTTAACAGATGATGTGAATTTCATAAGATCTTAATACCAGTCAAACCAAAACACTGGAGAGGAGCATTCGTTGTATGCAAAAACAACACTCATGCTGAAACAGGAGACGTTTTGTGACTCTAGCAAACCGTTTTCTTTCAACTTGTATGTATCGGAGTTTCTAATAAATGTTTGTATTCTACATCGAGTCTGGACACGTTCTTGATGCTATTCTATAAAAATAAATTATTTATAAGGAGCTCGTAGATAGAGAAATCATAAGTGCACTAAATATGTATAGCTAAGTACGAGTATAACAAACTATAACGGTAACAAACTGTAAAACACTATCAACTTACAGTAAACAAAAATGCGAATTAAAAAACAAATATGCAGGTATAAATAAAGCAGTACCAAACATAGATTCGCTTGTGATATTATAACAAAGCAATGCACTTTCAATATTATTCGACTATAGTTAAGAATAAATCGAAATAAAACTTTATTGTATGTCGAATTCCACACAGATCGGAAAAGCTTTAACATTTTCATTTCCTACCACTTGAGTTTCGAAAATAGCACTTAAAAATTCCGTCACGAAATATCGGAAAGCTTCCCGAGCGTGGTTCCGCAAAAAAGTAGCGTAGGACTGAAAAACAGTGCCCATTTACTGAACAGCAGGTGTCCTTCGCAATCCCATCGTCAGCGGATTAGTCCATTGTACGGAGATAAATCTCCATCCGAGAGGGCACAGCTTACCTCGTTCTTTTAGCCCATTCAGATTACCTGTCTCTTGTAATGTAAAAACAATTGTTCGTTGAGATGCCTGAGACAACTCTAGATTTTAATCCTCTGCAACGGTAAAACTGCGGTCATTTTAATGGTTCAGTTTCAGGTATTTGATTAAATAGGACCCTTGAAATTTCCACATAGTGAATACACTTAGTTAAGTGTCGAAAATGATGGCTGTTGTAGTCGTAGAAAACCCGCCACTAGGTGGTTCGTTTCAAGCACCCCACGTAACGAGAAGTGGCTCTCATAGCAGGGCTAATTTGAGCAACTATTTCCATTATGTGAAAATAACCAACTCTTTAATTACTGTGGTAGAATTTGGTCTGGACATACCTACCATTATAGTGATTTTCATCGATAGTATCCGGGTATTTTTATTACATTCGTTTTGATTTTATAATATAAAAGTTTATGATTTTATTTTATTTTCACAGCTTCTCATCATTTCACCATATTTTTCATTGCTTCATTTAACATATTTTTTTTATATTTTCTTCTATATACCTCTAGAAATCGATTAACCTAACATGGTTATTTATCGATAAACGTCACTGTACCATCCTAATAATTTTGTAATGCCCTTCTACGGACTGCTAAAGTCGCATTCTAGTACCCACGCTAGTGTCATTGAACCTCTGGCTACGGTTCATGATCTAAACAAAACGTTTAGGTTATGTTTTATGACTTCGCTGGAACCCCAGACTAATAGTAATATTTTACTAAGACACTGGACAGATTGCATACATTGACTATGCGATTGCTGGTTCATGCCAGTTACTACATGGTGGCAGCTGCTGTTTGTAAATTATGTTCATCCGACAAGTCAGCTGCGGCTTGTCGCTCATCTCCTAATCCTGTATATAATACATACGTATTGTCGTGAGCTTACGATGTCTCATCAAAATAAAATAAGTTAAGGATTATTTACTAGTAGCTAATCATCATCCGCCTATGTATTAGTCCACTGCTGCACCTATAGGCCTCCCCTAATGAGCGCCATAGATGGCATTATTCATCACTTGGGGGTTATTGCTCATAATCCCCACGCTGGGCATGCGGGTAGCCAATGCTTCCTCTTTAATATCCAATCTAATTACTTCGATGTTTTTACAAAATTTTTTTATAAGTCTTCTTTTAAAATAGCCTTTTCAAAACACATAAAAACCTGTATGTGTATTTTGAAACGGATATTATATGCAGAATTTACACGATTAAAAATAAACATTGACTCGCTTCCATTTTAGCGTTAATTTATTGTTTACATGAACCTCAAACTCCCTTTCAAACGCATTTTAAAGAATTTTAATGTTAACAACATAGCATAACATTAAAATTCTATGAAATGTGACTATAATTTCAAGCTTACATATTTGTTAGCATTGTTTTGTGATAGTCATAAAGTTTAATATTGATTTAACACTCTCAACAAGTTTAAAGTTTAATTGGTGTGCAGGAAAATACTGTATGCCATGTAGTACCTGAAGACAGGGTGTCATGGCGCTCAGTAGAGGAGAAATGTGTCAATATGTAAGCAAGTTTAGGTGAATGATGATGAGAATGTTTTGCACCACTTTATTATTTATTTTATTTAGTATTATGTAATCGTTACTAAGCTATCTCCTCTTGTACCTACATATAGATTGATAAATAACACTGTTCGCACTGCTTCACCAGGCTAGTCAGAGCTTGTATACAGAGATAAAGTGCAGATCTTTGCCGAGCTCTGTCGAGTAAAGACCTCGTGACAGTAAAACAAGTACGACAAGTGCGAGTGTAACTCGCGCGCCGAGGGTTTTGAACTTTTGTCGTTTAAGTAGGTACGTATATTGACGACCTGTTAGCGCGGTGGGCTTACAACGCAGGAGGTTGCGGTTTGATTCCCGCCTCGGGACTAATATTTGTAAGATCTGCAGATTATTTGTTCGAGTGTTCTAGTCCTTTTCTACGTACACAAAAATAAATCATCATCTAATGTGATACTTATATATAATTTATTAAGTATAACAGATATCGTAGTAGTACGAATTACACAAGCTTGCTTAGCTTGTCGCTAAATGATGTTGTGTGGATTATCCAGGATACATTACTCTTCTCATATTTTTTTGGAGCACGGTGGAATTTTTGAATTCAATAATCTTATTATCTAAATATTCTTCGAGCGCAGTGGAATACATTGGGTATGGACTTTAAAATTTTGAGAACAACGGTTTCGTGGCGCTGTGGATCCCTACTATTACAGTTACTACAGAGATTAGTGGGTAGGTAAGTGGGTTGGTACCTACAATTATTTTTTCGACTTTTTTCTACGTATTTCACTAAGTATGAAACTTAGACGATTTTTAAAACCTGTTTTGAATTGTCGAAATCCATACCTTTGATTTGATATTGCTCTCAATGAAATAGCCCCCATTGTATGAAAATTCGTTTTTTGACCATATTTCGAAAAGTATTGTTTTTACAGACTTCTCTATATTTTTCCTGTAAAATATAGACCTATATCTACAAACGCTTAGTACATTTTATATAGATCACTCTGCTATCTTCAGAGATAGAGGGGGGGGAACGGTCAAATTTTCGACCTTTTTCAAAATATTTCGAAAAGTATAAAACCTATCGAAATTTCAAAAACTGCATTAAAATGTACAAACTGATACCTTTCATTTAATACCCAACTCGGTGGGATAGTCACCCCTTTAGAAATTTTTCCCGCCCTTTTTTGACCATATTTCAAAAAGTATTATTTTTATAGATTTCTCTATATTTTTCCTGTAAAATATAGATCAATACCTACAAAAACTTGGTACATATCAAATCGATCGTTCTGCAATCTTCGGAGATAGAGGGGGGGTACCGGTCAATTTTTCGACCTTTTTCAAAATATATCAAAAAGTATAAAATCTATCGAAATTTCAAAAACTGCATTGATATGTACAAACCAATACCTTTCATTTGATACCCAACTCGGGGGGGTAGTCAACCCTTTAGAAAATTTTCCCGCCCTTTTTTGACCATATTTCAAAAAGTTTTATTTTTACAGACTTCTCTATATTTTTCCTATAAAATATAGATCAATACCTACAAACACTTGGTACATATCACGTCGATCGCTCTGCAATCTTCGGAGATAGGGGGGGGGGAACGGTAATTTTTTTGACCATTTTCAAAATATTTTAAAAAGTATGAAATCTACCGAAATTTCAAAAACTATTTTGAAATCAACAAACGAGTACCTTTCATTTGATACCACTTTCGACTTTGTACGTTCCATTTAAAATTTCGATTTCAAAATTTGTATGGAAAATCTTCATTTTGATTTTTCATTTATTTTCATTTATTTTTCTATAAATATGTGCGGGCGTACAAAATGTATTATTATTTCAAATTTCAAGTCAATAGCTGCAGTAGTTTCTGAGATATTAAGGATTCAAAACACAAAACAGACCCAAAGCGATTTCATAAGGGTTTTGCAACCGATGGCAAAACCCTAAAAAATAATAGCATCATAAAAAATGGGTATACATACATAGAAACTTATATCGAACTGCAATCCCCAAACCGCATGCCTAGCGAGGGGACTGTGGGCAATAACCCCCAAATTAAAAATGATGCCATCTATGGCGCTCATAAAGGAAGGCCTATGTCCATCAGTGGACTATGATAGGCTGATGTTGTTGTTGTTAGTGATATCCACTCATATCATTTATTTCTGTCAGATTTCAACCACGTCTTTAATAGAAAGGCAAAAAATTTTTGGTTCACATGAGAATACATAAACTTTTTACAGTGTGCATTTTATCAGTCACAGCGGAAGCATTGTTTGTTGGCTGGTATGAATGAAGTAATTTCGAAGGAGCGCCCCATTGATACAGTTTTTCGCTGGAGTTATACAGCCATGTAAAAGTTTACGATGTTCTGCAGAAATGAGCCGGTAAAAACGTTCATTTCACACGTGCGTAACTGCATGACTCTTTTGATAACCGTATATCTCGGTAAGCCAGGTCGTACGGCGGTGTGCAACCACGACCAATGGGATTATGCTACCTAGGCCTTCCGCGAGTGCTCGAATCGGAGATCAAAGTGATTTAAACTTTTAATCGTTTAATAGGATATTTTAGAAGCGGTAACGTCTTATAGGATAGGCAGTCACGAAAGCGGCGTAAGAATCTTCTTAGCCTGTGCATATTGTAAAAGGAACATACCAGAGGAAGGCAGTTCCTTCTCTGTTTTTTCTTCACAGCTTTACCTACTGTAATCACGATCACCAATATACTTGACAAACTTTGTGATTATAGCAAAACCCCCCTTGTTAAAAGGTGGCAAGGTAAGGAATTTTAGAAAAACAATTGCACGTCCTTGCCTTCTTTCAGATTGAAATTAACTTTCAATACAAAAATTCAATACCATTTACGATCACGTACTTCACAAAACTTTAATTTCAGATTAAATTTTCTTTTACCAGTTTCACAAGTCATTCGAGAGTTAAAGGGTAGTATCCTTTACTTGTGTAGCTTTAACGCATCGATTACACGTCATAGTTGAATTACGATCCTTTAAATCATACTTAATGGTGAATACGCATACTCTAACCGGAAATTTATGGGGATTGTAGAATATATATCAAAAATTCGCCGTTCTGAAATGGGCTCTCCACGACTTATAAAGTTACAGAAGATAGTAGTGCTAGCCAAAGTGCTAGATGGTAATAGCTGGATATCAAGGGTTTTCAGGTACAATAAAAAAAATCTTTTTTAATCTTCTAATCTTTTTTATTGTACACCAGAAAAATAAAATAACAAAAGACAACTACAATGGTTGGCTTTATCGCTTAGAAGCGTTCTCTTTCGGGCAACCTTCGGATGGAGAAAAATATTTGAATTTGAGAAAGGTATAGGTGTACCAATGATAATGTATAGGTATAATTGAACCATCGACGTTTATTCTAAGGTAAGTTCAGTTTTCCTGGCAAAAATCTGCATGTTACATGCACCTTCAGAGCAGGGAAATAAATACAACTGAATATTCGTAGCTTATGTGGTAGCATTTATTGACAAAGAATGACAGTAGGTACTTAACATAATATAACAATAACAACTAGTATATACACTTATTCGTAGATCTACTTACCCAAGTGTTACATTTCCCAAGACTTTATAGAGACCTGAATTCCTTTAGACGATTCTATTTAGTACAGCGTTCAAGCGTGCGGATATGAAATTATGCATATCCCTTTCAAAACTGAGAGGTCGTAACCTCGAATTATCAATATAATGTCAAACTGATCTTGGGGCTCAGCTTTGTTCTTAGATAAAATAACTAACCTAATTACAAGGGTCTACGTCATAATCTCAACGTTCCAACGTTGAGGAAATTAACATTACCCAACATGGTGTTAGTTTACCTACGAGCTTGTATGGATCCGAAGTTTGATGTAGACCTCTATCCTTACTTAGGGCGCTAATACACTGGCGATCTGTAAATCAGGCAAACGAAAGGGGACTCGCGACGTGCTTGCGTAAAAGTTTTGGGTTATTAGCAAACTTTAACGAAAAGACGTTGGGTCATAATGCTTACTAAAAATAGAACTTTAACATGTCCGAACTTTGCCGGTTCTTGTAATGCTCATTTAGGTAACTAACCGATGAACAAATCTTGTCAAATACATAGATTTGACATGACTTCATAATTTACTAGGGACCCATCCCGGCTTCGCACGAGTGCAATGCTACTAATACATTTTTGTTCTAATGCATTAGCTTCCTCTTGAATCACTCTTTTTATTAAAAAAATCCCATCAAAGTTCGTTTTATATGTTGAGGTTAAAGAAGCTTTATTTTCTCATACAAACTATTAAAGTTCACTTATAATGAGAATAAGTAATTCTTACAAAAATGTTCTACAACATGATGTTATTTACCTCTAGGACTTAATTATTATGTAGTTATAGGAAATTTAAGTTCTTATATAATAGTGCTATTCAACGTAATTCAGGATAGATTGATGTGTACAAACAAATCTAAATACAAGCCAACAAGTTAAAAAACAAATAGGGTAGATAGAAAAACCATTAGCAGACAAAGTATTGTTATGGTGTGTGGTACAAGTGATGAGAGGAACGGAAAATAATTAATTGATGACACAGTTCGTTATTTATCTATGTTGCTTACATACTTCAGTAGACTATTTTTAAATATTGTTATATTTTTAGATTCTTTCACTTTGTTAGGTAAATTGTTATAAAGACTGGCAATATAATAATAATATTGTTTTCTTACCATAATTGGTTCTTTTTGATACTTTTAATTTAAATTTATTCCTTAAACTGTATTTACTTTCTCTTATATGTAATTGTATGTTTGTTTGTAATTATCTGTTATTCTTTTAACAAGTATACAAGTTTTAAAATAATAAAGTTGGTTTATATTTAGTTTTTTTATACAGTTCTTTTGTGGGAGTGAGAAAGTTGTAATGATGGAGTACTTTAATTATTTTATTTTGAGTTCGTTGTAGTGGGTTCAAATTTATTGCAGCGACTGTGCCCCGAACTTCTATCAAGTATTCTTATTGTGATTTGACTAGGGAGTTGTATATGGCATTTCGCACGTTAGCTAGAATACAGTTCGTTACTTTTCGTGACGCTCCTAGGAAGATAACAATTTAGTTTTTACGTGATTTATATGTTGTTTCTAAGTCAGTTTATCGTCAATCCATATTCCCAAATATTTTTCAACATGCGATCGTAATATAGGATTATTGTCTTTTGTTAAACTAGGTAAACTGGTAAATGTTTATTTGTTCATCCAAATGGCCTTCACATAGGATAATTCGATGCACAGTAGGACCGATACACAAGTTTAATGGTATTCAGAGAGCTATGGAAAGAGCCAAAAGAGAGCTCACAATTTCTCTGAAGGATAGAATTTCTAACGGATACATTGGGTTGGCAGGCAGATGCTGGACGTGGTAAACCGAAGCGGGAGCTCTATATATACTATTTGTGAACTAATATAGGATGATGATGATGATGACGATTGGATGGGAATGGTTGAAAATATAGTTCAATTTTCGACTAGTGAGGACACATGGTAATACCACTCACATGTCTTGTCTGACTTGTTGCCCATCATATTGATTGTACTATGCCCTATGTCACGATTGTTGAATATATAATACCGCATGTATCTCACGCACGTACATAATAGCAGCCTTTATATTAAGTAAGCATCTCCAGATAGGAAACAGCAAGGAAATAGCAATTTTCCCTGGCGGTAATTCCTTGCCAGCACGCCATTTTTCCATTATCTAATATCAATATTGTTTCGTCTTCATCGCTCAGAAATAGAACTCTGAGACTACACTAATGATAGCATTGCATGACCTACACAAACAGGTGAAATCTTCGAGGCAAGAATAGTTCATATGAAACACGATACTGGAACGTTTTTCTATTTGCTACGTTATGCTATTATTCGATACAATGAAACGAACAAATCGGAATATAACCATATTACATATGGTTATATTCCGATTTGCCTGCCATTAGAAAAGGAACCCCAAATGATGAATAATGCCATCTATGGCGCTCGTCAGGGGAGGCCTATGTCCAGCAGTGGACTGTTAAAGGCTGGTGATGTGTGAGAAAAGGATTGCCACCGCGATGTTACTTTTTCGTGTATTACGGATTTAAGTATAGTCGCAGAATAACTATATAAGTATAGTATATTTTGACTAAAACCGATTTCAGTTGAATCTTAGTGACTAAAAGATATGGGATACCCAAGTGCTACGAACGCAACGAAGTGCTACGAAAATCTACGATGTTCTACGAAATGTGCGTAGAGGGTGCCGCAGGAACAAAGTAAAGCTTTGTCATGTAAGATCGCAGCGTGTACCAAGATTAATGTACGCCTAATGAATCAGCTCCCGTGACAAATCAGTACCTACAAGTTTCACCGTTACGATGGCAGAGGTTGTACCATAAGCAACAATGGTTTTACCCTACCAAAGTTAGAAGTCAAACATCAATTTTGTATTTTGCGTCAGTAATTTGTGTGTAAATATGAATAATCCGGCACTTCGATACCGTACCCGGACCCGTATAAAAAGTGACCTCGTCCCGATTGTCTGCCAAGTTTAATCATAATCCTGGATTTGAAAATATTCATGAAGGCATTCACAAACTTTTTGCACTTGATTCTAATCTAAACCCTCGTATTAGAGGTAAATATGCGCATTTATTAGGATAATCACTGTTTTCACTTTGCAACTTTTCAACTAAATTAAAAACTATAAAATTAAGGCTCCGAAGTTTAGACGGAGTAATATCTGAAAGTTTCTACACTCATATGAATATACATTGTTGAATTACGTAGTCTGAGATAACAAGACATAGGTATAATAATCTCGAATGATATTGAACATAAAATTAATGACAATGAATAAATAGAAATTGCTCCATGATCATAAGAAAGTAAGCTAGCCTGGGGTTGATCTTTTATCAAATAACTAAATGTGATAAACTTCTATCAAATAAAAAACAAAGAAACTAATTTTGGAAGATACAAAATTTAATGTTGTTTCAGTAAAAAACAAATTCATTGTAAACATTTTTTCTAATTTGTTTCAAATACTTGATTGAAATTTTCTTTGTTAATAAAGAAAACAAAAATAAACAAATCCCACCTTTTTCCTGCTAACAGTACTTGTATAGTACTTTGGGTGACTTCCCGATTACCAAAGTCTGACAAAATATTTACTGGATCACATTCAAATAAAGCTATTCATGCATGCAGGGATAGTTCTAACATATAAATACAATGCAAATAAGGCAATAAATATTCCATACATTAGATTGAGTATTCGGAAGTTGAGATTATGTAATTTTTTCATAGAATTCATAACAATGTGTCCAACGTCGATCGCTTTTCAAATACGTTTCGTGGATAACGTCTTGTCTTCGTAATCAAGTCATACCGCTGAGCACGCAAAATCATTATCGTATGCAAACTCTACCGCACTTTCAATTTACATAATTTGTGAATTCTTTCCGCGTAAAATTCCCGCTGTCTAAAACATAGAACGTTTCCAAAAATCACCGCGAATGCGAAGTTGTTAAAGTTATATCACGTCGACCGCAGGTTAGAACACATCGAACTTTGTACAAGTTGTAATTACCTAGCGATGCGTCGAAACGTCAGATAGCAATACTTGGGTAGATTGCTCGAGCTGTTTTTGACAAGCTATCAGGGACCATCGGCGCTATGTAGTGTACTGCAGCCTGCTGAGATTGGCTATTAGAGGATTAGTGTGAACATTATATACGTAACATCGCAACTTAGTTAACTATCTGAATTTCTAACAGAAAAGTGTAACCAAGTGGCTGTTAAGATCGGGTCGATCTGATACTCGCTCCCAATACAAACCTACCCTATCTACCATATCAAGAGATTTACGTCACAATTCAAAGTACATGCTGATAGGTAGATAACGATCGTAAACAATTTGGACGAACGTTGAAGATGAATCATCGTGGATGATGTACAAACAGACCAGTAGGCCAAGCACGGGGATTGTTCTCTAGGGTAGAATAGACAATAATGACATCGCATCGCCATACATTGCGTACATTATTGAAGTTGAAGAAATTAATTTCAAATAATTTACGCATTCGATGACAAAGTGACGTAATTTTTGTCTATTCTACCTTAGACAAGAAAGGCCGTGCTTTCCCTACTGATTGTACATACAGAAATGTAGAGAAAGTATAAAAGGCGGCCTTATCGCTATGAGCGATCTCTTCCAGGCAGTCTTGAAAGGAATAACTACAAAATGAAAACAAAATGATATATATGGGAATTTAGAAATTGGTGTAATAAAGTTTGGTATTTTGAATTTTAGCAGTTATTTATTCTTATCATTCTTTCGACATAATAATTTTACGAACAAAATTGAACAATGGCTAGTTTTCAAAGTGTGGACGAGTTTAATTTATGGCGCGAGTTAAGTCCGAATGATTTAATGGCAGTATTACGCTTTCAGATACCAAAATGTGATATTATAACTCGAATGAATATAGTTCTTTTTGAATTTTTTATTGAATGTGAAATTTAAACTATTATTTATAGGCTTTGATAAATTTATGGTCAATTTTAAATTAAATGAATCATTTGATTTTATTTATTGACTCAATTACACTCAATGTTGGTCTTGTTAAACTACTGAAGCATTATATTCTATTATAAAGCGATAATCAATTATAACTCTTTAGTTACTAGCGTGCAATATAGTTTCATAAAAGAACTAGCTGCTTATTTATTTTCAGACGCTCATTTTAATATTACACGACACCTTATATTTTTATTTATTAAAATACTGTACAATAAACACATATTTAATGATAGTCTGCCTTCAGATGACGGCTTATATTATTAGGAAATAGATATAAGTGTAAAGTTAAGTCTACTCGTAATTGTTTTATTTTGTCGAGTACTGTTATTTTATTTGTGAATAAGTTAAATTTATTCTTTCTTTCTATGTTCGACTATCATAATGACGCCGAGGGCCGTGTGGTGCCGGCATAGAATTTCACCACTCCCACTCTTCCCGTGGATGTCGTAAGAGGCGACTAAGGGAAACACACCGGGGGGGGGGGGCGCTTGCAGCAGCGCCCTCTGCAGAAAAACTCCACCGAACTGCGATCCCCAGCGTGGGGATTATGGGCAATAACCCCCAGATGAAATAACGCGTCCTTTGGCGCACACTAGGGGAGGCCTATGTCCAGCAGTGGACTGATATAGGCTGATGTTTTATCATAATGACATACTTAAGGGCATAAGTCTGTTTTTAGGAGGACTCAGGATTCCATTTGCGTTGTTGGACATAGCTCTATTTGTTATTGTATCTAGGCAAGTCTGTATCAACACATCCCATCCTTAAGGCTCCGGCGACCGATGAATTTCTCATACAAACCTAATACAAAATATTTGTAATTTGAGTATATTTTTGCCATGATCTGCTAATATTTGTATTAAAATAGTGTCGCCAGACCTTAACTTTAGACTGCAAAAGCTGACGGTGTCTGCGGTCGGGAAGGAAGTTAGTAAGTAAATTAAAAACCCTAAGTGAATAAGTAATGTAAATAAGTAATTGTGCCGATAACTAAGGATTTGCTTTGGATTTGATTTGATACAGGCAGCTTTAGATACTTATAATTGTAAATTAACAAACCATTCTTCTATAAATTCTGTACATATAAGTAACGCTAGTTTTTTGTCTTCTGTTAATGAACTCACCCTTTGAGAATATTGACTATCATCATCATCATCATCAGCCCATATTAGTCCACAGCTGGACATAGGCCTCCTCTAATGTGCGACATTGTCGCGCTATCTTCAGCTTGTAGCATCCAGCATCTGCTAGCAGTCTTTTGCAGATCATCATCCCACCTGGAGTCCTACACTACGTTTACCGAGTCGCGGTCTCAAGAACAAGTTTACCGCAGCGGCTGTCAGTTTTTCTCAATATGGCCATCCCACTGCCACTTCAGTGTGCTTATTCTTTGAGCTAGGTCGATAACTTTGGTTCTCTGCTTGGGTGCTCTTTCCATAGCTCGCGGAGCGACTTTGAACTGGTGGACAAACCCTATCGTGAGTGTCCACGTCTCAGCTTTGTAGGTCATGACTGTTAGGATGTTAATTTAACTTTTTCACTATTGAAAAAGTTTATTCAAAGATAATGTAGATCGTAAATCACAATGCTCAGAGGCCTAAGTATAAGTTGTGCGCATAAGCTTTCGATATACGATTTCGAAAACAAAATAATATAGGGATAAAATGTCAGTAGACACTGACGAGCTGAAGCCTAAAAATGCGACAAGTACGTCTAATTTTCCTGTTCAAATCGTGTGAGTATGAATGGAAGCACTAAAATTACCTATATAATAATTTAATGCTTGTCATGTCAACTCATACACAGATTAATTTCTGTCTTCGAAATATAGAAATTTGTTGAGTCACGCTGTCCCCATGCTGTAATAGCTGCGTCTTTTACCTCTATGTCTATGATTATGATGTGTGATCGGGTAGACTTTGTACGCCCGTAGTTCGGAAGAGAAAAACTTGGCGTAAGTATCATATATCATACAGACAGATTGGTAGTATACTCCAGTGGTACGTAAGTACCTAAACAATAAGAATAAATGTTTCACTGACGAAATGCAGACTCGTAAGTTCTTATTTTTCTTAAATCACCAATTATTATTCTTATTGATTACCCATTTGATTATTTTCCGTATTTTATTTCAATGCTATTTAATATTTGCACACCTGCTTGCGAGTTGAATACATTGACACTACACTTATCTGTTATAAGATATGACGATTTCGGCGCCGAGTGCCGACTTTCTCACTTTGCCAACTTTTGCAATATTCAATGTAAGTATTAGCGGAGTGCCGACTTTAAAAAAATCCTATGTATTTGTTCGCTGATTGTCGACTTTGACACCTATAATAATGTATTCACAGTTAAATTGTTTGATTTGATTTAGTAAGTAAGTCCATGGACTTCAGTTGGATCAAGCGCTGTTGTTGATTTTGTATCCTGACTTTTTTATAACATCTCTGGAGCGAATGCGATGGCTGCTGTAATGTCAAATTGCAACGACTCACTTAAAATTATTCAAAAACTACGCATATTAAGTTCTTCTCGATCCGGTAGGAGCGCTGCAAGGCGAGAAATGTATAGGAATGAAGTCGAAGGAAGTATTCGAAAAGAAATACGCACAACTCGGAATAAGCGCTCTGATTTAGACGTTGGGAATACTTTTCGTAAAACTTTGTCAAAAGGTGTCTCGCAAGACGCTAGGAATAACTCGAATAGTCGACAGTTTTAGCAAACAACAAGTAACCCATAGTTTATTCATCGCGGATGACCCGCATTACCAGCACGTCGCCAGATGTCCAGTGGGATGAGGTGACGGGCCACATCACAATTGGATCCGTAACGAGCACGGGTATTGATTGAATCTATTCTCTAGTGAATTGTCGCTATTAGGACTGTAATTACTTCGAATGAATATTACACGAATGAAACCGCAGTCTTAGATCACCGGGATGCTGTGCAAGGTTTGCCATCTATTTCCCTCTTCTGTAATATTCCTTACCGCACTGTGACTTTCACTGTTGAACTTGCGTCAAACACTCCGTTTTGCCATAATCATCAAACAGGCAAGAGAATTGAAATTATTAAAAATACTCAGAGCTGCTTTTCGACAGATACCTAGGATTTTTAAAGTTCGATTCTTACACTGAAACTACCACTACCAAATTGTTAAATACTCGTACAACAATAACATTTATCACAAATAATAGAAAACGTCGTCCAAATTACGCATCACAAGCTTGGTGTATCTGCATTCATTTATTTGAATACTCGAGTTTGTATCGATTGTTAGGAGTACCAGTGAACACTGAGCACGCTTCGTTTTGCCTTCCACGATAATATTTAGAAAGCTTTATTTATACGAATCGTTTCATGAAATCGTTTGTGTTTTATTGACCAATAATTTAATGGGTGGGTGCGTCCATCAATTTTTCGAGCCTGTATTTTTATATGATATCAGGTATCGAGGCATTGAATAGTAAAAGAGAGAAAATTACGTTTGGCGCTCCATGTGGTACCATTTTAAAATAAAGTCAAAGATATTTTTTTATGGGTAGGTGAAGGTACTTATTAGAAGTTTAGGTTATACATATAATTATATATATTGGTTCGATACGCTGGTACCACCCATGGATATTATGTTTTCTATTGTTTTTACTTGGGAACTATAAAAGTTTATATTCTGTATCTGTCTATATTGTAACGTTTCCGCCTTACACCTTCAGATGATATTGATAAGAGATGATAATTGTGAGATTTTAAACTAATGCAGGTCTCGACAGAGCCTACGAATTTGTCGAGATCCAAAGTCCGGGTTATCCGGGTTTTAAAATAAATCTAAGCGTCTGGTTGAAGCGACGTGTGTCCCGAGCGCTGATCAGTATTTGGCGCAACAGCGCGCTGTAGGGCAATGCTGATGCGTAGCGCCGGATAACTCGCTGCAGCGAGGCAATGCAGCCAGCATCTTGGGTACACTTCTGACTGGTATTGATATGGATCAGTAAATCTTAAATACTTTGAAAAGCACAAAATAAAATGCTTGAAAATGTTCAAGTGTGCTGATTTTACGTAAATCATACTTATATTTTAAAGTATTATGCATCTATGAAAACTATTGATCAG
Organism: Eupithecia pulchellata; assembly: GCA_963931895.1. Lineage (NCBI taxonomy): Eukaryota > Metazoa > Arthropoda > Insecta > Lepidoptera > Geometridae > Eupithecia > Eupithecia pulchellata. The sequence continues at coordinate 8,027,446 of OZ007529.1, forward strand.
TAGGGATGAAACTTTAGTGTTACTCCACTCCACACAAATAAGTTTAACCGTAATGGATAAAAAATATTCGCTTTTCATAGCGGTATTAATATTAAATCTACATATAACCGAAAAAAATCGTCGGACTCTTATTTTTCTTTATCTTAAATGTTATCATATCAAATGCACGTTTCACGTACACAATATTAATCAATAAGCAACTAAAAAACTGATAAAAACCGAAGACGTGTTAGTTTTTGTTTTGAAAAAAAAAGTGGTATTAAAATAGCTTCATAATACCTTCCAACTGAAGCTTTGGTATTTTATGAAAAACTGGAATCATAAATATTTTTCCCGGAAAATTTTCAACCTACATGGAGCAAATAAATGTGGATAAATTTTACACTACGTTGTCCAGTTTGTGAATGCATGAGTGGTAACATTCAGATAGCGATATGTTCATTAAATTTTGAGCTCGTTGTTAAAATCAGATGTTCGGCGGTCGTTTCATTCAAGCCACAAATATACTTCACCCACCAATCCTATAATACTATTCGAAACCGCATTTTGCAATTTAGGTTCATAAGCTCTGTCTTATAAACAAAAACCACTCAATATTATAAAGAAACAAAAACCCTGTTCCGATAAAACATTCCGGTGTCCTAGGAAATCGCTTTAAAAAACAATTTAAACTTGATGTAGTTTTATATTTTGCTCGAGATGCAGCGATTTCGATCTTTTTATACAAAGAGAATCGAAAGGTTCGCACCTGGTGCCGACTAGCGGCGTAAGCTCACCACAACCCGCGGCTACCCAGCTCTGCCAACCCCAGGCTTCTACCAAAGGAAACTTTCAAAAATCCAAACCACTCTTTTCTTGTTCCCGGAATGGACGTCGAAACATGTTTTGAATTCTCGTTTAAACAGGAAACGCGGATGCAGATAACTTGATACTAAATACAGGTGGAATTTAAAATAAATTTGAGCGGCTAAGCTCATTTTAAACACTTGGTATGCAGATGGCATAGCGATAGACCCAACGTTTATCTGGTAAATAAAACACCCCCAAGTTGTTTCGGACGTGTTTCAGCTATAGATCGCAGACAGACGTTTTATTATCATGTATATTTTACTGTGTTTTCCATTTAAAACAATCCAGCAACGTTCTAGCTCTACCTCACAATCTCCTGTTTAAGTTATACAGTTTTTACAATAGTTTTCACAAGCCAAATTGGTTGTGAAAACTATTGTAAAGTTTATAGGTTCTATTCTCTGGAAACTAATAAAAAGTTTTGATCTGCGTTACCTTGGATTCATGGCTTTGTGTGGGAGGGTATGAATGCGAAATAGTTAGGTATTGTTTCAGGTGGTTTTAATAAAGTTTCAACGTATTTTATTTTCAGTAGCAATCTATCAATCTGAATGAAATTGTGACTTACTTTGAGCCACGTAGGTTTAACACTTTCTCTGCCCAACATCCTCGTTGTGACAAAGCGTTACGCAGCAGCTACACAAGGTGAAACTCGTGCTTTATGTTCGTGCGTATTATTATATGTTCTGGGACTTAGAGTAATAAGACGTTTTGGGATAAGTGCTTTCCCAACTTATATTTATTAAATTCCCAAACGCAGGTGCTTGTTTCATGTCTTGAATATTCTAGAACCATAGAGCTTAATCAAATATTGGATCAAAACTATACCATTATATATATTTATGGTATAGTTTTGATCCTAATAGAAGGCGCTAGTGTAACAGATCGCGCGGTACCGTTTGCGAGCACCTATTACGTTCTCATTAACCAGCTCGTACTCGCTTTAACGCCTCGTTAACAATACCCTGCTAGCAAAATGTGCCTTCAAAATGAATGTATACGATATGCCGACCTTTAACCAATTTTCATCAATTACATTACCTAATTAGCTAGAGGCCTACTGATATTGCGTCGGTTTGGTTGTGCTACGTTATACATATTTGAGCATTTTTACCCACATAGGTAGTCAGGAATGTACTTACCATATGTAGTCAAAACGTGTTGGTTCAGTCGTCGCGCAGAAACATTTCAATTTCGACAAACGAGCTATCGTTAGGTGCCTCGGGTGCTATAGGCAGACAACATGGGGGGTCAAAATTAGACAGCGGGGTCGAAATTGTCAATATATAATATATATATATATATATATGTGTAAAAGTTTAACGTATTGTACTTTTATGAGCAGTGTACTAATTTGTATGAAAAATATAACTTGTATAATATAACTTGAGTGTCTGGTGCCAAGGCGATAAAAACTTTGAAGATGGTTCGCATAGGCTGCAGGTTTCTTAAAGGTATAACATGTTTAATATGAGTAATGCCCTTCTTACTTTCCATTTTCACAAATCCCTTTCAGAGGGAATTGATTCATCGCTCGTTTCATTTTCATAAAATCATTGTTCGTTTCATTTTTATATATTACGGAATTCTACGAAAGCGTAAAAGCTATACTTTTTACAGGTACAAAAGATTTAGGAAGGTATTTTTGAATTGACGCGTAGGTAGATATTTTTCTTTGCTACGAGGTAATGAGTGATTTTAAAACAGTATTTAGTAAAATAGGTTTAATCTTTAGCTGCCTGAAACCTAACGCCACTACAGCTTCGGTCTGAGGTGGAATAATGCTGAGACAGATATATTTTCAGCCCTGATGTAACTCCTTGTCTAACTGGTTCTGTTATATTGCTATTTTTTCTGGACAACTCGAAAACAGCTACGACCTGTCAGAACTTTCGTTAAGGAATTTGTTAGTTAATTTGTTTTTTGCAATAAAAATGGGACAGAGAAATTAGAAGACGCACTCAAATAGTCGAAGCTGCACGGAGCAAGATGACGAGAATCCGTCTGGATACAAAAGTATCCAACGTGACTAAAACTAGACAAGTGCTAAAGCTCGCATTCTCTATCTTTTTGTAGGCCTCCGAGTCTTGGACGTTCTGGGCAGCAGATAGGAAAAATAGCGTTGCCTTTGTATTGTTGCTGGGGGGCAAAACTGCGGATACCCTGAACAGCCAACATGTGATTGATACGTTGGTTCTCTAAGCTGTTCAAGCATCTGAACATTTAAACTTGTTCTCAGCTATTTTGGTCACAGATGAGTATCTAGATGACAGACAGCCTAGAGAAACTAATTGGTGTAGAGTGGATGGAAAAAGAACATCAAGATCACCTAGGCGACTTCAGGTCCTGGTTTCCAATCGAATTTCCAAAAATTATCTGAGCGTCTGGTTGAAGCCTGTGGGACATTTCCGACTCATATGATATTATATGGATTAGTTAAGCTACCTGTAGTTTTTTGCAACCGTCTGCAGATAGCTTATTGTTTCAATTGTACTTTTTCGACCTACTTGTTTTAATATGGTTATTTAATTGTAATTTTCTTTGTTAATAAAAGTTTTATCTATTCCTATATAATAAATTATAATTAATTATATTAAAATAATTCCAATAGTCCAATTTTTCTTTTTTATTTCTAAAAACCATTTAAGTATTTGAGCATCATTTAAAATACCGTTAACGTATCGATATATTAAACAGACCTTTGTAAGGTCTGTTTAATAAATGATAACAATAGAACTCATCGGTGGGTAATAGATGACTGGCAGTACAGAATAATAACAGTCGATTGTGTATTTTGATCACTTCCGATTGCCAATTCCACAAAATTTACGATATTTTCAGTGAATATTTTCTATTTACCTAGTTACAGGGCATATGGAGATGATTGCTTTGAATGTGGCTTCAGTCATCTGGAAAATAATATCGAAAGCGTTTGCTAGAAAAATAATTTCATGACATATTGACGTGTCTCGGCAATTTAATCGTAAATTGAACTTCGAAAACCTTCGTGAAATCGTTTTGTAACTTAAGGAATATTAGGTAGGTATAGGCTTACAATCATAAGTTAGTCCAACTAAGTCATAAAGAAGGATAATGTTAAAAGTAATAGCAATATTAATATTCTCTTAGAAGTATAAGGACCAACAGTATTGATTTAAAAAATAATTCTTTTAATTAAATTTAAATCACGATTCGAAATAATTAACTAAAATCAGAAAAATAATACTCGGTAATAGTGAGGCACAAATGCAGCTTGCTTTTAAATCACCATACGTAAATATTCAATGACGTCTTCGTTAAATTTTTCCATATGTAACAGAGCGCATAAAACATTCACAATTTTCAATAGCTTTGCCTAATAACACCTAGCTTCTTATGTAGGTATAAACTGTCGTACGTGTTGGTTAGAATTAATTGATTCAACATTACAAAGAAGTACATTCGAAGTGTTTTTATAGTAAACAAAAACGAAAATAGAAAAGCTGATATATTTTTAATGGAAAATGCGTACGTTTCGGTTCCACTACTTTTATTTTTAAAAAGGGGTTAATGTTAACGGCCTCTTTTAAAATTAAAGAACAAGAAGTATACATTGACAAGATAAAGCAATTTTTGACATACCTATTTTTTAAACCCGCCAACATCGAGGGTGCAACCTGCAGGTGCGCACCGTCACGACGACGGGCTGCGTCATGTCATGATAGTGTTAGAGGAATATAATTTACCTCTTTTTCTGTGGAACCGAATGCCTACGACGTCTATCTAAAGGCCTCTTTTGAATAATTCGTTTGCGTCGACATTAATTTTGTATACGTGTTTGATGTTTTTTTCGTAAAATTTCCTGCTTATTTCTCTGTATGTTTCCTCCTCGCTGTAATACAAAGGTGCGGTAACATCGCGCACGTCCCACTAGTCTATTGTCAAAAGGAAAATATACATGTTTGGTTAATGGTATGCTTTTCATCACAAGTGTGGGCGCTAGCACCCATATATTGTGTGGAAAATGTATCAGGACTTTGTTACACGGCTGGAAAGTTCCGGCTAGGCAATATGGATGTGTAACCTACATAGATAAAACTATGTAGGAAATTGATTCGACAGCAAACCGCGCCGTGTGAGATGTGCATAAATATTTATCAGATCTTTCGAAGCCATGGAGCTGAACAAGTCGATCGAAGCTAATTGGACCGACATAGTGCATCGTACGTTCGTGGTTTACAAGTAATAGATAGCGCAATTTCCCGTAGCTTCTACAATATTTGCGTTGGTTTCGACGCGTTGTACTGGAATTTGAACTCTAAAATATGCGGAAATAATGAGAAAATACTGTTATTATTCACGTGTAATTTCGGTCTATTTCGGCAGTTAACTTTCACGGACTGATTCCCTTTAAATCGAGTTGCGGCCTTGCGACCCGAGCACCTTCTTTCATTAATCAAACCAAACATTTTATCGCCATGACCGAACTTTTGAGCATTTATCTAAGTAATTAGACATTTTTATGCAGTGTTGTGAAGTAAATAATGATGGAAAGGTGACTTTTATTTTGATGCGTGATATTTCACTCATGTAACGAAATAAAATAAATAAATAGCTGTACATTTTACACAAAAAGTAAAAAAAGTAAAGTATATTATTATCCAGCCCCAATCTGAGCAAAGCGTGATATACACTGACTATACGGATTACTGATTATATTAAATACAATATACTGTATTGATAAATATTTTTTGATATAGAAAACAAACAAAATACCCGGAAGAAATACCTGAATTCTTGTCGTGGATGCAGGAATCGAACCCGCGTTGCAGGCGACCCTTCGCCCACTGCGCCACAGCGATCCCGCCGCATTCCCGCCTCTTGAAAAATATTTGTACGATCGGCAAATACATGATCCTGCTGTTCTGGTCGTTATGTATCATAAAAAATATACTGACATTTATGTAAATATTGTAAAACTTAGAAAGAAACCAGCAGCTTCTATTACAAAGATTCGGTTTATTTGGTTATTATTTATTATTTACTAACATTATAAAGGGGAAGGATTTGATTGTTTCTAAATTGAAAAGGATCCGAAACTACTGGACGGTTTAGAAACATTATTTCACCATTAGAAGCCTTAATTGTCCCTGATGAACATAGGCTATAGAAAAAATCTAAAAAGTTAAGGATCCGCATCTCTATTTATGTTAAATTCCCGTGCGAAGCCGGGCGGACCGCTAGTTTGGTTATTAAAATGCAGTATTAAGCTTAACAGTCATCTACCCAGCCATCAAGCAGCAACACAAGCTCTGCTTAAGGCGCTACACTAAGACAGAAGTCGTAAAACGTCCACTTTTTCGTCGCTCAGTTAGGCTTACTGCGACATATTACAAGCCCAAAAAGTGTATGGACAAAAGACTTATTACAAAAATATTTCATAAAAATAATCTAGGAACTTGAAAAACAAATCGCAAGAAAGAACACGAAAATACTTTTTCGTCTCGAATTGCTCAATATTTTGAGTGATAACATTTTATAATTTTGTTACTGTAAGAAAGGTAATTTTATCATCTAGAGAAATATCTATAAAGATTTTAACTAACTGGTGTATTTATTTTTAAATTAAATTAAAACCGATAAATAATTTTCACATTGTCGAACAAGAGATTCAACTAAAATCAAACGCAACGCCATTTTCAACTTTATTTGTCTTGCGCAAAGAACTACTGTCACGCGTTTGGCAGTATCACGCCAGTCAGCCGCGAGCTGTTACAGAGATAGGTCACGTTTCTTTGTTTATTTTTGACATTTGTGTCCTGCGTGTGTGGTAATATATAAATTTCCAGTATAAGTTGACCTCTGATTGTACAGAAAGCCTAAACAACGAGAGATCATCTCACACTGGAATATTATGAAGCTTTGTATGTGTGTAGTAAATAATATACTGGGTTATAGCGGAGATCGGATAAATAATACAAAGATCACTTAATCCTGGAATCGCTACATTTTTCCGATACAAAAATACCGAATGGTGTTCAGAACCTCGCTCCTCAATACGTCGAGTGTGAAAACACCGCGCTAGTTTACGCCGCGCGAGAGTTAAGCGAGCGACTTTGACTAGGTATATAAGTCAAAACATCATCCGATTATAATCGGATGCTAATATTGACCTAAAGTTTAGGTTTTGATCTTTTCCGGTTTGAGTTTTTCCGATTATAATCGGATGCTAATATTGACCTAATCTTTAGGTTTTGACTTATATACCTAGGTATTTTTGTATCGGAAAAATGTAGCGATTCCAGGATTGAGTGATCTTTGTTGAGAATCACGGAATAATTTTTCTAGATTATGTATTAGATATAATCCCGTAATCCCGGGATTTTATTTTCAAATAAAATATTTTCAGCAGTCGCTTCCATACCTTCCTAACGAAAAATTACCTCTTGTCACAGATAACATAACACTAATTAATACCTCTGACTACCTATCAGAGTTAATTTTTAATTTCTTTCTCAAATGTCAATGAAGAAAACATGCCCTGCAGACAGCTAACTTTTGATGAAATGTAAAATATTTATTACTTCTTAATTAAAGTGTATAAATAATGTATTAAGAAGGTGATTAAAGTAGTGTGTGATTCTGTTCAAGTATTTTAAGAAAGTATGTGTGTTCTGTGTTGTTTATGTATGTGTGATTAAGCAGACTTAATACTATATACACAAGAGTGATTATTTGTGCCCTTATTGCATAAGAAACTAATCCTAATGAAACAATCAAGAACATATTAAGAAAACAGTAATTAAAAATTATTATACACTTTGAACGGCCTAGTCACTCCTGCTGCATCAGTTGCTGCACTTGGGCCTCAGATCGTACAGCGATGATTCCTGAGTTTTCAGTTTTCCGAACATACACCTTTCCATAGGCTGTCCAGCAGAACTTATATTGTTTTGACTTGGCTAGATCTCTAGCTAAGAAATATAAGCGGGAGCCTTTGGCTGTCAATTGCTCTGAAACGTAGATTGGGGTGTCCTCGGAGGTACGGAATCCCAGATGCTGAGCACGTATTTTGTTTTATGTTTAATATTAAAACTCTTGCTCAATTTAAGCATATCGGTTTTGATGATTGTAGAGGAGGTTTCAACAATAATAGGTGTGTTTGGTGAGCCATCTTTTTTCCCTCTTATGCGATAAATGTCTTTAATATCTTTCTTACTCATGTCACTGCCAATGTTCTTTGATAGGTTGAGAACCATCTCAATTAATTCCTCTTTAGATTCAGAGTTCTTTTTAGGGACATTTTTGATTTCTAAATTTGCTTTACGGCTTACTGTTTGCATGTCTTCAATCTTATCTTCTAATGTAATTATGTATTTTTTATCCTCCTTAATTTTATTCTCAAGCTGATCTATCCTGGTCTTGTACTCTTCATTTTGTGTTGTAAGAACAGCGATGGATTACTGGATGGTGTTATTGCTTTGTTGGATTTCAGTCAGGATTTTCCTGAGATCTTGGTCTTGTTGAAAAAGCAATGTCTTAATTTCTTCCTTAAAAGCATTTAGCTCTGATGTATATTCAACAGCTCTTTTCCTTTTGTATTTTAAAAAAGCATTTGTCGGTGTCTTATCCTGTTTTGATTGTTTTGGTTGACTCATATCCGAGTCCGAGAAAGAGTTTTCATTTTCTGTCATTGTAGAATAAGTAGAAATAAGCAGCACTACAGGAACCTGAGCACAGCAGTTTAGTGAGTCACCAGGAACGCAGGATTATTTCGTCTCACAACAAAACAAGCGGCTAAAACTTGCAGCGAGTCTTTATTGACGCGAGTGCATATCCCGGCGAAATAGCCTGCCACAATATCATACATCCAAGTGTTCGGATGTTTTTCAGTTTATTTCATATACTTTCAGTTTTCCAGGTTATTTCCAGTTTTCTTATTCAATATTTTTGGAGGGGGCCGCCGGGCGTTGTAAACAATTTATTTTTTAAGATTTATCGCAAGTGAAGTTATGCACGTCACTTCTATTTGTCCGTCGGGAGCGAAGAGGAGTGTTTAGAATTTTAAATTAAAACAAATGTATATTATTGCAGTGATTTTAGATTTTTATTGAAATAATTTACTGTTGATCAATATAACATAATGCAATAATATACATTATTCTGTTTTAATTTAAACTTCTAAACACTACAAGCGGGATCCGTTTCCAAAACTATTTTAAGTAATTTTTTGTAGCCACGGATCCCGGGATCAGTGGATAAAAATATTTCATCGTTTTTCATTGAAAACCGATCACGGTATCGGTGGATAACAATCAAATCTTTCCTCTATAATATTAGTATAGATTATAAATATAATTCAATTCAAAAGATTTTTAACTATATGTAGTAAGTCACAATCATCACTCAAATGCAAAATTTATTTTGAAATCCCGGTTTTTCATCCCGGGATTTCCCATTCGGTGAACAGAATACGGATGCCGCGCCAGAATAAGGCTACGCGCTGCTGTCAACGCTTAGGGGCGGAGCTACGTGCACCACTTCCCCTGCTTCACCTCCTGAAATATCTAAACATTGTCTCTAACAGCGCCTTAACTTGGGGCTAGGTGATGCTGTTATGATTTTCTAATAATATTTATTTATTGTCTATTGATAATATGTACATATCACCGGTTATTCCTTTCCTACGCTAATCTGACCTACTTAACCATTCCGCAAGATATCCCACTATTTGACTAGAAATTTGTTCATTGATTAGTATAAGCTACATAGTAATGCACACATGTTAAGTCCAACGATCCTATCCATCCACGGTTGTCTGGTAGAGATTGCTCTTGAGCGATATGACCGCCAACTGTCACATTTCTTGTAATTTTTATTTTGTTTTTTATTGTTTTGTTGAGTGTGCAATAAAGAATTTTCTATTATCTATCTATCTAGCTCATGGGCATACGAACCGCCATCGGCTGATAAGTTCTCGGAAATAGATGAAATTCTATGCAATTTGTTTTAGGCGAAGCGACGAAGTTTTGAAAGTGTCATCTAGGGAAAACACGAGAAACATTTCAGAACCAAGCGACGTTAGGAATTATTCACCTTCAATCCCTGTCATAATAGCAATATAGGTGGTTCCAATGAGAATTTACATCTGTAATAACCTCCGCAGTGTTCGTTTGCGTGATATAAAGCCTGAAGCCGATTATTCTCTGCCTTACTTCACGGGTCGGAGCATGCAGTGGCGCTGATTCAACATTTGTTAAACAGGATATCATTGTACTTAGATTAAAACGGTGTTTTATTAACCTTTGCCCGGGCGTAGACGTTTTTTTGGGATAAAAAGTAACCTATAAATGATCTAGGTCTGGTCTAGGTCTACCTCTAAAATCAAGCTACGTTCCGGTTTACATATAAATATAATAGATATAATGGTTTAAATTGTAATAGATCGAATCTGCAGTTTTAGCTTTGTCTAACCATTTAATCAACTTTCGTGGTCGTTGCCTTGATAATATTTAAAATCTTCTTTGAATCACCAATTGAAGGCATTCCATTCCGAATTTAATTGGTGATTTAAGAAAAATTAAACGGAAAAACTTTTCTTCAGTACAAAATTTATTCGTTAGTATAGATGAAATCAAAAAAATAATTTTCAACTGTTTATGTTTTATTGTTTACCTACCAATGGAAGTTACTACCATTACTACCATCGTTACTATAATCGCTATGTAAAATTTTAGTGTCGTCAAAAATTCATCTTTGTGGTTTAGACAAGCATAAATTCAGTACGCTCACGCATACGCACACGATACGAACTAGAAAATAAAACGTAGGTATTCATCGCATTTTTCATTACAACTCGTCTTCTGTAATTCTTTGACTTTTTCTTTTAAGACGTCAATGGTTCTGGAAAACGTACATAGAAAGGTTATTGTACCCACTGGTATTAAACCTACTGGATGATTTCTAGACAATGTAGGTGAAATGGAACTTCATAAGAAATGATAACTGTCTAACTGACAAAGTTGTTCATTATCGTGAAACTCAAGGCCATTTTGCATGTTTAATTTTCCCTTGTGACAAAAGTTTTAATTCTATTTATTTATCGCCAAAAATTTTAACGTTTTGTAAATAATTAAAGTCAACAATCTTGTTCTAACGATGGTTATTGTAAATTAAGGTCTCACAGTACATACCTAAAGGCAATCAACATGCAATAATAGTTAGCAGAAACCATTGCAAGCTATTCAGTTACGTTCAAATAGTGATCAACACAACTGCTCGCTGTAATTAGCGACCGCGTTTATGGACGGCCAGGCCTCAATGGCTTTATTCATTTTACTGGAATTGAACTACTGCTACCACAAACAAACATACAAATACTTGTTTCAGAAATTCTGGCTCTGAAAAAAATTTAACATAATATAGTTCATAGCTATCATGGCTGGCTAGAACTCATCGTAATTACATTTGCTTTGGTTTTATAATCCAAAGTTAAGGATAAAAAATAGCACTTTGAAATATTTAATTTGAAATTTAGATTTTTTTATTTCTGAATCTAGTAGACCACAACAATATAATTGGAAAATTCAATAACTTAGCCCCCCAACATTGCAGTGTTCACTTATGGTTCACTTTGACTCCAATTGTTGATTTGGAATTTCCTCATCCACAAATGACTGGTAGGCCTAGGTGTGTCCCATAGATGGCCTGTGGGACACACTTCCGCCTTCCCATTTTCCGAGGATATCCATGAGCGCCAGTGCGGCGCCAAATTTAGTCGAGGATCCAAGGAGGCGCAAATATCCAGATCTCGACAGAGGCTATGCATTTGCTCATCTTAAAATTGAGACCTATGTCAGTGGAGTACCGAGCATCTCCGGTTTTAAAAAAAAATACTGAATGTATGGTCAAAGGGACGCGTGAACCAAGAGCTTGTGAGTATCTAGCAACGCATCAGCATTGCCATACAACGGGGCAATCGTTTCTATTTTTAAAATATGTTTTGTATATTAATTGATTCTAATTTGTCTATACTAATATTATAAAGAGGAAAGATTTGATTGTTTGTTTGTTTGTATGTTTGTTTGTTTGTTTGTTTGTTTGTTTGTTTGTTTGTTTGTTTGTTTGTTTGTTTGTTTGTTTGTTTGTTTGAATTGAATAGGCTCCGAAACTACTGGACCGAGTTAAAAAATTCTTTCACCATTAGAATCCTTAATTTTCCGTGATGAACATAGGCTATATAATATTTTCAAAAAAGTTAGGGATCCGCATGAAAAAATCAATAATTGAACCGTGGGCTGTATATTCAACCTCTTTTTCTATTATGGCGCGTCAGAATAGAAAAAGAGGTTGTATAGCGCACGGTGCTTGCTTTTTCTCTACGGCCAGTGTCAGTTTTGGAATGTTGAGTCAATGTCAAAAACCCCAATGCTGTTAAAAAAAGTAAAGATCCGTATGAAAACTGTGAAACCCATCGTTTTAGTGTGTATAATTTCTGAAATTTTTGTTTAATACCCGTGCGAAGCCGGGGCGGGCCGCTAGTTTTTATATAAAGAACAACTTGCTATCCATATTCTATCAAAAATGGTGGCAATTTTTTTTGTATCATCAGAAATGGACTTTAAGCTGGATACTGGCCGGTTTTATGTAACACTGCGAGCGTTCGTGCAGTCAGTAAGAGGATACAAGGCGCACACAATGAGCGACTAGACGGATTTTTGACGATTCATGCTTACTGCAAAACGGAAAATTACGCTCTGTAATACCGGTCAGTACAGTACCCTGTTTGACTGGTCGACAAACGTCATCATAGATGCTCGAAAAATCCCTAAACCATTTATTTACGAATCAAGTTTATGAAACTACTAATACAGAATAATAATTCTTATAATGATCAGTAGGCCAAGCACGGGGATTGTTCTCTAGGGTAGAATAGACAATAATGACATCACATCACCATACATTGCGTACATCATTGAAGTTGAAGAAATTAATTTCAAATAATTTACGCATTCGATGACAAAGTGACGTATTTTTTGTCTATTCTACCTTAGACAAGAAAGCCCGTGCTTGCCCTACAGATAGGTTAAACTAATCCTATAATACTCATGTATAGATGTTACATCAAGATCATAGATAATCCCAGCAGCAAGTTTAGTGGTGTTATATTGAGACATTTATAGCCCAGTTATATTGGGAGACTAACAGATTCTGGCAGTTTAGTGTCTTGCCAGTGTTTCCTAGAGTACCTAATATTGTGATTTATCGCATACTAGTGCAGCATTCCTAGAACCATCTCTTCTAAAATAGGTGACAAACGGGAATGATATTTTGCGAGGTGCGACTTTAACCATAGACATAATATATTACCCTTGATGCGAAAGTGATAGTTTGGGTAGACAAGGGGTTAGGGCTCTCAACCGGAACTAAAGCAATCCATCTCGAGTAATTACTTTATTTTCGGAGCACAACTAGAGCTTTCTAAACTCAGCGCATCCTCAAATATTTTTCAGTACCAATGGATTTTGATTTTTTAATATGATTTGGTGTTTTTTTTGCCATTTTTAAGGGATAAAAATAAACCTACTTTAATTTCAACTAGCTATGCCTGCAGATTGCGTAGAATTCACACTTTCCTGGATTTTATTAAATTGTGAACTAAGAAAATTTAACAATATAAAACAATTACAACTAGAATTTACATTTCTATTATTTACTAAAGATCTTAAATAGTATGAATATTTTTTTCTAACATACATATAACTATTCTTAGTTACTCTTTATAAGATCAGCTATATGCTATGTATATAGTACTAACGTAGTGAAAGTTTCGTCAAAATGAGTCCAGCCGTTTCGGAGATAAGCCAGAACAATACAAATAAAAAATTGCTAAAACTTCCCTACCTACTTTGAAAGCATTCAAGAAAAAATATTTTGACAACATAAGTCGGTATTTATTTCTATGTAAATCGCTTCAAGTCTCAATTTGATGCCCCGAAGTAACGACTAGAGATTCCAGATATCAAGACCCCATGTACATACACATATTGACAAACATCGCCGATGTAGGAGGGTCGAAGCCAGTGTTGGGACAAAGGACAAATTTGGGTTAATTAAATTCCAGTGTTGGGCTTTCAGAAAGCTCGTCTCGAGCTAGTCATGGCTTCTTGAACAAAGTAAAGCCTTATCACAGCGGCGGCCGCGCTCGCACCTCCATCTTCCAAGATTAATGCTCCTCTAATGAATCAGCTACTGTGACAAATCAGGCTCGGTAATGGATAAGGCCTGATCTTCCAACCTCAATAAATAAGCGTACTAATAAATTTTTGATGCTTCTCTAAGTAAGTTGTATCCTAGGATGGTTCAATAGAAATATATTTTCATTCGAGTTAGTGCTGAATAAGCGATACCGCAAGATATCGCTATTGTGGAATGGTAATGATCCGTATAAAATGGGTATATCAGCATTTTGGAGGAACATTGCTAGATAGAAGTAAAACAACAACTCATTGATTCGGCGGTTGTATCAATAATTTCGCGATAAGATACGATACTACTATGTATTAGTGTTTTATTAAGCTTCAAGTATTTTTGAATGTCTTAGTTGATCACGCGTTATCGCCCGAGTACTAACATAGGCACTGATTGAGATATTACATCTCCCATCGCGCATCGTATCCATGCCCATGGCGCGAAGTTTTTCGCGCGGCCTATTAGGACCCTCAAAAGAGATTTGTAGCTTTGATTGCGCGATCGCACGATCAAACGCCTCGTATGATCGTTGTTATTTAAAGTGCTCGCCCGATGAATTACCAGCTACACATAAGATACTCTCAATAAATGTGTATATATGTTTAATCTTGTCCTGCAGCAAAATCGCATCGTTCGCCAGTATTATCGACGCCAATTAGCACACCGTTATGTCGAGATGTAAAGCAACAAACTGAAAACAACATTGTTCAGACGTACGATACGATCGTTAGCCAATTAGGAAGATGCGAAACGGTGTCAAGGTGATCCATAAACGAAAGTAATAATACGACAGGTAATTTTAAAAGCCCTATTTTAGAGCTCCTTTATTTATGGGCATATTTAAATGTAAAAGGTGTTTGGAGACTTTTACAGTCGGTATTATTAGGCCGTTACTTTTTATCTGATTTTTAACTTTTGATCTAAAATGCAAATCACGCTTTCCAAGGTTACGAGGTTAAGTAATTTGATTTCATTAAAAACAGTATTAAATTTGGTATTCATGTACTTAAATTCGGTTCTAATGCTTTTAACAAAGAAACTAAGATATTTAAAATCTTATTACAATTTCTATAAGTATAAGCATAAAAAGGTTGTTATTTTTCATTTTCATTTTCTTCCAAAATGTTTTTGATTAGGTTATGAAGATATTAATAATTCCAAAAAAAAAAAAAACACGTTATGCGTCAAAAATTACAATTAAAAATATCTATAATATTATGAAAATGCCTATAATATTATGTACATTATGTTAGTTCACGCCAATTATAGTATAGAATATTAAAAATATAGTGATGTACAGTTATTATACTGATGATCTCTTCAGTATTCCGTCCGAAAGTAGTACACTACTCTTCTCTGGTACACAACGAGTTATGGTTATGTTATGACCTATAAAATAAATTGAGTTTTGATAGCCTGAAACTACTAGTCAGCAAAACTTTATGCGAATTTCATTTCGCGCAGTTGAATAAGATAGGCTACCTATCTAAATATTGTTTTTTGGAGTTCGTAACCTTCTAAGTTACTTTATAATCCTTATTAATCAAATCACTTTATAACCCTTCTGATATACTTACTGCTGACTAGTCCCTAATCTAACGGCGTACTCTACTAAATTGATTCCTTTTTACATTTCAATATACTTCTTTTTTCTTCACAAAAACGCTACTTGTAAAATAACGGCTCCTTCCGATTCAGCCTCGCTTCAAAGGTTCACAACTTTAAGGTTCGTGCCGATAATGATTTTTTGCGGTATGAAACACCATAGCCTTTAATGTATTGAGTTTCAAGTAAAAGCCTGCCCATAGTAAAGGAAAAATACTGCCAGTCACCGAGCAGTAATTTAGTGAAGGCTTTGCCCTGTCGATTTCAACGAGATCAAAATTAACGAGAAATGCTGCAAAATAATTTATTTTGGTATCAACTATTTTAACAACGTCAATATAGTCAGGAATTATGCAATAATATGTGAAACAGTCGCAAAAATAATACCATGGTAATAAAACAATTCAAAATATCCAAAATGGTACCTGTGTTAATATCACAGTCAGATTATTACCGGACCGAGTGCCAAGAGGGATTTAAAATGCAGCACTTTCAAATTGGAAACATCAGATATAGGTCTACTGTATCAGTTTCATCCCACGGAGGTATTAAAATATTCACGTTATTGCCAGACCTGAAACATGTATATGCAAGGTACCAATACACATGAACCAAGCTGTCTATAGTAATTTATATACCCAGAAATATAAATTTATATATCTGTAGCCAGCGTCTTGGGGAAGTTTCCGATTGATATGGATCAGTTCCTACTGTAGATTGTTTGCAACAATCTGCAGTGAGCTCAACTTTTTCAATTGTAAATCTAGTTCTAATTTCGTTATTTATTTGTGATGTTATTTGTTAATGAGGAAATACATTATGTCTTTGTAAATAAGGATATCCAGAAATAGCGGAAAAATTACATAAATAGGTGCCTAAAGGTTTTGAAATAGATTAACAAGAGCAGAATGGCCAATTAGCAGACCGTGTTTTCTACGATAAACAAGTTCGGTTCGCTTATAAATTTACTGGGCCATTCCAATAACAGATTATGTCTCAACCAGCAATAATAATTCTATCGATGACTCATTCAACCGTTCAATATAATGGTGTACTTATGTGCTCTGATGCGAGTCAAGTTCTCGGCAGAGCTTAAACCCAAGCAAGGAACGTAAAGAAACTTCGCTCGACCCAAAAGTTTTGTCATGTAACAATGTAATTAGCCCCCGGGAGCTGCCGGCCCCTAAGTTGTAACAAATTCTTTATCTCGCCTCAGCGTTTTCACTTACTACCAATTTGAATTCTTCAATTAATGAGACGAAAGGGGTGCGGGCGGGGGCTCGGCAACTTTCAGACTTTTTAAGAGATACCTTCTATAAGAAAGAGCTTTTCTAAGTGAATTTTAGTTGCGAGAGTTTTCTTGTTTCACAAAAAACCCGAAAGCTTTCACGCGGGTGTGCTTGTTTGTGCGTATAATACCATTATTTTGATGTTTCCCGCTGTTTCGCGAAAAGCTGTCTGAAAGATGTTTGAGTAAGCATTATGTTGATAATACTTTCGTATGCGACCCTTTTCTTTATAAGAGATTGTAGGTAAGGGTATAACGATAAATATTGAACTTGCAGATTGAGTTTCCAAAGTTTCCTTTGAGTGAGTTAAAACTTAGCTACGCGTATGTGGAATGACATACGCTTGTAACTTTTCAATTAATATTTTAATTGTAATCTAAGTTACAGCAGTAACACGCAACGAAGGGGGTGCTACTTAAGATTAATCTTGTGCTTTCGTGTGGCCCAAGTTACGATGTTGTTAGGAATAGTGGCCTCGGCGCATGTTTATTTCAGAGATTGCGAGGGTGTAACTTGACTTCGTCGGTTTGGGGGCAAACAGCGCGCGTACACACTACAGCTTAACGAGCTAACTCCCGCCCATCGGGGAATTTCGTCATACGAAATTGTGTCAATAAAACTTTATAGCAACAGAAATTGAATATTTACGTATTCGCGAGTTGAGAGGAAGAGAGCGGCACAATGGCCGCGCTCACGGAGTTGGTATCGCGAACAGTTGTGTGACACAATCGCTCGCTAGCTGCCGGGCCGCTGCACTCACGCCTGAATACACACCCAAAGAGGGGCCCACGGCGCCGGTGCCGGTGTTCACTCTCTGACGGATATTGGGTACGCAAAGCAAACGTACGGTTTAAACTGAATACTTGCCTTACAAAGCGAAAAGTTTGCGTTCAACTAAATGCACATGGCTATGCTGTCCGGTTTGCACGTTCAACTTTACTTTTGTTAAGTTAGAATTTAAAGTTTTTACGCTAACTCGCGCACAGCTTTATTATTATGAATACATAGGCATCATCTTAAAGCGTTTAAATAGTATGAGGTGGGTCCCATGTTCAATCAAATATCCTCAAACTGCGGCGGTAGGTACATACTTTCCCCTTCAAAGGTTATTTTAGTCACAATTGGAAAAAGTAGATATGAAAAATAAAAGCATGAGTGAGCACCTAATTTTGAATAGTACCAAAATTTTATTTCTGCTTTTGGACAAGATGAAGGAAATATTTCGAAGAAACCCAAATATATAACAACACGAACAAGCTTTACCAACCTACGTTCGTTTCTGGTGAAACTTATTCACGGAATTAATGTTGTTTTTCAATAACCTACAGAGGTTGAGTAAAGTAGTTGTTAATAGGTACCTGCGCGAACCAGTGTTACTACAGAGATGAATGGTTTTCTAATGAATCTGCTGCCTGAGCAGAAAGTTCGTTACCGTAATGGATGAGGAGGGCGTACACAATGCGAACGACCGCGTGCTACTAGACTACCACTGCTCGTACAAGAATATAATGCACCATTTTCAGGTTTCCGATTTAATACTACACAATTACAACAGAAGCATGGCAAGAAATTGAATGAATTCCGTCTTCAATGAAGAACTATAAGATGCCTAAGCCTTAAGGATTCAACATCTCACCGCTTCACATAAATGTGTAGATATTTCACACGATAATCCTCCGCGAAGAATTTCATATTTCACCGAGAAAGCCGAATAAGTAGCGTATTATCTCGTGTCAGACAGGTGTCGCTCGCTCCTGTCTGCCGCCTAAATTCATCTCTGGCTGGCAGGTGCACCTAATCCGGCCCTGACGTCGCCGCTGAATAATACTCCTCTCTCGCGCTATCACCAGCTCAGAAAACTCCATTATACTACTGCCTTATACATCTAGCGCTGAAAAGATAATTTGTTTGCAGACTACTAATGGTTGAGCGTATTCAGTCTGAGCTAGGACTTGCGCTTTCCCGAAACATTCACTAACGTCCCCACCTTTAATCGCCCTGTAATATAGATCCATACATTCCTGCTGTTTTATTGCGCCAGATATTACTCCTTGAGAATGCTCAAGACACATAGCGACAGTTAATATCACCAAAAATGTAATAAAGCGCACTGTTATCAGATATCACGAAGAATTGAGCAAAAACAAAGAACAATAAAATAAATTGCTTCCTTTAAATTGCCCCATCAAATACCGACCACTCGGCAACAATGGAGGATTCTGATGAATTATCAATTCTCTCTTTGTCACACGCCAAACAAAAACTCACGATGATCGTACCTGGGGAGCGCGTTATCTTGGCAGAGACGTATGACCATTATTTGTTCGTGTGTTTGATATTGCGTATCCGCGAGGAGGCCTTCGCTAGCCTATCAATCAATCCACAGCGGCGCTTCGTTTCAACAAATGCACTCATGTGATTAATCATACGAACTCATTCAGCACCAATTTACTTTTATTTGTGGTATTTTGTGAGCATGCTAATAAGACGAAAGCTTATTTTATGCTTTATATTGGCAGTATACAACGATTTTTGTTTTTTGTAGCGACTTGTAGTAAATAATTACGTATTATATTAGTTGCTTACATTTTAAATGTATGTAAGTGCATCAGGGGATTTCTGGAACTCTTGTCCACAAATGCCCGGTGCGTATACTCACTTTCAGAGACGGGGGCAACACGCCGGTGAAGCTGATTTCTTAATTCTCCTTCTCAAAGGAAAAAGGCAGGGCATCTTGAAATAGGACATCGAAACTACAGTAATAGTAAGACTGTTAAATAACTTACTATACACAAACATTTTTGTCACTCTCTCCACTTCTACACGAGAACTTTGAAACCTGGGATAAATTCCTACCTAGCTGGTTGAAAGCAGTGGTAATGTATATTGTTGTTCAAATATGTATTCAAACTTCTTGTTACCTATGAAACCTCACAAGCTATCATCCCACGCCACCGTCGTTTATCCTATTACGGAACACGAACTTTTGCAAAAACTATTAATGGGTCGGTGCTCTAATTAGGCAGAGTATTACGAGCAGAAACGTGCGAGTAAAACTACATTTCAAATAGCTGAGAATTTCCTAGAAGCTTTTAAATCAACATGTGATGTGCCGGAATACTTTTTTGGGATTTGCCACGCGCGAAGCTGGATTAAACTTTACTGTTGAGCATTATGTCAAACTGGAATCACACCATTTAAAATTCTTAAAAAATAGATTATGGGATGTTACGAGAGTCTACGAAAGTGCTACGAAAGGTCTACGTAAATCGTAGACCTTTATTATTACGAAAGTGCTACGAAAGGTCTACGATTTACGTAGACCTTTATGCTAAGGTGTACGGAAGTGCTGAGGAACATCCATGGAAGTGCTACAAACTTACACACTGCACACACGACATAATACAGCTTGAAAGTATCCTACAGATATGGGTATTAGATAATTGATATACATAATATATTACAAACATAGGTAGATTTTTTTATCATACCTATATAGTTAACATCCAGAAAACCCGTACAAAATATCTGCAGATCATAAAAATAATCTGTCCCGAGGTGAAATCTACAGAAATATACTAAACGAAGTGTTGTGCCGGTTTAGGTACTACACGTAAATAAATAAGGATAGTTTCCTTAGATAAAGGACAATAGCTTTTTTGTTTCTTTGTAGTTGTCAGGCGCTCTTTTGTCCTAAATCCGCCTTTGACTAAACGTTGGCAGTCAGCAAAACAAATGCTGTGTTAGTTAAATTACTGTTATTGTAATATTTTTGTTAATAAAGGTATTACTATATGTATAGTTACAATATTGTTAGGTATTGATGCAATAAAAAAATATTCTATCTTTATAATTATCTTCGTCAGTAAAAATTACATAATGTACTTATAAATATATTTGTGGACATCTTTACATTCAGCCCCAAAATAAAGAGAGCTTGTTAAGGACACTCAAGCACTCTGAATCCTCCGAATATAATACACTCCGAATATAATGCGCACTCCAAATATAATATATAATACATAAATAATACCCGAACAAAATTGTCCCGCGGCGAGTAACGAACCTAAACCTCCGGCGACCTTTCACGCCATTAAGGTCGTCTAGCAACATAATGATTATGTCGACTATACCCACACTGACGAAATTCTAACACACTTTTTTAAAGGTATTCGTCCACCCTAAGCCTAAAACTGCTCACAATGCCATAAAGACAGGAAATATTGTTATTTTCCTTTCTCTGTTTCTTTTATTACTGCGAAAATGAACCTTCAAATAACATTGCATTATTTACCGAGTTTTAATTCCCAATATCATGAATATTATTGTTTTATGAGCAGGTTTGCTGATTTTGGCAGCGCTCAATAAAATTTCACTGAAATATTGATGAATCACAAAGTTCAATATAATGTAAGTGCCCCTTGTTACTCGTACATAACCAAGTTACATTACCAGCAATGTATAAGGAAAAAATATTCTTCGCACAAAACCGGGTAATGTATTAAGAAATATTTTTTCTTAGCACATTACCAGTTTTGTACCAGGATGTAAATATTCTTCCTACATTACTTGGTTTAGTTCGAAAAATCTTTATTCCGTGTACAAAACCAAGGAGGTTCTCCGAGTAAATAATAAATAAAAATCTAGCTACTGCTGCAGTTTAAAAACATTAACAAAACCTGAGCTATCGATGTGAAACCGTTTTTCCATAGAACTATTCGCCGATTCAGTAGACATTATGAACTATTTGTTACGAAGAGCAACTGCCCTCATAAGTTTAAATTGTGATAGCTGAAGAGCCCTTGAATTAAGTACAATAAATGCGATAAATTACGATAGATATAGTATTTCCCCTGTCCTTTGTATTGGAGGGCAGTTGCTCTTCGTAACAAATAGTTCATAATGTCTACTGAATCGGCGAATAGTTCTATGTAAAAACGGTTTCACATCGATAGCTTAGGTTTTGTTAATGTTTTAAACTGCAGCAGTAGCTAGATTTTTATTTATTATTTACTCGGAGAACCTCCTTGGTTTTGTACACGGAATAAAGATTTTTTTGAACTAAACCAAGTAATGTAGGAAGAATATTTACATCCTGGTACAAAACTGGTAATGTGCTAAGAAAAAATATTTCTTAATACATTACCCGGTTTTGTGCGAAGAATATTTTTTCCTTATACATTGCTGGTAATGTAACTTGGTTATGTACGAGTAACAAGGGGTAAGTGCTTATACCGACGCGCGGTACGATGTCTCGAGCGATAAATAAATGACGTACATGATATATTCTCGTCTTATTTATCTAATGGGTACTATGCATTACCGATGTACTTACTTTAACTATACAGGTTACGTTTTGCACCCACCTATTTATAAATAATAATAATAAATGATGCTGGACAATCGACACTCCCAGGTAAGCAGAGCTTGTTTTTTTCGGATTTGAAGATTGATATACTTTACACAATATATTACTAGATAGATATTCTTTATTATCCATAGAAAACTATCAAAATACCCGGTACAAATATCTGAAGATCGTACCAACATTTGTCCCAAGGCGAGAATCGAACCCGCAACCAACTCGCTTCGCAGTCTGACCTTCGCCCACCGATCTTCAGAGGTTGTAATTTTAGACTACTAGCCTCCAATTTATATAAGAAAACATATTTAAAGATCCTCATGCAAGCGAAGATAAGAGTGGGTAAACACTAAAAAACAAATAACCTTTGAGAGTATTATTAACTTCAAAAATTCTGTATGATCCCGACCCATCTTCTCTATAATAGCATTTGTTTGAGCGTCTATCGGCTGGGTAATGTTTGCTGAGTTGAGTGTTCCCGGATGTCAGTCCGCCCTCAGCCAATACAGTAATGACGCTAGCACTTTACAAAGGTCCTGGAAGGCAATTCTCGCAATATATCTACTCGATATATATGGCAAGAACTGTCAAAATGTCGAGTGATTGCTTCGAATCAAACAAGCGTATTCTCAACACCTGCAATTCGACATTTATCGATGGTTTTTTTTTCGATAAGTTGCTCGATAAGCAACGAGTGGTCCCAGGCACTCGCTCGCATTGTCGAAGAGTGAGAAAGGAACATTCCTAGTTCTCTGTCGCTCACTTTCCTTAGTCTGCGTAGTGGTTTTATTCTCTTTGGTCTCTGCGTTTTTGTTTGAACTATTTTCCTTTGTAAATTCCTTACGAGTACAATAAAATGGGGCACCCGAACCGAACCTAATTAGAAACCTTTAAATAGACAGAAACTGTTTTTTCAGATTCAGATTCAGATTCAATAACTTTATTTCTTTAGGCTTACAAAATAAGCACTTAGACAAGTCAAATTTCAAACAGACAATTATTAAAATAAGAAATAATTGGTTATTGATTTCTCTTCACTTCAATTTTTTGTCCACTAGTGGAAGAAGTGAAAAAGAAACCACTAGTACATTCATATATAACTTATGTGTCTAATACAATTTTTGTTTTGCCTATCTAAATCTAGTTTAATGTGATTTAGATACATGTCAATAGTTATTTAAATTGGTACCAAAAACTAAGCACAACATTCAGTTTCTTACATGCTATTGTTGGTGTGGAATGGAGCGACATCTGGCCAAGCATTAGTATCATTAACGTAATCATCTATCGAGTAAAATGCTTTCTTAATAAGGTTTTGTTTTATGTATTGTTTAAATTTACGAATAGGGAGCTCAGTTGCTTCGAATGGAAGCTTATTATAGAAGCGCACGCAATTTCCCATAAATGACTTCCCTACCTTATGTAATCTGTACGATGGGATGACTAATTTGTTTTTATTTCTTGTATTTCTAGCGTGAACATCACAGTTTTTCAAAAACTTGTCTCTGTTTTTGTGCGTATACATTAAATTTTCATAGATGTATTGCGATATTACTGTCAAGATATTTATTTCTTTAAATAATTCTCTCAAAGAATCGCGTGGCTTTAATTTATAAATCGCACGGATGGCCCTTTTTTGAAGTACAAATATAGTCTGTATGTCCGCCGCCTGTCCCCATAGCAAAATACTATACGACATAATACTATGGAAGTAACTGAAATAAACTAACCTAGCTGTATCTTCATCGGTAATATATCTAATTGTTCGAACTGCATATGCTGCTGAACTAAGTCTGCCTGCGAGAGCATCAATTTGCGGTCTCCATTGCAGAGAGGAATCAATATGTAGCCCTAGGAAAATGGTAGAGTCTACAAGAGGAACTATCTCATCCCTTAGCATAATTTTAGTAGGGAAATCTCTTACATTTGGTAACATGAATTTTATGCATTTGGTTTTTTTAGCATTGAGTAAGAGATTATTTGCGGTGAACCAATCTAGTATTTGTGAAAGAGAATTATTTACATCGTCATAATTATATTTATTTCTGTCAACTTTAAAAACCAGCGAGGTATCATCAGCAAATAAGACTATATCACAAAAATCTTTAGCTAAAAAAGGGAGATCATTTACATAGACTAAAAATAAAAATGGACCTAATATTGATCCTTGCGGAACACCTAATTCGATCTTCGAACCTCTAGATCTTTCTTTACCAATATCAACTTTTTGAACTCTATCAGATAGATATGATTGCATAAGGTCCAGTGCCTTGTTATCAATTCCATAGTGTTTCAATTTGCTAATTAAAGTGCCATGATCTACACAATCAAAAGCTTTAGAAAGATCACAAAATATACCAATAGCGTTTTTTGCTTTATCCCAAGCATCGAATATATGTTTTAATAGAACTGTACCTGCATCTGTTGTCGATCTACCTTTGGTGAAGCCAAATTGATTTTTATGGAATAACCTATTAACGTTGAAGTGGCAGGTTAACTGAGCGAGAATTATTTTCTCAAAAATTTTACTAAATGCAGGAAGTACGGAAATTGGCCTGTAATTGGCCGGATCAGTGTGGCTACCAGATTTATAAAGAGGAACAAGTTTACTATATTTCATGAGATCAGGAAAAACTCCTGCGTCGACGCAACTATTGAAAATAAAGGCCAAACAAGGAGCCACTTCCTTGATGATTGAACTTAGTACTTTCGTTGAAATACCCCAGAGATCCTCTGTATTTTTGATATTAATTGATTTAAAAGTTTTCACTACATCATTAGCATTTACATGACTAAAGATAAAAACTTCATTACATTTTGCAACAGATGATTCTAACAATTCAACCGACAATGAGGGTGAGGAGTTTAGAGAACGGGTAACAACTTTAGGGATATCAGAAAAAAATGCATCAAAAGCATCGGCAATATCTTGATCTTGTATAAGGATTGAGTTATTAACTTTTAACCTAATTTCTCTATTACATGGCTTTGATTTACCAGTTTCGTTATTTATTAGTCTCCATGTTGCTTTTATTTTATTTGATGAATTTAGTATTTTATTCTTCAAGAATAGACATTTTGCTGTATTTCTTAAATGTTTTAGAGTAGTTAGTTACATACAAGAGAAAAGCAGGATCATGTAACATAGCTTTTCTATCACTATAAAGATCGTATAGTCTATCCCTACTTCTATGAATGCCGGGAGTGGCCCAATCAGTGAATCCGACCCTGTCTCTCACTGAGCATGTTTTAAGTTTGAATATTTCGCTGTGTTCTTTGTTTATAGCATTCAAGAGATTAGCAAAAAGATCATTAGGGTCATCAGAGCAAGATATATTAGCTAAGGTTAGTTCAACTTTACTTTGAAAATTCTTAATACGGCTCTCTGTGATAGGCCTGTAGGTATATTCCTGAACATTGTTATTATCTTTCAAATCGTTATCGCTATCGTTTAACGGTGCTGCCTGCTGACTAGATTACTTTTGCTAGTTTCACTCACTGAGCACGGCTACCCCGACCGACCCGATCGATTATAACCATAACTTATCTTCAAAAACAACATTTCATATTATGCGAGCTTCAAATAAAATGTTGCAGCTATTATTTAACATTAATCAAGTTTCAAGACAAATATTGCTAAAGTTCCGAGATTCAGCTAAGTTGACATTACTGACGAAAACAAGCCAGCTAATGACATTCCATAAGAAAGTAACATTGACATTCAATTATGTAATAACAGGAAATAATGAAATCTATTTGTCTATGGCTAGTTATATCGCAGAGTGCACGAGAATGCAGTTTTTGGTGGGACTCGATATAATATCGATGGCTCGATACTTATCACTTGATATTTTATCCTGTGATAATGCGTATCACTCGATTAAATATCACGTGATACTCAGAATTGGCTCCCTGTGCCCTTATTATTGTTAGAGTTTGACAGTACAGTCAGCAACGAGGGTCGTTGAACACACTGCAAAATTGAGAGAGCCAGGACCGATTGAAAGTTTTCTTAGCTAACTGACGTTATTTTAAACATTTTCTTAAAATGTTATGTTATAAAAGTCAGTGTTCACAATTCTTCTTATCTTGCTAAACGTCCCACGGGGTTTTTTAAAGCATTTCGTCTACCGTAACTCGTGGTCTCTGTGACATCCTTAGAAAGGCGTTATGCTTTGCTACGATGTATTTTTAGTCTACTGTTCTACCTTGGTAATATGGTTTCAGCTGCCAACCAGCCAACTTGTCAAAATTCAACACACACCTTTTTGTAAATACACCGTTCATTTATTTTAGTACCCTGCTGTTGTAAAAACCAGCTTAATTTAGTCCGGTATGAAAGAAGAGTTTCGATTGAATATTTTTGTTAACAATGCGGGAATTTTACGACATTCCATATGGAATACACGGCTCATGTGAGTTTTCTCCGTACATTTATGTCCTTTTTACATTAAATTCTTGAATTAATAAAAAACCAAATTCCACGTATAGAATATGCATAAAAATTGTGCAATATTAATAGAAACATTAAAATTATGTATTTAAATTTAACAAATAGACAACATTTTATCAATAACAATAATAACGAAAAATAATACCTAATAATTAAACAAATTAAATGACTATTTTAAAATTATCTACGGACAAATAAAAACATTTCTGTAAAAGCTGTTGTCAATAAAATGTCAGGCTTGTTGCCTCAGTAACATTTTTAGAAAGACTGGTTGTACACTGTCAGTCCCATTATTCGTGTTAGTTTCCAGACTTCACCATCGTCCGGATATTGAATTTACTGCGTGCAGAAGAGTTCAATGGTGCATTTGAAAGCGCCTTACGGCAAAAACTAATTACAATTATGAGATAGCAGCTCAGTAGCCTCCAGCAGCTAAGTTAAGCCATCGCTTATTAACATAAAAAATAATTCATGTAGGTATGTGTACCTAATTTAGTGTAGGTACTAATTCTGGTTAAAATATAACAGGACTGTGCTTAGATTCCTCTATTTTTTTAGGGCACATACCTTCCGACCTGGTTATAATAAACCTACCACTGACAAATGTGCGTAGATGTATCCTCTGAAATTTTCCATTCTTAAGCTTGTTTATCCAAGTTTGAAAAAGTTGGCGTGTCTTCCAAAAACTTCGCGGAAAAAATTACAACAATTTCCCTTCAGTGATTTCTTTTCACCGATGCTCCAGATAAGATACCCATTATACGAAATTTCGTCTATTGTACCTTCTACTTTCCGTAGACCCTTTATTGAAGTTGACCCCTAGATTGGACGGCTCGTTTAATCGGATCCCTATCGCGATCATAATCCGCCGGACCGATTCGCAAGCCCGAGTTAATCCACGGATTACACCAACTTTTGCGTTAATCGGTCAATAAGGTCCGCAACCTAATTCATAGCGTGTGGTGTGATGGACTCGTAATATGGATTGCTGTTTGGTGTACACTCGATCAGTGTTAGGTTTAATCCCAGTGGAAGCTTGCCTTGCGATTTTTGCCAACTCCACTATAATCTAATCTGTCCAAACTATGTATTAAACGATATTACATGAAATTTAAATTATATTTCGTAGCTCTGTATAGATTAAAAAATATGAAACTAAATGGTGTTCTGTACAAATAGGCATGTCGAAATTTTAAGAGACTTATAAGATCAAATGAGTTATCAAATGAAAGGACTTTTGATCATAAAAATCGAAAATTCTATTTTTTTAGGTATTTATTATGTAGTGAAATCGCTAACTTATAATATTTATTTTATTGACAAACTTTCGAAACCGCGTGAGTAAAACTCACACTTGACGAATCTTGTTCTCGCTCTTTCACTCCCCTTATAAGTCTCTACATTAATATCTAACACTCATTTCGTCACATATATTTTTCTTTCAATATAATTAATACCTGCAACTAAAACTGCAACTAACTTTGATACTATATCATAGTTTTGTAAGTGGTGCCTATTTTCATAGTCTAAAGTAAAAATATTTTTAACGCTAGCCATGAATGTACAGAAATCTCTCCGAGGGATATATTTTCCTAATAAGAAACGGTCAATAGCTCGAGCTCTGCAGCGAAATATACTCGTTGAATGTCACATCGCATTCTTGTCGATAAAAGCATCTTATTCACATTCGCTTATCGAATTCCTTCTGTTGAGTATGAAAATTTCCCCTATTACGAAAAGTGGACTCGAGTTATTCATCGTTGAACAGAAAAGAAATACAACATGATTGTAATAAGATTGAAAATGGTCCTATATAAATGTTGAAAATCAGTTACAAAACTTAGAGTACATTTTGAACCGAAAAACTTTTACGATACATAAATAAAAGAGATTGCTAAGTCGGTGATCAGCAAAAAAGTTTTCGTTGTTGTACTGTGCAAAGAATTATAAGAAATCCAAAGTCATTGGTTGTTCATTTCGTTTGGTTTCCGGGCCATCGAGTTTAGTGGAAGGGAAGAGCCATTGTGGAGCTGATAGTTTGGCCCGAATGACTAATTGTCCGTTTTTCAATGTTTACTAAACGCTTTTAAAGCTCGACGTTCTTTCAAATCTTGCTGATGTCGAAATAAGAAGTATTTTTTGGATTCACGTAGAATCTTAAATATAATTTTCTGTTACTTATATTTTCTGCAGGGGTATTTTAATTCGTCGGAAAGGCCTGCGGATTCGATATCGGAAACTTGTGACGAAGAACGGTATTTTAAACGGTCGGATTCGAATACTTTTGACATTCTAATTCGAATAATATTCTATGCGAGTTTCCGACAGCGTATCCCTGACGGAAACGATTCCGCCAATAGTTTTTGTTCGTGTTTACATAATATTTAAGGCTCAATTCAAGGATAAATCGTAGCTATTAATAGAAACGAGAGAATATGAGAGGAATCTATTTAATCGTGATGATTTTCTGCCTATGATTAATTTTTTAGGTTAGGTACCTACCTACCTATCTTTGTTTACAAAAAATGTAAACAATACGATTCAAGTCTTATTTTGCTATTGAATAAATAGAACTTAATACATATGATTAGTTGTTTCTTATAATAATTTAACAGCTTCTATTTGTTTAGCTTGTATTATTATCCCTAGCAAAGTAAACAAAACAAAATTAAAATCAATAAAAGTTGCGACCTTGAAAAAAGTATTTCCAACATTGATTCAAATTTTTGACAAAAACTTGGTTTGAAACCTTAAGTATTGTTTTTACACAAAACATTCTTCAGGGATAATAAATATATAGGAAAATATGTTTTAAGGCTCTAAGAAGCTAGTTTTTGTAACTAGAACACTACATAATGGTATCGTAGACAGTGAATAAAAAGTAATAATTACAAAGGCGATTTTTATGATTACTTCTTCATCCTTCATTATAAGCTACATTTGGCGAAAAGCCTGGTCAAAATGGTAACACTTTTCTCCATCGTAATGGTAAAAAAGAAGTTGAAGTCATGTTTACGAAGTATATTTGAACAATTAAATATCAATGTGAATGTGAACGTGTGTTTAGCCTAAAGTCACAATGATTTAGTGACTGATTTGTTTCTTGATTTTTCTTGAAGCAAATTTAACATACCTAATCAAAAAATACCAAAAAATATTCCATATAATAATTTCTACTAGTTTCTACCATTTCAAAACAGTCTCCGTAAATGCACATTTTCCATCAAGCCGCGGATTCGCTTCGGATACTTTCGATTCTCTATCCGAAAGGAAATCAAAATAGCGTTTTATGGATTCGACGGAATCGAATTCGAATCCGACGGTTTTCAATAGGAAACGAATCGAATGAATTAAAATACCCCTCTGAACTGCTTTTTTTAAAATAAATAATAAATAATTCTTTATGTGTCTGCAACACATGATCCATTTTACACTAAAGGAAAATAAGATAAAAACATTACAAAATAATACAGAAATATAAAAAAAGGGAGGATAATAGGGAGGATAATATTTTTGTGTTAACGTAGCAACCTCCTAATTTTATGAGTGTAAGCCCGTTTTTGTTTTTCCAAATCAGTAGGTAAGTTTTTTCATCAAAATTCTAAACACGAATTTTACAAACAGAATAACGGCCAATGTAATCAGAAAACAAATTTTAAAATTTTCAATTCTAAAAACAGTATGATAAAATTCAGTTGTCAGGGACATTAAGAAAATTGCAAGAAACCCTCGGAGGCAATAAGCAATAGAAATCGTTTTGTACGAGCGCGGACAATTACATTCGGGATAGGACGATCCCTCTTTCAATTCACATTTCTTTATTGGAATCGAAACGATTAGTATCCTCTGTGGATTCATCTTGATTGCATTTAATAGTTTTATCTCTGTCCGTTTAGTCACTCGTGTTTTCTTCCATAAAGTAACGAGTTCCACAAACAAATATACCATTAATAAAAGGTTCAGGTTAATTTTGTAAATCACCACAACACCGGTATGAATTTAAATTAGAAAAGTTGTCGAAAATGGCCCCATTAAACTTATTTTCCCTTGCGTGGGTAGGTCTCAAAGCAATTTGCGGTATGAAGATATCCACATTTTTGTAGATCAAATAAACAGTTTCCCCCCAACGGTTAGGTACTCCGTAACTCCGCAATAATGTAGGTTATGTTATGAAACTTTCGACGATACATATTAAATTGGATGGCAGCAGTTTCTGTAGGAAGGAGTATTTCTGCTGCCGATTCTGTGAGCGTATGGAATGTAATTGAGGCGCGCCATCCACCTCCCAGGTCCCACAGGAGTGTGGCGGGTGTGTACAACATCTAGTGCTCTATACTATACCAAGCCCGCTAAAGCATTTGCATGAATTTTGAATTCTCGATCGGAGTGTCATCATGGATGGCTTAAGGCGTGTTTGTTTGCGTTGTATTTTATCATGAACTAAATTCAACGTTTCCTTGGCAACTTCAAATCTGATGGCTTAAACTTGTTTACGATCTTACACCCAAATCGTGTTGCTAGCAATATTTATATTGATAAAGAGTTGAAAGCTAAATTGATTCGTGCATAAGGCTATTATGTAACTATAATAATACCCATTGGCTATTACTGATTGAGGTTTACCACAGGTTTTTAGAACTTTTTTCTCAGAAGAACTTTTTTGCGTTCAAACTCATTCAGATTATTCATTCACAAACTTTATAATAGGTTTCAGAAAGGCTGCCTTCCTGTAGGCTTCTTGGAGTCTTTATCTTCAGGTATGATGAAAGAACACGCGGTCACGTCTCTTAGTGCAATATTAAAGTACCCCCGCAGCTTTCACATCATATCTCATTTCAGTTATTCATTTCGAAATTGAGATACAACGATATGACATGCTCGTAGGTAATATTCAGAGTTTTTGACTGAATTATTGAGAGCACACCTGGTGCTGGTCTGAGAGTATATTATCAGTTAAGTCACATTTTCATAAATTAACTCAATTAGATATATGGTTTATTAGCACAAATACAATCAAACGTAGTGAATATAGTTAGGTATAGACGTAGACTGGGAATAGAAATATACAAGTCCTCAGCACAAATAATAGAAAATAAATAATACTGGTCAATCCACATAGCTTCATAGCTAGCCCGCTAAGCAGAGTATGTGTTAAATAAGGGCTAGATGACTGACATAATATGATAACAATATATTACATAGATAGAGCTATAAATTGATTCGATTACAACAGGCACGTGCAATTAATATTGCCATTTACTCCCATCGTGTAGGTAATCTAGGAAAGTAGTTATTGAGAATTTTAGTAAAGTAAAGTAATAAAGTATTCCTTTTCTTTCTTTGTACTATTTCGACTGCAAGTCATACCATTGATCATCAATTGCAAGGCCTCCGAGCGAGATGTTTAATAATATAATATATAATAATGCTGGACAATCCACACATCATCATCTAGCCCCAATGTAAGCAGAGCTTGTGTTATGGGTACTAGATGACTCATATACATAATACAATATTATTAAATAGATAGATATTTTTTATTATAAGTACATAGAAAACAACCAGAACCCCTGATCAAATATCTGCAGATCGTACAAATATTTGTCCCGAGGCGGGAATCGAACCCGCAACCCCCTGCGTCGCAGGCGGACCTTCGCCCACCGCGCCACAGTGGTCGTCAAAATATAACTACGTTAGTAAGTACTATATGCCTAGTCATTTTATGATAAAAAGTTAGATATAAATTTATAAAAAAGTCAATTTGTTAACAGTATATTAATATAAATAATAATTTACATATTTGATCTGGATTAGTGACATCGATTGAGGACAGCAAGTCAGCAGTTTCATGGTTGATTAATGAATGGGTTTTTAATTCCTCTATTGTAGTAATTGGGAGTTTTCTTTTGCAAACGACAGTTCTTAGATCTTAAAACAGCCATTATTTCCTAATTTATCACTTAATATTGTCTTATATAATTTCATGATACTTTCTTTGTACGAGGAGTCATCTCAGCTTGCGGGATGCGAACATAGGTAATAATATTTATTTTGTTAGATATATGTATAACTAAAAATAAATCGATAAAACGAAAACAAAATAAGCTACATATGTAAATTAAGCCATTAAGCCTATATTTTATTATTATTATTATTCATTTATTTCCGGCAACATTAGTCTAGTACAAGATGGAAAATACTTAAAAACTAAGGCCCATATAAAATATATACCTTAACCTAACATATCTATATCTATATCTATACTAATATTATAAAGAGGAAAGATTTGATTCTTTGTATAATTGTTTGTTTGTTTGAATTGAATAGGCTCCGAAACTACTGGACCAATTTGAAAAATTCTTTCACCATTAGAATCGTAAATTTTCCGTGATGAACATAGGCTATATAATATTTTCAAAAAAGTTAGGGATCCGCATGAAAAATGCAATAATTGAACCGTGCGCTGTATATTCAACCTCTTTTTCCATTATAGCGCGTCATAATAGAAAAAGATGTTGTATATTAGCGCACGGTGCTTGCTTTTTCTCTACGGCCAGTGTCAGTTATGGAGTGTCGAGTCAATGTCAAAAACCCCAATGCTGTTAAAAAAAGTAAGGGATCCGTATGAAAACTGTGAAACGCATCGTGTGAGTGTATAATTTCTGAAATTTTTGTTTAATACCCGTGCGAAGCCGGGGCGGACCGCTAGTATACAATAAACCTAATTACTAACACGTAATGATGCAATATGTGCTGCGACCGGTAATCGTCCGCGAAAACGCCGGAACAGCACATTCTTCGGCCAGAATTCTTCATTAGTGAAGGTCGAAATATTCGCAGTTGGAACACGCACCACAAATGATTTAAAATCATTATGACGCGACTCCAACCGCTCGACCCTCACCAAGATGTTGGTCTTCGTCTTCACGTATTCCACGATCTCCTCCACCTTCGTGGTATAGTGAAGCCTGGATACGTAGAGCAACGTCGCAGGCACGGCCGGCTGCAACAAGTAGTAAGGTCCGGTCGGTGCGACGCCGCGCTGGTTTCGGCTACTGGGCTTCTTCTTCCTCCGCACTACCTCAGTGACTCGTATATAGCGTACGTAGCCTTATTACCTTTATTTTAGGTGTAATCGAACTATTTCCAAACTTTTTAGGAAGAAAACATCAGGGATTTCATTATCAAATTAAATAAATATAAACCACTAGCCTTTCCCGCGTAATACCTGGTAAACTTAAACTACCTTTTTCGACATTCAAATGCAAACTAGGGCGAAGCTATAAATTTTTCGGCTAAATCACCGACTAACGTCAATTTGACTCCTGACGACCGCTTCATTAGCGGTCTTGTTGGAGCATATCACACACCGGCCAAAACATTTTTGAAAATGTACCGTAATCATTGGTCCTGTTAGTTGAAAAAGTTGAAGGTTTTACCAAATTCAAACGATGGAAAGAGATCTCTTAGTTCGAGTCTCCTTGGTCAAAATTACCATACCTACATATTTTGTGGTTCCAAATTCAAACAATTACACCACTGAGAATAATGCACATTACTCCCATGAGAATTGTGTTGTCGTAATTATTAGAATAATTTACACATTTCATTACGTTAGATAAGATGAATAAATAAATAAATAAAAATACATCGAAAACACGAAAAATGCTAGGACAAATTATAATCCACTCATTATTTGCAGCAGAGCTTGTGATGTGATGACTGAGTTTTAGTTGTTTTAGCACCATAAGTAGCATCTTATAGAAATTAGCTTCGGAACCAATTTCTGGCTCAGTTCTGGTACATTTATTACTCATAAAAAATATTATCTTCACTGAATGAGAGCCAATTTTATAGAATATTTTCTAAAGTGTTTCATCTACATTTCTTCCCGAATCGTTGGTAAATGTGGCAATGAATCGAGGGAGTACCCAGCTAAACAGTGACCGAGCAATAAATACGTATTCCCAAGGTAACCATGCTAATTTCTTTCATATACGAAATATTGTAGGGGTGGAATAAAAGGTCAAACTGCGAACCAAATTGGATGGCATTTAATTATGGCGTACCTATTTAATAAACTTAATGTAAGGTTAGGTTTATAAAATAGTTCTAGTTATTTAACAGACGGTGCTTAAAAACTACAGTAACTAGAAGTTTTTTTAAGAACCCCGCGCAAAACTTTCTCTGAAAAGATAAAAAAAAAACTCAATTACTTACCCATGAAACTATAAATAAGTTCGGAAGGAGTATCAGAACAAAATAAAATGAAGCACTCCAATCAAGCAAGCATGCCAATCAATCAAATAGTATGCTGGCCATCGCCATTACGGCTATAGACACCAACTGATGAACTCTATTGTAAACAAACCAAAATAAACGGAAAACGCCGTCTTGTGTGGTCAGATGTTGCAAAAGTCACAATGGGTTTGTCAGTAAAAAACACCGGATCACATTTCGTAGATAAATTTCTTATATCACCAACTTATTTTATCGATTTGACGCAAAATTATTATCAACATATAAATCAAACTACAAGCACAAAATCTCGCCAGTGCTGCCAACATGTAAACATGTAAATTTTCCAGTAAGTGTGGGAGGATATTAAAAATGTTTTAATTCTCATATTTTATTGACTTTAAATTATGAATCAGGTATATAGGCATTTCTTTATCATCCTGGTTATACCTATAAAATAATATGTATTAAGTATTCGAAATATAATTAGGATATTGAATTTCAGTTTGTAATATCTATACAATACGAATTTCGAAATATGTTTGTTTTTTATTTGAGCTAACCTCCAAAATAGCTGAACCCATTTGGATAATACTTTAAGTGACGATCATGCTACGCAGATGTTATAACGAGATTAACGGTAGCCGTGGGGCATAACTAAAAGTCAATATTTTTTCAGATTTCCGGGTGACGAAAATTGGAAGTTAAATTGAATTCGCATAATCAGAGAATCTCATAATTAAAATAATTTGAATCCCACTAAATCTAGTGTAGCATGCAGTGTGCATGAAGATTTTTCATGTAAAAGCATGCGGGCATTATGGTATACATACATAATTTTTTATTTATAATGTAATGTATCAATAAACAATGAATATGAGAATAATGTATATTTTTTCACATAACATTTCATTGATCTTCCCAGTAACAATCATAAAATATGGCTGCAAATGTACATTTAAATAATTATATTTTTTTTTATATATTGGTTAGGCATTTCCATAGGAACAACGTATGCGAAGCCGCAGGCAGAAAATGTTGTCAGCCAGTTAATAAGCACAAAGAGTAATTTATTCAAACTAAAATTAGACATGGAATGAGACTTTGGATGTGTTTGTTACTTCTGCACACACACTCAGAGGCCTGAACAGATTTTGTTGAAATTTCTTCGATTAGCAAATAGGGGTAGTTACTATTTAATCCCGGGAAGTACAGTGTTCTGTTCTGTTCTTGTGGGACAATAAAATTCACTGCAGTTAGCACCATAAAGCGCTGACGTAAATTGAAAATTATAAAAAGTAGGTCTAATAAACACGATTACCGTGGCTAAAGCAGTACCTAAAATGTTTCATTATAATTTACATATTCATATTAATAAGTGAACAATTATTAGGAAGAATATTTATAAAAAATATGGGTAATTTTTTCTTCTGTTGGCAACTCTCTATACACTGACACTCAATGTCATTCCGCCATTGATAGGATTCAAGTTTGATTTGACAGGATTCTATCCGTACTTTTCATAAATCCATGTACTTACCTACTTTCTGCGAAGAGATTAATTTCACTGTCTGTATTTGTTGTTTGGCGCTCTCAAGGTCAAAATCAAGTATTTTGGTGTCATGCTTGATGATGTCTCATGGAGCGATTCACTTTGTTAGATTTTTCATTTTGTGGTTTTTATTTTACAAACTACTTCTTTGGATCTTATCAGGAGGAGATACAAAAAATTGGGAGAGGTGTTTCTGCAAAGTAACGCCTTAGTATATTATTTAGTTTTCACCTCCCTACATAGTATACTACAAAGTCGCTTCCC
The DNA here is from genome assembly GCA_963931895.1 of Eupithecia pulchellata. Lineage (NCBI taxonomy): Eukaryota > Metazoa > Arthropoda > Insecta > Lepidoptera > Geometridae > Eupithecia > Eupithecia pulchellata. The sequence continues at coordinate 8,064,288 of OZ007529.1, forward strand.
GCTGTCTGTCTGTTTGTCCCCATGTACATTTAGATACACTACGCAATGGATTTTGATGTAAGCGGTTTTTTAATAGATATAATGATTAAAGAGAAAGGTTTTTGTATCAGCATTGCACCCGTACGAAGCCTGAGAGGATCGCTAGTTTCGAATAACTTCCTTAGACCACAATCTCACCTGATGCTTAGTGATAATTAGGCCCACGATCAAACACCGTAGAAATAAATGTACCTATTGAATTGAACGGTATCACGGAGGTCTAGAAGACACCAGTCTTGTAGATGCCCAGGTTGTGCGGGAAAACAGAAGCAGCCAGCGAGGTCGAAAGTGGTCAGTGCTACGAATTATAAAGGAAGAAGGAACCCGATTAGTATAAGAGGAAGGAATATCCACAATCTAAGCGTAATATGCTTCTGCTTATCCCGGAGTGTAAGCAGGATTATGGGATCAAGTAATGAAGTTCCTAGGAACATTCTCAGAAATTTATCTTTGAAATAAAAGATCGAGAGACTAGTACAGGTTTTCAGATTCAGATGTCGCTAACTTAATTTCTTTATTTTATTTATTTATTTTACAAGTGGACTTACAGCTAAACCAAAACGTCCAAGGCTAAATAATGTAAATAAGGACGTTAGAAAAACTTATTTATTTTAGAAATGTGGTATATCTTCTTGTATTTATAAAAAATATTCAGATAGATATCTAGGGATGGCAATAAATTGAGGTCGTGAAATTGTAGGGATGTTTGTGCCAGCGAGACGACGACATGGCAACTCTTTTCGACCACAGTCAAAATAATTACAGTATCCACACTCAAGGTTCATGTTCACACGTTGTTTGTGCCAAATCTTATACAACTATCGAATAACCATAATATTTATATTAAAAACTATCTAATAATCAAACTCAGGGCTCTCTAGAACTTTCGTCAAAATAACGGAAAATACAGGGTCTAAAAAAAACTTGAACGAATGACTATAATTAATTACCTTCCTACTTAATTATTTGTATCATTAGGTTTTTAGGGTGGGAGCTCTTAACCCCAATCCGCTAGTATATATAAACACGTTAGAAAATACTTTTACTAGCCAAGCCCAAGTTAACAAGAGTAGCAGTAGGACTTGATTACTTTCGATGTGTTGGTCGTTTTCTATGTATAATATAAAATATCTGTATTATGTAATAACATTATATTATATACAACAGTCATCTAGTACCCATAACGCAAGCTCTGCTTAGCTTGGGGCTAGATGATGAATGATGTGTGGCTTGTCCGGCATTATTTTAATTATATTGTATTAAGTATATCGGTCAGCAAGTACACATAACACAAGCTCTGCTTAGCTTGAGGTTAAGATGAAGCGTTGATTGTCCAGCATTATTTATTTATTCCTGGCAGCTAATTCTCGCGGCAACGCAGAGTGTTGCCGCGGGCAGTATCTATTCAGAAATGTTGTTGTTCTGCTTTAACATCTACTGTGATGCGAGTCTCTATAACATCCACAGGAATGTGTCTTGATTTAATCCCAGCGTATTAGGAGACTTAGAACTGTCACTGGCGAGATATATCACTGCTCTAATTGAGTATATCATTGTATTACTGGAAAATTACTGATGGAAAGAGTAAGCTTATTACGCCGGGAGACAGTTACTGATTACGGCTTAATTACAATTTCATAAATGTATGAAAGATTCGTTTTATTATAATGCATGACATAATTACAAGAGGCGTCATGATTAACAAAGAAAATTAAACTTGAACAATTGAAACATTTTTTCTAATGATGTCCGTTGGGGTGTGGCAGGCGAAGGTCAGGAGGTTGCGGGTTCGATTCCCGTCTTGGACAAATGTTTATACCATCTACAATTGTTTGTTCTGGGCATTTTCTGTGTATGTATTGTGTGTGTATTAAGTATATCACTAACTCTGCTTAGCAAGGGGCTAGATGATGCTGTGTAATTGTCCCTCAATATTTATTTAGGCTTATTAATTATGCACTTTAGTCAAATTCTGTATTACAAATTATTATCAAATATGAATATAAATGTTATCGAATTTCTCTTTTGTATATAGCGTAACTGTTATAGTTATTAAAGCGTGTTTTTGAATTGTAATATTAGATATTTTTAGTGTCTAGTTAATCTTACTTAATTTAGGATTTATAACTCTACTTACCATAAAAATTACATAGTTTTTATATTTAAATAGTCGAGCTATCTGCCGACTGTAGCAAATAAACTAGGGGGAGCTGAAATAAACAATCCAGAACAGTTGTTAGATAAAAACGATAATTTACCTACCTACGAGATTGCCAAAAGCTCAAAGAAATTATTCACCTAATTTCTTTGGCTTTTGGCAATCTCTATAACCAATATTTTTTTATTACTAAGTGCGAGTTCAGACTGAATATTAAGTTTCCGCTCTGGAGCTTTTAGTATAATTATTTTTCCATGTATTGCTTTTATGGCCCTTTTCAATTATAAGTGTCCCTGTGGTGCTGTTGCCAAATATGTCCATGTCATGGTCATGACTTATACCCATAACACAAACTCTACTTAACTTGGGGCTAGATGATACTATGTGGATTCCATGATCTCGGGGCATATAGCGCCGGTCCTTTGGGAGGGCCGTAGCCAGCACAAAGGCCCTTTATGAGTGTAAATTTTAAAGGGCTACACTAGGGGTTATCATATAATTTTTATTTTATTTAAAAACAGTTCATTTATTTTATTTAGTGATGTGGCAAATAAATGATATATCTATGAATATCTATGTCTACTAAACATACAAACCGGTCACTTTATCATAATATTATGACCATTTTAAATAATTAATATTAGAGTCGTAATGTATACAACATTAAGATTATGACTCTACTTACGATTGTGATAAGATAAGTAAACTATCGTATTAGGTGTGCCTGTCGCCTGTCATAATAGGTGAACAATTTTTGAATAACATAACTAAAATAATTCATTATTCTTGAATTAGATGGTTTGTTATTTAAATCTTATAAATTTTGTCCTAATTTTTTTCTAGTCTTTCAACATAAGTCTTCCACTATTTTCGGTCCTTCCATGCGGGTCCATTCTAGAACTGCTACCCTTTAGATATCATTTGCCTTTACTTTCTTCCTCGGAGGTACCTTTAGGTATTATTTTTGTCCACTAAACTTCTACCATTCTTCTCGTAGCATGTGTCATGTCCAGCGCCATTTAAGTTGTTTGTACACTGTTTGTATGTTTTTAATTTCATTTTACTTTGTAAGTTTTGTAGTTTAACTCTATCTCTTCTTTTGGAGTGAAAAGTACACTATTTATATTTATCATGAATTTACTATACAGGATGCATTTTTGAGACGGGACAATGAAGACAATTTTCTTTCTGACTGTAATTTTTTTTCAATATCTGACCTAATTTTTAAATAGCTGGTAGTCTATTGACTACTAAATAAACACAGTTTGATAATAGGTTTTCTACTCACTCTTTCAATTAGTAATTGATTTATACCTAAGTCAGAAGGTCCAAAGGTTCCTTTAAGAAAGTTGGAAATGACTACAGAAACTACTTTTCATTCGAATGATATAAATTATTCACATTACTCATTCTTTGACCCTTTTCTGTGAAATTGGGAAAGTATACTATTCCAATAAACATTTCAATGCCCGAATGCCTTTTGAATGCCTGAAAGCAGCAGATGTATTAAATCTGGAGCTTTCAACAATTTTACTTCTAAAACGAAGAAAAAGAATTAACGCAAAATACAAGTAGGTAAGTAGGTACATTAAATAATGATAAAATATTATTGTATTTATGTGAGTAGGAATCTACATTTTTTTTGTGTGACCTAGAGTAAAATAAAGAACGAAATATGAACTAGGTAAGATTTAGGCATTATGTAAAGTGAAGCGATTATAATTTACAACAATATTTAGTAATTTAGTTACATGATGATGTTTTCCTAGCCATATTTCGGCCACAGAGGCCAGTCTCAGCGGTGATTCATCATCACATCATCATCACCAGCCTATAATAGTCCACCGCTGGACATAGGCCTCCCCTAATGAGCGCCATAGATGGCATCATTATTTGGGGGTTATTGCCCATAATCCCCACGCTGGGCATGCGGGTTAGGGATCGCAGTTCGGTGTAGTTGTTCTGCAGAAGGCGCTGCTGCCCGCCCCCCGCTGTGTTTCCCTTAGTCGCCTCTTACGACACCCACGGGAAGAGTTGGGGTGGTGAAATTCTATGCCGGCACCACACGGCAATCAGCGGTGATTAGCAGGACAATAGTGGACAAGTGTGCTCGTAAATACCGAAACATCTCTATTTCCTCACCTATACGTACGTACCATATCATTAAACTAAAATTTACACTAAATCAAACCAACGTTTTGTATAATCAAGTCAAATAATAGATAACATTGGATTGATTGGACTTGGTTATTCCCTTTCCATTTGTCAAAAGCGATTGGAAATGAAAGCCGCGTCGGAAATTAAATGTAGGCAGTCATTGACATCCTTTTGATTTACACTACTCCGGCCTATCGATCCTAAACGACTTCCGATTCAATACACAGCGCCACTAAAACTTATTTACGTGCACAAAGGGATGTGTATCAAAATATCCTCCTATTATGCCGGGGGGGTACACCTTTCAACTTCCTCATAAACTACATATTCCATTCTGAATATTTTTATCATATCTTAATAAATTAACCAATAGTAAATATCTTATGCATGGTTTTGAAATTTTTTGTACACGATTACGGTGTTACAACGGGAAATCTTTTCAAAATTTAATCTATATTTTCTTCAACTCTCCAAGTTCGCAGATAATCTACATACCGTCTATGACTTTGCATTTGAGAAAGGTGAATGCTATCTTCGGAGTGTATAAATTAAACAATTTATAGCACACTTTCAAGATAAAAGCAGTGCATGTTAGAGAGGCAACTTTTTACTCGCCTTGCTTTTTATGCTACCCACAGTGGACTACCATTTACAAGCCATAAATTTCGCGAGTAGAATACTGCGGCGAGTACGCTAAAATATCAAATAAACAACATTAAATTCAAAGGAACGGGTACAAAACAACGATATTATTTTCAAAAATATTTATTCTCTTGAATTTACTATTATAATGATAGTTTACCAAGGATAGGTATTTGCAGGAATTACTTATTACAAAGGTAGCAACCTACAATGTGCCGTGGATGTCTATGTACATGGAAGATCAGGAAGTCAGTGAATAATCAAATTATATACTACCTACCTAACCTACCTTTTTTATATCCGAGTCAAATATTTCAATACAGTTTGCAAAAATTCACAAAACGTTCTCCCTATGTTAACTATACAGAAAAAAAATTGTTGAATCGTCACCATTAACCTATACACTTTCACATGCCTACGAATCGTATCGTGTAAAAATGCCTAACAAGTAAGCTACGTTAAGTTTAATTTACCTCGAAGATTATGTACATATACTTATGGGCCCTTAAATCACTAGTGCATAGACGGATATCATCTTAGAACTAGAGTCCATATAGTGAGAAGGAGAGTGTAGATGAGATTTGTGTAGTTGGGCTGAGCGTCGCTGGAGAGAGCGGAGGCGTGGCAGTCGGCCTCGTCGGCGCGCAGCTGCAGTAGGGAGACGCGTCTCCCGTGCTGGTCCTTGCAGGAGGCACTACGTACGGCACGCCGCAGCTCCGCGCCAGCCTCGTTCTCCTGCAGCCAGCGCCGCAGCCACGCCCCGAGCCACGCCAGCTCGCACTCACATTGCAGCGGATTCCCCGTCAGTATCAAACCACCTGTACACAAATGAATCTTTAAGTCACCTCGCAAACCTCGCCTCGCAAATTGCGGTTTGACGATTTAGCCTCGTCTAGAAAAGTTTCGAGAGGCGTATTAAGAATTAAAACTCATTACGAAGAGTTGCGGTGCTGGGTTCAGTGCGCGGCGAGAGACTGTAAATTTTAATAAAATACAAGCCTTCACCCGCGGCTCGTCCGCGCTATCGTAAATATTTAATCGAGTATCTAACTCACTTTTGAGATATCGCTGAGTTAATTAGATGCCTGTTGAGCAAAGGAGTTACGTGTACAAAAACGTTGATAAAGGATTGCCTTGTAGGTTTCGTGAGAAAATTGTTATGTAGCTATTTGAAGGTTTGTTTAAAAATCTTAATTATTTAATGATCGTGTTATAGAAATGTTAAGAGATTTTAGAAGAAGTAAATTTTTACAAACCTGAAAGTAATTTGGTGGCTACGTGACTCCAACTTGTGAAATTCGGGTAAAATATGCCGGGATTGAGGGTCGTAAGCTGATTATAGCTCAAGTCGAGCCCCAGTTGTGGTATCTGACCCAAGTGCCGCATGAACGACGTCGGAAGTTTTTTCAGAGACGTATCTGTGATTCTGATAAAAATCTCTTGGCTTCCTTCGAACGGTTGGAACGCGTCGTCGCATATTTTTCGCAGCTTCGTACCTCGTATTTCTAGGTAACGGATGTTGACTGCATCGATTCCATGAAGCTGCGTGTTCATAAAGTCATCCGTCCAATCTACCACCAGTTTGTACAAGGAGGGGAGCGAGGAAGTCACGTTCGAGATACGGAATGTGGAGTGATTTATATTGGACCACGATTGAATGTGCAAGGAACGCAAGGATATTAAGGGACGGAAGGAATCATTGTCTATTATGTCTAAATATTTAAGTCCATTCAAATTTAAATGAGCTAAACTATTTAACCATTTAAAACTATTTGGCGTTATTCTCACGATTGGATTATACGACAAGTCGAGAGTGTTGAGACTATTCAAGTGAATCCACATCTTTGGCACTAAAGAGGTTAGACGATTATGACTTAGATCTAAATGGCGAATACCCACTAATCGCTTTACATCAGTCTCCCGAAAACTGCTAATGTAATTGGATGTCAAATTGAGAATGGTTAAATTCATCAAAGGTAGATAAGGCACCGACTTTAGGCTTATATTTGCAATGTTCAAATGCCTCAAGTTAGGTAGATTGTGAAACAGTTCTTTGAAGTTTGCTCTAACCGGGTTGGAGCTGAGGTCTAACTGACGAAGTCCGCCGATGCTGGAAAATGTGTTATCTGATAGAACTGTTAGCAGATTGTGACCTAAATTTAAGCTCAATAGAAACTGCGTGTTTCTGAATATAATACTGTCTAGATACTCTATACGATTGTACGACAAATCGAGATAGCGCAGCGTAAAACCAATTTGGGAGAGCGCAGTGACAGGGAACAGAGATATGTCGTTGTTGCTCATATCTAGATGTTCTATAATCGTATTCTTGAAAATGTCTCTCGGTAATAATCTTAAGTTATTATGGCTTATCTTTAGATATCGTAATTTATTCAAATTGTAAAACTGTTCGACGGAGAACTGGGATATATAATTTTGAGAAAGATCTAGAATTTGAAGCGAAATAAGATCGCTGAACGATTTTCTCTTGACAGTGTGAATATTATTGTTATGTAAATCTAATATTTCTAAATTGACAGCTTCACCGAAAGCCTCGCTCGGTATTATCGTGATTTTATTATGTGATAAAATAATTTGTCGGATCGAGAGCTCGACAGCGATGAAGAAATTGTTTGGCACTTCGAAGAGCTGGTTGTACGAGCCGTCGAATATGTTAATTGACGTTGTTGATTCTCCGTCAAAGCGGTGGATATAGTTCCTACTCACGTTCAACGTAAACGTTACGTCCACGCTAGATACGTTGCAAAGTGCCTGCATCGGTAAATAAGTTAAGTTATTGCTCTGGAGTTCTAATATTTCCAGTTTTGGTAAATTAGCAAAGGTCTCGGTTTCCATCGCATCGATTACGTTACCCGCAAGAGATAAATATCTTAAGTTTGGTAAGTTTCTGAAACTGTGCTTAGTTAAGTTGCTGATTCGGTTGTAAGATAAATCTAAGTTTCTTAAGTCTGGCATGTGAGCAAATGTTCCCTTGTGCAATGAACTTAAAAAATTGTAAGCTATTCTTATGTTGCTCAGAGAGAGCGATACATTCTGATGTTCGCTATTCACGACTATCTCGACAATTCTATTGTACTCTAAATTCAAATATTTTATGTATGGAAATGCAGCTATTTCTGATAATATCAGGATATGAAAGTCATTGTTGTCAAAGGAAAGCCAGCTCAAATTTTCTAGACCTTCTTGAATCTCAAAGGGAAAGTGTCCACTAAAAAGCGTGGAAGAAGACTCAAGCACGTGTAAAGAACTCGTGAGATTGGAAAATGCTTGCGGATGTACGTAGTACAGATCGTTAAAACTTAGATTTATCTCTTTCACCGGCATGCTGGCCGGAAAAACGTTCATATAAATCTGTGCAATCCTGTTACCTCTCAAGTTAATAGTGCCGAGGGAAGTGGACCACTCTAAAAATTCGTTTGGTAACAAATTAGATATCCTGTTGTAGCTTAAGTCGAGGTAACGAATGGAGCCGGGTTCGAGCGTCTGAAGCGCGGAGGGTATTGAAGTTAAAAAGTTGCCCGCCAGCGAGAGGGTCTGGATGCGCGGCGGGAGAGAGGGCGCTTCGTCCAGCCGGTTGTAAGCCAGAGACAAATGGCGGAGGCGCGCTACCTCCCCCAGGCTGTCCGGCAACTCACACAAATTGTTGTGCTCCACTTCGAGATGCTCTAGAGAGTTTTTCAACGATAAAAACAGATCCCGGCTAATAGAACTCAATTTATTATACGAAACGGACAATCTCTCTATTCGATTGTTTGAGAATACCGCCCTGGGAATAACCGACAACTCGTTAAGGTCGAGGATGATTTGTCTTATCTGAATGTCTTTCAAGACATTAATTTCCGAGGAATCATTAATTCTATTATTACTTAGATCTAACTTTTCTATTCTTTTTGTTTTGTTGCTCGAACAACGTGTTTGGTTATTGTAGGTGATAAAATTGTGTCGTAAATGTACTGATTGTAGCCTAGGGAGATTAAAAAGTAAATCACAGGATAGTTCATGAAGGAAGTTGTTGGATAGTTTGAGGATGGTGATAGAGGGGGGGAGGGCGTCGTGGCTGATGCTTCGCAGGTGGTTTCCCTCTAGGTCCAGCTGCACCAGGTGGTAGAGCGCCGTGAAAGCTTGCGGGATCAGCTCTGTTATCTGATTATTACTCAAGGACAAACTAGTCAAGGTCTCTTCCAAATGGTGCCATCTAATTTCGGGTCCAACGTGCACTATATTATTGCTAGAAAGAAAAAACATTAGTCAATACCAGAGAGCTTCAGTGAGGAACTTTAATACAATGTAGTTTAAAACTTGTGCTTACTTCTGCAGATTTAACCAGTTTAAAACTTTTAAATCTTTTAAACCCTGCTGCGGTACTTCAGTGAATTCGTTGTAACCGAGGTCTAAAGATGCCAGTGTTGCAGCCATAGAACTGGAAAAGATTTTCTTTTATCATTTAAGCTCTGTATTTTTCGAACTCTTTTATCTTTTGGGCTTCTTGTGTACGTACCTAAATGCGTAAAGTTCTATGAAATACAGTTTATTCGCGACTAAAACCAGAGTTTGCAATCTCAGTCCATCTAATGCACTCTCTGGGATGATTTCTAGATTAGACATGCTGATATCCAAATGTTGAAGCTCTATCCGTGGCCATTCTGAAACAAGTATTCATAGTCGTAAATGTTGTTTATAGCATCCATCGGGCTTATTACGATAAATCGCTACAAATATGGGTGGTTATTCATTTCCATCAACTTGCAATAAATTAGATCAATCAAGTGTAAAGCATTCCGTAATTTTTGAGTAGATAGGTTAAATAAACTATGCCTACTGGCCAATGCTAAAGGTTTATTACCTTTCCAACGTTACAAGTGTCAAATGACAAAGCCTACCTACATAAATGACAAGTGTTTAAGATTTACTAATAAAAAATGAGTTCACTAATAAATAAAGCCTGAATAAATGCTCAGGCAAAACAAAACTTAATTCTCAAAGTCTATTATAACGTCGCCTGTGTGAAAACACATCAAGCAGCTTTTTTGTACCTACACTAACAATGACACAGCTGCGTTCGCGTGAGCTCTATAAACTGCTTTAAAATGAAGCACGCTGAGTCTATGCTATAAGCATCGTTTCCGGCTAAATTCTATTTCACGGCAACATTTTCAGTTGAAAATAAAAGAAAAGCGAACATTAAATGTTACGAGTTGGGTTAATATCACCAGCTCTTGGCAATAGTATAAAGTAAAATTATAAAATTAGAAATGAATTATGGCTGTATCATTGATAAAAGCAGATACATATTATCTGTGATTGGTTCTGGATCAGGACGTAAGCAATATTTAAAAATCCTTTTAGTTGGTTTAAAATCTGAAAGACAAAGTTGAAAACGATTGATGAATCATTATTACCATTTCATCATCATGCAGGATGTATTTACATGTGTGAGCGAGCTTTAAAAGGAAATGGATTTGTCATCAGTTATATTTAAATACTTAATTATTATTATTTAATTGACCAGTCATAATATTTTAAATATAATTGATGACAATAACGCAGTAAATTTTCTTTCTTTTCTCTTGAATGGCAGGGTTTTTGTCTACAGTAGTCTGGTGTGAGTGTAGTTTATCTTAGTAACAATGATACCGTTTTTCGCGAAACAAAAGAAAGTGTAATAATAAGGAAAGCGATGTGGTTTTTCAGGCTCATAACCCACAAAATAAGTCTGTTATGTTTTACCATTGTTATGTAGTGCCACAATTTTATTTTTCCCAGCAGGCGTTTTTCCTTTGAGTGTACAGTCGTGTGTAGCGACGTATAAAAATAATTCTACGAGTGTATATGCCATAGGTAGCAATATTTGGGTTTTGCCATCGGTTGCAAAACCCTTATGGGATCGCTTTGGGTCTGTTTTGTGTTTTGAATCTTTAATATCTCAGAAACTACTGCAGCTATTAACTTGAAATTTGAAATAATAATACATTTTGTGCGCCCGCACATATTTATAGAAAAATAAATGAAAATAAATAAAAAATCAAAATGAAGATTTTCCATACAAATTTTGAAAATGAAATTTTAAATGGGACCTACGAAGTCGAAAGTGGTATCAAATGAAAGGTACTCGTTTGTAGATTTCAAAATAGTTTTTGAAATTTCGGTAGATTTTATACTTTTTAAAATATTTTGAAAAAGGTCAAAAAAATGACCGTTCCCCCCCCTATCTCCGAAGATTGCAGAGCGATCGACGTGATATGTACCAAGTGTTTGTAGATTTGGATCTATCTAGTCTGTAAAAGTAATACTTTTTGAAATATGGTCAAAAAAGGGCGAGAAAATTTTCTAAAGGGGTACCCCACCGAGTTGGGTATCAAATGAAAGGTATTGGTTTGTGCATTCCAATACAGTTTTTGAAATTTCGATAGATTTTACACTTTTTGATATATTTTGAAAAAGGTCGAAAAATTGACCGGTACCCCCAACTTTGCAGAACCCTCTAACTCCGAACTTTGCAGAGCGATCGATGTGATACATACTAAGTGTTTGTAGATATGGATCTATATTTTACACGAAAAATATAGAGAAGTCTGTTAAAATAATACTTTTAAAAATATGATCAAAAAGAGGGGGGATCTTTTTCTAAAGGGTAGACTACCCCACCGAATGAGGTATCAAATGAAAGGTATCGACTTGCACATTCTTAAACAGTTTTTGAAATTTCGATAGGTTTTAAAATTTTCGAAATATTTCGAAAATAGTCGAAAAAATGACCATTCCCCCCCTTATGTCCGAAGATTGCAGAGTGATCGATGTAAAATGTACTAAGAGTTTGTAGATATAGATCTATATTTTACAGGAAAAATATAGAAAAGTCTGTAAACAAAACAAAACAGGTTTTGAAAATCGTCTAAGTTTCATACTTAGTGAAAATACGTTGAAAAAATCGAAAAAAAAAATAATTGTAGGCCTACCCACTTATTTACCTACCCACTTAACTCTCTAGTATGTGTTATGGGTAGTTCCACTTTTTGAGAAAATTAATGTATCCTGGATAATCCACACAGCATCATTTAGCAAAAAGCTAAGCAAAGCTTGTGTTATTGGTACTACTATGATAGCTGTTATACTTAATATAATAATGTATATGTATCACATTAGATGATTTTTTTTTGCGTACGTAGAAAAGGACTAGAACACCCGAACAAATAATCTGCAGATCGTACAAATATTAGTCCCGAGGCGGGAATCAAACCGCCACCTCCTGCGTCGTAGGCGGACCTTGGCCTACCGCGCCAAGACGTCGCGTCGTCAATATACCGTCAAGTACCTACCTATACGACACAAGTTCAAAACCCTCGACGCGCGAGTTACACTCGCACTTGTCGTACTTGTTTTTGTATGTATGTGTTGTGTCATATGTGTGTATTAAAGTCCTAACTAATAAAACAATATAACGAATGATATTCGTTTGACCACCGTAGAGAAGGTACATATAAAGTAATGGATGAAAACCGGAATAAACCCAATCATAAAAACTTTATTTGGGTCAGCTATTCATAATTTTAATGAGACACTCATCTCTGTCATATAAGGCTTGTTTCAGATTACTGTAGGTACCTACAATAACGACGACTTTAACATACTGATTTTGATTCTTTTTTATAATTCACTTATTCGAAAAGAGAGAACTTGGTTATTTTACACAGCTATTGAAATTGATTCCTCCTAATCTAGGTTTATGCGGAACAAGCTCGTTTTTATTTGTTTAATGTAGGTTGTACGTTGTACCTATACGTAGGTACATACGAAATTTAGTTTAACAATACAAACTTTCACGACCCACTTTGCGCAGAGATCATGAGGTCTGAAGACACTAAGGTGCATGTCTAACCGAATATAATAGTTAGACCTATAGGTTTCGGGTACCTGGTTTCAAGTTAGTTTGTAACACGCAATACACCTCTAGACGAAATAGGATCTCTATGTTAGTCATAATCGGAGGGATCATATTATAGGCCCTATTCGTCGCCGCAAATGGCTTAGATGCCATCGTCATGAGCTAAATCGAATATCTATTTTATGACGATTGGTATCTTTCTTGGTTAAATATTTATGATCCTAATTTGCAGAGTCAGCTCAGTAAACATTTCATCGAAACGATATTTACGTAAGGGAAACGGACAATAAACCTGAGGGCACATCCGGCGTACCTACGAAAATGTATGTAATGAACTGTCAAAACAAATCGACACTGCAACATCTGTTGTTTTCCATGCCGTGTTGTGATGAATTTGATATTGTGCTGCGATACCTGCTTATTTACGAAATTAGATGTCGGCCATTTTTGTTTGCCGTTCGTATTTCTTATTGGTAAAAAGAGAACCGAGGGTTTTTCTAATATAAATTTTTATGTTTATGTTTTAAGTACCTAGTTGTGTAGTTAGTAGTAATGAAATTACACATATATTTAGTTGCTTGGACAGATTATCTATACAATGTACACCTATCCTAACGGGCCCACGCAATGCAATAGAGTAGGTATATTTTAGTCTAGTTAAATCTTATGATAATTAATATTTTATGGATATAGGTGTTAATAAATATTTTTTTAATTAATTGAAACGAGGCATGCACTGATGTATTTGTTATTAAGAAATTCATATATTAACATTATCATAAATAATAATTGTTAAAAAGGGATGCAGGACCGGACCTAGGGCCTTGGAACCTAGATTCCTAGACCGAGGTCCGTGGAGTACCGACACAGGTTCTACAGGCTCTACAGGTTTTTAAAAAAATATTTGAGTCTGGTCGAAGCACCTTGTGACCCAAGAACTAGTCATTATCTAGCGCAGTGCATCAGCATTACCATACAGCGAGCCATGGCAGCCAGCGTCTTGAGAACGCTTCGGAATAGTACTGATATTAATAAGTTGAGCTACCCGTGGTTTGTTTACAGCAGTCTTCAATTAGTTGAATTGTTTCAATTGTAAATACTAGTTGTAATTTAGTCATTTAATTGCAATTTTCTTTATCATTAAAAATAAATACTTGAACAATGTTGTCTGTCTACTGCCGCCAACTGTGAATAAGCACGTACCTATTAGAAGCCTCACGGGCTTGCAATTACATAGGCTGTAGATACACATTAATTAGTATGCAGCGGTGGGATCTGATAAATAGGCAGGGCAAATAGATTTATGAGCTAGTAAATTTCTAGATGTGTGGTTATATTCCGAGCCTACGCTTCTAAAATCACTCTGTTTGAAAATAAGCAGCAAGCTACGTCGGCGATGGAAATCGGAAACCCATTTGAGCCGTATTTCACTGTTAGGACTTGGGAATTTTGATGGTTTAGCCGCAAAATCGATCATAGAGCTAATTTTGAGATTTAGGTCGAGTAGTAATTTAATGCTTCTGATTATGCAGAATATAAATGACAATTTACTGCTTACTCTATCGAATTACCATAGCAACCTGTCAACCATGCAAAAAATTACGAAATTGATCTAAGATTGACCTAATAACATTGAGATGACGACGTTTATAGTCTAGACGTTAACTATCGATGGTGGAAGACCATGCCTGTTACTGGATACAGCCACTGGATCCAGTCATAAAAAGTCATATTATCACCTGAGCTTTCACTTGCAGTATTGCTATCTGTTTGATATTATACATTTAATTGAATAAACAAAGATCTGACGAGTGGAGATGGAAATATTGATTACATCCATCGATTTGTAAGCCTTCAAATAATGATTAGAGATTTTGTTAATAAATGTAGCTGTTGGTATTTACTAGATATCAGTGGAGTTACCTGGAAATCTGTGCAAAGGCACGACGATGTATGACATTTACTAGATTCGGATTCGTTGATTTTTACTATATATCAGTGGAGTTGATGGTTTTTGCTATTTATCATTGGAGTCGTTGGTATTTACTGTATATCAGTGGAGATACCTGGAAATCTGTGCAAGGGCACGGCTATGCATGACATGTGCTTAGCTCGACAGGAGCAGAGCGGGCTGCGCGCGCAAGCCTCCAGCTTTTCCGGCGCCAGCGCACCCACCAGTAGGCACGCCACCAGCGCCGCACGCTGCCACACTCGCGTGCACCAACCATCGCCAAGCACCATCACTGCAACAAATTATCATGCTGACCTAACCATCGCTAAGGATCACAGCTAAACACCATTGGAACGTTAATAACACATCACCACATCATCACATCGCGAGTCTTTAATAGTCCATTGCTGGATATAGGCCTCCCCTAATGAGTGCCATAGATGACATTATTAATTTGGGGGTAATTATGATTAATAATTAACGGGTATTTATCGCGTTTTTTTTTCTCGACGTTGGGGTTAATTCGTCGTAATCCCCACGCGTGGCATTCGGGTTGGGGATCGCAGTTCGGTGGAGTTGTTCTGCAGAGAGCCCTGCTGCCCACCCCCCGGTTTGTTTTTCCCTTAGTCGCCTCTTACGACACTCACGGGAAGAGTAGGGGTGGTGAAATTCTATGCCCGCACTACACGGCAAACGTTAATGACATTATAATGTTATTAACGTTCCAATGGTATATAATAACTACCGGGACGGAGGTGGTAACCTTCACAACATTGTAACTAACGTGGAAGCAGGTGGCGGGGTACTAAAACGATACATCATTGGTTGGACTAAAAATTTTAGCGTTAGGAGCGACTCTAGGGGACTCTCTAACACTGAAACTTTCATTTCGCCGATCTTTAGAAGTTCAATATATCTTTGTCGCCGATACATTCCGGCAACTTTAAAGAGACGATTTTATCTTTGTTAAAATTAACCCCTTAAATAACTTTTGAGACCCTTGGTCCGTGGGGAACCTGGAGAGCCTGGGGCTCTCCGGGGTGAACGTCTGGTCGAAGCGAAGTGTGACCCGAGAGCTGGTCAATATCTGGCGCAGCGCATCAGCATTGCCATACAGCGAGGCAATGCAGCCAGCAACTTGGGTACACTTCCAACTGGTATTGATACGTATCAATCAAGCTGCATGTAGTTTGTTTGCACACTACATGCAGCTTGATTGATGCAAACAGTCTGCAGTTAGCTCAATTATTTTAATTGTAAATACAAGTTCTAATTTGGTTATTTAATTATAATTTTCTTAGTCAATAAAGGTTTTACCCTATTAAAAAAAGTCTATTAAAATCTAAAGTCTATTATGAGTTTTATTATAAGTAGGTAAAAGAGTTTGGAACTCTTGAGCTTATAATAAAACTTTTGAAACCATCATGAATATTATAACATTAAAGTTATTTATGATAGACTGCCTCCAACTGTCTTGCACTACGGAGAATGACGGGTAGCAAAAATTTAATTTGATATTATTTTTCTAATTTAATGTTTCATCGTAAAAACATCGTACTTTATCGTAAATACAAGAATAAAGAATTCAGTACGATTTATAATAAAAATGTAATTAAACCTGATTATTTACGAGATTTCCTTTTTTTATTTTAAGCCTGAGAAGCGTACCGAGTACCGAGATGGAAAAATAACATAGTTGACACATTTCAACGCATACGAGAGAGAAAGCAAATACCTACTTAGCTTGCTAATTTAACCTAATATTAAATGTATGTACACGTGAGGCCACAGAACTATTATAGTTATTTATTACTATTATTACGATATAGTTATTCCTTACCATATCACATCATCATCATCATCATGATGTCTGTATAATTGTTAATAACTAAAAAAACTAAAAATCGTCAGGAGTTTTTTGAACGGGTTAAAAAGTTGGCATAAACCTCCTCCCACTCCCCATTTTATTTTGGAAATCCATGCACCAAACACTCTGTCTGTCTAATGATAGAAAATAATTAACAGCGCTGTTCTTGTTTAAATGGGAACATGAATACTACGCCACAAACGGTCTTGATTATTACGTATAGCAATTGAATTTTGTTGAAAACGTGAAGAGGTACTAGTCCGATCAGAAAAAGTAGCAAGGTAGGTTATCTAGTATATTAAATCACTTAGAGAAAATTAACACGTACCTACTACAATTTACAGGGGCAGTGTAAACTACGGGAGCTAATTTCTATGAAAATGAATGGTTTATGGTAAAATTTACAAGTACCAGAACCGCACCGCAGCGACAAAACGTGGTTACGCAGTGGTTACGTAAGTGAAACACGAGGTCGGGACTAACTATATCGTAAGGGCAACGCAACTATCACCCACACCTTGCACCAGCTGGCGCCGGCCGGCAACATCGCAAACACAACACACGTAGCCACTGCTTTACCAACTTTTTTAGTTGCGATGTGGTTTGGTTGATAAAAGTTAAGTTAATTAATTAATGTCAGCCGGACAAATCAACCAAAAAACAATTTGAACAGCAATATATGTTTGGCATCTAAACTATCAGCAATAGTTTATGACAGCAATTAAATAATAATGATCAGTAAAAAATAGCCGTTTGATCAACAATATTTATGGGGGGCGTGAATATGCGTAAAATTCACAATTGTGTCCGTAAGTTCATGGAGCGAGTGCCGACAAACGTTGCCATGTAAGAAATCCTAGTACCCGAGTGTAGCTCTACCTAACGAGTAAAATGTCTTTTTCTAAATAACAAATATACAATGTCTTTTATTTGATTAAACGACTGGAACTCCCAAAACTTTGGTCCCGAGGCGGCATTCGAACCCCCAACATCCTGCGTCACAGGCGGACCTTCGCCCACTGTGGCACAGCGTTCGTTTATTTAGGTATATTATAGTACCTACACAATCTTTCTACGAGCGTACCAAGTCTACATGAGACACCTCACTCATTGAGGTAATACTCGCTGCTGTTACAGCATAGAGATCGTATCAATCAACAACTTTCTGTATTTTGAAGAAAAAGTTTAATTCCTTTTTGAATAGACAAGCATACTTTTATAGATAACCTTTGTGCTTATGCATACGCACAAGATACCAACAGAAAATGATACAATTTGTCACATTTATTAGGCACCACACCACCTTTCTACCACCTCGTTTGTGTCTACTGTCATTATAAGTCTTCTTCATATAAAACGTCAATGGTCCTCGAAAACGTATATTATAAGCTTATTGTGTTCTTTGGTACTAAGCCTACTGATCCTATTAGAGTACCTACTCAAGTTAATCACGTTTTGATTGTCGGCATATGCCTCACACATTTTAAATGAAATACCCACGGACTCAAAAAACATCGATTGGAATATGTGTTTATGTTACTTGTATATTAAATAGCCTGCTTGATCTTAGATATAATAAAATAATAGGTAACATTGCCCTGATAAGCTTAAATAAATAAAAAGCTTTTCCTCATTCCATCCTTCTATTGATTTTCTGATAAAATTTCCCTCGCATTTAGTCAAAGGTCAGATTGCTCATTGGATTTGGTCTGATTAAGCGAATTTCATCAAAATCCGGCTCGAAACAAAGGTCTCATTTAAAAGTTTTACTAAAAGTATTTGAGACCGTAATCAAAATAAAACTGTTATTTGATTTTGTATTTTCGGACCAGAAGTGCGAAATAGATTCCAATCAATGAAAATGTAAATATCAATACATACTTTATTTCAACATGAACTCATTTGCCTGCCATTTATTATTTATAAATCGACGTTGATACTAGAATAATATGAATGGGTCCCGCTCGTTCGCCGAAGTTGACAACATGACTGATGCCGGAGATTTACTTTCATTGTGAATTATTCCAAAGATTTTCCAAATACACTTAAAAGTGGCGGATGATCCGATTACCGCACTTGGAAATTTTCCCAGATTACCATTAAGGTGGAAATCTCAGGGAAAACTTTTGCCACTCTTAGCAGATTCTTTGATATAATTTCACAATCTTATCTTATTATATCAAATCTTATCTAATTATATTTACACACTTTTTACTTTAGCACTTTGTGCGTATTTTACCCTGTTCCATCTCTTAATTGTAGATCTACCTGATAAAAGTTTAAAATTATAATATATTTTTATACGGATTCAAACTTTGATACCCGACTACCTATGTGATTCACATTATTTTGTTCATTCGCAAAGTAATGTGATATTTGTTGTATAATTATTATGTTTATTGTGTAATTGTGTAGTAGGTATTAATGAGAGCATTAAAGCGGCAGTGTCATTATAAACAAATTTAAACTGACCACAACGACAACGGGAAAGCGCAAAGCATTTCATATAGTCCATCAGAATATACAAGGCTTAACAGTCAAATAGGTACTAGAAATAGAACTTTTTTTGAATTATTTGAATTTAAATGACATGTGCATAACAGAATAGGTACCTACTTAATTTTGAATTATCAGTTACTTCACTTTAAGCATAGCTATTATTTTGCAGGTTTCTATATAAACGGAACGGAAAGATTTTGTAAACCTTACTATAAAGGGGACTATTAATTGAATTTGAACGGTAATATCGTGTGTGTATATCGCCCGCCGAATGTAATGTAGTATAGAAGTTTTCATCTCATTGTTATTGATGGATTCTTTTTCAAATATTCCACCTAAAGAAAATATCTATACTAATATTATAAAGAGGAAAGATTTGATTGTTTGTTTGTTTGTTTGTTTGAATTGAATAGGCTCCGAAACTACTGGACCGATTTGAAAAATTCTTTCACCATTAGAATCCTAAATTTTCCGTGATGAACATAGGCTATATAGTATTTTCAAAAAAGTTAGGGGTCCGTATGAAAAATTCAATAATTGAACCCTGCGCTGAATATTCAACCTCTTTTTCTATTATGGCACGTCAGAATAGAAAAAGAGGTTTAATAGCGCACGGTGCTTGCTTTTTCTCTACGGCCAGTGTCAGTTATGGAGTGTCGAGTCAATGTCAAAAATCCCAATGCTGTTAGAAAAAGTAAGGGATCCGTATGAAAACTGTGAAACACATCGTGTCAGTGTGTATAATTTCTGAAATTTTTCTTTAATACCCGTGCGAAGCCGGGGCGGGCCGCTAGTCTATTATAATCTGAAACTTTCTTTTCAATATAAAATTACGAATTGAATACTGTAAAATTTTAACTTTTAAGAAGTACCTATAAAACAATGCATTAATTTATTCTTTGAGAGAGTGTTCTGCAGAGGGCGTTGCTGCCCGCCCCCTTTACGTTATCTCTGACGAACAAAGGCATTTTCGAAAAAGTCAGGGATCCGTGTGCCATAATATGACCGAACATGTATGTATGTAGAAATTTATAATTTTGGTTATATACCTGCCCGGGCCGACCGCTAGTTATTTAAAAAAAACACTTCTTATGTCGACGGAGGTTTGATAAACACAAAACGATGACGCTTAGCTTTCATAACACCATTAAAATTTTCGCAGACAGAGGCCTGTCTCACCCACGTAATTGTACCGGACAACAATAACACCATAACGAAGAGAATCATCTTCGCACTACACGAATTACAACTTTGGCCTCTAAATTACACTGTTATGGGACCAAAATGGCCAGTAAAGTGGTTTGGTGCTGGACCCACTATCGTGCGGCTAATAGAAGTGTGCCTAGCGCAAATCCGTGATAAGCCCTTTAATGTGACATACAAGCGCTGGACTCGTGTAACCGCGGGGAGTGGCGTGTTGCCGGCATTTATCGGCATTGAAATGCGGTATAAAAATGTAGGTACTGCAGCTTTATATTTTTTTTTATTCCTTCTAGAAATCACAGCTTTAATTGTTGCTGTCGTATTTTGAATAATTTCCTGTACAATTGCACTAATATTATAAATGCGAAGGTTAGTGCCGTTGCGCAGATGTTTGGAGAAGGCTACGCCAAAACTGAATAAATCAAGCTAATATTTTGCAGCCATTGGAATTACGGGGATAACTTTTATTACAATAAGGCCTGCGAAGTCACGGGTAGCCGCTTACTTAGTAAAAAAAACTGATACTAAACCTTATTCGACATCATTATTCATATAAAAGCTAGGTCTTATTTAAATTAATTTATTTTAAAATTTTGAGAGAACTAACAGCTTGGCAAATATAATTTATGACAAAAGTGATGTGTAACTGACGGCTAATTATAAGTTTTCTCGCACTAAAACCAATAAATAAGTATAACCTCAAATTTTTTGTGTACGACAAAACAACAAAAAACCAACAATATTCATATCTCGAACCGTGCTAGTCAGTTATTTTTTCCTGCAGTTATATTTGCTGGTTGGAAGTTACTCGGTTTACTGGTTGTCCCAGATATTAAACTCGATAAAGTCCGCTGAACAACTTTAAATAACTACAATACTTTCCAGTGTTCAAGCGCTGGCAAATAACGAAGTTTCGACACTTCAGCTGTTGGATATTAAAGCCATTAAAGGTTCACATGCCCTGTTCGACTGTCTGTGCGACTGGAATCAAATCGGTTGCATGGAAATAATATAAGTAGTGTCCCTCAGCTCAGGGATGATTCTCTAGAGTACAATAGATAATAGTATCGCATCGCCGTACATAGCGTAAGTACCTAAGTAAATACATATAAAATAAATAAATAATGCTAGACATTTCACACAGCGTCACCTAGCCCTAAGCAAAGCAGAGCTTGTGTTATGGGTATTAGATGACCGATATACATAATACAATATATTAAATAGATAGACATAAAACGACCAGAACACCCTGAACAATCGTACAAATATTTGTACAGATCGAACACACAACCTCCTGCGTCACAGGTGGACCTTCGCCCACCGAGCCACAGAGGTCGACATAATTTAATAATAATAAGGTGAAGAAATTAATATATTATTTAAGTATTCGAGACAAAATCACGTACTTTTTTCGCAATTTTTCTATCTAGGACCATTCGCACGACATCATCTTATAGACCGCAGACTTTGTTTTATGGGTAGGTGCGTACCTAGGTACTAATAACTATTGTAATTACGATACACATATCGCATAATACATCCTACACATAAAATAACTGGTATTGGATCGCGTCCGTTGTAAAATATTTATTATATGACACAGTTTTTTATACTTAGTTCGATAACCCGATGTTAATTTCTACATATCGTAGAAACATTTGTCCTAAGGCGGGAATAGAACTCGCAACCTCCTGCGGCGGACCTTGGCCCGCTTCGCCAATGTCGTCGGAACTATCCTCAAATCTCAATGACCTGCAAAGTTCTAGCACTCGCTAGGTAACTACCCAAATTGCATCTGCACTGCAAAGGGAATCAGTGATGCAAGATGAACGTCGAGCTAATCCGTCGGGATTACGAAACTGTGTGGGAGATCTAATATCTAGTACTTATCAGCACCAGTGTTGGTCTCCCGCACAATAATGTAAACCTTGTTTGTTGGGACCATTACTAAATTGTTGTATTGCCATCTGTCAGCAAATATTGATCAGTTTTAAGGAGGAATTCTTAAACAAAATAGCTCCATAGTTATGTTATAGACGGAAAGCAGATATAAAAAGGCAAAGTGCAAGTTAGACTCACACACGAAGGGTTCCGGACTAAAGCAAACTATACCTTACAATCAGAAAACGTAATTTATAATTTTTCTTAGTGTGCCAAGAAGCTCTTTATTAGGTATGTCAGTAAAGCCCAGTTTGGGAACCTCCTAGGTATGATATTAACTTTATTTTATGAGTATTATTTGTAATTGAAGCAACCAAATTTTATGTATTACGAAGTATCACGGTTCAAGATATGACGTACCTATATCATTGTTAAGGTTAAGAAAAACAAAAAATCTGTGAAACGCGAAAACGTTTAGAAATCCTTGCTCTGTGAAAATTCACCTATTACGTTTCACGAGATAGGTACAGCCCACTGACAGACAGACAACAAATAAGTAGCGGAGGCTTAGTACCTAATAGGGTCCTGTTGGTACCCTTTTGTTACGGAACCCCAAAATGCCATATTATTATTACAAACTCAAAGCCCGACGGTTTTAAAAATTTATCACTACTTTTCATATTTCATTTTAAACAGGTTGAAATGACTTAGTATTACCGTATGCCACTTATCATCGTTATACCGACGACGCTGGTATGTACATGCCCGAATTCATTCCATTGCAGAATTCCACGCCTTGCAAGAATTGCAGGGCCATGGCAGTCGCTATCACAATGCAGTGATATTATTCAGCTATTAAAGGAGATCTTTCTGGAAAATTCTTTTTAAATTTTTAACGCTTTTATGCAATAATTCGCAGAAGTCAGCTTTGGACGCTTGATGCGTGAATCAAGGACTCGAATTGTTTGCTTTAACCCCAAATACGGTTTTAAGTTAAATTGTTATTAAGAATACAAAATTACATTAACAAATTAAAAATATATTAATTGTACTTCGAAGAATAGTAAGGTACTAATTAGGCAACGAAAATGTTTATAAATTCGAAATAACCTGAGCCTATAATTTCCTTCGTAATAAATTAAATTATAGTAAGTTTCCAAAGAATAGTAAACCTTAAAAATGCAAAATTTCAAGTTGTGCCTCATTTGATTTCTTTAAATAGAAAGGTCAACGGCCAGTATTGTCTCTCTTTATCTGGCACATCATGTCTGGCCGATATAGATATATCTGACATATTCATTGATGGGTATAGGAACGCGGTACTATTAGGGTTACTATCCAGGAGTAGTATATGGGGTAGTCTGAAACAATGGGAGTTATGAAAAGTGCTCAATTTTGAAAAAAAAAATAAAACATAAATAAGTCTGCCTGCCTAAAAAAAGATAATAATTTTTTTAATTCCTCTGGAAAAGTGAAATTTCGAAGAAAAACCATTTAGGGCTTCTATAGTAAATAAATAAAATATGTACGCGGACTATGTGTCCAAAGTTGTCGGAACATTTTCCATTGGAACATTTTCAAAAATATACTAAAAACAAAACAAGACAAGTTTCAGTAAAAGAGGATTTAATAGCTTACCTTTCGTGTAGTCCGTAACTGAATTCATAAAGTTGAATTTGTAAATATTAAATTATGAAGGCTATGTGCTCGAAAATATTACAAGACAACAGCTTTGGGCACATAGCCGTCATACATACTATATAGTACATACATACTATCAGGCACTATATAATTATTCTAAGATATTACAGCTGTGAACAAAATCCAATAAAATTTTAAAATAAAAAGCCGGTAATAATTTAGCGAAGGGGAGAGGTTACTGCAGATCGCAATGGTTAATGGTCCCACTGCAATATATGTAAGATTTATCGTTTCTTCTCCAGCTCGATACCGCTCGTAAACGCTGAAATATTTGATCTGAATAGAATTTAAATCTTCTCTAAAGAATAGTTTATTATGGTTTTAAGGTCACCTAATTCAATAGATTCGTGTGATTGTTTATCATTCAATTTATGATGTTTGGTTCAACGAAATTTAAAATAAGTGGCATTTTTTATGGAAACGCCTTTGGAAGATTGAAGTTCACTAAAATGCTATGTAGCTACAAAGCACATATATAAATATTTATTAAGCAATTTTATTGCACAAAGTTTTAAGGTATATAAATAAACGGCCTATTATGCTCAAAAATCGAAAATGTGTCATGCATGTCTAAAAATTGCGTACAATCTCAGTTGTTTTATATCAAGAGCACCTGAATAAGCATACCGAGAAAAAATAATCATCTCTTTTTCTCCCACATTAGTTCCAAACGATAATTTTAATTTCGGGCACTCGCCATTTTTAAATTTATTTTTGTCAGCGCGGAAGAATAATAAGTTATTCAATAAAATCGCAATACTTACGAGTGAATTTGCTATGTATAACTTTAGCTTTATTTATATTTTAGAGTTGTTGTTGCACTTGCGAAATACACAGGATGGCGTTATGTGTCACCTTAACAAAGAACTGTCAAAGTTTAAAACGTCCAGCTTTGTCTAAATGTGTATTGATTCCAAATGGCAACTCCAAATGGCATTTCAAGTGGCAACAGTACAGCGTGGTCTCACTACGGTAAGCACGTATAAGTATTTAAATATTTGCTAGGAATAACGAGAGGCCATGTCATCGAGTTATTATGTAGACTACTTTTTCCCAGCCTGGTTTGTTTAGCATATTTTCCTTGATCCTAATTCAGTATATATAGTGTATATTCAACGTCAATACAATGAAAGCTGTAAGGGACGGTTCTATCGCTGGACTGACGATGGAAGGGTATCTCCGGAATACCTGACGCTAGCTGGCTGGAATTTGCTGAGTTGAGACAGCTCAGATTACAAAGCGAAGTTATATTTCGGAGTCAATAAATCCGAAAAAAGGTTTCTTACTTCTGAATACTGAAATGTTACTCAGATTAAAGCATGGCTCAAGTGCGATTTTGTAACAGATTTACATTGAAAATTTACAAAAATACGCATTGGTTCATCATCATTGCGCTTTTGAATCTATAAAAGATGATTCAAATGATTTCTTGAATTTGGCTTAGAGTCAGTGGAACAATTTTGCGCATTGCTGAAAAGACCTAATACTAAGACCTAATACGGGATCTATAGATACTATTTGGGGTATACATAATGTTAATCTTGCGGAACGAGTAAGTAATTGTGGACACTCCATAGGTGCAGCAACATTTAGCCCCAAGCTAAGCAGAGCTTGTGTTAGCACTAGATGACTGATATACTTAGTAGTACCTTCCTTATATTACTGATAGGTACAGTTGCGTTCATCGTTAGCTGAAGCCATGATCAAAGCCTCGATATTACACTAGTTTTAGTTGGTTGAATTGATTATAAAACGGCTTGCTATCTTCCTTTTATCCGCATATTTTCATTTAAAATAGTTCTGTATTCATAAAAATTCAAATATCCCCCTTCAAAGGGGGGTAAGCTAACAATGAAAAATACTATCACTGTAATCACTGTAAAAATAAATTGAATAATTAACAATAACTGCCATTAAAGTACCTTTTAACATATATGTTCGAGTAAATGTATGGCATGAATCAAGATTAAGAGTTTGTACATACAGTACACTACAGACACCTAAGTATACGATGAGTATGCGCGCGTACTGTACTGAATGGAAGTAAAATTTCCTTTCATCAAAACAATAATTTTCCTTAAATATTTGAAAAATAATGTACCTACAATTTCTTTTTCGCCGCCTATTATTTTTTGTTGTGCCGCACGAAATTGTTCCATCTTTTGAAGTCTGTATTGTTCAAAGAACTCAAATAATAAGCGGCACCACTTCATAAAATACGAAGGAAAATAATAAATGCGAAATACTTGCGATTCATCCAATAATTATGTTCTACGTAGGTACCTATATCTACTAATAAAAAGCACAGAATTTTACTTACGAATAGTTATTAAGTTAAATCACATCTCAAAATCACCACACTAATCCAAAGTTTCATAAATTTATAACTTCCGAGGTTTCATTTGTTAAA
Organism: Eupithecia pulchellata; assembly: GCA_963931895.1. Lineage (NCBI taxonomy): Eukaryota > Metazoa > Arthropoda > Insecta > Lepidoptera > Geometridae > Eupithecia > Eupithecia pulchellata. Next base: position 8,090,699 of record OZ007529.1, read on the forward strand.
TTTAGGTGTTAAATTCACTTTGAACGAGGCTTAAAATTTTCAGTGACATTTTAAAGTTCTCTGTTCGAAGTGATAGTGGTCCACTGGAGCAGTCAGCGGGAGCACAGAACGCGACCGATCTCGGGGGCGGGTAGCTTCGGACTGAGTGCCAAGGCTGCGAGCGGCGGGAGGCGCTACCCCACACAGGTAGGAGGACTCAGCCTTATCATATCATCAACTAATTCCTGATGTATCTTGACGTTTGCCTTGGCCTTTGTGGCGACCGCTTCGTTTGTCCACTGTTGCTCTATAAGATTATATCAATCAAGGGTGCGTATTGAATTTCCGAGATTTCCGTTTTACTGCATCATACGGCTTCTGTTATTGCAAATTAATATCACGTGTCCGTCTTCAATCATAAACTTTATGGGATAGTTTTATGTTGGATTTTATTACCTACTTTTGATAATATAGAATTGAAATTATTCATAGAATACGTTTAAGGATTTTTTCTTGACCCTAAATGGGTGTATTCTTTCGTGCCATGTTAACAGGGTAAAATTTTTGTCAAGTCCACAAATCCCATGGTTTCAAGCACAATAAAAAAGTCGGTCAAGCATAAGAGGGTAGATTCGCGTTGAACCAGATCCTTACCCAGTCCTTTAGCTGATTAAGCCATCAAATACTATAGTTATGGAAAGACAATATTGCCCTTTCGTAAATATGTGTCCCTTTTTCCACGACGGAAGGGCAACATCCCGTGATTTTACTAAATAAATATTTGTAGTAGATCCACTGAACCGATTTCTATATGTTTTTCTCTATCGGAAGTCGGTTGTCCCATCTCGCATGCGCGATTTAGTTTCACGCTTAATACACTGAAGGATGAGACACAAACATTAAAATACGAATGGGCCTCACGGGATTTGTAGTTGTAAACAGTGGTGTGATTGCGGTCACTGTGGAGTTTACGGGACGCAAAAAAATTATGTTTTTTTTTTCAAGGTCAAGGTCATTGACCTTTGACCTAAGGTTCAATGCACCTTAGATAAGTGACCTTGAGTCATTAACCTCAAGGTCACTGAACTTTTTTTGTAAAAACGATGGTTTTCGCTGGAGTCGATACCGGAAAATTAAATTAATCATTTTCGTGCACATGTCAGTGACCTTTGAGGTCAAGGTCGCTGACCTTTTTTGTAAAATCGTTGGTTTTTGCTGGAGTCGATGCCGAAAAGTTAAATTAATGATTTTCGAGCACATGTCAGTGACCTTTGAGGTCAAGGTCACTGACCTTTTTTGTAAAAACGTTGGATTTCGCTAGAGTCGATACCGGAAAGTTAAATTAATCATTTTCGAGCACATGTCAGTGACCTTTGAGGTCAAGGTCGCTGACCTTTTTTGTAAAATCGTTGGTTTTTGCTGGAGTCGATGCCGGAAAGTTTCAGGATCGCGATAGCTCCGGCGCTGCGGGAAGTGCAGCCTCTCCGCCATTGCGTAACAAGGGACAGGCACCGCGCGAGCCACAGCGGCTGAGGCTGGTCGCCGAAGGCGACCAAAAAGCCGAAGCTGCGGAGGTGAGCGCCCCTTCGCGCCTCCGGCTTATTATATACACTCTAGGGGCGCCACGCACAAGACCACGTGGAGTCGGGGTACTCTGTATCGGATCCGCCAATCAAATTGAACCTAATCAACTCTTATCGGAATGCTCTGTATCGGTATCTGTATCGGACACAGTTTGATCTCTAGCGCCGAGGTCATTGAACTTTGGGGTCAATCAGCTGAACCAAAGTTGCACCCCTAGTGACCCTCTTTCTGATGGCATAAGAAAAAATATATGTTATATATATATAAAAAAAATACATGTCGAAAATTTTCTAAGTCTTTTTCGCCTTTAAACTGAACGACATACTTTGACCTCTAGCACCGAGGTCATTGAACTTTGGGGTAGATCACCTAAACCAAAGTTGCACCCCTAGTGACCCTCTTTACGATGCCATAAGAAAAAACATGTGTTATATATACGCCCAAAAAAACATCTTTCGAAAATTTTCTAAGTCTTTTTCGGCTTTAAACTGAACGACATACTTTGACCTCTAGCACCGAGGTCATTGAACTTTGGGGTAGATCACCTGAACTAAAGTTGCACCCCTAGTGACCCTCTTTACGTAGCCATAAAAAAAAAATATATGTTATATATACATAAAAAAATTCGTCGAAAATTTTCTAAGTCCTGCGTCCCGTAAACTCCACTCCAACCGTGATTGCGGCGTATCTGAACATTCTTTTATTTCACTGTAGGCGTCGGAACTATAATGGTGGAGTCATAAAAGTTGGTACGCTAGTTACGTTCAGTGAATCGTACCCGCGATGATTGTTCCCCGGCGGGGGATACTGAATGCGTCTAGACGATATTGTGTTTTACAAGGGCGGTAACGCAAACAGTTGATTGTATTTCTGCGTGTAATGAAGCGCGGGAGAAATCGCACCGTTTCCAAGTTTCCACTCGAGTACTTGGCACTCAGGGTCGGCTCCACCACACACGCCGTAAGGGTCCTATATCAGGGTAATGCCGCTACGTTTTACTGTGACCGTAAATTTTTCGCTGGTTTTGTTTTACAACTTTCCATACCGTTAACTTAAATAAGAATGTGATGATGGTCTGCAATTGTAAAAATATGTTAATATTTGTATTGGCTTCAGAAATTATAGTCGTTTTATTGCTGAGGTTTACTTACCGCATTATTTTCAAGAATAGAAATGTAAGAAAAATTACAAATAAAGGTTTAACGTTCCACCTCTCGGGTGGATACCTCCTTAAGTTCAGTCTCATCGAAAATCCTCAATTATTCCCACAATTTTTTTTACAGCTTCTTAAATTTTGTTATTGTTTTGAATTTTGTATTCCTGAAATCCACCGTAAATTAGTGTCCTTTAGTATGTCGTAACAACAACATGAAAATAAACAAATTTGTAAACATTGCTTGACCTGAATTCGTAATAATAAGCTCGAGGTCACTACAGTTTTAGTGGCTTCCACAAAAATTTCTTTTTAGAAGTACTTATCTAACGAGATATTTTTTTGAGTTTTCATTTTACGTTTTGTACTTAGATGAAACTGGTTCATGTGATTGTTTATTGTGACTTGAGACGCTGACATTTTTCTCCATTAATTCAACGAACAGACAATAATTTACGAAGTATGTGACGGGATCGCGCAAACAAAGTCATTGCATCCATTGCGTTACAATATTAAATACACCTCACAGAAGATGAACTCGCGCTCGACAAGATGCTGCAACGCGCTTAATGCCTACCTAATACAGGCAAGCAAGATAGACGGAGAAGCTTCAAATAAAGTGCACAAAATTGTCAAGGTGAGAGGTTCGCGGTACAGTCGCAATTATTTACCGGCTAGACATAGGGGGATGAAGAGGCTTGAGTCCGCGCCAAGAGCCTCCGGGACCGCTCAAGAACCAGCCTCACTTGCATGTATTCATAAGCTTTATACTGGTAGGTACTAACTTGACGTCATTCCTCGTATACTTTTAATTACACCGACTTTTTATTAGATAATTATGTGGTTACGTATGATTGACTTCCTAATAATTATTAGGAAGTCAATCATACGTTACTACCCAATTATAATTGGTTACTTATTTTTTACCAATTATACCAATTATAATTGGTTACTTATTTTTATTGGTTACTTATTTTTAAATTTAGAACTTTTTATTTATTAAGCCCGTTAAATTGGGTTGGATTAATCATCGTGACTTGTAATTGTTTAATTCGTTTGGCTATGATGTCGCGCAACTCAGTGTATGTCCAGTAGTTTCCATTCCTTCCTGTCTTGAGCCACTCTCCTCCATTTGGGTCCCGCAGTCAGTTTCAACTCATAATCCCGAGATTTAGAACTAAAATAGATCATAAATTGTATGTGAGTATATAGTTCTTTGATTTAAATATACATTGCGCCCACATAAATGCTTCAATATGCGCAAAATTTAAAACAGCTTCAGTTTTATTGCATACCTAGCTCAATTTTTAGGCAAATGTCAAAATGTTAATATGTGAAATGATAATAAAACAAGACTTTTTGGTGTTAACCTATAGTTATAACCTACTAGCGGCCCGCCCCGGCTTCGCACGGGTATTAAACAAAAATTTCAGAAATTATACACACTAACACAATGGGTTTCACAGTTTTCATACGGATCCCTTACTTTTTCTAACAGCATTGGGATTTTTGACATTGACTCGACACTCCATAACTGACACTGGCCGTAGAGAAAAAGCAAGCACAGAGCGCTATAGGTATATTCAACCTCTTTTTCTATTCTGACGCGCCATAATAGAAAAATAGGTTGAATATACAGCGCACGGTTCAATTATTGAATTTTTTATGCGGATCTCTAACTTTTTTGAAAATATTAATAGCCTATGTTCATCACGGAAAATTTAGGATTCTAATGGTGAAAGAATTTTTCTAATCGGTCCAGTAGTTTCGGAGCCTATTCAATTCAAACAAACAAACAAACAAACAAACATACAAACAAACAATCAAATCTTTCCTCTTTATAATATTAGTATAGATATAGATAATATTAAACAAAAGGCACCAGTAGGATTATTCGTAGCTTACCCACTTGAAATAAACAGAGAGATAGAAGTTGAAAATGATTCGAATAGTATTTTTAATTGATTTTAACGTTTTTTTTTATAATATTGTGATAACGTATAATATAAAAAAAATAGGATTTGGTTATATCGCGTGTCCCTGTACTATCCTGCGCAAACATAACACCAGGATAGAAAGTACTTACCTATCCTATGCCTTTTCTAGACAATGTCAGTGCAAAATTTCACCAAAATCGGTTCAGTAGTTTGAAAGACTACATCCAGAGATTGTAACTTTCATAGATAGATTTTTTTTTTTTATTTAATAGTCTGAATACAATCGATACTAAAATTAACTTAATCTATGGCCATGGAATTGGCGGCCTTATCGCTTATAGCGATTTCTTTCAGGCGTTCACCGTAATAAGCATATATTTTATTTAGCTACATAATAATTGTCTTTAATTAGTAATTATATTTAAGTTTGACTTATTTTAAATGTGACTCATTAATTATTTTTAGCCCAACATCTGTTATACATAGTTACTAGCATTCATTTGACGACCTCTGTGGCGCGGTGGGCGAAGGTCCGCCTGCGACGCAGAAGGTTTAGGGTTCGATTCCCGGCTCCGGAAAAATACTTGTACGATCTGCAGATATATTTGTTTAGGGCGTTCTGGTCGTTTCCTTATAATAAAAAATATCTATATATGTAATAATATTGTATTATGTACCCATAACACAAGGTCGCTTAGCTTGGGACTAGATGATGATGTCTGGATTGTCCAGCATTATTTATATATTATTTATTTCACAATCATCTTGTCGTTGCGGATCCTAGAATATGTTATGTCCACGTGCACAAAGCTAGACCATCATCATCAACATCAACAACATCACCAGCCTATAATAGTCCGTCCACTATCATTTTCCCTTAGTCGCCTCTTACGACACCCACGGGAAGAGATGGGGTGGTGAAATTCTATGCCGGCACCACACGGCAAACGGCACGGCAAAGCTAGACCGATGCTTGCTAATTACACGCGAGCTCGCAAATTTCACTAACCAGACATTAAAATGAGCAAACTTTAAAATTTACGAAATTATTTCAACACAAAAATTATTATTTATAAGCGTGAAGATTCATTTGGAGGAGTTTTGCAGAAATTCATCGAATTAGGATGGAAATGAGGCGACTTACGAACGCTACATCTGCTACTTATATAGCCTACCATATACATAAGTACAAAATTGTGCTCAACAATGGTGACGATGAAAAATATATCTTTTTTTATGTAAGGGCATTAAACTTTCAACGAACATAAAAAGTGACGTATTCTGCTGGCCGAATAGATGAATATATAAAGAGATTGAACCCAGCAGGTGATTGCTTGGATAAACATTCACACAAAAGTTGACTTTATAATTGAAGTAGCTAAGTAATTAATCAAGTAGACTCCACATATTAAAGATCAAGTTTAACTTGTGAAATTTTACTCTGCGTTTCTTTGTATACGAATACCTACCACGTTATAGCGGTAAAATCTGAGGAATTGCAAACTTTTACAACAAAGTACTTTAGGAGAAAGCAACATTTCACAGGCGTCATCCGTGTTCAGTCTTTCCATTGTCCCTTGACTCTTTCAGGGCCACGCAGTCCCTTCCCGACCTACGAATTGCGGAACTCTTAAAAGGTTAAGATGTGCTAAACATGAAACTTTTACGACTCTTTGTCGCGGGACACTTTATTTGGAACGAGCGTAGAAATAATTGAAAAGCTCAGAGCGTACTTTTAATTAGTACAATATTGTTCCTTCCTCGCGTAGAAAACATTACCGACCATATTAGTCGCAGACAAATCCCAGAGGTTCTGTTCTGAATTCCGAGATAACTCGACAGTCAATGTGCAAGTTTCACTCATTAGCAACCTGCACGAAAAATCTCGTTAACTCCGCAGAACCATATTAGTGTAATTGAAACGGAAACCTTCAGACTTTCAAACAAACTTTTGCATTTGTAATGTTAGTTGAAGTTTCACGAACATAGCTTTCTTTACTAGAAGTTCGTATAGTAGCGGGATATTTTAATTTAGCCCGAGGCGTGAACTCGTGCAGCGGAAAGATAATGGCGGTTCTTAAAATAAAGCCTTTGCGTCATTATTCTGTAACAGTGCTCCGGAGCTGTGCTACACAGCTAAACACTTTCCGTGCGACGGCCCGATCCCAATAAGTGCTTTGACAGCTGTAAAAACAAAATTTCAACTTTCATCTCGTTGATATACGAGTGACAGTGGAGCTATAGAACGTGGCAGAGGCCTTGTGGCGTACATCTGTAGGCTCTGTTGCGATGGTTTGCGTGAATGTTTCCTTTAACTTGAATATTGTGTTAATGAGTTACTTTGACGCTGTTAGTTGTTATGCATATGTAGATAACAAGACACAGCGCTTTTGTATTTTATACAAAGTGTTTTGGCAGATGTACAGTCAGCATCAAAAATATCAGAATTGTTTCAACATGAAAATACTATATTAGACGTAAAATCGATTTAGATGCATACGTTAGGTATAACGATTTTCCTATTTTATTAAAGTTTAAAGTTTAAGTTTTTAAATTGTTCAGACACTTTTGGCGATGTCTGCTTCCTCATTGATTAGACTAATTTGTGTTTCGTAAGTAAATTCAAAATAATGTTATGTATATATTTAAAATTTAAAGACTTAATTACAACGGAAAGCTCTCACAAAGTTCTTCAATTCAATGCCTAGCGTTAGTTTCTACCACCTTCTATAGAAAGTTATTTTAGTACGTGACATTAAACCATGAACACTGCATGGACACTGCTTTATATCAGACAAACTTTCGCCTACTAAAATAATATAATATTATTAGGATCTGAAATCAAGTTCCTATTTTCCGTTGGTGGTACGCTCCGTGGTTAATTTTCAACTGGCTTTACCGTTGCATAAAGATGGATGATGAAATACAGCTTTATTTAAGTACGATTAATTAAGTTTGTGTTTTTACTCTGGACTAGCAAAGTCTTCTTCCATTTGAGAAATTAGTTTTGAAACTTTAAACGTCATTTAAAATTCTTACCGACTGGCATCTGTCTATATTATCCATCTCCTAACTAAGCCATCTGATTTTCAAAACTGTCCTACTGTCTGACAAAGTATAAATCACTAATTCATTATAGAAAGTATGAAACAAAGTGTCGGATGAGTATATCTATGTTAGGTATATTCTGCTTCTGTGTGATCATTTGGTACATACCCACATTTATGATCAAATTCAAGGCGAGCTACAGTACTACCTACCAGATTTACGATCTAAGGGTGAATTCACACAGCATCCGTATTACAGGATCCGTTTTTCGTGATGGGTGTGTTGTTTTAGGAGCGAGTTCGCGTAGCGAAGGATCCCAAATAAACGGATCCGTTGTGTGAATAAGCTGACTATACTTATAGTGATTTTTTTATATTGTCTTTTTTCGGTGTTAATCTGGAATAAGTGCTAAAATACCATACAATTTTCTAACTTAGTACTATAACTTCTATAATAAACTTGAAATAAATAAGCCAACCAAAACGCGCACCGTCTGTATATCTCAAACACTCGGTCCTCTACTCAGTTTTGCAAAGTTCTTGGTCGCCGTCATTATTGTGGTCGTATTGTTAGGGAGATAAAAAGGCCTGTGGTATTAGAATCTAAGTTTATAACGGGGTCAAGCGGTAGGCCGCATCGAAGGCTGAGCTGACGGCAGAGTCAGTTGTTCTCAAAATATCGCGCTGCCAGTGTGCTATATTTGAAGTGTCTCACTACTTGAATAATTTATAAGTCGAGTCGAAGTGCACTGCATTTCGTAGCGAAGCCTCCGTGAAGCGGAATAAGTTTGTGCTCAAGTTTAACTATGAAAAGACTGTATCTTCTTAATAAAGGAGTATTTCAGACAGAATGGCTTGAATGGCAAACAAATAAAGTTTTTGGCTTTAATGAACTTTTAGTTTTAATGCTTAAATACACTTGCATATCTTATGGCTTATGTTATAATTCATAGAGAAATGCCAAAAGACAATTTATGTATCCCTCACAAAATTAAAATCTTTTAGCGTACTGCTAAGTGTGAATGAAATGAAACGCGTCGGACGTACTAAATAATATTTATTTATTATTTTACAAAACAGAGATCCATAAAATAATAGGTACCTACAAAGATACTAATGTATCGTTTAGTAACATTTATTTTACGAACTAGATTTTATAAATGGAAACATAACAAGGGATGAAAAATGCTATAAAACTATTTTTCATTTAGATTTTTAACTTCTAAAGTATAGAATTTTAACGTGTGATACTTAGTTTTTCAAGCCAGATTGTGTATATTCTGTACGTACCATATTAACTATTGAACAGTTTGTTATTATTCTGAACATTTTAGATTCTTTTGAGGCTCTAACAAAATAACTATGAACTTGTTACAGCATGAATAAATAATACCTCCAGGGGTTGAAGTGGTGTAGCAACACAAATGTTGCTTTGATTACATTTATTTTATGTTTGTAGTTTCACTCAAGTTCTTGGCTGGAATTGAAAATATACATTGTAATGCTTCAGAGTGCCCTAACTTTAGCTTTTCATATCTTACGTACAGTCACCAGCATAAATATATGACTATGGGCAGCGCTGCAAAAATATCTGATCATTAATTGAACTTATAATTATGTGACGATACGTAGGGTGTAGAAATATGTGATGATTTACATCCGGCAAAATAATCTTTTGTTTTGTAAAAGCATAATATCGGATCACGTAAAGACTGCATTAATATCTGATACAATTAGCAGTAAGAAATATATCAACAATCTGCAAGAATGAACTTTATATACCTAAGCATAGAGCCGTGACTTGAACGAAACAGTATGACGCTTCTTGAAAAGAGCATCAATCTGTCATTGGATATTGCCGCTCACGTCTTAAGTCATTATTTTAGCATTTTAGTCGTCGGTGGCCAGTGTTATTTTATGATTATCTATCAAAAACTCCTTCGTGTATGACCGTTGACATAACATTCGAAGATTCAAAAAGCCAGCATTATCACCATACCATTTTAACCAATGTAATCTCCTTGCCAAAAACTCTTCTTTTATCAAATGCTGACATCAACATTTCCCACCGCAGCGTTTAATAAACTAGAGGTCCGCCCTGCCTTCGCACGGATATTAAACCAAAACTTCAGATATATTTTACACACTAACGCGTTATATTTCACAGTTTTCTTAAGGATCCCTTACTTTTTTAGCAGTATTGGGGTTTTGACACTGGACTTGGGACTGGCCGTAGAGAAAAAGCAAGCATGTATATATATAGCATGAATGTATTGCGCACGTATAATTATTACGTAAACTTTACATGCGGATCCCTATTTCTTTTAAATATTCTATCGCATGTTCATCACGGAAAACTTAGAATTCTAATGGTGAAAGAATTTTTCAAATTTTGTCCACTAGTTTCGGAGCCTATTCAATTCAAACAAACAAACAAACAATCAAATCTTCACTCCTCATAATAACAAATTCTTGTATTCATATTTATATTAGTAAAAAGAAATCTGCTGAAATAATGTCATAACATAAAACGTGAGACAGCGATATCCAATGACAGGTTGATACTCTTTTCAAGAAGCGTCAAACTATTTCGTTCAAATCACGGCTCTATGCTAAGGTATATAAAGTTCATTCTGGCAGATTGTTGAGATATTTCTTACTGTTAATTGTATCAGATATTAATGCAGTCTTTACGTGATCCGATAATTATGCTGTTACAACGGTGCAAACGATTATTTTGCCGGGTGTAAATCATCACATATTTTTACATCCTAAGTATCATAACATAATTATACCTTCAATTGATAATCAGATAGTTTTGCAGCGCTGCCCATAGTCATATATTTATGCTGGTGACTGTACTTACTTAGCAACTTTTTACAACTGTTGTTTGTTTCACACTCTACAGCTATTTCACGCGAATTATTTACTATTTTCGAGATGGTCTGGAACGTTTAACGATTTATTGCGTACTCGGAAATTATATATCTATAATCATAATCTGTCCGGCGGCGTACTCGGAAATTCTATGTCTATATCATAATCTGTCCAAAAGAAACAATACTTTTTTGTTATTATTGTCCGTAAACCGTCGCGACTATTCGGGTACTTAATTTTGTGGCGTTGTGGCTAGCGCACCTCCTACTGAGTGGAGGTCGCGGGTTCAAGTCCCGTCGAAATCGTAATGTTTTGGGACGTTATTTAATTTCCTAAAGAAATAATACCTTTCAATTGGCTCGAAAACTGTAATTATTTAATATTATCTTGCTTCTATTTTCAAACGGTGATTAATGTCTATTTTCAAACGGTGATTAACGGTGAATAATAACTAATAGCTACTTTATGCCTTCATCACGATAACTATGGTGACCTAATAAGCTTCCACATTACCGTTTCGATTACCCACCAAATGGTACGAGTTAAAATCAAGGTTGACACAAATGACAGTGGTTTTATTTGAAGAACGTGTGCGTATACACGTAATGGTAAAATTAGTCGTTTGCGTGTTCACGATAATTACCACTTTCAGCACAAAATGTTGTACAACATACGGGCAGGGGCTCACACTAATTGTCCAATTATGCCGTTTGTATGTATTACATTCGTGAGCATCAAATTGTTTGGATTCCATAAATGCTCTGAATGATTTGTTGGAGAAAGTTTAGGTCTTTCATAGAAATTAGGGTGGCTTGTTTTATTGTTACGAAAATAAAAGACAAATTGGATAAACACGTTAAAGGCTATTTTATATTGAGTACAGCTCATCTATGTTTGTGTATAAGTAAAGTAATAGATTTGTTTTTAAATGTCAAATTAGAGTATTACAATGAATGTCGAAATCAGTAGATTTTTTAATTTTTGCTTAATGCATTAGTCCTTTTGGTATTCCTTATGCTATCTATAGTCCTTGGATTTAATGCTCGTCATACTCGTCTAAATCATTCGAAAACTATCAACGAGTTCATTGGATAGTTGTCATACGACGCAAAATAGTTCCTCTCGATTTGGTAGGAGCGCTGTAAAGCGCAAAATATATAGGAACGACTCGAAAACGAAAGAAGTATTCGAAAGTAATTGCGCACAACTCAGACTAAGGCCTCTGGCAATTGTGTAAAATCTTTGAAATTTTATTAGATTTGTATGTTAATATATTTACTTTATTTTTATGTAAAGTGGCGTTCATTATTAGTTTACCGCTGTTAAGTTTGAAGTCTATTTCTATGAATACAGAAATATTTCAAACATAGAATGTTTGGGTAAATGAAGATGGCAAATCGATTTATAAAAATAACAACAAAAATTATTGAAACTAGTGTAATTAAGAGATTTGAACTAGCCCCCCTGGCTAGTTCAGCTAACGATGACCGATACTGTACATTACGTTAGTGCTATATTCTATATAAATTCTGTAATATTGCGTACCTACGTCTGCTAAAATACTACTACTGCTACCTCTGTGCGTGTCACAACAAAGCCGCTGCTTACACACACTGAGGCTAGGCTCGCTTCAAAGCTTATGCTGACCGATGCTCTATTTTCTGTCTGATTAGTTTTTTCATTGAGATAATAAAACCTTTATTGATAAAGATTAACAAATACATACCAAATTAGAACTAGTATTTACAATTGAAACAACTGAGCTAACTGCAGACTCTTGCAAACAATATATAGGTAGCTCAACTGATCCATATCAAAACTAGTCGGAAGACTCCCCAAGACGCTGAGGTTTTTTCCTTTGGGTTTGTTATTAACTTTTGTTTTTAAAGTTTACTTTTATTTTTCAGCACAATCTTTGGTACATAAACTGAATGTAAACTTTACTTTCAGTTTATGTACCAAACAATTCAGAGTCCCAAATGTATCTGTTTAATATAGATATGTACTGTATATTGTTGGTTTATGTTTATGCCAAATGAAATGCAAATTACTGCATCCAAACATGAATCATTGAGTGACAATAGCACTGCAATCTATTCGTGGTACTGCCATGTGCTTTGTTTGTAGCTCGTAGCACGGAGCTACGGCGTAGGCATTCATTCCTATGGGATTTTCTATGTCGCTTTCTCTCTTGATTGCTTCCTTTATAACCATACTAGCGGCCCGCCCCGGCTTCGCACGGGTATTAAACAAAAATTTCAGAAATTATACACACTAAAACGATGGGTTTCACAGTTTTCATACGGATCTTTACTTTTTTTAACAGCATTGGGGTTTTTGACATTGACTCGACATTCCAAAACTGACACTGGCCGTAGAGAAAAAGCAAGCACCGTGCGCTATACAACCTCTTTTTCTATTCTGACGCGCCATAACAGAAAAAGAGGTTGAATATACAGCCCACGGTTCAATTATTGAATTTTTCATGTGGATCCCTAACTTTTTTGAAAATATTATATAGCCTATGTTCATCACGGAAAATTAAGGATTCTAATGGTGAAAGAATTTTTTAACTCAGTCCAGTAGTTTCGGAGCCTATTCAATTCAAACAAACAAACAAACAAACAAACAAACAAACAAACAAACAAACAAACATACAAACAAACAAACATACAAACAAACAAACAATCAAATCTTTCCTCTTTATAATATTAGTATAGACTAGTACATGAAGGAGTTTATTTCTGTGATTTTCTCCCAACACGATAAGATATTAGCAATTACGCAAAGCCCGCAAGAAAATAAACCTATTTACTTTTGAAAATGAATAATTTTAATTATCAAAAAGGCTTTTCATTACGTATTCAAAGTGAGAAGTAGGGCGCTGCCACGGTATTCTCCGAGGTATGGACTCAAACATTTTATTTACTTAAAATCGGGTCTACAGCTCTGGTTCAACTCACGACACTTTGCATACTTGGGAGTGCTGATTATATTTACTCTTTCTTTGGCTGTGGAATGAAAAAGTTTGTTTTCGAAATATTTCACGAGTATTCAAATTTAATCTTGTGTGTTCGTGCCAGGAAGAGGCGGCGAAATGTTGTGGCCCACTTAGTGAGCGACTCGGAACTTGAATTATTTTTTATAAGTCCCTATCTGTTGGCGCAGTAAACGCAGGTAGGCTGGTTCAAGTTAGTTGAATATTATCTCTCAGTTATTTAGAAGTTGTTTGGTACTTTATTAGATGCTTGGGCTCGACCTGATTTATGTCGTTGTTTGTTCAAGAAACTTCTTTTAATCTACAGAAATTCGTTGCACTGCGGTGCAATATTGCAGATAGCAAGTTAAGAATTTGTACAACATAAAAATAATAATTATTAATGTTGGACAATCCACAAAACATCATCTAGCCCCAAGCTGAGTAGAGCTTGTGTTATGGGTACTATTAATATTACAAAGCGACATGATCAATATAAGTGCTAAGTGTAAGTGATTTCATTTGAATGTTTTTCAGGTTATTTACAAAAAATTATAAGACGTCTGTAGTGCGGTGGGCAATGTTCCGCCTGTAATGCAGATGGATGCGGGTTCGATTCCCGCCTCGGGATAAATGTTAAAACGACCAGGTAGTCTGGTCATATGTAATACTAGGTAGGTATTATGTATACAGTCATAAAGTCATCTAGTAACCATTACACAAGCTTTGCTTAGCTTGGGGCATAAAGATGCTGTGAATTGTCCATGCGAATTGTCCAGCAATACTTGTATTATCTATAGTAGTATTCTTCATAGGCTCTTGCTATGCTTACAGGATAAAAGCACAAGTATTCACATAGATAGGACAGCGAGCTAGCTGCAGACACACACATTAGTCAGGACGCTGCGCCGAGGCGCGCCCATACATCTAGCTCCTGCTCCATGAATATACATTACTCATTACATTACACAATTCACACTCATATTTTTAAAATAAGTACAAAAACGGACAAGAAATTACCCTCATTTAACATAACATCTCCATTTAATTGTTAAACGAAAAGAAAACACCGTAAAAACCACTTCGATTAAGAAGGAAGTTTTCTTTTCTGCCATAATTTTTTTCACCCACTTGTTATAAAAACTTTTAAGTAATTAAATTAATATTCGTCGACTGTTGATTAAGAGGCCTTGGAATGCTTTTAGCTCCAATGTTACTAAAAGCGAATTTTGGGGAGAAATAACTTCGTCTTGTATTTTGGGAAAATATTACTCTCAGTTTGATCATTGCGGATATTTGAGTAAGTAAAGAGTGCCTTGGAAATTCTTGAGCCGATCTCAAAGAAACATCTCATTTGCGGAGATTTCATTGTGGCTTGATAAGTCTTTATTAATTGTATTACGAGGATCGCTTCAACGTCCGTTGAAGCGTAGTCCCATGAAGCTGAAATTAATTATCTATTTTGCGAACAAATTTGTTGTTGAATCAAATTGAAACGCAAGGTGCGTTTAGTACCAAATAACAACCACAATGGTCCTATGTCCTGGATCTTAACTGTAAAACTGTATGAGAACTAGTTAAATATAGAGGTAGAACAAAGAGCTCGAGTTCACTTGAATATTTACTGAAATATAACTGACAGAAGTGGGCGTTCCTACATAGATTTGATTTTCAACGTAAATCTGCCTTTTTCGTAAAGACTTATGAAATTACGTTTGTAAGATTACGTCTGCCGAGTTTTCATTGTGCATTCGAACATTTCAGTAACTTGATTTCCAATTGTTCGTCTTTTACACGAAAACATGTAGACAGAACTCGGTCCTAATTCTACTAGATTTATCGTTTCTTCTTATCTTATGCTATGTTCACATGCGCGCGTTCAACTCGACATTCAACGTGCACATTCACGTTCACGAGCGTGTGAACAGTACGCCCGAGCCCGTAAACGCGCCCGTGAACGTGAATGCCGCGAACCAAATGCACTGACTGACGCGACGGCGCGTGCGTGTGAAGAGCTTGAATTGTCGCCGGCCTGGGACGGGCTGCATGCCGCGCAGCCCGCCAGGCAGCCCGCCGGGCTGCACGGCGCGCATGTGAACATAGCATTAGAAAGACTCGTTTTGGCATATTAGGTACTTTAAATGACAGCAACTGCAAATGGACGGTCCTGTGTCAAAAGTGTCAAGGTAACCGATTTATGAATCTTTTCGTACTTTCACCACTCCATCTAGCTAGAGTATCTTTCATCTATGGGCGATGCTTTGACGAAATATTGTCATAATAAAGTGTTTGGACATCAGCATTCGGCCCCTACATAACTACAACTAAAGGCTTGCAAAGTTATAGTTTGATACAGGTATTATTACTTGACCATAAAATAAGTCATAATCATCAACTTTTATTAATCCGCTGTTGGGCTCAGGCTTCAATGTCTATCTATACTAATATTATAAAGAGAAAAGATTTGATTGTTTGTTTGTTTGTATGTTTGTTTGTTTGTTTGTTTGTTTGTTTGAATTGAATAGGCTCCGAAACTACTGGACCGAGTTAAAAAATTCTTTCACCATTAGAATCCTTAATTTTCCGTGATGAACATAGGCTATATAATATTTTCAAAAAAGTTAGGGATCCGCATGAAAAATTCAATAATTGAACCGTGGGCTGTATATTCAACCTCTTTTTATATAATGGCGCGTCAGAATAGAAAAAGAGGTTGTATAGCGCACGGTGCTTGATTTTTCTCTACGGCCAGTGTCAGTTTTGGAATGTCGAGTCAATGTCAAAAACCCCAATGCTGTTTAAAAAAGTAAAGATCCGTATGAAAACTGAGAAACCCATCGTTTTAGTGTGTATAATTTCTGAAATTTTTGTTTAATACCCGTGCGAAGCCGGAGCGGGCCGCTAGTATTTATATATATTAAAGAATATTTATCGGGTATTTATCGCGTACCTTTGGTTTTTATTTTCCTGTGATTAATATAATAAGTGCAGGCGTCGTGTACAGACTGCACTGCATTCGGACACGGTCAGTGTAGTTTGTCGTACTGTGAACGTGGACATTCCTGATTCAGAAGACGAATTGAGGGTAGTCGTGGATACTGCCGTCAATTCTTGGCAGTAACTCGCAGAACATCCAGTCGCCCCGTGACCACGATCGCTGCAACGCGATGGAAACGTAGGGGAAAATAAAACAAAAGGTACGCGATAAATACCCGATAAATATTCTTTAATATGTCAACAAATCGTGAAAGTTTAAAAGTTTTTTTAGAATCCTACATTATCCCTGATGAGCATAGGCTATACATAGAATATTTTCAATAAAATCTAGGTATCCACATTAAAATTTCAATATTAAAATCATGCGCTATATATTATTAAACGTCATTTTTTATTTTGTCGCCGCTGGCTTTTCGCTACGACTCTGCCAATAATCTATACTAATATTATAAAGAGGAAAGATTTGATTGTTTGTATGTTTGTATGTTTGTATGTTTGTATGTTTGTATGTTTGTATGTTTGTATGTTTGTATGTTTGTATGTTTGTATGTTTGTATGTTTGTATGTTTGTATGTTTGTATGTTTGTATGTTTGTATGTTTGTATGTTTGTATGTTTGTATGTTTGTATGTTTGTATGTTTGTATGTTTGTATGTTTGTATGTTTGTATGTTTGTATGTTTGTATGTTTGTATGTTTGTATGTTTGTATGTTTGTATGTTTGTATGTTTGTATGTTTGTATGTTTGTATGTTTGTATGTTTGTATGTTTGTATGTTTGTATGTTTGTATGTTTGTATGTTTGTGTGTTTGTGTTTTTGTGTGTTTGTATGTTTGTTTGTTTGAATTGAATAGGCTCCGAAACTACTGGACCAATTTGAAAAATTCGTCGACCATAAGAATCCTAAAATTTCCGTGATGAACATAGGCTATAAAATATTTTCAAAAAAGTTAGAGATCCGTATAAAAACTTCAATAATAAAACCATAGCGCTATACATCAACTTCTTTTTTTTTTTCTTTTTTTGCGCTGCTCGCTTTTGCTGTGACTGACTCAACTTCAACTTCTTTTTTTATGGCACCGCTTTTGCTACGTCGACTCCGCCAGTGTCAGTTATGGATTGTCATAGACATCACAATTCGTTACTGGGGTGCGAGAGGAAACTCAATATCAAAAAATATAAAAACTTCAAGATTGGAACCATGCGATGTAGGCGATATAGCGGTGCGAGAGAAAAGTCTTTATAATAAGCAAAGGAGGTAAAGGTACAATTTTAAAAAGGAAAGATTTTATTGATTGTTGTGATTTGAATTGAATAAGTTCTGAAACTACTAGACCTTTTTGGAAAGAAATTCATCATTAGAATGATAATCATAGGCTATAAAATATTTTTAACGTTAGTGATCCTTATGAAAACTTCAATAATAAAGTACCTTATCTAACGTGTGTGTGTGTAAGAACTTAAAATTCTTTAAAATACCCGTGCGAAGCCGGGGCGGGCTGCTAGTGTCAGATAAAATAATGAAAAAGTGAATAATGAAATTGAATTGCTGCTTTATTTTTACACAACTCTTTGTAAAAAAAAATATTTACTTATTGGCCTTTTTAGTTACAGACAGGAATACAGTAGCTGTTATTGCGTCTTATACTTACCGTGGTCCCCAGCCTGCAAGGCATTAACGCGGCCATTTCAAACTTCTTTAGGCTCTCCTACTAGCGCCTCTGTACTTAAGTGTATAATTAGCCGTAAATTGCACTCAAAATTGGGCTCTTGGCCGAGAATCGAGTTTTAAATGTCTAATTACGCGAAATAAAGGGATATTGTACCGCAGTTGAGTGTCAATCTGTATTGCCGCGTTAGATATTAGACACTGCTGTGGCTGTTTGTAGAATATAGATCTAGAACTGTCTGTAAACCGAATTTTATCAAATAGGATTAAATCTTCCTCAACGAACTCGTTCCAGCACACTTTGTTCGGTAAGCAATATTAAATTAAACATAAACAGCATGACTTAGCTAAAACGTAGCTCTTCCAAGTCAAAAACAACATTTCTGGTACTCTTCGAACAGATAATTGACAACAAAACGTCTGTTATAATAATAAGCAAAGATTGAACAATCAACAATTTGAATTTCTGGAGTTAATCGCAATATCTACTTTAAGTTTGCTGAAAACATAAATAAATGAGTTTGCAGTGGTTCTAGCGAGCGTCAAAAGTGGAATGATTATGAGAGCCTGGCTAACCCTTGAATATTAACGTAGTTTGTACTCCCTCGAATCACGTCTTGTCAACAAGTTTGCAAATTAAAAACGAAGTTGTGCTGACACAACAAATTCTTTTTAACATAAGTGACTACATTTATTTTTAACATATTACATTTTACAAAACTGAAATATATTTAGGAAAGACCGAAATAAGAAAAGGTTCGTTATCGTCGTAACGGAAATTAACATAATTTTGGATACTTCCGGATGTAACATAAAATTCGACAAGCTGAATATTTTTATCTTTGAGTGGGTTGTTTCGTGATTCCGCTTAGATTATTTTATTATGGCTTAATAAATTCGACGTCCCAATCTGTACACAGGAATAATATGTTTTCTCCGCCGATATTGGGTAAAAGCACACTGTAAACAAAACACAATAAAAAATTGTTTTCATCTTACAAAAAGAAAGTAAAACGCTTGAAAGTTGAGAGTTAATTTATTTTGAAGTTGTTTGCCAGTAATTTGTTGTGGTCGAGTCCCCAGGCTCGCGTACACTGTTGTTACACAAACTTTTTCGTGTTTCAAAATTTGACTTGGCTACTTGTTAAGTTTGGTAAGGTGAGCGCCTCCCGTGTTCAAGTCCACAGAGTCTCGAGCAAACACACTCACGGGAGAGCTATACAACCAAATGAATTCTCAGCTCGTGTTCGAGACCGCCAAGAGTAAGTTTGTTTGTTGTTCAGCAAATATCCTTATCTTCACAAATAAGAGATTGTTACTGTGAACAATAGGCCGCGCCGTATTTTATCGTGCTTGTTTGATTTATTTATTAACTTTTTGGTTTTTTTTTCTGTTGTTTGTTGAACAACAGAGAAATTGAGTATGATACCATACCTACATTCCACTTGCTTACCTTACCTGGGTAATGAGCTGAGCTGTTGAACTGTGTATGTATACATAGATACATATGCTTGCCAAACATAGTGATTTTGGAAAAAAAAATCTTTCATAATAGGGCAGGCATCTTCGCAGTGATTGTAGGTATGTGTCCTAATGAAGAGATAAGTAACCTCAGTGTCAATTATTAAGTCTATTAAGTCTATTATTAGGAAAATACCTATCAAACCATGGGTAACTCCTGGGTTAAGTAGATGCATGCGCCATCGAGACAAACTCCACATAAAATCTCGAAAATCACCTCACAATGAAACCTTAAAACTAATCTATAAACGATATAGAAAATTCTTTAATGCACTTATGCGAAAACTTATATGATAAATCAAAATTTCAAAAAGCTGGGAGTGATGTTAAAAGAACCTGGAAAGTCATTAATAATATTACAAATTATAAACCTTAACGAATCCTATCACAAGAACTGTTACATAGAACTGACCCGTATTCAACAGTGAATTCTGTGAACAAATTCTTTGCTAATATTGGCCCTGACTTAGCTAACAATATATTAGTAGGTCTAGAACCCGCCTATTCGACAAACAAACTATGTACAAATAGCAAAACGTCAAAATCATTTGGGTTAGGTAATTGATATTGAACCATCAAAGGTACTAAGACTAATAAATTCACTGAAATTAGACTGCTCTATAGGCTGGGACAATATCTCGTCTCGAATAATAAAACAAAATAAAGAGTTTTTAGTTTCGCCTCTTACCCATATCTGTCAGTTAAGTTTTACTACATCCGTTTTTCATAACGCCTTCAAAAAATCTTTAATATTACCGATTCATAAATCAGGAGAAAAACAGGAAAATGGTAACTACAGGCCAATCTCAATACTACCCGCTCTATCAAAAATCCTAGAGAGGGCAATTAATAACAGGTTGGTAAATTACTTAGAGGGCTTCAAACTTATATCGAGAAACCAGTTTGGTTTTCGAAAAGGACGATCAACAGCTGACGCCGTTACGGAGCTAAATGAATATGTCGTAGAATGTCTTGATAGAGGTAGTAAATGCTAATAATATTCCTAGATCTAGCAAAAGCATTCGATACGGTATCAATTCCACTGATTCTCGAGAAACTAGAGAGCCTGGGAATACGCGGAGAGCAACTGAAACTGATGAGAAGCTATCTGACTGATAGAACCCAAAAAGTCAAAATTGGAGAGTTTGTTAGCACCGAGTTACCAGTCACGTACGGAATTCCACAGGGCTCTATTATTGGTCCGACCCTCTTTTTGGTCTACTTGAACCAAATATGTGACATTGAAGTACAAAACTGCAAAATAATAGCTTTCGCTGATGACACCGTCCTATTATTCCGCGGAGAGAATTGGAGTAGCGTGTTCGATCACGCACAAAAAGGATTTAACCAGGTCACTAAGCAGCTCTACCAAAACGTGCTTACGCGACTAAAACTAAATATGCAACATTTTCACTCCGTAAGCCAGGACTGCAAAGTAAAGCTGAACATGTCATTCGTGCCCACACATGTTCGTGTCTCCAAATACCTTCGGCAAACTGTAACTGTCCGACAATAGAAAGAAGTAAAACGATTAAGTATCTAGGCATAACAATAGACCAACATATGACACATGAATCGCATATTACTACAATATCAACAAGTGTACGCAAGCTTATCGCTGTATTTAAAAACATCAGACACGCCGCGAATGACACCCAACTAAAGACAACGTACTAAGCTCTATGCCAGAGCCTACTATTGTATTGTATAAGATCTTGGGGTGGGGCTGCAAAGACCCACATGCTTCCATTAGAGGGAGCGCAGCGAGCTGTACTTAAAGCGGCTTATAACAAACCGTTTAGATACCCAACTACCGAGCTCTACAATGATTGTAATGTTCGCTCTGTCAGGAAACTATTTATTCAGCAAACCGCTCTCAGACAGCACTGTAAACCACCAGACATAGACGTTGTCGGGAAAAGACGGAAAAACAAAGTAAATCTAAATCGTGTAAAACAACATTTGCTCACATTATTTTTAGCACCGCACCTTTACAATAATTTTAACAAAAAAAATTATATGTAAGAAAAAACTTATCAAGAATGTAAAATAAAACTGAAACTCTATTTACAGGGTTTGGATTATGAGCAAACCGAAAAGATGTTGTTGATTCAATCATAAATTATAATTGGGCCATATTTAGTAAATAAGTCATTAAAATGTAATACCAGTCTGTTAATAATTTTAAGTTTGCTTAGTTTAGTTTTTAGGTTATATACCTGATTAATCATAAGTTATATTATTTTTTTTTGTATTTTCTTTCCGTATTTTTAATAGTTTTAGTAAATACCTAGGATAACTTAATAACCCGATGGAGCTGAGGGAGTGAGCCCTTGCATCTATATACAAGTGAAAACTTAGTTAGAGCAAGGAATCAATCTATTAGACCCCTAAAGGTTTTTAATTCAAAGTACGTACCTACTATATAATACTAAATAGCATTTAAGTTTAAAATGTACTGTACTTTATAAGCCTTTTTCTGGATAATAAACTTTACTTCTTTACTTCTTACTTCTATTGACGCATATTTTACACAAATTTTCCATTAAAATAAAGGCGTGATAAACGCCTCCATGATACATAATTTTCCTCGTGAACGTACTCCCATCACACGGGAAGAATTTCTTAACGACTAATTTATATACGCTATTTAACGGCTCAGCTCACCGCGGGGCTCTAGAGCGACCTGCCTCATAATTCGATCGCTGGCTCCGATAGGCAGTCTGCCACTTGCCACACTTGCACCTTGTCCTTGTCCCAAAGCTCAAAGCATTATACGGTGACAGCTGTCAAACCAAACGCGTTAAGCACGGGTTGAACGATCAAAGTTGCAAACTCACTTTATACTTTAAGGGCTATTTCCCGTGATTCGATTATGGTGTTGGGGTGTTAACTGCTGAATCCTTTGACGTGTGAAAGTACGCACATATTTGTAGTTATGTTACTACCATAAAGTGTTTCCTTTTCTGAAACTCGTAACATTACTGAAAGAAATGTTGAACCCTCACACAATAATTTCATTACGATATCCGAAACGTCGATAAAAATAGAAGGTTTTTATTTTAGATGAAAAATAAACCTTACGTTCGCAAAAGTGGCTCTATCCTATAAAATTATTGACACGCCAAGGTTATAAGGAAAGGGGTTTTCATAACGTTCAATCTATTTAGGCAGGATTGTAAATCAAGCTGAAATGACGTCATGCTACCGGTTCCGGTTATTACACACGCCGCATCTTTCGTCCTTCCAAAGCGGATGTCACGAGGTGGATAAAAAGGTCTAAGAAGGTCAAGTAAAATGTTTGCGAAAAATCTTCAAACATTATCAAAAATACTTAACAACGTCAAAGTTAGTTTTCAGAACGAATAATTTTGTTGTGCGTAACTTTTGAGTGAACTTGGAGAGCAAAGTTTTAATTGTTACTTTAAATACCTAATATTTTGCCGTGAATTCGCAATTCTGTGAGTGGGATACCATCCCGTATTTTATTTGTAGCTTTAAAAAAATACGCTACTCACAAAACGTGAGAGTGGTTCCTGTGACATGTGGCAGAGCTCAAAGAGCCCCGTTGAGCTCACGTTCGGGCCTCGTCGCTTTCACGCTGCATTCATTCAAAAGCTTCGCAAATTACTTTAATTTCCACATCATTTAAAAGAAGGTAACGTCTGCAGAGAAATAGCTGAATCACTTGAAATAAGCGTGCTATTCATTTTCCGCCCCGGGCGTTCGCGCTGATAAATATGACCAATAAAGGAAAACAAAATGTCCACAAGAGAAAATTATTGTGGTTTCTGTAATTTACCTCCTTTCTTTATTTTATGTTTTTGTTCAATTTCTTCAATACTGATTATTTGAAACTTGTGTTTGAGTAGGTACCTAAAGCAATAAGTTTTGATAACGTAATCAAATGATTTGCTTTTATGGGAATACTAGATTCCGCCCACAGCTCTGGACGTGTTTAGGAGTTCTCTAGACAGATTGTATGTCATTAATGTTGTAAATACAACATAGCCTCGGTTGTTGTTACCTCACCTTCTGACTGTTGTTATCTCGGTTGTTGGGGTTACCTTAAGTTGTATGGAAATAAAGAAACACATAATAACATATTCAAGTACCTTGGCTATTTATTTCCACAAAAGCACCTCATCAATCAAGACAGGGCCCTAGTGTTCAATAAATAATTATATTAATTAGCATGATACAAAAAAAAAACAAATGAAGGTACCTACTTGTGAAATTACTTTGAAGCTTCGAAGCTATACACACATATTATAATAATGATGATGATAAAAATAAATATAAAATATGATTCAATTAAAAGGTACCAAACCTCACTAAGTTAGGTACAATAAATACATAAATTATATATATTTTTTATCGAAAACTAAATTACAAGCAAAATGGAGTAAGTATTTAATTTTTAAAAACAGTGGTTTACCTACTTAACTTATTTGAAACTGCATTCCACAAATTGAATCCTGTTTTAGCTAATTTATGCCTTTTATATTGCTCCTTAGAACTCATCAATAATCTTTTCTATCCAAATATGGCCAAGTATGCTCGTTAAATCATAAAAGCCAATTAGAATCAAGATTAATATAGGTACATATATCTATAATACTTGTACAAACAGATAGCATTGTTAACATCAACATAGTTATATTATATTTAGGATCCAACTGATGAAGCAACATAGTTTGTAATATGCTGAACTAAATAAAGTACCTATATCTTACCAAAGCTTTTCCTAAATTCAATAAATAAAAGACACTGTGTTACATTCTATAGATAATTATACTATTTTGTGCACGGTCGCTGCGGCACGTATGCGTAAAGCATAGTTCGACCCAATTTCGACTATAGGGCAGTTGATTCCAATGTTTGAACTGCAATTGATACGTTCGATTTATTTATTGAAATCCGTCACACGCGTTTTTTTTATGGTAACGTTTCTAGGTTATTACTATACCTTGGGAATTGATTTATGGTTTATTCTAGGCAATAGCAATTCAAAGCTTAACCAAGCAGTTGCATCTGATCAATGATCCATCGGGAACTTTTTATTTGATCAGATGCAACCACAATCTGATCATATGATCAGATGGGAATAACCCTGAAGTTTTACCTAGAAGTAAAATTTTAGGCCCAATCTGTTCAGAAGTTTTGGCGTGATTAATTAACAAACATCCATCCATCCATCTAAGGATCAAAACTTTCCTATATATAAAATTAGTGTGATTATTGTAGGAGTGTGGTTATGGTAAGAAAACAGGTGTCCCACTATAATAACCCACAATGGTTGGATTTTATCTCAACTTTGAACAACCACGATAAGATACACTTGAGTTGTTTCCCTGAACTCCTTAGCAACAACTTTGAAACAATTTATGTGATTGGGCGGGCATTTGAGTTACCGATTCGGCGGTTTCGTAAGCGCTGCCGTTTATTCAAACAATAAATAGATTCTTAAATCTCCATTTAGTTAGAACTCGTAACGAACAAGGTAAACAACAAAAAGGTAAAGAATGCGGGCGGAATGTTGAGCATTTTAGTGTTATGTTATGTCAGTTGTATGTTAAATTACGTTATACATAGACGTTCATGAATAATGTGTAGATTCCCGGGTGAGAGGTGCACCTCGACCCGGCTTCCAACTCGTAAATATTCAGGGTCCAACTACCGCCGCTCCACGATACATCAAAGTCATGTCGACTTTCATGCACAACCTACCTAAATACTTTCTTGTATGTCAAACGCTCCACCCGGAAATTTTGGTGTACACATGAAGGCAAATATCACAACAAACGAATGTGGTAATGAATAAAATTGAAGTGATAAGAAATAGAATAAATGTATATGAATGAGCTTGACTCGAATTTAGTGAACTTTTGGGATGTTGGGGGTTCGTAATAAAAACAATCCGCAAACATTTCAGTTATTGAGCACGGCCGAGTGGTAGGTAGGTATTTATGTAGAGTCAGTTGATATTATCTTTGAATTTCAATGATCAGCTAGTAATGCATATTCATCAAACGAAACTTAAATAATGGGTTACAATAAAGTTATTTAGAATGAATATAAAGAAAAGTTATTGAGAGTGGATTTAAATGGAATTTAATTATTAAAATTAAATTATTTTTTTCATGTATAAATAATGTAAAATACAATACATACTGGACAATTCACACAACATCATCTAGCCCCACAATAAGCAGAGCTTGTGTTATAGGTACTTGATGACTGATATTCCTAATACATAGAGAGACTTTTTTAATTATAAATAGAAAACGACCAGATTTCTGAACAAAATATCAGCAGATCGTGCAAAAATTTGTCCCGAGGCGGATATCGAACACGTCACCTCCAGCATCGCAGGCGGACCTTCGCCCACCGCGCCACAGAGGTCGTCATATACTCGATTGTCGGACCATTGCTGGGCATTACTGTGTATTATTAGCTATGAAAAGAACTCATCAATGGCAGACACTTCATAAATAAATGGACCAAAATTAACGAGCTCAATAATTTCCAATAAACGCATGACCGTACAAGGTAAGATCCCCAGGGTGATAACTTTCGGCGGATTCAATCAAATCAGTTAAATGTAGCTGTAAATTGGGCAGTTCCACTTGAGTGATATTGAGTAATGGTGGTCGCATCAATATTGATGGCCCGGTCGGGGCGCGCCGTATCTCGCGTCGACGCGCTAATTTGTCAAAACCCGGCGTCATAACGAAAAAGTTAAAGAACTCACATGTCCCCATTGATACCCTTAACACATCTCAATTCACAAAACAATCTATCGATTCAACGTAGACGACTTGCGACCCTCCGCAACCGAAATACGCCACGTTATATAATTTTAAATGTTCATGCATGACCGAACCAGAATTTGTGTTCCCTTAAGCAGACTAAAAGCTAGAGATAACAGGTCACGCGCGCACGTCTGTCGTAACCTCTAGCCTCTTACATTTTATTACGTCCCATTACCTGGGATTAAGTCGGCATGCATCGCACAGATTCTGTTTCATGTCGCCAACTCCGACACTAATGTTGCCCGCCACTTATAACCGAGCCGGGAGGCAATTTTAAAATAATGATCCTTCGCACGCACGATGCCTCGGAAAATCATGGAGCTTAGCAAAATCCATTGAATTATGAAGTTCAAGAAGAGAGTTAGGTTAGTAATTTTTGAGGAGTCCTCTGCGGGTCGTGTTGGTGCTACAAAGCCGCTTCCACCGCTCTGTGCTTTGCCCTAATTACGGTAGACAAGAGCACGTGCGCACCTTAGTTGGGAAACGAATAACTTGAACTCGCGCTGAGGCTTGGCGATTCATAATTGAGTACCGACTGTAATATGATTTTCCGGTTTGCGCTAATGAACGTGTATTTTGTTTCATCTGCCGCCAGAACGTAAAACGCGCGGGATGTAAAATCAACATTTCATTTGCCCCTAGTCTCGCTCGGCCGAGTCACAGCTTTAGCTCAAAATTTGTGTCAATTAATATTTTACATCAGCGTTTCCGTTTAAAACGTATTTAAAAAGAGCTTCCTTACGGAAGTTGAGTTTCATTTAAAAATAATGTTAAGAATATTTAGTTGCGGGTCGCGCAGGCGTGTGTTAGGAACGAGTGGTTCGATCCCCGAAGTGAGTGGAGACAGAAGTTGTCGTGGAATGTTTTATTTATTTTATTAGATGTAAACAAGTGGCGCGTACAAAGGGAGACAAGTTTTGTCGGGGAGTCCCAGGATAAATCGGCGAGGTACGTGTTGCGGATCACCGTTCGATGTATCACGAGCACGTATCCAATAGAGCCGGCACAGACGTGTTGCGTGAGGCTATTTTCCCTTCTCTACGGCCTCATAAATCCTCCCCTTATAAATTAGATTAAAACACAACGCCGCTGCACGATTCCTCGTATATTGTGTATAAAACGTTAACAAATAATGCATTGGACAGGTATGCTATGACCCCTTAATATCTATACTCGTACTTCTACAGTGATGGAGGCAAGCCTCTTAAATTACACAATCAAGACATTGGAATTCCCAGAATTAGATATTCATGAAATAACTTTAGTCAAATATGCGGAATTGCGGAACGAGCTTTGTGCTCGCAATAAAAATGTAAAATGCCCAAATTTGCTGCGTAAATATAAAATGAAACAAAAATGTGTAGTAAGCTTGTAGATTTTGAACGAATGCTTGGAATAAAATCCCTCAATTTTATGATGGAGGTTTTTAATCAAGTGCCTTTTAAATATCAGATCGGATTGTTGAGATTGAAACAAACACAATAAGATTTCACCTACCAGAAGTATTCGTTAATGTTAATCTCGTATCAAATTTTTTTTTTATTGTGTTAGTGCAGTGATGTAATTTTTTTATTAACTCTTTTTTTATCGCAGTTTTTTTTAAACACGTAAAGCATAATGACAATATTATAAAAAAGTAATGTAAAAGTATAACCATAAAGTCTAGAAATCACTCGAATTCGTAAAAATTACAGCATAAAAGTTTAAATCCTTATGGGTATGTAACATGTGCACTAGTAGTGTACATTTGGATATATTTTTTCATTGAAACTGTAAATGTAGGCACATTTATTTCAAACAACGAAAATAAAGTAGTCAAGTCTTATATTGATCGTAGCGTCGTACATTTTATTTTTTATGTCCGTATTTAACTGGGCTTAAGTTTCGACTAGGCCGTGGTAAACACGATAAGTAACCCGCATGAGCCAAATAATCTCACAATTAAGTAAAGGATTTAGTTACTCCTGTTTGCCGACCTCACTTAAGCAGTTACATAGTTCTATGCCCCACTAAATTTAACGACCAAAACTTAAATTAATTTTGTTTTATGGCTTTCGTAAACTTTTTGATAGGATCATCTATAACTTCAGAATTATGCACACATGTAACAATTATAATCGGATTACAATTGTTGTAGTTCCGCTTTTATGATGCCCTGGGGTATTTTTTCAATTAAAATCTTTATAGGTTTAGATTTTTTTGAAAAACGAATGTTCACGAAAGCATTTTTAGTTTATTATAATATAATAAACTAAATAATTTTATGTTTTGCGGTACAAAATCTATAAAAAAATGTGGAAAAAAACAAAGGTATGTAGGTACAGTAATTTTCTTTGTTAATAAATGTGTTCCTATACATCCGAATATAGTACCTCCTCCTTTTTTCGGAGTCGGTTATAAATAGAGTTAACGAACCTATTCCACTGATTTAAAACGTACGTTCACATCAAATACGATTACGGGCGTCGCTCCTACATTATGCGATTCAGGCACATTCAAATATTAGTTAAACGTGACCGCCATAATATCTATTCGAAGCAGCCGCCTACCTATCATAATAGCCTATATAACACTGTATGTCCCGTTGTGTAAATACTTGGCGTGTTGATTCAGCGGGACATTGTGTTACATTATTGCCTTTAAGCTTTCCAGTTGACGAAAATTTACGTGTTTTTTTAGTTGAATATACACAGGTACTGAATATTATGGTTGAGGATATAAATAAATATGATACAAAGACCTAAAATACATTTCTGTACATACTAAATAAGAACAACTCTCTCTCTGTGAACGAGGAAAGTGAATAGTTTTTTTGGGATATTCGTTATGCAAGCATTTATTTAAATAATGAAAAACAATAAACCATCGCTGTGGCGCGATGGGTGAAGGTCCGCCTGCGACTTAGGAATATGGTGAATGTATGAACGAGATGCAGATATATTTACCAGTAAAATAAAACATAAATTTTTGTAATACGTATATTGTATTATGTACATCAGTCATCTGGTACCCATGACATAAGCTCGGTTGTCTAGGATTTTTTGTTTATCATGGAAATTTAATTTTTCCATGAAGTTCCGTTTTCGTCATTTCTTTACTAAAATGACGAAAAGGCAAAAGAAGATATAATAGAGGCACCTTTTTATTTATTCTCGTACAGATATACAATTTCAGATAAAACTCGTCCTTAGTGGTCTGTCCGATCCATAGAGCAACACGGGCCCCTGGTCCGATCCATCAAGTATACGTAGGTACTCGATGGTCTGATCTTTATAAATGAACCCGGTTTGAAAATAAACAACGCAAATATTCTAACAAAACAAATAACAGATGAGCGCTGAGTGTTGCGGATTACCGCGCACAGCGCATTTGTTTAAAACAAAGTGGTTACCCCATAAAAACTAAGTACACTGCGAAAACTTAATGCAACCGCAACGTTTTCAGGAAGTAATAAACGTCACGTGCATATCCCTCCGCACAGCTGAAAAAAAGTATCTCTTGCCTCACTTTGAGAACGTAAACGTATAACTAACTCGTCTTTATCGTGTTACAGCTACGGTCAGCCTACGTAGCACTTGCCTACGCCAGCAGGTGTCTACTCTGCTGTACAACGACACGTTCCGTAAAATTAAGGCCGATTGTTTCAATTTACGGTCAACGGGAAATCATTAGTTGTTATTTCAGTTCATATTATTTTTAAAAGTTTATTTGTTATGTTGGTAGCAATTGCTGAAACTTATCAAGTGTTAATTATGCTCGAGATTATGTACCTACAATCTTCACAAGTTGTTAGATAAGCCAAGTTCTTGTGGCCTTTAAATAGCTCACAATTATGTTTACTTTTAATAAAATAAAATTAGGGTTAATTCGACACTTGTCCTCTGCTATATCTTACTAGCTGGGTGCCCGCGGTTTCTCCCGCGTAACTCCGGATCTCGTAGGGTTTTCGGGATAAAAAAAGGCCCACATGATATTCCAGGTCATAAAATATCTGTGTACCAAATTTCATTAAAACCTGTTTTACGTGAAAGAGTAACAAACATCCATCCATTCTTAAAAAACTTTGGCGTTTATAATATAAGTAGGATTATGATTTTTAAACTAAACTGCATCACGGTGAAAATTGGTATAATCTACGATCAAAAATCGTAAGGTACGAGTGCAATGCATTACTTTATATTGATGTTTGCTGATTGCTCAATTATGACAGCTCGTGTTTTTACCGAGTGAAAAGGCGCTGATCGGCTACAAAAATCAATCTTCATGCAATCAATCAAATTATTTCCATCGTGAATTGATATAAAACTTATACGAGTACGTACCTACTGTTTACTTATGCACACTTAAAATGTTTATTCACGTTTCCCATTCCACGTTCCTGACATACCTCACTCAACTTCGTAACATAATGTGGGTTTTAAACTCGGCATGTACTCGTAGTAAACATTCTGTGAGTCTATTTTTGGAAGTGCACACCCGGATGCCTTGGGAAATAGGTTTATTTTGCTTACATTCGAGGCTCTGCCTGCATGTACCGCACCTGAGCGATTAGTTCAAAGGCTGAGAGCAACGATGCCATTTTTAACCGCTTCGGAAACGAGGGTCTTGCTTTTTTGGTAGGTACTAACTGTTAAATTGAACACTAGAATTGGTCAATGAACTATGCTTTCTGTTTGATGAATTGGCTCCAACATTATCACAAGTTTGAGCGCTGGAGGTGCGACACAGTTTTAAGCTTATACGCTTTCCAGTGTTCCTTTGTCTTGTAGCTATAATAATACGTATTTGTTCATTCTTATTTAATGAATATGTTATGAATAAACAAGATTAGTCAAGTGCGATTGTAACTCGCCCAGCGTTTTGAACTTTTGTCGTATACAATGTATGTATACTATAGATACCAGTTACTTCAGAGATTAGGGAGTAGGTAAGCAGGTAGGTATACCTACTTATATTTTTTTCGAATCGTTTCAATAAATTTCAGAAATAATGAAACTTAGACGATATTAAAAAACTGCTTTGAAAAATGTCCAAGCCTAAATAAAATACGTTTTAAAATTAGTTTTTTTTAAAGTATTCTTCTTACAATATTTTATACAATAATAAATACTTTATAGCACAGTTATCTTATCAGTAATTGACAAAAAGAAGCGACAATTGCCTTAGAATAAGCAATAATTGGAGGTCTTGTCACTCAAGAGCAATCTCTACCAGACAACCTTGGATAGGATCGTTGGATTGCACATGGTAAAAAGTTGCAAACAACAAAGAATTTAGTATAATAATTATGCAATACTAAATTCACTGTTGTTACATTTTTATTACTAAGCGTAAAATCTTTATTATCAATAAAACAACAACTAAATTACCAAATTAAAACCAGTAGTATTTACAATTGAATCAGCTGAACTAACTACAGACTGTTGCAAACAATCTACAGGTAGCTCGAGTGATCCATATATCCAATTCTTTCAATTGTAAATACCAGTTCCAGTTTGGTTCTGTTGTTTATATCAATAATAAGTCATCTATATCAAATTTTATATGATTATGAACAGAATAATCTAGCTAGGATGTCTTCAATATTGTATCGCACTAATTGGTTAATCCTCTCACCATAGAAGATATCGATAGTGATATAACCGTTGTTATACTACGGTAAAATAATTCTCTGAAGAGAGTCTGGCGGTTTCGCAGCTAATAGCACATTAGAGGCATCTCGAGCATTGCTTTAAATATTAACGCTTCGGGCTTGCTCCTGAAAACCTTTTTATTTGTGGGCAACGAGATCGGCCACTGCATAATGAGGTTTCTTATTCCTTTATTAATGAGATTCCTAGTTGTTTGTTTTACTACTTAGAACTTTTATTTTTATGACAAGCTTTGATGCGTTTACTTGTACCTGAATTATTTTTTGCTGGTAACGATGGCTTAGATAAGCAAGAGAAAAATATTTTTTTACAAGAGTTAATTCTTTTTATTCCTAATTTTAAAGTAAATTTGTTTCTTTTGTCTAGATAAAAGCCCTGATAAAAGATAATACTGTCTGATCTACGCTTACCTAAGAGCATGTAAATGACATTTGTGTTCAACCTTCACAGAAAATACATCTTTTACTGTCAGTGTTTTCTGTGAATATTTTAACTTAAATTACATTTACTGCCACTTTAACATATCTTTTAATAAATTTTCGCTCCTTATAATTCTAGTTGTGGAAAAGTCTAGGCTAAAATAAATCTCTGACAAAGACAACGTGCACTGTTCACTGTGCTTTCTCTGTACTTTCTTTCCATAGCTAAATAAATATTCATTAAAACTAGACTACGTAACACAATCTGCATAGTTTATTACGAAAAAGAAGGTAAGTGTTGTTTCATAAACAGGACAAAGTGACAAAAATATTCAGGAACTGTAACGATCGTTAAAAGTTGTCCACGATTCGTGATTTTAATTTTTCACAAAACTTTTGCGATATTTCTCGCTGGAGGTCGGCACATAACGGCATTTGCATATTCAGCAGTAAAATTTTCGTCACAAACAATGCCCTATTACGGTACAATGGAAATGTCTTTACATTGTTGCGAGGCGGCGGCGGTGGCAGCGGCGAGGGCGCTCGCTGCGCTCGTCACTAGAGGACACAAGGACGGCGGCGGACAGAGGGCCTGATTTACTGCCAGGACCTGTGGCTGCGCGTGTTTCAATGGAAATTATACACGGGACCAACGCTATGGGGCGCGACCTTTCCCTCGTAAAGCAACTAATTTATGAACTCGTGATACTTCAGTGGTGCCGTACCCTGCTCTTGAAATTTTAAGCGCCGCTTCACTGCTCCACCTGCGAAACATGCTTGCTCTATATATGACATGGCCACACATCTTTCTTTTTTTACAATCGTAATTTATACAAACAAATCACTTAACCTACTCAATTCCCATTTAGTCATCAGTTCGCAAATGTATAATAAATCTGTTCCATTGTATAATTAAAACCAGATTAAGCTATTCACGTTTGTCTGGCACTCGCATTTACTGTTCACAACTAATTTAAAACGAATTAACTTGTTGTCCGGCTTTCAGCGGCAATATTAGGTCCGCTTTACGCAAACTGGCTATGCGATGATATAGCACGTTTTGGTGCAATGTGGTTTTGTTGGAAATATTTAAAGCTACACGGCGCAGCAGCTAAAGGGTAGTAAAGGGTAGTGTAGTAATTCAAACATCCCTATAAGTCAATGGTATTAATATTCTATTCCTGTACGTGCAAAGATAATTTACGTAGGTAGGTAAACGTATGGTTATGTGGTGCTTAATAATTTATGCGTAGGTACGTGTGAAGCAAGGTACAAACCCATTATGATACAAGGCGCTTATCCATATTGAGCTCGACCCGGAATTTTGATTAAGCGTAAATTAGATTATGTTAAGGGTAAATGGAGACCGTTTCTTAAACTACGAAACAGTTAATAGTGTTTGCCTCGAACTTGGAAGTTACTTATTTGCTCGTCGACATCGACTATGAGAGTTATAGTACAAACTTTGGTATGGTGCGGTGTAACTAAATAATCGGAGAGTGTGCTCTTCGCCTAAGCTTTGCAAATCATTACAGGATATTATATCCTATTTACCTGAACACGGATCTCATTATACAAGCAGGCGATTTGCTCATACTAGGTATATTTCAGTTCGAAGTTCAAATAAACCAACCATTTCAAAACTTATATTTCTCCGAATTTGTTTCGTAAACTCGATTTGGATTATAAGTACGTGGATTACTTGCCTTATTGAAATTTAGATTTTTTACCTTATATCCTACGAATATAATAAATGTGAATGTCTGTTTGAATGTTTGTTACCACGTATCTCCGTAACTAATTCACTTGTTGAGATGAAATTTGGATGAAATTAGTCATAGATTCTAGAACATTAACTATCTACATGATAGTTAAGGTTCTAGAATCTATGACTAATTTTCAAAAATAACCCCTGAGGGTGTTAATATGGTGATAAAGTACATTATGGATAATTTTATATTATTCCTTTCATCGATTCACTAAAGATTCGTTATAAATAAATTATAAGGTAAATTGATTACGCACTTTTTATTTTTATAACTCTTTATAGTAATGGTGTGCAATAATATAAAAAATATAATTCGAAACGAAATTTTTACTCGGATCAAGCTGCGGGCGCAGGTAGTTGTATATGTTCAACTTTCAAAATGCTTACTTACAAGAAAAATACCCAACTTGAACAATATTAAATGAACCAAATTATTAAAAACTTACGATTCAAATAAAAATCTCCCCCTCCTTCCTAAGATCTCGACAAATTAGGTGTAAAACAGTGCGCTTTCATGATTTTTTATCGTTATCGTAACTTTTGTTCTCCATCGTTTCAAAACTATGGAACCAAAGAAACAATGTTCAATTTATAATTCTTTTGGAACTGTCTATTTTTACCACGGGGATCCCGTGAGTAGTGAAATCTAGGCCTAGTTTGATATTTTTATCGTCTTCTTCTATAAACATAGTATGTCTATAGGAAAGAGTATGAAATAAAATAACATTAATTAGTAACGGTTTTATGTTAGCAGACCATTATGAATAAGGGGTATGTATTTTTCTAAGACCAACCTTTACTCATTCAAGCGCGTGTATGCTACAACATACGAGGATCATAAATATGTAGGTATGTTAAAAGTGAAGTTATGGTATGTCGTAACGAAGCGTATTTCGAGCGAAATTTCTCTAGTATCTGCATAAATATGTAAAATGGCAAGATAACTTTTGTTGTAATAATAATAAACAAAGCTAACGCGGCAAGTAACAACAAACGGACACTGTATTTAATTTGTATTTAATGTGTATTTTAGTTTGAATCGAATTAGCAATTATTTTTTGTTTAGATACAGACTGAGCTTCAGAAATTTTTTTTAATAAAAAATATCTTTAAATGTATTTATATAGCTGTAATCTAGTACTGATAGTACAAGCTCTGCTTAGCTTGGGGCTAGATGATGTTGTGTGTATTGTTCAGCGTATTTATTTATCTGTTAATTTGTTGTATTTTCCTGCTATAGCCATATGAGCCTCGGTAAGTAGGAGAATAGGATAACTTATTAACCTAATGGAGTTGAGGGAGTGAGTTCTTGCATCTATAGGTATATATATAAGTGAAAACTAGGTATATATATAAAGTTAGGAATCAATCTATATAAATAAAGATTAAGATAACAATAACTAAGCCTAATTTCTTCGCGGCATTTTTGTAATGCCTTACTATATATACCTACCTAGATATACATAACTAGCCCCTACGGAGTAGGTACTGATCAAAATCCTCTCCAGAATCAAAGCCGTTCCCTGTTTTTAGTCTAAATCAGTATTTCTACCCGTTTAGTGTCCATAAACTGAATATTTATGGAGTGCTACAGATACAGCTATTACAAGGCATTGGCAACGGCTTTACATATTTTATGATATTTTACAGTCAGATTAAAATCCTACGCTTTATACCTCTCACGGAGGGAATTTATCTAAAAATATAGGTAGCGAACGTAACAGAGATAAATTGTAATACAGAAACAGTATTATTACAATATCAGTTCATATTATACTGTATATTCACGTTGTAAGCATAATAATATGATTTCAATCTAAGAGACTGACTTTGTATGTACATAACAATGTGGTAGTTTAATGTGACATCGCTGTATTTATGTTACCTACACGAGTCTTGTTATATAAAATTCATAACTACATCTCATTTTCCCAGTAAAAGCTCCGCAGTTAGAAAGTAGTTTCTATTTACACAATGATAGTAAAGCGCTAAAACAGATGCAGAGGTGAAATGGCCCTTCATTTAAATATTATACAGATTTAATAGAGGAATTTGAGCTTTAAAGAGTTTGCTATGCGATTAATTTTGCTTTAATCCAATATTATGATATTAGGGATAGGAATATTATGTACCTAACTGTTGTTCTTCGACAAGCCTTTAAAATTAAGGATGGAATGTTTTGATAGTACTCACAATACAGAATCTTTATACGTTTTTGAAACAGACCATACAGTTTTAAATCCTGGTAGTGCTCCAATCCGCCGAAATCCACCCCCTAACTCTCTCTCGCCGCCCAGCGCTATGCAAATTATTTACAAAGTACGCGAGTTCGCCGCACGCCTGAACTGACCAAAGGAGGGTACTATATCAACAAAATGTTTAACAAATGAAGTGTACTCAAACTCCTGCCGCCCTTTACAAATTTACTTTTTACCGAGAACCTTATCTCGAAATACTTATATAAGAACTTACGTAATTTACTTACGCAAGGTAGCCCACGCAATATTATAAAGCAATTTACTTTTAAACGAAGCGGAGATTGAATTAGCTTTCTCATTTCCAAAAATAATATAAAATACTATTCTTAACATTGAATAGATGTTAAGAATAGTATGTTTAGTTAGTAATTTATAGAGTCACGGAACATTTCGTAAAAGAAATACATTCGTAATTTAACGCCCGACACAATGCCGCGTATTTCATACAGAATATTTTTATGAAATTTTTAATACTCGGCCATACATGCGGTCGCTCTCATAAATCAAGTACTTCCGGGCGCCCTTTGAATTTCCGCACACCAATGATATAGCGAGGCGGTGACAATGCCAGCCTTCACCATTTATAAACCAATATTCCTTCTGACACAGCGACGACGTTAATTGAAGGTACGATCCTCGGTATTATTGTACGTACTCGTTACTTCCGACAACAACAGCTGATGTACATATTTCAACAACTAATGTATTCTGAGAACACGGAGAAACTAATCCAGCTTTTAGAAATATTCCTACGAGAGATCACAGAACTAATGCGTGGTGTTTGATCAAAGACGAGTCTTACAATGCTTTTTTATACTGTATCTGTCGACCCACGCTTACGCAAAAGATCTAGGTCGATCAAAATATTGAAACCTGTCACAAAATGTTGTCGGAATCTATAAATGAAAGGAGCCATTAAAACGGGACCCGCTTTGAATAATGTCCGCAGACTGGGGAAGTTAACGACGGTCAAGGGCTCAACAATATTATGCGTGAATTTGACAGATGTCATAATAAGAAATGAGAATATCAATGAGGGTCAGACACAGTAATTTTTTTTGACACAGTCTCCTCTTATAACAACGACTTAAAGTATTAAAAGGAGTGAAACGAAACCGTTGAATAAAATACAGGCAACTTTTCACACAATATGCGCATTATTGTATCAGAATTCTGGGCGACAAACCGTAAACTAGATAAGCTTGGAGAAATATCATAGTCATGAAGCATGCTCCGTTTCCAAGGCGGGCGGCGCAGATATTTGCTCGGCATGCCCACGCCCGTTGCCCATACATATACATAACTATTGGTAGGTCGCGACCGCCGACGTGCCAGCCGATATTTCGTGCTCCCACGACGACAATAATTTGTTGGTCCGTCGCGCCTCGCTCCGCGTACCACCGGCGATTTATCTCCTTCAACCATAAACTCTAATCGCTCTCGATATGAACGATCATCGTCACTGTTTCACGAGTTTTCGAATGAATTAATTCGTTCGCCTCGAACATCGGAAGCGTAAGGGAACGTTCAAGGAAATCATTATTGCTTCCCCCTGAGACCTGTTGATGGCATTCAAAGAAGACATGAATTTAGTTGTGCTTAAACGAATTCGAAAAAAGAAGGTTCTATGATCGGCTGTAGGTATAGATATACATATAGCTAGAAAATACTTTATTTTGCTATACACTTTGTAACGATACAACCACGAGTAAAAATTAAATGTATAATGTTTCATAAGATTGTTCGTACTTCACGAATAGGAATTTCTGCAAACAACTACCATTTTATAGTTTACGGTCCGACAGTGATCCATATTTCTAATGGAACGGAGCAAATCTCGTGTGGTATCCTGAGACCACGTTCTACCAATATTTGGAAGCACTCGTGTTCCTATCGCGATAAAGTTTACGGCTAATTCGACCATTACGAAACGCGGAACTTTGATGGACCGCATTTGAGAATGAATTATGCTGTTATGAATATTCTGTGACTTTTATAAGATCGTCCAATCGATTTGCGGAAAATAAGAGAGTACAGCCTCAGTATACATCTATATGTACACTGTGGTACAGCACTACGAAAATGTAGGTCTAGTACCTGTAGATATTATGATAAATCTTCAAGCGTGATCTGAGTTAAATATACGTGTACCTACTGGTAGGTAAAGTGCGATTTTATACGGTAAAAAGATTTTATACTCATGTACCACGCACGCTTGTTGCGATGTCCAACAAGGTAGACAAACAGCTTTGTCTCTGGAGAACTTTCATACATTTTTTATAACTTTGAGATATTCAGAGCGTGCAACTTTGACCTTTATAATACTTTCAACGCGGTATTCTAACCGCAATGTTTAGGTAACTGTGCTTTTGGAACATGTCTGTGTAGGGTGCTCTTTGCTACCCTTACATTTCTTTAACGTTATAATTACAAACATACATAGTATGCACACAGATCCCATGTAAGTCCAATGGTCCTATCTATAGACGGTTGTCTGGTAGGGATCGCCCTTGAGCGATAAGAATGCCAATTTTCACATTTCTTGTGATTTTAATATTGTTTTGTTAAGTGTGCAATAAAGAACTTTTTGTCTTTCTAACTTATTCATTGCGATATTTGCGTTTTTATTTATAACTAGCGATCCGCCCCGGCTTCGCACGGGTATTCAACAAAAACTGCAATTTTCATGCGCATTTCTAACTTTTTTGAAAATATTCTATAATGTTGAAATAATTTTTAAAATCGGTCTAGTAGTTTTGGAGCCTATTCAATTAAAACTAACAAACAATCAATGAAATCTTTCCTCTTTATAATAATATTAGTATAGATTTATTTTATTTCTACCTACCTTCCTTACAATACCGTAATTTTCATTATTTTTCTATCG
This sequence comes from Eupithecia pulchellata, assembly GCA_963931895.1. NCBI lineage: Eukaryota > Metazoa > Arthropoda > Insecta > Lepidoptera > Geometridae > Eupithecia > Eupithecia pulchellata. The sequence continues at coordinate 8,130,236 of OZ007529.1, forward strand.
TAAATTTAATTATATCATAAACGACATCCACTACCATATTACGTCATAAATGTAAAGTGCAAAGCGTCAAGTAAAATTCTGCCGCATAGAAGTGTACGGGCTACGGACACTTGTTTATGGTTTTTCGCAAACAAAAACGGCAAAATTAATAGTGAGAGAGTCCATTATCCCGCATTAAGCACTCAGTCGGGCGAATGAACGTAATGGACCGTCAGCACCTCGGCATAGGCCCTTTTATGTTTCCTAATAAAAGTGTCACTATTATCCGATACACATTTTCTGGCCTTGTAAAAGTCATTAGCGCGACATTTACCTATTTACGTATTTTATTTTATACGACCTTTTTGTTGCAAAGTAATTTGTGTGGGGTGTGCTCTGTGGGAGATTTAGGTGTCCAGTTTTCACCGACGAAAAACTAAAGGTTTTTCTAAATGCAGCATGTTGTATGTATGTTCGTATGTTTTTATGACTTTTTACTTGATATCTTCACTAATTACTTGATGATTTTGATAATTCGAGAAAAGAATATGAATACCACAGATATATATTTACATTATATCTGTGATGAATACGAAAGAAAAAAGAAAGTATGTGCATAATATTTTTTCCTGAGCGATATATATTTTTTCCGTACAACTTAAAATATAAAACCGTATGAATTTTCAGAAAAAGGAAGTTAGTTTTTTGATTTGGTAAAAACATCAAACTATTATCTATTATGATAATAAATAAATAATGCCGACAATCCACATAGCATCATCTAGGCCCCAAGCTAAGCAGAGCTTTTGTTAAGAATACTTGATGACTGATACACATAATACAATATATATATTTTTTTATTATACATAAAAAACGACCAGAACACCCAGAATAATCAGACTGTACCTCTACTTCCTTTCATACCTTTCAATCAGAGTTCCATAATCTTAGTGAGGCCGAAACAGAACTGTAAATGACGTTTAGGCATAACGCGAGTTAGTTGCACTGCGTAATAGGTATAGGTATTCTTTTTAGGGTTTTGCCATCGGTTGCAAAACCCTTATGGGATCGCTTTGGGTCTGTTTTGTGTTTTGAATTCTTAATATCTCAGAAACTACTGCAAACTTGAAATTTAAAATAATAATACATTTTGTGCGCCCGCACATATTTATAAAAAAATAAATGAAAAATCAAAATGAAGATTTTCCATACAAATTTTGAAATCAAAATTTTAAATGGGACGTACAAAGTCGAAAGTGGTATCAAATGAAAGGTACCCAGACTTGAAATTTAAAATAATAATACATTTTGTGCGCCCGCACATATTTATAAAAAAATAAATGAAAAATCAAAATGAAGATTTTCCATACAAATTTTGAAATCAAAATTTTAAATGGGACGTACAAAGTCGAAAGTGGTATCAAATGAAAGGTACCCAGACTTGAAATTTAAAATAATAATACATTTTTTAGTTTGTAGAATTCAAAACAGTTTTTGAAATTTCGATAGATTTTACCATTTTTGATATATTTTGAAAAAGGTCGAAAAATTGACCGGTACCCCCCCCCTTCCCCCTATCTCCGAAGATTGCAGAGCGATCGATGTGATATGTACCAAGTGTTTGTAGATATGGATCTATATTTTACAGGAAAAATATAGAGAATTCTGTAAAAATAATACTTTTTGAAATATGGTCAAAAAACAAATTTTCATACAATGGGGGCTATTTCATTGAGAGTAATATCAAATCAAAGGTATGGATTTCGGCAATTCAAAAAGGTTTTGAAAATCGTCTAAGTTTCATACTTAGTGAAATAGGTTGAAAAAAGCCGAAAAAATTGTAGGTACCAACCCACTTACCTACCCACTAATCTCTGTAGTAACTGTAATAGGAGTTCCACAGCGCACCAAAACCGTTGTTCTCAAAATTTTTGAGAAGAGATATGTATCTAGATAATTCACAGTATCATTTACCCACAAGCTAAGCAAAGCTTGTGTTATTAGTATTACTACGATAGCTGTTATACTTAATAAAGTATAAGTATCACATTAGATGATTTATTTTTGTGTCCAGAAAAGGACTAAAACGCCCGAACAAATAATCCGAAGATCTTACAAATGTTAGTCCCGAGGCAGAAATCAAACCGCAACCTCCTGCGTTGTAAGCCCACCGCGCCAACAGGTCGTCATATACGTACCTACCTAAACGACAAAAGTTCAAAACCCTCGGCGCGCGAGTTACACTCGCACTTGTCGTACTTGTTTTAAGTATATAACACTTATAACAGATCAAAATTTAAATGTTTTTTCCATTTTTTACTGGATTTATGTAATAAAGCTATATAGAACATTCGTATTATGACCCGACCAGTCCACTCCCGTCAAAACCTTTTATCATAATAATACTAAAATAAAATGGCGATAATCCCACCGGCTTTTACCTTTGTAATCCGACAAGTGTGTATGATGACCCCTAATGGAAATCACTGGCGGAAGTGGGAAATCCTGTTTGGAGTACACAGCTTTTAGAAACTTCATTATGAGTTGCAACTTTACAAGCATATTTTGGGTATGTTGCCACATAAAAGATTAAACGATAAGTATTGGTCTAAGTTTTTTATTTACTTCATCAATAGTCAAACCATAAGCTCAGCTTGCTTTGCTTTATTTCACACGCTCAACATCATCTAACCCCATAGTTAGCTATAATGGTTGTGTGTAAGCATAATTATTGTTAATATTATTATAATTTTGTAATTTACCTACCTACCTACCTATGATGTTTTTTCGTCTATAGTTAATTTTAAGGATAAGCAACTTATAATTATGTTACTAGCAAAAGTTTCATGCATACTATCTATCTAAAGTCGGTTCTTTATAATCACAATATTTTCGACATCAATGACTGGTGGGCAATCCACCATTCGTTGAATTCGGAAGAAAAAAATCCAGATTTAACTGAACTGGAACTGTCGAGTTACATATAACATCACCTAACTATGCATGTGTGTACAGAATATAGTAAGACAACTATCTGAGCGTAGCATTCTACCCATCATCACAGAAGATTGCCTTATCTCGTTGCCACTACCTACGAAAACATTACAGTAATAAGTTCGTAAGCTCTCCCAGGGAGCGAGGTCCTTGTCAATTTCAATTTACTGCCTACGAGCCATGCGTAACTATAAGCTTGGGAAGCACTCAGAGAGTTTGAGGCTACCCGTGTTAATTTTTAAAGGGTCAGGTATTAAATCTTACCAGTATTTAATACCTGTGCTGCACTTAGCTGGCCCTTTAGTTTCAGATATAATATGTAGGAATTGGTTTCTTAAACACCCTAACAGAATAACTCTATAAATCTACGTATCTAAACGAAAAAGGCACTTGAGTTTTATAGGTTGTTAAGTATGTATGTAATCGTAAAAAATTCACGTGCCTGTATTCGGGCGAGATATGCAGCTCTACTGTCTTATTCCATCAATGTACCATGTCTTGTGTGAATAAATATAACTGAATTATAAATGATATTAATATTTTTATAGTTGAGCAAGAATGATAAATTACAATACATATGTATGTAGTTTGGATTGAATTTGATATCATAATAAACAATACCATTGTATGTTTGAAAAGAACGCCGTCATTAATTTACTTATTAAATAGGTAACAATTAAATTTCAACAGCCATTGAATTATTAATACTGCTTTACATTTCAATTAGGAATATATTATGACATGGTAAATTCAGTTAGTAATTTTGGTTAACATCATGCCTAATCCGATGGGTTTAATAAACTACACTGGCCTGCAAAACTAAGTATCAAACTCTTAAAATTTATTTTTTTTCTAAAATTTTGAAGTGACTTTATCTTTTTACCATATATTTTATCAGTTTTGTTTGTAACCAAAAAAAATGCAAGTAACATTTATAACTTAAAAAACAATAAAATGGTAGGTGGTGCGTCAGCATATGCCCTGCCACACACAGCTTAGTACGTGCCACAGTATATTCAGGAGGTTGGTGGTTGGTTGATAGCTTGGCCATCAAGAACTCCTGATCTCAACTCAATTGGGCACGCCTAGGATGAGCTAGGAAGGCTAGTCAGAAGGTTCAGACCACCACCTCAGGGCACTAAAACAGCACCTAGATTTGCTGAAACCAGTGTTTTATTCGCATTTATATAATTTTTATAAACAACAACATTTATATAAACGACTAAGTTAGATATCAAAATGAAGTTACTAAGTTACGTTTTTTTTACTAAGTTAGATAGTAAACATATGTACCTAATGCAAATATTATGTATGTAACGTAGGCAGGTCTAAGCGATTAGTTTTCAAAGCCCCACTTATTTCAAGCTGTATGCAATTAAACTTAAATGGAAAACGCCAATTACTTTGATCAAATTAAAACTAGAAAAATGGTGGTTGATATCCAAGTCAATTTAAAGAAAACCTCAGCTTATTCGATATAATTTCATATAAAACAAGGTTTCCATTTAACCAATAAACTTCATTTTGATTTCAAGCGTAAAATTTTACGACTAATATTGTTTTAAAAGTTCAGAGAGGTCAACAGTTAATCGTCTCAATAAAAATATTACCCCGTTGGCGCTGTTTGAACGTCTAATGAAAATCTCGTTTGAACGGATCTACAGATTAGCGAACAGTGAGTTCAGACTGTGTTGCGGTCAGGAAATTGAAAGGGTGGCCGGAAAACTTGATTTACACCAAAGCGACCCAGAAAGGGATGTTTTATTATGAAAATTATCCGCGAACCGAGAAACTGTGGGCGACGAATTGATCCCTCGTGCGCTACTGAATTATCGATGGGAACAAGGTCAGTGTAACCTCAGCCAGGACATTGTGAGTCGAGATTTGTACTGAGATTTCAAAGTTTTCTGAGAAAGTATTGCTTAACGTGCTGGTTTGTGATTTTTTGTCTGTAAGTTCGTTTTAGGACGAATAATACCACAAATTAGAACGTAATTAAAACGTAAAGCTATATTCTTAATATTGTAAGATTTTCTAAAAATTATAGAGTAGTAAATTGAATGAAAATGCACGCAAACCACTCCGCAATATATTGAAACGTAGTACCGGTTAACTACTTGGCAGCAGAAGAATAACGACCGCCTGTGATCCAAACCGCTGCCAAGCCATGTTTTACTTCTTTTGTTTTAACAAAGTATCACTTGAGGTGTGATTCTCTGGGTATTTTTGGCTCTATCGACGTAGGCTCGAGTACAATGTTTTTTAGATCTATTGTGAACAAAAATGTATGTTCAAGTACACTCATGCCTTGAAAGGCTACTTGTAAACACTGGTACGAGACAGGTTTATCTACGAAAAATATAGCTTTTTGGCAGTTAGTTCTTATTAACGACCGATATGGCGCGGCAAGCGAAGGTCCGCATGTGACGGAGGTGGTTGCGGGTTCGATTCGCGCTTTCGGAGAAATATTGGTACCATCTGCATAAATTTGTTACTGGGTTATTTTCTATGAATGTGTTTATGTACTATGTCTATAATATGTATGCTACTAGATATAGTAGCCACCACGCAAGGTTACATAGCTTGGGACTAAATATTGATGTGTGGAATGCCCAGCATTATTTATTTATTTTATTTAAATTGCGTGGATAAAAATGGTAGATCGTTTATTTCATAATCGGCTTATTCATAAGAATTTCGGTACAAGGAATCGAATTACAAATGTAACGAGTCAGATTTACATTTGCCAGATATTTTCGATAAAATTTCCATTGCCATCTGCCTGTCTTTATTTAGAAATGTAAAATAATACATTTTGCTGGCTTATTTCGAGTTTGTTTGAAAGCATAATAAGATTTTAATTTTAAATGAGCGTTTTGTGGTTCAGATGGCGAATGAAATTTGTATGTTGGGTCTGTTATCAAAGGCGATGCAGGCCGTCCTGATCCCCCGGGATTTCATTAGGTGTGCCGAGCTAAAACTTGTTTGTTTCGTTTTCCTTTCAGACTCATGTCGCTTTATTTATACCTTCCTACAGTTTCAAGAAACTACGGTTGCATTGTTTTGATATTTCACAAAATAATTGAACACTACGAAGAATTATTGAAAAGTAATATTCTACCGCAACACAATATATTTCCCTTGAGAAGAGAAAATCACATTTCTGTTTTCTTTTACCGACTAAAATAAACATTTCAGAGAGGTATCGTGATATTGATCCTCCTTAAATTGAAAATAATTTTAGCGAACAAAGCTTCCAACGCTCAAAATTTCCTTTATCAGAAATGCGAGTGAATGATTTCAGCTTGTTAAATACGTAAAGGTACAATTTTCTCGGCGTTCGGCTCCGGTGAATGGAACACATCTTCTAACAGCGTTGATGGAGGTGAATTTGAATGGAAAATCGAGAGTCAAACACGAATGTTTCATAAACGCTTAAATTCTTCTGTTCTATTTTTACTGTGTGGTTTACAATTAAATAACCAAATACATATATTTGGTTATTTATACATATATTTGGTTATTTATAATATACTATATACAGTTCTTAAAAGAACTAGTATTCACAATTGAAACAATTGAGCCAGCTGGAGACTGTTGCACATAAATTACGGGTACCTCAACTGATCCATATCAATACGAGACGGGCTGGCTGCATTGCCTCGCTGTATGGCAATTCTTATGCGTGATGCCAGAAACTGACCAGCTCTCGGGTCTCAGGTATTTTTTTTAAACCTGGAGAGCCTCGATACCTCTCGTACCTCGGGTCTCGACTCCAATGGGAGCAACCTCATAAAATTGAAATTACACTTACTTATTAAGTACTTAAATTCATAATGAATACGTCAAACTACGAAAGTTTTTACAGTACATAAATAAAATTAGTATCTTCTAATGTTTTAAACAAGTCAACAGATAGAAATAAAGAAGAAGAAAGAAAGAGATAGTTTAAGACAATACCTACAAAAGATACTCTACTTTTGTAGTAACTAACTTAATTAACAATAAAACAATGCAATACGGCAAACACAGTAAGGCTACTAAAGTACGAACTACGAGATAAGACAGTAAAAGCACTGGTAACAGTGGGTAGAAGGTAGATATTAGATCAGGGTGAAATTTGACGTAACTACATGTAGGCTACTAAAATCTGGGAATAAGACGTGCGAAAGCTAGAAAATATTACAATTATTAACATCGAAAATCTTTTCGAAAACAAACTTCACTTTGTAGCCAGAGGAAGCTTAGTACAAAAGCCTCTATCAGACTCGACATTCCGTTCAATTCAGAGTAAATTGAAAGCGAAGGGATACGTGGCAAACAATAAAATATCCGGGAACTCTGTTGGACACGACCTGTCTCCATGACATGGGGCCTGACCCGACGGACGGTTCACCGCTAGGCTAGGTACTATTCCATACCCGAACCAGAATAGTGCTTGATGTAAGGACATGCAGCACAAAAGAATGTTTAGATCGGTTTTACTACAATCTTATGACGTTGTTTGAGAAAGAAAACAAGATCCGTCAAGTGCAAGTGCGGGTTTCGAACTATTCTACCAGTTACCTCGGAGACTAGGGAGTAGGTACAGTTTTCGACTCTTTTCAGTGTATTACATTAAGGATGAAATTTTTTTTTTCAGATGTACAAACCGATACCTTTTATTTAATAAAACTTTTAACGATATACTTCTCTTTTAAAATTTCAACATCAAAAGTTGTTGTGAACATCTTAAATTTTTATCTCTTAATCTGTACATGCGCATGAAATATATTATTATTTCGAATTCCAAGATAAATTTATTAAAGACTGAAAAAAGGGCAGGCAACCGACCTTTGAAACCGATCTCGAAACCCTAAAACATGCGAATACAAAATGGTTAGGTTGGTACCTATTATAGTTGAGCTATGTTAATGTCGGATTTTTTTTTCTGGCCTTTAATCTATTAAACCTAATCACACTTCTAATAATACCTACGTCCAACCAACAGTCCAAAACCGAAGGCGTTTGATAAGTCAATAGACCTCGTCAATAGAAGGTGATTTTGGTTCAACCCAAGCAAACCAAATACTTAGATTTTAGCAAAAAAAACAAAATTGAATTCCAACAATATTCCTTGTTCTCCGGAAAGGGTTCAAAAATTATGATTCACTTTCGCTCGCTAAATTAATGAAGACCTTATAATTAATTTCTATCGGTCCCACAGATTTACTGGTAGGTACTTAATAATTCATTCTGGCCGCCCACGCTTATTAAACAAAATGGGCTTGGTGCCGACCAACTAGGCACTTAGGTTCCTACGATAATGACGACTTGGTAGGTAGGTAACCAGCACAGTTCAACCAGTCGCTTTACAAGATACCTTTTCGCAGTCTTTTTAGTGATTGACATTTGCTGGTTAACATCTTCCAACTCGCAAGCTATTTGTTGTATTAAATTTCATATTTAATCCTTCCATTATTGGTTATTCTACGATCTTAGTGAAATGAGAATCTAAATCACATTATACACAATTGTATCTAATTAATAGATCGCTTAAGTACACACACACTTGCTCCTTATTACGAATTCAATAAATTAATACAGTGCCATCTAAACTCGCTTCAGTAAAATATCTATTGAACGTAGCAATGTAATATATGTAGAACAGTAATTGAATGAAGAGGCAATAAAAACTGGCGCAAAACAATTGCTATTATTCTTCGTTATTTTATTACAGTTCAGGTGTGTTCGAGTGATATATCGGCATATCGTAACGGTTTTGTGGCGCTCTCTGTGCCGCTTTGCAAATGTTTAGATACTACTTATTGGTGCGATTACTTAGCTGTTACATCGGTCTTCTTTCGCTTGAACATATAAACATTTTAACGTGAGATTTGATGTACAAAATACAATTCATCACCGCCCGCGTAAAAAGCTTAATGAAATGGTTTTAAAAACAACACGACATTGTATCTTTTTACTGGAAGGGGTAAAAGTGGCCATACACGATCACTCCGATCCAAGCCTCTCCAACCCAACCCAAAAAAAACAGATATTGTCATGACATTATATTGTCATAAAGTGGTATATTGAACTAGCTCAAAACATTTAAATATGAAAAGTAGGTCAAGAATGCACGAAGCCGATCGATTTCAATCCTGAATTTCATAACATCCTCCAAATAAAAAAAAAACACATCTAAAAATTACGGACTCTTCGAAAATATTCGTGTCTAGAAATTAAGTAATCGAAATCTATTATTTTGTAAATTTACAGTAGTAAGTTATTTCCACCGTTGCCACACTAAGCGGTTCTCTTCTTCCTTTATTATTCTTACCGCCAAGGTTCGAAACTAGCAGGTGCCTTATACCTCGGCTATTATCGGTCACGAAATTTGGTCAAAGGAAGGTCCAATCCTGATAAAAATCTATTTGATTTCTTTCTTCACACCAATCTTATCTTGTCTTTTCACCAATCTATCCTTGCGCACAGATTGTGGAACGGACTGATCGTGTATGACGAAGTGAACGGACAGAACGCCTCGGGCGGATGTATGTAAGCGCTTTTTACGACGTGGTACTCATTGCCTTTGGAGTTTCAACGAAATACAGTGCTCTATGCGATGCTTGACAAGCTCACGGAGGTGTTAATGGGTTGATGCGAAGGTAGCAACTGGGTAAATAAAATTGGTCAAGTGCAAGTAGACTCGAAAAGTGAAGGTACCGTACCAAAACCAGTTCAGTACAGTTTAAGCGTGAAAGTCGGACAGAGAGACATAGTTACTTCATCATTCATAATAAGTATTATAATGAACAAAAATGCAACATGACGCGATCAATCTAAGTACTTCGATGATCGTGATGTAACTTTGACGTTATTTATTAAAGTTAATTAATTTCATTTGTAATAGCGTCAATAGTGTAATACGTACTCTGTCAACATTTCAACTGTTCACCTGTTACGGTTCAAGAGAGATAGCCTTGACCGATAGATGGACAGACAGCAGAGGCTTATTAATCCCGTTTTAAAGGGTTTTTTGGGGTAAGCAACCCAACAGTTAATAAAAAAGTGTATAACCAGAAGTTTTTATTATCTGTGACCAGAATAATAAGTAAACCATTGGTTGAGTCTACTATCTACAGACTTATAGAGAGTAAACTCAGGTCTGTTGCGTGACGATGGTAAAGGCCTGATGGCATGACACTTGTCCCATAGGAGTTGGAGAGGCCCATTGCGTGTGACACTACCTACGTCGACACACTTGCGCCTTCTTATCTTCCGATGACATTCGTGAGCTCTGGTTCGGCAGATTTGGCCGAGGATCTCAAGAGGAGCTAATATACAGGTCTTGCAGATTTTGTGAGGAGGCGGAAGAAACGCCTCTCCATCTGCTAGGAGAATGCGGTGCACTGATTCAAAAACGTAGCACCCGTCTGGGCAGGCACCTGCTTAGCCCAGACGAACTAAGAGATATCACCCCGAGGGAAATCCTACAGTTCCTAGCAGCTACAAGGATAAGTGGCGAACTGTAGCGCCGCAGCTTCGGAGGTGAACCGTTTAAGTGGCGATCACAATAGGCCAATAAGCATAAACCAAATAAGCATATAAAAAAAATAAAGGTCTAGACAGAGCCTACGAACTTGCTCCCCCTTTGGAGTCAAGACCCTACGTCCGTTGGGCACTGAGGCTCTCTGAGTTTTCTAAACATATCTGTATAAATCTCTGAGTTTTCTAAACATACATATTATATATCTCAGTATCTGGTCGAAACGACATGTGACCCGAGAGCTAGTCAGTATCTGGCGCAGCGCATTGCCATACAGCGAGTGAAAGCAGCCAGCATTTTGTGGACACTACCGACTGGTATTGATATGGATCAGTTGAGTGACCTGCAGTTTGTTTGCAACAGTCTGCAGTTAACTCAATTGTAAATACTAGTTTTCATTTGGTTATTTAATTGTAATTTTAGTTTTTTATAAAGGTATTAAGATATTTTTTTTAATAAATATAAATAAATAAATAATGCTGGACAATCCACACAGTATCATCTAGCCCCAAGCTAAGCAGAGCTTGTTATGGGTACTAGATGACTGATATACATAATACAATAATTTATTAAAAAGATAAATATTTCTATTTATACATAGAAAACGAGCAGAACCCCTGACCAGATATCTGCAGATCGTACAAATATTTGTCCCGAGGCGGGAATCGAAACCGCAACCTCCTGCGTCGCAGGCGAACCTTCGCCCACCGCGCCACAATGGTCGTCATATTAGGCAATTAGTTAACAAAGTTCTAACAAATCTTTAACTTTGGTATTAAGCTAAGGTACATAATCAAAATCAGCAGAAACTAGGTTTCAAGTGGTATTTATAATTGTTTCTAAGTAATTACTAGTGAATTTTATTACCATAAAACCGCTAGCTTTAATTCATTTAAACCTATAAAATAAAAAAATCTAAATTTAGCCAGCCTTTTTAAACCGTTTGTATAATAAAAGGCTCCATATTGATTACTGCTAGCGATCTTATAGAGTGATCATCATCTATAGACTAAACATTCGTCGTCATTGCATGAGGACCGTTGTCTAGGGTAGAATAGAGAAAAATTGCTTGATTTAGTCATCGAATACCCAAATTATCCGAAGATCCATTTTCAACTTCATTAATAGGTATGCTCAAAGTTTGGCTATGCGATATCAATATTGTCTTTTCTGCACTTGAAAACAATCCTCGTGTATGAGAGCAAGCAGGGGCAAGAAAATAAATGGTGAACTCAAAAAATGGAATCCGCAAAATGAAACAAAAACAAAACATTATAGCCAGTTACTTGCCAACTCGGTGTTTTGTTTATAGCGCTATGGGTCCTTTACCTCTGTATACATAAGGTGGTTCAGTGCTCGAACACTTTTTCTTATTAGGAGAGAGACGTTTTTCACCTACCGCTATCGAGTGTCGAAATAAACTCGGCGGTCTAACGCACATTACACGCAGCCGGTCCCCACCAATACAAACAATTTATTGTATTGTTATAGATCCCGCCTCCGTCTTACCAAACTTATTGGACCCAAAAACTGCCTCTAACGAATTGCCAACAACGGAATCAATAGAACGGTGCGAGCTTTTAGGGAAAATCGAACTCATTGTTACAGTTCCCAGGACCGTCAAATTTGTTTTCAGGGTTCTGTAGTCTTACGAGGAACCCAATTTAATTCGATTATTTTGTGTATTACCTATGTTATTGTATATGCAACAGTTAATAGCCAATGTCACGTAGGAATACTCCCCAGAACATTGATATTCAAGCATCTCCGTAATACGTGTAGATTAGCAATCTATTGAATACAATAATTATCATACACTTAGCAAGCATTGTTACAATTAATCGCGTCACAAACAATTCTGGCTATTGAGGTGTAAACGGCTCACCTGAGATTGCAGCGCCTTCCTTCCGGTAGGGCGTGATATATGTGCGAAATCGGATTAATTTGCGAAGCCTGTTACTGGGACAATAACGCTTAAACACATTCCCGTGTCTGCTCCTCTATCACCTCTACACAATTAGTTTTAGTTCGGGCAACGCTGAGCTGCTATGTGTATAAATGAAAATTTCGGACCGGTTTTCGCCACCAACACTGCTTGTTCGACCAAATCATAAAGCCCCAAAATAGATGAAATATTTGCATTTGGCCAAGCTCTGTGTAAATAACAAATGTGCGAACAATTTTTTTGTCACACAATGGCTCGTTTGATGACTTCGTGAAAAGTAATTAATAAAAGTGGAAAATGTTTCGAAAATTGTTATGGGCTCAGATTTATTTCGATTCGAGTGTTTTATTAAAAGAGTTGCCACCAACCCACGTGATAAGTGTCAACATACCTTTACCCACCTAAAGCTACATGAAACGTTCTCAGAATGAAAATACTTAAATGTCAAAGAAAATAAACACATACAATAAACAAAAAACCAACCAAGTTTTTAAACGTACGCAATCCGAACACCTTATTATAAACTGATCAGTCATCCCGTGATCACGACAGAGTATAAAACTGTTGAAACGCCGGCAATAATAGGTAAAAACGCGATAAAAACCCGTGAATATTTATAATAATCATCCAACCAATAGGCACCTTCCTCTACAATAAATAGAACGTGATTTAGCAAATCACATTCATTGGTAATCCGGAGTTATTGTCTGCTGTTCCAGCCAGCTGTAAGCGGTGGTCACGACAGTTGTGGCAATCCCGGCCCACACTGCGGCTTCATGCTTCACCTATCACCTACATCAGTGAATAGGGTCCATGAAGTTTGGACCGCCGCCCGATTCGCACTCAATTGGCCGATGAAAAGACTGAAGAATTTTTCCTCCGTAAAGATTTTTGGCTTCTGCGGTTTATCATTCATTACGCTCCAATTCAGCAAATATTATAACGCTTTTTTAGGTTTTGAGGCGTGATCAAAATTTAAATTACCGCTAGCAAGCATTTACGAAAATTCCTAGATAACTCAATTTCGCACGCTCATACCAAAGCTTTTCAATTCTAAAATGGAATATTAAGCTGGTGCTTCACAATCCAGTAGTATGAGTACTGTGCTCATATCGGTGGGTATTCACGTGCAAACGGCAATGCCCGTACCGCGTACAATGGGACTGAAATACATTTTTCGCACATACTTTTGTGGCTTTTGAAACCGAACCAGTCTTTGTTCCTATTTTTTACCAATGTTTGATATTTCCCGATGGAGTTCAAAACTTGCCTGTCTCTCAGGATGATACAAATTGGAGCCAGAGAGAAGTATTTTTCACTTTCGACTGATGCATTCCAACGCAACCTCTATGTGCAGGTAGACAAACAATAAATTAAACTTAAACATGTAAAGTGAATGCATACAACAAACTTCTGCCTACTTGCGTTAAGTTAAATTAATATATTTTAAATTAATTAAGTATTAACTTATGTATGAAACTTCGAAAGAGGACCATCTAAGAAGTACCTACAAGAAACTTCCAAGGAAGTCTTCGTTCCAGGAAGTTCACCTTTGACTGTTCATGTAAAGAAACGTATCTCCTTCCAAGTCCGTGTAAATTGCAAAACTGGTCCATAAGTAAATTGCAAAACTGGTTTTCACCTCCAATGATATAGCTATTGGCCAAGCAATCGTCTTTTATTAACATACAGGCCACGCAATTTGATCATTCTATTTAGTAAGTTCTCTTATAGCTTTTTACGGAAAAATCTTGTCTATCCATAAGATTATCCTGATAGTTCACCCACTAGCAAGAAATTAGATAGGCATAAACAATATACCCGCATGCCCAGCGTGGGGATTATGGGCAATTACCCCCAAATAATGATGCCATCTATGGCGCTCATTAGGGGAGGCCTATGTCCAGCAGTGGACTATTATAGGCTGGTGATGTTGATGATGTTGAAACAATATTGACTTAATATTACTGTCTATGATGATGAAACAACTTCTGTAAACTTGTACAGCTTTAGAAAATCCATTTTAAAATCGTTCTAACTTGGATTCCTAGACTTTCGTACCATCGATAAACATGTAAAGTGTCCAGTTGGAAATACATTTGCAATTGAATTGGCCGCGGTGCTTCGAGCCGGGGGAGATTGCAGCAAGTCTCCAGGGCGAAAGGTTCTCCAACTTATATTCAATCATGTAATGGAATACAATAGAAACATTCTACAATCTACTAAGATAAATAAAATAGTTCTTATCGATTGCGAAAACAACAGAATTTTAAAAACAGAAAGCACACCTTATTGGGTTGGTAGGGTAGAAAAGGCATAGTCGCAACTGTATTTTTGACAAAAAACCTAACTTCTGGTAATCGCATTTTTGCTAGGTTACCTACAAAACTCCATATAAAACCTTTTGTTTTTTTTTCAATGGAGCAAGGGTGCGGAACGGCGACTGTCCCATCTGTACTTTTAGTAATTTAATATGCTCGAGACAAAATTAAAGACTGCATAGCTGAAGCATCAAGCAGACAGGTAAGGGATCCCGTCTGAAATACCGGTTCTTATCAACATTATACGAGAAATAATTTTAATTACAGAAGTTCCAACAATTTTATCAGGTTCTAGATAAAACTGCAAAGTTGTTACAAGTTAAATTAATGCAGGTAGGCACTCGGTGAAGTTTCCGTATAGTTCATTGTTAAATTGCGTGGCTGCTTCACGAGGTTTCGGCTGGTAATTGCTGGCGGAAGGTATTACTTAGAACACCTCCTTAGCGTTCTTTTTTCAATTACTTTATTCAAAGGTTTTACAAACTTGGTTAACTCTAAACAATTTTAGATTAATCACACTAATATCAATGCGTACGTTTTTGTTAATGTAATATTTAATGTATAATTAAGTTAAATATTTTTGTATTTTTTTTGTTTTCACTTCACTCACACCCTTTTCCATTACTAGCGACCCGCTCCGGCTTGGCACGGGTGCAATGCTGATACAAAAACCTATACATAGGGACAGACATACAGACAGCGGAATGCGACTTAGTGTTATTCTATGTAGTGATAGACTTAAAGTATTGCTATTTATAAGTATGTTCGCTTCCATTGACATGAGTCAGAAAAGTGTTTTATGTTAACGGACCATTATGAATTAGGGGATGTATAGATGTTTCTTATCCCTTCACACCAAAACTACAAATAACATTGGGCTGAAGTATTGCACAGACGTAGTTCGGAACATTGTGGCACTGCACAAATTAATTTTAATTCAGAGAAAAATAAAACAAATACACAAAATACTACAAAAACTCAACACAAAATACTAAACCGTCACAAAAAACAAACCGCATCAAAATCCGTCGCGTAGTTTTTAAAATCTAAGCATACTTAAGGACAGACAGACCGCGGGAAGTGACTTTTTTTGTTTATTACTATGTAGTGATTTGAAGGCTAAAAAATATTCTTAGATTATCATCATCATCAGCCTATGTTAGTCCACTGTTGGACATAGGCCTCCCCCAATGAGCGCCATAGCGCCCTGTCTTCGGCTTGTCGCATCCAGCATCTGCCAGCAGTCTTTCGCAGATCGTCATCCCACCTGGCCGGAGGGCGTCCTACACTACGTTTACCGAGTCGCGGTCTCCACTCAAGAACACGTTTACCCCAGCGGTTATCGGTTCTTCGCGAAATATGGCCGGCCCACTGCAACTTCAGTTGGCTAATTCTCTGAGCTATGTCGATGACTTTAGTTCTCTGTCGGATGAATTGGTTACGAATCCTATCCTTCAGAGAAACTCCGAGCATAGCTCTTTCCATAGCGCGCTGAGCGACTTTGAACTGGTGGACCAACCCTATCGTGAGTGTCCACGTCTCAGCTCCGTAGGTCATGACTGGTAGGACGCACTGATTAAAAACTTTCGTTTTCAAACATTGCGGTATGGATGACGAGAAGACTCGACGTAATTTTCCGAACGCTGCCCAGCCTAGCTGGATCCTCCTCTTGGCTTCCTTCTCGAAATTGTTTTTACCCAACTGCAAAATCTGCCCGAGGTAAGTGTACTCAGAAACAATTTCGAGAAGGTGGCCATGTACGATCACCGGTCTTGGATCAATGTGGGCATTGATCATGACTTTGGTTTTATCCAAATTCATGCCAAGACCGATACATCGGGAGGCTGAAGCTAGACTGTCCAGCATCCGGTTCAGCTCCTCTAGCGACTCCGCCATTAAGACTATGTCATCAGCGAATCGCAGGTGGGAGATGTAGTCGCCGTTTATGTTGATGCCCTTGTCTTTGCAGTCCAGCGTCTTAAACATATCTTCCAACGCGCTCGTGAACAGTTTCGGGGATATGACATCCCCCTGCCTCACTCCTCTGCGCAGTTGGATCGGTTTAGTCTGCTGGTCCTGTACTCGGACACTCATCGTAGCGGCTTCGTAGAGACATCTCAGCACCTCGATATAACGATAGTCTACTTGGCATCGCTGTAAGGATTGTAGAACAGCCCAGGTTTCAACGGAGTCAAAGGCCTTCTCATAGTCCACAAAAGCCAGACACAGGGGCTGATAATACTCTTCGGACTTCTGTATAATCTGCCTCACTGTGTGAATGTGGTCTATGGTACCATATCCTCCGCGAAACCCAGCCTGCTCCGGTGGCTGAAACTCGTCGAGTCTCCTGGCGAGACGGTTCGATATAACTCGTGAGAAAAGCTTATAGACGTGACTTAGGAGCGAGATGGGTCTATAATTTTTAAGAAGGGTTTTATCTCCCTTCTTAAAAAAGAGCACCACCAAACTCCCACTCCACGCCTTTGGAGTTCTCCCACTGTGAAGGACGGCGTTGAAGAGGCTCTGTAACTCCTGTATAACAGGGTATCCTCCAGCTTTCAAAAGCTCTGATGTTATTCCGTCCTCACCGGGGGCTTTTCCATTTTTAAGCTGCCTCAGAGCTAACACGATCTCGTCTTGACTGATGTCTGGCAGTTCGTCGGTATAGTGGCGTATCAAGGTGGCTCTAGAATCGTGGTCGTCTCGTTGGGAACGGGGAGCATGTGCAGCGTATAAACGGCCATAAAAGTCCTCTATCTCGGCCGATATCTCCGGCTTCAACAATACGGTCCTTCCGTCGTGCGTTGAAAGCTTCGTCAGGTGGCTCCTTCCAAGCTGCTGAGTGAATACTTTGGACCCTCGGTTTCGCTCTATCGCCTCTTCGATGAGGCGTGTATTGGAGCTCCGAAGGTCGCGTCGTACCATCTTCGCAATTCGCTTGTTCAGGTCTGACCTCTCTGACGAAGTCGCTTGGGTGGTTTCCCGTCTTTTTGTCATCAGCCCAAGAGTCTCATCCGAGAGTTTGAACTTCTTACCAGTACGCTGCTTTTTGCAAAACTTGATGCCCTCGTCCCTCAGCGTTTCTACCAGATTGTGTAGGGTCTCGTCAGCGTCATCAGTGGGTTCCAAGGCAGCGAATCTATCCCCGAGAAGCTGCTGAAACTTCTCGGTGCCCGCCATGATTTGGATTGGGTTCGGTCGGAGCGTGGACTTCATCAGACGGTTTCTTTCAAGCTTCAAATTTATATTCAGAGAGCCTCGAAGGAGTCGGTGATCAGATCCGGTATTGAACCTGTTGATCACTGAGACATCTCTGAATATGTGCTTTCTATCCGTCATGATGAAGTCGATCTCATTTTTTGTCACAGAATCGGGACTCCGCCATGTCCACTTCCTTTGGGGCTGTTTCTTAAAGAAAGAGTTCATTAAGAACAGCCCCTCTTTCTCGAGGAAGTTGACGAGCATTTGTCCCCTGTGATTTCAAACACCAAAACCATGCGGGCCTATTCGGGATTCGTTGCCAGTCTGGGTTCCCACCTTGCCGTTAAAGTTCTAAAGTTCTTAGATTATGCCATATCATTTTATAGTTATTCTGCTTAATTAAATTTGGGTAGTAGGTGTATGATGAGTCACCTGATAAAATGGGACAACTAACACAGAATAACTCATGAATAGCTCTACACCTAAATCTGTGGATATTAAGGTTTATATTTGCTCAACGTGATATCTCAATAATATCTTAATATCTACACGTGTGGAAGGTGAAATTAATTAGGGGAATGTGAATGACACAAATTGGATTCTGAGGCGCTATCTTCATTATAGATAGAATACAATTCGACGATTCAGTAGCGCAGAGGAAAGTCCGCCTGCGACGCAGGAAATAAAGGGATTGATTCCCGCCTCGGGACAAATACCACTCGAAAATTTAAATTTTATTCAACTTTTGCCGAATATAGCGCTAAAGGTTACCTTGAAAGTGCATCATATTACACTCTAGCTGCTTGGGATTTTTTCTCAAAACCGAGATACAGTATTTCGCAATAGCTATTACAAAAAATTAGAAAGTGAAGTAATAATGATTTTATCAAAATTTTAATCTTTTGTAAAAATCAAAAATTCTCAAGAAACGAAAAGCAAATAGGAATAATTTCCTTAGTTTCAAAAAACTGACCAACAATGCAATTTGTAAATGGTCAATTTGTATTAGGGTCTAATAGACTAATATTGTAGCAATATCCTTAAAGGAGAATCTGCCTCATTGACCACCGAATTAATTATAAGGAGATTGATTCATTGAGAGAAATTATTCAGATTGGTAGATTGAGGTCCCCTTCTAAATTGCTTGCTTAGTAAATTAGCTCCTTGTTACGGCTGTTAACAAGAATTAATAACGTTTTTGTTTTTCTTTCTAGATTTAATTGAAAATTGAGAGCTCTACTCATTTGTATAAACAAAAAAAATGTATTACTTTGAGCTGTTAAAGTTGGCATTTATTTTTGGATTGAGACTATAGATAAACACTTAAAACAAATTAAAACAAAATACAAATGTTGCCCTAAGTAATTATATGATAGGCCAATAAATTTCTGTGAAAAAAGCGTAAAAAAAAAGATATTTATATAAAAAAATTCAGATACAATTAATAAAATTATTCCTCAAAGTAATCATTTTGTACTCCTAACTAGATATTTATTTAACACAAAGATTTACTAATATTATGCAGTTTTTTTTTTTAATTTAGAAGGCTGCAAGAGGTTTCTTAAAAGTATTCAAGAAATTAAACGGGTATTTACTTTGTGGAAAGTCCGGCTTAGATGTTGCTGATACAAGACACTTGAGATATTTATAAAAGATCTATAAAATATAGAAATTATGAGGTAAAGTGCTTTCTCGTTTTTGCCACCAAGCCACTTACTCCACAGCCCTGTCGTCTGAGTTAGCTCATGAAAGTCATGAATATTGAAGGCTCAGCGATCGCGCTTTTCCACCCCACTGTGCAGCATTAACATTACCTCAATATTCAAAATGCTCCATTTGTTGACGAATCAATGGTCGGCTCATAGCTAAAGCCAGTTATTATAGCCGTTTACTTTTATTATTCAACAATTTGAAAACCTCACTTGAAAATTCAAGAGCCCATAAAAGATAAACACGGCTAAGAAGCGAAATTGCTTGTTGTGTTTAGAATTTAAACCTGGGAAAATAAACTGTGCATCTAGGTGCTTGGAAAATCTATTTGACTTGAATCTACAAATTATTTTTAGTAGTTATGTATTGTATGTTTTTAGTAGAAGTATAATGTGTGTACTAAAAGTACATAATTATGCTAATGACATATCTTGAAATAAGTTATTAAGATATATTCTATAACTCCTTAATTGATTTTATATTAGGTACCTACAGCTTAGTTCATGTATATTAATATGATAAATAATCAATTGCTTTTCGATATCAATTTAGTCTCGCTAGAACTCGAGAGCGGCTGGATCGATTTGAGTATTTTTTGTGCTTTTTTTGTTTGTGTTGGGTTAAAAAAGAAAAAAATAGCGGAAAAAGAAATTGGTGATACGAAATTCTGCGGGTTATTCAGCTAAAAAAATACTTCTTATTATGAATACCTTTCTGTCTCATTCGAAACATCAACTTGGTATTTAACCTTTAAGGTTTTACTGATACCGTTCCAAGGCACAATGGCATATTTGAAGACAGATCACTATTGTAATAGGCTAAAGCATAGTTGCATGCTATCACGAGATCCCTACGTGCAATCAAACATCATTTCTGTCAGCGAGCATTGCTATTCATGTGACCCCATTGTTCCACTGCCGTATTAGGTACTTGGTATATCTTTGTACTGTTGCCATCAAAAGATAAAAGGAGGGAAAGATAATTTGATGAAAGACCTCTTGTGAGTACTTGCGAGGCGAGCATGCGTTTGCTTTCTGTTGCGGGGAGGAAATCTTCAGTCAAAGCTACTTTTTGTAATCTTTTTTATTTTATTTGGTTCGTTCGTGTTTTTTCTTCTTGTTTTATTTTTTGTATTGTTTCAGAACTTTATGGAAGTGGTTATTCGAAAACACTGGAGTAGGGTACCATAACGACGACCTCTGTGGCGCCGTGGGCGAAGGTCCGCCTGCGACGCAGGAGGTTGGGTTCGATTCCCGCCTCGGGACAAATATTTGTACGATCTGCAGATATTTGTTCAGGGCGTTCTGGTCGTTTTCTATGTATGTTAAAAAAATATATATATGTGTAATAATATTGTATTATGTATATCAATCATCTAGTACCCATAACACAAGCTCTGCTTAGCTTGGAGCTAGATGATGCTGTGTAGATTGTCCGGCATTATTAATTTATTTTATTTTTAATAAATAAAAAAATAAGTTGGGTGATTGTGCATGAACTGGAAGGTTAACTGAATAAAGATCCCAAGAATGCGTAAAGTTTGCAAAAAATATTTCTCACAATATTTTATGATATTATCCAATTAGTATCAAGTTTCAGCTCTTTAGATATAACCTACATTGTTGGCATCTCCATCATAAAAACAACATTTTATTATCAAGCGGCCAGAACGGGCGCTGAATTACCATTCTGCATTTTCTAAAGTGCTGACGGGTCTTCGAGCTAAGCTAGTCTCACTAGTGCTTGTGCCCTTGAGTGTACTACATGATTGATAGTGTGACTACCTACATGATGCTAGTAGTGTTAGCAATATGATGCGTGGTTTATATGTGTCGCCGCGGGTTCGTCAATAAGCCCTCTACAATTTGTAAAATAGATGTAAGCAGAATGTCTAATAGGGATATTAGGCACCGCATATCATCGTAGATAAGGAACTTAAGGCACATTGCGCGACAACTATAAGATGTACGAACCGAAAGCTGATTATTTTGCTGCGAAGTGATTTGACCTAATAACTTTATATTAAGTAAAATAAGCATAAAGACAACTCAAACTGTTATAAAATAAAAAATAAGGTGTTATAACTTTGTATTTACTTCAACTTTGTGACCACTTGTGCAAGAAGTGAAACTAGGTCAACTAATTCATTCCAAACACGATGTGTCGGTGACGACGTAAGGAGACATATTTTTGAGTAACGTAAACTTTACAACAATTAGCATAAGGTATTTAACTGAATTGCGATGCTTCGTCAACCGCCTACCCATAATACGAACGGGCTGATTCTTCGTCTGATAGAAGAAACAGCCCGTTCGTAAAATGGGTGGGGGGGTGGTGATGAAATACCAGTTGTGAGTTGATATATCTAGAGAATTAACGTTCCATAAATACACAGAAACAAAAAATAAACACAAAGAATCGCGCCTAGTTACAAAAATTCAAGCAAATGAAGTTGCTGGCCGACAAAGAAATCCTTGAATTCACAGCGAGTGAAGTTAAACACGGTCTATGGATAATAGGCAGTGTTTAACTTCACTCTGCAATTATTCCAAGTAATAAGGGACTGTCATTTTCCAATTTCCTTTTGCGCTCTGTTCAGACAACGAAGCATGGAATGTTAACTTTTAATCTGGCTCTGTAAAGTGTTAATTTCATTGCATTTTCATGCTGGCATGCTGAATCGTTGATATTCGAAAATAGATGATTAAATCTTTTTTGCATACGTACCAACGATTATTAATTTATCTCTTTCTCCCAATAAGGTTTGCTAGAAGAGAACTCATGTCTAAACTTGTATACTCTATTTGCTTCTTTACGTTTTCATAAAAGATAGAAGTGAACTAAAAATCACAGAGATCAATTTATTTCCCAATAAAAAAATTTGATGTAAAATAAAAGGAAAATCTGTGAAAAAATGAGGGTTAAGCTCGATTTTCCATTTATTTTACATCAATTTTTTTTTATTGGGAAATAAAATGATCTCTGTGATTTTTAGTTCACTTCTATCTTTTATGAAAACGTAAAGAAGCAAATAGAGTATACAAGTTTAGACAACAACGTGGAGCTGGTGAAGTATCCAGTCAGTATCTAAGCTTCTGACAGTTTTTATAGGTTATCCTTTTATTGGATTCATCAATTAGCTTTCCTTTATTCAATTTAATAAATTAGATTTAACTGTAAAAATACTTTCTTTAATAAATTTAATTTGCTAATCAACTGACGTCGTTAATTTACTTCTCCGAGATTTCCCTTCTATCTTTTTACTATTTACAGAAGAGCTATAAATTTAAAAATTGTCTACTTAAGGTCAATTCATTCGCATATTAACTTAGGAGGAAAACTCGCTTAAATCTGTATTCGATTGTAAGCACAATTTGCAATCAGCGAAGCTTGTTTCTGTTCAAGAAGATTGTTTGTCGAACCATTTGGAGCTATGTAAGTATTGTAACATTCGAATTGTTCAACTTTGCGAAAGGAATTCAATAATATTGCTCTACATTTGGAAATAAAATGTAAGCGGATTGACATCAATTTACGAAAATGCTTTTTGCGAGCGGAGTTGAGCGCATGCATGCATGAAAAATTGAAAACGTTCACGTCTGCTGTAATCCACATCGTGGACATGTCTTCAAAGACATTACTCACTAGTCACTGGGGGTAGGTAACCTGAGAAATTCTCTAGCGGTTATGTAGAATTAGGCACGAATTCAAGCCGAGCGATACTCGTAGCTCGTATCTAGTTCGTTATTTTGGTCGTTTAGAAAAAAAAAAGAAACTATCATGGTAATAACACTAAAGTCATTTATAACGGGATATTTACCATGATTTGATTTTTGAGTTTTCCAATATTTCGGCACAGTTTCATGCGCCATGATTACGGAACAACTGATCGAGAATATAAGTCAAACCTTTAATCAAATAAAAATTTAGTTGTATTCACAAGGGCTCCTACTAGGTACTAAGAAACAATTATCACTGAGCCTCTTGCTCACATTCCCAAACCAAGATCTCACGTTGCCAAACGCAATCAAACGCAAAGGGTATCAATCTAAGTTCCATTGAAAAGCCGATTTTACGCGAAGCGTCGTATTACGCTATCTGTGTTGAAGCGAATTAATTCAAGAGGATCAATTTACCACTTACAAATGTAGGACTAATTTGTAAAACCGAGCAATCTCATATATACAATCGCTTCGTATGGAGGCGGTGAGTTAGTTACATGTTGAGCTTTGTTTTGTTTTGTTCAGTGTTTCAATGACCATGACCGACAATCGCTGGGATAACCTTGTTCTTAAGTGGAGAACCCGACTCAAACTGCAAACTGTGGGATAACTACCAGCCAGGTGGTATGACGAACTGTAAACACTGCAGGCATACACTGTCGTCTAGCTGAAAAAGGCGCCATGACACTCATAGGGTGTCATGGCGCCTTTTTCAGCTATGTCAACAGTAGAATATCTACTACTATATGCTGATGGGGATAACCATGATCATCAAAAATGACTTTGAAGTTATAACTCATAGCAAATTTCTACACATTCCATACTTCCATTATTTGCAAAAAGTCAGACAAATCATCTTTCACGCTACCGTAGCAGTCGAGAACTGCATTTGAAATGTAAACATCGTTAGGACCTAACGCTAACGATATGTTCGCAAACAATATCTCGCCACACCTGCAATACGTCATAACCTACATAATACCTAAAGGTATTCTTACTTCGACTCAGCATTGTTTGCTATCTCACGTTGAATTGAATCTAAGTCCGCAAACCTCGAAGCCTTAAATAAACATTACCACATTGACTATCAATCATATCACGGAGATAGTTTGCCTAATTACTGTGTGCCTTGTTAAAAGCTTTGTCTATCCGTTCAAACGAGCGGGATGAATGGGCGAACATCAATCAATGTTTAGTTGCATAACTAACAATTAAAATGTATGTATCGGGTTAACCAAAATATGGAGAACTATGGGTGGCGTTTATAGCTATCGTTAGTGTCATAAAACAGCGATACCGTAAAAAATAAATACATTAATAATTTTCAATTCAGTTGTAACTGCTGCTAACAGGCCTATTTATTGCATGCCAGTTGAATCAATCCTATACAATATATATTGGATATATCCCATAAGATCACTGTATAAATTTTAGAATGGTTAAATAATTCCGAAATATATACAAAATTTTAAAGTGTTTTGAGCAGAACTCAACCTCAAACCGCCGCTTCCTTTTGTTTATTTCAGCCACTACAACAATCGAACTAACTCTTCCGAGTGAAATGTTGCTACATTCCCTTTTCCCCCTCTTCGAATCACTGTACTGGGCTAGGTGCTCGATCAGCCCGCTACGTAAATCTACAGAACGATTCCAGATCCTTGTTAGTCAATAAAAACTGCATAGATGTACGGAGTACCCACGGAGCTTTGGATAAACGACCTCCATCAGTGCTTCCGTTGTATGTAGCAATTAGAGTACGTTCGGGCAGTGCAACTGGTGCAGCACAGCTCAGAGGTGATTAGAAGAGTCTCTTGATTGTTTCGTTCAATGCTCTTTAGCTGTGTTCAGCAATATCATTTAAAACGCAGTAAAGAAAAGCAAAAAAAAATGTAAAGCCTTATTAATTTGTTATATTTAAAAACCACTGCATAATGATGATGATGATGATGATGATGATGACAACAAGGTCAATCTCTATATTTCTTTGTTTTATAGGTCTACCTGTGAGTTAGTTTTATTTTTCAGTATATGAAGTCAAATTCATGCTTTTTGAAAAAAGAAATAGACGATGGAGTTTTTATGCTTTCTGTGACTTATTTTTGTCCCATAATTAGAAATTTAAAGCACCTTTATAAGAAGATACCATAAGAAACAATGTATTATGTGGTACTGTGTTAATACAATGGGCTCAAGTAATTACAGTAGCGGCGGGGCTTCCCGCAAGCACTAGCAATTACAAGCTACACCTCACTGCAGCTGAAAAAGAACAGAAAACTGAAACGGAACTTTTTGATTCCTGATTTACGACGCAATGCAAAGCCTCGGGATAAAGTACCAAGTAGCTACGTATTAAAAAAAGTTAGAAAATATTTCATGATAGACGCTCAAAATTAACGGGCCATAAATCAGGTTCTAGTGAAAGAGCAGGAACCTGATAACGGTATTGCAATTTATAAAATAATTCTTATACTGTAAGCCCAGCGATCGTTCGGCTTTCAAAACTTGGTTTTACAACGGGCTTTTACAATTTTAGTAAGATAAAGATTTTCGAGTTTCTTTTATATCAGGATTTATCTTCGTAATATTTTAGCGGAGCATCAAACCAGCGCATAAACAGCGGCATGCTAAGTAATTGAAAATGCATTATAGAAAGAAGCGTTAGATAGAATGTCTGCAAGCGCGGCATTCCTGCACTTGCTCCTCGCGTTGTAGCGGAGATCCGCAAAAAACACGAACTAACTTTTTACTTAGAAAGAAGAAATTGTTTTAAAGTTTCAAGTAAAAAGCCCACGGGAATAAAGCAGCCTCGGCAAGCGTTTTTGTTTACTTGCTATTGATTTTTGCAGCCGCTGCATTTCTATAGCCGAGAGGCTTTCTGACAAATGCTTCAATACCGAGGACTAAGTAAAAACTATAAGTTATTTTACGCGGAAACGTATCACAAAGAATTTTTATTTTATTCCCAGCGTGATAATTGAAGCAAACATAAATTATGAGAAAACTGAGTGATCGTCGAACGACCCGTTCAGGCTGGGCTTACTCTATTCCAAGTATTTAAGTTATGACTAGGGACTTTTATAATTTCAACGAATTTCTAAGGAGGAACAAACAAAATGATACCTTAGTATCCACAAAGTTTGCATAACATTGTATCAATTTGTAGGGCTGAAAATCTGTACGTACCAATTTTATGTCGATTTTATGTAATAACTAGCTGTATCAAATTTAAATGTTTTCAACTTTGTAATACTCGCACTCTACTAAAAATAGAAAATGCAATTTATCGAATGTACTTTACGGCAGCGGATAAAACAACAAGCTAAGCACTTTCTAAATAGCTTTCTAATAGATTCGCCGTTAGATCGTGTAAGTCACGTGCTCAAGGCGTCAGTGGGCTATTATCAGGCAATCGTGTACAAGCACTGTACGGAAGAACTATTATTGTAACGGTGGCTTTGAGTGCTTAGGGCTTTTGCTACTACGATTTGCGATAAAATAAAATTATTCATATGTTCTTTTTTCATCTGTCATGTCCAAGAGTCTTGTAGGGTTAGAGGAAATAAAGCACTTTGATTTTGATTTTGATTTCTGCTTGAGATAACTACGAACCTACAAAATGCGTAATTATTTCGTAGCACTTCGTAGCGGCTCTACGAAACGCTCCGATGCTGGTTTCTTTACGCACAAAGGAAGCTCAACTCTTTGTACCGGTAGCGTTAATTAACCTTACGTTAAAGCACCGTATGATAAAATTAAGTTTAACATTATATTAACGTTGGTAAAATCATTTTCGACGTGCAACAATGTACAAAATCGGGTATGAATTAGCTGTTCCATTTTCTATTTCCAACACTAACTAAACCAAGTTGAACACTTTAAAATCCTCCAAACCTGTTCTCGAAAATGTGTGCAAATTACTTGCGCCGAGTTGATTTCGAGTACATTTAGTTGTGAGGTCGGTTGAGCTTAACGACCACCCGTTGTCGCTTCATGAATATTAAATAGTTGTAGGCAGGGGTCTAAAGTCACATCCGCTAATCTTCTTCCGTCGTATTAAGCATTTTACCATTTTAATAATGTACATATAAGTATGGATGAAATTTGTCATCACTTTATAATACGTACATTATTGATTGTTTATCGTCATCACAAACTAGGGCAGTGAAGGTATACATCAACTACTACGACTATAATAATATTGCGCTTATAATACATGACCATAATGATCTTCTATGGAATTGCTGTCTTTAAGTGCTTAATTTGTAAGTCTTCAATTGTTGAGAACAAAAAGATAGTGACAATTACAATCCAAACAAGATTCGCAGAACAATGGTGTCCTCCGGCAATATGCCAGTTGTATCCGAGACTTTGTTTCGCGCTGCCCGGATGGGATCGGAATAAAATCCCGCTTCTTTTATGCAAATTGCTAATTCAGCTTAAATCGACTCTTGCACGTAATTGGATTTTAATCGAACGCAAGCTGCGCTCCACTTGCGATACAGCACCGCGATTGCGAAAATAACAGGGTTCCGCATTCACGATTATTGCTTACATAAAAAACCGCTTTCAAGCAAAAAGGTTGGTTGAATTTATGTTTGTGGAAAACAAATTTATAGGGGAATCTAAAGCGAAAAGTCTGTCAATCGTGAAGAATGCAGTACTGCTCGGATTTCTGGCACAGTTCTGCAC
The DNA here is from genome assembly GCA_963931895.1 of Eupithecia pulchellata. Lineage (NCBI taxonomy): Eukaryota > Metazoa > Arthropoda > Insecta > Lepidoptera > Geometridae > Eupithecia > Eupithecia pulchellata. Next base: position 8,158,325 of record OZ007529.1, read on the forward strand.
TTCGGGGCGCTGGCGTTGTCGTGACTGGATAGGGCGGGCGGCGCGCCCTGCGCGGGCTCGCATTCAGGACTACCAGACGGGCGTGTCTAGCTGCTATCCACGTGTAAATTATATGAAGGTGCATTGCCTATGTTAAGGTTATCTAAGAGGTAATATGACCTATTTAATTTGCAATGAAGCGTTTTTCTTTTAAAATTCTGAATTCAATATTTTGACCGGATTTAAAAGAGGACGTATATACTTTAGGGTCTGTCGAATTAATAAGGCCATGACACTGAAACTTCTTCTCTTCTATAAAAAATCCATGATATCTATTGAGCTTCAAGTTAAATAAGGTTTTCTCTTTTTGGAAAACTCAAAAGGGAGGATGAAAATGTATAAGTACAAACATAAGCCAGGACAACATTTTATGAGTACATATACACAGTTATTAGCTTTTTATCACTGATTTTTACAAGAAATAACTAAAGTGAACCTCAGACCAATTAAAAAAGTTAGGACGGAACGTTGCGAAAAAATACTTTGCCCTCTGCCGTGTACATATACTATCCAAGTTCTGATTGTGCTCGACGTTGCTTAACTTCGCTGATCGGTAACTGAAAAATTATGTTTAATTTCTGGATCGTAATCAAAAAATTTTACAGAAATATCGAAAGAAAGTATCATCGCAACCAACTTCAGCCAGCGTAGTTTGCTTAGCATTTTAAAATCGAAGATTTTACTTAGGTTACGTATTGTGGGAAAAAAAAGGATATCTAAAGGTTGCTTGCAAATAATTCAAATTTATGACAATTGTATGAGATATGTTTATGACATTAATACAATTGTACTGGTCCGTATTGTTTATTGTCCATCAGATTTTACTACAGAAACTTAATTGAACATGGTTTGTAATTGAGAAATACTTAAGGTCCTATTAAAGTTCCATGGAAAAATTCTAAAGACGTGGAAAGGAAAAGGCAAGCGTACATAAATTAACTCAACATATAGTTTTGAAATAAATACAATAAATTGAATAATTAACAATCAACAATCAAATAACAATTGGATAAATAAATAACATAGAAAATTTATTTCTGAAACACCTCATTCATTTCCTTTCTCCTATCACTATTATTTTCTTCACGCAGCGCACGTCTGGTACACCAGGACACTTTTTATATCATGTTATAAAATAAAAATGTTACCGGCACGCGACCTGGAAACACTGTCCTTAGGTTTCTCACATTTATTTTAGTAGTAAAAACTCTCAGTTTTGATAATTTCATCATAAGATTAACTTTTATCACAGTATATTATTATAATGTAAACTGTGAATTTTGTTCAAGACAACACCTTTGAAAAGTGGCTTCACTTTGCTGTTCACAGAGGTTCGTCTTAACTTTTTATTTGGTCTGAGAACTTACCATGTCTCTACCCAGTACAGAACATTGTCGTGATAAAAAATGTATAGAATAAACTGTGTTCATTCTCAACACTTGTTCTCAATAAAACCAAAGAAAGCAATTTAGTTGCGCTTCATAGTGGGTTAATATTAGCCACTTGGGTTTCTAGCAAGAACAGAGCGCGAGCCCAGCCCTGTGCGCCAATAAAACGCGATTGCCAATGCCAACGCTTTCAAACGTACTGCCAACCGTTTACATGCATTTTAGACAAGAATAAATAGGCTTCGCATTGTGATCGAAACAAAGTTACAACTTAAAAAAAATCAAGTTCCGATACGAATGAATAAACATGCAGAGTTGCGCGAACCATTTTTATTTCGAACACGAATCTGGTTTTACAGCTTTTCATGTTAACGTTTTTCTGTTCTGATTTTAGTCAAATTGATTGTGGCAATTCGATTAGAGAAAGTGATTTTTGTACTAAAACCGTATGTATTTTTTGTAAAACGATCTAATTGTATATAGATCCCCAATTTTTTATTCATATCAGATTTTGTGGGTACATTTTATATAACATGCATAATGTTACGGCACATTTTAGGAAACATCAATTTTTACTTTTGAATCGACTTATTTCTGAGTTCATCAATAAATAGAGTCCTTGAATTCTGTTATAATGAAGCATTTATTTATTTATCTTTTGGTGGCTTTCGTATCGTAATAGATAATAGGTATCAAGATGTCATAATGACGTTTTATTTTTTAACAAAAGTGTACAACCAGAATCTGGCAAAAAATATATAATATTCGCGTATACCTATTTCAGTGACAGCATTAACGACCTATATTGAATTGCACAATCGACCAAACCGAAAGCTCGACAATAATAAATATTACGGCGATCCGATTCCTATACATATTTCGCCACAAAAATATCTGAAATTTGGTGTTGGTGTTGAATTGAAATGAAAGTCGTATCCACTTTATGTACATCTTAAGATTACGTAGAATCATCTAGAATTCGTAGAATAATAGATACCTTTCACTAACCCAACAACTTCGTGTCTCTAACTAGCGTACCCAGACAGATGTAGGTATTGTGTCTCTGTAAGCAATCACATAACACACACAGATGTACAACCACGAGGTTAAAAGTGATAGAAGCGTGTTAGATTGCAGTCTATCTGAGTGAAATTGCATCACAACTTTCCAGACCGTCGCAAACTAACAATTTAGCCATAGAATCACAATAGATAGAAGCAGCCTGAACACAAAGGCTAGTTTCACACGAGCGCAAATCGTCGCAGTCAGCGCCGATTGACGCCATTCGATGCACATCGCACGCCTCGCTTCCCGCAACGGGAATTTATTTACACGAAACAAGATTTATTTCCCTGTTCAAAGTACTTTATCCACTACAAGTATCTTGGAGCGTTTTATTTTCAAAACTTTTCTTAAATATACTTTTAGGAAACTTGGTTATTTATTAGTTTTTGACCAATAAGTTTATATAAACTCCAATAACCTAAATACTTAATTTCATAGGACAATGAACAGAAGTTCATTCAAATTAGTAAGAATATTATGTATACCTACCTAGTAACTACGTAGGTACCTTCACATAATGATGTATGATGGATGATCGATGACGATAATACGCGAATAAAAAGCGTATTATTTTATTTAATAAAATAATACGCTTTTTATTCGCGTCGTCATCGATTATCCATTCCGCTTTTATAAAAATCGTATTATTTCTATACTAATATTATAAAGAGGAAAGATTTGATTGTTTGTATGTTTGTTTGTTTGTTTGTTTGAATTGAATAGGCTCCGAAACTGCTGGAGCGATTAGAAAAATTCTTTCACCATTAGAATCCAAAATTTTCCGTGATGAACATAGGCTCATAGACTTAGAGAAAAGTTCAGACGGAATCCTATCAAATCAAACTTGATTCCTAACAATGGCGGAATGACATTGAGTGTCAGTGTATAGAGAGTTGCCAACAAAAGAAAAAAATACCCATAATTTTTATAAATATTCTTCCTAATAATGGTTTACATATGAATATGTAAATTATAATGAATCATTATAATTTACATATTAATACTGCTTTAGCCACGGTAATCGTGTTTATTAGTTCTACTTTTTATAATTTTCAATATACGCCAGCGCTTTATTTTTATTTATTCATTTAATTAGAACGGTCATACAACCACTTACACTAACTAATTAAAATTAATTAATACAATAAGTATCGCACGAAAGTGACAATAAAATCTGGATTATGTTAGTAAAAATAATAATTCAACAAATTCTATTTAAAACATTAATTATTAATATTTATGGTGCTAACTGCAGTGAATTTGATTGTTCCCGGGATTAAATAGTAACCCCTATTTGCTAATCGAAGAAATTTCAACAAAATCTGTTCAGGCCTCTGAGTGTGTGTGCAGAAGTAACAAACATAAACACATCCAAAGTCTCCGTTCCATGTCTAATTTTAGTTTGAATAAATTATTCTTTGTGCCTATTAACTGGCTGACAACATTTTCTGCCTGCGGCTTCGTATACGTTGTTCATATGGAAATGCCTAACCAATATAATTAAAAAAATCAAATAAAAATTATAATTATTTATATGTACATTTGCAGCCACATCTTATGATTGTTACTGGGAATATCAATGAAACGTTCCTAATAATGAAAAAAAAATATACATTATTCTCATATTCATTGTTTATTGATACATAATAAATAAAAAATTATGTATACCTACATATGCCCGAATGCTTTTACATTAAAAAATATTTATGCATACTGCATGCTAATCTAGATTAAGTAGGATTCAAATTATTTTAATTATGAGATTCTCTGATTATGCGAATTCAATTTAACTTCCAATTTTCATCACTCGGAAATATGACTATTAGTATGCCCCACGGCTATCGATAATCTCGATATAACATCTGCGTAGCATGATCGTCAGTAAAAGTATTATCCAAACGGGTTCAGCTATTTTGGAGGTTGGCTCAAATAAAAAACAAACATAGGTATTTCGAAATTCGTATCCCTAAAGCTAAGCTATTGTATAGATATTACAAAGTGAAATTCAATAGGTATCCTAATTATATTTTGAATACTTAACACATATTATTTTATATAACCAGGATGGTGAAATGCCTATTTACCTGATTCATAATTTAAAGTCAATTAAATATGAGAATTAAAACATTTTTAATATCCTCCCACACTTACTGGAAAATTTACATGTTTACATGTTGGCAGCACTGGCTAGATTTTGTGCTTATAGTTTGATTTTTATGTTGATAATAATTTTGCGTCAAATCGAAATAATAAGTTGGTGAAATAAGAAATTTATCTACGAAATGTGATCCGGTGTTTTTTATTGACAAATGCATTGTGATTTTGTCAACATCTGACCACACAAGACGGTGTTTTTCATTTTGTTTTGATTTGTTTATATGATGTTATTAGGTTCGTGTCTATGGGCGTTATGGCGGCAAGTGACATACTATTTGAATCATAGACAGTATGTCAGAGTACCGAGTGCTTCTTTTTATTTTTTATGAGACTCCTTCCGAACTTATTCATACTTTCATGCATAGGCTATATAATATTTTCAAAAAAGTTAAGGATCCGGATGAAAAATTCAATAATTGAACCGTGCGCTGTATATTAAACCTCTTTGTCTATTATGGAGCGTCAGAATAGAAAAAGAGGTTGGATATTAGCGCACGCTGCTTGCTTTTTCTTTACGGCCAGTATCAGTTATGGAGTGCCAAGTCAATGTCAAAAACCCCAATGCTGTTAGAAAAAGTAAGGGATCCGTATGAAAACTGTGAAAAGTGTTAGTGTGTATATTTTCTGAAATTTTTGTTAAATACCCGTGCGAAGCCGGGGCGGACCGCTAGTTATTTAATAAAATAATACTCTTTTTATTCGCGTCGTCATCGATCATCCATCATACATACATCATATGTACAGTGCGCGTCACATATTAGTACCCCCCTATCACAATGTATGTGGGACACTTATAGTTGTTATTGTTGGGAATTTCAGACTTTAAGTATTATGGGTGGGCATTTCGATACTGAGCGGGGGCGTGATAAATTTTTGCATGTGAAAAATTGTGATAAGTTACAAGGAAATTAGAAGTAGTCGTAAATATTTGTAGACAAGGGGGATACTTAATTCTGACGCGCACTGAACCTACGTAGTTACTAGGTAGGTATACATAATATTCTTACTAATTTGAATCATCATCATCATCACCAGCCTATAATAGTCCACTGCTGGACATAGGCCTCCCCTAATTTGAATAAACCTATGAAATTAAGTATCTAGGTTATTGGAGTTAATTTTTATTGTAAAAAAATCATTTGCACGACAATTGCGTCGAGGGTCTTCGCTACGAAATCAAGACAAACAAAGATGGTATATGTTGATATAGTTGTAAATGATGAGATCAGAATGTATGTGAGATTAGAACATGTCAAAACATGCCAACGATAAAAATCGCTAATCTGAATATGAACGAGGCATAAAAATTTATAATAGTCACCCAAAGATTTAAATCGTAGATACGCCCTTTCCGCAGTGAGTCCGCGCCGTGTTGTTGCATAGTTAAGGTGAGCCAGCTCGCACAGTTGGAATCAGTGTAGATCGAAGCACAGTGTTATCCGGACGTGTTAAAACCAGTCGTAACTTCCAAGTTTTGCAAGAAAAGTTTCACAAAATGCCATCGTGTGTGTTTCGGAAGTGTAAAAACAATTCTACAAATACAAACAAAGCTAAAGTTGAACATTTCACTCGTAAGTATTGCGATTTCATTAAATAACTTTTATTTATCGTTCCGCGATCTCGTAAATAACAAATTTAAATGGCGAGTGCACGAAAAAGATAGTAGTGTTTGCAAATAATGTGGGAGAAAAAGAGATGACACTATTTTCTCAGTACGCTTGTTGTGTATAGATTGCACACGTTTTAGACAGACACATTTTGTCGATTTCAGGGCATGTATGGCCTTTATTTTTTCACAAAAGTGTGTGCAATATGATTGCACAATAAATGATAATAATAACAGTTAGTTTTATTGGCAAAAACATTATATTTTTAACCACGCATTTTTCCACGCAAATTGCACACTTTTCAGACATAGACAGATAATTCGATTTCAGTTCTTAATAGGACTTTAATTTTTACATAGAAATGTGTGCAATACAATTGCACAAAAAATTGTAATAAAAACAGTTATGTTTATTGGCAGAAACTAGATTTTTAACTACTCATTAGTGTGCGTGCGTCGGCATTTTGTTAACGCGCACATTCAAAGACAATGACACAATTTTTGGTGTCGGGGCGTATCTACGATTTAAATCTTTGTAGTCACCAACCTTTCACGCTAACTATGCTCAGTACAAAAGTTTAAAATGATAGCCTAAAAATGTCGCATTCAATAACATTCGAGAAAAGCTTCCCAGGCCGCGAAACATGGATCTTTATTTGGGTTATTCCCGCTCGTCCCCTCGCTTCGTCCCCTGAGGGGACGAACGGGAAGTAAACTTCCCGCTGGCCCCTGTGGGGACGAACGAGAACTTTACTTCCCGTTCGTCCCCGCTTATATAATATGAGGACAATTTTAAATAAAATCAACATTACTTTCATAATCAACTTTTATTATATATTTTGATTAAAATTATAAACATAAGATCAACATCATAAAAAAAATTGTTTCCGAACTATTACTACTATTATGACTGTTAATTACTAGGTTTAGCATATCTATGCTAAACCTTTCCAAGAGCCTTTCCTTTCCGGCTTTCATAAGAATATTTGTACATATCTTTAGGTATCATCATTATAATTTGTATTTCTTACATCAAGTTTAAATAAAAGTTATTAACAAATAATTTAATAATCAACATTATAAAAATTTTGTTTAGTTACAGCAACAACACACACTAGAAATGTCAAAATCTTAAAATAGTAAAAACAAAAAACTTAAATAACAATAAAAATGCCAAAACAAAAAACATGATTAAAAACAATCTTAACTTACTAGGTACAATTTTTTTATGACTATACTAAATATTTTTATTCAAAATCATGCAAAATCACAGATAACATATCACTATCAATATTTTTTTAACATGCAACATCACAGCTCTCCTTATTCTTTGATTATTTTCTAACCATTTCTAAGAAATGGCCTACGTTATTTCACCATTTAGCAATTCAGTTTGACATTCGTCTATAAACTGGTCGTTCAATATATATTTTAGTGGTCTCTGTTAAGAAAATCCTTCTTTTCTTTGGATGTCTTTAATGCTATTGAAGTAAGAGTCTTCTTTTAGTGTTTTCAACAATAACATCAAGTTAGGTTTCTTCTTGATAACCGTTTGTTTCAGTTTTCTGTGCCATGATTCTAGATTATTAGTTGTTCGGTGTCTTTGACCAAATACACACCAATCCGGTATAAAATGACTTTTTAGCCATTGTTTTCAACATATTTTCTAAATTTTACGGACTGGGAGTCTTTGGGTGCTTTTCTGGTAATGTAAGTCCAGCCGTTCATGATTTCCGCTTCCGGGAGTAATGGCAACGTGGCGGTAAGGGTAATACTCCGCGCGCAATAATATAAATCCACCCTTTTTACTAATAATATCAAACGACAGAGGTGCCGCACTACCACTGGGAACACTTTCTTCCATGGCGGAAGGTGTAGTACTGACAAAACTTTTGTAAACACGTGGCCGCGTTGGGAATGCACGGGAAAGCGTCACCCACCCCACTTCGCCATGCACGCACCGCAGCGGCCTAGTGCTCTATTATTTTCGGGCGCACGCCTTTGAGCCACAGAAAGAGATAAGGAGGTAGATAGGCAAACAACAGGTAAATTAGCCTTGAGTCCTCTCGTTCCTTTGTTTTAAGTAATAATGAAATTCTTTCTCTAGGCTTGCTGTTAATCACTAGGTGTGTTGGTTATAGCTTTAAAGAATTATAATAATAAATGTTAAAATTCAATAGGGACGAACGGGAAGTTTACTTCCCGTTCGTCCCCATGTACCTCAAAATGGGGACGAGTGGGAAGTAAACTTCCCGATCGTCCCCTCAGGGGACGAAGTGAGGGGACGAGCGGGAATAACCCCAAAATTTGAGGTTCGGAAGGGTCCGATCTCGGCGCAGTCTGCGTGCGGTCCGTGCAGTGTAGCCGCTAGGCCAAACTGATTTTACAAGTTGGGTCAAAATTATGGATCTGGTTACAGATGTGATATTATAGTGAGATGTCCGTTATTTTGTGCAGTTCGATGAGTCATATTTTAGCAGCGCACCGACATTTTTGTATTAATTTGTGAGTGTAAACAAAAGTAATATTTGTTGTTTACTCACATAATAGCTGCATAATCGTCTTGGGGAAGCACAATTGCACTGTGTCTCTGATATAATATCCACTTATTTGAGAGTTTTTTGTCACTGGATTCGACTCTCGTAGGAGTTCAATCACTTCTTCACTAATATTCACTTTCTTCTTCAGTAATCAGTAGATTACGCTAGAAAACACTGTCACATGAACTTTATGTGTTTTTTGATGATGTTGTACAGGATCTGATTTCATAGGTGGACTATAAGTATTTTATTTTATTAATTTATCACAGAGCTGATACTAACATGACGGCAGCGCCATCTGTGTCTCTAGTATATATAACATGTCTTTAGTATATATAACAAATGCAAATACAAATAGGTACCTGAACTGGATCCAGTTAATCATAGATTCAATTAATTTTGCACGCTTTAAATTTTAACTGGGAGAGGAGTTTCCAATTATTAAATAGCTACCTAGCTTATCTCAAAGGAGTTGTGTTAGCCACTTTAATCTCTTTAGTATAATGTAATTGAATTCTTTTAACCGCGGGTATAAAGGAAATGCCGCGTCTTTTATCTAAGCCTCGAGGATTTTGGATCACCTAATTGATTCGAGTCGGGCTTTGTTGCTACTAACTGAAAACCGGTATGTAGGTATGAAATATGTAGGTACTTGGCAAGTTGTGTATGCCAGAGTAAACATGCCGGTAAAATTTAGCTGCATTTTTTTTTGATAGCTTAGTAACTGACTTGGTTAATTATAACGAAGGGGTTTTTACTTACCCGCAAACAAAATAACGAAGAGATCTCTGCAATAAATGTATAAGCTTACGCATTAGAAATCATTAAAAAACGGAATGATTAAATAAGGCCGAGCTTTAAGTGCCATTAAATGAAACTGTCCTAAAATTATTGCCTCTTAGCGCAAAGCCATTCTACGAGGCAGTTTTTACTTCGGAAAAACAAGCAGGAGGCTTTTTATCTCTCACAAAGGAGCCTTATTTACATATTAAATTTAAATGAATACTGTCACCAAACTTGTAGGTATGTTCCGCGAATGCATCTCTGCTTGTGCCGGGAATAGATGCAATCAATATTTGCAGAACGAATAAGGTTGTGCTTTTGCTGGCGAAATGGCCTATTTCAGAGTTATTCCAGGCCGACACTGCTGAGCTTTGAAATACCTATTATATAAGCAGCGCAGCGCGTAGCGGCAGGCTGATCGTCAAACAATGACTCGCCAATATTATCTCTATGTAGGTAATGCTATAACTGGTATTAACTAAGAGTATGCGACATTATTATAGCTTTTATCATCGAACGTATCGTTGTTTAGTTTTTTATTGGTGGTTTATTTATGAGAAAAGTTAAGGGAGGTTCGGTCCCGACATAAATTAAGTGCGGTGACACGAACTAATTGGCGTCATTATGCGAGGATGGGCCGGCCGCCCGCTGCCGACGGCGACACTGCCACGCCTGCTCAAGTCTGCTCTCCTTCAGTATCGTTGCTTAATTAAACAAAGGTGAATTCATTTATCATTCTCCAATTACAAAAGGCGTATGATTAGCCGATTATTAGTCGACTTCGAGATAATTCGCCTGTCATGAATTCTGTGAGCGTAATTTACTCGTTGTGCCTTTTTGGTGGGGATTAATTAGCGTTCTTGTGAATGGCGGGGTTGTGAGGTGCGATCAGATTTTCTCAGGTAAATAAATGGTGAGCAATGCGAGGAGTGGGGTGGGGTAATGGCTCGCCGGGTGTGTGTATAAATGTGCGAGATCAACGGGCGACCACCGAGCGCTAAGCAGATATGTAGCGTGGTTCCCCGTGAGTAATTACCGCTTCAACTTTATCTGAACCCGAACATAAAAATAACCTCGGCTCACTCATTTCAGTGAACAATCGAAAAAGCGTTAAAAAATCCGTATTATTCATATGCAAAACTCAACAAAAAATGAACGTTTTTATTTTTTTAATTCTATATAAAGGATGACGACTGTGAGATTTATTTTAAACAAATTATTTTCGAACTAGGCCATGAAAACACCTTATGACAATTTACACTGCTACCTGAAGTTTTGAAAAGTAGTTAATATAATATACAGGTATAAAAATATATTTGGTTTTTACCATTGAGAGCTGCAATATTAAGTACACAGAAATAATTCAAGCCGCGGTACGAGCCAGGTTATTAACAGCTGCACCGAATATTTTAGTGAGCTACAAACTGAGCATCTCGGGAACTTCGTCATATTCATTAAAATGGATCCAGGCAATCCTACTTTGCTTCGTTACACTCGTAAATCGAGTTCACTTCCAAACCTTAACATAAAGCAATCTTGGGATTTAAAATGAAATAGTCTGAAATAACGTTTTATTTCTCTTTTTTCATCAAAATGTCCGGACTTTATAACGACAATAGATTCGCTATTAGTTTTATAATGGCCAGGGCTTCCGTTGTTGTCTTTGCGTCAACTACTCAAAATTCAGGAAGCCTTTTGTTGTCGAGGCTTCTATTCAAGATTCGCAAGACAGTAGCTCTCGGTGATGTCAGTCGGAATATTAACAAGGGACGCGACGGACGACGCAATCCTTTAAGCGTCCTCGCACTATATAGGCAGGTTGGGAACGTCCCACAGAAGATGTCAATAATACCTTTCACTAACACTGAAGATATTATCTTGACTTCATAATGGATGTCAATTTTGGGCTTCAACTGAAGAGGAGTAGAACATATTTAGGAAAGTACAATAGTGCCGAAGTATATAATGCATTGTTTCGTTTCTACGCTAAGTAAAGGCATATCCTGAATTCTAGTTTACAAACAAAACTTTGGTAGGGTTGACGTTTCATCGAAACATATTTTTTACAATGGCTATATAATCTACCTGCTTCTTAGCCTAATAAAGGAAATCAGTGGAATGAAACCAACGTAGGTATACCTCTGTTAGGGCGGTTAATGAAAAGTTGCCCGCAGTAGACCCTTGTCGCGATCGTAGAACATCTGTCTCTTTAGAAGAGCCTGAAAATGGCAGCGTGACCTGGCATGTACCCCTCTCGACCGTAAATTGAATTATTTGTCTAGCTGGTCAAGCCTACAACGAAATTGAGTTACCTTCCAAACTCATTTTCGCTGGATAACTTTGATGATGAGAGATATAAAAACGTTTTGTTAAACGTGTCTGAACTGAATCATGATTACAGCAAAGGTTGCGTGACTAGGCCGCATCAGCACATCGCTAAGACTGGAAATCCTTTAGTGAAAACCACTAAACCACGTTAGTGGGTGGTTTTCCTTATTGTGTAGAGTGAACATTATAAAATTGAGTATAGTCCACCCCAACCTGAAGTTGCGGCTTAACCACATTTAAGCATTATTTTGGAAGTGTTAATAGATTGTGAAAAATATAACTACTATAAATATTATATGTAGATTGTTCCGGCTATGTGTAAAAACTATGTTTGAAAAGAAAAATCCTGAAAAAATCCACGGTTTAAAGTTTCGTATTCCTTCAATGAATTTTGAACAAAATAAAACGCCTCCGGCAGACGATGCGCTTTACATGTAAAATAGAATTATTATGTAGGGAGACACAACAGGCTTATGTGCCCTCATGAATTTATAACATACGTCTTCTTACAGTAAGATGATACAAAAGCACGTTAGTCTCAGCGCAGAAGGGCCACTTGTCATATTTAGCTGTCACTGGGAAAGTGAACATTATGAGAAGGTGTCTGATCTTTACAAGTTGTTATCTGTTGATATGTTTAGTTCGAATTATACGAGCTGCTTTGCTTCTATTATAAAAGCGAAGAAGTAGGTTAGTTACGAAGTGAATCTGGCTACCAATAAATTTTTCCTCCTCTGTGTAGGTTAAATCTGCTATATGTGGCCTATCTAAGTATTCTAAGCCTGTTTCTATATGCATTGTGTGTGGAAACTTGTAAATAAAGTTGGTTCTCTTGAGCCCAAAAGCTAGGATTGTAACATAAATCCATCCTTTTAAGTTAGATCACGTTCAACAAATGTTTGCCAATCGAACACACGAAACCTAATAGAAAGGCAAACGTATCGAAACTTCGGCTTTTATATTAATTTCAATAAACTAGCTAAGTAGTTATAACAAGTTGTTCCAAGTAATTTTATTAGATCTAAACTTTGTTGGTTTAATCTTATTTACGGAGCAAGCACCATAATTTTATTATTAGGTCCCGTCTCACTTTATAGAATTATTAAGGTATACCTGCATAAGTGACTCGCTCAGAATATTAAAAAGGTTTTCTTAACTGTAATTTCTTAAGATCAACTACCTTTGCAAGAAACTCTCAAACTGGCGACTTGACTTGTTTGAATAATTTTGTAGAGGTACAATTGATCAGAAGAAAATATTTAAGTTACTATTAGTTGCAGAGATTACTTAGCTACAAAATTTACAAATTAGATCTAATCAAAACTAATAAATCATGGTCATCAGATTATCTTTACAATAATTTCGATAAAAAAAATTATTTATTTGGCCGCAGAATATTTTATACCTTTTAGGTGAGAAAAATATATTTCATATCTATACTAATATTATAAAAAGGAAAGATTTGATTGTTTGTTTGTTTGTATGTTTGTTTGTTTGTTTATTTGTTTGAATTGAATAGGCTACGAAACTACTGGACCAATTTGAAAAATTATTTCACCATTAGAATCCTTAATTTTCCGTGATGAACCTAGGCTATATAATATTTTCAAAAAAGTTAGGGATCCGCATGAAAAATTTCATAATTGAACCGTGCGTTGTATATTTAACCTCTTTTTCTATAATGGCGCGTCATGATAGAAAAAGAGGTTGAATATATAGCGCACGGTGCTTGATTTTTCTCTACGGCCAGTGTCAGTTATGGAGTATCGAGTCAATGTCAAAAACCCCAATGCTGTTAAAAAAAGTAAGGGATCCGTATGAAAACTGTGAAACCCATCGTGTTAGTGTATGATTTCTGAGTGTATAATTTCTGAAATTTTTGTTTAATACACGTGCGAAGCCGGGGCGGACCGCTAGTCTTGTTATAATCATAAGTTTTCAGAATAAGGTATAATCTATCTATTTACTTCCGAAGCCAACATGTTAACCGTAAATCTCATCAAAATCTTGTAAAATAATTGTTGTTTCCCTAGCCTTACTTAATTAAAAGCAAGTAACTTTGTAGAACCATCTGCATTTTAACACAGTGCAAGTGGAAATGGTTTGACGGAGCGTTACTGAGAATAAGGTAGCTAGCTACAGCTACAAAGAGAATAATGTTAATTTAGGGAACGGAATAAATCTTATTGCCTACTCTCCAAATAAAGGGGTTATTCCCGCTCGTCCCCTCACTTCGTCCCCTGAGGGGACGATCGGGAAGTTTACTTCCCACTCGTCCCCATTTTGAGGTACATGGGGACGAACGGGAAGTAAACTTCCCGTTCGTCCCTATTGAATTTTAACATTTATTATTATAATTCTTTAAAGCTATAACCAACACACCTAGTGATTAACAGCAAGCCTAGAGAAAGAATTTCATTATTACTTAAAACAAAGGAACGAGAGGACTCAAGGCTAATTTACCTGTTGTTTGCCTATCTACCTCCTTATCTCTTTCTGTGGCTCAAAGGCGTGCGCCCGAAAATAATAGAGCACTAGGCCGCTGCGGTGCGTGCATGGCGAAGTGGGGTGGGTGACGCTTTCCCGTGCATTCCCAACGCGGCCACGTGTTTACAAAAGTTTTGTCAGTACTACACCTTCCGCCATGGAAGAAAGTGTTCCCAGTGGTAGTGCGGCACCTCTGTCGTTTGATATTATTAGTAAAAAGGGTGGATTTATATTATTGCGCGCGGAGTATTACCCTTACCGCCACGTTGCCATTACTCCCGGAAGCGGAAATCATGAACGGCTGGACTTACATTACCAGAAAAGCACCCAAAGACTCCCAGTCCGTAAAATTTAGAAAATATGTTGAAAACAATGGCTAAAAAGTCATTTTATACCGGATTGGTGTGTATTTGGTCAAAGACACCGAACAACTAATAATCTAGAATCATGGCACAGAAAACTGAAACAAACGGTTATCAAGAAGAAACCTAACTTGATGTTATTGTTGAAAACACTAAAAGAAGACTCTTACTTCAATAGCATTAAAGACATCCAAAGAAAAGAAGGATTTTCTTAACAGAGACCACTAAAATATATATTGAACGACCAGTTTATAGACGAATGTCAAACTGAATTGCTAAATGGTGAAATAACGTAGGCCATTTCTTAGAAATGGTTAGAAAATAATCAAAGAATAAGGAGAGCTGTGATGTTGCATGTTAAAAAAATATTGATAGTGATATGTTATCTGTGATTTTGCATGATTTTGAATAAAAATATTTAGTATAGTCATAAAAAAATTGTACCTAGTAAGTTAAGATTGTTTTTAATCATGTTTTTTGTTTTGGCATTTTTATTGTTATTTAAGTTTTTTGTTTTTACTATTTTAAGATTTTGACATTTCTAGTGTGTGTTGTTGCTGTAACTAAACAAAATTTTTATAATGTTGATTATTAAATTATTTGTTAATAACTTTTATTTAAACTTGATGTAAGAAATACAAATTATAATGATGATACCTAAAGATATGTACAAATATTCTTATGAAAGCCGGAAAGGAAAGGCTCTTGGAAAGGTTTAGCATAGATATGCTAAACCTAGTAATTAACAGTCATAATAGTAGTAATAGTTCGGAAACAATTTTTTTTATGATGTTGATCTTATGTTTATAATTTTAATCAAAATATATAATAAAAGTTGATTATGAAAGTAATGTTGATTTTATTTAAAATTGTCCTCATATTATATAAGCGGGGACGAACGGGAAGTAAAGTTCTCGTTCGTCCCCACAGGGGCCAGCGGGAAGTTTACTTCCCGTTCGTCCCCTCAGGGGACGAAGCGAGGGGACGAGCGGGAATAACCCAAATTTTGCATGAATAATTTTTTCATACCAAACTCAAACAACGACATCTAGTGAGAAGAATAACAATCATGGAGCCGAACCATCAAGACAACATTACTTTCAGACGAGCGAAAACCCAGTTATCGATCTCGACCACTAATGATTCAGATATGAGCATTGACAACCTAGATGTCACTGCCGAAAGTTTACCAGATATATCTTCGGACAATAGTGAACAAGTAAATACACTCTACAAAAAAATTGAACAGTTACAAATACAACTAAATAGCGCACACGCTGAAATTGAAAGGTTATCTCTTGAAAATAGACAATTATCAAAAAATAATTTGGACTTAACAAAAAAGAATGTACTGTATAAAAAAATAGGACACAGCCCTGCTAAGTTGCTGTCGTCAAAATTATCTACAACTAAAAATACAAAGATAGAGCCTCAATCTAAAGTACGGGCACACAAAGAAACGCAAACTCATGAAATACAGAATATAATACTTGAAAAAACGCATAAAGAAACTCAAACAACCGCTGAAAAATGTATTCTAAAAAGAAGCCAAGAATCGCAAACGAGTACTTGTCATGGAAGAGAAATAATATGTACTCAAAAAACTATTTCAAGCTTGCCGATAAATCTACATACCACAACACAAGCCAAAGTCACTACTAGCAAGCCAAAACTATGCCTAATCAGCGATAATAAACACAATAAGGTATTATCGATTGTTCAAGATACGACAAGAGAGAGCTTTGAATCTTGCCACTACCTGACCCCAAATGGCTCAACAAAACTACTTCTAAAAGGAATGAAGAATAAGATTCAAGATTACACTATGGACGATTACTGCATTGTGATGATTGGTAACCAAGATTTTGAACACTCAAACAATAATCCGGAACTAATCAACTATATTAGAGAAATTCTCCAAGAAGTAACGCACACGAATATTATATTATGTACACCAACCTATCAATATGGATATAACAAACATAATTTAAATAAAAGAATACAGAATTTCAATAATTTGCTACTTAAAGACATAAATGAATACAAATACGCTTTCCTAGTTGACTCAAATAGCAACCTTAACTATGATCATAGCATGTTTTACAAGGCGTCGGGACGAATAAATAATTATGGACTACGTAGGATATTTCAAGACCTTATGATCTGCATTGAATCTATTAATAAACAAACAAGGTACAGAAACTCGTATAGAATTGATCTAATTAATGAAAAATACATGGAAGATCAAGAAAAATCCCAGCTTTTTCTTGTCTAACAATCAACTGCTTATTTTACATCAAAACATCGCTGGTCTTCTAAACAAATCGGATCTGCTCTCTGTATGTCTAAATGACCTAAAGGAAAATAACAAGGAAATTGACGTCGTATGCATTACGGAACACTTTATGATGCAGAGCTATGAACAACATTTGACGATCCCTAACTACACGCTTGCCTCATGCTACTGTAGGAATGATAGCAAGAGAGGAGGAGCTTGCATTTTAATCCGCAACGAACACAAATGGAAAGATCTCAAGAAAATATCGGAATTATCTGTGAAAGGATTATTTGAATGTTGTGCTGTAGAGTTACATTACTTTAATATTGCTATCTTATGTATATATAGAGTACCTACCCAAAGCTAACAATCTCAATATTTTTATGACAAAACTTGAAAATGCTTTACAAGAAATTTCAAAAAAATCTTATAGTAACATTATAATAGCAGGGGACTTCAATATTGACATCTTAAAACAAACGAATGCATCGCTTGATTTTCAATGCCTTCTTTTGAACTTCAATTTCAAACTAGCCTTGAAACAACCAACACGGCTAAAGAGTCAAACATGCATAGATAACTTTGCCCATAACTTCAAAAAACCGTGTACAACTGAAGTAATAGAATTCGCACTCTCTGACCACACGGCGCAGTTAATCAAATGCCCTATAAATAACTTTGCTCTACTTAAATATTGGAGGGTAAAAAAGAGAGACTACTCTTCTGAAAATGTATACAAGTTTGCGAATGCTCTTGCAAACATATCTTTCTCCGAGGTATACAGTGAAAATGACCCTAACATAGCTTATGGTATATTTATTGACATTTTTAAACTTTTTTATGACTTATGTTTCCCCTTCAAATTTATTACTATTAAGACTGCTCAACCAGCGCGCTGGATATCTCGCGGAATAAAGCTATGCTGTAAAAAAAAGAGAAAACTTCTATGGGAACACCGGAAAAAACCTTCAGAAAAAAGTAAAAATGACTACAAAAACTACACTAAAATTGTTAATAAAATTATAAAGCTCACTCAAAAAGCACAAAATAATCAGAAAATAAAAACATCTAAAAATAAATCGAGGACCACATGGAGTATAATAAATAACGCAAAACGGAATATCCCTAAAGATACGATACAAAAAATATATTTAAATGATAACTCTGTATTATATGACCCATCAGACATAGCAAATGCTTTCAATGACTTTTTTATAGATAAAATAAAACCGATTTCATCGTCCGGAATAAACGTTACCTCAACACTGACCAGTCAGAGAGACTCTATGTACCTACAACCCTGCATACCCACTGATGTTCTAAGGATAATAGCCTCCTTAAACAACACAAACAGTGTTGGATATGATGATATATCCACAAAGAGTCTAAAATCTGTAGCTGCAAGTATATGCACGCCAATCAGTTATATTATCAACCTAAGTATAAGCTCCGGTATATTTCCAGACGCATTAAAAATATCAATTGTTAAACCCGTACATAAAAAACTAAATAAAGAAGACATGACTAACTATAGACCTATATCTTTGATACCCGTCATCTCTAAGATATTTGAAAAGTATATATATAGATCACTATACAACTACTTAGAGTGTAACAAAATCTTATGTAGGGAACAAAAAGGATTCAGAGAAAACAAAACAATCAATATGGCGATTTATGATTTTTTACAACTTGTCACAAGGAACGTCGATGACAGAAACCCCGTTTGTTCAATCTTCTGCGACATGACACAAGCATTTGATTATGTTAAACATGACATATTAATGAGAAAGCTAGAAGTATACGGCGTTAGAGGAAACACTTTACAGCTGATCAAATCGTATCTAGAAAATAGGAAACAGTTCACTAAAATCACTAAAATAAGTCAAAAAACCAAAGTAGAAGAAAATCACCTTTCACGAGAATGTATTGTGAAATATGGCGTTCCCCAAGGGAGTGTGCTAGGCCCTCTCCTATTTATAATTTACATTAATGACCTGCCAAAAGCAACTACCCACGCGATGTCTTTATTCGCAGATGACAGCACGATTACTATAGCTTGTAGGAACATTGACACATATCAAACTGACATTAATACAGCATTGACATCTATTATACAATGGTTAAATAATAATAATCTTAAAATCAATATTAATAAAACAAAAATCATCAATTTTAGACAACGTGATAAAGCAGCTTCACAAATAAATGACATTTCTTATGACAACAACCGAATCGAAGAGGTGGAAAGTACAAAATTTTTAGGAATAAATATCGACAAAAAACTGAATTGGAAATCCCACATAGAAAACCTTTGCAAAAAAATTAATAGTTTGGCATATGTACTTTACAAAATAGCACCTATCGTCGACGTAGATTCACTCCTTATTGCTTATCATGGTATAATTGCCTCCAATATACGATACGGTATATTGTTTTGGGGGAATTCTACTGATATATTAAAAGTCTTTAGGTATCAAAAACGCTGCATCAGAATCATGTTCCATCTTAAAATAACTGACTCCTGTAAACCTTTTTTCTTAAAGTATAAGATTATGACTCTACCATCACTGTATATTTTGGAGACAGCTATGTTCGTCAAATCTAATCCAAATCTGTTCTGTACACCTTCGGATATCATTGTCCGCAACAGACGTGACAACCATAAAATTTGTCTTGCCAATAAGAAAACCAAAATGATGAGCAAGAGCATCTTTGGTATGGCTCCATCTATATATAATAAATTACCACAGTGTATAAGGCTGCTGCCAAATTTGGAGTTCCAAAGAAAGCTAAAAAATATTCTTTTAAACAAATGCTATTATCATCATCACCAGCCTATAAAAGTCCACTGCTGGACACATGCCTCCCCTAATGAGCGCCATAGATGGCATCATTATTTGGGGGTTATTGCCCATAATCCCCACGCTGGGCATGCGGGTTGGGGATCGCAGTTCGGTGTAGTTGTTCTGCAGAAGGCGCTGCTGCCCGCCCCCCGCTGTGTTTCCCTTAGTCGCCTCTTACGACACCCACGGGAAGAGTTGGGGTGGTGAAATTCTATGCCGGCACCACACGGCAAAATGCTATTATGATATAAATGAATTTATTATTGATAAGAATTTTACATCCTGACATTCGTTATTTTTAAGTTTTATTATTATTATTCAATATCCATCTTAACTGACCATTATAATTTTTCTAATTTCACATAATATTTAAATTTAATTTTTCTGTATTAACTTGTGTACTTAATTTTAATTATTATGACTTTGTAAATCAGACATTGCACACTTAACAGTAGAAATACATTGAATCACATTTTATACTAGAACACCTCTGTACTTACCTACACATGTATTTCAAGCAATAAATAATACTTTTACTTTTACTTTTACTTTACTTTTAAAAAAGATCTTTTTTTAAGATAAATTAATAATTTGAAGATATTTATGTGCCAAAATTATGTAGGTATATGTTAGAAAATATAATTGAGGAACAAGATGCTTAACCAGTTATGGTATGCAAAAAAGGTATAGAGAGATGGCACGCAACATTTAAAACTGACTACAATTTACCGATAAAACTTTCGTTCAGATTATATATATGTATATAGCGGTGACTTTAACGAATATGTGAACAAGATTTTTTTTTTTTGGTTCAATGCCATTCTTTGTGCTACATATTAATAATTTTTTTAACCTAAATTAGCAGTTAATTATCCTAATTTGAAACGTAGAAACGTAAAAAAATGTATTTTAAGATGGACAATTTTCATATTGGACTATATTAGTGTTCGACAAAATTCGTGTTGGAGAAAGTTAGAAATTATGATGGAAATTAATTATAGTTAGACAATGGTGTCGATTCTGTTGTTTAGGATTCCTAACTTAAAGTTTAGGTTTTCTAAGTTAGGTTAGGTTAGCCAATGTTGGATTTTGATAGGTACCTAGGTGCTACCTGCTAAAACTTTACGCATGCTGGATGAAATCCATGAAGATATGGCTAGGTTAGGTACCAAACGAGAAGTGGCAAATAATACACACCTTTCCCTCGAATTTACCACTGCAGCTACAACAAATCCATTTTCCACTTTTCACAAAATAATCTTCCCGTTTTTCACTAGATCTGTGCCAAAAAATATTTTTTAATAAGTATAAATTTTAATCATGAGCAAATTAGATGCTTTCTAAAATTAGGTCGACGTTTCTTATCTTAGTTAAAAATGTGATGCAAAGAATAGGGTTTTAGTTAATTTACCTATGTTGAGTTGTTTTAGATCTGTCGTTCTAATTTGAAATCTGTCAGTCTAATTAGATGCTTCCTAAAATTAGGTTGACGTTTCTTATCTTAGTTAAAAATGTGATGCAAAGAATAGGGTTTTAGTTAATTTACCTATGTTGAGTTGTTTTAGATCTGTCGTTCTAATTTGAAATCTGTCAGTCTAATTTTTAAAACATAGAATAGCTTTTGTCTATTTGACATTCCTAAATCCTAATTTTAGCTAATTCTAAAACAACAGAATCGACACCATTTTGTATTTTTGACATTATTCGTGAAAAGGAAATTTTCCACTTTAAGTTTAAAAAGTAGCATCGCTTTAGACCTAAAAGTATTAGAGGTACTATACCTACTACCTTACCTTACAGAAAGATCATTGTGTTTCGGAACCATGACAAAATTATGACTAAGAATAAAATAAGGACTAACTTTTGCTTCTTATCTAGCCTGTATCCGTCCCCAGGATATAGTTTACTTCCCTGCCAATCATAAAGATTCGTTCAGCCGTTTTACAAGAATAGTGAAAAAATAGACAGATTTACTTTCTTTTATATTGAAAAAGTAAGTAATGTCTTGTAATGCGAAAACATGAATATAAACTATAAGTATTTAGTGCATGATACAAAACGAAACTATCGTAGAAAAAAGCTACAATTACGGCCAAGACATTACGATTCGTTCAGCCGCTTATTCGTGAAAAGTAAAAATATAGACAGAAATACTTTCATTTAATATTGAAAAAGTAAGTGAAGAGTCTTGTTATGCGAAAACATGAATATAAACATACCGTATTACTTGTAATATTAACTGAATATAAAAGGAAACTATCGTAGAAAAAAGCTACAAATACTGCCGAGATAAATCAGTCTTCGACGATACTATCAATTGCATGTTGGATCTCCGCATCAGTAACATTCTTTTTCGGGAACGGGAAGTGCGGGTGTCTATAAAACTTTACATATGTATTTGTTCTGAGTCTATAGTCTTTGTCGAACTGAGATAGCTGTTGGATCTCTTCATGTGTGAGGGCGAAGTCGAAAACTGCAATATTCTGTTCTATGCGCTCTTTGTTCATTGACCTGGCGATCGGAACTATGCGACGATCCAGCTGGGAAAATAGTATTTGGCATTAAAAAAAATATAGGTACCAATTCTCACGATTGTATGTTATTATAATGATACCAAGATACACTAAAATTGGCAAACTTTTGTTTATTTGGGGTCTTAGTAAACATGAAATAAGCTCAGATCTTATAACCTTAAAACTTATTATTACAGAAGTTTATGGTTATTGGTTAAGGTTATTGTTCAATTTCACATCGTAATAGCTAATATGACTCTACAAAATCTAATCATTACTAGCTCTGCAGAGTGTCTTACTTTAGTATTCATATTAATGGATTTAATTTTACCTCAACGCATTAAATGTAATGGTAGAGTACAGCAGAATGAAAATAGGGTGTCATACAAATAAAGTGCTGCAGCTAATTATATTTTAAAAAAGCTCAGAAGTAATTCTGATGCAAAAGATTCGAAAAAAATATATCTCAATAGTCTCAAAAACGTAATCAATCATTATAATTATGGATAAATAACTCAGTTGTATTTTACGGCAGTCAGCGTCAACAACAAAAAATACCTAATTGAAACCTTCGATGATGATCAGAACTCACCAGATATCGAAGCAGAATCTGAGGAACAGTCTTCTTGTACTTAGAAGCTAAGCTCTGCAGAAATGGGTCGTCTGCTCTTGGCGGAGGCGCATCGCTTTTCCGACCGAGTATTGCGCCGAAGGGGGAGTAAGCCATCACTATTATACCCTTTTCTTGACACCAGTCAACTAGCTTCTTTTGAATTATGGTGGGATTGACCTGGAAAATCCGTGTAGTTGTTATTTAGTTCACCAAATAAGTAAAAACAATTCAAAGCGATCATCACTAACAAGCAAGCAAGTTTAAGATGTCGGCCAAGTAGATTAAAGTAAGGCAAAAGCATGTAATTTAAGGAGTGGCGAAATGTTTCCGCTATTTAGCACCTTCATGGAACGCAGCACACGGTAGCGTACTTAACTCGTTGATGTTTGCGTTTCGCATTACTTTATATCTTCCATATTACCGATTTACAAATTCAATTTAAAAAATATATTAATTGCGGAGGTCGTAATTCGTCCTATCCAATTAAAATAAAAAAGCATCAATTATTTCACATAGGAATTTTCCTGTTAGTGCCCTGAAATATTTTATAACCGGGTTAAAGCGAGATTTATTCGATGATAAATACTTTATTGAGATGTTTTGTGAATAACGACAGGCGAGGGTAGAACCATACTGATCCAAGTGTATTTTTTTCTATATTGGTGCTTTTTGCAGCAAAGGCACGGAAAAAAAAATTCATGCTACACTTTATTTTATTTATTTTTATTTTATTTATTTAACGTACAAAACACATCACAATCACAATCAATAATGCGGTTATTATAAGGCTAGATTAAAACTTGATTGCAACATAAACATATGTATGTACGTGCAGCTATAATATAAATATACATCGAGTAGGTAGAGTACACTGATCCAAGTGCAAGAACGTTTTATTCTTGTAGAGTGCCTCAATTTCCCACTTTAGCATTAGTCTTACTTTCAAAAATATATCCTGCCATACTAATCCAAGTGACAATCCGTATACTTGGATCATTATGGCCCAAATTTATTGAGTAAGCTAAAGTGATCCAAGTACTAAATGTTCGTCCAACTGCCTACAAAAAAGTATTGTTACTGTCAAAGTATTGTTACTGTTTAGTGACTGTTGCTCTGTACAAAATAGAAATTGGAACATTTTACATTTCTTAATATTTCTAGTCAACAAATCGCCCCATCTCGAAAATATTGTGATGCATTATCTGGTCAACGGCCACACATACAACTAACCCAACGATACCGATTTTTCCTTTATTACATCATCATCATCATCACCAGCCTATAATAGTCCACTGCTGGACATAGGTCTC
Source organism: Eupithecia pulchellata (assembly GCA_963931895.1). Lineage (NCBI taxonomy): Eukaryota > Metazoa > Arthropoda > Insecta > Lepidoptera > Geometridae > Eupithecia > Eupithecia pulchellata. The sequence goes on from OZ007529.1 coordinate 8,182,640, forward strand.
CCCTTATGAGCGCCATAGATGGCATTATCATTTGGGGGTTAATGCCCATAATCCCCACGCTGGGCATGCGGGTTGGGGATCGCAGTTCGGTGGAGTTGTTCTGCAGAGGGCGCTGCTGCCCGCCCCCCGGTGTTTCCCTTAGTCGCCTCTTACGACACCCACGGGAAGAGATGGTGTGGTGAAATTCTATGCCGGCACCACACGGCGTCCTTTTTCCTTTATTAGTCGAGAGCAAAAGAAGTGGACAGACATCTTCACGCCTCAGGCATGGATGGATCTCGTGCGTTGTTGTCGAAAGCATAAGCCATTCATAGTTCGAGACATGGTTGACAAGTTTCTTGACTTTGAAACCCTAGCAACTCAATATAAAGACTACAATACTGTTTATTTTTATTTTATTTATTGACCTCAAACCTAATGCAACAGATTTAGAGGCATTTATTTGCAACCTCAAAAATTATGTACCTGCACAGGCCAGGCCAGCAAAGCCCATATCATACAAAAAATTTAAGATATAAAAAAAATTCTGAAATTTGTTCCGCCGGTTCATCATCCGTTCTACCTATCAATTCCGCATATACCTAGAAGGCCTCCCTCTTCTAGGCGAGGCGTCTCAGGACGATGAAAACACACTACCATGTTTGGGGATGATTAAGCTTCATTTACGTCATTAACTTCTAATTTTCATAAGGTTTTTCTATGTTAGTAAACTTGAATTTTATAAATAGTTTGTGCCAAAGTGATCCAAGTGATTTTTATTTTGCATAAACTATCATTTTGTTGCTCCTAATAAAAATATTCTCATGAACATAATTTTTTTATCATTTTTAACATTTTAGCCATCATTCTATTGAAGATTAAACCATAACAGATCACTTGTTTTTTTAAAACAAGCTCAGACGCGTTTCTTTAATTTTCTCAAAATTATGAAAATGATACTTAGATCAGTATGGTTCTACCCTCGCCCTATCATGTAGTGAGCCAACTTTTATTTTGCATTTCGTTGAAACACTTAACGCACAGAATTAAGTTGCAAAAATTTGCGCAAGTCCAATGATTAAAATACTTAAGAGTTCGTATTTGAAATCTGGGTTGCTAGGTTTTCTTCTCTTTTATGATTAAAAGTCCTCCATTCTTGATGTGTTTTCACGAGCTTTTACGATAAACAGGTTTCAAGACCTTAAGCTAAGTTGCTCTAGTTATTGAGCACTCACCTCAATTTGCAAAACCGCTGGCTTTATTCTCGAGTTATACCAAAGCCTCTTCATCTGGGTTAAGTTGAAGTTCGATACGCCTATGGATCGAGTGAGATTTAGCTCTTTCACATCCTCCATCCCTTTCCATGTTGTGAGATAATCTGTCTTGCTCACGGAACCATCTTTCTGAAAACAAAAATTATTACAATAAACAAAAAAAAATATCTGTAAAAGGCTTACAATAAATTGATCCTTAATTGCAATACTGGTAGATTTCAAACATTCTTCAAATTAAAAAAAATCGTCGGTAGCAATTTGAGAGGAACAGTAATTCTTTCAGAAAAACTTACAATAGCTGAACTCCTTCTTTCGAAATCGGGTAGCAATGCTTTATAGTTGTCATTTGTTTTTACCAAGGCAAAACAAGGAAACTATTTTGGTTAACGGTGTTTCAATTTGTATTATGTATAGGAAAGGAACTCACGTTCAATGCAAATGGGTAGTGCATTAGGAAGAGATCAACATATTCGAGCTGCAATTCTTTTAGTGAATTCCGCAAGGCTTTTGGGATCTGTTTTCTCTCATAATTTTGGATCCATAACTGAAATAAAAATAAAAAACTGTGTGAACTTGAAATAGTTGTGAACTAGGGACCGAATTTTCACGGATGCAATGCTGAAACAAAAACCTTCCTCATTTTTATTACTTTATAAAAAAAATATATCCGTTGCGTAGTTTTAGAGATCTAAGCTTACAGAGGGACTAACTGACAGACAGCGGGAAGCGATTTTGTTTTTATAATAGTAGTGATATAAGATAATGTTTTACAGATTCTAAGCAGGTTTCAATTACCTATCGAATTTAATCCTTACTAATATTATAAGTCCGAATGTAATTTATACCTATCGGTCAGTCATCTTCAAGCCAAAACGGATCAACAAATCTAAATGAAATTTGGCAGGGAGGAAGGCCAGTAACTCGGGACGGACATAGGCTACTGTTTTATTCCGGAAAAGCGCGTGCAAAACAAAAACTACTTTTACTATACCTAATAAATTTGATCAGAAATCTGCCGCCAAACCTAGAATTTGTGTCAAATATGAGCGAGCTCAAAATCGGAACGAATGGGTATCCAAGTAGTGAAAAGACAAAAGCTATTCGTTTACCTCTATTCCATCGACCGCACACCCAGTTATCTGGCGCGAACTATATCATTAATTTGCTAACGTTGCTATTTCGGTATTGCTGTATCCGAAAATTTCAGGGTTTTTCACAATTTAATACAGCTTTATACAGCGAGTAACTTTCTACATGATAGATCGCGATAGGCACGAAATCGGTGACATGGAATGCAATTGAGTGGAAGCTCTGCAAACAATGGGGCATGCAGGAATACCTATTACCTATGTAGGTTGTGTATCAAACCACTTTATACGTTTACTAGCTTCGGGTATTTAACAAAATTTGATTTTTTCAGCAAATCCCTAATTTTTTTGTAATTATTCTATAGCCTATGTTCAACACGGAAAATTTAGGATTGTAATGGTGAAAGAATTTTTGCGGAGCTTATTCAATCCAAACAATCAAATGTTTACTCTTCATAATATGAGTATAGACTACATTGGCTAGACATTTACTACTTGTACCTTACCCAAGTACCCTACTAATCCTTATAACTGCGCTTACTTAGTGTATTTCGACTTTATACCATATATCATCGTAAAATGGAGTTAGATGCAATAATGTTACTTACTTTAGTCGTAACAAACACGCTGCATCTGGACGTGTTCGTCGCTGTGAGGTAGTTGGTAACACCAAGCCCGACCTCGTCTTCCGTACGATACAGAGGTGCGGTGTCGACAAGCCTGTAGCCGGCCTCCAACGCCCATTATACCGCGCGAGCCACCGAGTGGTTCACTGAGAGCAGCCTTGTACCCTGTGGGGAGGGTTAACATGATTAAGCTGTCGTATGCTGCCTTTTATACCATTTTCAGAAACCAGTCTCTTAAATAACATGTTAAAAAAAGAAGAAAAAAGAAAATAGTTTTATTTTTGGCTATATAGCAAATTATATTATTGTTCATAAAGTATGAAATATCAATTAAAAATACAAAAAACATACTGGTGTTTATTGGTGATAAAATTAAACATCAAAACCGATGCCGGATGTTTTTAGCTTTGTATTCACATACGTTCCTAGAGATTTACCTTGTGTGAGAAAATAAATAAAAAAAACATACTGTACAAAAATAAATATCAATGACTTGAAAATGAATGGAAGTTTAGTAAATTTTGTTCGTATTTCGTGATATACGCTCTTAATCTTGTAATGTTTTGTGTCATATCTTCTCTATTGTTTTGCCGTACTGAGTTCTGAGTAAATTTATTTTATTTACAAATTTGTTTGTACATTTCAAAAGTATTTAGAGATTTTACTCCGGTTAATACCTTTTGGAGAATAACTAAGATAATACGGTGTAACTCTTTACAACATCATGATTTTTATTCCTGATAGAGGTTCAGGAGGAAACAAGCAGCACGGGTAACACGTAACACAGTATGTTCTTATTTTGACAAAGAATTCTAAGCTTGGTTGCTGACTAGAGCTGAAAGTCTAGAATTTGTTGAGAAAGCAAAGTCAATGAAGTGGGGAAACTAAATAAGGTATACCTCGTTTTGGTAGTTCATACAGTGATTTAATTCGGAACCGCATGTTCACACTAATGTAACAATATAACTTTAAATTACACAAAAAATAATTGCAAATAAATAGTACTGAACAATCCATACAGTAATATCTAACCCCAAGTTAAGCGGAGCATGTGTTATGGGTACATCTAGTACAAATAACACAATTACTGTTAAAGGTACTTAATGCAATATATTACTTTATTATACATATAAAACAACATACCTTTTTCTTTATTTAGAGTGCAAATATAAAGGCCGCGTCACTGACCCAGAATGAACTTGCTTACGTCAGAAAGATGTCCTAAACTGGTTCCAAGTGCCACCGCTGGTATTTCATTGCCATCTATGAGTGTATAGGATGTCTGCAAGTCACCTGCCTGCAATATTGCAAAGATACATACAGGTTAATCTTGTTCATCTATCCTACAAACCATAAGGCAAGCTCTATTGAGGTGCATTGATGCTGTGTTCGGCATTTGATATGGTTTCATGTAAGGATAGTGTCTGGCGTCACAATCAATTCGTCTGGAGTAAACTGCTAAAACCTATTGATGCATAAATAATAGATTCACTAGACACTAAATGTAAGGATTAGGTACACTATAGTCATAAAGAAGTGATTCAACATAGTAAATACACACAATAATCATTTAAAAATCAAACCGTTAATATTTTATTTGGGAAATAAACAGATTTATAAACTTTATCAAAAACTACATAAATAACACTACCTATTTTGTTTTTCAATACAAAACATATGTTGTTTACTTCCAAAAAAATAGTATTTAGTCAGGTACATCTCTTATAATAATAAAAAGGGCAAAAAGTATATAAAGTTAGCTCAAAAAGAAACTTTGTTTGTGTATTCGTTTACAGATTTCAGTTTGTATCTATTGACATTTATAAAACTCAAAGGGTTTACTTCTACACCTCTGCCTACATGGTTGAATGAAGGCATATTTTCAGGAAGAAAATCTGTACCTACTCAAAGCCTCTTTCCAAAAACAAGCCGAATTAAACTCAATTCGGTTGGTTGATTTGTACGTTTACAAAATTAAAGCACCATTAACCACTTTGTATATAAACCCCTTTGAGTACCAACACATAAATGAATGTCTTAAGTCTTAACCAATAAAAATGTGATTTTGTGTTTCATCTGACGAAATACAACCGACTAAAGACAGAACTACGAAGGACTTTGATTATGAATGCTTTGTTAAAGGTACTTGTAGGAACAAAGTTACCTCGAAGAAATGAATGAAAAACCAATAAAGTATAGACATCGCAATCATTCTGCTTTAGAATTCAGAGTTGGCATCGAACAAAAACGTGATTAAATTCTTACCAGAGCTTGGTTGAGTGTAACAAACAATAGAGCGCAGCCCAGTGCGTTCATAGCGCTAGGTTTCGATTGACTTACTAGCTAGGCTTGATAGGTAACTGTCATATGGCCACAAGTACACTACGCATAAGCCACAGATAAAATATGAATGAACGCAAGTTACACCACAGAATAATAAAATACGAAACTAACATATAAAACCATGAGCGAGAAAATGTACTCACAGTGTTTATCTACTGATAAGACTGACCTGACCTATCGTTCAATCACTACAGTACTTATTAGTACTATGGTACTTATTACAGGCTTAAATTAACAAGTTATGTAGGTATCATAAGTACAGGATTCTATATTAACGACATACTCATTAAACAAAATCGTATTGTGTTTTTCTTTAGACCCTTTTTCAATTCACCGCACACTTGAATAGGTAAAGAACGTGGTTGGTAAAGAAAATCTTACACCACATAAGAACAAAACAAAATACTTTTGGATAGATAGTAAACATAGCTATTTTATTTAGGATCTGTTATAAACTCTGTTCCCGAGAGATAAAGTCATATACCGAGGGATTTGTAACCGGATAATATTTAGACCTCAGAAAATTTCAAGAGACAGAACAGATAAAAGGTATAGCTATAATCAAATAGAAATCCTCCGCCCTCAACCTCCTCTTTATTAAATACTGTTATCGTGGATCACTATGCACTTGATATTAATTTAATTTTAGCAGTACTACTATAGCTTGAGACAACTTGCCAGTTTAACGCTCGGGACCGAAGTGGCTGCTTTACAGCTGGTGATTTTCCATCATAGCTCGTTGGCGGCAAATATCGCAACTACCACGCGATTGGACGTGCCCCTTATTGGCTAGCGTGTCTCGTCCAATCGTGTTTTACAAAAATGGTGTTGCCAGGCGTAATCAGTGTTACCAAACTAACTGAAGTAATACTTGACAATTTCAAAACAGATGACAGGTGGCTATAATTATTGACGTACCAAAAATCACGACATTCGGCCATACGACATCGTACGATCCTCCTGGCGTGCGATCAAAATTTACTTACATTTCTAATAGTAAATACCTTCCAGCGATCAGAAACCAAAATATCAGAATTTCAATTTAAAATGAACCTTAAAATGCATTTTATCACTAGTTTATGAACAATGCACAACAATGAAATAAAAAGCCGTTCCATTTTTGGAATTGAAATTAGTTCAAGCGGAATACTGACTATCAACGCTCTGGCTGTGTGAATTTATCAACTTATAATTTAGAAATCAAATTTTTATAACCTGATCAAAAAATCTATTGTAAATCAGGCATTGCAAAACTTAAATCTGGATTATTCAATTATTACGACATTCGGTTTTATTAAAATTGGTACAGTTTTTTTTAAAAGTATTGTTTCAGACTAATATTATTTACTGATTAACTCTCAGATCAATTAAGACTACAATACTTCAATTTAATTTGCAACCTTTTTCAGTATTTAGTATAATAATTCACGATGGTCCGTATACATTTGTAGAAATAAGATAGTAAAGCTGTTTATCTCACCCGAGTGCAGAACTGTGAATATTATTAGGGAAACCATCTGCACGTTATAAAAAGTAATGCAATATTGTAATATTCTATTATCTACTGATAGCAATAAAGTACCATTATTATAATTAATTTTTTTTAGACTTATAACAAAATCTTAGATATTACATATTATTAGATACCTACTCGTATTAATGAACTTTTTGTTACCGGGTTTGAATTCCGAGTTCCGAGTGATGCCTCGTAGATGAAATAATTAAGCTTTTCAATACCTTATTTGCCGCAACTTCTCTCGACCTTGTTGTGAAAGAACTCCTTTCGCCCATCCTGAATCTCAGTATAAATATGCATCGTCGATGTCCTCCACAGCCTAGCGGACCCGACATCACATTCTGTCGAATTTATCGCCCTTGGACATGACAACCTTCTCCTTTGTTGTTAATTATTTATTTTAATTTATATAATAGGCCTAAAGGTCTTCAAATTAATAAATAAATTAAATTAAATAGCTGAAAGTTGTAGTAGTCTTCCGATTCTAATTAAAAGCAATATCTGGAAATAATTGTACCTACATCACTGTAACAAGCTGACATCACATTGGACTAATTGTACCTACTAGTATTCTTTTAAGAAAACTGAACGACCTGGGTCTAACTGGGAATGGTCACAAAATTCTTAAGTCATACCTGACCGGTCGCACTCAAGCTGTTAGGATGAGTGAATTTAAAAGCTCTGCAGCGCCGATTACATACGGAGTCTCACAAAGATCCATCTTGAGTCCGTTGTTATTCATCGTTAAATGGTGCGCTCCGCGGGATAGTTCGCTGTTTACCTCGCAATGTCCGATATTCTGTCTATAATTCCCTAATAAAGCCACACATTGACTACTTGATTGAAATCTGGGGATCAGCAGCAAAGACTAACCTAAACTTATTGCAAATAGCACAAAATAAACTTATCAAAAGACTATTTAGCTATAATTATCTAACACCTACTATTAAACTATACAGTGAAACTAAATTAATGAATATCACTACAACCTATAAATACTATACCTGCTTACTAATACGAAAATACTATCTGAAGACATGCATATAAACATTACGTTCAAAACTAAACGTGACCATTATCAAAGAATGTAACTGAGAAATGCAGACAAATTAATTCTACATCATCCAAGAACAAATTATGGGAAAAAGCACATTACCTTTGAAAGTGCTAAAATATTCAACGAATTAAGTACCTAAAGCTATAAAGGAGACAAAATCTATGTACATGATATACCCATATAAAAAAATTACTTAAATTTTATCTTTCCAATCATAAGTAAATTATAACCTACTCTGTAATTAATAATGTTTACCTAATCTTCTATTAATAATTACTCAATAATTGGCATTACACACAATTTAAACTAAAAATATAAATCAATCAACAAAACATAAAATGCGTTCGCAAAAGTTTGACACATCTAGTGGTTGTAGATCTATGTAACTCGAGTCGCTCATTGTTCTATAATGACGCTTCGCAAAATACTTGTACAGAAACAAGCAGTCGACTAGGTACTTACCTACTGTATTGTGTCGGTCTCGTCAGAATTATTTTATAACTACCCACTATTATTTTTCTTTTGGATAAAATGTATGGATGTGTTGATGTTGTGTAGCTTTGGCCAACAAAGTAAATCACTTATTTAGGGACCTACCCGTTTATAGTATGCTCGTCACCCAACTGTAAATTATACACATTAGCAATAATTAGTTCCAAGTTCTCATTTTAAGTGAATTATTGTAATTCTTATGAGAATAAAGTTTCTTAAACCATAAGGTATTGCATAGTGTAACTTAAGTATTTAATTTGTTGTAGCTGATTGCTTTAAATAATATTTTACTATACTGTGTATACTAATTGTAATTAACTGTTTCAGATTACTATAATCTCACTTTTTACTTATGGGCTAATTTTAACTCGACTGATTGTAGATTACCAACGTATTGTAGCAAACTATAAGTAGTTGTTTTCAACTGTTAATAATTGTAATCAATAAATATTAAATGAAGTTAACTATGACAATTTATAAATTATCCGCATTAATTGTATTCAACTGCAACTTTGCCACAATTAAGTAATTGTTATTTAGTCTAATAAATTGTAGTCATTCGAAAAACTAGACCCCGAAGTACCAATAGGACACTTACTTATGGTGGTATTCCTCCTAATGTCTGGAACAGAACTAGACTTATTGCCATAAATGGCACCACCTCTAAGATTATAAAAGCTAGCTTACTATTTTTATCAATGTCTTTTAACTATGTTGTTAGCGTACCTAATTCTAACTGTACGGTGATTATCTTAAAATTAACTATAGGAAGACTAACACCTCACTACAAACTGCTAAGACTAAATTACATTAGGCTTACCTAACGCAAGTTCATTATTTAACTAACTAACACAGTAGAAGAAGAGTAGGTAAAGCCTTTACCTATTCTTCATGTAGTTCCTCGTTGGAAATGGTTCCTATTAGGATCTAGGCATATCAGTTGATTGAAAACTACACTTTGTGCTCAAATTGAGAATAAAGTTAATAAAGCTTGTAAGTTTTATGACTCTTATGCAAACATGTGTGCGTACTCTTCTCTATACATAATAATTTCTGAGTAAGGGCTCGCCACGTCTGTCTGGAATAATTTTAATGATAAATACAACATATATAACAATATAATTTATAATATAACATAATATATAAATTCTAACGCTCTTCAATTAATAACGCCTCCATTGCAGGTGCTCAAAATTATGATCACATACGTTACAAATACTGAAGCAGCAAAGGTTGCTACGTGATCAACTCCTATCACACAATTATTATCATAACAAGTTCACTGTAATAGTTTAGCCAAACCTATATACATGTAGGTACCATACTGTTCCCGGTCAATTAGAGACATAAATGTGCGTAAATAACTTATATTCTTTGCGAAACGTCCGGATGTATGCGAGCTACGCTGCATAGAATGACAAAAAGCATTTAATAAGGACCTCTCAAACTCATATATTTGCTACTTTAGCTATATTGTATAAGAAAGCCATCAACCTTATGTCGTCTGAAAGTGCAAATATCAAGTAAAAGATTTTTACAAATTTACATAATTTAACGCTGTCAAATGTTTACTATCACCACCCCACGTTGTAAGCAACTACTAGTAGAACAAATTATCTGCTACTGAAACAATCATACTCAACTGCTGCTACTTTTGCATCGCTAAATAACTAATAGGTTTAGAGCACCGCGGCCCTGACTTAATAATTTAATGAAAACTACATAACATTGCATTTTACAGACATTCTTTCAATAAAGAAACTAAAATCGCACGTAGACCTTTTCGAAAACAATAATACTAGGAATGCGTCTATCGGTAACGGTATTGCATTCGCTCTTGCGGACAAATGGAGTTTTTAACGTTTTATAGTGCACTCTTAACTTGTAACAATAACTGTCTATTAACTGCACTCAACTTATTCAATTGTTTTTGACGGTAACTTTTAACTTAGTTTTGTGAATTGGAATTTTTCCAACTGTACTCTACTTTAATTGACATCTACTTATTTGAATTGATTTTCAAACAATTTATGAGCATAATACAAAAAGGTCATCTACTACTGATTGAAATTTACAAAATGAACTAATTACCTCTTAGAAAATTAGACTGAAGTTCATTTTTTTTCATATTTAATTAATAGCGCTCAAATAGTGCTCTACTTTTACGTATTGAGCTAAATTGAGATTTAATTGAATTCTGTTCGACTTGCTCTAATTCTGTTCGACTTGCTCTAATTCTGTTCGACTTGCTCTAATTCTGTTCGACTTGCTCTAATTCTGTTCGACTTGCTCTAATTCTGTTCGACTTGCTCTAATTCTGTTCGACTTGCTCTAATTCTGTTCGATTTGCTCTAACTCTGTTCGACTTGCACTAATTCTGTTCGACTTGCTCTAACTCTGTTCGACTTGCTCTAACTCTGTTCGACTGTGCAAGACTTTAACTAAGTGTGCTTAGTTGTGCCCGACTTTTTTACTACTTGGGCACTGAGTTTGCTTAGCCCATGACGTTATACAACCACTATCTTATCATAATATTATACACTTGGCATACTTAGCCTGCACGTGACATAAATAGTCACTTAAACTGATTATAATATTGTACTCTTGGCATACTTAGCCTGCGGTCACATACATAGCCGCATAATCTAATTTTTGCACACTTGGCAATTGAACACACTTTCACAGGTTACTACTCAAAACTAAACGCAAGTGGTTTTCCAAGACAATGATTATTGCACACTTGGCAATTGAACACACTTGGTTACTGCTCAAAACTAAACGTAGGTAAATGGTTTTCCAAGAGAATGATTATTGCACACTTGGCAATTGAACACACTTGGTTACTGCTCAAAACTAAACGTAGGTAAATGGTTTTCCAAGAGAATGATTATTGCACACTTGGCAATTGAACACACTTGGTTACTACTCAAAACTAAACGCAAGTGGTTTACCAAGACAATGATTATTGCACACTTGGCAATTGAACACACTTGGTTACTGCTCAAAACTAAACGTAGGTAAATGGTTTTCCAAGACAATGATTATTGCACACTTGGCAATTGAACACACTTGGTTACTGCTCAAAACTAAACGTAGGTAAATGGTTTTCCAAGAGAATGATTATTGCACACTTGGCAATTGAACACACTTGGTTACTTACTGCTTATTTGGAAACTAAATGCAAAAGGATTTGCAAGACACTGCTACTATTATTTGCTATTGCAAGAACACTTTGTTAATGCACTTTTGGAAACTAAACGCAAATGGTTATCTAAGACACAGATTATTGCATATTTTGCAATGGATCAAACAATGGCAAATGATGTGATATCATAAAAATAAGATTTACTATTAATGATTCAAAGTTCTTGGCTACGCAACACTTTACGCAGGTGCTCATGAAATTCCAAACACATGGTGAAAACTTAGAACCACACGATCACCAGCAGTTACAAAAATCTTTCTGTCAGAGAGTAGCCCTGATCAGATCTTCTTGCAACCACCGACAATCGTACGGTGACACAATATGCCAACACGATTAGAGAGTTGCTCCAACCACGCATTAGCACATGTTTCCTGGATTAGCAATCAACACATGAAATACTGATTTTTTTTGTACAAAATGTTCTGAACATAGCCATTGCAAATCGAAAGGATTCATGTACAAACGGATCGTCTCGGTACAATACCGACCGCTTATCCATCAAATTCCATACGAAATGATTGGCTTGTGAATTAACTAAATGTCATGAATTTTTATATAAGAATTAAAAACATTCCATAAAAAGAGTTATCACGTCTGGATAGTCTCGGTTTATTACCGACCATTCGTGCGAACAGCTATTTAAATTGGAATACTTGCGGAAAGTACCCGCATTTAAATCAATTAAATTAATCATGACAATCTGGCCTAGAACTTTTTCAATATTTTTCTAAAATAATTACTAGGTAATTACTAGTCGTCATGAAATTTGATAGAAGAACAGGTATCTACCAGAAAACTTTTCCATAAAAAGCGTTATCACGTCTGGATAGTCTCGGTTTATTACCGACCATTCGTGCGAACAGCTATTTAAATTGGAATATTTGCGGAAGATACCCGCATTCAAATCAATTAAATCAGACTAGGCAGTCTGGCCAAGAACTTTATCAATATTTTTCAAAATAATTATGAGATAATTAACTAAAACATACCTGGGTTCATCACACTTCTGAAATATCGTGGATCACTATGCACTTGATATTAATTTAATTTTAGCAGTACTACTATAGCTTGAGACAACTTGCCAGTTTAACGCTCGGGACCGAAGTGGCTGCTTTACAGCTGGTGATTTTCCATCATAGCTCGTTGGCGGCAAATATCGCAACTACCACGCGATTGGACGTGCCCCTTATTGGCTAGCGTGTCTCGTCCAATCGTGTTTTACAAAAATGGTGTTGCCAGGCGTAATCAGTGTTACCAAACTAACTGAAGTAATACTTGACAATTTCAAAACAGATGACAGGTGGCTATAATTATTGACGTACCAAAAATCACGACACTGTATTACCATTACAAGTAGCAATTGCTTGTGTTAAAGCCGATATCACTGTATAAATGTGTATTCCACAAACATTGAATTTGACAAAGCCAGAATACAAAATTAGAACGAAAATTAAAGCTCATTTCCGTTGCGAAACAACATTACCGAATACCTAATGATACAGATATGGTTAATGCGGGGTGTGTTTCATTGTTCTTCTATCACACCGCAAATAAACACGATGTTTTCCGTACATCAGGTACTATTTTTCGCAAAAAAAAAGCTACGAAATTTTACTGTAAAAATTGTTGTCTGTAGGATCGTATTAGGTCTCAAGTGAAAATATACCTAGTAAAGGCAAGCCGGTAATAAATTATAACTTACGGACCCTCCGTGTGTTGAGCTAGCCGCTCGCAGGTAACATGTCGGGTGTATAGGGTATTATTCGATTTTCACAAATAAACTAGTAGCCTGACCCCAAACCCTGCTGAGGTCTACGCTACCCAAACTCACGGAGCCAACTCTCAGGAGATTATATTCGCAATCTCACTGTATATGAGGCTATGAATATATCTATTTTGGAAGAAAAGGCGGATAGAATCCGCTGATACCGTAAATAAACTCGTTAATTAGAAAGGTTCCTTAGAGTGCCAATAAAAACAATTCATTGTAACTTCAATCGTTGTATAGACAGGTACAATCTCAGATTGTATGGGGAGACTCCTTAATTACTTCAGTTTCAGTGGAGCTCACGATGCTATAAGTAAGTAAAATGTAACAAGATCAGGTCTCAGCTCCGGTTTTAATTTACAGAAATTTCTAGGAGTTTTTCCGCGAAGTGAATTTTCCTCTGGCTCCATTCATCAGGCGACTGTCACTGTCCCCCGCCGAGCAATTACTGATGTCGCACTCCGGTGCACCGCTATCCACCGGCACAATTACTACCACCTACCACCTCCAGCCTGTCGGTGCCGGCCTACCTCCTATAAATACTGTGTGCTCGTTTAGCTAGCTTACTTGAACACTATTTCAAACTCGAAATTTTTTTCAAAACCATCTAAAGCTATTTGTTAGTTTGGACTCAGTATTATGGGTATTATTATGTATTATGCCCAGCGTGGGGATTATGGGCAATAACCCCCAAATAATGATGCCATCTATGGCGCTCATTAGGGGAGGCCTATGTCCAGCAGTGGACTATTATAGGCTGGTGATGATGATGATGATGATGATTATGGGCCGATAAGCTGTAAATCTGAACAAATAATGCCCGGCTTTGGTTACAGTTCCAGAAGATGTAGGTATATTATATTTTTCAGCTCAATGCGCTTAGAAGCCACGAGTAATTAAAAAGTTTCTATTTAGTATGGGAAACAGTATACGTCACGCCAATTGGAGTAAAATGAAGACATGTAGGCAATTTATCATCTCATCGTATAAATGTCGATACGTATCAATTGAATAAAAAAGAGACAAAAAGTCGTATCCATACGCGGACGCTATCTTCTCTGAAATATTAAATACCTTCCGTACCACCTCTGTGGCAATCTTAACTTCCGTCCACCCAAAATCAATATTTACGAAGTTATTAAAAACGGAAGGCAAAGGAACTGACAATTTCCATGACAGTAAAAGAGAGGTCGGGCCTGTGTTTATTGGAGAATACCTGCCTTTTATGTTACAGGCATGGAATTTTTACTTTTTCCTGAAAAACCCTTACCTCGTAGCGTCTGCTTCGATGCTGATATTCAATAGAGCCTTCCTCTTAACTGCCTACCCGCCTTGTCGATGCCATCGACAAGTTTCATCAGCTCAATGAGACTTGCTGAGTGCGTAGATCCCAAACAATTTAACATTCAAATGAAACGCGTTACTCACGAGGGACACGTGAACAGATTCTCAAATGCCTGGCAGTTATTAATGAAATCCTGCCGTATCTTTTTGTCCCTTTGCGGAAAATTATTACCATCATCATCGCCTTGTAAGCTTTATGGGTATTCTAAAAGCAAAGTTTTAGAACATTTTGAATTGGTAATTTTTCTGATTGACGTTTTTATAAAATAAAAATGAAAATGGAGTCAACAATTTGAAAATAAGTGAAATGTTCCAATAATAAAGTAAGGTAAAACGGATAGCCTCTCCCGATTTTCAATATCGTTTTGCAGGTAAACGAGGGTGTTATTCATATGTGTAAAGAGGGTTTCCGTATACTTACGTATCTAGGCATCTTCATTTTTATTCCACAGGGCTTCTTTTCTTTGCAGTGTATGTCTGGTATTTATGTTTTCTCGTGCAAATACCCTTGAAACATTATTACGTCGACATTTCTGTTGGTATTCAAGGAAAGGTGAAATTTCGATGTCTCTTGTGAATTGGGTAGTTTGCTGAATGTATCGAATTGCCGATATTGGTTACAGAAGTTGCAATGCTTGAGAGTGCCTGTTCTCATAGCAAGTCGGTATCAATGATGAACCTGACTGGCTTCGGTACACAGATTCCTAGATCCGAAACCAATCAAATGGATTAGGTAGTCTCGAGAGGAATTTCTTGTGATTCAAGTAAACTGGAGTGCTTTGTTGGTTTTATATTTGGTTAAATATGATTCTGTTATGCTAACAGATTATCATAATCATTAACAATTTCTATAGGAAAAATTCAATAAAAATAGTAAATCAAGATCTATTTTTATTTGTATATTTTTATGTGTCCAATGAGAATATTTTACCAGTTTGATTTTGAACTCGTTTTATTTTATGGAACTTATTAAATCGTATAGGTATGTCAGAAATTTCAGTCAGAATTTTGATAAATGCTTTAGAATTATCAAAATTTGGAACGGTTAAACTTTTAAAACGAATCACGCTTTGCAATATTTTTGTAATAAAAATAACTAACAAATACCAGATTCCACTATCAGACAACTATTTTCGGTTTGAAAACATAACTATAATTCTTAGGGAATTTATCTTTGGAATCAAATCAAATCAAATCATTTATTACTGCAACTTATGTTGACGATAACTTGATGGTAATTTATTAAAGTCATAAAATTTAAAGACTTAAAAAAAATTCTTAGGTGCCAACACGTACCATATTATTTTATTTATTTATTAGTCCACATGCATCAAGATTTTGAGTGAGCTAACACTGTCTTGGCAATATTTCATTGAGATAGACGCTTCTGTTCGGATACGTCGGATGCATGCTGCACCAACCGATACATCTAAATTAAAGCACATCATTGATTTACTCACACTATTGTGCAGATATTATCGCCAGAAATAGAAATCATATTGGCTTCCACAGCTTGAGTTGAACTAAAGCTCAAGCTTTATTTGTTACAGTGTTGGAGAAACTAGAAACAAAAGATGAACTCAACTAATCAAGGTATCGTGATCTCGCCACTCGCTCTTACAGCGCAGCTTCAATTTATCAAATGTAAGAGATTGAAACTTTCGAGACTGCAACGTTTCTGTGTCAAAACGGTAGGTACTTTGTATACTCGCTTCGAAACAACCTCATTCTTGTTTTAATTACTTGGTAAATTAAGCTACGGGTAGAGCAGTACAAGGGTTATTGTTTTGAACTAGTTCTGGATTGCAAACAGGCGATTGACGGGCAAAATGAGGATGTATACGACAGCTTTCCCGCCATCGCCACGCCCTACCTGCGAGAGCCGTGAGATATTGAAAACCGAGGCTCACCAAGCCTGAGGCCATCCGTTTGACCTTTTTTTATTGGCAACATTTCACTCGTTCCGCTTTGTGGAGCGTTTGACTGAAACGGGTAGCGTTGTCAAATTGCGCTGATATTTTAGCCCGTACCTGTATAACCTTCATTTACAAGCCAATCTACTTAGGAATGCCGTAAAGGGATCTTTTTACTACGCTGCGGTGACCTGAATGTGCGAAACTGAGGTTTGGCAGTGGAACTCAAATACTCGATTTTATTTGTGACTGTGGGTCAAATTTTTCAAGACTACAAAGGATGCCAATGTAGTAGCATAACGAAAAGTTGAAATAATTACGTTATTCCACCCTCTCGATTGCAAATCTTAAAAAAATAACAGTACTCCTGAATAAAATGTTACAGCACAAATATTTTCGCATACCTCGCGATCCAAACATCCAACAGAATGCAATCTTAGAGTAGAATTCTTCGGAAGCGACGCTTAGCAAGTAGTTTAGAGGAATGTTGTACATTACTAACGTGCAGAGCGGGTGCACAGAACTTGTCCTGTAGGGTATTACTTTAATCGCGGAAGGCCTCCGTTATGGTCAAAGTTTCATGAGCATGGCCGTAGCAAGTTGGCCGCTTATTGCTCCCACTGGTGGCTGCCACTGCCGTTGTCTCGCTATGTCGCCTTCCTCTCTTTTTATGAATCAAATTCGCCAAGTTTTCCACTTAAGATTATCCTGCTAATAGTAGCCAATTAGTGGCTGAATCAGGACGGCGATAAACCTTATGCAGCATAATTGATAAAACTTTTTTGGGAAATCTCCAATTCAAAAGTTTAGAGAAAATTTAAATAACCTGTAGCATTGTAGTTGGAGAGGAGGCACAATTTGGTAGATCTAATTGTAATGAGATTTGTTAGCCTTCATAGCAATGACTATATACGTGCTGGTAAATAGGCTCGAGAGACAGTTATGGAACTAAGTAACCAGCTCGAATAACGGATTTCACGAATGATATTTGCAAAAATGTCCCAGATGGTTTGTTAACTGGCACAAACAGGGCGCAGGTGATTTAATATTAGCTTTCCTGTTAGCTCTATGTATTTTCCTGTTTATATTTTCTCTCAGAGATCTTTTCCACTACGCAGAATTATATTCGGGAGGAGGCCTATTATGCTGAATTTGATCTATATACTTATTTATGAAAATAGTGGTGAATCGGCATTGGTCATCAAAAGGGACACATTAATGGCCTCGGAAAGCCTCGGATTTGCCGGATATTTACACAAAAGGCGCGTAGGTTTTCCTTCAGTTACCCACAACCTATTTATGATGTTTGAGGTTCTTATGTTAAAGTTATCACTGATTGATCCTGACCACACTTGAACCAACAATGAGTATCCTTAAAAACATTGAATTCAAGGGTTACTAATTATTCAAAGGAAAAGCTTCTGGAAAGAGGAAAAGAAAATACATTACATAAATACAATGACGCGAAACAACGAGCTCAGTTTTTCGGATTAGGGTCAACTCGTACACCGCCATATCTCCATCTGTCCTCAGGCACTTAGGCCAATCGCAAAATTGGCAGTATATATGAAGGTATTCGTAGGTTTTGAGCCTCTGCCAACATAAATCTTTTACAGCATCCACGCCTTACATATTTTAACATTCGATAAAATGTAAGATATCATGACCTGGATAATGTTGATTTGAATCGATTTGGGGCATAGCTCTGCTATTATAACTACCATTTAACAAACTTCGTGCCTTTTCACATGTATACGGTCACGGCATGATCTACGTGCCGAATACACTAATATGACCTAAATTGACAGCTTTCACACCAGCTTACTTTTTAATTAGGTATTTATGTTTTATAAAATTTGCTAGTACTTACTTCATAATAGTTTAGACTAAAGATGCTTCCAAACATTCAGAAAATCCGCAAGGTATTATACCAAGAATACTAAACACAGTTTAAAAATTAAACCAGGAATAAGCGTTTAAAATTGTCTTTCGAATTGCAAAGCGCTTAAAGTTTTATTCACAAGTACCAACACAGAAATTACTGTAGTACAGTCAACATTACTAATTGTGTAGATAAAGGGTACTGTGTGAGTGTAATTTAAAACATGTGTGTGTTAATTACTTTGTGAATCGTCATCATGGTCAGTTTGATAGATAATTATTGGTAATCATAGAAATATTTGAGTATTTCGAGTAAATTTAACATATTATTATGTCAGGATATGTAGTCCCATTGGCCTAAATAATTATAAAAGTGACCAAAAACTACACAATCGTGTTGGGACGTACCTAGGATGGTATAATAGTAGGTGGTGTCCCGTAATGAAGCCAATGTTCATTAAATAATCAAGTAGTTTC
Organism: Eupithecia pulchellata; assembly: GCA_963931895.1. NCBI lineage: Eukaryota > Metazoa > Arthropoda > Insecta > Lepidoptera > Geometridae > Eupithecia > Eupithecia pulchellata. The sequence continues at coordinate 8,201,603 of OZ007529.1, forward strand.
TTGCTTATGTGATTATAAGGTATACAAGGATTAAAAGGGTAGCTAGCGTCACAAAGTCAAAGTATCAGTTGCATCAGTTGTATGTAGTGGCAAATTTGGCAATATAAGTATTGCCACTTACACATAAAATAAATTCCTCTGTGACGAAGCCCTCAAGCGAAGCAAACACCTTTTGAGGAACCATCACTACAAAGATGCTGCCCGCTGTCTGTCTGTTTGTCCCTATGTTTGCTTATCTTAGAAAATACGCAGCGGATATTTTTGCTGCTTTTTTAGAATGATTCAAACAGAAGATTTTTGTATAAGCATTGCACCCGTGCGAAGCCGGAGCGGGTCGCTAGTTAATTTTAAATTCATATTCCGGCTGCGTTGTCTGTCATAAATAAATAAATATTAATGTATTATCATTTCGGCCGCAACATAGATACCAACTTCTTATAAGATTCGCGATGATACTATGTAAAAGAGATACAAAAATTGTATAGGAAAATATTTCACAATTTGACAAAAAAAAAAGTTAAATATGTTTTTGTAAAGCAGAAATTATTTCAAAAGTCTAATTTCATCGTATTATGCGAGTTATGGTTGCATCAGGGCCACCTTTAAAATGTCCGTAAACATACTGCGGCTAGAATTTTCAACTCCAGGCTAAGGCTAGCGTCACGGTGGCGACCGGCAGCCAATGTGCCCGGTTGTTAGTGGTCCGTCGTCGTCCGGATCAGGCCATACTGCCACTCACCTGCCACTACCACCCAGAATATAGTACTACGAGAATAAGTGACCAATAGCACAACTAGGGCTAATATCGACACCAAGGTGTTTCAGATAGTACGATAGCGTTGCCCCTAGCTTGTCTGGCAACTTTATCGTAGGGCTGTTGGGCAAATGGGCTGGTCTTTGGTAATATAATGGTGGGTCCAAATCACAGTTTCGACCACCTAGTACAAACAGAACGTGATTTGTGTGTTTTTAAATAATTGTATTATAAAGTAAGCCCACTGCTTATTTTATAATTTCTGTTTTCTTTTGTTCTACTAATGGCAAAAAAAAATAAGTGCAGAGAAAATAAAAAACACCTTATTTTTATTTTTTAACAATTTCGGGTATAAAATTTTACCTGTCTATATTTTAATTATCTTTTGATACGAAACCATAGGTCGATATCGTGGCGTGCACTATTTCTAAATTCCCCGTTTCGCTATAAACTCCTGAACTTTTACTAAAAAGTTCAAACAGAATTTCAAATTATAAGCCTATCTGAGGCTGACTGTACTTGGTACGGAGTAAAAACTTATCTGGCAGAGAACCAAAAGTGCACGCCATAGCTCCAAGGATTAGCGGACTGAAGCGACATTTGTCTGTCACAAATAAAAATTTAAGCTTTGATCCAGCTTTGATCAGACAAAAAAACCTCAGTCGAGTTACCGACATCATATTCCTCCATGACAGGGGTTTGAGGAGCCTTCAAGCGGTCAAAAGTTGAAAAATATATAATTTCCATGAAATAATCTCATAACTTGTGAAAGGCCTGATAAAAAAAAATGCCGTACCATGTACAAAACATCATCTAGCCTCAAGTTAAGCAAAGCTTATGTGATGGGTACTAGATGACTGATACAATATTTTACATGTATACATATTTTTTTACTATACATAGATAACGACCAGAACAACATGAACAAATATCTACAGATCATTCAAATATTTAGCTAGATGATGCTGTTTGGATTGTCCGGCATTATTTATTTATTTTATTTTTCCCGAGGCGAGCACCATAGTCAAAAAAGAAGTTGAATATATACGCACGTTTTTATAATTGAATTTAAATGCGGATAAACTAACTAACTAACTTTTATAATGAATATTCATCAGGTACAATGTAGGATTTTAATGGTGAAAGAATGTTTCAAATCGGTCAATTAGTTTAGAAGCCTATTCAATTCAAAAAAAAAACAAACAAACAATCAAATCATTCCTCTTTATAAATTAGTATAGACAAACAAGCAACCGTCAAAGGCGAAGTTTTAAAATAAGTATAAGATTTATGTAAATTTCATCATTCGCGCACAGTAATGTAAAGTCACAGGCTGTATTTATTATAGCCACTTCAGCGAACGGAAGTAAGCTCTTCAGCTGCTAGGGGTAGTTTTAAACGGCACTTGCCGTAGTTTCAGTTATTTATAGTAGCTCCAAAACGAAAATACTTGCTTCGGAATGCAGGGAATAGTTGCACCGATCAACTTGCCGAGTATTGTCAAAAGAAAATTTCATTTTATGTTCTTTATTACAATGCAATACAGAAATGTTTTATTGTCCACCATAAAAAGTAAATAACAGAAACATTACATAAGATAAGCACATTGCTTGCTTGCATGCGGCCTTATTGCTTAGATGCGATCTCTTCCAGGCAACGTTTGGATGGAAAGAATTATTTGATTGTAGAAAGGTAGGGATGTACCAAACAAAAAGTTATAAGTAAATGCAATAATACATAATCAATTGTTTTGTTTAGTTTTTTGTGCAAATGGGTTACTCTAATTCGGTACACCGTTGGCCGAAACGAAATTATAATAGGCCCCCAGCACCCGAATAGAGAAAAAACATGTCACTTTGTCATCGAATGCGTAAATTATTTGAAATAAATCCTTCAACATCATGAATGTACCTACGCAATGTACCTATGACTTTGCGATTTCGCTATTGTCTATTCTACTCTAGAAAACAATTCCCATGCTAAGGGGGCCGGATCTAATCTTAGTTTGTTTAAGTAATAAATAAATAATCGTGGGGCAATTCACACAGCATCATCCAGCCCCAAGCTAAGCAGAAATTGTGTTATGGGATGACTGATATCACCAGCCTATAATAGTCCACTGCTGGACATAGGCCTCCCCTAATGAGCGCCATAGATGGCATCATTATTTGGGGGTTATTGCCCATAATCCCCACGCTGGGCATGCGGGTTGGGGATCGCAGTTCGGTGTAGTTGTTCTGCAGAAGGCGCTGCTGCCCGCCCCCCGCTGTGTTTCCCTTAGTCGCCTCTTACGACACCCACGGGAAGAGTTGGGGTGGTGAAATTCTATGCCGGCACCACACGGCCCTGATACTGATATACATTCATTAAATAGATAGATAGAATGTATCGTATACATGTTTGGTCAAGATAAATAATAATAATAAAAAAATTAAGCCGTATTTGGGCTGTTCAACAAAAATATGTTTAAAAGGCAATGAAAAGTTACTTCTGACGTAGAAAGGAACGATAAAAGCTTTTTATTATGTTTTTATTGCTCAAGGAAAACGTTTTTATACAATCTTCCACTCTTGTTCTTACGCAATTCTGAAGATTTGTTGTCTTCAGTTTGACGAAACTTTTTGATGTGACTACGTGTATCTACCGCAATCATAATACAATACATAAATACCTTAATGTACAACAACAAATACATTGAAAAGAGACATTATAAAGTACACACACAATATGGCCATTATGATGAGTTAATACTATACTCACAAAAATATTGAACACGTGTTTTAGGATCTTTTTGTAATAAAGTATGAGACTCGTAATTTTTGGTAACGTATTGAAATGGCTGTAACTATTTAACTTGTATTGACCTGAAATTTTATTTATGTATTGAATATACAATAAATGATACAAGATGTTTTAGGACCTATTTTTAATCAGGGTAGGAAAGAATAATGTGTTTTAGGATTTGTCAAAACTTCTCTCAAAATGGTTTAAAGTAAAATATTTGAAGCACATCGTAAGACAAAATCTGCTTCAAATTTTTTATGAAAAAATATAGTTGTTTTTTAAAGAAAATCCATATAACGGGCATAAACTTGATATTATTCAGCAGGATTCAGGCGAAATGCGACTCTTAAAATACGGTATTAGCTGATTTTTGAAGATTTTTTACCCTAAAGTTCACGCAAATGAAATTGCGAGCGGGTCAGCTAGTCGGTTATAAGCTTGGATCTCTTTCGGATAGGTAGGTAACGTTTGATAATAAAGAATAAAGTAGTCGCTCGAATGGTGTAGATAATTATTAGAAACATTCCGTAGCTTTAGATCAATATAATTATAGAAGATAATAATAACCTACTTTTACAAACATTTTACTTTTTATTGTTTCGGGAACCATTATAAATGTGCAATCCTAGGTATAATTAATTAATTCGCGACATATTTGGGTACATGCTCATAACACTCATCAAATTAATAAATGGTGTTTCTAAAGGATTTATGAGAATTGATTCAAATTACCTACTTCTGATGCGGACTCGTAATGCAGAAAAAAAAACATAAATTATAATAAGTACTTATAATACTTGAACGCCAAGGGAGCTCTTGCTAGGTAAAATTAAATTATAGTTTAAATGTCGGTACGTGAACCTATAGGTGCGCTTTAGTACAATACATCGCAAAGCACTGAACTTAACTAATCTCGCTTATCTACAGAGCCTAAAATGGCTTAGGTAATTACTTAAACATGAGTACGAAACTCCATAAATGGAAAACAAACGACTACCGAAAACAAACATATTTAGCACGCTAAACTTGATACAACGTATTACCACTGGCCGGCAAATATTTGCGTATAATCTAAGTTGGTTAAAAAGTAAACAGGGATGCTTTCGTCCCAATGCCTCGAGTTAATTGGGCGCATTAGTCATGCGAGTACCTACGTCGGGCGCCGTGGCCGAGGCCTTATCTACGGTGATTTGTGACGCGCCGCCGAAATATAAATTATAAACCCGCCTAAAATTATAGGTTGAAACAACAGTCCCACCTGTATTTGTTCAACGTTAAAAGGGTAAGCGACTGTCGAGCGTAGTCACTTTGTTTTTGTAACAAAAGGCTTTTTACAAGTTTCTGTAAATTGGCTTATTTTACTTAACTAAATATTAATTTTATCATATTCCTTAAATATAATTAAAATCCAAGTAAAGCCTAGGCTTTAGGAACTTGTAGCCTAGACGTAAAAACGCTAGAAGCTGTGTAGCGACATTTACAGCGCTACACTGCTGCTCTGGTACCAGCACTCGGTGAAAACGTTTTTATATCCTCTAAATTCTTAAACATAGTTTGGTCTCCTTTATTTTTGCAGCTATTATCCACGTACTGCCATCTAGTAGTTTTTACTGGCATTATTTCGCCTTGTAGAACTCAGTGGTGCTTCGCCAGTGCCGGTTCGTAACGCTACGTCGTAGAGCGTGGCTACGGCGCGTAGCAACAGTGAACAATGGGTTAGGTCAAACTTAGGTTAACTACGCCAGTTTAGAGCGATTTTTTGTAGATGGCAGTACCAGCCCTGAGTTTCAATGTTTCAATGAAGTATAGTTACTAAAGATGAGTTCGGTTTGAAGATCTCTCACGATAAACATGTATGCGGAAATTGAACTACACAAATACTCGTTGACTGTAACGAGTTTACAACCAGCTCATATGAATGAATTATGAATGAGGGGGTTATCGAACCCCCTCATTCAGGAGCATCGGCACTATGCAGTCTTTCCATTCTGATACAATGTTTTTACTAGTATTGTGTTATCTGTGGGTTTAATAAGCGAAGAGACCAACAGGAAGAAAGCAACTGGGATTTCAAAGGCTTTTGAGGATTTTGAGAATTAGCTCAATTAAGATCACGTCAATTTGTCATCAAAAACGTATTGTTTTATACAATAACTTAATTAATGTACTTAATATAATGGCGATGCGATGTCCTTATCATCGAGTGTATTCTACACTACCATAGAACAATCCCCGTGCTGGGGAGTGATTGTTGTCTGTACTATTGGCAAAATACCCTGATTGTATAAATATTTTTTTTTATTATAGTGCGTAAGCCCTTGCACATGTAATCTATAGGAAATTAAATAATGTCCCAAAAAAATCTGTTTCAGCGGGACTTGAACCCGCGACCCTCCTTCAGTACGGAACTGTGGAGGACAGGATTGGTGCCCTGACTGCTACACCACGAAGCAGTAGCGGCGTTAGGGTAGGGCGCGGTTGGGCGACCGCCCGGGGCGCCGGGCATAAAGGGGCGCCGCAGGCGCCCCTTGTTTTTCTTCGCTCATTAACCGAGGCCTACTTACTTGTAGATAAAAAATAAATACGAAAAAAATATTATATTGGCAACACTAAAATGGAACGAAGTGTTAAAACGGAGCACTGCACTGCATGCATTTAATTTTATCGGGAATCCCCGACCATTGAGAAAAACATTATCTATCTCTTTTTTAAGTTTAAATTAGAGAGAATTCATGTTATTCTTGGTTAAATTATAATAATTAAATCACATTTACCAATCATTTTCTTTGAAATATTCGGAGCTCTCCCTATCATATGTAGGTATTGTCACACTCTTGCATAATTATTTACAAAATATAGGAAAAATCCGATAAAGTTAAAAAAAATCGCGGCTCGCTCCGCTCGCCGTTACTAACATACAATTTTTGTACAGTTTATTATGGAAGGTTTTTGGTTGAAAACCTCTTCGGGTACTATACCAATCCACGCTATGCTGCAAATACACCATAGATCCTTTTTTTTGCGGACCAGGTAAAAAGGAAAATTTTTAAACACTTTCAGAATGAATTTGCTAAAGTTAGGGTACCTACATATTCAAGGCTAGACCCAGGTACGACAACGACTTGCGAAAGACATTTACTAATTAGTTATTTTATTCATTTTTTATGTCCAACCGCGGACTAGCATATGAAGATGATGCATGTTGACTCGGGCGGGTCAAATCAAAGGCTCGACTCCCCCCCCCCCCCCCGAATAGTTACACTCGCACATGACGACTTGTTTCATATCGGTTTGGATTGCAGTTAGGGGGCGCCGTATAAATCTCGCCCAGGGCGCTGGTAGTGCTAAAACCGGCACTGCCACGAAGTCAAGATGTATAAATCTTTTTGTGTTGGAAGAACCACGAAGGCAAGTTGTATAAATCTTTTTGGATGGGTGTCTACAAGGGTATTAATAATAACGAAAATATGTTTATTAAAAGTTTACTTTGATTTCTGCTAACAAATCATTTATTCATCGAACAACTTTCTAAAATAGACATCACAGATAAAATATACATACACACAAAATATGATTTTGCCACTAAAATTTAATATAAATTGTCATATAAACTACTTTGGTATTTATAAGAGTAATTTTGTAAAGAGCCCCCTTATTCATCGGTTAGCTAACTTAAGGCTCCGGCAACGAATGAATTTCCTATACGAACGTAATACCAAAATGATTTGTAATTTGAGCTTATTTTCCCCATGATCTGATATTATTTGTATGAGAATAGTATTTACAGAGGTTCCTGCCACAAGCATTTTAAAAATACTTACCTTTCTACAAAAATAACAAGAAACGTGTCTTCTTTGAAAAAATCATATTTTGTTTAATTTCATTTGAGTAAAGTATTAAAAAATTGTGGTAAGAACCCAGATAAATACAATTTTAATACAAATAGTAGCAGATCATGGTGATAATATGATCAAATTACAAATCATTTTGGTATTACGTCATTAAACATACATATTTTTAAAAATCTACCGTGTCGCCGCAGCCTTAACACAGTTGCTAAGCAATATGAGCAATCTGCCTCTGATTTATTCTAATGGAAGAATACATACTAATAGCAATGATTTAAGTTAGCATAGTATGAATAAGTGGGTAAAAGTGTAAAATACGCCTAATTCCCTTCGCATAATCATAATAAATATAATATAATAAAAAAATATAACATTGAATTATGCAAAGCAATGGAATCAATACATAGTATAAAACAAAGTCGCTTCCCGCTGGCTATCTGACCCTATGTATGCTGATATTTAAAACTGCGCAACGGATTTTGGCGGGGTTTCTTTCAATAGATATATATAATATATTCAAGCGATATATAGGGTGATTGAAGAGAGAGGTATGTTTTTGTATCAGCATCAGACCCGTGCGAAGCCGGAGCGGGTCGCTAGTAAATATAGATCAATCCCTATGTTTCATGATCTAGGTAGGCTATGACGTCACATGATTATCCATTATACTACACATTTCGTTCACTCTCGTTTAGAATAATAAAATAAAAGTACATTTCGGAAACAAATACCTAGTATGTAAGTAAAAAATGGACTTTTACGGCGGATATCATTGTACAAGTAACTATCTACCTAATAATTATATATAAGGACCTTGCAAAGTCAAATTATGCAAGTAAAATTACTAAACACGGCTTACATTCAAGAGTATAATACATTTTTATTTTAATAAAGACGACGGTAGTTTTTCTGTCTGCACATTAAATTAATATGTACTAAAACATAGTATTCAGTAACTTCCGATTTTTTTTATATACATTGGTATTCTTGGGGTATTTTTTAAGTGCAGCATTTATTATTTCTACAGACGAAAAATATATACCAGATTTTTGGTAGGTATAGCAGTTTAATTTTTGAAATAACAATAAAAATGATATGTTGATATGTTCTTTAGTACAACTATAGCTTGGATCAAACCTGGCTCATCTCAAAATATTATTCTTTAGTTTTAAAATAATGTCATTTACAAACGCACGTAAGTCTATTCAAGAATTTCTGGGATCTACATATTTTGGACAATATTTTAATGGATATAATATGTAAAGGATATGGAAATATGTATAAGTATATACTATTTTATATAATTGAGGACAAGCAGTCGTCAATGGCAAAGTATTAAATAATCTACGTAGGCATTTTAGTTTGCGATGTACACAATACTTCGCAACGTATCTTTTAAACCTACCTCTAATATTGTTAATACACAGTAGAACTAAATTATAAAAACAATATTTTTTGTAAGTCACGGTTCTTAAACGAATATTTACATAATAACAATGAGCTTAAGTTCTACGTTACATACAATTTATGTACTTATAGTTTACGATACGTTTAAATATAAAAATCTTAATTATCATTCATTAGCTAGGTACAGTACTATTTATTTACCTAACAGGTATATACTCGTATTAAAATGACTTAACTCCAAAATAACTATAACAAGGTTAAGTACAATAACAACCTGAAAGAAAATATAGATAAAAATAAATGCGTGAAAATACATAATTGCTTTGGTATGACGAAGAATCAAATATAATTAACCTATTAATTGGTCAATGGATAAGTTTAATACTGGCAATAATAATTATATTTGAGCAAATCAGAATTTTATGAACACAACACTCAGAATGGCACATTTTTTCTCTACGACAGTGAATAACTCGAAAAATGTATATTACTGCATCTTTCAGAAAACGGTAAATAATCATAATTAATAGCATGGATAAAGAGGACTGATGTTTAAAGCAAATATTTACTTTATACTTCCTTTTACTTTAAGCATGTCTGTTTTTAATATTTTGTTTCTTTGTGTGGTATAAATAAAGTATTTTATATTCTATCTTTACCTAATTAAAGTTAAACAGAATGTCATGTTAACTTCTAGGATGCGAAATCAACCCATGCCCACTTCTTTGCATACGAATGTGGAAATATAAAAAAATAAACATCTACCATAGATAGATAGATTTTTATAATTTGGGCATAGTTCGGCATCTTAAATGCGTTTTGACGTATTCCAAAAAACTACTGTTTTCGACTAAACGTAAATTATAGCCAAAAATGCACTAAAGAAGCGGGAAAACCGCAAGCTTGTGCTCAGTAGCTATTATTTTGAAGAAAAACCTAAACTACTAAGAAAAGTAACGCAATTCGTGTGCGTAATATTGTCAGAAATAGGTACATTGGTTTTCTTTGGAGATCATTACGATATAGGCCTCTTCAAGGCAAGAGTGAATAGGCATCTTCTACACCTTTGTGATAGGTACATCTTCGCTTTCGAGGAGAGCTTGTGGTTAAACGGACATCTATAGGCATCTATATTGTATAATTCAATATATCTTCTTCTAGGAAACGTCTGTAACCAAAATTTTATAAAAAATCTGAGCGTCTGGTCAAAGCGACGACCCGAAAGCTGGTCAGTATCTGGTTTAACGCATCAGCATTACCATACAGCGGGGCAATGCAGCGACGTCTTGGGGACTACACCCACTGGTTGATATGTACCAGTTAAGCTACCTAGGTAGATTGTTTGCAATAGTCTACAGTTAGCTCAATTGCTTCAATTGTAAATACTAGGTATAATTTGATTCCATAATATTGTTGAAATTTTCTTTCTAAATAAACATTCATTACACTTATTGTATTATTGTAACTTCTTACTTACGAATAAGTTAGCTAAAATATAATTAGGTACCTCAATCATTTCATTATACATTTCTGCTATACTATTTTAATTAATTAATCTAGGGTCCAATTCTCATACAGCAATGGCTTACCTATAACAATGTTATCGTCGCAGAATCGCCACCATAGCCATGTTTTATTATTGAACGACGATTTCGCTTCGATAACATTGTTATAGTTTAGCGACCATTTGTCACAGTGCGTTAGCAGATTGGGCACATGATAGGTATGATACCAGGGGTCGATTCTGCTAAAGTATGTACTAGGTTCAGTTTAATTTGTATAGTATGTACCTACAAGTCACAGTACTTTATCGAGGACAAGTCTAGTCTGGTTTAACTTGTTATTAGGTTTGTATCCTTAAATAAGACAAACTGTACTTAAAATTGGTTGATATTATGACTATTTCACTTGGTGTACTATGTTTTTATTTACGTAGGTATTCACATATAGAAGCACATTGGCGCGTTGGCGTTGCGTTCGGCGCGCGTTGAGATAACTTGTGCCGGCTTTCCGATTGTAATTTTTCATCATAGCTTGTTGACGGTAAATTTTGAGACGTCCACGCGATTGGACGCGCCTAGACTGTTTTATATTGGCTCGCGTGTCTCGTCCAATCGTGTTTTAGAAAAATGGTGTTGCCCTCGCTATCAGTGTTACCCAATGATAACGATACTGAATAAACCGAAACGTGTACTTGAACAGATGCGTGTTTTTGATCGTGTACGGTACAAAAATATCTGGAGGTTGTCAAAACGCTCGTTACTAAAGCGCGCGCTTCAGAACGGCTAATGTCTACCTACAATGGCTGAATGCCAAAATTTCTTACGCTAGGCACGTAGGGGCGATGCTTTGCTTTTCCTTGTTGATACGTTTCATCAGATCGTCCGTCCACCTGTGAGCTGTCCTGTCGACTGTCGATGGGACTGTTAAACAGTTCGTGCCCCCGAACTCGCAGGCAGTCTGTAACAAAAGTTCAAATTATAATATTCCGGCTTCTTGTGAGAAAAGTCGTGGGATTCTGAAGGGTTCAGTGAGGTAGTGAAAAGGCCCAGCAGCTGAAATCAGCATGGCGTCGTTCCAACCTAACCTAACTCTTATTGCGGCAGGGCGGTGCCTTCGACGTTACTATACGTGTCTAGGCTAGGTCTAGGTACCACTAAGGTGGAGGAGACCCGACGTGGAGAGTGTAAATGAACACCTTTTGTGAGGGTCGAGCAGTTGGAGTTGCGTTATAATGATTTGCCGCCCGAACTCCCATATGAAGTGGTTGATAACTGGTGGGGATAGAAACATGTGCATACCCTATAATGATGTAGCAGTGCCCGGTCGGGGGGCACACCCACAGAGCAGAAGCCAGGCGCGAGCTCCCATATGAAGTGGTTGCCGAGCTCGACAGCGTCCCGCGGTCGGACTGCGTATTTGCTGCGGTTTTTCAACGCGTGCGGCGTCACCCACCGGCGCGTTTTCCGAGCAGTTGTTAACGGCGCGGTAGCTGCTGAGTCATCCTGTAAAACGAAGGTAACATGCTCTTGAGACAAGTGATGAAGAAACAGTTGAAATAAATGTTCACTTCAATATCAATTCTGTTAAATAAATTAGACGAGGTACCTAAAGCCACTCAGAAATGGACAGGCATTTTAAAAAGTTTGAAAAAGTATTAATAAAAAAAATTCTTTAAAGTTGAGCCACGACTCATCTTACGTCGTCGCCCAACTGTAATGCTGTCGGATTTGGCCATACAGTCCCATTTAAAAAAAACCCACCTGTATAACTGCCCTTGGAACACTATTGTCCGCTTAAATTCCTTATCAAATTTAAATGGCTACAGCATATAACATACCTCCCAGCGCACGTAGAAGAAAGCGTTCCTGAACATGAAAGCGGAGGGTACTTTCGACGCAGGCTTATAGCTCGCTCTCAGTTCAGCTAACATCGCCGGCAGTTCCTTCTCCCGGCGAGGGACCACCACCTCGTCCACATCTATCACCAGGATCCAGCCCGCGTTCTGCATGGACCGGTACAAGCAGTCGTTGAACGCTGCGAATTGTCCTTCAGTTCTGGAAATTAAGGTTAGGTATTTAAAAATAAATACAATATAGAATGGAATAAGAATAAAATAATTTATTTGCACAAACAGGCATACAGTGGTCAGTTATAAACAAAAAGTAAATAAAAAACATGTATTAAAAAGTAAATTAAATTAATTAAATATTAAAATATCGCCGGACAATCCACACAGAAGCAACTAGCCCCAAGCTAAGCAGATTGTGTTGTGGGTAATAGATGATATTTTTTTATTATACATAGAAATCGACCAGAAAAGCCCGAAAAAATATCTGCAGATCGTACAAATATTTGATCCGAGGTTTAACATGTTTGAGTTCTGTCATTAAAGGCAGACTATATAGTCAGACGGTGTTGTTAGGATGTCGGAGAGGAGTGGCTTCGGGTAGGACAGGACCGAATAGAATGGCGTAAAGAGAGGAAGGTCAATACAAGTGTGGGTGTTGACGGGCTGAGTAGAAAGATAAATAGCTTAACAAACCACACAGCATCAATCTACTAGCAAGGGCTTGTGTTTTGTTTACTAGATCATAATTCGTAAAGGTAGAGATCGCTCTCGAGCGATGACATCGCCAATTGTCTTTTAGTTTTCTGGTGCTAATCGTGTTTTTAATAAAAAAAAATGGATATCACGATTTGTACTGAAAATATTCATTTTAACTATATACTTTCTGAGGTATTAAGATAGAAAAAGGACAAACAGAGCGCGACCATAAGGATTTCAGACAGATCTCGAAACCTTAACACCTAACTTTAATGCATTGGTATTTTGGGGAATTCGGGAAAATATTTTTTGGGCTATGAATAATCATTTTTACTGCATCCAAAATACTATTTAATCGGAATTGGTTTTATCATGGGTTCATAGAAAATCATTAACAGTTTCAATAAATTTATTTTACCTTGTAGAATGCAAAAAAATATGAAAACTTCCAAAAAATTTATAATGTCAACACGAAACGACCAGACTTATAAAATATTCCTGTGAAAGGTCAAAAAATGTTACTTTAAATATGTTTAAAGTACGAGTAGAATTAATTTTATTAAATTTTTTGTGCCTAGGCTAGACTTTAATGAAATTTGATATACATAGTACCATGATTATTAGACCTCTAACAGTTGTATTTCCATAACTGGTAAAAAAGTCCAAATCAAACAATAGGTACAAACAATGCGTGGGTAAACAACTGTAATTTCATTAAATCTTTGATTTTGACGCCTGAAATCGGTTAAACCAAACAATCAGATTTAATTCCGTTATGAATTAAAAAGCGTGACGAACAATCACCTGCTTTTTAGTGACGGTCCTGATAACCGTCACTAAAAAGCAGTTTATTTGAAACACTAATGATATAGGTACCAAAATTATAAACAGAGTCAAAATATTTTTAGGAAATAGATTATAGTTTATGTACCGGTTGTTTTATTCTGTTAAGGTCTTAGCGTAATTTTCTATAAAGCATAATCTGGGCTAATTGAAGCTACTTTCCTCTTTCTTCCACTAAGGTTTCATTCTCTATTGTTCCCATCTCCCAAATGGGAGGCCTCTACTTATAATATTTACAACACGCATAAAATTTACCTTATTTCCACCTTCGACACGATAGGAAGTTTCCACTGCAGCAGCGTAATAAGGCCCTGCTTCCTATAATGGTCCAGCAAACAGCTGACTGTCGAACTGAGCGACTCATTGTACATGTAGAAATGACTCGCTCCCAACATTCGGTTCAGCTCGAACCATTCCAGCAACCAATCGTCCCGCGAATACGCGTAGTGGAATGGTTTTACACAGATGTGGAGGGTATCCTGAAATAAAATATTTACTCTAAGACCTCTTTTCTCATATTTTGCCGGTACGAATAAGTTATGCCGTGTGGAGCCGGCATAAAATTTCACCACCCCATCTCTTCCCGTGGGTGTCGTAAGAGGCGACTAAGGGAAACACACCGGGGGCGGGCAGCAGCGCCCTCTGCAGAACAACTCCACCGAACTGCGATCCCCAACCCGCATGCCCATCAAATGATAATGCCATCTATGGCGCTCATTAGGGGAGGCCTATGTCCAGCAGTGGACTATTATAGGCTGGTGATGTTGATGATGATGTTGTTGTTGAATAAGTTAAGCTTGCAACCGTTTTGACCGATTGTGTTCTTTGACGGTTTAACAAAATATCTACCAAACGATGACTAATAAACATTTATAAAGTATCTTATTTCTATGTATTTAATACCAGCTAGAAAACTTCCACTTATTTTGTAACGCTTTAAAGTGGTTTTAATGAATTCGCCTCCCTTTGCCTTGGGGGTGTATATTCTGAACTCTTATGAAAATATCATCGTAGCTTCAACAAAGCGCTTACCCAGCCCACTAGTGTTTTAGTATCGCTCACAAAGGGTAAATGCAAATAGACGTGACAGTAAAACCGTTGGAGTGTAAACGACGTTAACGAGGCCCTAAAGCCGGGCGACAAAATATGCGTTACGAACTTACTCGTTACGAGCAAATGCTACTGCGGCTATGAAATATTTATTTATAGGTTAAGCTCCGCTATCTGTGTTTGTTCAGCGGTAAAGCCTCGAAGTACGTTTATAGAGCAGCATCCGAGAGCTATAAGTTTTTGTTATTGGCTAGCTCTGAACACATTGGAGTCATCTTAATAATGGCAAAGATTGTTAGTGATTGAATGGAAACCAAAAGTTCGTATGACGGCCCGATGGTCACCCATTTTGACGGCATTTTAACATAGCCAGGAAAGAGTGGATCAGAGGCGTACAGAAAGGCAGAACATAGAATACAAATCGTTTATTTCGAAAAAAAATTGTAAAATGGAGTTGAAGCACTGAAGCTACAATGTATGTAGCTGTGTTATAGGCGAACAGCTTTTTCCGTAAGAACTTGATTTAATAATCTAAATATTAACTTAACTAGAGGCAGTATACCCAGCAGTGGGTGTGATAAGATAGATAAAACGCTCAAAAGTGCAAGTCTCATGTCAATACATATTACTGGAGCACTAACTGTCCCCTGCAGATAGCATGTTACAGAGGAATTCTATCATTTCTATCAGGTTGGTATACAGTAGCTGGTTTTTATAGTTAGATTACTAAGTGTTCTCACCTCTACGCCTGGTCTAGGCTCAGTATCCAATACTGTGAGAAGATTAGTGGCTGGTTTCGCGACGGCCGCGGCGGCGACCACTGACACGGCCGCACCGACCGTATCCAACGGTTTCACCCCCGAGTCACGCAGGAGACAAAGTACGTAAGTCGCACTGTATTTAAGGTTCCAGTTCTCACGTATCGCCTGTAATGTAAACAAATTACAATTTGATAATGCTAGTAGTGGGGTTTAACTAACTTTTGAAGATCTCGATTATCATAATCAGACACCTCAAACTAATTTTAATAATTTTTAAATTGTTTCATTCTGATCCTTTCAATCCGACAACTGAGAAGATATGTCTTGACGAAGACACTAGAATATGACGAGATCTGAGATCGAATGTCAAAACTTACATGACCTTAGCGAATACTAGAGGTTGAACAAAATTGATGCAATAAACCAGTATCAAAACAATGTACATGAACGCTTTCATGTATGTTTCATTTAAATTTATAACAAGAAATACAATATCGAACACGCGAATTACGACGAGATGTTATAAAACGAAAGGAACACTAAAAACAAGTGTTCAACAAGTTATTCAAGGTCTTGGCTTCCAAGAAAACGTCGAACGTTTAAGTGTGGCTTTTCAGAAGCAGGGTTGGCAAATTAGCGCTTATTAGTAAGCTGTGTAGACATTTTACTTTTCCATTGCACCGTCTTATCTTGCTTTCATGTTTGGATATGTTTTTGACAAAACTGGTGGAAACTGAATAAGTGGTGCAAGATTTGATAGGACTGTTGTTAGGGAAACTGGGCCCCGCTAATAGATGGTAATTATTTGGCTTGGACAAATGGAATGTGTGTGTGTACAAGATTTATTTATATCTTTAAACATTCCTTTGCTCACAGATAATTTAATTAATTTTCCTTTGCTACTATGGTCAAAATTTGGGACTACTAGTTTTGAGGATATAAAACTGCCCTAAAATAATGTTTTTGTTGGTACAGTATGGAGGAATAAACAGAGAAGGAAAACTTTCTCATAAGACAACAATTGTTTATTTGGGTTACACGTAAACCCTTTTTAGAAAAGTAGGGTCAAGTCAAGCGATAGCGGTGGCCTAAAATTATACACGTTGGTCAAAAATGTTTTCAATGCCGATCTAGTTTCTTGTCAATGTCATTTCATGGTATTGTATTGGATAGAAAAAATCTGAGCAGTCAAATATCAATACCAATCTGTGCGTATAAATGCAGATACGGCAATTGAACATCGTACCGTTAAAAATATCCTAAATCTAAAACATGCTATAAATCAAGAAGAAAACGTAAGACAATCCCGTCTTTGTAAGTAGTCTCAAGAGAACTTGATATGCAAATGCGAGTGTAAAGGCATTACCGTCTTTGACCAATGAGCTGGAACGGCATTCTCCTAAAGAGGCTATAAAGAGCGAATTACCCAGGGACCTACACAAAGCGGATTCCACATACCTACCGGAATTATTCTGGCCGAATTCACACGGCCTGGCGAATGACCTAAATACGGAGTAATCTAACTATCTCGGTCCTACTGAGTCGAAATTGGTGTTGCGAAAACTGCAGTCAAACGGTAAAACGGGGTGTTCAATTGTTCATACGTGATCAAATTGACTCGTGTCCCGGTGGTAATTGGACAGTACTGCTTGTTAACCATCCAATAAGTGTTTTTATCTGTATTAAGATCAAATTGAAAATACATACTTATCGTTAGGTGCTGCGGCAGCGTTATTTTACTGAAGTAAGAATGTTTTAGTTATTACTTGAGTTTTGATGTAATAACCCAAGTAGCACAAACCTGCATTATAAGATATCACACAAGGTCCACGTCGGTAACTTCAGCGTTTAAGAAGAGTTATTAGAGTACACTCGAGCTGCAATAGCTCACAATTACGCATTCGGCTGTATATAAGCACTATATGGCGTCACGGAGACAACACTGTAATGTTGCGAGTGTTAATATAGTGTTACAGTTCAGTGTTATACAGCTTTTACGAATCAATAATACTATCAGCTGCATTATAGCACTTTAATGGACCAATACAAGCCTTCTATTCAGCTATATTCTGAATAGAAGGCCACATGTGGCCCTTAAAACGCTTGCATTTTAAGAAAGAACATGTGAACTACTATAATGCTTG
The DNA here is from genome assembly GCA_963931895.1 of Eupithecia pulchellata. Classification (NCBI taxonomy): domain Eukaryota; kingdom Metazoa; phylum Arthropoda; class Insecta; order Lepidoptera; family Geometridae; genus Eupithecia; species Eupithecia pulchellata. Next base: position 8,219,242 of record OZ007529.1, read on the forward strand.
CAGTTATACTGTGACTCCAATTAACAACAATATAATTCGTCTTGCTGCACAAAGTGGAACTTTAATTATGTTAATCAGCTTGTTACATCATCATCATCATCATCATCAGCCTATGTTAGTCCACTGTTGGACATAGGCCTCCCCTAATGAGCGCCATAGCGCCCTGTCTTCGGCTTGTCGCATCCAGCATCTGCCAGCAGTCTTTCGCAGATCGTCATCCCACCTGGCCGGAGGGCGTCCTACACTACGTTTACCAAGTCGCGGTCTCCACTCAAGAACACGTTTACCCCAGCGGTTATCGGTTCTTCGCGATATATGGCCGGCCCACTGCCACTTCAGTTTGCTAATTCTCTGAGCTATGTCGATGACTTTAGTTCTCTGTCGGATCAATTCGTTACGAATCCTATCCTTCAGAGAAACTCCGAGCATAGCTCTTTCCATAGCTCGCTGAGCGACTTTGAACTGGTGGACCAACCCTATCGTGAGTGTCCACGTCTCAGCTCCGTAGGTCATGACTGGTAGGACGCACTGATTAAAAACTTTCGTTTTTAAACATTGCGGTATGGATGACGAGAAGACTCGACGTAGTTTTCCGAACGCTGCCCAGCCTAGCTGGATCCTCCTCTTGGCTTCCTTCTCGAAATTGTTTTTACCCAACTGCAAAATCTGCCCGAGGTAAGTGTACTCAGAAACAATTTCGAGAAGGTGGCCACGTACGATCACCGGTCTTGGATCAATGTGGCCATTGATCATGATTTTGGTTTTATCCAAATTCATGCCAAGACCGATACATCGGGAGGCTGAAGCTAGACTGTCCAGCATCCGGTTCAGCTCCTCTAGCGACTCCGCCATTAAGACTATGTCATCAGCGAATCGCAGGTGTGAGATGTACTCGCCGTTTATGTTGATGCCCTTGTCTTTCCAGTCCAGCGTCTTAAACATATCTTCCAACGCGCTCGTGAACAGTTTCGGGGATATAACATCCCCCTGCCTCACTCCTCTGCGCAGTTGGATCGGTTTAGTCTGCTGGTCCTGTACTCGGACACTCATCGTAGCGGCTTCGTAAAGACATCTCAGCACCTCGATATAACGATAGTCTACTTGGCATCGCTGTAAGGATTGTAGAACAGCCCAGGTTTCAACGGAGTCAAAGGCCTTCTCATAGTCCACAAAGGCCAGACACAGGGGCTGATTATACTCTTCGGACTTCTGTATAATCTGCCTCACTGTGTGAATGTGGTCTATGGTACCATATCCTCCGCGAAACCCAGCCTGCTCCGGTGGCTGAAACTCGTCGAGTCTCCTAGCGAGACGGTTCGATATAACTCGTGAGAATAGCTTATAGACGTGACTTAGGAGCGAGATGGGTCTATAATTTTTAAGGAGGGTTTTATCTCCCTTCTTAAAAAAGAGCACCACCAAACTCCCACTCCACGCCTTTGGAGTTCTCCCACTGTGAAGGACGGCGTTGAAGAGGCTCTGTAACTCCTGTATAACAGGGTATCCTCCAGCTTTTAAAAGCTCTGATGTTATTCCGTCCTCACCGGGGGCTTTTCCATTTTTAAGCTGCCTCAGAGCTAACACAATCTCGTCTTGACTGATGTCTGGCAGTTCGTCGGTATAGTGGCGTATCAAGGTGGCTCTAGAATCGTGGCCGTCTCGTTGGGAACGGGGAGCATGAGCAGCGTATAAACGGCCATAAAAGTCCTCTATCTCGGCCGATATCTCCGGCTTCGACAATACGGTCCTTCCGTCGTGCGTTGTAAGCTTCGACAGGTGGCTCCTGCCAAGCTGCTGAGTGAATACTTTGGACCCTCGGTTTCGCTCTATCGCCTCTTCAATGAGGCGTGTATTGGAGCTCCGAAGGTCGCGCCGTACCATCTTCGCAATTCGCTTGTTCAGGTCTGACCTTTCTGACGAAGTCGCTTGGGTGGTTTCCCGTCTTTTTGTCATCAGCCCAAGAGTCTCATCCGAGAGTTTGGACTTCTTACCAGTACGCTGCTTTTTGCAAAACTTGATGCCCTCGTCCCTCAAAGTTTCGACCAGATTGTGTAGGGTCTCGTCAGCGTCATCAGTGGGTTCCAAGGCAGCGAATCTATTCCCGAGAAGCTACTGAAACTTCTCGGTGCCCGCCAGGATTCTTATTGGGTTCGGTCGGAGCGTGGACTTCATCAGACGGTTTCTTTCAAGCTTCAAATTTATATTCAGAGAGCCTCGAAGGAGTCGGTGATCAGATCCGGTATTGAACCTGTTGATCACTGAGACATCTCTGAATATATGCTTGCTATCCGTCATGATGAAGTCGATCTCATTTTTAGTCACAGAATCGGGACTCCGCCATGTCCACTTCCTTTGGGGCTGTTTCTTAAAGAAAGAGTTCATTAAGAACAGCCCCTCCTTCTCAAGGAAGTTGACAAGCATTTGTCCCCTGTGATTTCGAACACCAAAACCATGCGGGCCTATTCGGGATTCGTTGCCATTTTGGGTTCCCACCTTGCCGTTAAAGTCCCCCATAACAACGTTGAAGTGAGCCTTGGTGGTGTGATGTAAGGCTTTGGATATGTCTTCGTACATATCCTCCACTTCATCATCCGAGTGTGCCGAGGTCGGTGCGTAAACCTGAATGACCTTCAAGCTGTAGCGCTTAGACAGCCGAAGGATCAGGTACGCTACCCTGGTCGACACACTGGAGATTTCTTCAACGTTGTTAGAGAGGGCCTTATTGACGAGGAAACCTACGCCACCCTGGGATGTTTTATCACCCTCGCGAAAGTAGAGAAGATGGCCCGAGTCTAGGGTTACGGTGTCCTCCCCCTCTCTACGGACTTCACATAACCCTAGAACATGCCATTTAATGTTCTCTAACTCCACTTCCAACTGCGCTAGATGGTGATCAAGCCTCAGAGTGCGTCCGTTAAACGTTGCCAGGGTCAGTTTGTGTGGTGGATGGTAGCCTGGGGTAGCCCGGAGATTCTTCGCACCCCCTGCCCCGCCGTTACCATGGCCGCTACCATGGCCAGGAATAGCGAGGCGGCCGGGAACTGGGGGCCATTTTATGGCTGGTTTTATCATAAGGGGGATATTGCCCATAATCCCCACGCTGGGCATGCGGGTTGGGGATCACAGTCCAGTGAGATTGTTCTGCAGAGGGCGCTGCTGCCCGCCCCCCGGTGTGTGTTTCCCTTAGTCGCCTCTTACGACACCCACGGGAAGAGTTGGGGTGGTGAAATTCTACGCCGGCACCACACGGCACACAAAACACTTGTTACATGCAATCGTATAATAGCACTATAACAGCCCACATGATCACTATGGGTGAATTCTTATGATGCTAAAATATAGCAAACTGCTTAATAACAAATCACAAGTGACCCAAGATCCCGGTTAGAGCTGAATACTTGTACTTGCGTAGGCAATTAATCTACTAATGCAGTTAAATGAGTTCATGAAGACTGTTTATTTCAGCGCCCCGTATAGGATTATATAGACTTGTGGTATTTAATATCGAAATGTAGAAATATAAACGTAGAACAGGAGGAATACGCCGAAAAATTACTGCAGAATACTTGAGAATTTTAAATAGAGATACGGGAACACTGATCAAGCTACACGTTTGATGAATAATGAGTCAAGGGGGAGTAAAGGGATTTTAGAACGGCAGGGTTCCCGATCCGCAACTGTTTGTGTAGAAGGACGTGCAGATTTAGATGGACAGAGCTCTGCAAGTATACAGCAAATATTAGAAGATAGTGGTTCCGTATCTTGCAGTAATGATAAACAAGAAAAATGACGTGAAAACATAAGCAAATGGGCAATTGAAAAAATATATCTTATTATTTTTATTTATTTTTTAATATTAATATTGCATATATCAAGCTTCGCTAACATAGCGGCTTGATTGGAAAGAATGGTTTGTATATCTCCCGTGTTGATAACTTGTAGTGTGTCTTGCTGCTGGAGTGCTTTTTCGCTGGCAGACGTTTGTGAATTATCCTGTAATATAAAGTAAGTAGGTATATGACTAAATAATAAATATGAAGGACGTTACACACAGCGCTTTAATTTAATTTTATAAATTACGGATCCCTAAATTTTCTACAGAGTTTAGTGGTTCACTGTAAAATATTTGCGTACTTGTTACCCGCTATTAAGCTTTTCATGAATCTGTGGCTGACTTGTTTCACACAAGAACTACTCTTGTCAGCTCATTGCTGATGTATGTACCACGAGTGAATACTTATACAGCCCATAGCATTTAATTGTGATTAATAAAGTGCACTGCACATTGCTTGTCTGCCATTTTTATGTTCTAACCTATGAATATGAATATATTTACAGTTTATATCTTTCTCTACAACGAAAATAACAACTGGATTTGAAGAGAAAATCTGTGATTTATGAGTAAACAGCTTATTGTCAAATAACATGGACAGAATAATAAGATTTCTGTTTTATTTTTTTATCATCATCAGCGCATTTTAAATTATAATTTTCAAGTAAACGGTACTATTTTGAGAGCGCATGAAAATTTTCATCTATATTAATTTATATGATATTTGACAGTAAAAATGCTTTCCCATTCGAATTTTACGCGTTTAGAAGAAAAACTCAAGATTTTACTTACCGAAAACAATATCAACATCACAAAACACTTGTCAAATTGTTTCACTTGGTAGCAAGTAGGGGCGAGAACGTGAAAATTATTCACAATTTTGCAACTTGTGAATTTTCAACTCCATAAAAGCGTTATTAAGATCCTGGTCTGTACTTTGTGCTGTATAATAGGTAACACAAACTCTGATAATCAGCATTGTGCTGTATAATAGGTAACACATACTTTGATATTCAGCCAATGTTCAGCTCTTGGGGTGACTGTTACCTTTAATAATGCTCAAATAATGCTGATATACAGCAATCAGTTACGTTATTCAGCCTATAGCTGTTTAATTTGTGCCCAAATCAGAGTTATATCAGCTGAAACAGCGCTGCTAACGCTCTTATTCAGCAGACTTGTACAGCTAAGGATTCTATTGTGGACAGTTATTCAGCACTTTTGTGTTACTTGGGAATGCCTTGTTTGCAATTATCTTTCATTAATCATCAAAAGCGAGGTTTGTGGAAACAAAGGTTTTTGATTGATTAATATAACTTTCTAAAAAAGCTTGATAATTAAGGTTTTTCAGAAAGATCTATTTATACTAGCTTAAGGGCAATTCGATGTAGCCAGCACATTTACCAGGGTGAGACGACGACGACATTTGATTTGGTCCGCTTGGTTATGTTATTGCTTAAGTAAATGAATTGCAAACTAGATAATATCTACCGAAATTGAAAAGCTTAGTAAAAGATCTTTTTCCGGCCTGTGTATAATTGCTTACGGGCAATTACGATGTAGCCAGCACACACAGAAACAGTTTACGGGAACGACGACGACAGTGATTTGATTTGGTCCGCTTTGTGATGTTATTGCTCTACTAATGAAGTTCTACAGTTATGTCGTGGACATACGTGCGGATTTCTCAACCTGATGACTAAATGTGTTTCACAGAAAGCTTTATGTGTGAGATTACAATAACACTTCGCACATTTAATCTACCGGTAAATCTTAGGGATCTTTCGTTATTAGACTTTTTTGTATGCGGAGGGCGCTGGCTCCACTGCACAGTATAACATTTACGGTTATTATGTGCTTAATATTAGTATTAGTGTACTAAGCTGAATCACGCTGAAACTCGAACATATAATAAGCACAAAATAGAGGCTTCCAAAAGCAAAACAAGGTCTAATAATACCTATCGCCTTTATTTCCAAGACTGTGGTTTACCTTGACTCTAGCTTTGAGCGTGACAGTGCGGTTGTCAGGCAGCCACAAGCGGCACACGACAGGGTCTGGACCGCGTGTCTTCGTCGCCGCGATCACCCGGATTGCAGCCACTGTCCGGCGCTCAACGTACGCAGAGTACACGTAGAATCTGAACCTAGAAAATGAAAAAGTTTCTCCTTATTATTGCTTTTCCACGAAAATCCAAGTTGGCGGTAATTGCTTGCAAAGAAGGGGACGAGCTGAAATAAGTCCACAGAATTACCTATTCTGACTTATTTCAGCTCTACAAGTACAAAGTAAATTCACCTTAGGTATATGGTGAATTAAAAAGGTGTACTTTCAATTGATTAGTACATACTCGTCAAATAAGTACCTCCGTAGATATTTGACAGATGTAGCAGAAGGAAGTAGATAAGCACCTACAAAGGTAAAGCAAGAGAAAAAGGTTCAATTATAATTCAAAATCAAATCAATAAGTCAAAATTAAAGTGCTTTAGACCTAACAGGACTCTTGGACACGTCACAAAATACTAGTTAAATAAGTAATAAAATGGGAAATAAAGTGATCACTTTGATTAATTGTTCACTTCAATCTATTTCTTTTTCAATCTATTGCTTTTAAAACCGCCATCTGTTAATTTAATCCATATTATTTTTATAACCGAAACCTATCTTTCATACTTGGAAATTCTCCGTTTACATCATAATTGGAGCAGTAAAATTATTATTCAAACTCAAGGAATGTATGTATTTTATCAAACGCAATAAACTTCAAGTATCTTGACTGAAGACTCTTAGAAGGTTAAGATTGCTGATCAGCAATTCTCAACAACTGAAACAAACGTCGTTAAATATTTGCAGCATCTAACTAATAAAATTACAATAAACCTAAAATCCTTGTTCAGGTGCTCAAGCTAAATTTAACTAGGTAAATTTAAGCAGAAGATCCACTTCCTAAAACCTTAACAAACATAGGACTGGTACGATTACTAGTGTAAATAAGCCCGTAAGTTGTTCGAACGCTATTTGCGGAATATTTCGGTAAAATTCAATACCTTCCATATCCAATTTACCATTTAATCTCCTCCAATTTGACAGCAGCTGCGCGGACGGGAAAATTGCATCGCAAATGTAAATCATGTAACACTCGATTTGTTGAAAACTATTAATAACCAGTCTCGGATCCGCTTTTTAGGGTTTTGCCATCGGTTGCAAAACCCTTATGAAATCGCTTTGGGTCTGTTTTGTGTTTTGAATCCTTAATATCTCAGAAACTACTGCAGCTATTGACTTGAAATTTGAAATAATAATACATTTTGTGCGCCCGCACATATTTATAGAAAAATAAATGAAAATAAATGAAAAATCAAAATGAAGATTTTCCATACAAATTTTGAAATCGAAATTTTAAATGGAACGTACAAAGTCGAAAGTGGTATCAAATGAAAGGTACTCGTTTGTAGATTTCAAAATAGTTTTTAAAATTTCGGTAGATTTCATCCTTTTTAAAATATTTTGAAAATGGTCAAAAAATGATTGTTCCCCCCCCCCCCCCTATCTCCGAAGATTGCAGAGCGATCGACGTGATATGTACCAAGTGTTTGTAGGTATTGAGCTATATTTTATAGGAAAAATATAGAGAAGTCTGTAAAAATAATACTTTTTGAAATATGGTCAAAAAAGGGCGGGAAAAATTTCTAAAGGGGTGACTACCCCACCGAGTTAGGTATCAAATGAAAGGTATCAGTTTGTACATTTTAATGCAGTTTTTGAAATTTCGATAGGTTTTATACTTTTTGAAATATTTTGAAAAAGGTCGAAAATTTGACCGTTCCCCCCCCCCCCCCCCTCTATCTCCGAAGATAGCAGAGTGATCTATATAAAATGTAGTAAGCGTTTGTAGATATAGGTCTATATTTTACAGGAAAAATATAGAGAAGTCTGTAAAAACAATACTTTTCGAAATATGGTCAAAAAACGAATTTTCATACAATGGGGGCTATTTCATTGACAGCAATATCAAATCAAAGGTATGGATTTCGACAATTCAAAACAGGTTTTAAAAATCGTCTAAGTTTCATACTTAGTGAAATACGTAGAAAAAAGTCGAAAAAATAATTGCAGGTACCAACCCTGTAGTAACTGTAATAGTAGGGTTCCAAAGCGCCACGAAACCGTTGTTCTCAAAATTTTAAAGTCCATACCCAATGTATTCCACTGCGCTCGAAGAATATTTAGATAATAAGATTATTGAATTCATGAATTCCACCGTGCTCCAAAAAAATATGAGAAGAGAAATGTATCCTGGATAATCCACACAACATCATTTAGCGACAAGCTAAGCAAGCTTGTGTAATTCGTACTACTACGATATCTGTTATACTTAATAAAGTATATATAAGTATCACATTAGATGATTTATTTTTGTGTACGTAGAAAAGGACTAGAACACTCGAACAAATAATCTGCAGATCTTACAAATATTAGTCCCGAGGCGGGAATCAAACCGCAACCTCCTGCGTTGTAAGCCTACCGCGCTAACAGGTCGTCAATATACGTACCTACCTAAACGACAAAAGTTCAAAACCCTCGGCGCGCGAGTTACACTCGCACTTGTCGTACTTGTTTTATTTTATTCCACCAACTGAGAAGGCTAGCCTACATAACGTGGCTAAGAATTATTTTCGTATATCAGACGAATAGATAATTATAACTGATTTTAAAAAAAACTTCAGTTGTTGATGCTTGGAGGTAGTAAAATGTCCGCCAACCCAGTGGACCGTAACACCAGTCAAAAAACATAAATCACGCCGAGCGCGTAAAAATTCAATACTTTGGGGACGATAGCTAGATTATCTACCTTGTTATAGTTATTCCTTCATAATCGCTATAATACAACTGATTATAGATCAAATCTTAATACTCAAATCTCAATCATATATTGCGTTCTGTAGGAATACTTAGGTCATTCATAATATGACTGGTCCAGTGACAATATAGACTTAGCTGGGCACACAAATATGGAGGCACAGGACGTCATTGTTACTAAATATTTATAATTAAAATTTCTTTTTAGATATTCGTCGATTGTATAATAAATAAGCTTCTGTGGTTAAAAAAAGCTTTATATTTTTATATTTTTGTTTATAATTTTTTAACACCCAAATCTTCGTTTTATTACAACTTTTCATTTCGTAATTTAATTTAACACCTACTTAATTTATTTACGTACATAGTTTATTTTTTGCTACGATGTTTTGTAGTGGTGTCACAGTACGTTTTAACTAATAAATTGCAGCAATTATGGTGTTGGTTTTCTACCCTTTTGTCGTCTTTCATGCAAGGCATGAAATAAATATGTACCTTATATCTGTAAGAATGCTTTATATACATAAACCATTCGCTTTAGGCGTTGCTTTCTCAATAAATAAAAAAACACTGTACGTTGCGGAGCGAGAAGGTAAAATAACAAAACCAAGAACGAGCTTTTTCGAAATGAGTTCGCAGTCTCATAAATAAAACAGTCGTCGCCAAAAATCACTAGCCAGGAGCAAATTGCCAAAAACTACAGACAATACGATGTTTGATCTGCATTATTTTTTTTTGGTGGATAATCTTTGTTTTCTAGGAGCATCCAGGACCTTTGTTTGACCACAACTTAACCTGATTGTACAACGTGACCTGAAGCGATGTACCACGAAGCCTATAAGCCGAGAGGCCCAGGTTGTGGCATGTACAGTGGTGTCCATTGTTGGCTTACGTTTACCCCCTGTTACGTTTGAAGAAAATTTCGTTGAATACAGAACCATTTAAAAACAAGAATCTTTGGATAAAATGGAGATAGAAAGCTGTTTTACACCAAAAACAACCAATTTAATCAATTAAAACTAAATCTAGTGTAGTCCCTTTGAACCTGCTCCTAGTAACAATGAACGCCTACGAGTTGAAGATGACACTGCTTAGAGATTTTGGGTGCGGACTGTACATGCAAATCATGTGTGGCTTCTGATTTCATGATAATTGGCGGGAATCGGGGGCAGCGACGTTGTTTATTTATCGTCAGCGTCGATCGATTTTGTTTACTATGAGCTATTCTGGGCATTGTATCACATCCATTATTTCACACAAAGGCTTCCTAATACATGATCGGACCACAATCAAAGTAAGTATAGTTATGTAATGTGTGTGTAGGAGTCCATTGTGAATCAGAAAGGTTTTAATGTATTTACAACAATGTGACGCATGTTTCAATAGAAACATTAGTATGAAGCTTTGATTAAGTAAATAATCAAAGGTATGATGGTTTATTTATTTTTTGAAACATAGATTGAGGTATCTAATCAGATTCCGGTACCTAAACAAATTGCGGTACCTAATCAGCAATCAGAGAATTTGAGCTAACGGTAACTCCGTTTAGTTAACAATAAGGTTTGGTTACAAATAATCTAGGTAGGATAGTCAAAAAACATGCTGGATCATGTAGTAGATAAATTTGAGTGTATTTTATCTGAGCAACAATAAACTAACTCTAGCGTCTAGCGTCTAGCGCTATCGCTAACAAATTGATCGTTCAATAATTTTCACGCCTACGCCAGCAAGAGTTTAGCTCCTCCTTGGTGCAAATTGTACAATCTTGGCGAGCAGATTATGTGATTTCACGCACATTGCCCATTCAGGTCAGACAGACGCGAGGGTAGTGGCAACACGACACAAAAACAAGGAAATGGAAAAACACTTCGTGTTCCCGGCTTTGGGGGGAAATTGTTCTTTGCACGTTTTCCTGACTGGATATTGGCGCTTGTGAGGATGCGCTCAATCTCACGAAAGGCAGCTTTTGTTATATTTACAGTGTAGTGTAAAAGAGATTTGCTTAGAATACCAAAATAGGGGGAGTATTTTATACTCAGCAGTGAAGTGTCAACAGGTCTCATCTCATGTTGATGAAAAATTTACTAAGAAATATTTACACCCTTTGGAACTACTTGTTATTTACTTACAACTATTAATTCATTTATTGAGGTAAACCACAGCGTTACAGTTGATATTAGAATAATTTAAATTGAGTTAACAATAAGGCCAAGAAGAATTACACAGTTTAATATACTATACCGAATTTATTTTTTAAATGAAAAATTAGCATTTTTTCACTAAAATCGAGGCACACTTCTACCATAGCATTTATCATGCTATGGCGCTCAGCTCATTAGGGGAGGCCTATGTCCAGCAGTGGACTAACATTGGCTGATGATGATGGTGGTGATGACACTTCCACCAATCGAATGCAGTCAAGCAGCCGGGTGCAACAATAGCGCTAGTGACAGTTATTACGTTAAACGCTGGTAATTTGGCAAACATCCAAACAAGTAAGTTACATGCGAACTAGTTACATACGTCGTGTACTTAAGACCATGCTGCTGAAATTAGCAATGATTTAGGTCTAGAGCCTCGGTGCCAACCCGTGAGAAGATAACATGCATAAATAAATAATAAATAATGCTAGACAACTCACACAGCATTATTTAGCCCCAAGCTAAGCAGAGCTTGTGTTATCGGTGCTAGATAAATGATATACACATACATATATCTATCTATATACGAGTACATAGATAGATATAGTAAATGACCAGAACACACTGAACAAATATTTGGAGATCGTACAAATCCGGAGGCGGGAATCGAACCTGCAACCTCCTGAGTCGCAGGCGGACCTTCGCCCACCACGCCACAGAGGTCGTCAATGTTTCGGAGTTCAAATAAATAACCTTAGAGATTCCCTTGAGAGAGCGACAGCAGAGACGTGCTCTTAACAAAAGGAATACCTAGAGTTCGAAAAGTCAGTAAGTAATTAATTTCTATTTATATGATTTCGAGAGAACGGTAGGTATTTATTTATGAAATTATGAAAGAAAAGCTTAGAAAAACATTTAGTATGGTTACAACGTTAAGAAGTTAACGTTTAGCAGTTCAATGTACAGTGCGCGTCAGAATTAAGTACCCCCCTTGTCTACATAAATATTTAAAACTACCTACTTCTAATTCCCTTGTAACTAATCACAAATTTTCACATGCAAAAATTTATCTCGCCGCCGCTCAGGATAGAATCACCCACCATAATATTCAAAGTCTGAAATTCCCAACAATAACAACTATTGTGCCCCACATAGGAATGAGATAAGGGGGTACTTATATGTGACGCGCACTGTACCTTATACTTTGAAATTGATTACCATCAATGTGTCTGACTGGATACCTAGAAATGTTTAATAGGTTATTTATAGTCATTTTGAACACGTAGTTGTTCATCATTATCATAACAGCTCTAAGTAACCCACATACAACAGGACACCTATAATTTTCTGAATCATCAAAGCATGATTTATGAAGACTAACTCAAAACACCTCAAATCATAAATTATGTCCTTTCCGCCTTTGAGAAGCTGTAATAATGCTGATGAATTTATGAATAGACCTACGCACTCATCAGAAAGGTGCTTCTTAAGACATTTAACATGGAAGTGATACTTAGATACATTTAGGCATATTAAAGACAAAATTTAGATATATTCCCATCCGCCCCATTATCCTCCCCATCAATGGAGCAGTTGGGAAAAAAATCCCATCTGCCCCATCATTCAAGTCAATGGGGTGGATGGGATTTTTTGCCACATTGACTTTTTAATAATATAAAAAATAAATCTCACTATTCATATTCAGATACTCTTGTTCCTATTTACATAATTAACTGTTAGTAGGAACAATAGGAAATAAAAAGGCCAACTTATTTGAGCTAATCAAGTTCTGGTTTATTGTAAATATTTCTTTTCGTAAACTACGCTAATTGAAAAATCAAATAATAATCTTAGGAAAAGCAGTGAGAAATCAAAAAATCATACGAAATTAGTTTTCTAATCTTAAATACAGTTGTTTTTAAATACTTTATATCACAGTGAGATAATCACATTTTTACAATAATTATTTTTATAAAAACTAAGGCCTTAAAGGTACAAGTGCCACATAAAAAAAAAACTAAAAACATCAACTAAATTAACAATAATTTGCTTATACTATAAATCTTTGTTTCCCAACTGCCCCATTGATGGGGAGGATAATGGGGCGGATGGGAATATATCAAAATTTACAGTATAAGAGGTATTAAACCTAAAACCCTTCGAATAAATTTTGAAAAGTTTTAAAACTTTTCTCATTTTGCGTCATTCTTTCATACTACCTGTCTATCTTAAATAATGTCTGTGATGTTCTTCTGTCGCTGCATAAATGTTTCTATATCTTTTTTCCCTGTTCTGTGGGTACAAAAGATTACTTATCAGACAGTTGTCAGCACCTCACAGTGGATAGAACTCATGACAAACTAGCAATCATGTGGCAATAAAATAATCATATGTCTCAGACGTCAACGATGGCCCGACAGACTGATAGGAATCAAACATTATTGTCTAGGAAACGTAGGTAGGTATTAGAATAGACTTGACTTAGGTATCTTTTATATGACAATGTCTGGTTTGCAACTATGCTGGCAGTGTTCAGTTTATGGAAATTTCATAGTCATGGAATGGAGGTGAATTTGCAATAATAATAAACCTTGTAAATAAATATACTTAATATTAATGAAGCTCAATATGTATAGTGTTAGTGTAGTACCGGTATTAGTATAAATAAATATTATAAGCGTTATTTTTTTAAAAACATTTATCAAATATTTGCCTAGAATAATAATAGGTACCTACAAAATTTAACATAAATAGAAAAATCACAAAAAAGTGGAACGCTTCACGATTTTCATTTCATCCTTGCACAGGGGGCCATACCTTATTATAAACTAGAATTACTTTTTATAAACTATTTATTCAGTATCTTATGTATAGTTCCATCACGATATCAATCTCGTTTCTCAACGGGAATGTTTTGAAAAAATATTTAAAGTATTTTATGTACCTAACAAAGTACAAAACCTGAAGAACCTGAACCTGGAACCTGAGATTTTATGATATAATAATGTGAATATATAAACAGGAAATTTATATGAAAAATGAATTGTTCTTCGTTGTTGTGTTTTCTAAAAACATGTTTTCAGCCCTGTAGAGATATATGTCTCAGAATTGCGACCAAGGTTTCTTTGAATAATTTACGATTTCATTCGAATAAGTAACGATTTTTGGAAATAAAACTGCATTTTTTATGAACCAGTTGCGGTCGTGCTGTCAAAATGTTGCCTCTAACAGCCTGGTGCCAACCGCACCTGCTCTCGACATAGAGTTTTTTGGTTTATTCTTCTTTGTATTTGAGTTTACACCTATCACACTTACCTCCATATAGGACGTATTAAACCCAAAATATATGCTTATTTTACTTTATTTGAAGACAGTTCACAGACACACAAACAGTTTTAGGCGCTTTATGACTTTTTTTATTTGCATTTGTAGCGGAAAAAATACACATTCTATGAAAAGTTCAACAGCCTTTTACGGTTCTAGAGATAGGTACAGCCCGCTAAATGACGAACAGACGGACGGACAGAGAACAGAGTCCAAGTCAGTTCTACCTTTTCGGAATACTTATCAAAAACTGGTTATAAAATATATAATAAACAATGAATAACTGGCATATAGTCATGTTTGTGTTGATATATATTATTATTATTATTGGCATGAAGGAACACATGAAACAACTAGTGAATTATTCTAAATAATTGAAATAAACCTTAGAATATTACCCATGAGTTTAGTTTCGTTTAAATAATTTTATTTGGTACAAAATACAGTAAGTTATAAATTTGTGTTTTATCGCATGACAATGTTAATTAATTTCACAGATCGAATCGATTGTGCTACTTAAATAATAATGCCTCTATATTCACCATATCGAGGAAACATTATTTAAATTAGGCCCATGTGAAAGCCATTATAGATAAAAACAATGAACCAAGTAATAACTTTGTCCATTATTTTTCAAAGCTCTATTTGATTTTTATCAAAGCGAAATTATGGAGAGTATATCATGGAATTATGTAGGTACTAGTATTGAATTTTCTGATATTACATTCTATTATAGGAAGGTAATTTTGAAAATAAAACAATTTTGTGTTATCAAAATCAGATAGGTAAAATTATTTAGTTTTTTATTAATAACTTCTTTACTGTACTGTACATACTGTATAAAAGACTGATTCTTGAATTGATAAAACGTTAAGTATTGTTATCTACATGTGGAACAGAACGAGACAATTCCAAACCTACATTTCGAGAAGAACCATTCAGAATGTCATAAACTAAGTCTTATCTCCAAGACTGTAAGTAGAAAATCCGTCAAACGGAGAAAGGACACTAAATTAGGAGCTCTAAGTTGCAGATGGCTGTACCAAATGGGTTTCAGCTTTCGTCGCCGACGTGCCTCGCACACGCGAGCGCTCTGTTGCCTGCATCCATCTTAAACTTACCTACTTTCTTTTTATAGTCAGCCAGATAAAACCAAGAAACAATATTTTTTCGTGTCTTGCATGTGAAAAGCAAAGGCATCCCTTTCCCCATCTCGTTACGTGATAGGAACCACTCATTTTACGATGTAGTGTTATTATAATAGAACTAGCGGTCCGCCCCGGCTTCACACGGGTTAAATTCATAAATTTTATAAAGTTATAAATTTTTACACAGTTTGGGTTACATTATTTAAGACTTACGGAATCCTAACTTTTTTGAAAATTTTATAGCCTATTTTACTAGGCTAGTTTGTATCCATTACTTTTCGAGCCAACTTGTTTGTTTTAATTAAAAGTTTCATCAAACAATAAAATCTTTCCTCTTTATATTATTACTATTACATAAAACTACTTAGTTCCTACACCCCACGTATCTATTTTCTTTGACTTAATGGAAGGATACAATTTTTCATTTGATATTTATAGAGCTGACAGTGTAATCTGTTAGCTCAATAAATATCGAAGTTCTAGATAGTTCCGATATTTTCGCTACATTCGTATAGCTATTCTATAAAATGAGCAGTTTATGAAATATTTATTACCTTCTCTCATTTAGTCAAAGAAAATAAAGGAGCATAGGTGTTGTGAGTCTTTTACTTCAAGCTTAGCTTCCAGAAGCTACCTACTTTGCTTTTATATTATTTTTATTTCTTTATAGTTTTCTGATACGATGTGTATAGGTTATAATAAGTATTTGCCAGTATTAAAGCGTGTGAGTTGAATGTATTTATTTACCCACCTAACGCTTATAATATGCATACCATAGACACTGAAGATTACGGACAAACCGTATCAAGGTTTTGACGAAGTAAATTGAAATTAAATAGAGCATAAATTAAAACCCTTTGTCCGAAATGACACTTTATGATTTTAATATTTTCTTCACTGACGTTTCGGTCACTGCTGCTTTGTACAGTCAGATAATAAAGTGAAACTGCCAAGACGAATCCAATGATACCTTATAAATATAAACCTCTTTAGACCTTTGGATGATACGAGCTAATAAAAAAACCCTACATACTTATAAACGCATCTGGTCAGTTAGGTAATAAAAATAAGGTTTTTGGTTAAAACCAAAAACCTTATTGTACAGCTTACTAAAGTAAGCTGTACATTAAATAAGCATCTACTGTAAAACATAAATAAGTGAAAAAATTATAATTTAACTATACCTAATATGTATGCCGCAACTAGCAGACATAAATGACTGTTCAAAGCGATGGCAAGTTTTTTCACAAAACCCGTTTTTTTTTAATGATATTTTAACGCGAGATTTTTGATTTAAAATTAGGTTTTTTAGATATTGAGAGATAAAAGATAAAAACCAAAAACTTGGATATATCGTAGGTAGGATATATCTAAGGGAAGACCATAGGTATTCAAACATTAAATCCTGCAGTGTTCGGTACCTAACAGCGGCGTACGATCGCTAGTTTCGTTTGGGCTTCACTCGATCCCCGGAATTCCGCCGAGTATTTTAGTGACAATAGGATTACCAAATACCTACTTGGACTTCGCTGCCGTTCTGGCACAGTATACATTATGGACTACTGACAGCACCGCGAAAACCCTATAGATGTCTCGTAGATGTGTATGTTTGTGTGAGTGAGCCGTTTCAAGCGTTTGTCGGCAGTTTCCATACTGGTCCTTAAATGTACTGTGGTTCTGGGTAACAGATACCACGTGTGTAGGTGTTCTTAAGCTTTGAGTAGGATAGACCGTAATATTTTATTGAATCAAAGACAGGTGTTGGCGTAAACTAGAGATACCATCAAAGAATTTTGCAACTTGGTGCTTTGTTATTTTGTTATTATGCATTATCCGTAAACCCTTTGAAACTTCCGATAGCATAGGCTACTTACCTTAATATAGAAGACTCTTAAGGATGATGGACATGGGTTGGAAAGAGTACAATTTTTATTAAAAAAATATATTTTCAGTCCCTTAAATGTACATATTAAGGTACTCGATGGCTCTCTATAATTAATAAAACTAACGGAAAATTTATTTAACGCAAATCGTAAACCATTTTCTATTAGTTTTAGGGAAAACTAACTTTAGTTAAATAAGAGATATTTTTTGAGTAGAAAATACAAAGTTTTGGGCTAAAAATCAGAATTTTGCCAAAAGTTTCCATACAAAATTGAATGTAATTTGATTTTATCACGAGTTCATAAAATCAAAAAATCAAAATCATGGTGCTTTATTTCCTTTAGACCTTACAGGACTTTTGGACACGTCACAAAATACAAGTTAAATAAGAAATAAAAATGGGAAATAAAGTAATCACTTTGATTAATTGTTCACTTCAATATTTTTAAGGTAAAGTAAAGAAGCGAACAATAAACCTTTAGATTGTTAGCTTTAGAGTTATGCTCCATAACTCGTCCCAAACTTTTTTGTCATCTAGAAGTCATATAAAATTGAGTTGCGGCGAATGAATATGGGTTAGTTGGCGCGAGATTGAAATTTTTCCTGCCTAAGCTTTTGTAAGAAGTAAGATTTGTTGTGAAAATTCCGACTGTATTTAGTTAATCTACTAACTCGATTTCCGAATATACAATTCGATACTTCTATGGCTTTCTTATAAACTGGCACGTCAAGAAGCCTTATATGGTCAGTAACCAATTCCACACAAATACACAATGCTGGCGTTATTTTTCGCCTCAGTAAATTGAGTTTTGGTGAGTTCCATTCCAATAATATCCTCAACATTATGAGAATTATCGGATTTATGGAGGATCAAGCGAAATAAGGATATCCGGACAAAGATATCCTTTTATTAACAGAAAATAAGTTGATTTGAGCGACGAAATCAAATCTGGAAGGTATCTTTAACAAATCATTTTGTATAAGCACCGAGACCTTTTTAACAAGATAATTTATCTAAACACAATAATCGACTATAGACCAGGGCCTTTAAAAATTGTAAAAAGAGAAATAAAAAAATAGTAGGATGAAAAGCATTGGAAAGGAAGAGAATATAACAAAAATGGGAGGGAAAATAATTTACGGGTGATTTAAGTAGAAGGGGGTGAGCTTTTAAGGGTTAAAAATGGTTTATCTCATTTTCCGGCTTAACCAAATGTCCTATGGGAAAAAGTTAAATGAAGTTGTCTATACTAATATTATAAAGAGGAAAGATTTGATTGTTTGAATTGGCTTAAATTGGCTCCGAAACTACTGGACCAATTTGAAAAATTCTTTCACCATTAGAATCCTAAATTTTCCGTGATGAATAAAAAAAAAATCATGACTTTATCTTAATGACTTCTACGTGAATGAATGTGCGGACAAAAGCAGTTACACAATAAATACAGAGGCCTATCAACATTCGATGAGGATTAATTCAAGAAGATCACGCATGTTTAAGAACTGGAGGAGGCATGTACACGAAAGTCCTCTTATACAATAATGGTGCAAATGCAGTGAAGTGTAACTACTCGTAAGCGCCGTGAATTTCGCGGCGCTTACGCGTTTCGTTCAACATAATGTCACAACATGTCAATTTTCAAACAAAATGTCAAGTACAATAGAAAATAATAAACAACAATTTATTTTGGTTGGATTTAGTTGATATTTTACACGTTTTTAAGACGCAAGACGGTATTTTTGATTGTTTTTTATCCGCATGCGGTTGCCATGGGCGCCGGCGAACGACTAAATGCGTTGTTGCCAACTGGCAACAACTCATGGCGCAAACTTGACGTTCGCGGTTGTCTGTTCCATACGCTAGGTAATAGTACTTCAATGTGCAAATGTAAATCAATTTACATAATTAGTATTGCCATACACGAGGACGCAGCCAGCGTCATGGGGACGCTTCCAACTGTTATTAATATGGACCAGTTGAGATACCAGTACATTGTTTGCAACAGTCTGCAGTTAGGTCAATTGTTTCAATTGTAAATACTAGTTCTAATTTTCTCAGTTAATTGTAATTTTCTTTAATAAATAATCAATTTTTTTTTTCAATTAAATTTTGTACTGCATAATATTTTATCAAGAAGACTTAATAAAAAGTATGCACATTATGTAGGTACTTGGATTGAATTAATTATTATAATTTGAATAATTTGCTTTATAAATATTCATACGGTTAGACATCAATAAAAGCAATTATTTCTAGGGATAATTATAGTTATTTAAGATCATATGGAATAAAAGGTTTTTATTTTATTTATTTACTAGCAGCCCATCCCGGCTTCGCACGGGTGGTTATTGTGACATAACGATAATAGTTGAACATATACTTAGTATCGGGAAGTTTTTTATGTTCTTTAATACTGTAAAACAAACTTTTGTTCTATCGTCAGTATTTTCCGCAGCGCATTCGACAAAAGATGTTTTATGGCATTTTTTTACACCTTAAGTTACGTTACTGATGTTTTTAGTAAGGATCCCTAATCTTTTCTAGCAATAAATATACCCTATGTTACTCAGAGTGAATGTAGCTTTCTAATGGTGAAAGAATTCTTGAAATCGGCCCAGTATTTTTTGAGTTGATTCTTACACACACAAAAATACAAACCTTTCCTCTTTATAAAATTAGTTTAGAAGCGTAAATAGTAGCTTGAAGAAAGACAGTGTGAAAAATACCTTAGGTAAACATTAATTCTCTATTCTATTTTATAGTAGCACATAGTCATAAAAAATGTGATTGGTGTTATAATCATCATCATCATCAGCCTATAATGTTGTTATAATAACGATATTATAAATATAAATAGGTATGCAAATAAATAAGTACCAGAACTTCTGTAAAACAATTAAAAATAATAGCTTCGTTAGTGTGAGTTTTTTCCGGATTCATCCCACTGGCATCGAACCAAGCTTGTCCAAATCCGTAAAAGATTGCCATTACATAGTCTTAAAGAAAAGAAACACCTAGCGTAACTTAAGAAACAAAGTAAACGGACACAGTTTCTAAATAGAATCTCAGCTTGACCTCAATTGGACGGGACTAAAATAGCTCTAGATGAAGCCCAGGTTGCTTCGCTTTTAGAAGTAAAGTTAACTAAAATATATTTGTTTTGTCTGAACTTAAGGGAAAGGATACATACAAAAATAAACATATAGAGAACAAGTCTTGGATTATTGTCATTGGGTCAGTATAAGTATAGGTACTCTAATATTTATTGTACCTAAGTATTAATTTATTATTATTATTTAAGTTCCACCGTCTATAGTTTTCCTTCATGTTAAATCCATCCCAAGGTTGCCTGGTGATCGCTCATAGCGATAAGGCAGCCCTTTATACTTCTACTTTAAGCATGTCTGTTTGTAATTTTTTGTTTCTTGGTGTGGTACAACGTTTGTTTTTTGATTTAGAATCTACGATAATGTACGATATGCTGACTGTTATATATATGGTATAATAAAGTATTTTCTATACATATCTATTGTTCTACACATGGTGTCAAGGAGAAGGTTCGAATTTGGCATCGTACTTTGGAATATGACGTCGCTGAAAGATGTTTACTGATTCAGCGCTAATTTCGCATCTCCACACTTCACCTTTCGTTCACCGTCCCGCTCATAAGGCGTTTTTCGGACCCGAACCCGCCGCTATCTATTTTGTCTCATCATTACGTCGAACAAAGGAAATTTCAAAAATTCATTCGATAGTTTGCGATACCTATTGTAAGCTTTTTTTCATGCTTGCAATAGTTTTACTATGAATAGATTTAAAAATCGTAGCCCGTCTTCGAGCGACGTACGTACCTAGCGCCTAAATTAAATAATCTACAGGCGAAAAATGCTAAGTTATAATTTAGATTTTCCTTTGCTCAACGTAGTAAATACAAGTAAATACCCAGAACACCTGGGTATTTGTATCAATAACAAATCGTACAAACATTTGCAAGTCGGTAATCGAACATGCAATGTAGCTGCGTCGCAGGCAGTCCATCACACGCCCGCCAAATAGGTCGTCAAAAATTATATACCTACTCGTGATGTGATTTTCCTTACAATGCTTGATTCAATTTCTGTAAAATGTTGTATAAGTATGGTGTACGTACAAAGTTAGTTAACGGATAAATAGCTCACCGCTGAAAGTAATTTAACCGTCATAATCACGTTAACGCTATCCACTTCACGGTGTTTTTTGATTTAGAATCTACGACATTATGTACTATATGCAGACTGTTCAGGGTCTTCTGGTCATTTTCTTTGTAAAATATGAAATAACTATGTCTTACAAATGAAACGCTAAATTAAATTTTTAAAAAGACAAAAATCATTTACTTAGCTAACTTAATTAATTACTTTTCTACAAACAAAATCACTTGCTAGCTTGCTACACTTATTGTCCCTGCCTGAGCACAACCGTCACGACCGAACGCCACGCGCAGAATGAAAACGAGTCCAAGTGCGCGCTGCTATTTATAGGAAACCGCTCGGCCCAGCCTTACTCATGGGAAGTTTTGGTAAGACGGCCGTTCCTGGCTGTGAGTTGTCCTCAACGACCTCCTTGTCTATGCTCTTGGTGTTGTTTTGGTCATTATCATTATTGGTCCGGTCATCGTCAACATTTTGGTCATCATCATCATCACTATTTTGGTTATCTGCAATCAAAAAAAGTTTCATGTGAATAATTTTATCAATCGGCCTGATGGTGACAACAGTGGTTACTTCAGCTATGCTATACATTTTTTTTTTAAAGAGGTATAGAAATCATGAAAATTAAAGTTATTAAGGCAAGCGTGCACTCTTGCCTTAATAAGCAACTATGCTGCACATTCAGAACAACTACATAGCGTAACCTCGGTTGTAAAATCAGGTGACACAGCCGAAGCCATTCACAAAGGTGACATAGCCAAAGCCATTCACAAAAGGTGACATAGCCGAAGCCATTCACAAAAGGTGACATAGCCGAAGCCATTCACAAAAGGTGACATAGCCGAAGCCATTCACAAAAGGTGACATAGCCGAAGCCATTCACAAAAGGTGACATAGCCGAAGCCATTCACAAAAGGTGACATAGCCGAAGCCATTCACAAAAGGTGACATAGCCGAAGCCATTCACAAAAGGTGACATAGCCGAAGCCATTCACAAAAGGTGACATAGCCGAAGCCATTCACAAAAAGGTGACATAGAGATCGCTACATGTTCACACGAAATCTATTCACTAACAATTACTAACCGTTCCCAAAGAAGGCTCTGCAAGTGTCTGGTGTCCATTCACCACGCCATAGCACCATATGCTCCGCTGCTGACTCCGTCTGTTTACCGTAAGACCCTGCCATCAGTTCAAGTTTGTAGCGATGGTGAGGTAAGACGCACACGACCTTGTATGGGCCTCGCATGCCGGAGTCCAGCTTTCCTGTGCTTTGAGACACCTTGCTAACAAAGACAAGATCACCAACATTAAAAAGTCGTGGTTGTCTTCGTCCCTTATTTACATAATCGTCTTGGCGTTGTTGATTAGTATTTAGTAGCTCAGTAGCACGCTGTCTTCGAAGTGTTATAAGAGCCTCTCTGTTTGGATGGGAATTATCTAGCGCTACATCGCGCACCAAAGATCTGATGACTGGGGTTGCAGCATCTAAACCCACTAGTAGCTGTAGGGGTGATGTTTGAACAGTAGCTTGTCGTGTTATATTCAGAGTAAGTTGAACCTTCCAGAGTACACTGGACCACTCTGACCCCTTATTGCCGACCTCAATGCGCAGCATATTAAGGACCGTCCTACAATATCTTTCTACCTGACCATTTTCACGATGCATACCTGGGGTTATGAAATGTAATGAGCAACCAAGGTCGCCCACCCAGTTTTTAAATGCGGTACTCTCGTACATTCTTCCACGGTCGCATACAATCGTAGCTGGAGTTCCAAATAACGATATAGCGTTAGAAAATACTCGTTTGAGTTCGTCCGCATCTTGTCTATATAATGGGTACAAAAGACTATATTTGGAAAAAGCATCGATTATGATAAGAACGTACTTAAACCCATTGGACTCAGGAAGTGGTCCAAGGACATCGGTGTGTATGACATTAAACGGGATCTCAGGCTTTGTCCAAGATTCTATTGGTAATTGAGAAGCCCTAGGTACCTTTTTATGAGATAAACAAATAAGACAGTGATTTACATATTTTTTTACAAACTGTCGTAAACTAGGAAACCAGAAATGTCGTAAAATTAAATCTATTGTTCTATCGATACCAATGTGTTCATGATCATCATGAAAAACCCTCAACAAACTGAGTCTATGACCTTTTGGAATAAAGCATAGGTATCGAGGCTCCTCACCGGTTGATAAGTATTTGTAATATAACAAATCATTTTTAATAACATACCTAGTGGTATCCAACTGTCCTTCTCTAAGCTTTGACATAAGATCTTGCGTTTCTTCATCTGCAGTTTGAGCGATCTTGGCCCAGTTATTAGGGTTTCGAATATGTGATACGTCTGCAGGAGGATTCCGGCTCAGAAAGTCAGCATGTTGCATTAAACACCCTTTTCTGTATTCTAGAGTAAACTGAAAATCCTGTAGATATACCCACCAGCGTGCTACGCGAGGCAGCAGATCCTTTTTTCGTTCTGTTAACTTTAAAGAATTGCAATCCGTCACTATTTTAAAGTTGACACCAATCAAATAGTGACGGAAATGCTGGAGAGCTCGAACTACTGCTAGAGTCTCAAGCTCGTAACTATGATATTTGGATTCAGCCCCTTGAGTAGATTTACTGAAATAAGCAACAACTCTCTTTTTCCTACCGGAATGCTCCTGGAGTAAAACTGCACCCAATCCTATAGCACTAGCGTCCGTGTGGAGTTCCGTAGGCAAACTGGGGTCAAAGATCGCTAAAACTGGTTCGTTTGTTAGACATTGTAAAATATATTCCCTAGTCTCATCTTGTTCTGAGCCCCAAACAAAAGGTTCACCCTTTCTAAGCAATCTAGCGATACAAGACGTTTTAGAAGCATACCCTGAAATATAGCGCCGAAAATAGCCAGCTAGACCTAAGAATTGTCGAATCTCTTTGACATTAGTAGGTTTAGGTGAGTTTAGTAAGCACTCTACTTTACATGGGCTCGGCCTCACCTGACCATGTCCAATAAGTCTACCCAAATATTCTATCTCTGTGTTTAGGAACCGACACTTTTTTAAGTTTATTGAAAAACCTGCATCTGTCAATACTTGCAGTACTTCACGCAATATACTCAAACCTTCCTCAACTGTATTGGACATGATCAAAACATCATCAATATAAGTGAGTACAGTGCCAGCATCAATAAATCTTTTTAACGTCTTAGTTATGACCCTCTGATAGACTACAGGGGCATTGGTTAAGCCATAGGGCATTTTTACAAATTCTAGGTGGGCCTCTGGAGTAACAAAAGCGGTTTTACTGATCGACTCATCGTCCTTAAGTGGTAGTTGGTGAAACCCCGTGGCCATATCAAGACTCGAAAAAAACTTAAAGCCCCCTAATTTGTCTATATGATCGTCTATCAGAGGTAACGGATACCTCTCCTTAACAGTTATCGCATTAAGGGCTCTATAATCAACGCACATCCTGTCACTCCCATCTTTCTTTTTGACAAGAATGACAGGACTTGCATATGCTGACTGAGATTCGCGGATGATCCCTTTACTAAGTAAGTCATTGATTATAACACGAACTCTATGCTTTTCATCTACAGAAAGTTTGTATGGACGTTGACTTATTGGTGCATTTGTTGTCAATTTAATCTCCATACTGCCTGTATTTACCGTGGAAGTTGCTGTGCCAGTAATGAATGAACTGGAAAACTCATTAATTATGTTCAGTAAGCGTTCCCTATTTTCACCTGTTAGCGATGTTTTTATTGAATCCGTGCTTACAGTAGCAACATGCTGCACTAAACAATTACTATCCGAACGAACTAGCTTCTGCTCTGTGTTAGTTCGAATATACGTTATTCCTTTTCGATTCAAAATATCGGTACCAATCAAAATTGAGGCATTTATACAATGAGGTGGTACTACGTACAAATCTGCTTCTAATGAAACCTCAGGAAATTCTAAAATTGTCGATATATATGAGGTTGATTCAATTTCCTGACTGCCTATACCTCTCATCAATCTATAGGTGGGAATTTTATTAAATGAAATTTTTTTTAAAGTAGACTCCGAAATCAGTGAAATATCCGATCCGCTATCAATCATAATATCAACGGGTACTTTTTGAACTAAAGCAGACATTAAGTTTTTGTGCTGGGACTCGATTCTGAAGGAAAATTCGAGTCATCGGTTTTCTTACCATTATTTGCATCTGATCGCTGCTTATGGAAGCAAGTGTCAACTAAATGTCCCTTTCGTTTGCAAAAAGTGCACTGCCTATTAAACCTGTCCTTATAACCCGGCTGAGTGGAGTTAGTTTTAAAAGCAGAAGATTTCTCATGAGTAGGCTTTGCTTCAGTTTTGGGTTTCTTTGGACAGAACCACTGCTTATGACCTAATTGTCCACATTGGTGACATTTAACGTACCTATCGCTCTTTGAATGATCGCGTTTCTGACGATGAACCTGACGTTGAGTGTTATCCGATTTGTTGGGCAATTTCGGTTTCGTATAGATTGATAAGAATTCGACTAAATCTTTCGACGAAAGTTTAGCATTTGTGGCTGCTGCCTTAACTTGGGGATCACTAATGCCTCTAATGACAATGGCGATTTTCAGTTCATCGGAAAGACCCTTTACTATATTCAATCTTAAAAGAGACTTACGCGCATATTCGGCGTAGGTAGAGAAATCGTTAGAGCTTTTACTCATCACGTCGTATAAAACTGAAGCTACATCAACTTCCCGTGGACATAGTGACCGAAATTCAGCTTTGAAATTACTCCATGACCTATCACTTGACACCCACTCGCTTAGCCATGTTTTGGCATCCCCACGTAAACAGCTACCTACTCGTCCAAGACACTCACGATCGTCCCAGTTATTTATAACCCTACCTTGATCAACCTCAGCGCACCATAAATCGAAATCGTGAACACTAGGGTCAAAGGGCGATATGTAAAAATGCTTGGGTTTTGAATCTATCAGTTTCGCAAGAACCCCCATGAACCTATTAGCCTCATCCCCAATGCTAGCTCCGGTTGGTACGTTGTCCGTAACTAACGTTACATCCGTAGGTATTGACAACCCCGCGGTTTGTTCTCCGACTGGAGTCGACAAAACCGGTGGAGGACCCATTGACGCGTGGCGTTCGGTTTCAGGTCGTGACGAAGATCCTACCACCCTATCTTCAATAGCGTCCAATCTCAAAAGAATACGGTCTAAAATCTTATTGCGTGAACTATTCCCTCGATCGGGAGACCTATCACGAGACCTACGTGGACTGGTGGACGGTGTTCGTGTAGTTTCACGATGCCTAGTCAATATATCTCTTCGATCTGCAAAAAGGATCTCCCCACTAGCAGAATATTTATTAAGATTTTTGGGGCTCCTATTTTGTTTACGGGCCCTATGACCATGTGATCTAGTTCTTGAACGACGTGACCTGTGAACAGAATCACGTTCCCTCGACCTACCAGCCCTCCCTGACATGATTACGTAATTTACTTGAAGATAAATCGGATCTACCCGCAATAATAAACACCACGTGTATCACAAAACATAAAGAATCGGACTTACCCCAAATAATAATCACCACGTGTAGATAGCACTTAACCTAAAATCACACCGAAACCTACTTAAAAGAACAAAGAAAAAAAAAATAACCTCGAAAATTACGTCGGATGGACTAAGGCAAATTTAAAGGGCGGGATAGAAATGTGCATATAGCCCAAATCTATCCCACTTCTGATCTTACAAATGAAACGCTAAATTAAATTTTTAAAAAGACAAAAATCATTTACTTAGCTAACTTAATTAATTACTTTTCTACAAACAAAATCACTTGCTAGCTTGCTACACTTATTGTCCCTGCCTGAGCACAACCGTCACGACCGAACGCCACGCGCAGAATGAAAACGAGTTTTTTTTTTTTTTTTTTTTTTTTCGAATGGACTTTAATACTGTTGACCGCAGATGGCCATGACAGCGTTACCGGACTTTTGGCGGGCGCATAGGGCGCCACACCGGTAAAGTTAGGTTGGGGCAACACGCGCAAGGGCCACCACTTAGGTGCGAACCTCGGCTTGGGCTGTTGCCAGATGCTACAAGAGGGTATGGAGGTTTCGCCTAAGTGCACAAGTGCACCTATGGGCGGAAGCGGGGAATTCTTCGACCCCGCATCCGGCGGGGTCGGTTTTTGATCGTGTGTGTAGTGTGCGGAAGCGAATCGGTACTAGTTGACGTCACCTCCGGGTTAGCGGCGGTGATTGGGTCAACGGGGTCACCGAGAACGTGTCTCGGTCTACGGAGGAGAATGAAAACGAGTCCAAGTGCGCGCTGCTATTTATAGGAAACCGCTCGGCCCAGCCTTACTCATGGGAAGTTTTGGTAAGATATGTAATAATATTGCATTAAGTATATCAGTCAGTTATGTAGTACCTACTCTTATCACAAGCTTTGCTTAGCTAGATGGTGTTATGTGGATTGTCCAGCATTATTTATATTTACATTTTTATACAGCTGCAAATAAATATACGATGGCATATTACACTTGGCTAGTAAAGGGTAAACATCCGCTTTATTGAAAAACTTAGTGCGCTTCGGGAACTCTTTGCAAGTTTGTAAGAAAGTCTCGCCATATTGGACGCGGGTGCTTCGCTCGGTATAACTTATTACAATGTATTAACTACGTGATGGAACAATGGGAAATAATAGGTCCTTGGCACTAACGATATTTAAATATGCACTGCTAGTTGTTGGTATTAAGGCACTACCCGAACCTAAATCAGCGCTGCCTCCAATTTTATCCTATTATTTCGTTGAACATCCTTTGTTCAAGTTGGCCTTTCTGGCCACCAAACTCTATATTTGCATCTCTGCCTGTCAAACTATACAAAATAAAACTACTAAAGGGGCATAAAAACGCAATATGTATCACAAACTCCCAATATTTGTTTTTTTAAGATTCCTCGATCTGTTCAACGTAAATAGATAAAATGTGTGTCTGCGCAAATTCGGGTCGGCGTCAGATATTCATTGGTATGTATTGTTTAAACTTGGACTTTCATTTATGTACTCATTAACATATACTTCTATCCTTACGGGCACACCCAAAGCAATAGATTACCTACCCTAACACCTAGGTACATACATTTCCCAATCAACCCTCAACCCACAATGAAATTACATCAAAATATTTTTGGCTTTTTACCCAGAAGCTGCTGTTGCTTAATCCCACTTTCCCACAGATGCTTAACCCCACAGAACTAGGATAGCATTTTCCTACTCTATTAATAGCCTACCCTTAATAATAATGTACTATATGAATAACAACAAAGGTTTAAATGTCGTTTCACGGAAATGTTTTAAGATTATTTATATCCTAAGAGAAAAGTTTAATTTTTGATTTTTTTAAATAAAAAACGTTTTCTACCAAATTATATCAGCTTTTTTTTAAACTGTAGCAGACTATATTAGGAACATTTTTAACCTAAAAAAAGATAAAACAATAAAATAGCCATTTTTAGCTTAGTGTCCAAAAACTCAATGAACATTTAATAATACATTTTATTTTTCTTATAACTGGTACGAGTACTCCTCGAAATCTGATTACAGCATTGAGCTGGTTTGGTATACTGACCCGATTTTGGAGAATATTCTTCGGGGTATTCCGGAATAATATTCGGGGCAATACTATTCCCCCTCATTCTTAAAAGTAGCTTACCAGAAAGTTTATCTTGTGTACTTAAAAAGTTATTGCAATTTTAAAAGTGTGATACTTAGTTTTGCAGGTCAGTGTTTGTAGTATAACATACAATGTAATTTCAGAGGTACCGTCGTACTTGTACCATATCTACGGCAAGAGAGCGGGGTGGTGGCGGCGTAAGAATCTGGAATTTTACATGTGGGGCAAAACTCTTCGAGGCGAACATGACAAATCGAATCTACTCCTCTAACCCATCGTAAGAGGCAATTATGGTAACCTACAAGGAAAAGGGCAACAGCTTTTTTCTGTGTATCTTTAACACCTTTACTGCGATTAACAATCCGCCAGCCAAGCGTGATAATTATATCTACACCCCCTTGGGTGTAGACTGTGGCTTTAATAATGATGATTGTAGCCACCATTCAATCGTGATGATTATAACTGCACTCTAGGAATGTATAGCTATAATCATCACACTTTAAGTAACTCAAAACGCTCCGTCGCAAACGACTGTACGAGTATTTTGTGTTCAACGTAAAACAACAGGTTTGCACGACAATCGACGAGCATAACAAGTAAACTCAGTTTGACATTAATATTAGTAGTCTATGAAATACCACGAAACTAAACGGGGTCCTGTCCCTCGAAACATCGAAACACAATGTATAACAGCAAGTTTGCTTGAAAGCATAACAAGCAAACTCAGTTTAACATTAATATAAGTTATTACATCAAATACCTACCACGAAACTAAACGGGGTCGTCCTGTCCCTTGGAACATAGGCACATTCGGAACTATGTTCACAACGCCGCAAAGGGCCATCACATCACATGCGTTACTTATTCAGAGAGGTCGGTCTAGGGAATCCAATCCCGTAAACGCGTGATCCGATCCCAATAACACGGGGTGTCGCACCATTTTTGCGGGATTAGTAATGCGGGATCACAGACGCAGGGTTCGCGGGATTCATGCAACTAACACACAACAACAATAGTCTTGCAACTTAAAAAATATGAACATTGAATATAAATGTACAGTGGTTTTCATCGTAAGCTGACCCACTGGCAGGTCCAAAATATCGTAATAACACTAGTTTTAGTATTAAATTTGTTGGTATGATATAAAACGGCTATTTTAATTTTACCCAACGATTCTACTTAAAAACAGTTCTGTATACGTAGAAGTACACTTCAAATATACACAAAACAACAGATAACAATGAACGCCACAATGAGCATTCACAGGAGTTCTTTTGAATACATATTTATTCGTCCCGATCTCATTAACAAACGATTAAACCACTATGATAGTAGTATCATAGGTGGTGGCACTATGATATCTTTATTTTCCTTGGCACTTATGAATTGCCCCCTTTATGTTTTAGACTTTAGCCTGTTCGTGCATTTATTTTTTAATTATTGGTCACTAAACATTTTTTTTAGTGCAGTTGAGCAGCAGAACCGCTAGTTAGATAGTCCCCGAGCTAAAAAGAGATGAAAGAAATTTTAAATCAACGTCGAACGTAATTCGTTAAAATATTCAATAAAATCCTCACATTAAATTTTTACGGGCTTAGCGAAATTGTTCAATTACTTGGCTGAGTGAGATACACCACGTATCCACGCATTTCAAAGCAGGAAGTAAAAAGAGCCCAAATCCAGCGGATATGCGGGGTCGATCTCTGTGGTGCGGTGGGCGAAGGTCCACCTGCGACGTAGGAGGTTGCGGGTACGATTCCCGCCTCGGGACAAATATTTGTACGATCTGCAGATATATTTTCAGGGTGTTCTGATCGTTTTCTATGTATAATAAAAAAAAATATTTATGTATAACAGTCATCTAGTACCCATAACACAAGCTCTGCTTAACTTGGGGCTAGATGATGCTGTGTGGATTGTCCGGCATTATTTATTTATTATTTATTGAATCCCTCAGGGTTTGAAATTTCAATCTGGGATTGGATTCCCTAGGTGAGATGTTTGGATCACCCGTATTCCCGTTTTCATAGAGATAGCAACCATCGAACGTATTCCCCTAGAGGCTGCGACGTTGTTTTGCTAAGTGACGATACATGTACCGAGGGAGGAGAATGGGTTCGATACAAGTATGGGTAGGTACGGCTTAAATCCTAAAGCGAACTTTGTCTTCGCTGAGTTTTAATTTTTGAGATATCGGAAATGTGAAATCGAAATCAAAAACATTTTTAATTTTACGCGACTTATTATTAGTACTATTTTAACGGGTATTCATTGTATTTTTAGACATACTAGGATCGCTAGTATGTCTAAAAATACAATGAATACCCGTATTCGCCCCGGCTTCGAACGGGTATTTAACAAAACTTTAATTTTTCATGCGGCTATAGTATGCCGTCACCACACGGCCGATATTATACATACAGTATTTTATATGTTGAAATATATACAATCTATAGGGAATTGTTCAAATTTCAATTAAAACAAATATATACTATTGCCACGCTATAGACACATGTATAACTGCTTCATCTAAATCCAAAGAGCCCCTGGAAGAGCCCCTTTTAGTGATAAGGTTGCCCATTTTGTTACTTTCCCAGTATTTTATTCCTGGTGTGTCATTAAATTAAGGTCTGGCATTTGTCCCTCGGTGAGAATCAACCTCGCAACCTTTTGCATCTTAGTCCAGTTTAATCTAATTTATATACTACGCCATGCTGTAGACACATATACTTCCAAAGGGTCTTGAAAGAGATCACTCTTAGTGATAAAGCCGCGCATTTAGTAACTTTATCTCTATTTTATTCCTGATGTTCATTAAATTAAGGTATAGGTAGTATTTGTCCCTCATTGAGAATCAACCTTATCTCATCTTAGTCCAACCTTGGCCCATAGAGTTAGTTAATTAAAACAAGTACTCATTTTTTTTACGCTGACGCCTAGATTAAGTGACTAACCGCGAATTCCCTTCCCGGCTATTAATTCCGCGCCTGCCGCGAATACGAAGCAATTTCTTGTCATAGCCTTACATAAGGGAAAACCTCCATCAAGGAGTTTAATTCACATTCCGTGACAATAATTAAATTCCACAGCGAGTGATGATCTTTGAAATCAGTTTGTCGCGACTGAGGGAAAAATAACCCTATTTTAGAATAAAACTAGTCCACCCGTGCGAAGCCGGGGCGGACTTATTAACAAAAATTTTATTTTCATGCGGATCCCTAATTTTCTTTAAATATTCTATAGTCTATGTTCATCAAGGAAAATTTAAGATTCTAATAATGTAAGAATTTTTCAAATCGGTCCAGTAGTTTCGGTGCCTATCAAATTCAAACAAACAAACAATAAAATCTTTCCTCTTTATAAAACTAGTATATATAAATAATACTGGGCATTTCCTTTACACTATCATCATTACAACCCTAAATAAGTAAAAGGTGTTTCCATGGGAAACAGATGACTGATATACCATGATCATCGTCATCAAACACCCTTTACCAGTCCACAGCTGGAGGTAGGCTTCGCTCATTGATATACCATACATAACATTTACCTAATATTTATCAAATTTATTCCAATCAATCAATTATCAAATTTATCATTTATCAAATATTTATAAAAAAAGAAAATTACAATTAAATTACCACATCAGAACTAGTATTTACAATTGAAACAACTGAGCTAACTGCGGATGCAAACAATCTACGGGTAGTTCAACTGATCCATATCAATATACCTGTCATGTCAATAGGTGTCAAATAAATGTAGATTATGGTAGATAGATAATCTATCTATCTACCTGTCCGAAGCGACTCCCCAGGACGCGCATTGCCTCATTGAAGGCAATGGTGATGCGCTGCGCTGCACCTGATAATCACTAACTAGCTCTCGGGTCACACATCGCTTCGATGGTAATAAATATTAATTACCGAATCAATCATGTAACCATCAACTTGGTAACCTAGATCGTTTCAAAGCGATAAGGCTTTGAAACGATCTACTTGTCTCATAAATACTTATTGATGCTGTGTGGATTGTCTAGCATTATTTATTTATTATTTATTTATTTAATTACCATTTTGTGAGTTGTTTTGTGGACATAGGACTTTTTTATTGTATTGTATTTCATCATACGCTACCCTCGTAAAATAGAAACAACGCTTCGGCTGGCAAGGGTCTACGAAAAAAAGATATGGGCAAGGTTTGGATAAAATATGAATGAGTGAAGTCCTGAAAGGCAGCTGTCGTGAAGGATGAAATTATTTATTGAGCTGCTTCGTGCACAGAAAGAGCTTCAGAATATCCGAGAGCCGTTGTAAATTGTTATTTCATAGAATTCTCTAGACGAAGCCTTAACCTGCATTCTGGGATATTTGAATTTTAGATAGAATGCATCTTATGAATATCATTATGAAATCGTAGCTAACGTACCTAATGCTATTCTCATTTTTGTTAGGAATTCACATGAAATACAAAAAATGTCTAAACTTATTTATTTTGTGATGTTTAGTAAAGAAGAAAGAAAGAAAATCGTTTCTTATTAAATAAATATATAAATGTGTATTGTAGTTGGATGTAGAGCGACCATAATAAACACGAAATTCCACACCCTGAAACCGGAGACTGCTTTAGATTGGCACTGAGGTCAGCAAAAACCATCTACTGTCAGCAAAACTCCATTAGAAATATAACATGGTAAACACATTCTAATAAATGAATTCCTTCGTACACATCCCAGAGAACTCTACCTAAATATGAAAGGAGATTAAGTATCAGATTCAAATATTTAAATGCAGAGAATAGTGAAGAGGTTATTTTTTTTAACTAGATTTAAGTTAAAATATTTGGCAGATATACCTTTACTTGTGTGGTTTTAAATGTTGTTCAAATCGGACCAGCGACCAACACCGTGGTTAAAAACGTAGGTATTTTTTATAAATGAATTCCGAATCACCTTTTCAAGCGTAAATTAACTCATTAATTTTATTGCTTCCCTGTCATTTCATAAACACCTTATTTATTATTTTATAATAATTTGTGGTATTAACTTTTACTTGTCTTTTGTAAGCCTAAAGAAATAAAGTTATAGAAATCAGATTTCTATAAAATAACTAAATCTAATCAACAACGTACCTATCGTATTTCAGTGCCGCGCTCCCGGTTTTCAAGTTGATTTGTTGTATAGTTTCTTGATTATAATGTGCAGCAAAGAAAAGCATTAAATTATACATATCTATGTATTAGCTCAGTATGAAGAGATTTCCGGCAATTCCTACATCTAGCCGGTAGCGATGCCCGTTCCTTGGCTGACGTCCCATCTGATAACCATGATGCGGACTATGAATGCCATCCGACAATAATCTACACATTGACTTGACAACTATGATACATTATATCGATTATGAGTTTCGCAAATATTATACTAACCAATTATTTATAAATAAATACAATAAAGGTTGTCTGGATGAGATCGCTATCAGCGACAAGGCTGCCCGTTTAGCAACTTTGTAAAATGTGATTTTCTTGTTTTTGTACATTTTTCTTCTTTGGTGTGCAATAAGTGTATTGTAGTTATAAATAAATAATGACAAACAATCCACATAAAATATTTAAATGTATAATGTATTTGACTTACCTACCTACGTAGTATAAACACGTATGTTATTTATTATTTTAGGAACGGTGAATAAATAAAAATGGAATGTAAAACATTTCTATCTAATTTACCATTGCGTTTCTGCCACAAGTGGACAAAAAAATTAAGTAAAGAGAAAGTCAATACCAGCTATTTTTTATAATAATTAACATTATAATATTTTACTTATCTAAGTGTTTATTTTGTAAGCCTAAAGAAATAAATAAATTAAAATCTGAAATCTAATTTTTTTTGGCAAAACAAATGATGTTAGTTTCCGTTAAAAGTAATGGAATCTGCCCCAAATTCCTATTACTGTCCGAATTTGGGTACCTAATAATAACACCACAGAAAGGGGTCTGATTGAACAATTTCCTCGTTGATACCACACAGAGGCGGGCGCGAGGGCCCTCTATCGCGTGGATGGCCCTTGGCGAACCCTCTACACTCGGGCCCGATTGCTTCCCTTCAACTATAAGGGCCCTGTCATACACGAGCGTGTTATGCAGGGCGGTTAGTCAATGAGCCACGGTTTTGAAACTTTCAAGGGTATTTTTTAACTGAAACATTCCGTGGAATGCTACGCCGGATTTAGATAGCAATCGGTTTAGTACACGAAAACATTTTATACATATTCAGTAAATAATTTTCACCAGTATCTACATTCTATAAATGAATAGATAATGCTGAATAATCCACATCTTTTAGCCCCAAGCGAAGCAGAGCTTGCGTTATGTTATGATAAGATGACTGTTGTGAGACCTATGCGATATCTGACATTATAATTTTGACAGCTAAAAATAATTACATGTCGAAATATAATTAACCATTGTTTAAATATGTACATTTTAAAGTTAAAAATTTAAATATTGACGTATTATTAAAAAATTATGAAATAACAAGCCCAATTAAAAATAATGCACAAAAAATCACAATAAAATTAAATTAATATTTAAAATTAAAAAACCTCAAACCAATAACACCACACAATTTGCTAAAAAAAAATACTTAAGCGTTCATTGTACTACTTCAGATTCAGATTTTGATTCCATAACTTTATTTCTTTAGGCTTACAAAATAAGCACTTAGACAAGTCTAATTTCATACAGTCAATTATTATAAGAAAGAAATAATTTGTTATTGATTTCTCTTGACTTGAATATTTTGTTGTGACTTAAAAGCTACGAACTCATCCTAGCTATAAAAGTTCAGCATTTGAGTTTATTTTTAAATAAATACCTACATCTATACTAATATCTATATCTATATCTATACTAATATTATAAAGAGGAAAGATTTGATTGTTTGTATGTTTGTTTGTTTGAATTGAATAGGCTCCGAAACTACTGGACCAATTTCAAAAATTCTTCGACCATAAGAATCCTAAAATTTCCGTGATGAACATAGGCTATAAAATATTTTCAAAATAGTTAGAGATCCGTATAAAAACTTCAATAATAAAACCATAGCGATATACATCAACTTCTTTTTTTTTATTTTTTTGCGCTGCTCGCTTTTGCTGAGTTTTACTGTGACTCAACTTCAACTTCTTTTTTTATGGCACCGCTTTTGCTACGACGACTTCACCGCCAGTGTCAGTTATGGATTGTCACAGACATCACAATTCGTTACTGGGGTGCGAGAGGAAACTCAATGTCAAAAAATATAAAAACTTCAAGATTGGAACCATGCGATGTAGGCTGATGTAGGCGATATAGCGGTGCGAGAGAAAAGTCAATGCCAAAAAATTAAGTTCTCCCTGTTTTTCTTTATCTATGTAAAGGAGGTAAAGGTACAATATAAGTAAAGGAGGTAAAGGTACAATTTTAAAAAGGAAAGGGTTTATTGTTTGTTTGTGGTCTGAATTAAATAGGATCTGAAACTGCTAGACCTTTTTGGAAAAAAAACCATCATTAGAATGATAATCATAGGCTATACAATACAATATTTTTAAAAGTTAGTGATCCCTATGAAAACTTCAATAATAAACTACCTTATCTAACGTGTGTATGTAAGAACTTAAAATTCTTTAAAATACCCGTGCGAAGCCGGGGCGGGCTGCTAGTATTAAATACATACATACATATGTAATTTTATAACATACATATTTTTTACCATACAGAACATTCGGAACATAGGATTAGTGACATTTCGTGCGTCGTCGAATTAGTAGATCGTACAAACTTAGTTCTAACGCGGGAATCAAACCAGCAACCACCTGCGTCATAATTATGCAGACCTTCGCCCGCCACATCGATTGTCGACTATGAATTATGAATTTTCCCGGAATGCCCCAGTTAACAAACGGTGCATAGCACTCACGAAAAGCAGGTAGCTTATCAGGTTACATGCACATTAGCCGCCCCAGTCTGCAAAAAGTACCACCTAACTGTAAAAGTACAAGGTACACATACATACCTAGTACATAACATAGTACCTATAAAACAAAGTCGCTTCCGCGCCGTCTCTCTGTTTGTCCCGTATGCTTAGATCTTTAAAACTACGCAACGGATTTCGATGCGATTTTTATAGATACAGTTATTTAAGAGGAACGTTATTGTACTAGCATTGCACCCGTGCAAAGCCGGGGAGGGTCGCTAGATGAAAATAAACTAAACATTTTACGAAAAATTCAATTACTAAGAGTCGGTTGCAGAACTAGGTCAAATAAATTACTGGTAATAAAAATAACCTTTCATAAAACATATAAAACCACAATCGGGATAATCCGACGAGCGCTGTGGCGCGGTGGACAAGAATCTGCTTGCGACGCTGGAGGTTGCAGGTTCGATGCCCGCCTCTGGACAATGGTTAGTATGTATGAATGATCTACAAATAATTGTTGAGAGTGTGGTAGTCGTTTTCTTTGTAGGTATAATAATAATATCTATGTAATATATTGGAATAAGTATAATTAATCATCTATACCACAAGCTCTGCTTAACTTGGGGCTCTATGATGTTATGTGGATTGTCCAATATTTATTTATTTCCCATACATGCAAAAGAAAAATCATTCATTAATCGATAAGACGCATTAATTTTGTTGTGTATCTTAAAACACTACAAGATTGATGTGTCTCATAAAGGGCAACGTATACGCTTCTACAATGAACTCCAAATGAGTTGCAAAAATTGTCTATAAAGGAATTCAGATATATTCTTTGTAAAGGGACTTACTATAAAGTATCAGATTATCTATAGCTAGACGATAAAAAGGTTTGGGACAAACTTAGCTCCAACTCGAAAACTAACAAGTTTCTTATTCGTTTCTTTACTCAACCTTAAAAAGATAGACAAAAATCAAAGTGTTCACTTTATTTTCCAGTATGACATAAGTGATTTGTATTTTGTGACGTGTCCAAGAATCCTGTAAGGTCTAATGTAAATAAACCACTTCGATATTTGATATTTAATCGGCCCACATCTCGGTCATTCGACAGATCCAGCAAACAAACAGCTATTTCTATTTTATTTATATTCTAATCGAGCAGGTGTAAATGTAACCTATATGTAACACACGTATTAGGAATGTAAATGATATAGCCTAACTCTTATCTGTTAGGAGAGCGTAAAGTGCGAGTCACATTATGGCAATTAGAGTTCCGTATTAGATATAAACATAATAGCATTTGCGTTTAGACAAATCATTTTCGAAATTGAAGCAATAATCGACCAGATAAAGAATATTTATGAGGTATTTATCGCGTACCTTTTGTTTTATTTTCCACTACATTTCCATCCCGTTGCAGCGATCGTGGCGATAAATGCCCTATAAATATTCTGTAATATGTTCACAAATCGAG
Organism: Eupithecia pulchellata; assembly: GCA_963931895.1. Lineage (NCBI taxonomy): Eukaryota > Metazoa > Arthropoda > Insecta > Lepidoptera > Geometridae > Eupithecia > Eupithecia pulchellata. Next base: position 8,257,736 of record OZ007529.1, read on the forward strand.
AAAGTTTAACAATTTTTATTTCACCAGTTGAAAAAAAAAACTTTGAATCTCACCACGCTTTTATTTCAAATCTGAAATAACCAAATCCAATTTGCCATGGTTAATGTGCGTTTAATACAAAATTTCAGAGTTAATTAAATTAAAATTCTAACGGTATCGTAATTGGATAGAATCTTCGATCGATCTTATTTGTATGTACATATTGGTCATCCACCGTTGTTGATGAATTGAGAGATAGGTAGATCTGTATCCTCAAAGATTTAAAGAGATTCTAATATTAATGTCACACGGTGATATAATACTAATAATGTGCTTATGTCTGGATATGGTCTAGCATGCAATAAAACAATAAATATTCCACAATAATATAATAGCAATAATAATAACAATTCAAGCTGAAAAGAAGTCAATACAATAATAATTAGGACCTCGTGGACTGAATAAAATTCGAATAAATAAAGGTTCGTCCGCACGCGTTTGTGTAAGGAATCCAAAGCCCGTACCTTGTACCTATTTGTTCGTCAGAAACAATGCGCTTTCGTTTCATAGGGGCTCGCAAATACACCGTCGGGTGTAAGGGATATTAACTACGAGTTTCAAAGGAAAAGTGCTAAAAGGGACAGAATTCCTCGGGCGCTTATTTCGAAAACTTTGCTTCTAGGTATGTAAGGATTCTAAAGTATTTAATTACGAAACCAACAGAATAAAGTTTTACGACCAAAACTCGACTCGCGATTATTGCCTTTTTAATGTTTTAAGTAAGTATTAAAACATACATTTACGGTTTGAAAAACTTTAATAAGAAGGAAAATTACAACCATGAAATAGACCCAAATTGGAACATTTAGAATTAATGAGCTAACTGCAGACTTATGCAGATGTAAAGCATTAATATAAACTAGCGACCATCCCTGACTTAGTGAAACGTTTTTATCTATGCATGTTATATATAAACCTTTCCCTTGAATCACTCTATCTATTAAAAAGCGCATCAAAATCCGTTGCGTAATTTTAAAGATCTAAGCATACATAAGGACAGAGAGACAGCGGGACGCGACTTAGTTTAATACTATGTAGTAATTATATACTTATTTTAGAATTGTGGGAACATTTAAGATTATTAATAAACTGTTCAAAACTACAAAAAGAAATACTTAAACTTGTCCGTAACTGCTGGCTTGTGTCCAGATGTACGCCATATGGTCTTATTTACAAAAGAAGCCACCTTTGTTCTTTTGTTTTTATTTCTAAGCCTATCCTCCTAAATAAGTAGGACACGAACAGAATAGGGAATACATTTCCCGGGGAAAATGTCTTTGAATAGAATGATTTATTAATTACCTCACAGCTATGATAATAGATATAGAATGTGCCAGCGCCTAGTTAATTTAGGATGGGTTATTCTGCCAGATAATTTTTATTGGAAGGCAGAGATATCCCTACTCGGTCATTAGAGTGAATTTTTAATGCACTCAACAGAAACTTGTAACCGGGAAACTTTTCTAGTGCCCATAAAAATGGTAAGCCAATGAAAATCTGGTAAAATCTACTTTTAAACTGCTTTTTCCTTAGCTCTATCATCCCTATATACTCAAGACATATAGATTAACAGAATGTTGCCTGGAATAAATTGTTTTGAGCAATGAGGCCATCTATGTTTGTATTTATTTAATATATAAGATTGCCGTGTGGTGCCGGCATAGAATTTCACCACCCCAACTCTTCCCGTGGGTGTCGTAAGAGGCGACTAAGGGAAACACAGCGGGGGGCGGGCAGCAGCGCCTTCTGCAGAACAACTACACCGAACTGCGATCCCCAACCCGCATGCCCAGCGTGGGGATTATGGGCAATAACCCCCAAATAATGATGCCATCTATGGCGCTCATTAGGGGAGGCCTATGTCCAGCAGTGGACTGATGAGTGACCCGATGTGTGTCCCTTAGTCGTCTCTTAGAAAGAAAGAAAGAAAATACATTTATTTTTACCCATATATAAAAAACTAGAGGGTATATGTGCCCGAGCTGCAAGCAGCTCGGGGGTTGTGCTTCGCCTTAGGCGGCCTTATCGTCGTAGGAGTTGTAACTTTTCATAACCTAAAACGTCTTTGATTTGATGGAAATCGATATCCATGTGTAAAATCTGCGATAGTAAAATGTCAGCCATCTTGGATTTGAAAATGGACATCTTTTTCGTAATCTACGTGTTTGATTTAGTCGAAAATGATACCCATATGTGTGGGTGTTTGGTCACACAGCAAGGCTCGCTTCGCTCGCCTTGCAGTGTGACAGTTGTCCCACCCTGACCCACCTCATAGAAGAGAGTGGGGGTCACAGCACGGCTCGCTTCGCTCGCCGTACTGTTCCCTTGCTCGCATTGCAGCTCGCTTCGCTCGCCGCAATGCTCCCCGCCTGCTGGAAGAGGATGGTCGTGGTAGGTCACAGCACGGCTCGCTTCGCTCGCCGTGCTGTTCCCCGTAGTCGCATTGCAGCTCGCTTCGCTCGCCGCAATGCTCCACGCCTGCTGGAAGAGGGGGGTCACAGCACGGCTCGCTTCGCTCGCCGTGCTGTTCCCCGTAGTCGCATTGCAGCTCGCTTCGCTCGCCGCAATGCTCCCTGCCTGCTGGAAGAGGGGGGTCACAGCACGGCTCGCTTCGCTCGCCATGCTGTTCCTCTTAGTCGCATTGCAGCTCGCTTCGCTCGCCGCAATGCTCCCAGCCTGCTGGAAGAGGATGGTCGTGGGAGGTCACAGCACGGCTCGCTTCGCTCGCCGTGCTGTTCCCCTTTCGCATTGCAGCTCGCTTCGCTCGCCGCAATGCTCCACGCCTGCTGGAAGAGGGGGGTCACAGCACGGCTCGCTTCGCTCGCCGTGCTGTTCCCCGTAGTCGCATTGCAGCTCGCTTCGCTCGCCGCAATGCTCCATCCGCTTGCTGGGGGGGTCGTGGGGGTCACAGCACGGCTCGCTTCGCTCGCCTTGCTGTTCCCCTTAGTCGCATTGCAGCTCGCTTCGCTCGCCGCAATGCTCCCCCGCCTCCTGTGAGAGGGGGTTTTTGGGGGGTTGTAGGGGGTCATGGGGGGTCACAGCACAGCTCGCTTCGCTCGCCGTGCTGTTCCCCGTAGTCGCATTGCAGCTCGCTTCGCTCGCCGCAATGCTCCACCCGAAAAAAAAGGTCAAAATTTGGCCAATTTTCGGTTTTTTATTAAAAAAGGGGGTCTAGGGGGTCAAAGGGTTCAAACTTTTTTTGGCGTTCAAAATGACTTCTTTTCCTCTACATGAATGTGAAAAAATTTTTCTTCTAGGTCGATCCGTTTGGGAGATACAAAAAGGGGGGGTGAAAATGTGGGTGGAGGGGGGGGTGATTTTTTTTATTTTTCAACACGAGAAGAAACCCTTTATACGACCCCGCGATCCAAATTTTTCTATAACGACTCTTTCCGGTAGCAACTTCAAAAGGGGGGGTCCGGGGGCAAAGGGGGGGGGAAATTTTTACCTGCCTTAAAACCATTTGACCCCCTCTATACAACACCACAAAAAAGAACATTCAATATGGCTCTGTTTGGGAGCCCCCCTAAAGGGGGGCGAGAAGGGGGGGCAAATTTGGAAAAGTCGGAATTTTCCCTAGGTCCCCCCAATACCCTCTATACGATTCCGTTAAAAAAAACATACCTCCCCCTCCACCATCAAGGAGAACAATTATGTCAGTCAGTCAGTGAGTGGTAATTAAGCTATATAATAATATATATAATAATATAATAATAACACAGTATATAAAAACTAAATAACAACACAAAACGGAAGTAAGAAAGATTAAAAAATATTTAAAGTTAGGTAAAAAAGGGTCCCCACCTCAGCTTAGGCCGGCACCACACGGCAAAAAAACTTCAATGTATACTAACTATACTTATGATTAGTCCACAAGCATAACATAAAAGTAGTTATTAGTTTTTTTTTTTTTGTAGAAAATTATTGATCTGCTCTGGTTTTAGGTTTGAAACCGTGTTTAATATGATTTTCGATAGAACGATTAAAATTATGCCTAAATGCATAAAATGAACAGTTCAGCTCGTTCAGTTCATGTTTTTTAACGATTTGAAAAGTTTTATCGCTAATAACTCCGTCATTACTCACCCGGAATCTGAGACTTTTAATTATCCATGGTACATAGGCTTATACATATCATACTTCACCAATCCCCGAAATCAGATTTAATTCAACCTTCTCCATACAGATCTAGATTTTATACTACTAGCGAGTCGCCCCGGCTTTGCACGGATGCAATGCTTTTACATAATATGCATGTTATACATTATAACTTGCTCTTGAATCACTCTATCTATTGAAAAAAACCGTATCCAAATCCGTTGCGTAGTTTTAAAGATCTAAGCATCATAGTGACAACCCCACATCTTTAAAACTACATATGTTGTCTGTCTATACAGACGGCGGGAACCTACTTTGTTATATCAACATCTACAACATCACCAGCCTATAATAGTCCACTGCTCGACATAGGCCTCCCCTAATGAGCGCCATAGATGGCATCATTATTTGGGGGTTATTACCCATAATCCCCACGCTGGGCATGCGGGTTGGGGATCGCAGTTCGGTGTAGTTGTTCTGCAGAAGGCGCTGCTGCCCGCCCCCCGCTGTGTTTCCCTTAGTCGCCTCTTACGACACCCACGGGAAGAGTTGGGGTGGTGAAACTCTATGCCGGCACCACACGGCATTGTTATATAGAGGTATTTAGTGATTAATATGCTGTGATGATTACCGTGTAGATCTTCCTTTATGTTTCTAAACGCCACGAAGCTCATTAGCCTAGTGTAGATTTTAGAGCCGACATCTCGGGCTCTACATGTAGAGAGAAGACATAATGTAGAGAGTGGAGTTTACAAGTTATATACAATAAAGCTTCAGCCAAACCCCAAACCCACGGGATGCGGGAAGCGTAGCGGGAGCGTGAAAAACGCGAAATTTTTCCCGTACAAAATTCCCGCGTCTCAGTCGCGTTGAATCGCCATTGCAGCGTCCGCCGCGCTGCTGACGCTCTCGCTTTGCATCCCACATCACGCCGATTTGACGCGCTGGTTTGACCGAAACTTTAGTGTCAGAACCGATGAAAGTTTGTGAATGTCGGCGTAAAGCGTTGGTTGCAGACCAACTCATGGGCCAGAGACAGTTTTGTGTTTCATGCAAGTTTGTTTTATCTGTGCTCAAAGCAGAACTGTTTATTATTGTTGCTTTGTATTGTTACGAATAAACAGTGCTTATTCGACGTCTATATTAAATCATTTAGTGCGCGATCCCTTACTTACATGTTTGCAGAAGAGAAACAAAGATGGCGAGTGATTTGTGAGGCAAATCAAATCAGTCCTCCAGCAAAGTAACATGGTAATCACGACTGGTCTAACCAATGTGTTACGAAGCAAAGGAATATTGACCAATGAAAGTGCACTTACTTGGTACCTGCAACTGGTTGCCAGACGGCGTCGAGTGGCGTCCGCGCCGGCGTCGGCGGCTCTCCGTTGTCACCGCCGGTTTCTGTCCTGCCTTCCCAGCTCTGAGAAAGAAAAACTTTTATTTGGCTTACACAAGAAAATTTAAGTACAAAAATAAACCTTAAAATAAATGTAAAAAATAAAATACATAATCGTACAGCGTATGAACCAAAAAGGTCCTGCCTCAGCATAATGTTGCTTGATAGGAGTCGAGCAACGCTGGTTTTCTGGTAGGACATTTCGTGCGAGTGTATCTACACGGCTGACCACACAAAAAAATATAATTTTAATTAGGAATCATCATCATCATCATCAGCTCATATCAGCCCACTGCTGGACATAGGCCTCCCCTATTGAGCGCCATAGCGCCCTGCCTTCAGCTTGTCGCATCCAGCATCTCCCAGCAGTCTTTCGCAGATCGTCAGGATTATTAAGGACAAAATGATACAATCGATGAACGTAAAAAATTGCGCGGATTTCTCGTCAAATTATAACTCGAAGCCTTTTTGCTTTGAATTTAATCCACCCCGACTCTTCCCGCAGGTGTCTTAAGAAGTACCTAACTTAAGAATATCCACCCCGGAGCGGGCAGCAGTGTACCCTACAAAACAGAAACAGCACTAAACCGCGATTCCCACCCCACACACCGGCGTTGGGATTAGCGCATTACCGTTATAAGATACAAAAAGAAGGTTATCAGGGGAGGCTATACCAGTAGATTGGTAAAGACGATGATGTGATGATACCTAATCTTTGAAGCATTAACATCCTGGTGGGTTCTCTTGTACAACTTCAGCAGTTTTGTAACACGCAAACTTAAACTTCCAGTACAGATTGGTGGGTCCTGGCAATGGATCTAATTTATGGTAGTGTGGGACAGAACTTTGCCCACCAGCGGGATACTAATGTTGTGCTCTTTTTCTAAACTAGGTAGGTTAAAGTTAGGTTGAGAAAAAGGAATTTTCTACATAACTAAGCTGAGCTGCTACTCTAAATTGGATCAAACGCTAGATACTAATATATTTAATGGTCTTCTCAAAACACCAATATTACAAAGTATTTTGTTTTTGGTAAATTATAAAAAAATACTTTTTTCTATTTTAACTGTCCCTCTTGAAATGTAATTAAATAAAATAGGGACCAATGAAACGTGCACATAAGTACCACAAATCTGTAAAAGGATGGCCCTAAATATTGAACGTGCATAATATTTCGAGCTAACTTTATCTACCAGGTTATTTCTAATGAGATTCAGGACGTCATAATAAGTTTTTTTTATCCGTAGCCAAAGTTGGACCGGCCTGGTCAACTATAAAGTGCTTTATAAAGGACATTAATGAAGATTGATGACTGTTTACCAAGCAGCTATAGGTACTTTATTGTGTTTTAGATACGTTATACAAATTAATTGGACGCTATTACCTACCTACTGACGACCTCTGTAGCGCGGTGAGCGAAGGTCCACCTGCGACGCAGGAGGTTGCGGGTTCGATTCCCGCCTCGGGACAAATATTTGTACGATCTGCAGATATTTTGTTCAGGGTGTCTGGTTGTTTCCTATGTATAATAAAAAATATATATATCTATGTAATAATATTGTATTATGTATATCAGTCATCTAGTACCCATAACACAAGCTCTGCTTAGCTTGGGGCTAGATGATGCTGTGTGGGTTGTCCGGCATTATTTATTTATTTATTACTATCGAATTATTATTAAACCGGAAGAAATCCTTCCCACCATGGACAGATTCTACGGACTTTTACGTCAGGTTTTAGTTTTTGTAAATTTTTATAAAACAAATCAATCATTTATTTGCAAGAATATATAACTATTATACAATGTCAGGTCTTATAACAATTTTTGTAACTGTATTCAGCCTGCCCGCAGACGTGCAAATATTATGTGAGTCATATTAATGTCATTAAAATTAGTCAGTAATTTTAATAGTAATTTTATTATATTTTTATTATTTTAGTAGTAATTTAGATGGGTTGTCGGCTTTTCGTACACTTGTCATTTGAAAAAATAATTTTGAGATTCCATACATTGATGGTCAGTTTGTACACTCCTTCTTTAAGGTTTAAATTTGCACAGAAAAATATACAGTTCTTGGCAAAAATGTTCCGTGTCCTAAATATAAATAGCAATAATAATCAACATCATATTCCTTCCCGACATTAATATTTTAATGACTAATTTTAATGACATTAATTAATGTTATTACAATATAAATTGTATTTAGACAAATCATACGAAGACACCTCATTTGTTATATAAGGCCTAGTAATTTCAGCGCCACGTGGGAACTAAGAATATCGCTACATACGTACATAGGATGCCAACCTCATAACCCCGTTGATAGTCGGTTAACAAAAAGATATTGGTTTTGCCGACTTCGAGTCAGTATGGTGACAAACAATTACATTTCACAATCGTGAAAACGTGCGTTTTCGCGATATTTCAATAATACCTAGACTTGGTATCTATACTATACATACTATACTAATATTATAAAGAGGAAAGATTTGATTGTTTGTTTGAATTGGATAGGCTCTGAAACCACTGGACTGATTTAAAAAATTCTTTCACTAATGGTGAATCCTTATCCTTTTCCCTGATATAATGTCTCCTGATAGGCTATAGAATATTTTCAAAAAAGTTATGGATCCGCATGAAAAATTCAATTTATGTTATATAGCCGTGCGAAGCCAGGACGGACCGCTTTTAATAAAAGACATCTGTGCTTTCAAATCGTTGTTTTATATTTCTTTTCTAACCAGTTTATCCCCAGTTTAATCTTCACCAGTGAAGGTGCAAGGTCCAGAGGAATTTAATTAACGTCAGAACAGGAGCTCTGGTTGCCTAGAGGGATGTTAACAAATACCGACAAAGCTTGCTAAAACATTGTTCTAAGAATTTACTATTAATGTGAGTTTTACTTAACTATAGTACTCGTACCTTCTACATAATCTTTTTTGTAACTTCGTTTCAATTGGTTTATTTTTTGTACGTATTTTACTTATTTGGTAGTGGTTTTTAAAAGAAGATTTCAATAATTTGTTAGGCATTTTGGACTCATATTCACTAGTTTCTGCCCGGTTAAGACATTATTTTCAGGATAAAAGGTGCCTATAAGTTATTCTAAATCAAGAACTTTATGTGTGTTAATTACTGTCTGATCAGATCAGTACTTTAAACATTATCTTCGCCCGAATTCATACTGCAGATTTCATAAACTTTCACCTTTCAAGAAAAGTAAAAAAAAAAAACATACTTAACTCAAAAACTACGACAAATAGGGGAACATACCTACATGAAGTGTATTTTTACCCCCGGGGGTGAGTAAACGTACCTATCGTTTGTGCAGCAGTTTATTGTAGAATAAAAAAGTCGTTAAATATACCTATATATTTTATTACTGATATATCAGTAGGTGCCTACTTACCTACTCCCTAATCTCAGAAGTCACTGGTACCTATAGTCACTGGTATGTATGAATTATGTATATGACAAAAGTTCAAAACCCTCGGCGCGCGAGTTACATTCGGACTTGACGAATCTTGTTTTTTTTTGACGTCACAGTTTGGTCCTCCTTGTAGGTTTATTCTTTTATATTAGGTATATATATAAGTGAGCGCATGCCTTAACCAACTTGAAGTTAAAGATAAGCCGGAAAGGTCATATAATACAATAACTCGTCCATGCTACCCATGGATAAAAATATGCTCCGACGTCATTTCTATTTGTGGATATCCTGCAACAAAGAGCTGGAGTACGCAAGGTTGAATTTATTTAATTAAGGCGTTACACCGAGATAGCGCCAGCCGCCACCTATTTTATCACATCATTGTAATTTATAATAATGAGTACCTAAGTAATTTTATTTTTATTTTATTTTCTATTTATTTTTTGTATGTTTAATCGATGATTTGAATTAATAACCAACCAATTACCCTTATCTAATCTCTATTCTGCTATTTAGAGCAAGGCTTAGATAATTATTTATTGTATTAAAAAACTGAGCAACTACTCGTTGAACGTGGCTTCGAAAGACGTCTACACATATAGGTACTAACGGTTTCCCTGTGGGCAGGATTTTGAAAAAGCGTATAATCTTCTTCATCTTCATTTGGAGATTCAAAAAGATTACCTTTTTCAAAATCCTGCCCACAGGGAAAGCGTAATAACTAACAAGTGTAGAGGTCATTCGAGTCGAGTCCCTCTTTAACTAGAACCTCGGTTTTTAATCTATATTAATATTATAAAGAAGAAAGATTTCATTGTCTGTTTGTTTGAATTGAATAGGATCCGAATCTTCTGGACCGTTTCGATGAATTCTTTCACCCTTAGAATACTACATTATCCCTGATGTTTTGAAAATACGCTATAGGATATTGTCAAAATAGTTGGGGCTCCGTATAAAAACTTCAATAATTTCCATTATAAATTTTAGTAAATACCCGTGCGAAGCCGGGGCGGACTGCTAATTTCGTATAAAACTATCTAAGCCGTGGTTCAGTGGTTTGGAAAATAAAGGGTATAAATGTATAAATTCTAGTTCCTGCTGTTCCCAGATGATTGACGTCATAGAACCTTAACAGAAAGGTTTGATTTCAGTGTATTACGCTTAGGATCTTTGCCCAGCTGTAGGACAATATAGGCTAGTAATTGTGAGCAAAGATTCTAGTAAAGAGCACTTTGGGGTCCGGTCTAGTTTTCTTTGGGGTCCGGTCTAGTTTTTTAGGATTCATCTCGTAAGTATCTACTGACATTCTAGGTCTTTGTCTTTTATGAAGTCAATGGTTTTTCGAAAACGTATAAAGTAAGCTTATGCGGACAACTCAGACAAAGGATTCAGATTACGGCTTAATGAATTTGGTACAAATTCATTAAGTCATTTCGAAATTCAGACATTACACAAATCCGTCTATTTAGATTTCAGACATTATGGGAAAAGTACATTTTTAGAATTGTTCTTTCTGGAATACGTACATTTTAACATTCAGTCATACTAGACCGGACCCGCACTTTGACAGAAATGTTTACCTACTATGTTGTGGTTGAACCAACAGGCGTTGATAAAGGAACGCTAACTTTTCCTAACGGTAATAACGGTATCGGTTTTAATGAATCCAATGGTGAACGACCGCGGATCCAAACCTTCGCAATCCGAACCGATACATCAAATATCAATTAATTAAACCTGATAGTTTCGGTCTGGTTCACAATTCATAATATAATTTTTTGTGGTTTAATTTTTTCCGACTTCTACGTGGAATAAAACTAGTAAAAGTAATTTTGTATTAATATTTAATAATTTTCTATGAACCCATGATAAAACCAACATCGTTTCAATTGTGTTTTGGGAGAGGAAAATGGTTTTTAGACGAGAATTCCCGAATGCTCTGAAAATACCATTGAATCAAAGTTATTTATTCGATAAATGAAAACTAAAAGCCATAAAATAATTTGAACCTCGCGACAACTCGAAATGATGGACCTTATCTTATTATATTAGGAACCTTACAATGCCTTACATAAAGCTACGAACTTGTAGTGGTGAACGTATACTGAAGCAGATCCATATTTTATTTTATATAAGATCATAGGTATATAGCGGGATATTTACCATGATTTGAGTTTATCTACAATATTTAAAGTAGGTACTTTACTTTCCCTACATTTGGCATATCCGCGTGACACCCTGTATAATCATTATAGGTATTCTTCAGTATTGTTAATGTTAACATGTATGGTTATGACAGGCAAATTATATCTGGTTCTCTGTTTTCCAATATTTCAGCACAGTTACATGGGTCACGGAATAACTGAAATCCCTGCGAGTTAATAATTATTAGCAAACCTACCGATCTACAATCATTATTGTCTTTAGCTACGAAAGCTGAACTAACCACCCCGGTTTCATTATGCATGGAACTCTGCGGAAATAGGAATTACTTACGAAATATCTCATAGAAATGACAGTAGTTTTAACTACCATGAATCATGATAGTTTCAAAAGTTTTATTTATTTATTTGTATTATACCTACTTAGGCATTTATTATTTCTATTAAAAAGATCTAAGGAATAGGCAGCTGTGTACCTACCTATAAAATAATAAATACGTTTCATAATTTATCCAATAGCGCTAAGGTAAATACTTACCAATAGACGAATACCTGTAAATAAACCACGAATACCTACCGGGACATAGGCTACTAGGCTAATTTGGGAACTTATAACATATCTATTAGCGTATGTATTACCTAGAAGTATCTACTGCAAAACAAAGCTAAAATACATAGTCGATCGTTCGACGATGTATAAAGCGCGGGTTTATTTATCGTTTCCACAATGCTTTTATTTGTTCATGTCTCAAGTTCCGGACGATCTTTATGACTGAGCAGGTATGCTTAATTACAAGCGATTTATTTCATTTTCAGTTTCTGCGAAAATTTAAACAGTAATTAGGTACTACGAGCAGGAACTTAAAATTCACCTGAAGCTCGTCGGTGAATCGCCGCGCTGAGCCGGGAAGCGGCGACCGCTCCAAAAGAAGCAGTTCCATCAGAACGATCACCCCGAAAACAGCGAAGAATATAACGAAGATGAAGAAGGCAGCCTGGGAGCGCCATCTCATCCTCTCATGCCGTGACACTCGCATGAGGCCGACGGACCGCCGCCGCCGCGGGTAATGTCTCTGAGCGCGCGTCTCGCTCGCTACTAAACCACTGTGACCCGAAGCACCATCACCCCGCGCCGCACCGCGGATCAACACAACACCGTGCCTTCACGCACTGCACTGACGGACGAACTCGCGGATAGACAGGAATAACTGGGTTGCAAGCTCACCGGGAGCTTCCATAACGCCGAAAATATTCTACGAAGCTGCATTATGTGCGGGTGCTATTAGTATTATATCTAAGCTCAAATAAACTATGTTATTTCAATAACATAACTAAACAGCTTGGGTAGGTTAGGTAGGTAAATAAAAACAGTAAGCGCCTGATGAAATATGACGAGCAATATTATGATGTAGATAATCTACAAATGTTTTGCTGTTAAAACAATGTAAAATTACACAATACACTACAGAGTTCAGTGAATTTCTTCTTTTGTTGTGACTAGCAACCCGACTCGAAGGGATGACGACAAGTTCAAAGCGCAGGCGCGAATGCCCCCGCCCTTCGCTCAATGACTGCTGCTAGCGAAGCTATTAATAAAAACTATTTGGCTGCCCTAAAGATCACAGCTGCTTGCTTCCTCAACTTCCTGCAGCGGCATATTATCCATTTAGGGACTGGGTTATATTTGACCATTTAAAAATAATAAGGCTCGTTTGCAATTTTGCATGTAAAGATTTTAGGCGGCTTGGATGTTTAAATTGGTAGGTAACCTGTTTGATACACCAAAGGTTGGCTTAGCGATTCGTCCGTGTAAAATTCACGATTCTATGGGTTTTCCTCCGATCCTTACCAACATTATTTGGATTATCCTAGAAATTTGAATGCAAGATAATCTACCAGTGAAGGCCCAGTCAAAATCAGTCTAGCTTAGCTAGCCGTTTCGGAGATATCCTACCTACTTCAAACAAAGGTGTTATGTTTTGTACCCTACATACTTTCATAATGCATTTGGTAAAAAGCTGTTAGGTATTTAGATCAGTAAAGTCGTAATTTATTTATAGAGAAAGGTTCGTATAGGTACACGTAGGACGTAGGAATTCGATAGGAATCCATGATGTCCCAACAAATTATACAAATGTTTGCAAACACAATTAGACAAAACTGAAACACTTCACAGGAACTGCAAAGTTTTCTTAAAAATTAAATCAGATTAAAAAAAAAAAATGTAAGAGGAGGATTCAACCAATGTCTTTGGCTATAGTTCGACCGAAACCGCTGTACCGCTCCTGAGGTATGCGCGCGGCGAGACGGGGGGGAAGTATCGGCCGCTCCGATCCATCAGTCTGCCGTCGACGCCACAGAGCATATAATCACTACGTTATACGTTATATGGTCGACGCTCACGGCAGTAGGTCGCCTTTGTACCGGACGGTCTATGTCAGATACACATGAGATAAATATCCAAAGATGGGCCGAGCGCTATCTCGTGATGTCAAGGCCATAATTTTTAAAGTGGCCGAATATTTTAAGAAAAGAAAAGCAGACAGAGAGAGCTTTGAATATAAAAGTGATGCAAATATTGCCAAAATCGTGGCAGACGCTACGGGGTACTGCGAAAAAACCGCAAGAAATGTGATAAAAGAGGGCAATTCATCAACTGAAAATTTGGGCCGATTGAAATTTAATTCGCCAAAACAACCAAAAACTATAAAGAAAAAACATTTTGTTGATGATTTTGATTTAGGAGTTATCAGAAGAAAAATTCATCAGTTTTATGAATTTGAAAAAAGAGTGCCAAGTGTCCGTAAGTTACTTTCAAGTTTGAAACAAGATGGCATATTAAATTGTGGACGAGAATTTCTAAGGAGCCTCTTACACACAATAGGTTACTGTTTCAAAAAATGCAAATCGAAGAGACATCTCCTTATAGAGCAGCCTAATATTGTAGTGTGGCGGAAAAAATACTTAACACAAATCAGAAATTACAGAACGCAAAACCGCAACATATATTTCCTTGATGAAACATACATTAACGCCAGTCACCATGTAAGCAAATGTTGGCAATCATCGTCCGAACCTGGAATTCATGCTGATATTGGAAAAGGACGGCGTTTGGTAATTCTTCACGCTGGATGTCGAAATGGCTTGGTTGATGGTGCATTGACGATATTCAAATCAGATGCTAAGACCGGCGACTATCATGGAGACATGAACGGGCCTACTTTTTATAAGTGGGTAGATGAAAAGTTAAAAGATAAATTGCTTCCGAATTCTGTGGTTGTCTTGGACAACACGTCTTACCACAGCGTTCAGGTTGACAAGAAGCCAACCATAGCAAGCCTCAAAACCGAAACGCAGAACTGGTTACGGCGCCACAATGTTGAATTTTCGGAAGCTATGACAAAATCTCAACTGCAACTTCTTATCGATAATACACAAAAAGAGCCCGTGTACAGAATTGATGAACTCCTGAAAGCCAATGGACATACTGTTCTACGATTACAATACAATACAATACAAATATACTTTATTGCACACCAAGATAGAGAAAAACAGAACAGAAAACAAACACAAAAACAGTTGCACAATGGGCGGCCTTATCGCTAAAAGCGATTTCTTCCAGGCAACCTTTGGATGGACACGAAACTATTGTACAGGTATAGACGGTGGCGTATTATACTAATGTATACTTACATAAATAAATAGTTATTAATATATATATATATATATATATATAAATATAAATAAATACTAACTATAACCAATATATATTACATACATAATATAACTGATGTTAACTATTAGATAACGAAGCAAGAAAATGTTCATAGACCATATGTTTGAATGAAGGGAGAGACTTAGCTTGTCTTATTGCGGTTGGTAAGGCATTCCATAGTTTCGTGGCATGTACGGTGAACGATGAACTGTAGGCATGAAAGGGGCGAGGAGTTTGCAGCAAAAGGGTTTCAGTGGACCGAAGAGACAAGGTATGGGTTTGGTGCAGGTACTTGAAACGTTCCTTGAGGTACCGAGGAGTACTAGGGATGAAGAGAATAGAATAAAGGAGGGAGAGGAAGTGTGCGTCCCGGCGAAGACGGATCGGTAACCATTTTAGCTTGTTGCGGTACTCTGTGATGTGATCATACTTGCGCAGACCGAAGATGAAGCGGATGCAGAAGTTTTGAAGCCGCTCAAGCTTATCAAGCTGTACTTGGGTTAAATCAGGATAGCTGGCGTCGGCGTAGTCAAGAATAGGGAGCAGAAGTGACTGAGCAAGCGCAATTTTGGTTGATGTCGGTAAAAAGTTTCGTAACCGTTTTAACGAAGCCGCCGATGCGAATATCTTACGGCTAACTTCCGCCAGTTGCGGTCCCCAGTTCAGTTGATTATCGATAACAATCCCAAGGTTTTTAACAGATGTACTTATTTCAATTTGGACATTGTCGAAAAGTACCTGTGGAAGATGACCCCAATCAACTTTTGTTACCATTCGTGAACTGCCAATAATGATGACCTGGGTTTTTGTTGGATTGACTTTCAGCCCGTGAGTATTACTCCAATCCAGAATCTTATTTAGGTCCTCATTTATTATACGGATGGCTTCATCCAGTCGCTCCACAGGAGCCTGGGTATAAATTTGTAAATCGTCTGCATAAAGATGGTAAGAAGAAGAGAGTTGTTTAGAGATAGAATTAATAAATATAGCGAAAAGAAGAGGAGATAAAACGCCGCCCTGGGGTACACCGGCACTCAGTTGACACCAGGAGGAGATGTTATCATCAACACAGATACGTTGCCGGCGACCGAACAGGTAACTACGAAGCCAGTGAATTACATTTGAAGAGATGTTAAGCGAGCGAAGGATACCTAGAAGTATGTCGAAATCAACGTTGTTAAAAGCGTTACTAAAGTCAAGAAGTGCGAGGACGGTCGCTTCTCCGTTCCAGATGTAGTCTCTAATGTCGTCGGTGATCTTGACGAGAGCTGACGTAGTGCTGTGGCCTGGGCGGAAACCGGATTGAAAGGGATTGAGAAGGTCATTGATATTAAGGAAAATGCTGAGTTGTTGATGCACGAGTCGCTCAAGGACTTTAGATAGGAAAGGCAAGATGGAAATAGGACGGAAATCGGAAAAGGAAGATGGTTTAGCTTTTTTAGGTAGTGGAGTGACTTGTGCATCTTTCCATGTACTAGGAAAAGTTTCACTGTTTATTGAAAAGTTCAATAAATGTGTAATAACATGAACAATGTTATCAAGGATGGGAAGAATCATCTTCTTACTAATGCCATCGCTACCAACAGCATTTGAAGAAATGGAGGAAATGCTCTTCTTAACCTCGGAATCAGTAAAGTCGCGGAATAAAAAGGAAGGAAAGTCAGGAGTAGGGATAGACGAAAGAGAATTCAAGGTGTGAGTTTTAATAGAACAATCAAACTTGGAACAAGAGGAGAAATGAAGGTTTAAAGCGTTAATGTCCAAGTCTTTCGAGGTCTTGCCACTCCGCGATTTACCAACACCTAATGTTTTAAGGAACTTCCATACCTTAGCGGGGTCATTATTTTCGACGGATTTATGAATGTGTCGGCGTTGTGCATCCCTACACACCTTATTGCAGCGATTACGGACTTTAGTAAAAAGCTCTTTATTCTCGGCAGTCGGTTTATGTTTATACTTAGCCTTGGCTGCAAGTTTCTTATTGAGCTCAGTTTTTATTTCGTTTGTCAGCCAAGGAGCCGGAAGATGTTTAATTTTAACAGCCCTAATAGGGGCGTGCTTATCGTACAATTTTATTAAAATACAATTAAAATGGAAGAGTTTACTATCGATATCCGCTGCATCCAATACCTCGGACCAGTCAGTATCCCGTGCGTCCTTGCTAAGGTTCTCGATATTCATCCCACCAAAATTGCGCTGAAAAAGAATTTGAGGCTTGGCTTTGGGGGGTCGGATTTTATAGGAGAGAAAGATCAGGTCATGATAAGAGAAAGCATCTGCTGAGCACTGGCCGTGCTTTGCGACATGAGATGGAGAGGAAACTAAAATAAGATCAAGAAGAGAAGGGTTGCAATTAGGAAAATTATGAGTTGGATTTAATGGAAGAATTGACAAGTTACTGGACTGGACAAGACATTCTAATGATCGTGTTCGGGAGTCACGTTTTAACAAACACGTGTTAAAATCGCCCATGATAATGGTATGATCATACAAAGGTGTCAACTCATCCAGTAACTTCTCGAAAGAAGGGAAAAAGTTTATACGAAGTGAAGGAGAATAGTAAACGCCAAGTAAAATCTTACGATGGGAAAGGAGTACTTGAATAAAAAGATGTTCACCCGCACTGGACGGAGGTGGTTGCGCAGACATATCAATAACTGTGTAGGGAATATGCGAACGAATGTATATGGCAACGCCCCCACCTACAGTACTCGTACGGTCGTTACGGATAAGATCAAAGCCAGGAAGAGAATAAAGTGTCGAAGGCAAACATGGTTTTAACCACGACTCTGAAATGAGAATAGCGTGGATGTTAGCTTGGGTAAAAGACGCCAGCATATCTGTAAAGTGAGCCGGGACGCTTTGCGCATTAATATGCACTACGTTGAAGTTTTTAGAAACATCAGAAAAGGTAGACTCTAATGTATCAGACAGAGTAGGAACACTCACGAAACTATCATCGCTATCGTCACCCGAAGACGAACAAGACACAAAGTCGTCACTACTGTTATTAATCATATGATCCGTGTATATAGTATAGAGAAATTAAATATCTTAACTAAAATAAATAAAAATAATAATAATCTATAAAAAGTATAAAAATAAAACCTATTTGCGTCTATCTGTGCCCATCTGCCAGCCAACAAGGGTAGAGAGAAATAACAACATAATCAAAAAACACTGATAAATCTAACAAACAACGACATTTTTATACAAGCGTAACACAAAAAATTACAAATTAATCTACGAATTAAATTATATGATCCGACCGGAAAAATCGTATTATTGCTGGCAACACAAACTCAACAATTATTTAATAATTTTTACCAAAACAAAAACCTAAATGCGTATATTGGAACGTAAACCAATGCAGAGAAATAATTTGACTTTGGCAGATTTTAAAGTTATTTTGACGTTTGCTAAAGTCTGTCATACAAAAAAATCAAAGATTTCAAAATAAAAAGTGGTAAACAAAACAAATCCGATTTATGAAAAGATAGAAAATGTACTGTCTACCTGCATTGTTCAGTGTTGCGAAGAAAGAAAGGGCCTTACTTACTACGCACCAACGTATTTTGGTAACAAGCTAGCCGGTCGGACCAACAGGGTTCATAGCAATGTTATGCGCGGGGATTTATTTCTTGGAGGAGACTACCCGGCGGCCTTTTGACGGGGCAGCTATTTGTTTAGCTGGCGCAGACACTTCTGCCGGGACTAAAACTGGTATCGCCGACAATTCCGCCATCCTGGACACTCGGTGCCGAGATCCATCGGCGCCGACCACGAATACGGAGCCTTGTCGCGTCCAACACTTCGTCACTCCGAATCGTTTCCGGGCCTCCATGAAGGTGTCGTGACGAGACTTCGTGAGAAACTCCGATAGAGTTATGCCGGAATTCTTTAGTGCGGTTTTGGCAACCCACAATCTGTCGCGAAGGCTTTTGTTACTTGTTTCTGGACTGGTTTCCGCAACTAGGCCACAGGTGGGCCCTTTTTGCGTGACGGGTGGGGTCTGCTACTTTAACCACCCGATATCCTCCAGGAAAGCCAGCAGCTCGCTGACGCCGGTGCATGCCTCCCTAGATGTTCTCGGTCTCCCGAGGTATTGCAATCTTTGAGAAGCTACGCTATCGCACTCTACAAGCACATGCGCCGCCGTCTCCTCAGCATTCATGCACCCTCTGCATAGAGGGCTGTCCGTGATACCCAGTTTAAATAGGTGTTTATTAAGCATGCAGTGTCCTGTGATCACCCCGACAATTAGCCGGAGTTTATTACGCTTCAGATTGAGGAGTTTGCGGGAGAATCTCGGATTTAAAACCGGGAAGGCCTCCTTTGACTGCCTACAATCCGTAATACTTGCCCAGTACTCTTGATGTTGTTTAGCTGTATGTTGACGGATCCATGAGCGGACTTGACTAAATGGTAGGGGAATTATTGGCTCAGGTCCTGTTGGTTGCCACTCTGAGCCTCTCCTCGCCAGTGCGTCAGCTTCGTCATTACCTCTGGATCCGCTATGTCCTTTGATCCATTGCAGTGTGACTCTATTGGACTTACTTACCTTTTCCAGCAGGTGGTGGCACTGTATGGTAAGTCCTGAGTTGTGTTCTCTCTTGTTCAGGGCCTGTAGTACCGCGGCGCTGTCCGAGAGGATCCTGATGTTTTGTTCAGTGATCTTCCTTTCCAGCACTGCATTCATAGCCTGGATAATACCTACACATTCCGCCTGGAAGATGGAGTTGTGGGCACCCAGCGCTGCTGTTTTGTGGATGTTGAGGTCTTCCGAGAACGTTCCTGCCCCAGTTCCTGTTTTCATTTTAGAGCCATCTGTGTATATTCTTACCTCGTGTATATTTGAGCTATCACTTGGCTCTTCGTACATTTGTACAGTGAAGCTTTTTGAGTGTATGTGTTTTTTTGGTACCCTATCGTAGACCGAGAGTAACAAAGGGTTATTCCTTGCGTATTCGTCTATGATAGTGGTGTGTTGTGATCTAGTGTCGTGTACCCATAAACGTATAGCCCAGAGTCGATAGGCAGCTGCGGCTGCCTCTTGCTGCACATATAAGTGCAGTGGCGTTAGACCCAACAGGGCTTCAAGTGCTGCCGTGGGGGCAGTTCTCATGCACCCTGTTGTAGCTACGCAGGCCAGTCTCTGTAGCTTTTGTAGTTTGTTTATGGTTGTTGTTTGATTTGTTCTAGTCCACCATACAAGGGCACCGTATGTCAGTGATGGTCTGATTACCGTGTTGTATAGCCATAGGGTAATCTTTGGGCCGAGACCCCATGTCCTCCCTAGCATTCGGCGGCACTGCCAGAATGAGATGGTGGCTTTTTTGGTCTTGTTTTCAAGATGTGTGGCCCAGTTTAGTTTGCTATCGAGTGTTATACCTAAGTATTTGACTGAATCGGAAAGTGTGAGTTGCGTATCGAACAGGAAAGGGAGCCTGTAGTTCCCTAGTTTACGCTTGTTGGTGAACATTACTAGCTCTGTTTTGGTCGGATTCACGGTTAATCCATGGTCTGTGCACCATGTTTCGACGACTTTTAGTGCGTTGTTCATAATGTTACACGCCACGCTGGCAAAGTGTCCCGATATGAGTATTGCCAGGTCGTCCGCGTAGCCTATTGTGTAGAAGCGTTGCTCATTAAGCTTGGTGATTAGATCATTTGCTACAAGGTTCCATAGGAGTGGTGACAAGACGCCACCCTGGGGACAACCTCTTGACACCACACCCCGGGTTCCCCCGAACACGTCAACCCGCACCGCTCTCAGTTTGAGCATGTTAATGATCCAATCTACCAGTGTCGCCTCTACACCATGCTTCTTTAAGGCTGCATTGATGCTGTTAAAGTTTGTTTTGTCAAAGGCTCCTTCGATGTCTATGAAGGCTGCCAGACACAACGTTTTGTTAGAGATGTCTAGTTCTAATCTACTAACAACTGCATGTAGTGCAGATTCTGTTGATTTACCCGAACTGTAGGCGTGTTGTTGTGTGTGTAATGGATTTATTGTCAGTATGTTATCCCTAATGTGTCGGTCACATAGTCTCTCTAAGGTCTTGAGTAGGAAAGAGGTGAGACTGATCGGCCTATAGGATTTTGCTTCAGTATAGTCGCTTTTACCTGGTTTGGGTATGAAAAGGACTCTAACCTCCCTCCACATGAGCGGTACGTAGCGGAAGGCCAAGCAGGCTCTGAAAATGGTCGTCAGCGCCCCGCCCATGTGTGCTGTACCCCACCTTAGTAGGGCAGGGAATATTCCATCCATGCCCGGCGACTTGTATAATTTGAATGTGTTAATGGCCCAGTTTACTTTATCTCCGTCGACTACCGAGCATGCTACTTCCCAGTCAGACGTTGATGGTGTGACTAGACTGGTGTTTTGCCACTGTGTTTCACCGTCTATGAGGCACCCTGGGAAATGTGTCTGTAATAGGAGTTCGTGTGTTTCAGTTGTCGTTTTTGTGTATGTGTTGTCAGACTTTTTAAGTGAACCGATCTCGCGGTTTGGTTCTGACGCTAGAATTTTTCTGATTCTGTTCGCTTCTGAGTTAGACTCTATGTTGGTGCAAAAGTTTTTCCATTTAAGACGACTCCTACGCCGTATTTGCTTTTTATAGTTGGCCTGGGCCTTCTTGTAGGCATCCCAGTCGGAGTCGTCGAAGGTGTTCATAGCTCTATTAAAAGTCTTACGTACCTTATTTTTGAGCTCCTCCAGTCGTCGCGACCAGCCCTGCTTACCTGTATCAGTTTCCCTGATAACGTTGAGAGGGCAGGCTGCTTCGAAACTCTTTGTAAGGCTGAGCGTTATATGTTGTACCGCTGCTTCTATCTCTGCTGTGCTGGTTAAGTCTGTTTCCGGTATTCCTACACCTAGGTTCTGTTGCAGAGAGTTTGTAAACAGTACCTTGTTTGTTTTGCGCGGGTTGCGCACGGGTGTAGGGATTGTTTTGTTTAACGTCAGTTCAAATCTGATCCACCTATGGTCGGAAGAGGAGGTCTCATCTGATACCCTCCAGTTGCGCACATAGTCAGAGCAGTTGTCAGTTACCAGAGTCAGGTCAATGATGGTACGGCATCGCTTCGTCACGAAGGTTGGTTCCGCGCCCCTGTTTGCTATGGAGAGGTTGGTTGTGAAGAGAAAGTTTACCAGATCGTCTCCTCTGCTGTTAGCCACGGGCATGCCCCATATGGGATGATGCGCGTTTGTGTCTGTTGACATTATCAGTTTAGAATTATTAAGGTAGCATTGTCTCACCAGATCCTTGGTGCCTTCTGTGGGCACGGCCTCGTCGCCGGGCATGTAGGCTGATGTGAGCACTATATCGTCTGTCTCCTCTCCGAAAATGCCCTGAAGCCTGACGGTCGTCAGGTCTCTGGAACAGAACTCAGTTATGGGGGTAGCTGTCAAGTTGCGTGGTACAAAGATGCACGCACGCGGGTTATTGCAAGTGTTGTCGTATATAAGCTTACCGTTTAGGTTGTTGAGACCACACACACGTCCTGCCCTGATCCACGGCTCCTGAATCAGGGCTATGGTCTCGCAGTTCGTGTTCTCCAGCACTCTGCGCAGGTTAGCCGTGGCAGTAAGGCTGTGCTGGAGATTTGCTTGGACGACGTTATAAGTGGAGGGGTTTTGGGTCACCATCATTTTGGTTTCCCTTCTCCTCCTTCTTCTCCACCACGTCGTCCTCGTCCGAGGCCAGCGCCAGGTCCTCACTCATCACCTCACACAGCGCCTCCATCGCTGTAGAGCTCGACGGTTTGGGCGATGAGTGTGGGGGAGGTGAAGGTACCCGAGACTCTTGGACTTCGGGCGTTGCTGCGTTGCTAGGACCGGGCTTGTGTTCTGGGTCTGACGTCTGTATACTAGGTTGTTCGGTCGGGGGTTCATCCTGGAGTTGCCCCTCCGTCCCGAAGAAGCGTACATAGACGCTTCCTAGGCCGTACGCCAGCCGACGGTCATTCTCCATGATGCCAGGGATAAGAGCCTCTGGGATCCCTAGCGTCACGAAGAGTATATCGTCTGCCTGTCGGTGGTGAGTGTAGGGGGTCCACTGATGAACCTGCGCCCATTTGTTTTGTTTTCCCAGTATGAGGCTAGTGTCTTCTAGGGAGTACGTGCAATCAGGGAAGAAGATGGCTGCACGCACTTTCTTTGTCAGGTCGCTCTGCTTAACAACCACCAGATTTGGACAAGCTACGCTTGGTAGCTGCTGGATGGCGTTTTTCAGCCACTCTACCGAAGGTACATCCATGCACCACAGCTTTAGGGCCCCGTCTGTGAAGATGGGTTTGCCCTGGAAGCGGGGGGTGAAAGTAATGTCGGGATTCCTCACCTCGTCCCGGAGCCGATCATTTAAGTACTTCTTCAGTACAGTGGCTTGTTCCTCTGTCAGTTGTTCGTTGTTGTTTTTTATCACCGCCACGCCGAGGTTGCTTTTCGCGATTTCAGCAAAACTAGCAGCGGGAGCACGGTTGGAGCTGTCGAGCTTTTGCTTCTTGTGTTCCCCTCTCGGGGACATAGTATCGTCCAGACGCATCCTCTTGCCTGGCTCCACTTGGATCGTGGCCTGAGCCGGGATCGGAGCCGCGGCCGGGGCCTGTGCAGATCGAGTGATCGCAATGGCTGCGCGTTTCTGGCGATTGAAGCGGTTGCTGCCCCACGCCTTCTTTTCCTTGCCTCTGCTACCTTCAGACCCGGAAGCCTCTACGAGCAAGGTCGTAGGATTCGCCGGCGGGGCATGCGGCTTGGAGGAAGACGCATTTTTTGCATTTTGTCTGTTTTTGTAAAAGAAGCTGGGACTGTCAGCATTCTGGACAGTGGCTTCAGAGCCTGAAGCCTCCTGTCGTTCACGCCTCTGTCTCATCCTCCTCAGTTTTCGTTGGGCATTCTTACCTACTGGGGCGTTAGCCCCATCATAGGCTCGAGTAGTGGTATTCGAGGGTCCAGCCACTGGCTTTGCCTCTTTCCCTGCCTTGTTCGGTTTTTTGGCCTTGGATCTGACGATCTTCCAGCCAGCAGTACTAGCCTCCGCAACCTTTATGGCCGCAAAAGCTTCTACTGCCTCCTCTGCTGAGGGCGCAAAGTGGTCACTATTCTTTTGATTCTGCATGGTAAGTTGATTAAGTCTTCATCTTCCCGGTCCCCACCCACCACGGAGTCCAACCAGGGGGTGTAATAGATATGTACACCAGGGTTGCCGGTCCGATATAGAACGGGTGATCGAGTTGCCCACGAGCCTCAACGGCACCACTATACTCGGCGTTGACCAAAACCACCGAGCTAAAGCGTGCACCGCCGGCTGCAGACCCCATCGACCCCCCCCTCTCACCGGCGATGGCTGAAGGCCGACCGCCCTGCTGAGTAGTCACGATTGGTTAGAACGTGACCTCCCGTTTTCGGAGGAAATTCACGCCAAAGAGGAGTGTTGCGGAAGAGACATCTGTCCGCTCAGCCACCAGGACAGTTGCATCCCCCCTTGCGGGCCCCCTACGCGCAGCAGCAAAAGCGTAGGTGGTCTTCCCCCCGCCTCTCATCACTCTCTTAGGGGATGGCAGGCCCACGAAGCTAGACCACCTAGCCTCGTAGCGGAAAAAGGGGTTTAGGATGGGATGGGATTTTAGTGAGGGGTAGGTCTTTTCCATTGTCATTTCTATCCACCTTCTGCTCCTTTCGATGATGGACCCGCCGGGACATGACATCGTCTCCGGCAGTGTACGTCTGGTGGTTTTGGTTACGTCTATTTCCTAGGGAATTAGACCAATAGCAGGGGACAACCACGTGAAGGATACCCCACCAGGCTTGCCCCAGGGATCGGCGACTGTTGCGCTACTCTCCCCTGGGGCCGTTCGCACCTTACATTTCTTGAAGAGTCATGTAAGGCAGGTCTGTATCTATACTATGCAAGCGGCTGATCTAGTTGACTAGGTAAGCAAAGCAAGCTAGGCAGTGCAACTACTAAAGCATGGACACAGCCCCCCCCCGTCGCGAAGGCTTACATCTCGCAGCTTACAAAGTATGGGGCGAGGTCGACTGTTGGTGGAGCGTCCCATGCGATGACAACGGCTAATGTCAGCTCTTGTGATGCCTGTTACCTTCAGTTTGTCCGTGAAAGTTTTGACCGCCACTTCTTCACTATTTTCCTGAGTGGCCTCAGGAACTCCATGGATTAGCAAGATCTTGCGCCTGCCTCGCATCTCCAGCCTGTCAATGTCGCAGGCAAGCAGGACCACTTGTTCCTGCATAGCTTGGAGCGACTTAGCAATGAAAGTTTTGAAAATGGAGAATTCGTTCGCAAGAGCTGCCAAATCACTGATTGGGGATTTGGATTTCTGAAGCTTCTCCTCGAACTCGGCCATGGCGTCTGAGAACATAGTGCTCAGCTGCGCCATAGAGCTCTGGATGGTGTTGGGGTCCATGTTGTCCGGTGATTTGGAGGTTATCTTGAGTGCAGTGCAGTTAACTTTTGGATAACTTTGTGTGTTGTTTGTTGTTTGTAGAGAAAATACTGGATGGCAGGTAGGGTTCACAGATAGTTATTTTAGTTCATAGATAGTGTAAATATCTTGACTGTATATATTTTAATTTAATTATACAAAATGTGGCTTAGACAAACTGTGTTGATTTTTTCGCGCCTACCGCCCAAAAAAGATCGCGATTACCGCCGTACCATCCGGATTTGAATCCCATAGAGTTAGTCTGGGCTGATATTAAAAACAATATAGCTCATAACCATATTAACTCTTCTCTAGATGAAAAGATAAACTTATTGAATACATTGTTTTCGGAGTTCACGGCGGAAAAATGGCAGAAATGTGATGATCATGTCCAAAAAAATGAAAACAATTACTGGGATCGCGATAGTAGATTTGATATTATTATCGATCCATTAATTATAAATTTGCAGAACGACTCTGATTCAAATTCCGATGGCGAAACGGAAGATGAAGTTGAAGCAGAAGCTCTGTCAGAATATCTGTAGATAATTTAGTTATAAAAAAATATAAACATATCGATATAATATATAAAACAAAAATATTGTTTATATTGGTACGATATCGTAAGATATATCCGACAATATCGATCTCATGTGTATTCTTGCTCTTTTTTCCTCGGCCCCCACTTCGCCGCACTTTCTTAGGGAGCGGTACAGCGGTTTCGGTCGAACTATAACTCTGCTTTTGAGTGCCCTTTATTCGTATCTGATTTGAACTTGGAGGATTTGAAATTAAAGACGTCTTTAGTTCAAGTCTTTAGGTCAAATCAGTACGCTAGGCTAGCTATTATTATTATTTTAGATAAGTTTTAGATATAGAGTTAGGATAGTACCTACTCCTTTTTATCTTTATATTATAAACATAGAGCAACGCGGGCCCCCGGCCGGCGGACCGGAGGGGAGTAGCCATACCACAAACTATATAGGGATACCATACGCAGCTTTCCCCTCTGTCAAAGTACAAGTCCACGCGGACCTACACGTACTATAAAACTAGTTCATTCTGTGACAGAATGTATCAATGTGTGGGTGAGGACCGCGTTGCTCTATGTATATAAACGACGTACAAATTTTAATGTTTACCTATAAAAATATATGAAAATATCGAATTCATAGTCTTCAATGCCTGATCAAAGAGAATAAAACCACAACGTTGCCTGATGTACCTAAGCCATTCCGTCGTTGCAGCTTAGGATGTAGCTCATGGCCGTAGGGAGGGGGGGGTTTTGGGGGTTCAAACCCCCCCCGAAATGTTGAGGCACCGTTAAAAATCAATCTTGAATAGGTAAAATTTTCTCGGATACGTACTCGTACGTGGAAAGTGCGGCTTACTTTAAATAGCTATTCTCTCTTAAAAACACAAAAAAAATTTCGTCTCATTTCGTCTCCGATTAACAACAGCGCGCTCTGAGTCGTCGGTGGCGGGTGAGGCGCGCTCGCGATCCATGTCATGCGATTCCTATTGTGTATCTACATACATTGTACTGTATGTAAGCACTTAAATATTTCTTTAAATTATTCTCTTTTGAAAACTCAAACTTTTTGTAAGGACCCCAGTTAAGGCCTTTACATGTAGAGGTTGTAGTTGTAGGCAGTTTACCTATAGCACCTCACTTTGTGATGTCACCGTTGGTGACGTAGTAAAGTTTAGATAGTTTGTTGAGCACGTAAACCAAACACAAGAGTCACTGAAGTAAAGTTTATTAAAGTAGGTTAACAGAGTTAGTTTAAGGAGGCAAATCTTAACTTGATTGTCACTCTCGCGGGAGTAGGTCACGTACTGATGTTAAAATAATTAATCTAGGTAAATAATTATCGCGTGCGACACAGATTACCTAAATCGCCGCGTGCGCAGTATTGGTAATGTAGGGTGAAACCATACACTTTTTTTCGGCAAAATTCTTCTCTGCATTTTAAATGAGCTGGATGCACGCATCGCATTCATTTACGGCCGATTCCAGCTAGGCAGACAGATCACGACATTACTTTTAATTTTATAAATCAATAGACCTATTTTCTTGTCGTTCCGTAATTGAATTGCTTTCTCCGTTTACTGTCATGTATTTATTTATAACATACTTTTCTAAACTATTCAGTAACGGTCAAAAAGGTCACAAAAAATTTCGCGGCTCGCTCCGCTCGCCGTTAATTCGGAATTATTCTAAGCTTTTCAACAACCTTGCGAAAATGCCACAATTTCTCAACAATTTTCAGCGGCCGCAAACACAACAAAATATCGGCGGTCACTCCACCCACTCACTGTTATAATTTTGGCTCTAAAAGTTTCAGGGTTCGCTAATCATAATCTTTTGTCACTCTTGATTCTATTATAGATTATCCGAAAGGTCGCACAAAAAAATTGCGGCTCGCTTCGCTCGCCGTTCATTCTGTAGCCTTTTGGACATGTTTATCAGCCTGCCGAAAATATGTAAAAAAATTGCGGCTCGCTTCGCTCGCCGTTCATTCTGTAGCCTTTCAGTCAGTTTTATCAGCCTGCCGAAAATATGTAAAAAAATTGGCGGCTGGCTTCGCTCACCATTCTTTCATAATAATGTGAATTGTTATACCTACCCCTTAACTAATACTACCTACTAACTTTTTTGTCACCCGAAAATGACACTCGAAGTTATTTATCTTTTGTATTTCTCACATTTTTTTCTTTGTTGCTGGCATACCAATCTCCAATCTCTAAAATGAACACCGCAGTTTTTAAAATATTTGGGGCTAGCTGTCATATCTATTGTCACACTTTTGCCTACTTTTTTACGAAACATCGGAAAAATCTGAAAAAATTCGTTACCCGTGGTTATTATTTTTATATCGATTTTTTTGGAAAGTGCTTGGTCGAACCACTCCGGGTACTAGCATAAGTAGCATAAGTACATATGTAAAGATGTTGCATGTTGTCTCGGGCGGGTCTAAAACTCGACCCCCCCCCCCCCCCCCGAATAGTATTTCTGGCTACGGCCCTGATGTAGCTGCACCTTAATTGAGGAGATTTCTCTACTGTTACTACATATTTGCTTTGCATAAACCCATTTGCTTTGCATCGCTATACAATAATCTTTCTTGATTCGTTAATTCGTTATTTTTTGTATTACTAGCAATAATATAGTTTTTATCTATTCAATTTATGGAATCACCTTTTTTTTTTGCATACCCACAATTTTACAACCGTTGTTGACTTGGCGCCTTGGTTCTTCAGACAGTTATAATCTCAGACTAAGACATAAAGATGAATGATGTGATGATATTATCATGTGATGATATTATCATCACATCATTCATCTTTATGTAGGTACCTATTTTTGTTCAGTTGTATCCGTAACAAAGGCCGTGTGGTGCCGGCATAGAATTTCACCACCCCCATCTTCCCGTGGGTGTCGTAAGAGGCGACTAAGGGAGACACACTGGGGGGCGGGCAGCAGCGCCCTCTGCAGAACAACTCCACCGAACTGCGATCCCCACCCCGCTTGCCCTGCGTGGGGATTATGGGCAATAGCCCCGAAATTATGAATGATGCCATCTATGGCGCTCATTAAGGGAGGCCTAGAGGTCCAGCAGTGGACTATATTATAGGCTGATGATGATGATCCGTAACAATACCTAGGTACTAAACTTTGAATTGTCGTTATGTATAGGCTCCCTCGATACAGGCCTAGCTTAGTGAGGGTGCCATCAAAAATTACATAACATTACCTAAATGCACCTGTAGTTTGTTAAGCACTAATGTGCTAAATACAAAGATGTAAACATGTAAACCATATTTTTTTTACATCTTTGTATTATATTTGTACATATTTATGTATTTTACATTTTTGCTTCCATGTTGGTATTATTTTAACTTTTTATTGAAATCAAAGTTATCCTCAATGTTATACAATTCAAACTTGATTCAAACTCATCCTCAATAATTTTTTATACTTCGAAACTGAAATTGACATAGCAAAGTAGTAACAAACCAGATGTAGCCCCATCCCCAAAAATAAAAAGAAGACGTTGACTCTATATTGTTAAATTTGTTAATCAAATGTCATGTCAATGTCAGTCATTTCATTCATTTTATTGCTGACAAAAAAAGGTGGATGTCGAATGTCGTTCTAATTTCGTAGTTTTACAGTTAAAATGGGCAAGGAAATGGAACCAGATACCAATTTGTTGCGGGCTTTTAGCCGAGCTTTATATAATGCTGTAGATACTCCAGTTACCTGGTTCCGAGGTACGTTCCTAAATCATGAACTGGTATCAGCTCTGGTTTGTTATGTAAGCAAACTTCTTACCATAATTTTGTGCTCCAGAGACGGTGGTCGTGCCGAACCAGAAGCAATACCCTTGGTATCACCAGAAGTTTCGCCGGGTTCCTACCATAGATCAATGCTATTCTGACGACGTCGTCTGTGACTTTGAAGCTAACAGCCAGTTCAAGCGTGATAGGTAATTAATACCAGTTTTAGTATGTACCATCAGTTAGTTTTTTTATTATTATTTGGAAGCATACCTGTGTACCGGTACTAAACTCTTTACTCTGAATAAGTATCACAATCTTTTTGAGGGTTGCATCTTCATAGAGATTTAGGTTAAAACCACAAATTTACAGGCTCATACAAAATGGGGTAGGCTGTGATATTTATGGCTGTCTGGGTACTTTATAAAAAAATTATCCTATTTAGTTATTTGTATGGTCTTCATGTCATCATTGGTAAAGATGTTTTAAGAATTAATAACACTTTTAACTTTGAAATCTGTAAATAACTTTCACTCTCGCACTTGGGCAAAAAATGGTAAGAAATACTTGATTAAATATTGTCTGTCATCATCCTGTGACCATAATGTGTAAACCTGTTAAAATGTCCGTAAAATAGGTAAACAATGCTATCCTGTTAAAATAGTATTGATAATTATGTGGTTAGATTGCATAAGGTTAAAAATATTTAATACTTATAAAAACCACACAAGGAAAGAGGACGTTACAAACAGAACAGGCAGCCTTATCGCTGAGTCCTCTCATCCAGGCAAACTTGGGATGGACTGTTACATGAAGGAACACCACAGAGTCAATTACCAGTCATATGAGTATTATTTTGTAATATTTCAGACTTGTGGACAGTGAAATCCTAACTATTCTACGTCAACGTTTTGAAGATTGTGTATGTTATGAGAATCCTGACCACATGACTAAATGCAAGCCCCTAATGGACACATATAAAAAGGCTGAAGAGGCTTGGTTTATAAAATGTAAGTAATATCAAATAGATTTTAAAAAGTTAAATACGGGCAGTAACATCAACATCATTGTCAACCTATATCAGTCCACTGCAGGATATAGGCCTCCCCTAATGAGGCTGTAACATATCACTTGTATATTTTTAAAATGTTTAGAAAATTTCTAAAACCGTAAAACCGTATCGAGTTCAAATTTATACCAAAGTCGTTTGATCCAATCATAAATTTTGTTAAACCTACCAATACAATCTATTTAAAATTGTAGAAATATAAAAAGTTACATTTTATAGAAATACAACCAATCATTTGTCAATGCCATCTATTGCAATAATGCCCTTTTTTTGCCTATGTATAGTTGACTCATAAAAAAAATCCAAAAACGTGGACAAGGGGTGAAACTTTAAAGCAAATATAAATGTTTTATTCAGGCAGTTTAAGGGGTCAAGAACTTTTTTCTTTAAGAACTATCATAATTTGTTAATTCAGCAATTAATTAAGATTGTAAGCAGGTGAACTACGAACCTATTTTGTGTTAAAGGATAAAATGTTGGTGTTCTTCCAACACAAAATATGTCCGTAGTTAACCCACTTACATTCATAAGTACCCACAATGCTAGACCCACATTTATTAAACTCATTGACAGCTAGCTACTCCCCCTTGTAAATGTTATGTAAATTTCTCTCCTATCCACAACTTCTGTGACAGTGACAGGCCTACATCCGCCTGCATTGCAGGAGGCCTGTCTGTCTGTCGGACAAATGTTTGTACGATCTGTAGATATTTATTCCAGTTGTTTTCTATACTAATATTATAAAGAGGAAAGATTTGATTGTTTGTTTGTTTGTTTGTTTGTTTGAATTGAATAGGCTCCGAAACTACTGGACCGAGTTAAAAAATTCTTTCACCATTAGAATCCTTAATTTTCCGTGATGAACATAGGCTATATAATATTAGGTCCTTACATATGAAATTGGCGTTTTGTATGGGAGGAACAAAAAGTCGAATATTTTTTAATATAATATATTTAATAATCAAAGTATGAACCATTATTTTCTATGCACTTTTGCCATCTTATAGGTAGTTCATTGATCCCTTTACTAAAAAAAACCAGTCGGACGGGAATCAATAAAATCTTTGAAGGCGATTTGGACTGCCCCATCGGAGTTGAATTTTTTCCCTTGCAAGAAGTTATCCAAATTTCGAAAAAATGGTAATCTGTTGGAGCAAGGTCCGGGGAGTACGGAGGATGTCTTAGCCTTTCCAATTGAAGCTCTTCTAATTTAGTAGCCGTCTGTTGCGCAGTGTGTGGTCTAGCGTTGTCGTGAAGCAGCAGTGGCGTGGAGCGATTGACCAGCCTAGGTTGTTTAGCCGCTAGCTTTTCCATCATGGTTTGCAATTGCTGACAATAGACATCAGCCGTAATAGTCTGGCCAGATTTGAGAAAACTGTAATGAACAATACCGGCACTAGTCCACCAAACGCTTACAAGTAACTTTTTTGGGGTTAATTTTCGCTTGGGGCAGGATTTGGCTGGCTGGCCAGGATCCAACCATTGCGCTGAGCGCTTCCGATTATCGTAAAGAACCCATTTTTCATCACAGGTAACAGATACAGGTAATGATTCGGTTTAAAATACCTTCATTATTGTGCCGGTTTAGTAATGTAACGCAGCAGTCGACGCGCGTTTGCCGGTTTGCTTCAGTCAATTCGTGAGGTACCCACCTTTCAAGCTTTTTAATCTTCCCAATTTGCTTCAAGTGAATTAAAACAGTTTTATCACTAACACCGCAGCCTGCAGCTAACTCGGACGTGGTTTGCGATGGATCCGCTTCCACAATAGCCTTCAACTCTTCATTATCAACTTGAGTCTCAGGCCGTCCACGGGGCTTGTTCTGCAAGTCGAAATTTCCAGAACGAAAACGTTGGAACCGAAAACGAACTGTGTTTTCTTTTGCAACACGACCGCCATACACATCATTCACCCTTCGAGTTGTTTCCGCAGCACTAGTGCCACGGCGGAACTCGTACTCGTAAATAATGCGATATTTTAAGTTTTCCATTTTGTAAAATGAGTGACGCAAACAGAAAAAAACAGAAGAAAAAAAACAAATGAATGACGATCATCGAAGCACAAATACATGAGTCTATAGCTGTACAAATTTGAATTTGGAATTCCTTACCAAAGAGGAGAAATTTGTGATTAAAGTGGCCAGTACGAAAAACGCCAATTTCATATGTAAGGACCTAATATTTTCAAAAAAGTTAGGGATCCGCATGAAAAATTCAATAATTGAACCGTGGGCTGTATATTCAACCTCTTTTTCTATTATGGCGCGTCAGAATAGAAAAAGAGGTTGTATAGCGCACGGTGCTTGCATTTTCTCTACGGCCAGTGTCAGTTTTGGAATGTCGAGTCAATGTCAAAAACCCCAATGCTGTTAAAAAAAGTAAAGATCCGTATGAAAACTGTGAAACCCATCGTTTTAGTGTGTATAATTTCTGAAATTTTTGTTTAATACCCGTGCGAAGCCGGGGCGGGCCGCTAGTCTATGTATAAAAGAATATCTCTGTATTTAATTGTATTGTGTTAAGTATATTAGTATAACATGCCCATAACACAAGCTCTGCTTGACTGCGGGCAAGAGGATGTGTGGATTGTCCAGCATGTTTATTTATTTATTATTTATAGATGGTGATCTTGGAGGGTATGCTGATGCCAGAAAGGCGTACATGAAGCAGAAGCATCGTATGATTTGGGAGCGTCGCCATGGAAATCTCTCAGACCAGACTGGATAGAAAAAATTCAGAAAGTTAAATGATTTCTGATTAGGTAGATTTATGGTTGATCGTTACTATTGCAATAAATTCTCAAAATTATATTTTCTTTTATTATTCACGCATGATAATTATTTAGAGTTCCAAACCCTTATGGTTATGCTCTGTCTGTTTTGTTTTCAATCTATAATACATCATTATATACCACAGCTTTGGATATTATATGGTACGCCTGTAGTTTAAGAAATAGTATTTAAAATTACTTTAAGCTTTTACAAGAAAAATATGGAGAAATGTAGATGACTATTTGAAAGTTTGAAAGCAATTTCATTGAATGGGAAATCAAATGAAAGGTATTAATTAATATGTACATTTCAAAACAGTTTTGAAAATTTCAAAAAGTATTGAAACTATTAATATGATAATATCATTATTATATATTATATAATTACATATAGTTTCAATGATATAATATGTATTTTATACAAATTGAAAGTACCTTAAAATGATATGTGCCTTCTGCATGATGAAAACTCCGATGTAATGGCACCGTGTCACTGTTACATTATAGGTTATTGTTTAGTTTGATCTCCAAAGTAACTAATACCTGTAGCTGTTAATAAAGGTCTATAGTATTTGTATACCTACGTAATTGACAGTTAGAAAGGACGGATCTTGTTGTTTGGTGCAATCAATAGCTTATCAAAAGTTACTGAAATAATTCTCAGCATCTAACTGAAACTAGCAAGTATTCCATAATATCCTCTGAGCATGAGAATGCCTAAAATGGTCTAGTCTAGCATAAGGGTATGATTTTGAAAAACAATGGTATTATTGAAAAATAACATTTATTTTCGGACACTACATTCATTTTCATGCAATACTGACAAGATACAACTTCCATACATATGATTGAAAGAACTACAACAAGAATTAAATGATCACAGAATTACGAAGATGTAGAAAATAATAATAATACTAATCTTAGCCATCTTCACTTACTGTACTTTCTTTGCAAAGATACTTACTTCTATCTTATAGTAATAAAATTATTGGTCACATATAAGTAAAATAACTTAAAAAAATCTTAAATGTATCTGCTACAGTCTTAAAGAATCCGATTTTAAACTTAACTATTCTTGTTACATTCAGTGGACAATGTGTATGCTAATATTGAATATTATATATGCTTTCATAATTAACAAGAGAGGGGTAACTTATAATGGTCAAAATATAAAATCAATAAAGGAGTATTCTAAATAAGATGATACGAATGTGATCACCATTCTGAATAAATGCTGACTGGCAGTGTTTATAAAATATAAAAACAATGCAATCAAACAATTCAACACATAAAATATGCAAGGGCCTGCTTACAATTTTACGATTAAATAATTATTATAATTTTGATAATAGTACGTACATACATACATAAACAAAAACAACTAGAGTTCCACACAATTAAATAACGTTGATTCGTAATTATACAGTATATGCATTTTGTACCATTCCTTTAGGTATTTTATGTACAGTTCATTCATATTATTTACGAGAGTTAATAATATTGGATATGGATCAGTTGAGCTACCGATAAATATTTTGAAACAATCTGCAGTTAGCTCAATTGATTCAATTGTAAGTACTAGTTCTAATTCGTTTATATTTGTTAGTTAAAAGATCAATAGCGCGCTTATGGCATTACGTTATTGGTTCGGAAGTATCACAGCTAGAATGCCTCTTTATACTTAGCCCATGTACTTGATTAATGCAGAACCAGTTTTGAATTTCATGCTATCCAAGCACTCTAAACCAGTTTTACACCATATTAGTCGATGTTACAAAGTACATGTATTACAATCTATATATCCATCTCTTTACATTACAAACTTAACATAAGGACTTTTGTGCTTTCTTTTTACATCTATACAATTTAGTAACTATAGGTAGTAACTGGCTGTCTTTTTAAACATATTCCAGACAAGCCAATCAGATATCCTTAGGTTTATTAAATTAAGTATAACCACTCCATATGATAAATAAACAAATACAATTTATTATCCAATATTACTTCAAATGTGGAACTCTAGTTTCGATAAATTAATTAATTGCACCAGAGGCACAAGCATATTCTATCAAACAATTCCATAGTCCTTTTATTTAGATTCAACAACGATAAAAACTTTTGAGCGCGATATATGACTCAACATTTTTGTGATGACAATAATAGGGCCAATTACATTATATAATCCAGATTCCAAGAAATAGATTTTCATGTAAATCTTTTATAAAATTATGTACATAAATTCGAAAGTGTTAAAACAATTGACAAAGTAATGTCTGTACAGAATTGGATAATATTTATAATGATGAAACAAGGCCGTACCCTATGCGTTACAAAATGCGATCACATATCAAAGAATAATTTTCTTTAGACAGAAAAAAAACACGTTATGTTATTGTACTCATAAGTTAGCATTCGAGAAATGTTAAAGGTTTTTGACACAATAAAAGTATTACTATTAACCTTATGATATATCTAACATTGAGCCTCAAACCATTGTAATGATATGCACACCGGTAGTCATCCTAAGAATGCGTAAAAATTATCTACTTCTGAATGTATAAAATAATTACTCTAAGAGATGTTTGGGCTTGTAGATACATAAAAATCATTCTTAGAACTATATTGACAATTTGAGGTTATTCATCAGTCCTTCATCACGTTTTAAACCTAAAATAATATACATAAATATGTCAAAAAGTAAAATAAAAAAGACTAATTCGGTTTTATGAACTTCATAAACTCTTAATCAAACTTTAACATGAATGAAGAGAGACTTAAATGTATATGTAAGCACAGTAAGGTTAATAAAAGTAATATCTTGTTATGCTTAGATAAATCAAGAAGAGGCCGTTTGCAACATTGATGTACTCTGATCATTCATCACCAAAATTCTAGATAAACATTTAAATTTAACTCTAACACAATAACATTTAACGAATGCATTGAAAACCTTAATCTAATCAAAACACACAAAAATATACACGATCTAAAACATTATTGTTACATACATCACAATATTTAGGACACTTTTAGTCTAAAATTCGTTGCGACCCTGGGTGTAATCCTTAGATGGTTTTGGTCGGCATAAAACACACTCACGCAATATAAATATTTGTTAGGGGAATGCTTCTTTGTGGCACAGGTGGGGTAGTTACAGTGCACCGAACTGCGCCGCCAGACGCGTACGACCTATGACAACAAACAAAATTAAACTTTCAAGGAGACGACCGATGTCTGCGGCGCCTTGGGACAATGTTTAGTTCATCTAGTACCCATAATACAGCTCTGCTTATCTTGGGGCTAGATGTTGCTGTCCGTTGTTGATTGTCCATTATTTATTAAAAAAATAATGTGGTTGTATATATAAAGGAGATTATTGAAGATTATAAAGGAAACACACCGGGGGGGCGGGCAGCAGCGCCCTCTGCAGAACAACTCCACCGAACTGCGATCCCAACCTGCATGCCCAGGGTGGGGATTATGGGCAATAAACCGCAAATGAAAAAAAAATGCCATCTATGGTACTTATTAGGGGAGGCCTATGTCCTATTATAGGCTGATAATGATGATGATGCATATAAAAACAAGGTGCCATAGTGGACGGCACGGAGAATATAACAGCCTTATTGGCTCTTCAATCTACAGCCAGGACATAATGATACAAGAAATGTTGTAATAATATATTTCTGTACAAGCGACCCACTCCGGCTTTGCACGGGTGCAATGCTGATACAAATCTTGAATCATCTATTACAAAAACTTCATGAAAATCTGTTACCTAGTGTTAAAGATCTAAGCAAACATAGGGAGTAGGGACAAACAGACAGCGGGAAGCAACTTTTATACTATGTAGTGAATAATGAAGTAGACTTACGTTTCTCCTGTGTGAGCAAAGCACTTGGTATGGGTAAAGCGCTCGCTGGGGGAGAGCACCAAATGTTATGCTTTGGAGATTCAAAAACCCGGGAACCCTGTAAACATTAGAATTTGTTTTCAACGCTGATATACAAAATCTTTAGACATAAAAATGGTAAATATCCCATTACAAATTACTTTATGTTAAGTAAGTACCTAATGCTGTATGTAAGCTAGACCATGGCAGACTAGAGACACTAAATAGAATTAATATAAGACCTATATTATTAGTAATAAAATTCATTTATCATTATCATTTACCTTCTGGCCGGGTGGGGTATCATGCACTGAGTAGTCCTCTTGTACGATAGGGATGTCCCGAACTCGAGGGACCACGACATCGCTGCATAGCGTCCATCTTCCATTGCCGATGTCGGCGAAGATCTCGCTGTACTGACGCAGGAAATCTGACACGCCTTCTAAACCTGTAACAACATTGTTGTTAGTTTAAAAGCCGTCACCGTAGAACTCGTACTTGTAATTTTGACGGACTGTTTCTTATTTCAGAACTGTTCGTTTATTTTAACTTTCGAGCCAATGTTACTGTCTTGAGATGATCACACCACAAAATATATTCTGATAGGAAATGCAAAAGTTACTCTTGTTGCGTAAACAGATGAAGCGATATAAGGCTTATCTATACTAATATGTATTATAAAGAAGAAATATATGATTTTTTGTTTGAATTGAATAGGATCCTCAATAGACCAATGTTAAAAATTCTTTTACCATTATTCACCATTACAATGATAAACATAGGGTTTTGAAATTCTGTTAAATACCCGTGCGATAACGATAGTATCCTAATGAACAACATAAGCTACTTTTTATCCTTCAAAAACGCGGAGCGGAAACCAAAACATAAAATAGATATAAATAGATAGCATGAAACTCACCAGTCTCCGCGCCCGGGAAAACCGGCTCAAACCGGTTAGTATACTCCACGTACACCTCCATCGCTGTCATCGGCATACCCTTATCCGCGAATATCTGCGCCAGACGCCAAACAGTGCGCCAGGCCGGCATCAGAATGACTCTGGAATCTTCTATGCGTAAGATCCCTGCCGCTGCTAGCTGAGGTAAATCCGGCGAGGTTGATGTAAAGCGGCGGTAAGTTATGTTGAAGTATTCGTGCGTGGAGCCGCGCGCGACGCTTCTGTCCCCGCAGAGAGCTGCGCAGGCGCTTAGAGCGACGCCAGCTAAGCGGCCGGGCGGGATCATCATTCCGTTTTCGATGTAACCTCCCGCGGTGTAGATCAGCTCGTTTAGAGTTGAGGCGTTGAGGATGTCCGGCTGTAATGATGACTCGGTTGTAGAATACATAAAGCAAGAAATTAATTGGATAGACTAATTTAAAGTGGCATGACTCTCGCACTTCATTTTTCGATAATGAATTTCCTCCCGCACTCCAGTGACGAATAGTGAAGTTTATGCACTATTTTTACACTGACACTGGCAGGCAGAGTCGTAGTGATAAGCAAGCGGCGTCATAGTAAAAATAGAACTTGAATATATAGCAAACGGTTTATCATTGAAGTTTTAGAGTAAAGCTAAAATCCTTACCAACGGAGGTGCTCCAAACTGCCTCGCATAAGCTAAAGGTAGCGTTTGCAGCGGCACCGATCCCAGCGCCCTAAGCCGCTGAGCGAACACCGGCTTCGCGGTCCGAGCGGCCAGTTTCACGGCCCTTTCGCCATTTATTTCCGCAGAAACGGACACCGCATCAGGTATCAGCTCGAACAGGTCGATCAGTTTGACGCAGCCGTAGTGTGCGACGCGCAGTTGCCGACCGAAATGCGCGTGGTACGCGGGGACGAAGCGGGAGAATTCCATGCGGAGGTTGGGTGTGTAGCACAGGAGCTCAATTGTCTGTAATATATGCCCAGCATTATTTATTTTTATATTCATTTATTAATATGTTTTTATTTCCATTTCATCATCATCATCAGCTTATCTGCTGGACATGACTTCCATTTATAGCTATTGTCGTAGGAACCTGGATAAATACTACTCTTATACAAATAATAGCAGTACATGCTGAAAATATGTTCAAATTACACTCTGGTATTACGTTTGTATGTGGAATTCATCCGTCACCGGATCCTCACTAAATTTACCTGCTGCGAGAATTGCACTGTCCTCGCCTTCTCCTCTTCCGTAGGCGCACGACGCGGCAGCGATATCGTCCCATCAGCCGCCACCGATATAGCCTGCGGGCTCACTCGCTCCATCAACTCTGGCAGCGTACAAACGCCGTAGTCCACCGGCGTGAACATACGCCCGTACGTAGCTTGGAAGAGATGGGGTATGTCGTGCATTAGTACGGCTCGGCCGGGCTGCGTCTTCAGTAGTTTGACTAGGTCGGACGTCCAGCGGCGGGCTTGGGCGGCGCACGATATTGTTATTACTCGAGATGAGCCTGAGCCGAGTACCTGGAAGATCATTTAAGATTAGTATCTAGAGGTGTGACGGTGTTTGGTATTCACATCTGTCATTTGTTTATAGAAACAGTCGAAAGTGTCATTGCGATCTTGCATAGGTTACATCCCGAAAGGGTACATCTCTTCCCTGAAATTTTGCCTGGAAATAAGGAAATTGCTAGGGCCATCCCTAACGATTTCATTACCCTCTGGTAAAATTCCTCAGTCTCTCTCTAACTTTCACCACAAAACGCATCGGCCGCATACTTTGGATTTCTATCATAAAAACATAGTCAATCGGCATTTGGTCCTGTACCCTAATATCCAGAGGCATAGATACTTACGAGGACGGGGCTCGATCATCCAGCCCAACCTTCTTAAGTACCTGTGCATGTTACATGCGATTATGACCCTATAGAACTACGCAAGCGGACCTATTGCCAATACCAGTAGTGGTTGCTCATCGTCTGATAGATAGATAGAAAGGCGTTTACCGTGTTACTATAACCATGAATATTGCAGCCGTGAAGAAGCTTCACGTTATGGTAAGCACATCTTAAGATTTGGTATTCATGGTTACGACACCAAGTGTTAAAATGTGCAGAGATGTGTGTAAAGGCTGTCCGTAAGGTAGACTAAAATAATCGGGACTCAACCACACTTCAAATAGCAAATGAATTCTTCACTTACAACAATAGTGTTGCCCAAAGCTGATAGGAGATCGGGTAGCTTCGTGAAACCATAGTCGGCGACCCGGCATTGGCGGCCGAAGTGATGGTGAAATGCGGGGATTAGTCTACAACAAGAAATTCAATAATATATCTGAAAATACTAAAGAGCTTCCAGAAACTTCAACATGACTACTTTCTATTTATCTGTATATCATCCAGTATCATCAAAATGGCTGAAAATTATGGAATATGTAAATTTTCTTTAACTACCTTAATAAAACGAGCAAGGAAATTAACAAAATAAAGGCATATAGTACCAAAATGATTTGTAATCTGAGAATATTTTCAACATGGTTTGCTATTATTGTTGCAGGAACCTAGATAAATACTATTCTAATACAAATAATAGCTGTACATTGTGAAAATATGCTCAAATAACAAAGCATTTTGGTACTACGTTTGTATGTGAAACTCACACGTCGCCGGAGCCTTAAGAACTTCTAGAAACTTCTGGAGTGTGACCATTTTCTATTACTCAAACAAGAACTTCTAGAAAATTCTGTATACGTCTATTCTATAACTCACTTGCTAAAAGGTATGGAACACTTTGGTGCGGTACGTAGGAGATCAATGAGCTCTCGCTCAAACAAAGCCAGCATCGGTTCTAAGGCAGGCGCGGTGCGGGGCCGGTCGCTGTGGCCGCTTGACCGCGAACTTTCACCTGCAAATAATAAATAATAGTAAATACATAATGCTGGTCAATCCACACAGCATTACCTAAGAACAAGCTAAGCAGAGCTTGTGTTATGGGTACTAATGATTAGTAATTAACGGGTATTTATCGCGTTTCTTCTTCCTCCTAGCGGCATGCAAAGAAGTTTGAACGATTGGTAGCTCGTTGTAAAAAAGTACAGAATAATAAGGTACAGTCGCCGACACAATTTCCTAAAACTGTTATTAATTTAACTGATACTCAACTTGATGACGACACAATAAACATTCTTGAAAAAGGTCTTAATTTTGCTCTTACGCCAAAACGCATTCCGTATGAGGATATTGTCAGCAGCGTCGAGGAGACTATTGTTCGCAATAAAATACCTACAAATGACGCGGAAACGCTGAGACAAGATGTTTCAATTATATTGCGAAAATGTCGACTCCCGAAACCCAACATAACTGCGGGTGAGCGTCAAGCTCTTGAAAATCTCAGAAAAAACCCTGAGATACTGGTACTTAAAGCTGATAAAGGAAACGCCACCGTACTTATGAACACTCAAGATTATGACGCTAAAATACGGAAATTGCTAAGTGACAAGAAGGTATATAAGCCAGTTACCTACAATCCCACGGCAAGAGTGACCAAACGGGTACGAGCACTTATACACGAACATAAGGACCTTTTCACTGAGGATATCTTCGAACGTCTATACAGACCAGCCATTGTGCAGTCACCAAAGCTATATGGCCTGCCCAAGATACATAAAGAAGAAGTACCACTACGACCAATAGTAAGTCAAATAGACTCACCGACTTATAATCTAGCCAAATTCGTAGCTGGGGTTCTTCAGCCACTTACGGGAAAGACGTCGTCCTTTGTGAAGGATTCGCGCCATTTTGTAAGCCTCATCCGTGACATAACGTTGGAACCTGGTGATTTATTGGTGAGCTTTGATGTTGAATCTCTGTTCACTAATGTTCCACTTGCTGATTGTCTAGATGTTGTGAGACAGAGATTAAGTGAGGATGGCCTTCCTGAACAACACCTATTACTTTTAAAGAACTGTCTCGATGGCAATTTCTTTTTGTACCAGGGGCAACATTACCTTCAGATAGACGGTGTAGCAATGGGTAGTCCTGTAGCACCTGTACTTGCCAATATCTGGATGGAACATTTTGAATCAAAGATAGATCTAGCAGCTTTTGGTATAAAATTGTGGAAGAGATACGTCGACGATGTGTTCTGTATAATGACCGGAAACAACCAGGAAGTGGCTCAGCTGACAGAGTATCTGAACTCCTTACACCCTAAGATCAGGTTTACGCACGAAATAGAGGAGAACAGATCGTTGGCCTTCCTCGACTTAAAAGTGACGGTGAAATCCGACGGGACCTTAGGACACACTGTGTACAGAAAACCAACACACACGGACAGATATCTTAACGCTGCGTCACACCACCATCCGTCACATCTGGAGTCAGTAGTATCTTCTCTAGTAAACAGAGCTCATGACCTCTGTGACCCTGAACACCTAACAAGTGAATTAGAACATGTTCAGGTGGTTCTGAAACGAAATGGCTACAAGACTAGTATCAGATGGCAACCCAATCATAGGCGCAAAGAAAAACATGTTGAAGTGACCAGACAGCCGGTGTTTTTGCCTTATGTGAAAGGGGTGACGGACAAAATTGGAAACCTTCTTAAAAAGTTTTCAATCAAGTCGGTTTACACTCCACTTACTAAGATGGCGAAGACATTACGAACGCCGAAAGATGTAGTACCCTTGCAAGTTCCTGGAGTCTACAAGATCGATTGCAGCTGCGGTCGTGCCTACATCGGCCAGACTAAACGCACGGTAGCGGAACGTGTTAAGGAACATATAGCAGCGGTCAAAAATCGACAAGTAATCAAGTCGGCAATAGCTGAGCACATAGTAGACTCAGGACCCAATCACTGGATTGAATTACACAAACCGCAAGTCATCTGTAATGAAAGGCATTATTACAAGAGAATGGTTCGGGAAGCGATTGAAATTAAGAAATATCCTAATTTCAATCGTGAAGACGGTTTCAGACTCTCTGCCTCATGGAATCCAAGTGTTAGCTAAGTGCACTCGTCGCAGACCGGCTTCTCAGCGCGTCATGGACACTGTTAGTGTAGTGTGTCGTCCGAGTGTGTGTACGTGTGAGTAACGCTAGTATATAAAAGGCGGCGGCAGCTCCAATACTCCAGTCATCTCGTGACCACGACAGAGTGCAAACCTGTTGAAACGTCGAGAAAAGAAGAAGAAGAAAGGAGGAAGAAGAAACGCGATAAATACCCGTTAATTACTAATCATTATGTGTTCAGATCGCGTAAGTTTCAAAACATTATGGGTACCAGATGACTGATATACATCAATATTTTAAATAGATTTTTTTTTATTATATATAGCAGACTAGAACATCCTGAAGAAATAATAATGTCCAGTGCCCAACAATCCACACAGCATCATCTAGCCAAGGAATAATAATAATTATTATTTATTTATTATTAATAAACTGGCTGTGCCTAATACTAGGCTTCATAAGAATTATGTAAAGGGCAATCAATGTACACGGTTCTACAACAAAACTCCAAGTGAGTTGCAAAAATTATCTATAAATTCAAAGGGATTGTCGAAACTTTCTTTGCAAATAGGCTTACATATCAGATTATCTAGACGACAAAACAGTTTAGGACAAGTTTTCCTCCAACTCGAAAACTAACAATCTAACAAGGTAAAGGTTTCGTGTTCGCTTTTGTACCTTTACCTTAAAAAGATTCAAGTGAACAATTAATCAAAGTGATCACTTTATTAATTTGTGTTTTCTGACGTGTCCAAGAGTCCTGTAAGGTCTAAAGGAAATAAAGCACTTTGCTTTTAATTTTGATGATTTTATCCTTGGTCTCGAGTACGGGCGAACTGCGAACCAGCAGTTCCAAACGATTATTTATTCAAAAGATAGCATTCCACTTGTCAATATAATTTAAAATGACTTACTCTGACTACAAAACGAAGGCGGTGAGTCGGGCCCCTCGGTCCGCCAAGTGAGATGCCGGGAAGGGCTGTCTTTGATTTCGAGTGAGGGCGCACTGCGAAGCAGCAATTCCAGAGGCACGCCGCGGCGGGGGTCCGGGAAAAGCGGGGGGAAGGTCGCTTCGTAGCATTCCATGAAACTGTTGACATTATTTTAGGTTTAATGATTTAGTCTTAAAAAAAACACAGTCACATTATTCTCAAAAAAGACAGTCACTTAAATGAGAAGAGTTAGCTTAGTATAAACAATAAGACATAGTAAAAAGAATAGAATCAAAACTCGTTGTTCGATCTGCAGAATAATCTTTTAAAGGGCAATACA
Organism: Eupithecia pulchellata; assembly: GCA_963931895.1. Taxonomy (NCBI): domain Eukaryota; kingdom Metazoa; phylum Arthropoda; class Insecta; order Lepidoptera; family Geometridae; genus Eupithecia; species Eupithecia pulchellata. The sequence continues at coordinate 8,302,246 of OZ007529.1, forward strand.
TGGACATGTAACAAAAATTTCGATGTAGGAACCTAGATAAATACTATTCTAATACAAATAGGTAATAGCAGTACATGGTGAAAATATGCTCAATAAACAAACTTAACATCTTAAAAGTATACACTATTGTGCTATAGAAATAAGTTACATTAAGGCTTCCATATGTTTTAGGCTTCGTACCATCCGTGCTATTTATAAAACTGTATTACGGCAAGATAGAGCTCAATACCTCACCATGCTGAGCACGCATGAAGCTGCTAAATACAAATGGTATACCCGTTACAAATACAAAATTATTTATTTCCAACAAATGTTTACATTTATCATACATGAACATAGACTTAGGAGCTAACTTTAATAAGTAGGTATGACATGAATATCTCACCTTAACAACGGCAAGAGTCCTCCATGATTCTCCAACAGTACGTTTGCATGCTGCGCCAACACAGCAACCTCCATATACACCGGCTGCAGTATCCTACTGCCGTCTTCTTGTACCATGCTGAGTGATGCATGGATGTGGCACTTCCATGGAGCTTCCTCCATCTCAGCGGTTGTGACTGGGGTTAGGTCAACTAGTTGAACCATGCGACCGAAACCTGGGTGTATGAAAAGAGACAGAAATTATATTAAATGCAGTAGGCATTTCTTTTGTGGTCTAACAGGATCTTAATGTTTTCAATGTTTTTTATTATATTTTGATTTATATTTGAACATTAGGTAATCATAAATAATGTGTTTTAACCTTAGTAACTACTGTGATTGGTTTAGTAAAAATCGTGTTGGTTACTGTATTTAATAAATAATGTTGGACAATCTACACCGCATCACCTAGCTCCATGCTAAGCAGAGCTTGTATGGGCACTAGATGACTGATATGTACATTATACAATAGATTATATACATAGATATTTTTAACTATACATAGAAAACGACCAGAAAACCCTGAACAAATATCTGCAGATGGTACAAACATTTATCCCGAGGCGGGAATCGAGCCCGTCTGGGCCTTTGCCCACCACGCCACAGAGGTCGTCAAATAAATAGCGTACCTTCATGAATAACGACAGTATCCTTCACTTTGGCAATATCCGAGGTAGTGAGGGCGCAGCAATGCCGGCTGGCGTAGGCGTCGCGTAGGCGCAACAACGGTAGCGCATGTCCCTTGTGGTCTAACAGGATCGCGCGGAGACGGGCGCGTAAGACGTCTAGGTTCGGAGCGGGGGAAGGACGTCCAAGTGACAGCTCGAGCCTGCGACCTGTCAAATGGAACCTACGTTTAAATTTGAACCAAAGAGTTTGCATGCTAGCATAATTTAAAATAAATATATAGGCTGGGTGCCCTAGGTTCTAGCTGGGTCAACGCGGTTTCACCCTCGTAACTCCCGATCCTGTGGGATTTTCGGGATAAAATGGCCCATAGTTATTCCAGCCATAAACTATCTGTGTAGTGTGTACCAAGTTTCATCAAAATTAAGTAGTTTTTGCGTGAAAGAGTAACAAACATCCATATTCATCATATTTACCAACTTTTGCGTTTATTTGATCGTAAAACACTTTACACTTGGAACAGTTGAACTTGATGAAATGTGTGCTGTAGTGGATCACGATCGATAGCTGACGTACCGATGGAATTATTTATGTGCTTTCATCGATCTCTATTTGCGTGGTAATTTTAAGCAGAGTAGAGCTAGGTTGCTCCTGATGAGTAAGTAGTTTTTTTTCTGAAGGGTAGTTTAATAACGTGAGTCATGTTACCTGTCCACTGGTGGTCCAGCCTCCGCTTGTGGACGCGCGCTATAGCCAGCCGCGCGTCGTGTTCCGACCGCAGCACTACAGAAGCGAGCGGCCCGTCGCTAGCCGTCCACACAGACACACGGACCACTGGCACATATTGAGATAGCAGCTTTGTTAGCATTTCCTGTGGAAAAGAGGTTTCTTATTTATTTTAGGAACTTACACATGTGGTGAGTTAAGTTGGTGAGGCAGTAGGCTTGTACGGCGCCTAATAAAATAATAAAATGCTGGAATAATTTCTAATATTCAAGTATATTATGGTGCCTAACACATGACATGTGATGGGATAAGTCACCTGTAAGGCAGTAGGCTCGTACGGCTGCTAATAAAATAATAAAATGCAGGAATAATTTCTAACATTCAAGTATATTATGGTGCCTAACACATGGCATGTGATGTGATAAGTCACCTGTAAGGCAGCAGGCTCGTACGGCTGCTAATAAATAAATAAAATGCTGGAATAATTTCTAATATTCAAGTATATTATGGTGCCTAACACATGACATGTGATGTGATAAGTCACCTGTAAGGCAGCAGGCTCGTACGGCTGCTAATAAATAAATAAAATGCTGGAATAATTTCTAATATTCAAGTATATTATGGTGCCTAACACATGACATGTGTTGTGATAAGTCACCTGTAAGGCAGCAGCCTCGTACGGCTGCTAATAAATAAATAAAATGCTGGAATAATTTCAAATATTCTAGTAGGTATATAATGGTTCCTAACACATGACATATGATGGGATAAGTCACCTGTAAGGCAGCAGGCTCGTACGGCGGCAGATTGGCGACAGTCAGCTCCGCGCTGCAGTCGTCAGCCTCGCTCTGTTCGCTGACGCTGGATGAGTTCCATGGCGAGGCGGCGCGGAGGCGGCTCTCGTCGCCGCTGATGCTAGATGAGCAGCCCGATCGATCTAAATTCACAGAGCCTGCGGAATTCATTCAGTACCATCCATAACTATTTATACCGTATAAAATTTCAAGATTTAGTATTACTTTAGAATGCTCTTGAAATATACATGTTTTCAATGGACATGGCATCTTAGATTTTCATACATTTTTTTTAACCACAGCAGCCTAAACTTAGCGAAATAAAATTTAAAAATAAATCTTTGTACTTTCAACCTGTCTCGAAAACTACTGGTCCTAGTTACCAAAACATTTCAAACGGTGATCAGGAAAGCTTCTGTTTTGTATATGTATTTCAAAAATAAAAAAAAATTTGAAGTTGTGGGCACAACGTCCAAATATTTGAAGAAAGGTACAATTTTTCCAAATTTCCAAAACATTGATATTTTCCAAAAGAGTGTTCGGAAAATATCAACAAAAAAATTAAGTATCTGATTGGTCTTGACCTGCCGCATAAGCACCTTCAAAGTTATCCACTCAGTATGGGACACTCTGTATATTGCTGGCATTATTGTATGTAGTTGTACCAGCTCTGTTCGCAATAGGTCTCTGTAGAGTCAAGTGCCTCGCTAAGCTAGCATGATAATGATGATGATAGTCACTCACCATGGGTGCCCCTAATCTTCCTCGGCTTGGGCGCCGGCGGCGGGCAGAAGTCAAGCGGCGGCGGAGTGCACGTCGGTAGCTGCTGAAGCGCCAGCGCCCATTCCTTAGCGGCGCTGTTCTCTACCGGGGCCGGTTCCTGATCGACACATCACCAGTTACTATATGACAACTTGAGATCTTGATACATCTTCCATCTTCACTTTCCATCAGGTGAGATCGTGGTCAGTTTATTTATGACTAGCGCGGGTATTTAACAAAAAAATAATTGTTTTTATAGCCTATGTTCATCAAGGAAAATTTAGGATACTAATAAAGAAATAATTTTTCAAATCGATATAGAAAAGTTGATGTACACTCGTAAAAATATCAGTAAGTTCACTAAAATAGTGATATATGTAATTTAAATACTAGATAAGAATAAAATTCCTGTGCCTAATTCTAGACTACACAAAATTAATGTAAGTATTATCTTTAAAGGTATACGCTTCGCTTCTACAACAAAACTGCAAGTGAGTGCTGTTTGCACTCACTTGCAGTCTGATATACATAATACAATACATCAAACCATAAAGGTAGACCGAACAGTGACGCAAAAAAGAATGTCCCGCCCACCCCGGGAGTACCTGACAAAAGCCTATGTATGTTAACCACACGTTTCTGGCCGCGACTTCGCACGCTTTGTTTCTATTGAACAAAAAGTTAAAAAAAGGTCCAGTTCAGACCTAAAACTGTAAAATTTCAGACCAATCCGTTTGTTGGTTTTGGCGTGAAAACTCATGCTGTCACCCAAGCTTTCGCCTTTTTGATTGATATTTTCTTTATTTCAAACAACTAATAACCCAAATTATAACTAGTATTTACAATGAAACAATAATTTAGTAAAATAGAGGGAAAGGCTAAATTTTTTCTGACTCTAGGATTGGCCCTGTGGTGCCTTGCCGTGTGGTGCCGGCATAGAATTTCACCACCCCAACTCTTCCCGTGAGTGTCGTAAGAGGCGACTAAGGGAAACACGTCGAGGGCGGGCTCTGCAGAACAACTCCACCAAACTGCGATCCCCAACCTGTGGTGGATTATGGGCAGTAATCCCCAAATGATAAATAAAGCCATCTGTGGCGCTCATTACGGCGAGGCCTATGTCCAGCAGTGGACCTATGGGGACTGATGATGATGATGATGATGAATATTGGCCCTGTTGGAATAAGGACTAACCTGTTGTGTTTGAGGTGTGGAAGGCGGCCGCTGTGGTATCGTAGGCGGAGCGGTGTTGTACCCCTCATCGCTTGAGTACGTCGGAGGCTGCACGCCTCGTATATACCGAGTGTGTATCTTACGTCCAAATACATCTTCACCGTCCATACGTTTCAGAGCCCTATAATTTGACATTGAAGTTTAAAATTAAAAAGGTTGAGTATGGTCTACTAGTACACTAGTTACTGACTAGACGAGTCTGAGGTGTGTAAAAGAATGTGAAAGTCTTATACCATCGGCTTTGCGAGCGTTTTTACGGGATCAAAATCACCTATGTCCTTCCTGCAATATCTACCTATATTGTGTATGTATATACTGCTAAACGATATAATATCCTTAAATGAAATAATATAGTCAAATTTCATTTAGATGCGTTCAGCAGAGTTGTATGGGACAAGGGACAAGTGTATTTTATTTATTTTTATTACACGAAACAAATTTGCTAAACTAATAATAAATACAACACAAAAATTCTAAGAAAATACGAACTGGCTTGAGACGTATCCTAAGCACACAATAAATAATTCGACCTGTCTACGCAATTTATGAAATAATACAAACAACAAAGCAAAGAACAACAGAAAAGAAAATACGTTTACATTTGCTTAACCCTCATAAATGTAACTGCGTAGAATCAAGGCAAGAAACAGGTCATTCATATTGAACCGTTCGTTTACATACCTACTACTAAAAACTTGATGAAAAATATATTTCCTTCAATGATCATTCATCTATCATACATAATGAAAATATTATATTGTTGATGATAATTGATCCATCATCAAAATAACTATGTTAGGTATTCACAAGCCCCTTTATTATCTACATGCAGGCGTTTCAGCCTTCTTTTCAATACAAATACCAAAAACAGTTATATTAATGAATTACAAGATAATGTATGTTCAAATGTTTTAGTTGAATACGAGTAGTCCCCCGTAATTAAGCGGATGATTAAGCAAAAGTCAAAGCATTCCTCACTTTCACAATATGAAAAACAATAAAGGACGTAATAAGTTGTGTATGAATATTTAAAGGAATGTTTAAAAATTATATCTGATTACGAAAAAAACAACCTCTTCACTATAAAATATTATCAATCAACATATTGTGTTATAAAAAACCCAATAACGAAAAACATTCCTGAAATTCAAACCGAAATATTCAAGTTGAAATTCATAACCGTCATCACTATGACTCATTCAAGACCCATAAAAAAAAATCTTCTTGGCACCAAATAAAGTCAAATATTTAACCATTTTCTTATTTCTCGGCAGTATAATAAATAACTTTCTATTTATATCAGTTTAAAAATCGATGAAAGCATTTCATGAGTTGTACCAATTTGGTAAGGTAAAATCATTATGGCGCGAAAATTGGTGAACTGTTCCACTAACACCGACAACGGAAACAAAATGAATCAGCTTATTTTATTAGATATTGAGCTAAACAACTTGATTTATAAAGCTGTTCAAGAAACAGATGATTGTCGACATGTTCCTATCCTGTTCACGGGTACAAAATTAGACAAGAAAATGTTGATGATGAATCAAAATTAAATATTACTCATCTTTCTACGTCTATTAAATTTAGATACTGCAGTAAATCTTAGAAGTTTGGGTTGGTAATAAGCGCGAACTATGCTTACTTATAAAAATGCTAATTTGTGTGTTGCGATAACCTGAATTTTACAGTCTGGATGCTAATATGTTCAAAATAGGCAGAGAAAAACGTTACTACTTTATGGCATGAGAATCCGAATAGAGATAAACTAACGGAAAAGTAAGCAACGTATAATACGGAGGAACAATCCAGCAAAGCAATTATAGTACGACACTAGTAAATCTTACCTTGATAATAACATTTTGAACTATGCCCAAAACCATGAATTGTTTGAAGAATTTTCACAGTATGTTGTAAAAACCGTTACACTTTGGATTAAATAAAAATCACTGTGTTCTTGCTTGTGCCTGGATGTGTAATGAATGATCATATGAATTTGGACTATGAATCTAGACGAAAATATTGACCAAAATGAGGGTAGTTCGTTGCAAAAGGACAATAGAATCGTTCATTTCATTCAGTTCAATAAACTTTTCGCGCCCTAATTAACTCCCGTGATGGTTCGTGTTCCGGTTTCTTTTCTAAGCAAACAAAACTTCTTTACCTACCTTACGTAAACGAATCTTCGATTACATTTTTAAACATCAAATTGAAAGACGGAGAAGTATAGTTTTTGCAACAAAACAAAGTTCACGGATGCGCACGTTGGTTGCGCAGGAAAACCAATGATTTCAAGAACTAAGTTCACACATGATTTACTTTGATATAATCAATTGGGAACGTTAAAAAAATACAATACACAAAATAACGCACAAAAGTATGCAAATAACGATTTTTACATTGATTTAGCACCAATGTAATAAAGTAGAACGTTTGGATATTTAACACAAGTTAACAGATGTTAACTTCTTTCCCTGTGCTAGATCTACTCAGCAGTAATACGGCTGAACACATCTTAACGAAATTTGGCAAGAAAAAGTAACACACACATTGTGTTACTTTCACATACGCTTCTGCTCGCGGCAAGTAGGACAAGATAGGAGGTGGTATTGTCAAGTAAATAATAATTACAACAGGCCAAGCAAGAGTATGTAGTACATACCACATACTATGTACCTATGTACGTACATGGTACACTTGTCTTACTTCGGGGTCCCTCGAGTTGTCTCGCTCGGCTATAGATCAAGTGATGCAACGAGTGTGGACGTTTCCTTTCGTTGAGAGGACAATGCATTCGAGACATTCAATTGTTTTCGTACACAAGAACTGAATGCTATTACAATTAGTCGATAAGGCAAAAAACTTAGTACGCTCGAAAGAGTAAATTGGGTAAAACGTAATTTAAGATCTTCTGTGTAACACAATCAGCAAATAAATACATGGTTTCAATTATTTCACATCTGGACGAAAATGCACTGCCGACATGGTTTGCACATTAGCCAGACCTCATCATTATCATCCGCAACCCTATTTCATCTCCTTATCAATATGGGTACCTATCAACACTTAATGAAACTTCTTTTACTTAGCTCCAGTTTCATAGGTATATTTTTAATTGTGAAAACTGAGCTGGTATCATCAGGATAATATTGAAAGATAAGTAATTATGTAGTTATATTAATAGTAATATAATGAGTAAAATAACTTACCGAGCAGCATGGATCGGTGTAGGAAACCGTATAGTAGCAATGCTAGATGCGACCTTCTGGACCTTGCCTCCACAATTATCTGCTAGCCTTTTCAACCGCCACCTGATTTTTTCGTGTGGCTGGTTATACGGTAAATTCCATACCACCAATATGCATGTAAGGTCGTCTTCGTCATTTGAAGGGAAGAAAGACTGTTGAAGAGAAAGTTTTTTAGATCTTGGTTGATTTAGATTTAGGTAGGTAAAAAATACTGCATACATGCATTAATTGTTTACGTTTGTAAATATATTGTGATTAACTAAATACCGATGTATAAACATAAGTATTATATGACCTTGTTTAATGTTTACAGAAGGTTGATTATGTGAGCATTCACGATTTGGGTCAGTCTTATCAGCTTAACAAAACAAAGACGCATTTATTACTTCTTTGTAATGGTGTTTATTTTAAAAAATAACTGTTTCATTATCTCAAGTCGTAGGTATATACAAGATTTTTCCCGCGGAATCGTCCGCTAATTACATTTCAAAGATCATAAGTTCGAGAGATCATTTTAATTAAGGAGTAGGTATAGGTAGTATATTTAATAATCCTGTAAATCCATTGCATGGCAAAGACTCCCTTTCTTTGATTTATTGATACTAACACTAACTATATATAATATACCTACAATATTGATTCAGTCTATGACGTCGTAGTTAAATTTCTTTTTTCTCGGGTAATTTCAAAACGCAATACAATTTCTTTTGCAGCGTAGCGTACAATAGCTCTGTTTCTTGTTTACAAAGATTGCTATATCAATCTTAAACACTTGTGTATTGCTGACGTAGTAGTATAAAGGCCTGATTAGGAAAATATACCTATTAGGTTCGACGATTATATTGATACGAAAAATCGATTATCAAGACTTTCAATATATGAATGATTTATATATTTATGTCAAGCACCAATATACAATTTTCATAGTAGACTCAAGAATGTCGCGTATTGTAAAGCTAATCTGCAGTCATTGCACAAACAAAGGGTGCTTAAATTTTCAAGTTGTGCAATTGGAATTAAAGAACTTAGGGCGAAGAATTTCGTATCTGCAGTCTCTTGCACAAACAAAGGGTGCTTAAAATTTCAAGTTATGCATTTAGTTTCAAGTTATAATTGAAGCAGCAAAGTCTGTGATGATGTGATAGGTATACCTTTCCATTCCTTGGTAGGGAGGCCGTCAGCTGATTAAAACAGTAATGCGAAGATGCACACGCAATTAAGGCAGATGATGTATTCTCTTTATGCACCAAGATAACTTCCATATTTTTCCTAATGAATAAACATAAGTTTTAGAATATAAACAAAAGCGTCAAAGTACAAGCTAAAAACAGAAATTTATTAGCGAACAAACTCATAAAAATTTATTGCTGAGCATTGAGGAACAGAAGGGCAAGTATACACAGTTTATGCGTTTAGTAAATAGCAGAGTGTTAGGTACTTAGGAAGGATATTGAATTAATAAAAAAAAAATCATGTGATTTGATTACCTATGTCTAAAGTCGCTGAGGTCAGCGGCAAAGTTGATATCTCCTGAGATCAGTAGTAATGCAGCGGGGGTACTGTGCAGTTCACTAAACCTCCTCATGCATTGTCTCAATTTCTCATCAGCTGCATTCTTTTGAGTCCCACATACATGTATCAGGCTTATCTGTAAACAGATACTTAGTATTATTGTTTTTGCTTTAGCACTTACCTAGTGTTTACATACAAGTAGAATGATTGCAATAAAAAATTGTTTGTGTAGGTATGCATAACAGTATCTATAAAAACAAATATATTTATATCTTATCTATTTTTTAGTATCTCACAATGTCATTGTTGTTTTATTTATCTAACTATAACTACTGAAAAAGTTTAATATTTAGATCAGGTAAAAAATGTTTTTGTTTAACTCTTTTTTATTTTTTGCATGTTAACAATAGATGAACATTTAGACGTAAAATAATGGCAAAGGCGAGCTTAACCCTAAAAGAGTTCTCTTCCATCAAACCTTATTGGGAGAGAGAGATAAGGTAATAAATATGGGTATGTGTGTATAAAAGGGTATAAATAATTTAATTAAGTCTCTGTAGGTGTGGGTAACCACAGAAATTTGACATGTTTTGAGGTTTAGAATTAACAAAATGATCAGGGAAACAAATATTGTGATATGAATTAATAAAATGTTATAAGTAATGTAATGGATTTTCTTACTTGAGCATCATTTAGTTCTTGTAGCCTGAAGGCAACTTCCTTTCTAACATCGCACACAACCACAAAGTCAGCCTCCCTGCGTCCATTCAGAAATTTGGCACGGATAGCTGCAACTACATCTATAGCGGAACATCCTCGAGGTATCTACAAACATACAATAACACATAACAAGGTATTCATGCAGGTATGTATAAGGTAAATGACTTATATGGGCAACAAAACCACAGACAGACTTGAAATCTGGGCAGTAAAGGTACAACATTCATTTATCCATTTATTTTTATATATAAAAAGTATTAAGACATCTCACAAAGTTCTGTGTTCTATTTACCTGTATAAATTTACTACCTGTGGAACCTTTATCCACTGAGAGAAGGTTTTAACTTGAATACAATAATATCTGATCATGTTAATGGCAATTACTAAGAAGTGCATTCAGATATTATTCAAGCATCTATTGAATCTGTATATTACTAAGTCAAGGTGAAAACCTTGTTTTTTTTAAATTAAATGAAGTTTACCTGGCAATTCTCTATGTCCCAAAATATGCCAATAGGCACACTGCTCGGCTTTATCTTGTGGTGCCGAAACCTTGATCTGACTCTTGGCCTTTCATGAGTAACTCCCTCATCATTGGTACCTGCGTCATCTGATGATTCAGCTTCAACATCTGACACAAATATGCAATATAGGAATTGGTAGGTATATCCAATCTTTGTCATGTTATTTATTTATACTTAATTATTTTACAAGTGGACTTACAACTAAACCTATGAGTTTTGTGTGGAAATCTATATCTATACTAATATTATAAAGAGGAAAGATTTGATTGTTTGTATGTTTGTTTGTTTGAATTGAATAGGCTCCGAAATTACTGGATCGATTCGAAAAATTCTTTCACCATTAGAATCCAAAATTTTCCGTGATGAACATAGGCTATATAATATTTTCAAAAAAGTTAGGGATCCACATGGAAAATTCAATAATTAAACCGTGCGCTATATATTCAACCTCTTTTTCTATTATGGCGCGGAGTCATAATAGAAAAGAGGTTGAATATAGTCTAACGAACGGTGCTTGCTTTTTCTCTACGGCCAGTGTCAGTTATAGAGTGTAGTGTCAATGTCAAAAACCCCAATGCTGTTATAAAAGTAAGAGATCCGTATGAAAACTGTGAAACCCATCGTGTTAGCGTGTATAATTTCTGAAATTTTTGTTTAATACCCGTGCGAAGCCCGGGCGGACCGCTAGTTGAAAATAAATGTAATTAACTAATTAGCCATAAGCACCTTTTCCTGAATATTGTTAAAATAAATAAATTCTTTTTTCAGTTGACATTTGACCAATTGGTACGAAATTCTACAGAATTCTATTATATCCAAATACGTTATGGCTGTCAAATTTCAGCTGATTACCAAAACATTTCCTGTAGGTACATAATCAACTTGTCGTATTTTAGTACCTACAAAAAAGTAACGGCTCGATTTACTCTCGTGTATTATTCAGGTCAACCTTCGCGTGAGATGCTAGTAAACTTAGAACTCGAGTGAGTTGATAACGAACAAAAATGCAAATATTTACCTGTTATCCACATCCGAGGAGGAAGTGGTATTTTCATTGCAGGACTGGAAACAGTAGGGGCAAGACCTTGAGCTGAATGACTTCTAGTTCCCCTACAGTGCGTCTCCTCAAAATTGCCGAAATTTCTCGTCAAACTCATGGTTATAATTGTTATCGAATAATAGAAAAAGAAAGTAGTCCAACATATGTTGGAGAAAAAACAAAGGATAATGGGCTAACAGTGATATGAACCACTGCGCGTCACAGTAACTTAAACGTTTATCTTAACTAATCTTAACATAAAAAGCTTAAATCTCATGAGATTAGCGTCAAAGCAATACAATTTACATTACAAAATGTAAAAATAACTCAACGACACAACTACGCCATATTTGCACTTGCACGCACGCACACACAAACAAATAATCAAGAAATGAAAAGAACGAACAGTTAGAGATAATAAAGGAATCAATCAAATACATTCAACGACTCATTCCCGTGAGCTCATTCCCGACCAATTCCCGACAAAATGTCCTTCACAGATAAGAAGAAATCATTATCTATGATATCAAATAAATTATCTGCGTACAGACTACACTACTTGCATTTTTTTTTTTTTTTCAAAAAGACATTTCGTTCAACAATCATTGTCAAAAGTGCGTTGAACTCATTTCATCTCATTCACTCATTCATTCGTTTCGTTCGTTCGTTGCTGTCGTGCGTGAGTTTGCAAAATAGTGAATAGAAAATTTTATTTTACTTTTTTACAAATCCCCTGCATTATTTTATTGAGTGTAAGTGTTTCATGTATTATTTAAATTCCTCATATTCATTTCATTCCACTTGGCTTACTGGTTTTATTTTCTAGAACAATGACGACAAATGGAGATATCGGTTCCATGGATTCCAGTGGCAAACTTGTAAAAATGGAAGTAAGTACAGGATTTTCTGATTGTATTCTTCTACAGAATGAATTTCTTATAATACCCAACATAACCAAATTACAGAAATGAGTAATAGTGTTAAAAATAACACTCTTTGTACCACTCCAATCTCACTAGTCAAAGCCTTCATGTCTGATTGCATTCTGTTCCAGGTAGACTACAGCACTACATGTGATGACAAGATTCCGATATGGAAGTCATGGGCATCTGAAGGGAAGGTTCAAGAGGCTATTGATCAGGCGCTGGCACTTGAGAAACAAACCAGAACTGTGAGTATCTATGAAATCCAACTCCTTTTGTTGCCTTGCTGTGAGTCGTCCGACTTACAGTAATGTCTAATGAAATTTGTCTTATTTGCCTATGAATTGAATGAAAATGAGTATAGGTACTAGATACCAATGTAAAGTTTTAATTGAGGTCTCATTCTTTTTCAGGGTGCTGACATGGTTTCAACATCCAGAATTTTAGTAGCCATTGTCCAAATGTGCTATGAGGCTAAGAATTGGGCCGCTTTGAATGATCATATTGTTCTGCTGTCTAAAAGAAGGTAACTAGTTTTTTCTTTAATCATTCTATCTCTGTGCACTAACTGTATGAAACAAAGACAAACTCAGTCACTCCTGAATAATAGCTTTCTGTAAGTTAAATAATTATTTACTAGTACCAGAGATTACCTGCTTTTTATAAACCTTTATAATTGAGTACCGTATATTGTAGAACATTTAATTTATTTTCAATGACAAACACATGCTATTTTCCGTCATCAAAGAAACTATTATAAACAGGTGATTATTATTTCAAGCAAGAAACAGAAACCAATCAATTTAGACAAGGATATTGTGATATTTCATGTTATTTTGTAACAGCCCTCTTAATATTTTTTACATAATACATAATCAAAGATCTGTTTCACTTTCAGATCTCAACTCAAACAAGCTGTTGTCAAAATGGTGCAAGAATGCTGCACCTACGTGGACAAAACCCCCGATAAAGAAACAAAAATTAAACTCATTGAGACCTTGAGAACTATCACTGAGGGAAAGATCTATGTTGAAGTAGAACGAGCTAGACTGACTCATATCCTGGCCAAGATAAGGGAGGAAGAAAACAATGTTGCTGAAGCAGCAAAGATTATCCAAGAGTTGCAAGTCGAGACGTATGGTTCCATGGATAAGCGAGAGAAAGTTGAACTGATCTTAGAACAAATGAGATTATGCCTAGCCATCAAAGACTATGTCCGTACTCAGATTATTTCCAAGAAGATCAATACGAAGTTCTTTGAGGAAGAAGATACAAAGGTAAGATTTGACCTTATCTTAAACCATCTTACTTACTTAAACAATCATCTGTAAAGACCTTTAAAAAAAGTAAAGTTGTCGACATTATTAATTTTTTGCACAGTACTAATAATTTACACAGCATCATTTAGCAGAGCAAAGCTTGTGTTTTAAGACATTTTAGGGTTAACTGAAATACAGAAAAAAAAAACTTTTTTATAATACATGGAAAACAGCTGACCTGAAAATATATCTCTTTAAATTATCTCATAAATTGATGTTTCTTTCTTTCTATAAATAGTACAAATATTTGTATCACAGCAGGAATCAGACAAAATACCTTTTGCAATACAAGGTTAAAATTTAGGTTACTGAATCCTTCTTTTCATACTGATGGAAACCTTATTGTCATATCTCATGTTTCATTATATTACAGGAGCTAAAAGAAAAGTTCTACCGTCTAATGATAGCCGTTGACCAGCACAACGGTGCATACCTCTCCGTCTGCCGTCATTTCCGGGCACTAGGGACTACTCAAGACGCGGGCATAGATGCACTAGTCGGCAGTGTAGTGTTTCTGATCCTCGCGCCTTACGACAATGAACAATCAGATCTGACACATCGAGTTAATGAGGATAAGGATCTGGAGAAGCTGCCAGAATACAAGTAAGTTTGAATATATATCTGTATAAATATATTTATCTGTGTACTCGTAAATTATTATGTATATCAGTTATCTAGTACCCAATAACCCTTTGTTACTCTCGGTCTACGATAGGGTACCAAAAAAACACATACACTCAAAAAGCTTCACTGTACAAATGTACGAAGAGCCAAGTGATAGCTCAAATATACACGAGGTAAGAATATACACAGATGGCTCTAAAATGAAAACAGGAACTGGGGCAGGAACGTTCTCGGAAGACCTCAACATCCACAAAACAGCAGCGCTGGGTGCCCACAACTCCATCTTCCAGGCGGAATGTGTAGGTATTATCCAGGCTATGAATGCAGTGCTGGAAAGGAAGATCACTGAACAAAACATCAGGATCCTCTCGGACAGCGCCGCGGTACTACAGGCCCTGAACAAGAGAGAACACAACTCAGGACTTACCATACAGTGCCACCACCTGCTGGAAAAGGTAAGTAAGTCCAATAGAGTCACACTGCAATGGATCAAAGGACATAGCGGATCCAGAGGTAATGACGAAGCTGACGCACTGGCGAGGAGAGGCTCAGAGTGGCAACCAACAGGACCTGAGCCAATAATTCCCCTACCATTTAGTCAAGTCCGCTCATGGATCCGTCAACATACAGCTAAACAACATCAAGAGTACTGGGCAAGTATTACGGATTGTAGGCAGTCAAAGGAGGCCTTCCCGGTTTTAAATCCGAGATTCTCCCGCAAACTCCTCAATCTGAAGCGTAATAAACTCCGGCTAATTGTCGGGGTGATCACAGGACACTGCATGCTTAATAAACACCTATTTAAACTGGGTATCACGGACAGCCCTCTATGCAGAGGGTGCATGAATGCTGAGGAGACGGCGGCGCATGTGCTTGTAGAGTGCGATAGCGTAGCTTCTCAAAGATTGCAATACCTCGGGAGACCGAGAACATCTAGGGAGGCATGCACCGGCGTCAGCGAGCTGCTGGCTTTCCTGGAGGATATCGGGTGGTTAAAGTAGCAGACCCCACCCGTCACGCAAAAAGGGCCCACCTGTGGCCTAGTTGCGGAAACCAGTCCAGAAACAAGTATCTAGTACCCATAAAACAAGCTTTGCTTAACTTGGGGCTAGATAATGCTGTGTGAATTGTCCAGCATTAAGTAGCAATGAATTTGAACGCCCCGAATGTTGTGCGTTGGTCAATAGTGCTCCGTAGGACGTTGCATATGAGAGTCTAGTTGGATGATTCTTGTCAACGCCGCTTTTAGGGTTTCGAGAATGTATTCGAAACCCCTATGGTCTCTCCCTGTTTGTCAATTTTATCTTTTATATGCACAGCAAAATAACTGAGCTACCTATTAACTACAAATTTAAAATAATAAATAGTTTCGTAGAGAAATTAAATATAAAAAAATGTTTAGTACAAGTTGTACGCAACTCGTAATGTAGCAACCCATAATCCGAGCGCACTCAGACAGACGACGTGGGTTGCCTTGCGAGTATGATTTCATAGTCATGGAATGGAGAAGTATTTGCAATAATAATAATAATGAGTGGTAAATTTTGAAAAACAACAATACTGTCACGAAACGACACGGCCGATCGAATTTTTCAAAATTTTGCCCAAGATTAGTTTCTCCAGTACTTTTAGAACACTTGTGTTAAATTAATGACGAAGCAACAAAAAATATCTATCTATGTACTCGTTTATTATTATAATCAGTTATCTAGTACCCATAATACAAGCTCTGCTTAGATTGGGGCTAGATAATGCTGATAATGAGTTGTCCAGCATTATTATTTTAATTTAAATTTCACAGACAGTTACTCGCACTGTTCATAAACCCCGAGATCATCCGATGGAACAACCTGTGCTCGACGTACGAGAAGATACTTCGCGGCACTCCTTACTTCAACCCCAGCGAGGAGAAAGGCGTGGAACGCTGGAACGATCTGAAGAACAGAGTAGTGGAACATGTGAGTTGAATCCAGTCTGCGTACCACTTTTTTTTACCAAAACAGCCCCTTTTAGCACGGCGATTGTTCTTCTTTTAATTTATACTCTTGCATCTGGTAAAACCTTTATTAACAAAGAAAATAATGATTAAATAACCAAATTAGAAGTAGTATTTACAAATTGAAACAATTGAGCTAAATCCTGGTTGTTCCAAACAAACTATAAGTAGCTCAACTGATCCATATCAATACCAGTTGGAACTGTACCCAAGATGCTGGCTGCATTGCCTCGCTGTATGGCAATGCTGATGCGCTGCGCCAGATACTGACCAGCTCTCGGGTCACACGTCGCTTCGACCAGACGCTCAGACAATTTATGCATCTGGTTTGATACAATTCTCGCAATACCAGTTTCAATTGTTTGCGTTTTTTTTTTAAACTTTATGAAAAGTAGCAATATTTAATGGGCGTAATCTATTAGCTCGTTAAATATCAAAGCTCCTTTAGTCCCAATCTTCGTGTCTACAGATTCGCATCAGTATTTGTTAGAAAGAAGGAGAGTCTTCATCATTAATTTCATTTAATCAAAATAAGCGTGGATTCTTGCTACATTATATCCATACTTTACTTAAGCTTATATAACTAAAACTTTTTCAAATTAACTTATAATATAATTAATAATAAACTTATAATATAATTAACATATGTTGTTGTTTCAGAACATCCGTATAATGTCGATGTACTACACAAGGATAACACTGAAGCGTATGAGTGAACTTCTGGGTCTAACTGAGACGGAGACAGAGGATGCTCTCAGCGCTCTCGTTGTAAGCTCAGTCGTGCGCGCTAAGATTGACCGGCCGGCGGGCGTTGTACACTTCAGGTAAGACAATATCATCAGCCGATACTAGAAAGATACTGATACTAGGAAGTCTCCGATTCTTGTCTCTGTTCTGTAAGTTTAGGTTAGGTTATGGCAGGCCCGGATTAAGGGATCCAGGACCCCTAGGCACTTGGTATTTGAGGGCCCCCCTACCCGACAAAATTTCTTTATACACCAAGCGCCCCCACCTCCCCCGAGCCGATCAAGTACCTACTTACTATTAGTATAGTCAGTGAATAATCAGAATAATCATTATATTACAGACAGGGCCGTAGCCAGAAATACTATTCGGGTCGAGCCTTAAACCCGCCCGAGACAATATGCAACATCTTCATATATGTACTAATGCTAGTTATGATAGTACCCGGAGTGGTTTTCAATTAAGCACTTTAACCATGAGTAACGGCGAGCAGAGCGAGTTGCCAATTTTTTCTGATTTATCCGATGTTTTGTAAAAGTATGCAAAAGTGTGACAATAGATATGACAGCTAGCCCCGAATATTATGAAAACTGCGGTGGTCATTTTGGAGATTGGTATGCCAGAAACAAAGAAAAAAATGTGAGAAGCACAAAAAAATAATAACTCCGAGCGTCACATTTTCGGGTAACAAAAAAGTTACAATATAGGTAACACAATACAATATAAATGTCGTCAAGTAGAGTGAGACACATATTTTTTAAATTTGTTAGACATGCTATGAATAGACAAGAAAGGAAAGCTTTAGCTTTCCTTTCTTGTTTTGACAATTTGGTTTTTTGAAGATTAACAAAATAACTCCTACTACAGAAAGAATGGCGAGCGAAGCGAACCGCCAAATTTTTGACTTATTTTCGGCAGGCTGATAAAAATTACCAAAAGACCAGGCACAGAATGAACGGCGAGCGAAGCGAGTCGCAATTTTTTTTAAGCGACTTTTCGGATGTTCTGTAAACTAGAATCAAGAGTGACAAAAGATTATGATTAGCGAACCCTGAAACTTTTAGAGCCTTTGCTTAATTTTGGAGTTTGGTGAAGTAAGCAAGGTAAAAAGACAAAACATGTTTTTTTTATTACTTTTTCGGATGGTCTCGTGGTAGTATAGGTAATAAAAAATAAAACAGTGAGCGGAATGAGCGCCGATATTTTGTTGTGTTTGCGGCCGCTGAAAATGGTTGAGAAATTGTGACATTTTCGCAAGGTTGTTAAAAAGCTTAGAATAATTGAGAATTAACGGCGAGCGGAGCGAGCCGCGAAATTTTTTGTGATATTTTCGGTCGTTACCAAATAGTTTAGAAAAGTATGTTATAAATAAAGACATAACAGTAAACGGAGGGAGCAATTCAATTACGGAAAAACAAGAAACTAGGTCTATTGATTTACAAAATTAAAAGTAATGTCGTGATCTACCTGCCTAGAATCGGCCGTAAATGAATGCGATGCGTGTACCCAGCGCATTTACATAAAATGTTGAGACGAATTTTGACGAAAAAAGTTTGAGTTTTCAAGAGAAAATAATTTAAAGAAATATTTAAGTGCGACGTGCTTACATACAATACAATGTATGTAGATACACAATAGGAATCGCATGGCACGGAGCGCCAAACTGAACACATATTACCTACGTCGTTTCTTGCCTACTTTTTATTATTTAGAAAAACAAATGTTAATTTTTCGGGCAAGCCTGACTTCAGGGGTATGAATGTTCCGCCATGAGGGCCCCTAGGCTTGCCGGGCCCCTAGGCCCGGGCCTTGTGGGCCTAGGGGCTAATCCGGGCCTGGGTTATGGCCTATGTCTAGTATCAATAGCTGATAATAGACATAGGATTCCTTCCCCTGAGCTACAAACGGAAAAATTAATGTACGGAAGCCTCCGATTGTCTCTGTTCCTTGAAGTTTAGGTTAGGTTATGGCCTATGTCTAGTATCAATAGCTGATAATAGACATAGGATTCCTTCCCCTGAGCTACAAACGGAAAAATTAATGTACGGAAGCCTCCGATTGTCTCTGTTCCTTGAAGTTTAGGTTAGGTTATGGCCTATGTCTAGTATCATCAGCTGATACTAGACATAGGCTTCCGTCCCCTAAGCTACAACCGGAAAAAATATGGGAGTCTCAGATTCTTGTCTCTGTTCCTTGAAGTTTAGGTTAGGTTAGGTTATGGCCTATGTCTAGTGTCATCAGCTGATACTAGACAATGCTTTCTTCCCCTGAGCTACAACCGGAAAAAAATATGTCGTACGGAAGTCTCCGATTCTTGTCTCTGTTTCTCGAAGTTTAGGTTAGGTTAGGTTATGGCCTATGTCTAGTATCATCAGCTGATACTAGACATAGGCTTCCTTCCCCTGAGCTACAACCGGAAAAAATAATGTCGTACGGAAGTCTCCGATACTTGTCTCTGTTCCTCGAAGTTTAGGTTAGGTTGTGGCCTATGTTTAGTAAAATCAGCTGATACTAGACATAGGCTTCCCTGAGATAGAACCGGAAAAAATACTGTCGTAAGGAAGTCTCTGATTCTTGTCTCTGTTCCTTGAAGTTTAGGTTTGGTTATGGCCTACGACTAGTATCATCAGCTGATACTAGACATAGGCTTTCTTCCTCTGAGCTACAACCGGAAAAAATAATGTCGTACGGAAGTCTCCGATTCTTGTCTCTGTTCCTCGAAGTTTAGGTTAATTGGCACTACCTATTCCTATCACTGCTAATGAGCGCTAATGCTGTAAGCAGTCTCTGGCGACACGGATGAATTTCCCAAATATAATACCAACGATATACCAAAATTATTTGTAATTTGAAAATATTTTCACCATGATCTGCTATTATTTGTATTAAAATTGTATTTATCTAGGTTTCTACCACAATTTTATTTTCTCAATAATTTGCTTTTTTTTTCAAAGAAAACACATTTTCCTATTATTTGTGTAGATAGGTACCTACGCTTTTTGAAAATGTTTATTTCCACATGGTCGGAGTTGCAACTGCGGCTTAAAAAGATAACGATACGATACGCTTACGATTACTTAGATTGTAGTACACAGCTGCCATGGTGTCATAGAATTTACACCGACTCCCCTCGGGTATTTTAAGGGGCGACTAAGGGGTGTGACGCTTAAGCCACCGATTCGTCGTCGACACAGGCCGAAGCAGTGGATTTGTGTCGGCACATTTAAGACCAATACAAACCGAAATAAAAAATATACTTGAATACCTTGCTCCTGAAAACCTGAGCCTATCCCGTAAGTTTAGAGGACCTCTGTGGCGCGGAGGGCGAAGGTCCCCCTGCGACGCAGGAGGTTGCGGGTGCGATTCCCGCCTCGGGACAAATATTTGTACGATGTGTAGATGTTTGTTCTAGGGTGTACTGGTCGTATTTTTATGTATATCAATTAATGTAATATAATGTATAAAAAGAACTATATCCTTAATATTATTGTATAATAATATATCAGTCATCTAGCACCCATTAACACAAGCTCTGCTTAGCTGATGTTTAGATGATGCTCTGTGGATTGTCCAGCATTATTTATTATTTATTACAATTTACATTAATATACAATTTGAGACATAGATATAAACATAGACACAATAGATTAGTTTTAAAAGTACTTGTTTTGTTCCAGCCTAAACATGGATGCGTCAGATCGACTCAACGAATGGTCAGCGAACCTCAACACCCTGATGCAACTTGTCAATAAGACAACGCATCTCATCAATAAAGAAGAATGCGTCCACAAACATTTGCATGCTAAAGTTGAAGCCTAACTTAACCTAGTTTAATGTAACGCCAGCTTAACATTTTCTTGTAAAATAGTTATTCCAACTAAAGTATTTAATGTTCGGTTAAAATAATTGACCTGAATTAATGATTTCTTTTATCAAGCTGGTTCTTTAATAAATAATTCCATAAGTTTATTATTTTTCTTTTTAAACCTTAAACGATGTCGATAGAAGACAATAGTCGATGAGCCTCAAAATCCATATAAATAGTATTTAAAAAAAAAAAACAAATAGTAATCAATAGAAGACTAATCAATATAAAAATTCGATACCGCTCCATATAGGTACTAAAATAGTATAAAAAAAATCATTAGAAGACTAATCAATATAAAAATTCGATACCGCTAGCCATTATACATATAATCTTTCGAAATAAATTAATAAAAATTGTAGGTATGTTAAAATTAGTATATCCGACTGAAGTTTTCATTGCAAACTCGCACCAAAAGTCAATGTTTTACGGTCTATTTTATCAATTCAATATGCAATAAGTATGGCTATCATTATCTACTATAATAATTAGCTATCTTATAGCAAGTAGGTACTGCAACTGTTGATAAGATATTGTAAATGTATAACTAAATCCGTTAGTCGTCTGGTTACCGGCCTAGTAACTGGAACTTGTAGCCGATATAATCAAAATGTTGACCTTAATAGTATCTCTATTGATTCCACTGTTTTTAGTGTTTGTATTTAGGCTTATTAATAAACCGTACAAACCGCCAATTTTCGGAGTTTATCAGCAGAAAAATAAGTATTATTGGTTTAAATATGTGTTCATGATAGTGGTACTAGCTTTGAGAAAGGTAAGATTACCATTTTATAAGTTACGTAAGAGATTGAAGTTCATAAAAATACCTTTTTATGAACTTCAAGCTTTTTTATTTTTTAATTGTATAAATAGCTGACGCAGGTAACGTACGAAAAAGCAAGCGTTTCAATAAAAAAGATCACCTCTCTAGTGCATTGTTTTTTCGAATAAATAAAAACTACATAGCTGATTTACGTAGCCAGTACGCATATAAGAAACACTGCGTCAGCTATGCAAGCTAAGCCAAAACTACGTAAGCTTAGATTCGGTCCGCAACCCTCATTAAGTACCTATTAAGTAAGTCATGAAGGAATAAATGAGTCATTATCATTACATTAAGTCAGACATGATAACGCCCGCCGTTATCATGTCTTCATGTCAGGGGTGTTGAGAATCACCGGGCTACTTCAGGCTACCAGGATGCGACGAGCTGAAGGCAGGACGCTACAGTTTCATTAGGGTAGGCCTATGTTCAGCAGTGGACTATCATGGGCTGATGATGAACCATCATTAAGGATATGGAACCAGACAAATCATATCCCTTATCACAAGCTCTGGGTAGCTTGGGGCTAGATGATGTGTGAGTTGTCCAGCAATATTTATTTGACGACCTTTTTGGCGCTGTGGGCGATGGTCCACCTGCGACGCAGGAGGTTGCGGGTTCGATTCCCGCCTCGGGACAAATATTTGTACGATCTGCAGATTTGTTCAGGGTGTTCTGGTCGTTTTTCTATGTATAATAAAAAATATCTATCTATGTAATCTATTATATTATGTATATCAGTCAATTAGTACCCATAACACAAGCTCTGCTTAGCTTGGTACTAGATAATGCCGTGTATTGTCCAGCATTATTTATTTATTTGTCTACGTTCAAGATATATTTGATTCCAGTGGAAGACCAAAGGCAGACGAGCCTACGCCGTGGATTCTGGGAAGAGCGGTGACGGCACCATTCACGTACACGATGAAGATGCTGCGCTAGAAAAGAAGTACGATTTCGGAAAATTCTCTAATGTAAGTGAATGAGAGTAGTAAAATCTATTTTATACTTTGAAAAAAGGGTTTATACGGGGTCCATGAAGTTATTTTTGTAACAGTCGAAAATTTCAAAAATTTGGTTTTATGTCTGTGTAAAGTAATAATTTGTGTTACACACACATTATCTACACGGTTATATTATTGAAGTTTTCATCCGAATTTCTAACATTTTTGAAAATATTTTGAAACCTCTATCCGTCACAGGGATAGGTAATATAAGATAGGGAATAGAAGTGACTAATAAATAGGGGAAAATCAATTAATTAAGTAGAAAGATTCAGAAAAAAATGCTTCACCGGCTAGTGATTCAAAAACTGGCACTTGTTGGTTAGAATGTGCATAACACAATAGGTGGGCCTCTTTCATTTCGTTATATATAGCTTATATTATTAAGTACCTAGGGAAGTAGGTATATTTAATAACTACATAGTAGGTACCTATAACACAAGCTCTGTGTAGCTTGGAACTAGAGCTGTGAATTGTCCAGGATTATTATTATTGTAAAGATTATTATCTATTATTGCAGTATTCTGTATAGACAGCTCTGTCGGAAGAGGCGTATTATCCCTAAGATAAACTAGGCACATGCCTAGGGGCGCGCACGATCAAGTAGAGATAATTTATTTTACATTTGCGAGAGTTTGTGCTTCAGTTAGGCATCTTCTTTTTAATGAAAATTAAATGAATGCGATCATATTGTGCCCGTTCGTACAGTCATCCTACTACCTATTATAAAATGAGGTTATTTCCCTTTTTTTTTCCGAAATTGGTAAAAAAAATCTTTTTATAGAGGCGCCTCTGAGGTGCTTGCCTTGCCTAGAGCGATCTACACATTTAATCCGCCCCTGTCTGTAAGTAACATAATATTTGTGTTATCAGGGAGTGGACGCAGTTTACTTCAATGGTCTATCAAGGGAAGGCACTGCAGTCGTTTGTGGACTAGCACGGAGAGCGAATCAAGCTGTAGATGCCTTTATGTATGTTAAGGTAAGACCAGGTATTATTGTGAACATATTTCAGTGGAAAACTGAAACCAACGCCGGATTAAGAGGTCTTATATTCTTCAATAGTTATAGAAATGAATAATAATGTAAAACGTTAACTAACTGAATTAGTACTAGTATTTACAATTGAGCTAACTACAGAATGTTGCAAACAAACTACGGGTAGCTCAACTGATACCTACGTACCAAACCAGGAGGAAGCCCAAGACGCCGGCTGCATTGTCTTTCTTAGGGCAATGCTGATGCGCTGTGCCAGATACAGACCAGCTCTCGGGTCACACGTCGCTCCGACCAGACGTTCAGATAATAATGATTATTATTTTTCCACAGCTAAATGGAGAAGACCTATACCTCACACCGAGCTTGCCAGACACGAACTTGCAGCAAGTTGGCGAAGAGGTTGGCGAATACAAGGTCCAAGGCATCCACATTGAAAACTTTACACCTATGCGCACTTGGAAACTCGCATACAATGGGGAGATGAAGTGAGTTTTTATTAAATGTTTAGTAAACTTACGCGATCTGAACACATTAAGAGGCCTGCGACAGGAGAATTGCCCATACAAAAGTAAAACTAAAATCATTTGTAATTCGAAAATTTGTACCATAATTATGCTATTATTTGTAGTTATCTAGTTTCCTAGAAAGTCTTTTTTCTTCTAAATACTTACCTACCTAAAATATAATGTAGCTGAATCGCATTTGAGTTAGGTACAGTGCGCGTCAGAATTAAGTATCCCCCTTGTCTACAAAATATTTAGGCTACTTCTAATTCCCTCGTAAACTTGCCACAAATTTTTACATGCAAAAATTATCGCGTCGCTTAGGATCGAACCATCGCCCACCATACTGTTCGTCTCAATCTCCCGACATTACCAACTGAGCTGTTCATCTGTTGATCGATGCGCGCAAATTTAGCGATCGCCTTAATCCTAGTATTCATGCCGAATCTGACCTACAGCTACCCGTGTCTTACCATTATTTTTATTTATTTTAAGGATGCGGGTAGGGTTTCATTTGCTATTGTTTGTAGCGAACAAAGTAATTGTCACACATCTTATTTCGTTTAGTTTACTTTGTGCGTATCTCCGAGAGTTTTTATTTTTAGTGTTTTTGACGATGCATCATTTGAGTAACTTTTTAAGAACAAAAA
Source organism: Eupithecia pulchellata (assembly GCA_963931895.1). NCBI lineage: Eukaryota > Metazoa > Arthropoda > Insecta > Lepidoptera > Geometridae > Eupithecia > Eupithecia pulchellata. Next base: position 8,327,303 of record OZ007529.1, read on the forward strand.
TTGCTGTTCTTTATGACCAGAGAGTCAGCAAGAAAGAAATTGCACGACAACTTGGCATTACAGTAAGTGTAAATTTCTGATTTAGATATTTTTTGTTGGAACAGCTTCGTGACAAAACATTTACTTAATATAATGCTTTTTTTAGGTGAGAACAGTAAGACTATGGGTGAAAAGATATCTGTCTACTGGTGATGTGAAATCTAATCAACCCGGCCGCATCTCAACGGTTTATACCTCACAACGCCACCGAGATATTGTGAATCATCATGCAGCTGCACCTTTTGCATCAACTCGCATCACTGCTCAGGAATACGGCATATCTCTGTCAACTGTGAGGCGACACTTGCATGAGGGGAATATCCACAATTATCGGCCAGCTAGAAAAATTGAGCTCTCAGAAGATCACCGGAGGGAAAGAATTCGTTTTGCCAATGAATACCTTAACTTTGATTAGGAGAACAATATAGTTATTTTCAGTGACGAAAAAACATTTAGATCTGACTCAGACGGTCGAAAAATACTCTGGAGGAAACCAAATGAGCGATACATGCCACAAAACATTCAGCCTGTAAGGGCAAGTGGTAGAATAACTTTAGGTAAGCTATTTAATTGGTAAAATGTTTACATTTTCGTATAGTTTGGCGTTCCTATCATAAGATAAGATAGATAATAAGATAATAATTCTTTATTCTCGAAACTTATGACTAAAACAAAATAAAACTAAAAGTTAACGGAATTGGCGGCCTTATCGCTTAAAGCGATTTCTTTCAGGCAACCAAAGCTTAAAACAGAAGATTATAGGAATTTTAATTATATTATAACATTAAAACTACACAAATTAGTTTTTGTAGTAATATAATTCTTTTTTTAGGTTATTGGGGATGGATGTCATCAATGGGACCAGGCGAATTGGTGGAAGTTTCTGGTCGCATGACTGGACAGCAATATTTAGAAGTATTGCAAGACATAATGTTGCCGTCTGTCCGTGTCGCCTATCCGGAGGGACAAATTTATTTTGTCCACGATAACTGTGCCGTGCATCGCTCAAGAATGGTAATGGAGTGGTTATCATCACAAACTGACATAACTGTCATTAAATGGCCTTCTAAAAGTCCGGACTTGAATCCAATAGAAAATATGTGGGGTCAAATGGTTCTCAATTGGGACTCCAGTGATGTAAGGTCCAAGTCTAACTTACAAAAAGAAGTTCTGAGGACCTGGGAAATAATGCGTGGTAGGGATGCTAGTTGGAATATGGTCACTCATATGAAAAGTAGATTAGAACAAATTATTTTAAACGAAGGTCATCCGATACGTTATTAGAGCATTAGGTTTTTATTGAATAATATTATGAACATTTGGCCCCACATTCCCTTTTAAAACCAATGTTAATTTACTAACGAAAGATCGAAATTGTTACTAGTTAACATGTCAGTTCTTTCGATGTAAACAAATTATTTTTAAATATATCCACTTTATGATTTAACTGTTTGTAAATATTATTTTTAATTTAAACTTTTATTTCGTTACATATGTATTCTCACTTATTATAGTCAAAATTTATTGTCTTTTGTTGTATAATAAAATAAAAATATTTTTATCATAATTTGTTTTTTTATTTCAATATCTTGCCATTAAGCTCGTAAGGAATATTATTAATCAAATTATCTTATAATGAAACATGAATGGATAACGTTTGATAAAAAAAACAACAAAAAGAACCTACGTTCAGGAGATTCGAACCCTGTCGCTCGTATAAGTATAGAAGTAATTTGTCCGTTACAGCCGCAGAGCCACAGAACTATTTAAGAGACTACTCGAAATTATGAGTTAGATTACTAAATGAAGATAAAACAAAATTAAAATTTATAAATAAACATAATTTTTTTTAAGAAACGTCACAAGGTTTTAAAGAAAATGAAAAAAAATCATAAAAAATGGGTAGTTTAGATATCCCAATCTTCAACGATTGGCGGGAGGATTTGAACCCACATACATTGAGATAGGGGGGTACTTATATGTGACGCGGACTGTACCACCATCGAGTACATATCCCGTAGAGGCGCCATACAAAAACCGCGAATCTCTGCCACCCGTCTGTGATCTAGCACTTACTTATTTAGAGAAGGAACTTGCTGGTTTAGGCTATCGATATCGATACTTCAGGTCAAGCATATCACACAATACCGATTAAGATGTAATGTTTTAGCTTGTGATATTTGAACGATTGAGTAGGTTTATTGTTAGCTATTTGAAAACTTATAAATAGGTACTTTTTTGAAATACTTTTTTTATCTAGGTTTTTTTGATTATTTTGTGTAGAATGGTCTCGTAAGAATTTTATTGTACTTTGAGGATCTATTATTACATCGGATTACATTTTTTTTCGAAGATTTCCAACACAATATTATATTGAAAGATATTTGGTAAAGCCTACAAGACGATAAAACTGGATTCCGACGAAGTAAGACACCGTCGTCGTTTCTCGAAATTTTCAAGAAAAGACATTTTATAATAACACCATATATAATACTATTGTACTCATTATTATTATTAGATAAATAGTAATTAAATTAAACAAAGTAGAATTATTACAGTGTAAAACATAAACAAATGAGCATTATTTTATTAAAAATCATGAATCGTACATATGAAACTCGCCAAAACATCGATATAAGACTCAGTTTTACCCCATCCCTTTTTATCAAATGACATTGCTTCAGCCAATGACAACAGTTGACACTTTTTATTATTCTGTGTACTTTTTGGCTGAATATTTTCATAACAATCATATCTGTCATTTCAACTCTACGGTACCACAAAAGCACAGAACACTAATATCCTAACCACAAAAGTTTTGAAGCCTTTAGACCTTTAGACGACATTCAGGTTCTGTGCACCAGAAACATATAAGACTCCTCTAAGGCTAACCCAGAGGTCCATGGTTCTTTTTTTTTGTTTTTCTCAAGAGGTCCATGAAATATTTCTATGATTTTAAATACTTATCCATACATTCGTTTATCTTTTGTTGAGTTGATTCGAAAATCTGTTGGCTAGGATGCGGGTTTAATACCCGACAATAACTTTATTTTATTAGAATAAGTCCGATTTTCAATGCTCAACTATTTTTAAACCAAATAAGTGCCCATAAACTATATATTTGTCTTTAAATTTGTGCTAATTTTCTTGCAAATAGGTCTCGTGCCAATCCTGAGAAAATAGTGAAAGTGGAAGCTGATTTGATTTGGGGCGCAATTTGGTCCCCTCTTAATTACGACTACCAGATGTCGCGTCATTGCTTAGCCAAGGATCTTGCACGCGAATGCTGGACCAGAGATTTCTTCAAGAACCAAAAGAGGTAAGTAAAAATCTAATTGCAGATAATATCAATAACTTTTTTTCTTTAGACTTCTATACTTACTGATCTATACTAATATTATAAAGAGGAAAGATTTGATTGTTTGTATGTTTGTTTGAATTGAATAGGCTCCGAAACTACTGGACCGAGTTAAAAAATTCTTTCACCATTAGAATCCTTAATTTTCCGTGATGAACATAGGCTATATAATATTTTCAAAAAAGTTAGGGATCCGCATGAAAAATTCAATAATTGAACCGTGGGCTGTATATTCAACCTCTTTTTCTATTATGGCGCGTCAGAATAGAAAAAGGAGGTTGTATAGCGCACGGTGCTTGCTTTTTCTCTACGGCCAGTGTCAGTTTTGGAATGTCGAGTCAATGTCAAAAACCCCAATGCTGTTAAAAAAAGTAAAGATCCGTATGAAAACTGTGAAACCCATCGTTTTAGTGTGTATAATTTCTGAAATTTTTGTTTAATACCCGTGCGAAGCCGGGGCGGGCCGCTAGTATTATTATAAAGAGGAAATATTTGATTGTTTGTTTGTTTGAATTGAATAGGCTCTGAAACTACTGGACTGATTTGAAAACTCCTTTTACCATTAGAATCCTAAATTTTCCGTGATGAACATAGTCTAAATCTTTTGAAAAAAGTCAGGGAACCGTATGAAAAATTCAATTTTTGTTAAATACCCGTGCGAAGCCGGGGCGGACCGCTAGTACAAAATAAGTATTTAGAAGAACTTAGAATAAGCACTTAACATCTCTGTTAATGCATATCCATCCATTCCAATATGATTAAATGTATACCAATCAAGTTTAAGAATTAAGATCTGGTGTCATCAGGAACGTGTCAGTAATGAATGATGAACAGAATCTGTAGTTCACGCAGTGTTAGTAAAAAAACGCTTGCAAACTTGTTGCCGGAAGCCAAGCTTTGCGTTATATTTCATTGCAAGTTTAAAGACCCCCTTATTCATTAATTCCATAAAAGTATTTGTGTGCAAGCTGTGTCGGCCTGTTAGAGGTAAGATAAACTTAGCTTTGCGTATTTTTTTTAATCCTAATTATACCATAGACAAAATATAATTCCTATCGTGTATTAGCTGTAGGCTACCTAACCTAATTGTAAAAATAAATAAATACGAGTAAATATGTGAAGGTCCGTATCATCTGTGTATGCCCGTATATTTTAATTTTTTCTTTCTCTTTCTTCTTTTATTGACGCAAGTCTGAGTGCGAAGTAAGACTACGTAGAACTGACAGAGACTGCTTTTAGTTAGCAGACTAAAATTAATAAGGGGTTAGATAATTGACCAAGTTATTACTTCAACAGGTTCCACCAAACTCATTACGAACAGATGGGAACGCTGAAAGGAACAATTAAAATTGACGGCAAAGAACAGGAAGTGAAAATGCCTTGTGTAAGAGATCATAGTTACGGTAAGTTTAATTACAGTAACCGCCCGTTCACACATGTCTCCGTTTTACTGTTCCGTTTTATCGTATTTACGTACCTATTTTGTTCGTCGATCTGTATACAGAATACTGTGCCATGTGTGAAGTTGCTCATACAACCACATACCTACGCCATCGACGAAAAAACTACGTACCTGATAAACGGAACAGTAAAACGGAGACATGTGTGAACCGCTGTAAGTCTAATTTCAGCATTCTGGCTCCAGCAAAACGTGCTTAAAAGAAGGAGAAAAAAAAATAAAAATGATTCTGGACAATCCGCGCGGTATATTATTATACCTATATTTATACCTACTTACTTACCTATATTACTTACATATTACTTACTTACCTATATTTATACCTACTTTATACCTATTAATCTAGGCCCAAGTTATACATAGCTTGTGTTATGGGTAGGTACGATGATATAATTATACTTTATGCAATTTTACATAGATAGATATTTTTACTATAGGTACATAGAAAAGGAACAGAACTATGGCTGCATTTGGAGCACCAAATGTAGTAAGTTTAGGTATAAATGTTTCTTTAGTAAAAACCCTTTTTACTGTATTTAATTTCAATAATATAAGAGATATTCTTAACTTTTGTTTTTACCTACCTATGTAAATATAGTTTTTTTTGTGCCTATGTACCTACACTTCGTAGGAACTGAATAATATTGTACTGATATCCCGGACGCCCTACGCGTTGCGACCTGCGTTACATCAGGTATATAAATCAGGTCACTTCTTATACTTAATCTACGAGACAACGGACATGCAATAACTCGATATTACACATTCTAATATTACTAGGTACCTATAATGTTTTATAAGTAAACAGATATTGATAATAGTACCTAAGTAATAATATAAATATGTTGAATATCTTGTTTTCAGGAAAAGAGAGGATATGGCGCAATTTTCATCGTTATGTGCTTCATTTTATTTTCCTTGACAACGGAGACTGCATGGCTGTTGGCGCAGTCTCACAACCGTTCGTCATGTCACAGTAAGTTTTACTAAATCAATAACATTAATCTCTGAAAGGGATGCTCTTACTTCTTTGATCGATAATATCTGAAATTATTGATTTGACTATTTTGACGTACCGACGTATAAACTAACTAAACTCAATTTGGAATTAATAATAAAATACTTTTGATCTATGGATCATGTTTATTAAAACATTATTAAAACTCAGCTTCATTTATGACGGAATATTTACCATGATTTGAGTTTTACAATATTTCGGCCTTTGAGATTTCGGCACATAGGCACTTAGTTTGGGATGCCAACTCTAAGGGAATATTTCCATGTGCATGACGGAAATTACTTTAAGTATCCATCCAATTCCATGTTCACGGTCCTTATAATGACCAGGTCCTTTGGGATGCGTGAGGTCGTAGCTAACAGCTCAGCATCCCTTTTAAAGAGTTCATTCTAAAGGCAGGGGCTACACATAGTGGACCTCATCCGCGTTTGCACAATATAACACACCGAAAATATGATATCCGCTAGTTGTAGACTATTGCAGTGGAAAATGAAAGGAAAAAATCCAGGTTATTGTGGTGTATGCATTATTTCAATTTTTTATAAACCATTCATATTGTGTAAGATTACTATTATGGTCTCATTGCACCATAACCTTTTCCTGTATGATTTCGCATTATAGTCACATTGCAGCGTTACACTTTGTATAAAATTCAGCATTATGGTCTCATTGCAGAATTACATTTTGTGTAAGATTTAGCATTATGGTCTCATTGCAGAATTACATTTTGTATAAAATTTTGCATTATGGTCTCATTGCAGCATTACACTTTGTATAGGTAAAATTTAGCATTATGGTCTCATTGCAGCATTACATTTTGTAAGATTTAGCATTATGGTCTCATTACAGCATTACAATCGGGTACGTGTGTCTTCAATCGAACCACGCCGAAGTATACCCTTTGAGTGGCTGCGACTTCCAACTTTACCAGCACGGCGAGAATCAGATCATGCCAAAGGACTATGCCTTCTCTTTTACTGCTGGTATGAAACGACAAACTCATTTATTTATGTATTAGCCTATGTCCAGCAGTGGACTGATGTTGGCAAATGATGGTGATGATGATTTGCTTAGGCTTTCGTGTCACACTGCAGCTATGCAGATGGTTTATCCAGATGGGTCACCTATACAAGGTGTTGTCTGAAAATCAATAGATGTAGCCCCCGTGTGAAACCATATAAAAACTACCGTAGTAGGTAAATATCGTAGTAATATAGTTGCGCCAAATTCCATACCATTTTTTCAGAACTAGCGTGGTTAGCGGTTTTATTTATTTATTTATGTATTAACAAAATCAACTGTGACGTAGTTATGTATTATAATAATTTAATATTTATAAATAATGATGATGATGACAGACAGTCCATACAGCATCATCTAGCCTAGTAAAGCTGAGCTTGTGTAATGGGTACTAGATATATAACATAGATAGATATTTTCTTATTTCATATACCAACATAGATTTACGACCAGACAACCTGAACAAATACCTGCAGATCGTACTAACATTCGTCCCGAGGACTATCCGACCTAATAACTTATTCGACGTCCGTTTCCATATTTCAGGAAGCAATACCTACACAGCTGAAGTGCAAGTACAAGACGAGGAATCATTCTTCATCGGCAAAAACAGAGAGGCGAAGTTTTACGAGAGATGGTGCGATGTAGAGGTGAATGGAATCAAAGGGAAGGCGTGCGTTGAATGGCACTACAACAATATTCAGGGTTCATAAAAATGCGATAGAATTTTCTAGACTTAATTTGCAGTGCAATATGGAAGTGCTAGAAGGGATAGCCATGAAATTATTAGGTTTATAACTTTCTTCCATATGTTTGTTCCTAAGCTGTTTCAAATATATTAATGAAATAATGTTTTTCTTATTTTGCGGATCCTATTCAACAAAGAACCTCAAGCCACATATAACAAAAGGATTGGTATATAATAAAAGGCCCAAATTGAGAGGAAATTACTATATTTAGCATAACACCTTTGTTCAACTTATGTTCTTAGTAACTTATTATCTACACTTGGACTAGGAAAACGCGTTGAAAATTCCTTGAAACTAAATCATTCCTTGTTTACAAGATATTTGCAATATCATTTTATTTTATACCTTGTGTCGACTTGGTAAATTATGTACCAACTTCATTAATGACTACATAATACAGAAAATTTTAACATAGAGAAGTACAATAATTATTTATCAGTGACATAATAATATGTAAGAATGAATAATTGTTGTATTCTTACGCGAATACACATACATAATTATTTATGCATGACATAATATGTAACGAATGAATACTTATTGTATACTTATGTATTTATGCTCTATACAGCCTGTTACCAGAGTCCAAAAGCCTTTAATTAAATTTTTTGGCATCATACAGTCGATTGACATACAATTGACCACAACTGACAATTTAATATTAAGTTTACCAATAACGTGTACAGTATAAAGTACATTTACTTATACATGTAACAGGAAGAATCATTATTGAACATCCAAAATTTTCCTCAATTATATCAGTACATAAAGTCACTAAACGATAGTACAACAGTGTAAACATTTGATTATGTACACAGATGAGTTTATATAAAAAAAGTACTGTGCGGTTTATACATCTAATGTTTGTGAATATAGTGAACAATAAAAGCCAATTAAATCTAACCAATTATTAATTTATATCAAAGTTATATTTCTGAATATTGTTATAAATTACAGCATGAATGAAAAGCCAATCAGCATTCCACAGCTAAAATTAAGTACATAAGAAATACGAATTAACTAATTAGGTACAATGTCATTACAATTAATTTTAAAAACGTCAAATTATTAATTAGGTACATTTAATGTAAACCAATATTTGTAAATTTTTAATAATTACATTATTAAACTATAACAGAAACAATCGCTTTGTATTAAAACAATTCACTTAAATATGAAAGTTAATATTTAAGATGACTGTGACCTTATTAAACAAGTTTTACAAACCTATAAATTGCATAAACGACGTTAAATTAGGTAAGTACTAATGGGGAAGGAAGCAAGGGGTGGCATAAACATTCGGCAAAAAGACAATTTGCGAGAAATAGTACAAATAAAAAAACCGAAATATTTTCAAATTGAATGTCTAAAACAAGAAGTTGGAAATACCACGCCACCAAATATACCTTCCTTGCTTCTATGAACTCACTAAGTTGTCGATTAGTTTCCTAGAATAGGGTGATACAAAATTAAAAATGAGACAGTGATTTGTGTATGAGTGGTAGAATAGGTGTATTTATAAAAAAGTTTATGGGAAAAGCCTAGCGAGGCGTTTTCATAGCATTCAGCATACCCAAGTTCCAAGGAACAATGAAATTTCAAGAAAAAAACAGGATAAGGCGAGCAAAGTATTACGTTTCATAACTGCGGGCGAAACTATGAAGTTCGAATAGCAAAGGCACTAGCATGGGATCGAAATACTTTACAAAAAGTTTTTATATGTGAGCAAATTACAGGTTCCACTATAATTACGTGCATGTGATGTGGTTAGTGATCTGCTTATAAAAAGGTTAAAAAATATGATTTTTTACTACAATGTAAGATTTCATAGGTATCGCGGTCGCCCGCAATTACAATACATACTGCTACGAGTAATACTCTGTTGGTGTTCCTTGCAACCATAGCGGGATGAGTTTCTTCAGTATCTGACAAAGATAAAGGATTAGATTTGAAACCGATTCTGTGTATTTCAGTGTAATTTGACCCATATTGCGAATCTGTGCTAACGGTTATTCAATGCTTACCTACAAACAGTTATTTTAAAACTTTTAATGAAACAATAAAAAACGTACTTATTGTCTTTTCTGACCACAGATACAAATAAATCTATATTATATAGGTGAGGGATCATAATGTTTATTTTATACCTAATGGCAACTGTAGGCTTTTTTAGGCACTGTTTTTATACTGATATTATTGCAATCGGCTGGTTCTGAAAGATGTTAATAGTTATCGCAAATTCGCAATTTGGGTGTTATGTGTTACTCTGCAGCATATTCAATAAAATATTACAATTTAGAACTTTATGGCACCTACTGTTAAAGTTCAGATTTGTATTTTCATGATTTGATTTGTGATTATACAGTATCGCCTCGCTAGTTATATTTACAAGATACCTACATACCTATACATAATAATACAAGTATATGTATGGAAGACAGGATGTACCAATATTTTAAAGTATGTTAAAAACTGAAATTCAGTATAAATATTGAACTGTTGAATTTACTGTAATACAATTGACAGTCACAAATCTGTTAGGACAACTTTTTTTTATTTCATTTTACACACAATATACACAGAATACTGAACTTGGTCTACAACAATATTAAGCACAATTATAACAATTTCAATTAATATTAATATCAAGAATACTTTGGACTTAATCTTCGGACTAAATTTTGTACATTGCAAACTAGATTGTAAGTAAAGCTTTTTTTTACAGAATTATGCTAAATATCGAAACCAGAACTTGGTTAACAACAATAGATCTTAAGCACAATAATAGTAATTTAAATTAATATCAATAATATTTGGACATAATCTTTGGACTAATACCTAATCTAGTACAATGCAAACTAGATTGTAAGTAAAGCGTTATTACAGACGGCAGTAAGCTAGACAATTTTTTTCAGTTAGTTCTTTGGGATAAATTATATTTTGATGATCACTCCCAAAGTTTTCAAAGTTCGCCACTATTTAATTGGGACTGGTTTACAACCGATATATCTCTCAGTTTTAATTAATAATACCTACTAGATTTATGAATACAATACCGGTATCTATTCGTTTAAAGTGACATGAAAACCTGCAAATAAAAATATTTAACACGAGATTGCGTAACTACAATCACTTTTACAAAATACAGGTAACTCTGTTCAAATTCCAAGGCAAAGATTATTGAAGTGACTGAACGGTCAAGTCTACAAACTATTTTTGTAGAGAACTCTTTTATTTGGTCTTCATGTCACAAGCACGCTTATATTCAATGGAATGAATTCAGACTACATCGACTAAACTATAGTTTTAAATGTTCACAACATTCACCTAAATGTTAATTGTTTAATAAGGCAGAAAGCAGTAGTGTACTGTTTTTGAAACAACACGACTAATCATATTGATTAGTCTCTGGGTACATTAAGTTAGACCCGAAAAACACTTGATACTGACGTATACTGACATAATACCATTGATTTCTACAAAACCACTGAAATGGGCACATGGTTCGCGGAATCTTGATTTTAATTATTAGGAATTTTTTATACTTAACTGTTATTTTAATTAATAATAAATATATTGAATGACTAACTAAATAAGTACATTTGGTGCGTACATGATGAACACAAAAAAACATCACAAAAATAAGCTTTTTAAAAAGCAGGTTATACAATAAATTATAACTAATGATTTGCAACAATAATTTAAATGTAAGAAAATAAATCATTCTATGATTGTAAAAATAAATTATATCAATACTGAACTTTTCTGTATTGACTAGATATGTCTTTTGTTAACACAATGAGCAAATTAAAAATTAACTACATCAATAAACACGTAACATAAATATATTTTTGCCGAAAACTATAAAATTCTTTGGCAACAAAATGACTTGTCTTTATATGCTTTAAGAAATATAGTCTCTAATAAATAATCACATTCACATAAGAAGCCTTTTCAATACACTTTTTTGTAATAAAAAGAAAAAAATACATAAAAATACCAGCAAATAAAGCATAAGTGTAATGTAAAAAAATAATAAGGTGAGTATAGATTAGCTATAGTAATAAATAAATAAAAATAAATGATTAGGCGAGTCTAGTTACCGAATGATACAAACTACCGACAAATGTTCAGTCTCCGAAAGCATTTCTATGTAACGTTACTTTCTTGCGAATGCTCGATGCTGTATTCGGCTCAAGAAATTCATCCGTGTCACCGGAGCCAGGAGAGAGCATTTATTTGTAACATTTCTAGAAAGAAACAAAAGAAAATCGCGGTCCGAGGGAACGTACGGAAAGTTTCTACTTTACGTACATTTTCCCTCGGACCGCGCACTCAACTTCCCGCCATCCTCAGTTCAGATAAATTATAAATACCAAAACACTCGTTGGATTTTAAGGTTGTAGCAAAACATCGAGCGTCGAAGTGTGGTTCGAGCAAATTTAAACAGCGAATGCTCGATATTTTATCACTAGTAAATACTCTAGTCTATACTCACCTTTACATTGAACAGTAATCTATTGCAACAGCTTCGTTACTGTTCAATTTAAACAAATAAAAAAAAACAAAACAATAATAACAAAAAAAAGCGTCAACATAAAAGCAAACAAAAGAGCGCTGATAGAATTAGCGTTCGGACAACACGAAGTATTTTTAAATCAACTAAAAATAACTCAATGCAAACAGTTTTTGGCTTTATTCCTAAAGGAAACAGTCACATGATTAAGAAAACACAAAATCAATTAGTCAACTAAACGCCAAATAAAAAAACTGGTAAAGGTTACGTAACAACTTTTTAAGACCTATTATGGTACGTTACCTCGGAAAGACCTGTAGGAATCGACCAAATATTCTGGTACAACTGAAATTTGTAATACACATCTGAGTTCAGATAGTCTATACGGTTCCGACGAAGACATTTGTATGGAATTTGTGCAAGACCTCAACTGTGCGGACATGAAAGTGCCAAAAACAAAATGGAACAGAGGATTGGAATGGTTCTGGACCTAGAGAGCGGTTAAACCGTTCATTTTAAATTTATGTTTTTAACTATGATATCACCGTTTTCTATTGAGAATTTAAAAACGATTTTTTATTTATGACTAATCATAATTCCGTTCTATGTTTTGTGTATAATTGGCCAACACGGTGAAAAGTGCGCAGACCTAATTTTTACAAAAACAACCAATCAAAATATAAAATTAAAAGATATAACAAAAATAATTGAAAGCGACAAGACATGAAATGAGCTGTGTTTAGGTAGTTTTTACGTTTAATATAAGGGATAATCTCCCCAAAAATTGGATTTATTGAATTTAAATCTTTCGAATAATGTTACGTTCAAAATATTAATATACTTTGTTGAACTAAAAATAAAATATGTAGTAGCAAAACCGGATGCAAATTTTAGACCTATCATTATTTTCTATACCATATATTAAATGGCATAGAAATATATTATATAACATCATTATATGGCTTCATGGTAACGGTAATTTTTTTCTACTATGTTCTGTAAAGCGCCTCTATCATGTTCATGGTAATACGCAAATCCCATACCAACGCACGTCTCCGTAATATCGACAAACTAACTCCGTAATATCGACAACCTAAACAAAGAGCTACCGCCTCTTGTCCGATTGGTCAATTCCTTCGCCTTCACTCCACCATCGGCAACGTATCATAATACCGGTACACCAAGATATCAAAAAGACAAGATGTAGGATGGTTACCAAAGCCCTGTATGAGTACGTGATATTATTGTAGTACGCATACCGCTGATGTGCCTGGCGCGTGGTCCAATAGAGCATGCCGTCGCTTTATACCCTCGAGGTACACTTCCCGGTTGAATAGACCAGCTGCTAACGGGACGCTGGAATCAAAAAGTTTACAATTTGAGCCATGAAGGTTTGGGAGGTTAGGATCTTTTTGCCCATCTGCCGTTACATTTGATTATTTAGACAATATCCACAGCCAATATTCTAACTCAGAAACTGCCACGCCTTCGGACAAATATTTCTTCAGCGTTCCGGTCGTTTTCTATGTATATAAAAAAAAATATCTATCTATGTACTCGTACATTATGAAGTATATCAGTTATTTAGAAAACCCATAACACAAGCTCTGCTTAGCTTGGGGCTAGATAATGCTGTGTGAATTGTCCAGTATTCATTATTTATTTATTATGAACTGGTTTAGGCGAGTAGGTATTTAAATTCCCACTTGGGAGGGTGGGATCAACCTTACAGAAGAATAAATCCAAATAATTGCGAGCACAACTCTACTAGCGGAGTCCGGGCATGTTCTCTTTTGAAGTAGGTATTTAGCTAAGATAGAAGATATTTAATACCCCACAAAAAAGGGAATCACAAACAGACATGCTTAAAGCAGAGGATGGATACGATTGATCGCGGCATTTGAAGCGGCGTCAGACTTACACTCACTCAGCCCGTGGGTGTCGTGCTTGAGAGCTATGTGAGCTACCAAACAAACCTAAAAAAAAGGCAGCACATTTCTATTGTGTATTAGACCCCAGGCATACTCCTGCCAAGCGTGGTGATTATGGCAAGAGCCCAGGCATACTCCTACCAAGCGTGGTGATTATGGCAAGAGCCCAGGCATACTCCTGCCAAGCGTGGTGATTATGGCAAGACCCCAGGCATACTCCTGCCAAACGTGGAGATTATGGCAAGACCCCAGACATACTCCTGCCAAGCGTGGTGATTATAGCAAGACCCCAGGCATACTCCTGCCAAGCGTGGTGATTATGGCAAGACCCCAGGCATACTCCTGCCAAACGTGGAGATTATGGCAAGACCCCAGGCATACTCCTGCCAAGCGTGGTGATTATAGCAAGACCCCAGGCATACTCCTGCCAAGCGTGGTGATTATGGCAAGACCCCAGGCATACTCCTGCCAAGCGTGGTGATTATGGCAAGACCCCAGGCATACTCCTGCCAAGTGTGGTGATTAGTGCAAGAGCCCAGGCATACTCCTGCCAAGCGTGGTGATTACAGAAAGACCCCAGGAATGTTTTTTGTGCTCGTGCAGTGTGCTGATGTAAAACCCTAAGTATTGACGGTCGGTGATGCTCCGTTTTCTAGTTGATTGTTTGTAAAAACCTGAGACACTTGGACATAGGAACCCCTCCTACTAGCTTAAGTCAGACACTCGGATTTTTTAATTTTTTTGAAACATTCCGTAATGTATTAAATTGGAAATCGTTTAGTAAGAACGGTTCACTTCGGAAAACCAGCACTATCCCCGACCAATACTAACTACAATTTCTGAGTGGAGTCCGATTTTGTCCTATTTTAGTTTAAGGTTTATTTTATATTTATTATTTCTCTTTATGCTATGACAAAATAAATATAGTTTACTTTTAATTAGAATTATCTGTATAAATATTAATTTACTTACACATCAGTCCCTGGTCGAAGCGTGGTCGAGAAAAGCGACCAAACAGGTTTGTGGTCGCTCGTGCAGATAGATTGTACAGAATTGTACGCAAGGCATTTCATCCCTGAAGGTACCGGCGCAGCGCTTATTCGACGTAATCCTGCAAATAAACTTGTCACTACTCTTTCTCGGAAAGAAGGTCTGACGTTGCCTGAGGAGCGGGTTGAAAGTGATACTTTTTAATCCTAGGGAGCAAAGTTTTCAGCTAACAGATTTGCCATAGCTTAACAACAACATCAGCACATAATAGTCCACAGCTGGACAAAGGCCTCCCCTAATGAGCGCCATAGATGGCAATGTTTATCATTTGGGGGTTAGCTAGCTTACTAAGAATTAGATTAGATTAAGAACACACTTACCAGCAAAAGCGGAAGTAGAGTTTCCAGACATACATTTCGCTTTGTAAAGAATGCGATCTGTGTACGCCGGCGCTCTCTGCTTACTCGACGTGTCGAACTGTTGGCTGCCGGGGTCGTACTGTAATAGGACAAATAAATAATGTAGCCTCAAGCTAAGCGGAGATTTTATTGTGTACTAGATGACTGGATACACATAATGCAATATATTCAATAGATAGATACTTTTTATTAATAGAAAAAGACCAGCAGCCTTATTGTCTAACTTGACATCCATTACCAGTGAACTTCAAACCGATTAGGTACCAGTTGTAGACCCAGTCAGAATGTTGTCGGCATTGTCTAATAAGGTATTCAACTGGTCTTTGGTTTCAGCTATTTACACAATACGAAAGTGATAATCGAAGTCCAGGCTAGGTTTGAAATGCCAAACTGAAGACGATTACCAGTTGAGTTAGACGATAGAGCCGCAGGACCCTTTGAACAAATATTTGTACAAAGATAGGTTCAATCTTTTTAAACAGAGTAAAAAATCTTGCTCTATCAAACTAGAAACGACATGCTATGAATGAATATGCCTTTGTGTTTGGATAATATGATTTCCCCCTTTTACAAATTTTTACTTCGTACGGTTCGTAAATGTAGGATTCTAGTGATGATAGAACTTTTCAAATCGGTCCAGTAGTTTCGGTCGGACTAATCAATCAAATCAAACAAACAATCAATCAAATCTTTCCTCTCTATAATATTAATATTAAAGATCTTTAGAAAAGGACAAAAATCTTGCCAAAAGCTTATGATAAAAAAAAATAGATTAAAATTATTTTTTTTCTAAGTATACAACTTATACTTACTTCGATTATGTAAACCAACTACGCTAATAAAGGTGAGTTTTAATCTGAGGACTTTTATACAAAAAGACTATTATGTATACGTAAATTTGACTATATGTATGTAAATTATCCTACGTTAAGTACATGTAATTAGTGGATTTTAAACAAATTGCATGTGTGTGTTATACTATAACACACACATGCACATGTGTTATACTATAACACACAAAGGCATATCCATGTTATGTTATCCTTGGCTTTTTACGTCATTAGGTATTTAACAACTCAACCTATTCCGACCCCTAGTTATAAGTGACAAATAAAGCATTTACTTGCTTATTTTACTTATAGTTAAATAAATAATGCCGAACAATCGACACAGCATCATCTAGCCCCAAGCTAAGCAGAGCTTGTGTTATGGGTACTAGATGATGATACTACTTACCTTATAAGTAGGGGGAAAGGTGATGGGAGCTTCCCTGAAGTCCCTAAAGGCAGCTCCGTCTTCTAACACGGCAGTCAACTGGTCCGCGTGGAGAAGACCGTGGGGTAGATTGTGGGGCAGAGGAAACTGGAACACAACAGCAGAATTATAATTTAGGTTCTGCCCAGCAGTGGGCCGCAATAGCTGAACAGTTATGTAGCTTCCGAAGTACTAGACAGCGGCAAGTGACTTTCGATATATTGAAGAACTTTTGAAATCGGCACAGTAGTTTTTGAGTTTAAATTTAAAATTCAATACAAACATACACATTTATAATATTATTGAAGATAACATAACGTTATATAATGATTAAATGCACAATGGCCATGGAGTTCCTAGCTAAATCAATCTTAAACTGATCATATTTTTGTAATGATCAGATACCCTATAATTCAAACGATCATTTTCGAAAGGGAGCTCTATTATTTTACCATTGTATTATTAATTTCAGGCGAGGGCTTCTTTTGTTTCTCCTTTCTTTTGTTTTTTCTTAGAAATGGTTACTGACGCTGACGTCACTAATCTTTCGACACAGTACCATTATGACAAACAAAAGACGGTAGCGCCAGTTGAACTACCAATATCGGTATTTTTTAGACCTGCCACGATCCCCTTGGTTTTTCATATGCTGTAAATTAGTGACGTCAACAATTATAATATGAAATAAAAAGACGCCAGCAACAAAAAAGAATAGTTATATATAAATTGTCTTGCCTCTGTTTGCTCAATCCATCTCATCACAGCCGCTCTTGGTTCACCAAGCCTGAAGTTCAAATCTCCACACCAGAAAACATAGTCAAAATTACTTGTTACATCTGAAACAAAAGGTAATTTGCATTAAAACGTGGTAGTTTAATCTTTGTTATCAAAGGAATGTGTTTATTAAATAGCTCTATTGTTCTTTTCTTTTGTTATATACTTTTCATTTCTCTACGTTAATATTTTTAGTGCCAACGACGCAAAAACCTACATAGTATAAAACAAAGTCGCTTCCCGTTGTGTGGCTGTTTGTTCCTATGTATGCTTAGATCTTTAAAACGAATAGATAATACAATGTATTAAATAGATAGATAATTATTTTTTTATTGTATTTGGAAAACGACCAGAACGTCCTGAACATTATGCAGATCTGACATACATTTGTCCCGAGGTGGGAATCGAACCCGCGACCTCCTGCGTGCGACGTAGGATTTTTGCGTTGCGGGTTCGATTAAGCCAGGCAGACCAAAAAATCTATTGTTGGCTCAGTTGATATATCTATATCATACCGAAACTAAATATAACATAGGCTACAACAGAAAACCAGCGCAGGTTTATTTTTAACACATGCCTAAGATGAGTTAGTTATAAACATATATATAATCATAAGAACAGATAATAATTATTTATTCTCAAAACTTATGACGAAGACAAAATAAAACTAAAAGTTAACGGAATTGGCGGCATTATCGCTTAAAGCGATTTCTTCATCACATATCGCTATAAATTGTGTTCTTATTATATTAAGGAACAGTTTTTTATTTATGTTTTAGTTACAAAAAAACGTATTTGATTTGATTATATTAGAACTTAATAATACAAAATAAAGATTCTCAAACATTTGACATTAATTTATCTATCCATAACGACTCACCTTTAGTTTTATGCCTACACGGCAAATTCTTTGGCAAATCTATCGCCCTTATAATCCTCTTGATATCGGATACTCTCTCCTTAACTTTCTCCTGATGCGCCGTCAGATGCGCAGTAACGAATAGAAACGTGGAACCGAAGAGTGCGAATGATATCGCCACAGCGCCTTTGGTTCTGAAGGCGGTACCAGGTCGGACCGAGAGGGAAGCGTCTTCGGGCAGGGAACAGAACCATATCAGGTCGCGGCGGATGAAGACAACGAGGTGGATTGTACCTGGGGATAAATAATAACAGTAGTAGCTTAAGGCTTGAATATTACATCATCATCGACTTCCTTGGCGCGGTGGGCGAAAATCCGCCTGCGACGCAGGTTGCGGGTTCGATTCCCGCCTCGGGACAAATATTTGTAAGACCTGCAGATATTTATTCAGGGTGTTCTATTTATTTATTAATTGAATAAATTGTACAGCTATCATAACAGGCATACCTAATGCGATAGTGCACTTATTTAATACAGAATAATAAAAAACTATCTATCTATTTAATATTTGTATTATGTTTATCAATCATCTAGTACCCATAACACAAGCTCTGCTTAGCTTAGGGCTAGATGTTGTTGTGGATTGTCCAGCATATTTATTATTAATATAAGATAAGATAATAACACTTTATTCTCAAAAACTTATACTAAAACAATATACAGATAAACAGTTGAAGAATTGGCGGCCTTATCGCTTAAAGTTATTTCTTCCAGGCAACCAATGGCTTAAAAGATAACAATATAGGAAGGCGGTGCAGGTACGATTACAAATCTAATACCTATCAATAATAAATAACTATCAATTATTAATATTAATACCTATCAATTATTAATATTATTAACATAAATAACAATCAGCCTTTACCAGTCAGTCCACTGGTAGACCTAAGCTTAAAATAATTAAGATATTTTAAGCTTGGAAAAACACCAATGTTTCAACCATATGAAGTTTACATTTATACACAGATCGATAAATGTCACTCTATCTTTAACCATAGCCTTCATAATTATTTGAACTTGCTACAAGATGTTTTATCTGCCACATTTAGATAGCTTGAATAACGATTTTTAATATTAGCGGCATTTACACTCCGTTTAAGTCCATCTTGCTGGCTAGAGAATGCATTGGTTTCTTTCCACTTTTAAGTATCTATTACCACCTTGGTTACTCCGTTTCTCTGCAAAACTCTCTTACCTAAGTAATATGAATGTAGCAACAGATGTGAAGGTCCCAAGACCTCCTGAATTGTGATCTCCCATTCAGTCCTTTCAGAGAAGGATTCTTGTGTACCAATCACAAATATATCGGGGACATGTTTCACTTGATTGGGGAATATGAAATCAGCTAGCTCTCTGTGAAAACAAAACATTTACCATTCATTAGAACTAGAAATATTATAGAAAAGACTTTCATGATTATAATAATAAATAATGCAGGACAATCCACACAGCATCATCTAGCCCAAACTAAACAGAGCTTGTGTTATGGGTAGTAGATGACTGATTAACAACAAACCTCCTGCATCGCACCTTCGCCCACGGCACCACAGAGGTTGTTGATCATGACTGACCATTTCTTGATACTTAAGAATTAGAAGATGTGGCATTGGAATAAGCTAAGATATAAAATGCTGAATGTTCAACTTACTTTGGAGGAGCCTGCCCATTCATGTTCCAGGTACCAACAAAAATTCTGACTTCCCGGTCAGGAAACACATGTTCTAACTCAGCAGCACCCAGTAACGAATGAGAGGCCAATCTTCCATAGAGGAAATTTCTGAAATGTTAAACATTATTTTACTTAAATAAATGTCGAGGTTTTGGGATCTTTGTTTTTCTGCCAAATCAGCATAGGTTTAAAGACGAAGACAAAGAAATAGCAGTATTATTATAACATTCTTTGTTGAAATTGATTTGTTTTATGTCTCAAAATTATTAATAAATAATATTGAATATGATGTTTATTTTCCACTCACAAAAAGCCTTACAAATTTTAAATACTTCAAATCTTTGCTTTTTAAAAGATTAATAGAAAAAAAATCGTTATTTGTTTATTTTGGTCACCACCTCAATTATATTTTTGTTTAGACTCTAACATATGTAGATTTTCAAATGTTGTATAAACAACATGTCAAGGTCTATCTCATCCAATCACCAGGTAGTTAAAAAGTAAACACAAACAGAAATCACCTTTCCCGAGCTTCATGTGTAGGTATGAGTCTCAACACCTGTGCAGCAAGCAGAGAGTTACGAGCCAAGCTATCAGTACTTCCTGCTCGAGATGCTGGCCGAGCAATGGTTGATTTAGACCTTGCAAGCAGACAAACACTTTGTTATACGTGTTGACAGTACACACACATAGCTTTTGTTATATTATCATAATTCAATTATTTAAAAGTTACTTACCTCCTTTTCCGGTCAAGAGAACTGCTTCTATCACTTTCCGGAGATGACGAGGCATATAAAGGTTTGCTGTCATTCGAAATTAAATGGTCAGCTGATAATCGTTTCACAAACAACTTATTCTTAGTTTTAATACCTTCAAATGAGCCTGAGTGTTCAAAACACTTTCGTGGATCATCGTTTTTAGGGAATTTTATAGTAGCTTTTGGTATTTCTTCCGATTTTGATTGAGAACATGATATTGTCTGGTCGCTCAAGCTATTAGAATTATTGCAAGGACTGTCTTCTCTGGAGTGACCTTCGTCTTGAGTTGATTGATGGTCGAGCAGGCTTTTCGGTCGAGATCGTGAGAAGAACTTTCTACAGCATCTTGGGTTGTTTTCATCCTCAGGTTGGGAGTTATGAGCACTATTGCTATTGTTGATGATAGGTTCAATGCTGTAATTCCGGGGACTATCACCTACACTTTCATGGAAGTCACCATAGTGCGCACTGTTAGCCAGGAAAGGATCTGCTGGCGATATCGGTCGCGATGAGGAATGATGGAACTCATCGTTAGAATCTGCATCGACATAGCATCCAACTTTTGGTGACTTCTTGACGAAGAGCCGCTTTCGAAGCGATAGCTTCTGCTTGACTTTAGTAGGTGATGTTGTCATGGTTGGTTCTGAACCAGTTGAACCAATGATCTATGTTATTTTATCACATCTTTACTAAATTTATGCATTCTAACCTCGCATCGAAATACTTAAATTAAATAAACTCTATGACTGAATTTGACATTTCGCAAATCGCAAATGATTTTTTTTTTTTTTTTTCGTTTTATACGTAGGATATATTAAGCTAAAGTTATTCAGGCCATACTGAAAAGCCAGTGAACGAACTGTAAACCGAAAATTAATAGATTATGTAGCGGTGGCGAAAGGAGCCCTCCTCGCTCATTCTTCCTAATCGTAGAGGGCACGGTTGAGGGAGGTGCAAGGCGCTCCTTGTCTGAGATAAGAACAGAAGAGGGCCATTTTTATTCCGCTTGCTCGTCAACAACCCCATGAGCGAACAGGATACAACTAATACAACGATCCAGGCTCCACTCGGAAATCGTGCTCTGTGTCCGCGAGAAGGACACAGATGGCACGATTTTCCGAAGCTGTGCTGCTATCTAGCTGTCCTTTGTACCATGTAATTTTTTGAGAAGTGCACATTCAATTATTCTGTTCTCATTGGCTGCAGTGTATGCTGCATGTCATAACCACGCCATCTTCTTTTGTGGTACCACAGGGCGCTGACTCTTTCAGCCAACAACGAAGGCCTAGCGAGCCTCTTCTCGCCAAAAAAATTGTGCTACCCACACCCCGTAAGAAAGAGTATGCTTATATTTCTCTATAAAGAATGAAACGAACGTTACAAACTGTCAGCTTAGGTCAGCTGTCTTTCAATCAATCAAATCACAAACGAAGTCACGAAATTATACTAACTTGGTTTTTAATTTTGTTAAAATTCTAACATGCTTTGTATAATGGGAAAAATTCTACGTGATTTGATTATGTTGTTGCAAATGAATTGTGTATTCATCATTATCTCCATAGCAACTGTAATCCCAAGAAGAGCGTCATGCACGTGTCACCTGTCACCCCGATCGGGCGCGAAATTCATATTAGTAAAATCGGTTTCGATCGTTCAATCGAGTTTCGAGATCGAATTCGTTCTGTTTCAAATCTAAATTATGTTGTACAATTTGTGTGCCCGAACAGATTTAAAGAAGAAAAAAATGAAGAATGGATAATGATGATATTCGTAGGTTGCCGTACAAATTTTGATCTCGTCTCTTATGACTGACTACGACAGTCATAAGAGACCTACAACTTCAAATCTTATAACAAATTGAAGCTACCGGAAGTACCTACCTAGGTACAACTAAAAACGTTTTTAAAATTAAGTTTTGAAAATGGTCAAGCAATTTTACTATTCCCCTTCTTGGTGGTAGTCTAGGACAAATGATAGTAGGTCCATAATACCTAATTGATTGGTTAGGGACGTTGTTGGTTGGCACCATAATAAATTTAGTTAGGTAAGTATTTTTATTGTTTTTTGCTAGAGTGAGAGAATACATACCTAGGTACAATACATGTTCAAATTTATAATTCTGTGAAAATTTCAATTTGAACCACAATTTGGCGTTTCACGATTCCTGGGAAACATACAACCCGCTGACGGACGGACAGACGGACAAACAGGCAACTATTAAAATATGTATAGGTAGGGTCCCGTTTTCACCATTTTCCGATATCGAATCCGCAGGCCTTTCCGACGAATTAAAATACCCCTGCAGGTACGAAACTGTAAAACACTGAGAAAAACCTCCAACAAACACTTTTTCGGAATTGGGGATGGATATGTGGGAGTACCTAGGTACATAATAGATTGGAGGAACTACCTACCTACCAGGGGAAACCTCTATGTTGTTATTGATCTTTGAATACCCGCGACTCAGGCTCATCCTAGTGCGTGATCCACTGCTACTACAGTAGGTAGGTACACTTTGCATGACAAGTGTAAATATATATACCTACTTATGTTTATTTGTTTGTTGGGCTCAATGTCATTGACCTTGACCTCAGTCACTGATCTATTCGGAAAATGTTTAGGACGCCTGAAAGCTGAATTAGAATGTTATTAATGAAATGTAGAGTCGGGCTATATGTTCGAAAAAACAAGTCGAGCGTAAGGTAAGTTTATAAGATATCCAATAGCTTTATTACGTAAGACTTACAAAAATGCATAAAAGCATCATTATCACGCTTATCTGTATGTTACTAGCGCCACCTGTCCCTGGAACCAGTAAGTTCAGTCCGTTGTACACAGGTGTTGGTGAAAGATTTCCTCCTGTTACTGGCTCGATGCCGTTTCCTGAAAGAGTTTTAGGTTTATGTTATGAAACCTGCCTCGTATAGTATTGAAAGGTAGGGAAAACCTACCAAACCCCTCCATAAAAGATGGGTAGGTATTATAACATAAGCGGCGCGGCGCAACCCCAATCTAAACAAGCGCTTTATTATGTTGAACGAAGGAAAATTACAAAATGTTCATTAGGTAGTCTGTGATACCTTTTAATATAAGTTTAAATTAATACCACTGCAATAGTTTTCTTTGTTTATTTCAGACAGAGATACTAAGTAGCCCTTTTGTCCACCAAACTCTATTTTCGAAAGCCGTTTTCACGAGATTTACATATGATACCTACTGCACACTGTGTGAGCTAACACAGGTGAACTCTCTTACCCTTACCCTCTCTTACCCTCCTACCCTTCTAGCGTAGCTAACTATAAACTTACGGGAAACCGTAACCATTTAGGTACTTAAGAAACCATAGGTTTGCTTATAACAGGGTTAACCTTACCTGTATTACAGAGGTTGTTAGTACAGGCCCTGTAGAAAGTCCTGAAGGTTGGATCGATTACGTCGTGATTGAGGAAATCAGGCGCCTGCTCGCATCCCCTCGTAAAACTCGCTATAACTCCAATTGGGTCCTAGAAGAGAGGATTGTTATCAGAGTTACCTATTCCAAAGTAATCAGAGCCGAGTTCTATTTCACGATAGTATCGAGATTATAAACGCCATAGTGACGTCATATTTTAGGAGATTTACAGTACAGCCAAATCTATATCTGTGAGTGCATCTAGGTAAGTGCATAATGAAATAATAACCAACAGAGTTGGTTACGTTGCGATAAATACTAGTCGGAAGCCAAAACAATGGCCGCATTGCCTCGCCTTAACTTAACTTTTACTGCCCATAGGCCTATTTACCTTAACTAAATTAGAACTAATATTAACAATTCACTGTAGACTTTTGCAAACAAACTTCAGGTTACTCAACTGGTCCATATCAATAACAGTCGGAAGCGTCTTGAAGACGATGCTGGCTGCATTGCCTCGCCTTAACTTTAATTGCCCATATTTGAAAAATGCCATTGCAAATTGCCTAAAGTTTATGTGGTGAATCCCTTCGGTAACCCCACAGCACAGATAGGGCAGTGAATGTGTTAAACAGAGCTACGCCAAAAAAGAATTAATTTCGTAGGTACCCTAGTTTAAGTTTTAGTTTAGTACATAATGGCTACTGTAATGTAAAGTTTGTTTCTTTTTCGATACTGCTTTTGGCGCTGAGTGGCCGGCGCTCTTGGGCAGCCTGCGCGGTTCTTCCACGTCATGCTCAGTTTTCTTCATAATGTGACCTCTGTCTTGTTAAAAACATTTTCTTTCTTTGTTTCTATCGTCTAACTAGGTATACTCATGATTAGAAGTAGACGCTTCTAATATGCGCACTGCGACAAATGCGACTGTCTATCTACAAGCCCGAATTGATTTGATTTATGTCATACTCTATGTATACTAACTAATTAACAGTTGATTCTGAAATGATGCAACGATACCATTGCATCATTTTACTGCCTTTCTAGTATTGTTGTCACTGACTGTGCATTAGTTAAATCTCATGGACTTACTGGACATTCATGTATGGGTATATAAAATTATAGAAATATTTTTCATGGACCTCTTACTTGTTACTGGACTGGTTTCCGCAACATAGGAAATACAAAACAATATAATCATCGACCTCTGGGAATAAGCCCGTTTAGGCATAGGTACTTACAATGTACTCCTGCCTGAATATCGTGCAGTAGGTGAACGGACAGCTAACAATATTAGTGCTGTTGGAAATGGTCAGGCAAGACTGATCCGAATCTGATGATGAGAAGCTGCACGCGTAGCATCTTAGCTGCTGCGCTGGAAATTAAACATTATTATTAATAATAACAGAGTTCAAAATACAATTGGATGGCAAATGAATATTTTTATAGTAGAATTCCTGAAAAGAGGCTCGGGCTACTTCTTACTCTCAAGTTACGAAATCTTAGCAAGTGATCTAAATCTGAATGAAAGAAAATTACATTAGAAGAAAAACATCAAATTATAACTAGCATTAAATTTGTTGTCTAAACAGTTGAAATGTGTATTTGCGGACTAGGTATACTTAGGTACCTATGTACAATCTAGTTTCCTCTAGTCAACTTATTTATATGAATATCGTTAGAAGGTTGAAGCAGTTAAGTGTTGTAAGGATCACCAAGAGGCTGGCTCCTCGCTTGTTAGTCGGACTTAAAATACTTAATTCAGACACTTACCTGCACTTTTCGCCAATAAACCACAAAACAAAAGGATAACAATTACGAACTTCATTTTACAAACAAACTGCGCGGCTGAATAATTACTGATTAATTGTTATCGTTTTGACAGCGTCCCTTGTCTTATCTATCTTATCAATATATCCAATCAAATCAAATCACGAACTATTCGCTTTATTGGAATTGTCAAATCATATCATACCCATGTACTCAACCTACCTATCTTCCTGTAGTTATTTATACCTGTCATACGAATAAGTTTTCATATAAGTCACTACACTACATAGTACCTATACCTAAAGTCGCTTCCCGCCGTCTATCTATCCCCCCTATGTATGCTTAGATTTTACAAATGCAATGGATTTTTTAAATAGATCGAGTGGAATCATTCTATTCTTCTATTAGATGTATAATATGCACCCTTACGAAGCCGGGGTGGGTCTATTTAATAATAAAGCTTTAGTTGGAAAGCCTATAACTAGATGGCGCTGCCAATTTATAACCCAGATCTTCATGCATACAATTAGCTCTATAAAATTTGATCACGTCCAATGATTTTCGTGTATTTTCTTTACTTTACTATAGTAAACTTCGACTTATAGACAAACCGTCACTCAATACCTTCAAACAAAAGACATAAACGCGCTCTCGCGTTTGTTGCAAGCATACACCTACACTGAAATTTTCATACAAACGTAGTACTAAAATGATTTGAAATTTGAGAATATTTACATCATGGTTTGCTATTATTTGTATTAAAATGGTATCATAAACCTAGTTAATATTAATCATAAATATCATTATTAGGGGAGGCCTATGTCCAACAGTGGACCAACATAGGCTGATGATGATGATGATGATGATAAATATCATGTTCAAGTCATGTACTATGGCTGAAAGTGTGCCTCTATTATTGACTCTAGTATTGACGACCGACGACGCAGGAGGTCGCGGGTTCGATACCCGCCTCGGGACAAATGTGTCTACGATTTGCAGATAATTGTTCAACCAGTTGAAAGGTTGTTTTTTATGTATATACTTAATAAAAAATATCTATCTAGTGTAACATTTTAAGTATAACAGGCATCTAGTCAAAAGCTCTGATTAGAGCTGCTAAATGTGGATTCTCGGACATTATATAGGTATGATTATTTTTATTATTCTACACGGAACTTGTATAGCTTAAAGTCATCCTCAGGAAGCTAATCTCGTTTACGGAATAAACACTCCTAGAGGAATTCAATTTCTCTTTGTACTGGCCACCCACTCGGACATTTAATGGTATTCCAGTGATCGATTCCTGTAATTATTGTTGGTAGTTACTGAATCCGGTTTAACATGTTCTTTTACCTGGGGTCTTAATACAGGAACACGGTGGGTCCGGTCAGCCCATAATATTTTGTCTTCATTATCAAATTGCCGTACAAAAATGGAGATTTTTCAAGTAATATTAGATCTCATAACCAATTGATTGAATTTGTATTTTATGACAAATCCTTGATCATTGGGTCACTTTATAAAAATTAGGTATGCGTAGCTTTTTCTTAAAAATTACACCACCATTAGTCAAAGGTTTACGTTCCCGAATTCAGAAAGCCCTGATATCAAAACCAGTGATTAGATTTATTTCTTTGTGATTCACCTCCATGAGCCTACCTACCCGTTCACACTCTTATTTGCTGTTTAGTACATGCACGACTATGAAGTTCCATCACAAACGCATCCATAGCACAAACTTAATCTGCCTTACCACGCCTTGCCTTGTCACGGAAAAAAGCGCATGCAGGTAGAGCCATTAATGAACATAATAAAACTATTTATTTTATATTTATTCAAACAATTGATCGGATCGGAAATTTACAACCTTCCTACTACTGCTTATTTTCTACCTAGGTAATACGAGGCAAGAGACTGCTTGGCTCTGCAGTACTATGTTATCTGTGCATAACTATATTATGCTTACCTACCTTCATTTATAAAACTAGAACCTACACATGAATTATTGAGATAGTAAAACAACGAGTTTATAACAGCAAATTTTATTCAAACTAGAGTACCTACCTATGACTTTGCAAGGTCTTTTCATCCCCCATGCTTTACAATTTGTAGAGTTAATGCGTCACGGTAGAGATTGTTTTCGACTATGTGGCACACCTTGCATTGTAATTAAGGTACATTAGTATTTGTAGTAAACAATAGTACATAGCTAGAATAGAATCTGCATCTGCATAATAATTTGTGAATTTGGAAGCTTCTAATATTTATAATACAACTTTTTACCCTCGGCTTCACATTCCGTTTTTTTATATGGAAACCTAGAATAGACTAGATACCTACTATTAAAGAGTTTACGTGACATTTATCGCACACCTTTTGTTTTATTTTTTAGGAAGAATAAACAAAAGGTAGGTACGCGATAAATATCCGATAACAGTCTTTAATATGTTAACAAAACGCGAAAATTCAAAAAGTTATATATACTAGATACATAATAGATTCAGACGTTCTTTTTATTATTTAGGTATTTATTTATACTAGATAGACCCACATCTATAAAAAAATTCAGCCCGATTCGCAGATGCAGCAAGAAATATGCAACCATTTATATTCCATACTACCAACCTATCGCCATAATGATATGAAGGCCTTACTCTTACTGAAATCAGCACCACCACGTATAATTTATTCTCATTATTACATTGATATGATAAAGGAAATTTCATAATTTGCATTGGCTACTTTGTGACAGCTATAGTAAGTTTCTTTAATGCCTCTGAAATAGTTTTAATTCGTATAGTTTAGGCAGAGATACGTAATAAACGTACCTATAACGTAATAATAAGATATAATACATGGCGGCGCTAATTTGGGTCGGGGAAATGCCTTATACATATTATCATTACATAGTATAAAACAACAAAGTCGCTTTCCGCTGTGTCTGTCCCTATGTATGCTATTTTTAAAACTACGCAACCGATTTTGATGCGGTTTTTTTGAGTGATTCAAGAGGATTTTTTATGTACCTATCAGCATTGCACGCGTGCGAAGCCGGAGCGGGTTACTAGTACTATCATAATTCATATGTTAAACTTGGTATTATATATATACCATGTTAATAATGTTTCATACAACAAATTTTCTTCTTCAACTCGTGCCTACGATAAGTAAAATTTTCTAAAATAGATATGCCCATAGCAACAAGCGCTCCATAGGAAAGCACGAGAAAAGCCGGGTAGCAATCCACCATGCTGACAGAAACGAAATTAGACTCTCTTCCTGAACACTTCGGTCTCTTTTCGTAAAGCAATCTGTTCTCTCTCGTTTGCAGACCGTGTTCTTGAATGCGCTTCATCCTGGGGAAAGAAGATTATTAATTAATTTTACAGTTATAAAACTGATTTTAGGATATGGTCACTACCGCTACGAATAACTATATGTTATAGTACTAACGTACTACGCCTATCTACATAAGTATATGATTTTAGAGCTTTACATCTGAGTATTTAGGTAGATAAATAGATAATACTTTATTTCATTTATAGTGCAATATTATAAAAAGTACAATTTCTAGTGCCTTTTCATTCAGATTTCTGTGACATCACAGCACTGAAAAAAATCAATAATACCTTATTTTATAGATCATCATGAATTATACAATTTTTTGAATTAAGTATACAATTTTTTTTCATTTTCAAAGCATCTTCAGCAAAGAACGTTTGTGTGCACATAACAAGAAGCTCAGAACGTAACCAATTAAAACAGGCCAAATAAGTACAGTCAGCATAAATAGGTAGGTAGTAGGTTATTGGAATTGCTATCAAAAATAGGTGTACGGAGTCAGTTTATCTTATATTCCTAGAGTGATTCAAATCTCACCCAATTTTGAACATTTCCTTGTAAGGAGTGTGCTTCCTCACAGCCAGCCAGGGGTCAATAACCTGTAAATACTGTATCTCCTTCAAGCCACATTTCTCTCCCTCTTGGAAGAATTTGCCGACGAACTTGTAACCCACACCGGTTTCCATATGGAATGCAAATAGACCCTGTAAATCAAACACAACGTTATATCTTAGAAGGAAGAGTTGCTTTTGGAGTGGACGAGGTTTTACCTTCCGCATTCTTTTGACTCCTTCTTCCATTGTCATAAAGCGTGGCTCGGTTCCCGGTGGTGCTATTTTCTTCTCGTAAATCGCTTTCCTTACTGGTTCAGTGGCTGTCTGCAAAAACGGATTGATGTATACTTTAGTAAAGAAGTGCGGCTCTGATAACTATTTTACAATACTTACTATTACAGGTCATAATGCTCGTATGCTTCGATAACGATTTTCTATGGAAGAAGCCTTACCAAGCATAGATCGATGACTGAACATATTTAATCATAAATTGACTTGCTTAACTCGGGGTTAGATGATGCTGTGTGGATTGTCTAGCATTATTTATTTATTTCAAAAAAAGAACTACACAAAAATACTATACAAATAAAGGCCGGGAACTCACCTAAAGCCTTCTCTAAGAAGTCTTAAAATCAAAACAAATGCCTACTCACCGAAAAGTAATACCGATTGAAAACAGTGTCATGTACGCCGAAACTGATTCTAGAATGAAGGAGGTCGTCCAGAGTCTTGATTTGGGAAGAGCTTGACTGTAGAAGGGCCACGATATTGGCTGAGTACGAGGTGTAGAGAAACATAAGGGATAGGAATAGGACGAGCATCACTATACGTCCGAGAGAACCTGAAATGAATACAAAACTCAATCTTGTTGCAAATGTACTTGCGTCCATCTTTTTGCTGCCTGTAGAGCTTTAATTACAAAAGTTTTATATGGTAAGTGAGTGTTTTTATCTAAACCCTTCAAACTAATAGAAACATTTGAAAGAGGCGTAAACCAGTTAACTGGTCGATAGAAGCTAAAAAGGAAAAATAAGGTTCTTAGAGTTGTATTTATTTATGAATATATGAACTTCTATTTTACAGTTTTCCCAATACTGCTGAGTGCCTAGTCTAAACATTGGTACCCTATATACTATATAGTGTATAAGCCTGTATAGCCACAGATACTATACTAATACCAGTACCCTAGCGCAATAACCTGTTTCGATATATACACGGTGTAACAAAATATGTGTACTAAGCGAAAGGGGGTGAATTTCCACCCCCCAGGGGACCAACTTTTGTTCCACGACTTTTCGAATTTCGATCGGTATTTTGGAAAAAACTGCATCAAAGTTTCAACATGGACAGCTGATTTTTTACGAAGTGACAACCCTAAAGGCAGAGTTTTCTTGTACCTGTGACAATGACGTCAGTATGGGCATAGATGTAGAGTAATAGATAGGTAGATAGATAGATTAGGTAGTCTCCCGCCCCGCCATAGCTGAAGTCTACGAAGATAAATACCTACCTAACTGCAGTGGTAGTAGGTATGTATAGGCTACCCAGATAAGGAAATAAAAGAGGGAAAAAAAAATAAATAGAATAGTATAATTAAAATAGGAATTTTTAATTTTCTACCCCCCACAACTGATCACCATTGGGGTCTGAAACCTCCCCCTTCGGCTTAGTACACATATTTTGTTACACCTTGTATATTCGATTACACTATGTAGGTAATTTTTTTTACATGGATTAAAAATTTGGAGGATGTAAGAAACTGATAATAAAATGTGATCAAGAAGAGAGCCTTACACTTGTACGGGTGAACCTGAGTCGTCAAATATGTTTGCTTTTATTATATTAACAAAACGTAAAATAAAATACCTAACCTACTATAGTAGCCGATACTCATCACATCTAAACGGGATCCATCCGTAATGGCAAGCTGGGCGCACTCCGCGCCATAGTACTCTATTGTATAGTTTAGTTAATCAGTGGTAATGGTAATACGTAGGGTTAGACACAGATATAATAATAATACTAAGTATTGCTTAGGGTAGGGCTCAGATAAAAATACCTTAGGGTGACGTCACGACAGAGTAACGTCACAAACAAATCAAGCGCGCGCATAACTAGATGTCGCTAGTAAAAGTGACCGAGCTCTAGATCGCGCTGACGAGAACGCACGGCTAGGAATGACCACCCTACAGTAACGATGAGAAATCATACTTACCTGGCACAGGGGACACCGTGATCACAAAGGCGGTTCCCCCAGAGCGAGGCCCCTCCATTGCACTGCGGTTGGGTTGACCTCTGCGATTATCCCTAATGTGGATAACTCGGGTGCGTAATTTTTGGTAGTGGGGACTGCGTACGCGCTGTCCCCATCGTAATTTGATTATTGATACTGCTTGGCGATTTACCAGCTTATATTCTGGAGGTTACTTTCTTGACTTCTTGTCTACGTCGCTTTTTATGTATGTAAGCTTACATACATAAATTCCCCTTGGGCTCTTGTATCGTCGTAAGTTTTTTAATCAATGTTTTTAATGAATGGTATGGGCTCCATAACATCTTCCAACTACAACTACATGTGCATGAGCATGCTGGCTGTACCGAGGGTCGACCGATCCAGAAGTCGACGAATACAGAATTGGTCAGAAACAGATATAGTTATAACCAGAAGTGGGTATAGTAAGAGATGGACAGATAAAGAAAATGACTTAAAAAGAACTTGTCCTAGATCGTCAAACCCGCATTCGATGACAAAGTGACGTAATTTTTGTCTATTCTACCTTAGACAAGAAAGCCTGTGCTTGCCGCACCGCACGGCGATTGTTCTCTAGGGTAGAATGGACAATAATGACATCGCATCGCCATACATTGCGTAAATTATTGAAGTTGAAGAAATTAATTTCAAATAATTTACGCATTCGATGACAAAGTGACGTAATTTTTGTCTATTCTACCTTAGACAAGAAAGCCTGTGCTTGCCCTACAGACATTATGGGAAAAGTACGTTTTCAGAATTGTTCTATAAGGAATCTGTACATTTTAACATTCAGTCATAATAGACCGGACCCAAAATTTGTTTACCTACTTTAATCAAAACTAAAAGTATTTTTAACTTTTTTTACTTTATAGTACCTAACTATTTTTAGAATACCTATAATGTTTATAATGTTAGGTAAACACATTAAAGAATTATAAAAAATATCACTAGGTTTTAAACGTAAAAATATTTACAAATTTGGTGCCTTAGTATCTTGACGCGCACTTTTTATTTTCAGTCATTTTACAAAAAAGTCTTTTTGAATTTCAGACATTATGGGAAAAGTACGTTTTAAGAATTGTTCTTTCTGGAATATGTACATTTAAACATTCAGTCATACTAGACCGGACTCGTTTTTTCTATACCAGGCATGCATAAGGTGGTACCTTTCAGTTCCACTGTGCTCCCTTGTTGACAGCCAGCGCCGAATATCAGAATGATAATATCTGCAACATTCGCTCGTAAAACACTAGCATCCTTTTGTTTCTGTAAAAAAAGTCATAAAATTTATTACCTTTATCTTTCGTACGTTATTAACCTTGTTTAATATCTTTCGTGACACAATAAATGCTACATAGTACCTGCGGGAAATTCCATGTTACGTAAGGTAAAAAAATTCAAACAGTATTTACGATGCATGTAATTTTAATCACTAAGAATGAATAGCATGATAAATGATAGAACCTTAAGATTTAAGATCTAAAGATGTGAATGTGAATTATATTGATGTAGTATAAAGAATTAAATGAATTTGGTTACAGCTTTTGAAATGAGCCCGGGTAGAGCAATGCATTTTGGAACATAAGTTACATAATAACAAAATGTTTTATTTTTGTCTATACTAATGTAAAAAGGAAAGATTTGAATGTTGGTTTGAATTGAAAAGTTCTTTCTCTAAAAAAATGTTTCTTTTTGTCAGATTTAAAAAGGGATTAGGGATCCCCATGAAAAACTTGAATAATGTAAACCAACGTATGTAAATGTTACAATTTTAGATTTTTTGTTAAATACCCGTGCTGATTCGGGGCGGACCACAAGCTATAAAATAAATTAGGTAAGTAAGAATAAATCTCACCTCATGAATCTCATCAGCAGTTTTCTTCCACTCCCATATAGCTACAACCAGTAAAGCCAAGAACATTATGAAGAGCAATGCCACAGTACTGTACCAGACAGTCCATCTAAAAGACAGAAGGAACAGATTGTTCTCGTATGATAACTTGGGTTGTTGGAACACGAATTTGGAACGTGTCGGTGTAGGACTTGCGATGTATTCAACGATCGAGATGCGTTCCGAGGTGAAGAACATTGGAGATCCTGAAAAAGAGAGAAGTATAATATAAAAGTTTTCTGGTCGCAATACCTTTATTTGATCTGAAAATAGTATCAAATAAGGTTTAGATAACGAAGGTAGGGCCTTATTACATTAGCATGTCCGTAAATTTTTCATTTATTTTAGTATATTACTTTTGGTATTTTAATTATAAATTTTATACACAGTCTTACACGTTGGGATACGTTAAAGTTTTCATATGGAGCCCTAAATTATTAAAATATTCTATAACCTATGTTCACCAAGGATAATTTAGGATTTTAATGGTGAAAGAATGTTAGATCGGTCCAGTAGTTTCGGAGGAGCCTTATCAATTCAAATAAACTAACAAACGATCAAATCTTTCCTCTTTATAATATAAGTATTAATAACAAAGTTGTAGACAGCTTTTGAGCCTCACAGCTATTATTTCTCGCGTGGAGTTCTTACATGAAATGTTCTCATTCTCAACTTATAGTAATTGGTATAGATTTTACCTCCAACATCCACTTCCTCCCTAACCAAGTACCCAGTCATGCCGTTCCAAGTTCCGTTGACGCGGTAGCCCCAAGTGTTAGCGAAGATGAACTCCCGGCCAGCATTGAGGAAGTCCAGCAGATGGTTTGTGGTAGGAAAGTTCACCTTAGTTATCGTGTCGATATGGTCGTTTCTGGAATAAACTATGTAGATATACACTCGAGAGCAATGAATCCGGGTCACTCAAAGAATCCAAAAAATCTCGGAAAGTAAGAATGCTAGGTTAATGCAATAAATTGTTCTCCGACGAATCAAAATTTATGCTCTACAAGCACGATGGAAGACACAGAGTGTATAGAAGACCAGGGGAAAGATTCAAGCAAGCATGCATCGAAGAAAAAGTAGCCTACGGTGGTGGGTCTGTACTTGTGTGGGCCGGAATTTCCTCTGAAAGTCGCACAGAGCTGGTGATCATAGAAAACGGCTCTTTAACTAGCGTAAGATATGTGGAAGAAATCCTCAACGAACACGTTGGTCCATTTATGGTCAATTTGGGTGAGGATGCTATATTTATGCATGACAATGCCCGGCCTCATACAGGTAGGATTGTGAATGACTACCTTCAAGAGATGAACATTACTTGTATGGAGTGGCCAGCGCGCAGCCCGGATATCAACCCGATCGAGCATGCTTGGGACGAGCTAGGGAGATGCGTAAAACAACGAAACCCTCCCCCAATCACGCTTCCTGAGCTCAAAATTGCTCTCACAGAGGAATGGGAGAATATTCCCCAAAATCGTATAAGGAACTTGGTGTACAGCATGCCAAACCGCGTAAACGCAGTAATGGAAGCACGAGGAGGTAATACGAAGTATTGAAATTCAAGAAAATCGTCATAAAGTTCAAAAATTTCATGTTTCCTATTTTTGTTTTAAGGAGAGATCAGCAGTTTTTTTTCTTTATGTAATTTTGTGTAAATAAAATGTATGGTGACTCATATTTTTTTAACTTTCATTTAAGGAGTATTAAATTGTCTATTAAATACAATTTATTGCATTAACCTAGCATTCTTACTTTCCGAGATTTTTTGGATTCTTTGAGTGACCCGGATTCATTGCTCTCGAGTGTAGCTGAATTGTAGTGTAACACTGAACAGGACCTATATGAAAGCAAAATTAACATTCCTAAATTTAGGGATTATTTTGTTACCTTAGCCCACTTACGTAGCTATTAGTAGTCGAATCCATTAGGTATTTACAAAAAAATACAGTCTCCAAAGCATCACTAGACGCTTTACTAAAACTTTAATAACCAAAGACTCGATTACATTGAGCTAAATCCACAAATATTTAGCCAAAAAACTTAGTTGAACTGTTATATGGCCAATTCAACCATA
Organism: Eupithecia pulchellata; assembly: GCA_963931895.1. NCBI lineage: Eukaryota > Metazoa > Arthropoda > Insecta > Lepidoptera > Geometridae > Eupithecia > Eupithecia pulchellata. The sequence goes on from OZ007529.1 coordinate 8,363,449, forward strand.
GATAGGGAGTGCACTCCAGTGGTTTTATTCTCTTTTGTGCATTCCGCTAAAGCACAGCTAAGTCTAAGTTGCAAAATGTGTCCAACTCAGCCAAAAATATTATTTAGCCATAACTCTTACACTTCATCCGTCAAATGGTTGATGCTGTCATTATCCGTCAAGACATAGCAGATCTTGATCCGATACCCTTCGAGATCAAGACGTCTCAAAGCAATAGAGTCCGTGAGGTTACCAAATGCCTGGAATCTGTTCCGCTTATCCCACTGTCCGTAATACTCAGTCTTCCACTCGCCATCGAAGCTTATTTTGTAGACTGGAATCAGACTTTCAAATCTCAATAACTTTATTTCTTAAGGCTTACAAAGTATGTACAAATCAACAAAAAAGTATCTCAGTTTGACTAAAGATTATCATGAAATAACAGCATTCAGCAACGTTAGCCACAGAATCTAATGTGGCATTAACCTAACCGAATGCTGACTACATGTGGAGATACACTTTCAACTGGTACTGATATGGATCAGTTGAGCTACCTGTAGTTTGTTTGCAACAGTCTACAGTTAGCTCTATTGTTCCAATTGTAAATGCTTGCTCTAATTTTGTTAGATATTTGTATTTTTCTTTACAAATAAAGGCTTTGCCGTTTAAAAAAAATCTACTTACTAAAATGTAAAATGAAACGATCGTCATCCACCAGTCTTGCAAGATATACTTCAGCATCAGGATAGATCTCGATGTGGGTCATAGCTTCAGGTATAATGCTGGTCTGAGAGTCGTTCACGGAGTCTCCGATGAGAAGCCAGCGGAATGGTGAACGGAAGAGGGTCTTGGAGCTGCTCTAAGTGGAAAATATACAAATCTCAAACACCGAAGTGCTTTAATTTCCTTTTCTTAAGACCAATGCGACATGGAGGCCTGCATGAAATGTCATACCAAGATACTAGCTTATATCTTGGACAAGATACTAGCTTATATCTTGGATTAACGAATAATTATGGTATTTTTGATCACAGAAAAGTACAGTGAATGTTTTTCTACTCTATGCTATTCTTATTCTATTCAGTGAAATACTGCACAGAAACGGAATCCTAGGATGATCATGCATAAATAAATAAATAATACTGGCCCTGAACTGAGCTTGTGCTATGGGTACTAGATAACTTATATACAATAATAATATAAGAAAGATTAAAAAGAGGTAGATATTTTTTTATTATAGAGGTACATACATAGAAAAGGACCAGAATACCCAAATATTTGCATATCGTATTTATTATACATACAAAGAAAAGGACCAGAATACTCTTAACAAATATTTGCAGATCGTACAAATATTTGTCCCGAAGCGGGAATCGAACCCACAACCTCCTGCGTTGCAGGCGGATCTTCGCCCACTGCGCCACAGAGGTCCCTAGTCAAACTCAAGTTATTAAAATCGCTCCGTAGCAATTGGACAAATTCGCAGCTGGACGGATTCTCTCTGTAACACTTATTCTTATCACCAAAATGTTATTTGGGTATTCACTGCGGGTAACGTCGGTCGCGGGGCGCAACAGTAGTTTTTATTAAATTTTGTACAAAAATAGGGAATAGATACCTCTTCTAAGTATTCAACAACGTTAGGACAGCTCAGATCTACTAAAAACACAACATTTTGCTCCTGGCTCTGGAATTTTGGGGTCTTGTTGGAGTTCAGAAACTGCATCATGCTTATTTGTTCCACGTTTTCTCCAGCGAGGGTCGAATAGAGACTTACTTTCTTTCCTGTAAAATAAACCTTATTTATATGAGCTGAGGTCACTAAATAATATGTTCATTCAAATTTTTCACGCCGCGATGCAACGGTCGAAATACGTACATTGTGATATATTGAAACATACACACATATACATATGTATGTGTTACAATATATATATTTTATTTTAATTGGCTGATTCCATAATTACGGGATGAAATTATTATGTCACCGTAAAATATTAATAGGCAAATTATGTTGATAGAGTTGACTAGATATTGTATTTTGAGAAATTGTAGAGGTTTGAATGATACTTACTCAAAGACCAGCAGATTTTCGATATCACACATGATGGTTTGTCAACAGACCGAATAACATCTCCAATCATGACATTATCCAAATATAACTTAGAATTCACCAAAACGAAGTAAAATGGGAACAAAATCAACTTCATACTCGTATTTGATCGAAGACTCCTACAAAAATTGGTGTGCAAATCGCTGCTCTGCCACTTTATACTATGCATTGTTTGCTCAGAAAATTGTAGTCAATTTTTGAAATGGAGGAGAATTAGGCTGTAATAATACACGAAATTTCTTCATGCGCGTAATTTTCTTTACTTTTCTTTAAATAAAGTGAAGCCACTTTAAAAACGTAAATAAAGAATTTTTATTAATTTATTTTTATGTTATTATTATACTTTAGGCTGGGTGAAACGACTCCACACAATAATATAAAGTTTACAATCCTATTACTTCTTTTCGACAAAACTTCTGAACCCGGACCAAAGGGATTTTGCATACGAGTAGATGTAGCTGTAGCGACAAACTTCTAGAAAATCTCTAAATTGACGGCACGAAACACATTGACTTTTTATCCCAGAAAACGCGGGCAGCTAGGTACCTATACTTAGTGATTTCCCATGGCTCACGTGGATCTAAATAAAACATTGCTATAATATATAATACAACGACTAACAATTCGTGAAAGATTTGTAAACATGGACTAGTAGTTCCGCAGATCAGCTCCTCTCTTGAGCACTCCGGAGACAAGCCATTATAAATAAATAAAAGCTTTCAAACAGCTTGGTCATCACGGATTATCGATTTCTCCCTTCTTCCAAGGACATCCGTGAGGGCTGGTGCGGCAACAGATTTAGCCGAGGATCTCAAGAGGCACAAATATGGAGGTCTCGATAGAGCCTACGAATTTGCTCCCCTTGGAGTCGAGATCCTAGGTCCTTGGGGTCCCGCCCGAGGCTCTCCGGGTTTTCAAAATATTATCTGAGTGTCTGGCGCAGTGCATCAGCATTGCCATACAGCGAGGCAATGCAGCCAGCGTCTTGGTGACACTTACGAATGCTATTGATATGGATCAGTTGAGGTACCTGTAGTTTGTTTCCCACAGTCTGCAGTTAGCTCATTTGTTTTAATATTGTAAAAACTATTTCCTTTGTTCATAAAGGTTTAGCAATCTATAGTAATAGTACCTACCCAAAGAGAGCAATATCCGTGAAGATAACATTCCACTCATTAAAAACAAACTTTGTTTGAAGTTCATAACATCAATGAACTTTCGTCATCAAAGCAAAGTTAACACCCAAAAGAATCAGTTGTAGCTATCTTCTAATGAAGCATTATCTCTAACCATTATTGGTTTGTTTACATTTTTTATCTATGAGTACTTACGACTAGGTACTTTCAGCGTGTGAGTGTTTTTCCGTAGCTGATTGCTGCACTGACTTGACTTACCTTGTTATAAACTGTGGAAGATTATGCAGAACCAGTTCAGAAAACGTGTGAATTATTAATGGAGAAGTAATTCTAAGTATCTATTGATTTCAACTATTGATTTCAACTATTGATTTCATTATGTATTCCTAGGTACCCCTAGGTTACAGCGGTAAGTATAATTTGTCGTGTTAGAATCTTACGAAAATGGGTATTATTAATAAAACAATCTGCCATATACTACCTCTATATATGTAGGTTGGTCTTTTCTCAGTGTCATGTCCCTAAAAACCAATGGAAAGTTTCGGAAATTCGCAGTTTCACAAACATTGAAACAGTTTTCAAACGAAGGTCATTTATTTGGAACAAATCTGATAAGTAGATAATGCCTAAAACAGAAAATAAACATGTGGGTCTACCTCTCTGCAGAAGACGAACATAGTTCTTAAAATTCTGCAAGTGCCATCATTATTTTCCATTATAAAAGATTTTTTTACCTCTATGAGGAAAGGGATGGAATGACTAATAATTTATTATCTCCCAAGCAACCCTTATCAGCAAGCAATTCAATTAACAAATCACTGAACTGACCACACGCTCCCGAGACATCATCACAAACGGTTCAGTCTGATATTCAAAGTGAATTTTTGCTGATAGTGCGATGTGATAATGGTGAAAACACTGTACGAAAAAGCTGTGTTAAATAGTAGAGTGTTTGATTCAGTTTCGCTTGGCAAACGTCGTGGAACGGAGTTTACACCGCTGCTGCTGAAGCCTAAAAAACCACGTGAGTTTTAAGCATCTACAAAATATGAGGATAGTGTGTAAAGTATCATAAGTACCTAGTTTAGCTTAAGGGCGAGTGTGGAGAGGCATAAGCCTCTCCTACCAAAAACTATAATCTACAAAGCGGATAAAGCCTTTATTAACAAAAAAAATAACAATTATCTAACTAAATTACAGCTCGTATTTACAATTGATACAATTGAGCTAATTGCAGACTGTTGCAAACAAACTACTAGTAAAATAAATATATGGAGCGTATTGATCCTTTTTAATATACCTTCCTAGAAGGTACTCTGGTAGATTCTCTTGGTCGCCTTTTGTTCATTTATTTATTTATTCATTTATTGAGGTAAAATAAAAATAAAATAAAATAACTACCTACTTACCATAAGTACATCTTTATAACAACTACTAGATCATCATCATCAGCCCAAGTTAGTCAACGGCTGGACATAGGCCTCCCGTAATGAGCGCCAGACAAATAGGTACAAAGTATGTACTAATTATGGAGCTCCGTGGGCCAGGCATTTACAGACAAAAAAGTCCCCCTACTTTTTTGTCTGTAAATGCCTGGCCTATTTTGACAGAATACACAGCACACATATCGATTAAATTGATATGGACGATGTTATTTGAATGAGGAAGCATTCATAAATAGGCGTTGTCTTGGTCGTGGACCCAGAAGTCGGTCACAATCTTGAAGCCCACCCATAGTCCTAAGACTTGAGATGAGAGCAGCAGGAAATTGTTTTCAATAAACAACAATTACCCCGTCAAATGGAAACAGCTGCATCTAAATACCATTAAAGTATGCAGATGTCACTTATGCCGCACATAGTAATTACGATGCAATCTACGGCACTGCACATAAATGGTGATAAGCGAGCGAGCCAAGTTGAAGTGGGCCACGCGAAAAGTTCCACTGCGGACACTCTCACTTGACGCGTTAGACGAGATCGAGGGAATTACGTGGAAAATTTTCTCAGTAAAAGCCATCCGGTCGGGCAGTGGTGCCCGCTACAATTTGCACCACCCCAACTCTTCCCGCGGGTTTTGAATTTTATTTAACCCGCAAACCACATTACAATGCAATCCAAAATAATCATAGAAACAAAGGTGGTTATAATCTACATTGTACCGTAAAAATATGTGTGTACAGCTATAGCAATTATATATTATTGTTCATAAGATATGGAATATATAAATTAAAAACACAAAACAAGTTTACATAAGGTGATAAAATCAAACATCACAATGATGCCAGATTGCCAGGCAACTGCTAGCTTTTTAAAAGATGCTAGTAAGGGATATGCACCGGGCATGTATTACTTATACTCACTTATACTCACTTATACTCATATACAGTAGTAACGCTTCTCGCTGAACAATTTTACCACCGAACTACGATCCCCAACCGGCTCAGATTTTGGTCAGGGATTATGGTCACATTACGCACCCATGATAAAAACCAATAAAGCGAATATCAGGAGAAGTCCTGCGTTCAGTAGTGGACCAGTAATGGTGCTTTAGACAAAAAGACCGATTATAAAGTTTAAAAAAATGTCACCTGTGTGAAAGAAGTTGAGAAATGCTCAGAGAAAGATTAAATATGAAATCAGTCGGTATCATTTCGTACTACAGATAATGTGGATTGTATCGCTAACATTGTTGAGGATTAGAAGGTAGGTAAAGATACGACCTTGCTCTGATAGATGAAGTAAATGCACTTACATCGCATACCTAGGACAGATGAAGGTTGATAAATTACGATATGCAGATTTGGTTGGGATCTACACAAAACGCTGTGTAAAAAGAGAGCAAAGCGTGCACTTTTGTAGTCCTTTAACTAATTAGGTACACACAAAAGCAACAAAATTAAGGGAAAACCTAATTTGAATATTGAAATCTGTAACTCAGACCCAATTACAGATTTAAAAGAAAACCGGGTGTCAGAAAATATAACCTCTTAAAAGTTATTATATATATTATGACATTAGAAATAGGCTACCGAGCAATGTCGTAAATACAACAAGCTATGTCTTTTCAATATTTTTTGTTTCTAGTCGTCCCGTGACCACGACCATGTGTAATTCTGTGGAAACGTCGGAAAATATAAGTAAATAACGGTCTTTTCTTCAAACTGTTTTCTTGTCCTTTATTCCTTCGGATCGCCTGGATCTTCAGATGATTATCAGAAGAATCTTTAAGGACGTATGTACTTGAAATTGTCTTGTATGTATGTATATACAGCACAGCTACCGCACAGCATAATATAGTTATCTTTAGATACATTTTACAGTAACAAATTGGCTTACAAATATGTTATCTGATGCTGTCACTATAAATAAATAACGCTAGACAATTCATACAGCTCATAGCTCAATCAGAAGACTGGCTATCTTTTGAGGAGGCGTTAACCTGTAGAGGGGTTAAACAAACAAACAATAGTCTAAAAGTTAAACATTTGTAATTAAACCTAAATTAATTACCTACTAACAAAAATATAAATACATACTTATCATAGATCTAATACATTGGAATACCTGTACCAATATACTGTATAGAAACTTTTTGTTTTATTTAACCCACACAGCATCATCTCGGCCCAAGTTAAGCAGAGCTTGTGTTTTTTGGTATGATGACAGATATACTTAATACAATATACTTAAATAAATAAACATTTTTTTTTCTTATACATAGAAAACGACCAGATCTTACAAACATTTGTTCCTAGGCGGGATCGAACGCGCAACCTCTTGCGTCGCAGGCCTTCGTCACCGCGCGGCCGCGCCACAGCAGAAGTAGTCAATATAAAATGTATCAAAATTATGACGAATCGCCTATATTTCATTGAACATTTTTATGCTGTAGGGCGTTGGCAGTCCATATCCTCGATATCCTAAAGTAACCCTTAGAGATAGAGTTACCAGAGAAATTGTCTTGTTTTTTTGGTAATTCATAGGATGTCTCACTATTGTCGCACTCCAGATCCTCGATAACTTTAATCCTTAGAGTTAAACAAGGGAAATTGTCTAGTTTTTTTTTTAACTCAAAGGATGTCTCGCCTGCGCTTGTCTACGTAGTCGTAGACATAGGTTTGTTTTTCAACTAATTGCGTATATTTTATTGAATGCACATTTTTATGCTGTGGGGCATTGTCGCACTCCAGATCCTCGATAACTTTAACCCTTGAAGTTAAACAAGATAAATTGTCTAGTTTTTTGTTAACTCACAGGATGTCTCGCCTGCGATTGATTACGTCTACGTTGTCATGTTTTTCAGATTATTTTAACTAATCTAACCATGACTGACGGTTCCACTCCAACTTTACGAGAATCAGGAAGTCACTTTTTGCAGCAACTCGTTCCATTACCAAATGAAAAAATGCTCTATTTCCTTATTGTAAGAAATCTTGAAATAATTTGTCTAGCGTATATTACAGTAGGAAAGGAATTAGACCACAATATAATAAACTAGCGGTCCGCCCCGGCTTCGCACGGGTATTTAACAAAAATTTAATTTTTCATGCAGTTCCTTAACTTTTTGAAAATACATATTCTATATCCTATGTTCATCAAGGAAAATTTAGGATTCGAATGGTGAGAGAATTTTTCTAATCAGTCTAGTAGCTACCTACTAGACTGATTAGAATTACGTTCGGAGCCTATTCAATTCAAACAAAAAAAAAACAAATCTTTCCTCTTTATAAAATAATATTAGTATAGATAAATCTCTATTTTAATGCATTTTAATTTGGGTTTATAAACTTTATGGACTGATGGAGACAGGGAGAGTAAGTACCATAAACTCTTACATGGTCAAAGATCGAAAATCGCAAAGGAGGGCCTTAGTCGAATAAATATTCCTCAAAATGCACAATTTTTCTTATGCGTCGCGCGTCGAGCGAATTCTCTAAATTGTGAAAAACCTTATTTTAATATTCAAATACGCTTTCATAGCGGCTAGCCGTCATAAAATTCCCTGTAACCGATGCGAACTGGTTCTAACCAGAATCAGCAAATGGCATGCTCAAAGCATAGTTCATTGTGACAAAAAACGCTAATGCGTTCTAAATACCACCTCTATCTCTAGGCAATTGCTGCTACAGTCAGTTTAAGCATACATACGAACGAACCCATTCAAAAAGTTGTTATATCTCTAGTTAGCGTGAAGCCCCCAGTTTTGTTTCGATGGATTTTAGTTTTAAGTAGTTTTAGAGACCCGGGTTTTAACTGAAAACCAAAGTACAACCAACTTGAACTGTTTATGTTTAGTTACTTTAAATTAAAACGACTGAGAAAACCAAATTTGAATTAAATTACCTGTTCCATAAAGTTTGATTGTTATTTACCCTACTTACACAATTTTTGGCACTCAATATATTTTTTATTCTCTATGCTTTTCTCGAGAAGTCAGTCAAATTTAAAGGTGATGTTTCTTAGTAAATCTAGTTAAGTAAATGGGTAGTGCCGTGTGGTGCCGGCATATAATTTTACCACCCCAACTCTTTCCGTGGGTGTCGTAAGAGGCGACAAAGGGAAACACAGCAGAGGGTGGGCAGCAGCGCCTTCTGCAGAACAACTACACCGAACTGCGATCCCCAACCCGCATGCCCAGCGTGGGGATTATGGGCAATAACCCCCAAATAATGATGCCATCTATGGCGCTCATTAGGGGAGGCCTATGTCCAGCAGTGGACTATTATAGGCTGGTGATGATGATGATGATGATGATGAAATGGGTAGGTGTAGGTACAAGAACCGCTGCCAAGCAGTCTGCCGCACCTATAGCCATTATGGCTCGAGTTTAAAGTACATAGTTAGAGGTATGTACTAATGTACGTTTTAGTATGGTGTAGCTATCTTCAATTATGTATGAGATACAGATGCCTGGTAGGTAATTATTCCTGTAGGGTGGCTAGCTAAGCTGTTGGTCGTAAAAGATGTAGTAATAACTACTTGTAAAAGAAAACCTTTATGGATCGTAAACTGCAAGTCGTCATAGTTTGTTACGAAATCATGGTAAGTACAAAAACAAAGGAGTTACGTACGAGTATTAATTATAATATTTATAAAAAAAAAATAATCAAACTTGCATTCTTTTACACGTTTTTTTGCAAAAATATAGTTTTTTCTACAAACTTCTAAGAAAAAAATGTTCTAAAATGACGTTCTAATCGAAAAAACTTAGATTTTTTGTTTGATTATGGAATAATAAACTTATACAGATAAGTAACCACAAAAATATGAATAAAAGAAAACTATGAAGAAAACTCAATATTTTATTTTTGTATTATACGAAGTAGTCATTATTTTCTTTTTAAATTGGAATAAAAAAACATTTATTATCCACTAGGGATCAAAATCAACCCGTTTCGGTTAAGTACATTATACTTGTAGTGATACCTTGTAAGGAATATGAGTAGTAGCCAAAAGACGTAAAGTTTTACACCTATCGCAAAAACTCGGAACCACGCTAGAAAAATGGTATAAAACCCAGTGAAAGCTTAGTCACGCGATACCTGGCTCTTGTATTTGCAAGTGCTTATACTAATAACTGGTTATGGAGGAGGAGGAAAATTACCAGGTAAATAACCTGAAACTTGGACTTCCCCCTATGGGGATCAAGGCTTTTGCAATCGATTTGTAACTTGGTAACGATTGTGAAACGAATATTAGAAATAGGTATTAAAATTAGAATTGAGGAAGGTCGCGCTAGAGATTTTGTTAGAGTTTTTCTAGAATTATTAATCATATTTCGTAGAACTAAGTAAAAAATATGAAATTATCTTAAACATTTGAGAGAACTGCCTTAACTTTGCCTCATAGGTATGTTTTAAGAATCTGCTCATCAGAATAATAACTCTGATGAGCACACAAGTGTGCTTTCTAGTATCAGAACCCAATGCAATGAACTAATGTTACATTAAACTATTCTAATTTGACATAGCAGCTACTTATTGATTCTTCATTGATATTTTGAAAATAACTTCAGCATTTTTCATTAGTCCGTTTCCAGAGATGTGATTTATTTGAAATACTTCTATTTTAAATGCAAATAGAAAATGCAAAATACCTATTTTGTATTTTGTATTTAAATACCTTTCAGTGAAAAGTATTTTGTATTTTATTTGAAATGCCTTTCGAGATGCATTTTGTATTTTTAAAATACATTTTAAAATACAAAATACTTTTTGATTAAGTTGAGCCAACATTACCAGTCAAACAAAACAAAACGCTTGTATTGCCGAATTCGACCGATAGAGGCGCCAACTAACCATGCACGACATCTTTTTATTCTTTGGTCAGAGTGCACGTCTTGTGTCAAGTAATGTCTGACAAGTGTGAAAAATGAGTGATGATGTATTCGAACAACTGGTATTGTTGAAAAGTGTGCTAAATAAAAAATTATATTATTTATTTTTATAACTTTTTAACAATACCAGTCCAGTTGTTATTAATTTAAAAAAAAAAAGCGTAATCGCATTGAGTGTATCTATTCTCCTGTGTAATAAATAAAAATATCTGTGATTTGGTCAGGGGGTATTTTGTATTTTGAAAAAGTATTTTGAAAATACCTATTTTGCATTTAGCATTTGAAATACAAAACGCAATACTATTTGGTATTTTGCATTTGAAATAGTAAATCTGAAAAGTATTTTGCATTTTGTATTTAAATGCTTTTTTAAAACCATTTTGTACGTCTCTGTCCGTTTCGTAAAACTCGGAGATAACAGAGCTACAAAATAAACAAAAAAAATAAGAGCCAGTATGTTTCTGAGATGACACTTAGACAAACCATCAAACAAATCTGTAGCTATTGAATATTAATAAATTTGTAATATGAGCATATTTTTACAAAGTTCTGCTATTATTTGTATTAAAATAGTATTTATCTAGGTTCGTGCCACAATTTTTATTCTGGACATAGACCTCCCCTAATGAGCGCCATAGCGCCCTGTCTTCGGCTTGCTTTTTACATAAAAAAAGACATATTTCCTTAGTATTTGTGTTGAAAACTATTTGCAAAAAAGCTGGTGGCAAGAACCTAAATAAATACTATTTTAATAAAAATAATAGCAAACCATGGTGAATATTCTCAAATTACAAATTATTTTGGCAGCACGTTTGTATGGGAACTTCATCTGTGGCTGGAGCCTTACGCTAATTCGCTCCACTTCTCCTGAACTTGACCCCAGTCTGTTTGTGTTAGTTGTTTGGAGTAAGAGCGTAACGATCATAAATCATAATAATTGCCAATTCCGATCATTGTTTACTTGTTTTGCAAGATTCGTGGCGCAACGACACTACAATAGACACGGATTGTCTCTGATTTCCTTTGAACAAGGCCGTGCTGCGGCCCTGAGTACGGAGTACTCTAATTTTATACTGCTAGGATTTGAGGAAAACGGGCATTTATTTAACTTCCTACTTGGGTATTCGTAATCATAACACTTATTAAACTTTGTCGTGGTCGCGAATATCAGCGGTCCTAAAGCTTGGTCAGGTCATTAATGTTAGGCTAACTCTTTAGCTTATTTATTTATAATAAAATTAGCGACCCGCTCCGGCTTCGCACGGATGCAATGTTGATACAAAAACCTTCCTTTTAAATCACTCTATCTATCAAAAAAAAAACCGCATCAAAATCCATCGAGTACTTTTAAAGATAAGCATACATAGGGACAGACAGACAGACGGGATGGGCACCCAGCGATAGCGTAACTTTCTATAGTTACAACTGTAATAACAATCTATTGGTACAAATCAGAAAACGTAAACATTGGAAATATTTATTTTCAAAATTATATTCCTATATACAACATATTAATACACTCGAGAGCAATGAATCCGGGTCACTCAAAGAATCCAAAAAATCTCGGAAAGTGTATTTAATAGACAATTTAATGAAAGTTAAAAAAATATGAGTCACCATACATTTTATTTACACAAAATTACATAAAGAAAAAAAACTGCTGATCTCTCCTTAAAACAAAAATAGGAAACATGAATTTTTTGAACTTTATGACGATTTTCTTGAATTTCAATACTTCGTATTACCTCCTCGTGCTTCCATTACTGCGTTTACGCGGTTTGGTATGCTGTACACCAAGTTCCTTATACGATTTTGGGGAATATTCTCCCATTCCTCTGTGAGAGCAATTTTGAGCTCAGGAAGCGTGATTGGGGGAGGGTTTCGTTGTTTTACGCATCTCCCTAGCTCGTCCCAAGCATGCTCGATCGGGTTGATATCCGGGCTGCGCGCTGGCCACTCCATACAAGTAATGTTCATCTCTTGAAGGTAGTCATTCACAATCCTACCTGTATGAGGTCGGGCATTGTCATGCATAAATATAGCATCCTCACCCAAATTGACCATAAATGGACCAACGTGTTCGTTGAGGATTTCTTCCACATATCTTACGCTAGTTAAAGAGCCGTTTTCTATGATCACCAGCTCTGTGCGCCTTTCAGAGGAAATTCCGGCCCACACAAGTACAGACCCACCACCGTAGGCTACTTTTTCTTCGATGCATGCTTGCTTGAATCTTTCCCCTGGTCTTCTATACACTCTGTGTCTTCCATCGTGCTTGTAGAGCATAAATTTTGATTCGTCGGAGAACAATTTATTGCATTATCCTAGCATTCTTACTTTCCGAGATTTTTTGGATTCTTTGAGTGACCCGGATTCATTGCTCTCGAGTGTATAAACCTACATTCTTTATACCAAAATCAAAGAAAAATTTAAAGTATACCTGGGGCATATATCTACTTCAACCTATTTCCTTTCTTGCTAAAAACTAACGTCGTTATGTAAAGTAAAATACTTTAGTCTACAAATGTTTTCGTATAAGTTCTTAGAAGTACCTACCACTGAGTTGAGCATACACTAACCCAAAACAAACAGCTGTATTGGCTTTGGATCTTAAGTAAATAAGTGATCTCATTACAATTTTATTTCTTACTTCAGTACCTAACCTGACGTTTTATACTTATTACTTCAGTAACCTGTAACCATAACTCTGTAAGACACTACGCTTGGACAGATTTCTTGAAATAAACGCTGTTTAGTTTGCCTGTCAAAGAAGGAAATCTAATTAAAACCTGCCCAGGGTTCGGTTAGGTAGTATGGAGAAAAATTACGTCACTATATTGGAAATAATGTAATTTAATCTTTAACTAAATAATGTGCGTAATGTATGGTGATTGCGGATCCTTCAACCAAATTGGGGCTGGCTGGGCTTATTCCCAGAGGTCCACGACATCATTGTTTTCAAAAAACTCACTTTAATTCCCAAGGGGTCGACGATATTTTTTTTAATAATATTTCCTTCCCCAACAGGTCTATGGATTACATTTTCATTAAGTAGGTTGTAAGGTAACCTGAGAATTTTATATTTTTTATTGGTCATCATCGTAGATAGAATATGAAAAATAACTAATGCTGGATAATCCACAAAGCATCACCTAGCCCCACGCTAAGCAGAGCTTGCGTTATGCGTTACTGGACGACTGATATACAATTTATTATATAGATAGTTTTTTTTTATTAAATATAGAAAACGACCAGAACATCCTGCAGATCGTACAAACATTTGTCCCGGATTTTCTTGTCTTGATTGTATTGTCGGCGGATAAGTATTCCTCGTGGTAAGTAATCCTATGCTGGGTTCTAAAAAAAAATGTTACCAGCATCTTGGGGACTTCCGACGGGTATTGATACGAATCAGTTGAGCTGTAGTTTGTTGCAACAGTCTGCGGTTAGCTTCATTGTTTCTATTGTGAATACTAGTTCTAATTTAGTTATTTGAATATAATTTTCTTTGTTAGATAATGTTTCTCATTGAATGTTGAATTACTCGTTATTTTGCCTTTACCTTATTGTATCAGTTTTTGTTTTGTTTTTATTCATACATGTAGTTGTTGACATAAACAATCTTGGATTCTAGAACCGAGATTATGATTTCCATTGAACCATTAGTAATTTACCTATTAAAGAAACTAGTATATCAAAGATAGGAGGCATTTCTTGTTTGTTTAAAAGTTTTGTAGATTAAAAATATACACGCGGTGGAGCGTAATAAAAGCAATGATTGTTCTCGTTACGTATTGCTACGCATTACAAGTTTTATAAACCACTAAAGGATAGGTAGGTCTAATTTAAATTTTATAAATTGACGAGCCCCTTTTGACGCATTTGATAACTACAGGGTGAACAAAGCAAAGCTAGCATCTGCATGAAATTTTTTAGGATATTTTTTAATTTTCTAGAGATTATCCCTAGTGCGAGGGCTTACGCACTATAATAACAAAAATCTTAGAAGTTAGAATAAGCAAAGGCAGTATTGTATTTTAATTATGTAATACATGTACCTCTTGTCAAACGAACTAAATGTAATTTTAGTCTTTGAATAGGTTTAGTTAGATAAACTTCAATGTTTACCCTGTAGGCGATGCTAACGGCACGATGATAGTCCGAAGAAATCCCAAAGATTTTCGATTAATTGGGTATTTACTTGATTTCGTGGTGTAGCGGTTAGCTACTCCCGTACTGAGGGAGGGTCACGGGTTCAAGTCTTGCCGATATCGAAACTTCTTTTGAAATTCCGACATCACACAATTACTGTACCTACCTCTGTCCTGCGGAACATTTTTAATTATTCATTTATATTATTTTTCTTCAAATAATAGCTGGGGTAGTTGCTGCACATATTTATGATGATTAGTCAAACCGAGATTATAATGGTTTCGAAACCGATCTCGTAACCCTACAACGTCACGTCACATCGAGCGCTTCAATTTCCGCGAGTAACTTTATTACACCCGATAGAATCTTAAATGGTATCCAATAACGAATGTTATTTACAACAATTACTATGATGACGTCAAACGATAATTCAGGACGTCAGTAGAAATTGACGATTTTTAGTTCTTCCCATATAGAACAGGAGCTTGCTAGCTAGACAAAATCCATTAGCTTCCTTTTTATTAATATCTCTATACCTATATAGTTATAATTATAACTAAGTTATTGGAGGTTTACGCTTTCGACTGGTATTGATTTGGGTCAGTTGAACTACCTGTAAATTACGTGCGTCTGCGGTTAGCTAGCTAGTAAATACTAGTTCTTATTAAGTTCTGTTATTTAAGTGTATTTATCTTTGTTAATAATTAATAATAAAACTATAGATAGCTTTTGAGTCTCGACTACTTTACTGTAAACTGTGTCACCACACAGGTATTATTTCTCGCATGGAGTTGTAACATGAAATGTTCTCTATCTCAATTTCATGGAATATGGAACCTTTTATACCGTGCCATTGCTGTTATTGCTTGCGCGGTATTCGAAACGCGAGTTTTTTTTTAAACTAATAAATAAATTAAGTCAAGTGTGTAGTTAGGAAAGATGAAAACAAAACACTAAATGAAACGCAATTGTTTCTAAAACACTTGTGTAGCTGACGTCGATATATTCTAGAGATGTCGGTCGCCATGGTGGCGTGTCGCGATTGTATTTAGCGGGTCTTGCGTTTCACTACAATGTTTATTCAATAACACGTGGTAAGAAAGTGAGTATTTACTAATTGATGAGCTTTATACGTAGTGTAGGACGCCCTCCGGCCAGGTGGCATGACGACCTGCGAAGGATTGCAGGTAGACGCTGGATGTGACAAACTGAAGACGAGATTAGGGCATTAGGGGAGGCCTGAGTCTAACAGAGGCTAATACAGGCTGATGATGATGATGATCTTGATTTATACATCCTCTCTCATCAAATAGATGAATGTGTACTTCGATGAGTTACGGAGTAGTCCTTAGATTAGTTGTTTTACTTCCTGATCTAAGGATACGCATATCGTGTTTCAAAGCCCAGTACTGTAAAAAGATCTACAGGCATTACTTTATAGCTACTAGTATAAGTACTGACTTATTTATGGCTTAGATGGAGAGTAGAGGTAGATTTTGAGATTATAGATCACCAGAATAGCTCTACTATTTTAATACCAAGTTCCGTGTCAGAAACAATATAAACCTTAGTCGAAACGCAATAACAAAAAAATTATAACTAAAGATTGTCCCGTGCAGGTAACCTGGTCTTTTGCTGTTTCAGAAGAAGAAATGAATTGTAGTAAATATCCAGATCGCTCCTAAAAAGAATAGTTTAAACTACTGGTGGCCCAAATAATGACACGTACGAAGTTGCGCAAAATTCTAGTACCCCCTCTGGTAGGATGAATGGGAATATAATCTATAGGAAAACCTAGTATTATAGTAATATCGTTATATCCATGTCAATGCAAATTCTTTATGTTAATTTAGATACAACGTCATCGAAACTTTTCTAACCAAATTGTAGGTTTTCCTTCAACACATTTTCCTCTACATTTTAACGGCAGAATTATCCTCACTTAAACGATACGAAAAAACTTTCCGACGAATAAAAACAAACAACAGATAGTTTTTCTTATCATACGAAAAATCTTTTCTTCCTTAAGAGTTAGTGTAATAATAACATACTACTTTAAAGTAGTACCTACTGGGTAAGTACTTACAGTTATGTGCCACAATTTTGGCGGCAAATTTGATTTCACTTTTTGTATGTGCTATAGAGTATTATAATTATCTCTGCCTGTGCTATAGGTAAGTAATGAATGACACAGATAATATAATAGGTAATCGCTTTCGCATCAAACTTGACCGATTACCAAAACAGGTTTGAATTTCGGAATCCAGCGCAAAAAATCTGGAAACTATTACGGAATACATTGTGAAGTAATTATTCTTAACTTCTTTGTCCAATTATTTATGAGCCTTTCAGATTTAAACAACTTTTTTCTTTACATTTAGAAAATAAGCACTATAAAATAAGAAATTAGGTGTTATTGATTTTATCTTCACTTATTTTTTTTCTTTTGGGTAGACCAAAAAAAAGCCTTTACCAATCAGTTAAAGATTAGTAAGAGAAAGAGATGAGTGGGTCAGGACAGTTGGCTGATAAGATTTGGGAGCCAAGCTATTGATTGAATCTTCTACGATCATATTTGAAGGGCGACTCATACTGACAAACAGATTCAAATGGCCAGCTGCAATATATGTAGAGTTTGTTGCTGTTATGCTTACTGGATAGCGACTATAATTAGATGTGGACCTCCGACAAGAGATCATCAGATTTCTGTTAGATCTAACAACCTGTCATTGCCAATTCAGTTCAGGATCAAGGAAACCCTATAATAAATCACTTTTCAATAAATTAATGATCATAACTCTGTAATAAAGGACAAGGTCTGAGTTGGGTTGTTTAGATGTGTTACATCTACACGAAATTTCGTTTAAATGGAGTCTAAATTAGATCTAAAATAACATTTAAGCTACTTTTTTTCCAGACAAGCTATCTTCAGCTGTTCTGTAAGTCTAGAAACCGGACACATGTAGTCAATCCTCTCGGTGAAGAATCTTTTAAAACCTGATGTACCAATTTCGGCTCAAGACGCCTGCCACTAGGCCAGCACGGCTGATCGATGCTTTGCATCAGGTATATAGAGGCCGCATTTCTGCGCGGGCGCCTATTGTAGGTTGTGTTTCATTGCGCGCATGACAAACCGCGAGCGGCGATAAATCGGTGCGAAAACGCACCTATCGAACGTAAAATTCGAATTGGAAATCTATACTAATAGAGCAGTTTAGTAATATAACGTAAGAATTTACTATACAAGATTATTGAAAGAACTAAAATAAAACAAATGAACGATTACAAAACGTGGCGCATCTTAGTGATTTTCAGAGATTTCAGTGTTGGGTGAAAATTTAACTTAAACTTTTTTTGTGTGTGTATGGTGACGGTGTCGCAATCACAATGTTGACTGGTTGGCATTTAGTGTTATCGAAATGTAAGTAAATTACTGTAGGTATTTTAAAACATTGTGTATTTAAGCATATATCATTATTTATTTCTTCTTAGTTAGCTCTATAATTAATACTATACGCAAACACCATTATACTGTGCTTACCTTCTTGGACAAAATAATTCAGAAGCCGGAAGAATACTTCTTGTGTTCTTACGCAAAACAGGAATGCCGCCTCGTCTCCTTCCCCATTAGAGGTAACGCAATTATTGACGACCTCTGTGACGCGGTGGGCGAAGGTATGCCTGCGCTGGAGGTTGCGGGTTCGATTCCCCCCTCCGAGCAAATATTTGTTCTATCTGCAGATATTTGTTCAGGGTGTTCTGGCCGTTTCCTATGTATATTAAAAAAATATCTATATGTATAGATATTTTACATATAGACATTTATGTAATATATTGTATTATGTACATATATCAGTAATTTAGTACCCATAACACAAGCTCTGCTTAGCTTGGCTAGATGATGCTGTGTGGATAGTCCGGCATTATTTATTTATTTATTTAATGCATGCCGCGTCCGGTCCGTACACGGTACGTCCCGGTCACGGCGTCGGCGGCGGTCCGGTCTTATATAAATCATCCCTAAATGGCCCATTTTATCAATCTAAGATTGATGGTAGACTAGGGCGATCATCCTAATTAATGACTATTCATTAGGATGAACGTGGAATTCCTTAATATTGAATTTGTGGTTAATATTCATGCGTATCAAACTATAGAATGTAATTCTGATGGATTACACCTACGTAAGGATGCAAACATAAAGATATGGTTCCGTCCCGATATTTCATAACGGGTCGGTAATGATGAATTAATGATGTACCGGTTAAACTACAATATAGAATATAATATTGCATAAACTAGTATACCCGCATCAATCGGTACACTGTCCCTGTGTCTGTACCTCATTAATTGCACCCTCATACCATATCCAGCGGTTCTATTGTCTAACTACTGGGTCTACAACTGGTAATCGGTTTGATATTCGCTGGCCGGACGGCTAAACCCACCGCGTAAAGCTTTCTTATACAATTCGACTTCAACTAATTTTTAACTAACATAATTTCACGCTTTCTCTGAAAATAAAATTAAGGAAGACGTAGAAAAAAGGTCGACAAGAGAGCTAATTATTAAATAAAATAATCACTTACTATTAGAAAGGCATTTATTTTGAAAATATGTTGTTTATGTTACAAACAGTTCGTGTATCTAAAGGTAAACTTATCTCACAATACCTATAGACCAAAATCAAAAATTATAAATTTTTACTCACACAAACCAACACAAACACGTTGGTTACATTATTGAAGTTTTCATATGGATCCCTAACTTTTTTGAAATATTCTAGCGCCTTTGTTCAAAATGGATAATAGGGTTCCAATGTTGAAAGAGTTTTTAAATCAGCCCAATAGTTTTGGAGCCTATTCGATTCAAACAAACAATTAAATCTTTCCTCTTTATAGTACCAGTATTATAGATTAAGTAAATCATTATTTTAGTTTAAAACACTAAGTACTAGGGCGGTACACCAGATAAATCTAATCGCGATCGATTAATCAGCGTTAAGGTTTAAGGTTTAAGGTATGGGTACTCCTGTTTCCGCATTTGGACTCAGTTCGGTCCATTATGCGTGATGTGGGTGCTAGCAGAGCCAGCCCAACTCCGTCCAGAAGCGCAGAATCTTCCTGGGGTCTTCACAGGCTTCACGGAGTGACCTCGGCAAGTTGAGGATTTCTATTCGTTGTGCTGCTACTCCCTCGCATTCCAGGACTACGTGGGCAGCTGTTTCGTCGTTGCTGAGGCATCCTCTGCAGAGAGGACTGTCTGTTGCTCCGATGGTGAAAAGGTGTTTGTTCAGTGGGCAATGCCCTGTTAGTGTTCCTACCAGAATACGTAGGTCCAGTCGACTTAGGTTCATTAAGCGTTTAGTTAGCTTCTTTGATATTGATGGGAGCGCCTCTCTGGTTTGTCTACACTCAGTTAGGCGTGTCCATCGTTCGTTGTGCATCATTCTAGTTTTGAGCCTGATCCATGTTTGGAGTAATGAAAATGGCAAGGGGAGGAAAGGAAGTGGACCTTCTGTGGTTGTTTCCGATCCTCGCCGTGCCAGTTCATCAGCAGCGTCGTTTCCTAGCGATCCGCTATGTCCTTTTATCCATTGAAGGGTAATCTTGTTATTTGTTGATATCCTTTCTAATGCTAGATGGCATTCGTACACTAGCTTGGAGTTGCAGCTACTCCCCTCCAAGGCTTTGAGTATAGCTGCACTATCGGAGAGAATGCGAACACATTGGTTATTTATTCCTCTCTTTTGTATAGCTGTGGCAGCCCTAGTTATTGCTACACATTCGCATTGAAATATAGAGCTGTGCCTTCCTAGTGTTACTGATATGTTAATGTTTAGGTCCAATGAGTGGACCCCAGCGCCTGTGCCTGTATCCGTTTTAGAGCCATCTGTATAGATTCTGACTTCACGTGTACCAGATTCATCTTTCAGATGCTCGTATAGTTGTATTCGGTAGTGCTTGTTTAGCATTTGTTTACTGGGTATTCTATCACATGGGGCAGCTATTAGGGGTTCGTAGTTTATAGCTCTGTCCATGATCTGGGCGTGTGGGCTGCTTGTGATTCCCCAGAGACCCAAGTTTTGTAGTCTTAGGGCCGACATTGTAGCCTCTTGTTGTATGTAAAGGTCTAATGGTGCTAGGTCTAGAATGATATCTAGGGCAGCGCCGGGAGTGGTTCTCATGCAGCCTGTTATGGCTGAGCAGGCCATTCTTTGGAACCGCTGTAGTTTCGATATCACGGTACTTAGTTCCGTTCTAGTCCACCAGACTATCGCTCCGTAGGTTAGTGTTGGTCTGATTATAGCAGTGTAGAGCCACATGGTTATTTTTGGTGAGATCCCCCAGGTTTTGCCAAGCATTCTGCTGCATTGGTAGAGGGTTGTCGTCGCACGTTGGAGTTTGCTGTCAAGATGTTTGTTCCACAGCAGTTTGCTATCTAGTATAACTCCTAGGTACTTGACTTCTGTTTTAAGCTTGATCTCTGTGTTGAATAATTTAGGGAGTTTGATGTCTCCTAGATGTCGCTTGTTTGTGAACATTATTAGTTCCGTTTTGGTTGGATTAACTGAGAGTTCATGGTCTTTACACCATGCTTCGATGGTTTTGAAGGCAAGTTTCATCAGGTCGCATAGTGTGTTTTCGAAACAGCCCGTCGCCAAGATCGCGAGGTCATCCGCGTATCCCACAGTGACCAGTCCACGTCCATTGAGTTTGCGGATGAGCTCGTCAACAACTATGTTCCATAAGAGAGGCGATAAGACGCCGCCTTGGGGGCAGCCCCTGGCAACTATACCTCTGGTGGTTTTATTGATAGTTACTTGTATCGCTCTGTTTTTGAGCATGTTGTTTATCCATTGAGCCAACGTTGGCGCGACACCATATCTGGTGAGGGCTCTATATATGCTGGTGAAGTTGGTTTTATCGAAAGCTCCTTCAATATCAATGAAGGCCGCCAGGGTTGGTTGTTTTGACGTCAATCCACCTCCTATGCGCGAGACTACGTTGTGTAGAGCGGATTCTGTAGATTTGCCTTTGCTGTATGCATGTTGTTGCTGGTGTAGCGGTTTGTGAGAGAGTATGTTTTCCCTGATCTCTCTGTCACAGAGTCTTTCTAGAGTTTTTAGAAGAAATGATGTCAGGCTTATGGGCCTGAAGGACTTAGGTTGGGTGTAGTCACTTCTTCCTGGTTTTGGTATGAAAACTACCTTCACTTCCCTCCATTTATGGGGTATGTACTTATGGGCGATACATGCTCTAAATACTCTAACTATATGGTCGGCTAGAATGCCACTGCACCATCTAAGCATACCTGGAAAGATTCCATCTAGTCCTGGTGTTTTGAAGGGAAGGAAGCTGTTAATTGCCCATAGTACTTTCTCGCGGTTTATCATATTGTATGCTGTTATCCAGTCTTGGTCGGTAGGTTCTAGTTCAGGTACATCTTCCCATGTGCAAGTGTTTGTAACCTGGCAGCCTGGGAAGTGTGCGTTCAGAAGCGCTTCACTGGTTTCTGCATCCGATTTTGTGTAAGTATTGTCAGGTTTGATAAGGCACCCGAGTGTGTTTTCTGGTGCGTTTGCTAGTATTGTTTTAATGCGGGTGGCTTGGCTATTGTTTACAATGTTGGTGCAGAATCTTTCCCAACATTCAGTTCTTTTAAGGCGAATTTCTTTCTTGTAGATTCTCTTCGCGTTATGGTAGTTTACCCAATCTTCGTCTTGTCTAGTGTTCATGGCTCTATTGAACAGTTTCCTTAATTTGCGACGGAGTTTTTGGAGTTCATGACCCCACCATCGACTATCCGTCCTCTGTTTGGGAGTTATAAGTGGACAGGACTGTTCAAAGCTGTTGATAAGAATATGTGTTAGTTGATTTGTGTAATTGTCAATATCAGTTACTGTTGTGTAATTCGATAGGTTTGGCGTATCGGTAAGTTCCGATTTGACTAATTGGAAGAATTTAGTTCGATTGGTCTTACGTGGGACGCGCCTAGGTTGTGGTTTCGGTAGCGACAGTTCCAGGTTGAACCTAATCCATCTGTGGTCTGAGCACGAGGCCTCGTTAGAGACATGCCAGTCCTTGACAGCGTAGGCAACTTGTGCTGTCGTAAGTGTTAGGTCTATGATGGTTTGGGCTCTAGATGTTACAAAAGTAGGTTCCGAGCCCTTGTTTAGCAGTATGAGGTTAGTGGAGATGAGATAATTTACCAGTTCTTCTCCTCGGTCGTTGCACCTGGGGCTGCTCCACAGCGTGTGGTGCGCGTTGGAGTCGGTGCCGATGATGAGCTCGAGTTTCTCCCTCTCGCAGTACTCGATCAGGGACACCAGCTCAGGTGTGGGTATCGCTTCGTCACTGGGTAGGTAAGCTGATGCTAGGACTATCTGTGGTGTGGAGCTGTTCTTGTTCGGTGTTAAGAATAGCCTAGCTGCTGTGAGGTCTCTGGAACATAGTTCAGTTATTAGAAGTGTTTTCGCAGACCTCGGAACAATAATGCAAGTTCTGAGGTTGCTTACGGATGAGTTGACGAGAAGCTTGCTTCCCGTAATTTTTAGGCCGCATATTCGGCCTTTCCTGATCCACGGTTCTTGGATGAGGGCCACGGAGTTAGGATGTTCCTCCAGCACTCTGCGTAGGGACGCGGTAGCCGTAAGGCTGTGCTGGAGGTTCGCTTGGATGAAGGGTGTGGCGGGGATAGGTGGATCAGGGGGTGTTGGTGGTGGTTTAGGAGCGCTTGATAGGAGAGGAGCCGATGTCGCTGTTGCTAGCATCGCTCCCCTCCGTATCGAGAAAGCGCTCCTCTGATAGTGGGGTTGGTGGATCCTGGATATCCATCAGGTCCAGCCCCTGGGGTGATGGTTGTGGGGCCGGAGAAGGGACAGCCACGTGCCCCGAGCTGGGACCGGGCTGAGGGTCAGCCTTGGGTTCCGAAGAGGGACCGGGCTCTGGACCGGGATTTTTACATCCAGGATTCGTGGTTTTGGCGTCACTGTTCTGGCCCCTGGGATCATCCTTCTGGATAATTTTGAGGTAGATGTTACCCAGGAGCCAGTACAGGCGCCGGTCTTTCGAGAGGGTTTTCTCAACCTCAGACTCGGGAACGAGGAGAAGAAGGTAGGTGCCAGAACCCTCCTGGTCATCCCTTCTCTCCGCGCGGATTGGGTTCCACGAGTTTATATTGAGGTGAGGGTTTTGTCCCGCCAGAGTCCTGCGGATCTGTTCAGTCTCCATTGGCCTGTGAGCCGCTGTCGGCACGAACAGACCACACAGAATTCTGCGCTCGAGCTCAGCCTGTCTTTTAACGACAAGCTTAGTCCCGGCGATGGGCGATTGTTGTTCGTCGATTTTTTGGCGAAGCCACGCTAGCGTGTAGTCGTCCTCGCACCAGAATTTGAGAACGCCATCGCTATAATGCGCACGGCCACGGAAGTTGAGTTTCGACATCTGGAGGGCCAAGTTCGGATCAACGACACCGTCGATGATGTAGTCCTCCAGTGTGTCCCGTACTCCCATGGCTTGCTCCGCCGTTAGGTCTTGGTAGGGGTCTACGGTTACAGCCACGCATAGGTCATGCGACCTGAAAGCTGCTGCGTAGCTCACAGAGCTGCTCCTGTGATCCGTTTCCGACCTTAGACGCTTACTATCACCCGTGGGTGTAGTGCTGTCATCGGGTCGGGAACGCTTGACACTCTGTGGCTGGGCTGGTGGGTATTTGTTCTTCTTAGCCAGTGCTGCCAGCCTCCCTCCGCGTTTCCCTCTAGGTCTGGGCAGCCGAGCCGGCGTCTGGCAACTTCCGACGGGCATTAGCGCTGCGTTCGGCTGCGCTTGTGCCGGGACCACTTCGGCGGGACGAGTCCCTCCTACATTGGTCGTGGACTTAGCTCCGAAGGGCTGATTACGTCCACCGTCAGTTGCCGTTGTCCTTGTCTGCGCCCGCGCCTTTTGGGTTACGCTTGGGGGCTGGGGGGGCTTTTTGCCCTTCTTCTTGTTCCTTTTGGAAGGAACAAGACTCCAGTCTGGCCCTGGGTTGGGTATGGCGGCTCTGAGGTCCGACAGTTCGATGACCGTCTCGTGCGAAGAAGCCCCGAGGGGCGCTTCTGCTGTTGAGACCGTGCGGTGGGAAGGTTTAGGTGTTGCCAAGGATGGGGCCCTGGACTTCGAGGTAGTGGGTATAGGGGCCTCCTTGGATGTTGATGGTTGCGGTCCTGGCATCTCAGATGATGCAGCCCTCGACGCAGTAGGTAGGTAAGGCGCAGATGCAGCCGTGAAGAAGTTGAGCCTTGGCGCTTCCGAGGATGCAGCCCTGGCCTGTTGGTTGGGTCGTTTTTTAGTTTTATGTTGTGGCAGTTCTTTGCCCCCCCCAGAGTACGAGGGGCGGCCCGAGCTGAGCTCGGGGAGGGATTCTCCGGTAGAACCGGTACCCTCCTGGGGACTACTTTGCGTATTGAGACTTGCCATTTTTTAATAATTTCTAGGGTTATAATCCCCCTTTGTCGGATTATTAGCCACCGTTAATAACGTCCCCCGGGAGGAAGAGGTTATTAGCGGTGTTGCCCGGGGTGCACCGGCCCGCCACCTACTACCGTTCCCCAGGGACGAATCCCTGGGGACAAGTAGCAGTACGGGCTCACTAGGAGGTTATCCGACCACGCCACCCCTATTAATCAGCGTAACAATCGACCCGGCCATGCGTAAACGTTGCTGTAAACGATTAATCGCTCGGTTAATTGCTCATTGATGGTCACTGACAGCACGTGTCTTAGCAGACATGTTCAAACACGTGGGTATATGAACGATGCTACGTGAAAATTATTCCAACATCAACCGAAATGACAGAGAATGCGTAGTATTAGCAATATAATTACCAGTAATATATAAATGCGAAACTGCGATAGTTTGGATGGAAAATGTAGAGAGATAAGGAGTTGATAGAAATGGCATGCAGTTATTTCTACATTGTGTGTTGCTGTGAAACAAAATAACAAACTCTTAATGAGGTATTGTTCTTACAATACCTTTAATTTTAAACTCATTTCACAGTAGAATTGGAGCAATTAGGCTCGGATACGGATGGCGCGATTGTCGGTTGCGAAAACGACATTGAACTTGAGTTTGTTACAAGATAATTACTTTATTCCTGAAACGCAAGACCCAACCATAACTTTATGTTGTTGCAGCTTAAAATTATTTACCCTCTAGGTATATATTTCAATCACATTCCTATATACCTACCACCGACTGCTGAGTATTATTAGGCTTCCTTCAATAATCCTAGTGCCATAAACAAAACCAAGTCTGTTTTGCAAATGAATCAAAAACGATTTCGATTTTCGTTTTCCGATTCCCAGGTGGGTTCAGTGACAAGAAGCAGTCGTGAGCGACCTAAAGTTTTGAACGTCTCCAACTTCATGGGCTAATTGAGAGATAGATATGTAAAAAAAAAATTGAAGAATGCTGATTTCACTCAAGCAAGTTAAGATAACTGGCGAGCAGGAATCTTTTACTAACCATTGATAGGTAATATGTAGGTAGGTATTTAAGAATGGTACAGTGAAAGGGTCGGCCAGTAAGTCTAACAGCTCTCCTAACAATTGCCAATCACACGAACACAGATGCTGCATCTGTGTTCGTGTGATTGGCAATTGTTTTGTTTTTTCATTGGCAATGTTCAAGAAATTGAGTATTTTAATGCGACGGCTTTATTGGCTGTTTGTTGAAAATAGGTTTTACATTAAACGTAACATATTGTAAAGGAAGGTGCTTAGAAGTAGCGTACCAAAGAGTTTTTTTGGAATAGTTTGATCAACTCGAGGGTTGAAAAAACTTTTAATCCTTATTATTTCGTGGGGGTAGAATTGCATATAGCAACTGTCTTATCTAATGATAGAATTTAGACCGGGAAACTTTTCAGATCCAGCATGTTTTTCCCGGTTTTTTTTAGAGCAGCACATCTGTTACCATATCACCTTATCACGTATCAAACCCTTAAGATACAAAACTATTTGAATCGAAGACTTCTTAAGATCAATGATAATGAAAGAATTCGCTGCCAGGCTGTCTGCCAAAGCAAGCATACCAAGGATCGTATACATCGGAATGCAATTCGTCCGTAGAAATCTGTCAGCAAAAACTGACTTCTAACGAGTTTCTCAATTCCAATGCCAAGTTGGGTAACTTGAAGAACGTGGTCCAGCCTCTTATAACGCAACCTGACTTTGCTTACGAGCAATATTAAATGAGCGTTCCGGGAAACCCTTTGGAATGTACTGCCTACCTGGGAAGAGAACGAGGCACCAAGACAGTGATTACAGGGACCTGGCCGTACCATCAACGTTTACACATTTTTTTACTCACCTCTTTGGGAAAGATGACCACAATGACTTTGCTGGGAGGTTATTGTAATTAAATAAGTCTTGTACCTTCTTTTATCTGGTACCAACCAGACTTTCTCGTTTTGATACAAAAAATACAATAAATAACTGCTATTACCTATAGAAACGGTTAATACCAAGTGTAAATTAAAATAATTTACACTTGGTACCGTTTCTCTAAGAATATTTTAATATTTGTCGACGGGTATCATAACGGGCTCGCTCTATATTCAAACAATGGGAAAGAGCCGGAAGCTATAAAAAAATATAATCAATGAACTGTTTTAGGTACACCGAATAAAAATGGCCGCAGCGACGACGTCTTAGTAAAGTGCCTATTGTCATACCTACTATTAAACAAGGACATGATGTCAAGGATGAAGGAGAAACAGAATCCTCACTGCCTATACAAAAGGAACAATATATTATAAAATAAAATAAACGCAGCAATTGCATGAAATCAAACCGAAAAAGATCATTGTTTAGCTTATTAAGTACTTAGTATTATGCATGACCCTTAAAAGTCGTGCTCCTGACCATAC
This sequence comes from Eupithecia pulchellata, assembly GCA_963931895.1. Lineage (NCBI taxonomy): Eukaryota > Metazoa > Arthropoda > Insecta > Lepidoptera > Geometridae > Eupithecia > Eupithecia pulchellata. The sequence goes on from OZ007529.1 coordinate 8,391,082, forward strand.
AAAGCCCATTCATCGTTTACTTGTAAACATAAATAAAATATTGTAAGCAGTATAAAATATTCATACAATTACAGCGAGTTATTTTGTTATTATTTAAATTTATCTATGATTTCAACAAAATCAGCAGTCTTTAATTTAAACAATGCAAATCTAATTTATAGCTAGAAAGATTTACATTTTAAAAAGAAACGAAATGCCGTTTTGAATATTTTACTATGGTAAATGTAAGCATTGCGTATTATGTTATCTGTGGCATTGCTATGTACAATTAGAAATCTAAATGGGAAATGCGTATTTGACCAAGCCTATGTTGTACACCAGGTGGAAAGCGCAACGCATGTCCTCTTCTTGGAAACGTATAGTTTACCAGCAATTAACGATTTGTGTGTCAATAGAAACACGTTAGTTGCCTACAATACTTGCTCTTTACAATTCGTTTAGTAATTTTGGTAGTGATTGTCATTTTAAATAGGGACCTTACTATGCTAGTATAGAACTGTGAGTGTAGATCACGTAGCGACAAAGAGTTAGTAAATAAATAAATAAATAATGCTCGACAATCCACACAGCGTCTAGCCCCAAGCTAAGTCAAAAAATTGGACGTGTATCGCTGGCCTCAAAGCAATCCATTACAATGGCCGATGACACTATAGCGGTCGCTGGGAATCGATAGAAGGGGTTCAGGGCCGCTATTTGTAGCATCAGATATGATGATTAACGCCAGTTCTACATTACATCTGGCAGTCGTGGGCAATTTCAAATGTCTATGGCAATGTCATTAAAAGTAGCGTGATAAAGATGATAATTAAAAAGTAAAGCAATGATTGAAACACTGCTGGGCTGGCTTTTTATGCTTAAATTACTCTTAAATAACTCTTCAAGAATAATCTACAAATATTCAGAAATATTCAGTTACCACTCCAATCAATTTATAAAACACTCCCAAAGTTCCGCTTCGTTGCTGCAAGTAAATACAACAAAAGGACAATCAGGAATGCATTGTATAGAATTGTATTGTATCCGACATGCAAATAATGTAAAGTAAGCACACGTGTATGCCGGCATTGACTTTGTGGTCTTTTAAAATAATTTTACGGCCATCGCAAAGTTGCAAATTTTGATATTTAAACATAGTTCCGCTGGATGCAAGATTCAAGTCCCTAGATCTTGTAAACCTAAGCTACTGAAATTCAAGTTTGCAGAGAATATTATAAGGACAATTTCAGGTTTAACAATAGTCATAATTATGAAGGATTCAGAATAAATGCAGTTCTTTCAGATGGACGTGGTGTGGTGACATCAAAGCATAGAAGGTATCCGGTGACATGCCTCCTAGTATAACATGACTCAGATAATTACGGCCACCACGATGTCAGTTCGGACAATAGCCTTCCGTATGAAATCAAGAGAATGAATCGCATAGATGTCATAAAAGACTGGCTTCCCATCAAACCAATACCTATAAAATGCCGCTAATCTTTCGCTACTTCCACTTCAGAAAGAACTATAACTAGCCCTGATAACTACCTTTGTTGTTTCCAAGTATCTGTGTAATGTAATAATAGAGTGATAACCATTAATTCATCACACTATTGCAAAAGTAGCTACGGTGTCGTGAGATAAATTTCATGCCATTTATGTCCATTTGCATATGAATCTGTTACCTATGACTACATACCGGGTACATATTCTAAGCGATAAAAATAATAAAGCTTTAGAATGGTTTCCCAACAAACTAATTATATGAACTTTTGAATATTTTATGATAGGCCAAAAATCGAGGAAATAGTATTTGCAATTTAAAATTGTAATGCAATTATGATTCTATACGGTAAATTAGTTTTATTTATAAATGGCATGCAATAAATGATGGTGAATGAACTTTACCTACTTCAGTCAATATCATTAAACTTTTACGAGGATCACGAAGATGCAGCTTAGGAGGATAGCAATCGTTTCGTTACAATTACAATGTTTGTAGAAATATTGTGCATACCTATTAGAATAACATATTATAATAATAAACTTTGTAATTTTATTTTACTATCTGTAAGTACCTAATGATTTTTGCCTAATTATGGGTATAAAGGCATTGCCTTATATATAAACTAGCGACCCGTTCCGGCTTCGCATGGATGCAATGCTATTACAAAAACCGTACCATTAAAACATTATATCTATTAAAAAAAAACCGCATTGAAATCCGTTGCGAAATCTAAGAATACATAGGGACAAACAGATAGACAGCGGGAAGTGACTTTGTTTTATACTATGTACTTAGTGAAAAATAAACAAAACCTAAAATTAAATCCGATAAATTATACGCGTAGAGAAAAAGAATAACGTCTTATTTATTATTTGATAATAAATTATAACCTAAAATTGTACTTATCTAGGTGTTTATTTTGTAAGACTATTTTTTTCTATAGCATTACTATTACTTGTCCCCAGTATTCTTCATACCACAAAGATGGGTAATGGCAATAATGGGTTTCCTGGCGGTGGCGAATGCGTACACGATGCGAGTGTGCCTCAACATAGCTATCACACAGATGGTTAGAAAACGGCCATCTTCGTTACAAGAATCCGGAACCTGCCCTGCAAGTGACGTTGCTGAAGATTTATCAGATCCTACGGTAACTATTACAACCAACAATCAATCAAACAAATGAAAGTAGAACATGAGGCAATAACTAAGCGAATATCTGCAACTGGCTATAGTACATCCAACATGGTCATTGTTGAATAGAATCCGCCGCTAGTAGGAGTGGTCCCGTTGACTTAGAAAAGAAACCTCCAGCTCATTCAAGTCTTGCCAGAATGACCCCTAGATAAACAATGGTGCTCTGCTAAAATTAATTATTGGTATTCCAAGAAAACATTAATTATCCGTGTCAGGACAGAACTTACATTTTTTATAAATAATGGTGAATAATTCACAGAGCATCATCTAGCCTCTTCAAGCTAAGCAGAGCTTGTGTTATGGATGAATAATGAATGGACTTGACTTGACTACCTCCTACGATATTCATAACACTCTGTCGTAATGCGGGAATCAAACCCTCAACCTCCTGCATCGCAGATGGACACATTTTTCTTTTTTGAATTTGATTTTGAATTTCACCCACAGAGGTCGTCTAACTACATAATATCACAAACCTAATTATGAAGCTCTTGCTGTTTTATGTCATCACATCTTTTCCTCCAATCATATCAATCGTCCAGTCCCTACAAATCCCTTTCAACAATTACCAACTGATTTATTCCAGGAAATCACAGGCTTCGACTGGGATGAAGAGACTCAAGGCATCATCCTTAGTGCATTCTATTACGGCTATATCGTCACACATTTGCCAGGAGGCATGCTTGCTGAGCGGTTTGGGGGGAAGTACTCCCTAGGGTTCGGAGTGCTCAGTACTGCTGTGTTTACTTTGCTGACGCCGTGGACGGTTAGCATTGGTGGCGCTACTGGATTGATTATCTTGAGGGTGCTCGAGGGGCTTGGAGAGGTAAGATATTCTTTGAAGATTTTATAAACGAAGAATCTGAACTTTACAAAGGCATCTTCGTCATCCTATTCTTTTCCGATTACATAAATTAATTCTCTTGGCAGGGCACAACCTTCCCAGCATTAAACGCAATGCTAGCAAGATGGGCCCCAGTCTCCGAACGTGGTCGGATGGGTTCGCTGGTCTTCGGAGGAGCTCAGATCGGCAACATCGCAGGAACATACATCTCTGGACTGGTGATGAAGGAGTCTGGTGATTGGGAATCGGTGTTTTATCTTTTCGGCGCTATTGGAATCCTTTGGTTTATTTTATGGGTGAGTAGAGGTCTAGAGCGATAAAGAGCGTTTTTCTCAGATTTTTCAAAGGAATTTGTCTTAAAGACTCTTACATTTTGTTCGCTAAACACTACATTTTATTAGCTATGTATAATCTTCCGTGGAAATGTATTAGATATCAATGTTTTTTTTTCGATACAGGCTCTCCTGTGTTACAACGATCCTGAATCTCATCCCTACATATCCGACAAAGAAAAGAAATACTTAGAAGAGGCCCTTGGAAGACACCGCACTAGTCAGCCGTCTGCGATCCCATGGAAAGCTATCTTCATGTCAGTTCCATTATGGGCTTTGGTTTGCGCTCAGGTAATACGAGAAATATATTAGTAAATAGCAAGGTATTCGTTAAAAACTATTGATATGTGGAGTAGTTTTACTCTTGCCATTGTTAAAATATTATCAGTACATATACTATTTCTTATATGACTACTAATTGCATTGGTATGTTTGAAAAATGGTCGGTCCATTCTTAGATACTAATGAATAAATCATGCCGTGGTATGTAATTATTATAACACGATTGTCATTCACATATCTACAAAAAGTGCTAACCATTTACCAACTCCTTGAGATGATCGATTGGGTAACCGCAACCAGGATCTAACTCGGTTAAACTCTTTAAAATATAAACAAATCTACTTGTGTAAATAAGGTTGGTGCCGGTCTGCTCAAGTGTCGAACATGTCTCGTTACTAGATGGGTATTTTCCATATCTAATATACTGTAAATCATAAACTTAAGTAGGTAGTGTAGAATTAGAAAAACATATTTTGGGACAGGTCATCCAACCTCCAAATAAACAGTTTTGTGCGAGCTGTCCCAGAAACATGTTATTCATTACTCTACAAACATGGATAGGTACAACATTTATGGTATGTAATGGAAAATACCCATCTAGTTTGAACGAGAAATGTTTAACACTTGACCGGCACCAAACATATTTGCGTAAGTAGGTTTATAGATTTGTTTATATTTTTGAGGATGGTGGAGATGATCTACATAAAACTTTTGCAAACAACGTTTTGTGTACTTTTCAGATCGGTCACGACTACGGCTACTTTACAATGGTAACTGACCTACCAAAGTACATGACTGGAGTACTGAAGTTCGATATACATAGAACGGGCACGCTCGCTGCACTGCCCTACGCTGTTATGTGGATCAGCTCGATTTTATTTGGATGGTTGTGCGATAAGATTGTGAAGAAGAACTGGATGACAGTTACTAACGCTAGGAAGACATTCACGACAGTCGGTAAGTAGAATTTACAAGATAATCGAGATGTGGTCATTACACTCCTTTGTACTGCAATGCAATGTTAAAAGAGTTACTTATTTTGAAATTTTCACAAATCCTCTGCTAAATTATAGCTGCTGGTTTCGTCAATTAGTTATATTAAAACCCGAATTGGCAAACATTTACTAAAGTAATTAAGAACGACTCTACCGATAATTTTCAATGAACTCTACTTGTCTTTCCAGCATCCGTCGGACCAGGAATATGCATGATCCTAGCCTCATACTCAGGCTGTGACACGCAAACAGTGGTCATTCTCTTCACTGCTTCAATGGGTCTGATGGGTGCCTTCTACCCTGGTATGAAAGTAAACGCCCTGGACCTAAGCGGGAACTACGCAGGGACAATAATGGCAATCGTAAATGGAATCGGAGCTGTAACTGGAATCATTGCACCCTATTTAGTTGGGCTGCTAACCCCTGATGTAAGTTTATAAATTATTGTGTGTTTTTAACCTTCATAGCTTCTTTTCGATACACGAAAGATAAGGCATACACAACAGATTTCCATTTCTTTACTGATAATGATGAATTCATCAGTTACGCCAGCTGCCGATATAAATATGCATGCAATTTTCTATTTTGTTGCGTCCATGTCATTTGTCAAAGGACAAGCGACGTGACTGTGCGTTGAATTTGCAAAACTCCAGCCTCGCTTGTCAACAGTTATGTTACGGTACGACTTGTAAGTTCTAGGTAGGTTTGTAGAATATAATGTTTTTATTCTCGTGAAAAGAGCTTCGATTTGTAATACTGTTACCCCTCACAGTACCTAGTGATAGTTTTAAATCAATTCAGATCAAGGTCAGAATGACTTGCGTTTTCTGAGAGTCCGGTAGCTATTATTTCGATAATGTGATTTAAGCTAAACCTTATACATATAAAGACACAAAAAAGCGAGCCCCATTGAACACCCACTTTCTGGTTCGAAGGCTTTTGGACGAAATATTCAGAACGTTCTTTGAGGACCTTTATCATCATTACATTGGTAGGTAGGATAGGTACATTATGGAGGGTAGACACAACACCTAGCCATTCCAGGAAAATTGAGCTAGTCCTTCCAATATTATTCCAATATTAATTAACTTTTCTGTCCTTCTTTCAGAGCACGCTTGTACAATGGCGACTGGTCTTTTGGATAACACTAGCGGTATTCATCGTCACAAACCTAGTCTTTGTAGCCTGGGCGTCGGGAGACGAGCAATGGTGGAACCATAGCACCGAGTCCAGCAAAGAGAACCAGGAAGTGGAAGCGAATCGGTCAGTCAGTGCCGAGGCCAAGATATGATTGTGATCATGTTTGGAGGCTATGCTCGGTATAATTTTCCTGTATGAGATTTTGTAAATATTTTTTGAGGATCTTGGCGATTCCTAAACTCTTTGTGCGATCGTTAATATTTAAAACCTAAAAAGTCAAATAAAATTGATCAACCATTGTTTTGGTTGAGTCGTTATATCTAAATGAAAAAGCTATCTACGTATTTATAACATTCACAATGAGAGAGGTTATGTTATAACAAGATCAGTTAGTTATCAATGATTATGTATTAAGCTAACTTATTAATTGTAAATATTACAGTAAATTATGATTGTTAAACATCTTATGATATAATATGTGTACTCTACGAAATTAAATAATAACCCACAAAAATTATATCATATGATAAGTTATTATTAACGATTATGATTATTCATGATGCACGAGAGAAACCCATATTGCAAGAAAGAAAAACAACATGGTATGGTACCATTTTAAATAACTTTATGCTTTAGAAGTGGTATCATTAGTTAAAACAAGCAGATTAATTGGTTTGCACGTACATTAAAGCAACTATTGTCACATCATTACGCAATCCGTCAATATATCGAAAGTTGTAAATAATTAATATACTTAATGCTTAGCCAACGACTACTCTTTAGTAGGTACTAACTGTACAGTACAAATAATGTATATTTATGGCACTTCTGTAAATCAGCCAGTGTTATGTGATAGTAAGTTATAGTAGGAATAGATTTAGTTTTAATAGCAGGAAGCTATTATGAAGTAATTGCGAAAAACAAAGTTCTTACCATAAATTCGTAGTTTATCCAACCTTCAGAGTTATTTCATGTACCTCAAAGATAACGCTGTATATATAACATTTATAACAGAGCGGGATATTCATGATTTATGATATTTTTGAATTAGAACTGCCTTTGTTGTGGACGCGGGAGGCAAAGGTCCGTCTGACGCAGGAGGTTGCGAGTACGATCCCGCCTTGGGACAAATGTTTGTACTTTATGCAGATATTTGTTCCGCGTGTTTTGTATGATATGATAAAAATCTATGTAATATATTACCTAAGCATATACTTGATACAAATTTTAAATAGTTATTTTTAAGTTTGTAACACAGGCTCTGCTTAGCTTGGGGCTATGATGATGCTGTGTGATTGTCCAGCATTATTTAACTCATGGACCGCCTATTCATTACACGCGCGTAGAAATTAACAATATTCCTATGGTATTTGATTTACATACTTCACGGTTGAAGCCATTACTATACCGTTTAATGTTGTTTTAAGTATATTTAAATATTTAAGTACGTCTAAGCAAATATTAATAATTCACACTTGTACAATCGAATCGAGTTAGGTTACTTGTCGTGGAAAGTTTTGAGGATTCCACATAGAATGTGCAAAATAAAGTTTTCATAAAATAAATTTTATTTAAGACACCATACATAACATGATAACAGGGTCCAGTACACCCTTTGGACACGGAACCCTAACAAAGAGTGTTAATATCATTTTGTTTACGGAATCCTCCAATCCGGAGCAACAAATACATGAAATAGCTGATGCTAATTTCTCATAACACCCCTGAAATCTAATAACCATACTATGTATACATATCACACTGTAAACTCATAATGATTCACACAAAAAATATGGTAATTCATAAATAAAACAATAAAGGCTGTGAACAAACTGTATTTGAGGTCAGATTAAATTTCAAGGTGCAATGCTGTGCCATTTCTGAGATCAGCTTCTACAATTTACGCGACATAACTACGCACACAAGAAACTTAGTTATGGAAACAACCATATTAATGATTTATGATCTGTAGGCCAAGCACGGGGATTGTTCTCTAGGGTAGAATAGACAATAATGACATCGCATCGCCATACATTGCGTACATTATTGAAGTTGAAGAAATTAATTTCAAATAATTTACGCATTCGATGACAAAGTGAAGTAAATTTTCTCTATTCTACCTTAGACGAGAAAGCCCGTGCTTGCCCTACTGGTAGGCTTAGTTATGATGCGTAAACATAATATTAAATTGTAGTAGGTATTTGGTGTCTAATTGAAATTTAAATATGTATTGTTACATGTAAGTTAGATATAGATAAATGTAGCGTAAGATTTGTACAAAGCTTTAGTGGTATTTTGTATAATAAATCAATTTAAAACTTAATTTTTGTTTGATATAAAAATAAATAACAATAATACATCTAGTATTAAGTACAATCACAAATAAGTCAATTCTGATTGTACTTAGCACTTAATATAAATATATAAAAATAATAAAAATTTACATAATAATCTAGTAATTCTTAGTTATAAAATTAAATGCAAAAGGCTCTGAATTCAAGTTTATCACGAGGAATATTTACGAAGTAACATAACAAAGGAATAACCATCAATAAAAATAACTAGCGATCAAATACATTTTATCGCCTATTACAAAGGGCACAAAGTTCAAACCTACAAGAATTTCTAAAACTGTCAAACAGCACTAGAACTTACTTATTTGCCGCAAATTCTAAAACTGTCAAGCAGCACTAGAACTTACTTATTTGCCGCAAATTATAAAACTGTCAAGCAGCACTAGAACTTACTTATTTGCCGCAAATTCTAAAACTGTCAAGCAGCACTAGGACTTACTTATTTGCAGCGACATAACAATCTACCCTTCCAACTAAACACATAGATGTCGGGAGAGGCGACATCTACGGGAGGTAAATGGATATTTTTTTATTCAAAGAAAGTTGATTACCTACCGAAGTTGGGCTTGGAGACTCGCACAAATTGCTATTCTAGCTACCCAGTCATATACCCATATCGAGCGTGTTTGAGGGAATAAGTGCGTTATATGGCCTTTTTTAAAAGCCAATATAAAAATATAAGGTATTATGGTAAAATAAGGTATTTTTAATTTCCATGCCTTTTTATTTTCCAATATGTAGGGTTAGGCCTATCGCCTCCCTTGATATACTTTATAGCGGCGATATTAGCGAGCGATGTTTTAAGCGACAGATACGTTGTCGACTATTCTTAAACGGAGATACAGTAGGAAAAAATTATTTCTTTGTGCAATTAAATGACAATAAATAATACTTAAATAAATAATAATAAATATTATAGCCTTTCAAAATAGGTCCAATACCGAGGTAGGGCTAGGGCTATCGCACAGATCGCTCCTCTGGCTGAGTATAGCGAGCGCTGTTTTAGGCGATACATGCGTTATGCCGACCTTTCTTAAACTCTCTTCCGCAGCTGTCGGGTTTTTGAGGATGTAAGCCCGAAGACGACGGGCGTCCTCGTAATCTAGGTTTAGTAGTTGGCAAGACTGGAGAAGTCTGAAACAAAAAGAATTACATAATTATTGTGTTAAACTTATTCTTAATTTTAAATGCACGATAATGTACACATGCGAAAATCTTTAAATGAGAAAACTAATGGCAAAAGTGAGCCTAACCTTATAAAGAGTATTCTTACTTTTTTCTTTTATATTTTATGAGTTATTAGTGTTAGAGAAATCTAACATTTTTCTTTCAAGCAGAAAAGCTTTGAACAGACCCAAATGGACTAGAAATTAATTTTATGTTCACAACAGAAGTTCCATATGTTATGGAATAATGTGAAATGAAATGCAAAAAATTTCAAACAAAATTTAAGAAGTACTCACGATTCCAACTGTCTACATTTCAACACAGCTATAGTATTATGAAAAATAACCAAACGTTTTAACAAAAACTAGCGTGCAAATGACATACACTAATTTAAGGTGCCAAGTAACAACTGGTTTATTATACGCGATTCAGAAACCAAAGCGTGCCAATGACCATACACAAATTTAAGGTGCCAAGTAACAACTGGTTTATTATACGCGATTCAGAAACCAAAGCGTGCCAATGACCATACACAAATTTAAAGTGCCAAGTAACAACTGGTTTATTATACGCGATTCAGAAACCAAAGCGTGCCAATACCCATACACAAAGTGCCAAGCAAAAACCGGGTTTTTATGGGCGATTATTAACCAAAGCGTTCAAATGACAACAAATTCAAATGCAGTAGACGTATACAAACAATATTAACAATACACTTACTTGGGTAGTTGAATGACTTGCGAGGCAAGTTTGTTGGGAGGCGCGAATGCCGGCACAAGGTTTCTTTTCACATCGTGAGTGAACTGCAGTGTCCCGCCCAAGTTGAACCAGTTCTCTAACACTAATTCCTGGAAAAACAATATTAAATTTTACAGCGCTTGTTTGGCCTCCGCGGTCGCGAGTCGAGTGCACAACGATGAGATTCACGAAGAGAGCGAGACACGAGATAGTAAACTAGTAAAGTATGAGCAGTATTACCTGGAATATGTGATCGTCGACTATAGCGGATATCATGGCTCGCAATTGCGTGGAAAGGGGCGGGGCGAGTTTGGCCTCCGCGGTCGCGAGTCGAGTGCACAGCGATGAGAGAGGCACGCATAGAGCGGGAGAGACTGAGAGCTCGTTCTCAGCGAGTGTTGGGAGTGCGTGCCATCTGTAATAAAATAAATAACAAATGATTAATTGAAAACTATAAAATAACGACTCTCTCCTCGGTTCTTCAGTTTTTTCTGCCATGTGATAGGGCGATTTTGATACCTCATTCAACAAAATCGTTTTAGCTGTTTTTATACGTGTATCTAGGAATACACCACCTTTCCGCTTCTTAGTCGCCGGCAGAGTATATATTTTCCTTCCTATATACTGTAGGTGAACTTAATGGTGCCTTTTATAGTCCCTAAGGCCAGCTTTAAACTCCAGCACGATGTGGTCTGCGAGCACGGACAGACCAGAGTCCCGCAGGTGGGCTAACAAATGCGGTGCGTCTAAGAATACACCTCCTTTCCGCTTCTTACTCGCCGGCAGAGTTTATACTTTTCCTTTCTATATTTTGTAGGTGAACTTACTTGTGCCTCCTATAGTCCCTAAGGCCAGCCTTAAACTCCAGCACGATGTGGTCTGCGAGCGCGGACAGACCAGAGTCCCGCAGGTGGGCTAACAAAGCCGGTGCGTCTAGGAATACGCCTGCTTCTTCCGCGTCTTGATCACCGTCTAAGTGTTCCGCTACCGCTAGGTTTGCTATTGGTCTTGTCTGAAACAATGGCTGTATTAAGTTTTGGGACATAATTTTTGTTATTTGACCATGGTTTACAAATAGCTGATAAGTTTCTTAGCTTTACTCAGTTATTTCAGGTAGGATAATTCTTAGTTAAATGAAGTTGAGTTGAATTCTCTCAAAATTATTTGTTTGTAATGTTATCGAAGTTTAAATTTTATGGCACGCTATGTTTTAAAAAAAACACATGCACTGACAAATCAATTTAATTTTAGTAGGTAATTTAGTGGCTATGTTTATATTTATGTTCATGTTCAGCGTGGGGATTATGGGCAATATCCCCCAAATGATGAGTAATGCCATCTATGGCACCCATTAGGGAAGGCCTAAGTCCGGCAGTGGACTATTATAGGCTGGTGGTGTGAGGCTACAAGGCTACTTAAGTGACGGCGAGCTATGCCGTAGTATATGGCATGATAGGCCGAGTAACGCATCCCGTGTTAATGTATTTGAATGTCGCATGGATGCGATAGAAGTATGATAGACTCACAATATCTTGGTAGGTGAGCGATCGGCGAGCGATCTCGCTTTCAGCTTGTTTCTTCGACTGCACGTTTATTTCCTCCAATGACATACCTTCGGCTATTTCGTATACTGAAACAATAATCATATAAATATTAACTATTTTAGAGCAACAAAAATTATAGAAAAATAACAGCAAAAAAGATCTCATCGCACCAACGCCTGAATCAGCTGTTCTAAGCCTCAGTACAGTCAATAAAATTTCTTAAACTCAAAAGTATGCCGAAATTTCGTAGGATGTATTTTTCACTTTGTTTTTTTTGACTTATTTTAATAAATTTTTTTATATTTTTATTTTGTACAGTATGGTGTTCATAGCGCGACGATACGTGCGCTCATTCTGGCTTGCACAGAGAAGGGCGCTATGGCTGATTTTCCTTCCATAGCATCCGCTGAGAGAGGGCTATTTTTGTTGTAACTGTAATTGTTTTATCTTATTTATATTGTTTGAGTTATACTTTACATAGCGAATAAGCGCCATATGCTTTAAAAAGTGACCTCATGGCAAAACTATTTCCAACTTCTACAAACTAATTTTTAAAAATCCTTTTCCATGCTATTATTATTATAAATTCGATATAAATATTAATATAAAGTCTCTTTGTCTGATACTACTGTCTGGCCATGGCCTGTAGTAAACAGACGTCCTTACGAAATACCGTCTACTCAACCTCTAAACGTGTTTTCGGTACTAGTATTTCTCACTCTGTTTTCTTTCAGAGTCATTCTAATCAGAGTAATAAATAACACTACGCAACTGTTTTAAGTAAGCCAACCATTATGAATAAGGGATCAATAATTAAAACTACCAGCTAACTAGTGAACTAGTGAACTAGTGACCTACCAGGTGACTTCAAATCACTGTCAGTTTCTTCTGAAGAGGAAGAGGAGCTAGAAGACGTAGAGGATTCCTCTTCATCGTGATGCTGCAAGTGTGTGTAGTGTTGGAACTGGCGTTTGTAGTAGTGGAGTTGTAGGTAATGCTGGAAAAAACATGGAGTAGGTATATTGAGAAGTTAGTTATAGGAATTGTTGTTGTTATAGTCTAAAAACTTTTTTATTGTGACAGAGAAACCAGTAATGATCATGTAAAATCTATGGGTTGTGCTCTTATTCTGTTATAGATATTTTATAACAGTTTTTGCAGCATGGGTACGAAACACATAGCAAAGCGTGGAATGAAATACTGCATCAGCTATCCCAGCTTAGCTGAAAACTAAGAATGTTATTTGATACATTTACGACTTCTACTACCCATAACTCTATTTGACTTGCGGCTAGTTGCTGTGTGGATTGTCTAGTATTATTTATTTTATTATTTTATCTCATTTCCATTATGACAGGAAAATCCGCCTGCGACGTTACGGGTTGCCTTCCGCCTGGGGACAAATATTTTTGGGTGGGTGTTCTGGTCGTTTTCTATGTTATAAAAAAGTGTTGCGGGGCGGTGTTAGACCCCATGTTCATAAACGAGTCGACGTCCAACGATTTACTTACCAATGAGTGGGCCCATTGCAACAGAACAGTTTGCGTATGATGTGCCGCGTTGACCACAGCGATCAGAGGGTGCGGGGCGGTGTTAGACCCCATGTTCATAAACGAGTCGACGTCCAACGATTTACTTACCAATGAGTGGGCCCATTGCAACAGAACAGTTTGCGTATGATGTGCCGCGTTGACCACAGCGATCAGAGGGTGCGGGGCGGTGTTAGACCCCATGTTCATAAACGAGTCGACGTCCAACGATTTACTTACCAATGAGTGGGCCCATTGCAACAGAACAGTTTGCGTATGATGTGCCGCGTTGACCACAGCGATCAGAGGGTGCGGGGCGGTGTTAGACCCCATGTTCATAAACGAGTCGACGTCCAACGATTTACTTACCAATGAGTGGGCCCATTGCAACAGAACAGTTTGCGTATGATGTGCCGCGTTGACCACAGCGATCAGAGGGTGCGGGGCGGTGTTAGACCCCATGTTCATAAACGAGTCGACGTCCAACGATTTACTTACCAATGAGTGGGCCCATTGCAACAGAACAGTTTGCGTATGATGTGCCGCGTTGACCACAGCGATCAGAGGGTGCGGGGCGGTGTTAGACCCCATGTTCATAAACGAGTCGACGTCCAACGATTTACTTACCAATGAGTGGGCCCATTGCAACAGAACAGTTTGCGTATGATGTGCCGCGTTGACCACAGCGATCAGAGGGTGCGGGGCGGTGTTAGACCCCATGTTCATAAACGAGTCGACGTCCAACGATTTACTTACCAATGAGTGGGCCCATTGCAACAGAACAGTTTGCGTATGATGTGCCGCGTTGACCACAGCGATCAGAGGGTGCGGGGCGGTGTTAGACCCCATGTTCATAAACGAGTCGACGTCCAACGATTTACTTACCAATGAGTGGGCCCATTGCAACAGAACAGTTTGCGTATGATGTGCCGCGTTGACCACAGCGATCAGAGGGTGCGGGGCGGTGTTAGACCCCATGTTCATAAACGAGTCGACGTCCAACGATTTACTTACCAATGAGTGGGCCCATTGCAACAGAACAGTTTGCGTATGATGTGCCGCGTTGACCACAGCGATCAGAGGGTGCGGGGCGGTGTTAGACCCCATGTTCATAAACGAGTCGACGTCCAACGATTTACTTACCAATGAGTGGGCCCATTGCAACAGAACAGTTTGCGTATGATGTGCCGCGTTGACCACAGCGATCAGAGGGTGCGGGGCGGTGTTAGACCCCATGTTCATAAACGAGTCGACGTCCAACGATTTACTTACCAATGAGTGGGCCCATTGCAACAGAACAGTTTGCGTATGATGTGCCGCGTTGACCACAGCGATCAGAGGGTGCGGGGCGGTGTTAGACCCCATGTTCATAAACGAGTCGACGTCCAACGATTTACTTACCAATGAGTGGGCCCATTGCAACAGAACAGTTTGCGTATGATGTGCCGCGTTGACCACAGCGATCAGAGGGTGCGGGGCGGTGTTAGACCCCATGTTCATAAACGAGTCGACGTCCAACGATTTACTTACCAATGAGTGGGCCCATTGCAACAGAACAGTTTGCGTATGATGTGCCGCGTTGACCACAGCGATCAGAGGGTGCGGGGCGGTGTTAGACCCCATGTTCATAAACGAGTCGACGTCCAACGATTTACTTACCAATGAGTGGGCCCATTGCAACAGAACAGTTTGCGTATGATGTGCCGCGTTGACCACAGCGATCAGAGGGTGCGGGGCGGTGTTAGACCCCATGTTCATAAACGAGTCGACGTCCAACGATTTACTTACCAATGAGTGGGCCCATTGCAACAGAACAGTTTGCGTATGATGTGCCGCGTTGACCACAGCGATCAGAGGGTGCGGGGCGGTGTTAGACCCCATGTTCATAAACGAGTCGACGTCCAACGATTTACTTACCAATGAGTGGGCCCATTGCAACAGCACTGTTTGCGTATGATGTGCCGCGTTGACCACAGCGATCAGAGGGTGCGGGGCGGTGTTAGATCCCATGTTCATAAACGAGTCGACGTCCAACGACTCAGAGGCTGCGCTCAGTAACTGAGTCAAGCGGATACGCCATTCTTCTATCAACTCCAGCTGTAGATCTAGAAACTGTAATCTGTAACAAGATTTCGATTTCATTTCCTAAGTAGTTTCCACCCGCGGCATTGCACGCGTTGCATCTATGGAAACATTTTAAGGTTATTTCCACATATTATCTATATCCCATAAGAACTGATTTTTGGCATAAAATGGCTTTAAAATGCGTAAACGGTATATAAATAAAAAATAATGTAACTTAAAACTTTACATAATTTAGACTATATTTATCAGGTGATTATCGCGTACATTTTGTTTTATTTTACCCTACATTTCCATCTCGTTGCAGAAATCGTGATTAAATATAAGGAGCCTATAATTTCAGTTTTAGATCGTACATTATAGAACCTATCCTTCGCTCAATCTACTAGAAACTTTAAAATGAACGTTATGACTAAGAACATAAGGTTCATACCTATGTCCGGGCTGAGGCAGCACAGCGTACCGCTCTTCTATTGTTTTCAGTAAGGTAATGAACCAATCAGCGCTTCGAGGCACCCAAAGTAAAGCGCCTACAGCGGAGTTAGCGCCACCGGCCACCGGTTCGCTCCAGAACTCGCTTTGCAGTGTTTCGTCCATCTTTGTTAGGGCATCTGAGGAAGATAAATTGAGAAATAAGCTATTAAGCGCGCTTTTTGGATTGAAAAACTATGGCGTTGAATTGATATTCACATGTTTCGAGACATGAAATGAAATATAATATAAAAAAAGCTGCGTTATTTAGCCAAGTAGAGCTTGTGTAGGTACCAGATAACTGATATACTTAAAACAATACACAACATAGAAAATATAAAAAACACTGTTATGGTACACGAAACAAATACCTGCAGATCAAAAAATATTTGTCCCAAGGCGGGAAACGATCCCACAACCTCGCAGCGCATACCACGTCTCTCACGCCAATACGCGCGATTTCTTTTGTATTTCATGAAGTATTTCTACGAAGCTAAAACCTCGGTCCACCCCGATTTCATTAGCCAACGATGTACCAACCACCCTGTATAACTTACATTTCTTCTCAACCGACAGCCACCTTAACATAGTCTCGGCTCTGGTCAGCACTGACAGTACACTGTTAACCTCCTTGCCGGTGACAGCTGTCAGTTCTCTATTGAAGCCTAGAGTTTCATCGACGGCGTGCGCGAACGCTGCATCTATATCCAACTCTCCTTTAAAACCTTGCGTGTGGTATGTAGCTAGTACTGTGTGCAGTCTTTCAGCTGCTAGGGATATCAGGCCCGCGTTGAATTCTTCCTGGAAATTCAAGGAGTTGAGGAATATAAGTAATGGTTTCTTATGATTCTCAAAGTGATTACTATTAAGTGATTGTATATCCTATAGGATATATCTATCTATTATTACATAATGTGATTTTAGTATCACATAATGTAATAAATAATAGATTTTAGAAATCACAAGCGCCTTCTCAACCAATTTACCGGGACAAAAGGTCTACGAGAAGAACTACATGTATGCAGAATTTCAGCGTTATCCGTTCACGCCTCGTGACAACGTTTTTAAGAACGGCATATTTTTGGTACGGGTATTCTGTTCGCTATCTATGTAAATTAAAAAATATCTATATCTACGTATTAGTATTAAGTATATCCGTCATCCACCAATAACAAAAGCTCTGCTTACCTTGGGGCTAGGTGATGCTGTGTGGATTGTCCAGCATTTTTCTAATGATCTATATCTATACTAATATTATAAAGAGGAAAGATTTAATTGTTTGTTTGTTCGAATTGAATAGGCTCCGAAACGACTGGTCCGATTTGAAAAATTCTTTCACCATCAGAATCTAAAATTTTCCCTGATGAACATAGGCTAAGGAATATTTTCATAAAATTAGGGTTTCGCATGAAAAATTAAATTATCGTTAATTACCTGTGCGAAGCCGCTAGTTTATTTATTTATAATGAAGTGTGATTGGAAATAGTAAAATTACCACAGCTCGAACATTCTTCAAATCAAGTTTGCTCGCCACAGACTGTACATTCTTCCGTATAAACTCCTGATGAACCTTGATCCAAGTCAGGGTCTGAGTTAGAAACCACTCCGGCCTGTCTATCCGCGCGGTCTGCCGGGACCCGGTGAAGTGGAACGCGAATCTCTTCTTCAGTGGTCGCAGGAGAAGTTTTACGGGAAGACATGGCTCTTGGTCTGAAATTATTTTGATCAATGATTAAAATGACTGTACAGTTTTTGTAATTATAAAGGAATCAGAGAAATCAGAAAAAAAACGCAAAAACAACTCAATCAATTTGACCGCGGGTGACACTGCGAGGCGCATTTAGGTAGTATTAAATTTTACTACAATATTAGGCTTCGTTTTCCGTTCTAGTACACATTAGTTCATGATAGTACACTTTAGATCATGATTTGCAGATCTGTCAAACTTGCAGATGGCATAGCAATTGACAGGAATGTGGTCATGTTATTGAGGTATGGATGATATAAAATAATATACCCTACCTGGTGCAAAGTCCTCAGACGCAGTAGTAGTATTGATAAGGTCTTCGGGTTCTTGGATTAGGAATAAGAATCTAGTAAGATTACTAAATTTCAACAGAACTTCTTTTGTAACAGGCTCTGCTGGTAATGATAGTGGCCACTTCAGTTGCTTCAGAACATCCTCGTAATGTCTGTAAAAAAAATGTGAATTTTCAAATTAATACTTGTAATTAGGTACTTAATTTTACACATTATAATGAACTTTATCTCCTTAAATATAAGACAACCCGTATTATCTTATCATTATGTCCACCCAACTAAGGGTTTTGAATTGAGAACTTCTAAAAACTTAGGCGGTGAACCTGATTATAAATATTCACAGGTATTTATTTACCTTATTTTTCCCAAGGTTTGAATGGGTAAATAAACGCAAAAAACACCGTGAATATTTATAATAATGTAGAGAGACTTCTATTCCATCATAGATATATTAACTCTTATGAATACTATATATACACTTGCGAGCTATAAAAATATAAATAAAAAAAATACATATAAACTGGAATCACTTCATCGCTGGTTTTTGCAGACCATATTTTACATTTTCCTTGCAATAAACTGTAGGTTGTGGTATATTATTTTAAAGATAATTTTATTATCTTTCAAACTCTTTCGATATCATAGCGAAAAAAATGTTCATCATTTGTCATGGAACGTGAAAACAAAAGACATACATTTTTGGAACGAAACATCAATTTTTTCAAACTCCTGAATCCCTATAAAAACTGGGAATTTATGCAATTTTGTCATCAGTCCAATATATCACGTCACTCAAAATACTGGAATTACAAGAAAATGGAAACCACGCCAATAGAAGCCGCTCAAATCGTCACCCTAATCCAGCAAGGGTTCTCTCAGCGTACTATCGCTCGACAGCTTCATCTGAGCCAGTCCTGTGTCTCCAAAGTATACAAGAGGTTTAGAGAGACTGGAAACTTAGTCCGAAGACCAGGATCTGGACGACAGCGATGCACTTCGGCGAGAGATGACCGATTTATTGTCAGCACTTCTCTCCGAAATCGACATCTAACCGGCGTTGACGTCCAGCGGGAGCTCGGAGAAGTTCGAGGGAGAACTGTCAGCGAGTGGACAGTGAGGCGAAGACTCAAAGAAGCTAACTTGACCCCAAAAAGGCCAGCAAAGAGACCCAAATTGTCTACAGCCCACCGCCCAAGATACATACAAGCCAGACTTCAGTTTGCTCGTGATCACTTAGATTGGGATATACAGCAATGGAGCCGAGTTTTGTTCGCGGACGAGACTAGGATGTGCCTGCATGGCAGCGACCGTCGACGGAGAGTCTACAGGAGACCTGGAGAGCGATACGCACAATGCTGTATAGAGGAAACAGTGGCATATGGGGGTGGGTCTTGTATGATGTGGGCGGGGATTTCAATTGAAGCTAAGCAGTTTATTCCATGGAAACTGTAAAATATGGTCTGCAGAAACCAGCGATGAAGTGATTCCAGTTTAAAGCTCGCAAGTGTATATTGCATTCCTTTTTTCTTTTGTATCATAATCAATACAAAATAATTGCGCTAGTCAAACCAGTAATAAAGAAGCTAGATATATCTCCTAGAAAATTTATCATCTCCTAAATAGTAGCCTTTTTTGTAGAACTCCTTTATTTAAGGAATTGTGCTAGCTGTATTATGCATTAAGCATAGATCAGTTCCCTTAGTTTAAAGCAGTGTTTTTCAGTCTTTTTGAATACGCGACCCCTTTAAGGGTAGAAAATTCTGGCGACCCCCTTGGGCATAGAGAGATAAAAAGTTAGTAATTTTAAAGACAAACTTATGATTTTCTCTATTTTGATATTCATTATTAGCACCTACTTTCTGCAAGAAGCCTCGAAAGCTTTGAAAGTAAGTACGAGGTAAGTTAGTAAGGCTGCGTGCGGCTTTGATTTGGACGTCAGCAGCTTACAAGATGCTAAGTCTGAATATGCTAATCATTTTTCTGACCCTGTCTGGCTATTGAAATTAGCATTTCTGGCAGATCTTTTAAGCCACCTTAATAATTTAAACAAGAACCTCCAAGGTACCGAAGAAAATATTTTAACAGCAAAAGATAAAGTCAAAGCATTTCATGCAAAACTTCATTTGTGGTCAACCTCACTGCAAAACAATATATTTGAGTCTTTTCCATGTGTTCAGAAAACTGTTGAAGATAATGAAACAGACCAATCGCTTGTGGTAAGGGTCCACATTCCTTGCATGATACAGAGCTTGCATAATTTGCAGGAGAAACTATTAACATACTTTCCAGACTTACACTCTGAAGCTGACAATGGGCGTAGATGGATTCTAAACCCTTTCTCGGATAAATCAATAGAACTGGCTGATGTCACCACAAATACGAAAGAAAATCTTATAGATTTAGCTGCTGACGGCATGCTTAAAATGGAATTTTATTCGCAAAGTGTTAACGTGTTTTGGATGAAAAGAAAACATGTATACCCAGAGCTGGCAAGGGAAGCTCTAAAATTATTAGTGCCATTCGCCACTTCATACCTTTGTGAACTGACGTTCTCTTCAATGGTGGACATTAACACCAAAAAGAGAAATAGGCTCCAATTAGAAAACGATTTGATTATTAACATTTCAAAAATAGCACCACGATTTGACAAACTTTTGAAAAATAAACAAGCCCATCCTTCTCATTGAAATTGTGTTTTTACGGTAGTGTAGAACCTTGCCTTTTTCCTTTTGCCGGCGACCCCCTGAGTAAGGCTTCGCGACCCCCCAAAGGGTCGCGACCCACAGTTTGAAAAACACTGGTTTAAAGGAATGTTTTCTCAAAAAGATGAAAACTTACATAAAGAAAGTTATTTTAAACTAAGTAGATAGGTTTTTTTTTTATAGTACTTACTTATCATCTAATAAATATAAAAATAATTATCTGACAAATATTCAATAAGATTTAAATACAATCCTTACTTACTTTGATATTTTATCCTTGAGTACATTATGCCAATAATGTGTATTTTCTTTCAAGTATACCCCACGGTGACCTCCTTGGTATTCTTTGCACAAGGACCTCAGCTCTCCATACAATAAAACCTGTTGCTCATCATCGTTACACTGTTTCAGTTGACGGCTGAAAATAAAGATCAAATTTGAGAATCTTCTACCACATACTAATATATTCTCCTCACACCCACAAAACAATCTGATTACTTGATATAAGAGCAATTTACCTTAGGTCTTCAATCTTCTCAAATGATTTCAAATACAGAAGGACATGATGTAGTTTATTGATGGCATAAAACCTTTTTTCCAGCTCATCATTCAAAGGTTTGGTTTTTTCAAGAAATAAGTCAATTTGCTCCTTCAAACATTCACTTCTTCCTTGAAGACTCTCTATTTCACGGGAGTTTATTTCTCCTTTCTTAATTGCTGTCGCAATAAGTTTAGGAACCTCATTTTGAGCTTTTAATAGCTAAAAAGTAAAGTGGTGAAATTTTTGTTAGTTTTAGACACACATATTATATATGTAAAGCGGTAAAAGTAGTTAACAATCTGTAGGTAGTTCAACAAAGGTAGAAACGAACAAATCATAAATAAGTCGCAGTAAAGTTATTCATATTCAAGCTTGATGATGATGTTGATCCTATAGTCGTTGCCAAATAAGATGGCAAAAGAGGTCATTCACCGACCTTTACTACATTAACGTAAAATCAAATAAATGTATCGCTAATTCTGTCGCTCACCATACAAACCTAAAGAAAACTGGTATCGCTAAGAGTCTCGTGGTACGTTAGTAGTCTGGTGGTCTAGACATTGCATGAGTTGCAAACATTTTCGCCTACCTGCTGCAGTGTAATTAAAATTTAGGGTCTAGATTCTCTACCTACCTAATTATTTGAATGAATGAAATGGGTAAGTAGCAAATAATTTATGAGAAAAGTTAAACAAAATACACGTTTTTTTAAATTGTTCTGGTTTATTCATTAAAAATAATACAACATTAATTTTAATATTTTTGGATACATACAAATTTATTCAATAGAAGGTAGGTAGGTAGATAGGCGGGTGCTCAGGTAACTAATTAAGAATATAGGTAGGTGTGTACGTACGT
Organism: Eupithecia pulchellata; assembly: GCA_963931895.1. Classification (NCBI taxonomy): domain Eukaryota; kingdom Metazoa; phylum Arthropoda; class Insecta; order Lepidoptera; family Geometridae; genus Eupithecia; species Eupithecia pulchellata. The sequence goes on from OZ007529.1 coordinate 8,413,384, forward strand.
ACCTACACACCAACTTATATACTTAGTAAGGGTTACTTTCGCATTTATATTATTAGTAAGGATTACGAACATTCCTACCTACGTAGGTAGGAATTTACGTACGTACATCCACTCGTAAACTAGCGCTTTATAGTTCAAAATTTGCAAACTAGTTACTTGAAAATTCTGAACTATCACTATCGCTGTCACTATTGTCAGTTAGGCGAATTATAAATTCATCTGTAGTTCGATCTATTGTTTGGTCGAGGCCTCTCATTTTTATTTCTATTTTTTTTACATGCTCCACGCAATTAGCCCACGTATTATTGGTAACTTGGGATATACCATCCTCCAAAAGTTTTTTTACGTCCTCAAATTTGAAGGTGGTATTATGTCTAGCCACATATCCTTTTATATTTGCCCAAATCAACTCAATCGGGTTCAATTCACAGTGATAAGGCGGCAGCCTCAACACTGTCACCCCCTTTTTTTCGGCCATCTTGTCTATGACATAGGATTGATATTTGTGTTTTATTTCTTTTACTTTTTGCATTAATTGTGCTTTTACTTCCTTCTCTTCAAATCTGATATTTTTTGCTTGCAGCCAATTTTGTATGTCAGCTTTTTTCCACGACATTGACGGCGTTTTCTCCACACGCCTGAAATCAAAATGTTTATTTGAACGTAAAATCTCAGTTTTTGGAAATGCAATATCTAATTGGGGAAACAGTAGTATCTATTGTAAATATTGTAATGTATAGATATACCTCGAATGATAGCTGGCATTGTCCAAAACAATTACATCGTTCGGTTTCATTTTTGACAATACTTTTGCAAACCATTCTTCAAAATGCTCAGCGTCCATGTTCTCATGGTAGTCACCAGACTTCTTGGCTTCAAATACCCATTTGCAATCTTCTAAAAAGCCGTCTTCATTCCCAACATGGACCACAATCAACCTCTTGCCCTTTGTAGTTGGGTCTTTGGATCCGGTTGACAGACCTTCTAAGAATGCCTGCTTTGCAGATTTAACCGTTTGGTCTGTCCACGCTTTTCCCACTGTGTGTCCTGTAAACAACAAACAGGTAGGTATAGGTGGGAATATAGGTTTATATTGTGAGAAAATACGGAATAGTTGCAAGAAAAATAGTGAAACAATCTCTATTCAAGAATATTTAATAATAAAGTGATAGGTATAGGTACCTGCGTTCACCCAAGTCTCATCAGTATAAAAAATTCGTCGGTTTTGGCGTCTAAATTCTTGTATTTGTTTTAAATACTTGAGTCGCCAAATAACAATGTCAGTGCGATCAATTAAAATGCTACTGCGATTTTTCTTCGTGTACTTGAAGTTCAAATCAATAAGTAAGCGTCTCAATGACGTCATACTCAGTGTTGGAAGTGAGTCGTCGTCATTCACTGATTGTAAAATTTTTTTTAATGTTGGTAACTCTCCTTTCATGTAAAACCCATGGACGATTCTTCGTATCGCCGTCTTATCGAAGTCGTCAACTTTCTGAAGTATATTCGGTTTGTTTCTCTTCGCATCAGGTTCAGTATATATAATCTCTCAATATCATCACTCAATCACTCAACACGCGATAAACAGATCTTTCACTCACTCCAGATATTTCACATGTTTGTTTGACGAGGTCATGATTTAATACGGGTTTATCTTCCGCCTGTTTGCTCTGAACATATTTAAATATATTTATAATCATGAGCCGTTCACCACTGGTAAGGATCGCCTGTTTTCGCTTTTTTTGCGGCGAAGAAAAGGGTATTGCTTCCGAAACCGCATTAGGTTGGAATATATTACGACGACGGCGGCGGCGGTGGCTCTGTACACTGTCATCACCAGTTGAACTGGAAGACGGTCCAGGCACTGGCTCCATGGATTTTGACAACAGTAACAAAAAACAATAACAAACCACAACAAAAATAACAAACTCAATTTATAGCACCCCAAAACGACCGAACGCAAGCGAACTCCGAAGCGGAATGAGAAAACAAAATGGCGATCGGGCCGGGCCGCGCCGTCAGTCACCGCCCGCCGCGCCGCCGTGCCGAAAGTCGCGCACACCTGACGCGAGCGATGAGGGAATGAAAATGTCACAACCCACAAATTTGGATTTTTTGGTGTTATATAATTATTTGATTGCTAATTAAGCATAAAATAATAGATCTGAACAATTTTGTATCGTAAATGTTCTCGATACTTAAATTCTAATGATATACAAAAATACTATGTTTTTCTCAGACATGTGCATATAATTTGGTACTCTCCTCAACCATTAAATTATAAATAATTTTAATAAATAACGCCGGTTTTAAATACATTTCGTATTTTAAAACCATTAAATACGTGGATAGAATATTACAAACATAAAATTTCAAACGGTATGTTTCCCCGATTTCGTATAATTTTTGGGTTGTACCGTTTTACCGCGGCTGTCTTGTAGGTATGTACCACGAGACTCTTAGCGATACCCGTTTTCGTTAGGTTTGTATGGTGAGCGACAGAATTAGCGATACATTTATTTGATTTTACGTTAACGTAGTAAAGGTCGGTGAATGACCTCTTTTGCCATCTTATTTGGCAACGACTATAGACAAATTTCAGCTATGGTATCCAGTACAGTCTAGCCTTGTTGGCAGGACCTACAAAAGTTCACAAGTGTTTGTGCAAACACAGATAATTGTACCTCACTCTTATGAAATGGTGACAGTAATATGAGATAGGACATTGAATTGACAGGGGCCTCAAAAAGTGGTGTAGAAAGTATTATCTGTCTTTGGTACCAGGTATTGTCCAGCATTTTTTATTTATTTATTGGTCCTTCCTGCAACTGAACTTTTCGAGGTCGTGCTCGTGAACCATCCCGGTAGTAAAGTTTAATATTCAAACTCAAAGAAGTAGGAAAGTACGTGTTACAGTAGATTACTAAGTTATTACCAGTGTCATGAAACTATAAATAAGTTCGGAAGGAGTATCAGAACAAAATAAAACGAAGCACTCCAATCAAGCAAGCATGCCAATCAATCAAATAGTATGCTGGCCATCGCCATTACGGCTATAGACACCAACTGATGAACACCATTGTAAACAAACCAAAATAAACGGAAAACGCCGTCTTGTGTGGTCAGATGTTGCAAAAGTCACAAAGGGTTTGTCAATAAAAAACACCGGATCACATTTCGTAGATAAATTTCTTATATCACCAACTTATTTTATCGATTTGACGCAAAATTATTAACAACATATAAATCAAACTACAAGCACAAAATCTCGCCAGTGCTGCCAACATGTAAACATGTAAATTTTCCAGTAAGTGTGGGAGGATATTAAAAATGTTTTAATTCTAATATTTTATTGACTTTAAATTATGAATCAGGTATATAGGCATTTCTTTATCATCCTGGTTATACCTATAAAATAATATGTATTAAGTATTCGAAATATAATTAGGATATTGAATTTCAGTTTGTAATATCTATACAATACGAATTTCGAAATATGTTTGTTTTTTATTTGAGCTAACCTCCAAAATAGCTGAACCCATTTGGATAATACTTTAAGTGACGATCATGCTACGCAGATGTTATAACGAGATTAACGATAGCCGTGGGGCATAACTAAAAGTCAATATTTTTTCAGATTTCCGGGTGACGAAAATTGGAAGTTAAATTGAATTCGCATAATCAGAGAATCTCATAATTAAAATAATTTGAATCCCACTAAATCTAGTGTAGCATGCAGTGTGCATGAAGATTTTTCATGTAAAAGCATGCGGGCATTATGGTATACATACATAAATTTTTATTTATAATGTTATGTATCAATAAACGATGAATATGAGAATAATGTATATTTTTTCACATAACATTTCATTGATCTTCCCAGTAACAATCATAAGATATGGCTGCAAATGTACATTTAAATAATTATAATTTTTTTTTATATATTGGTTAGGCATTTCCATAGGAACAACGTATGCGAAGCCGCAGCAAGCAGAAAATGTTGTCAGCCAGTAAATAGGCACAAAGAATAATTTATTGAAACTAAAATTAGACATGGAATGAGACTTTGGATGTGTTTATGTTTGTTACTTCTGCACACACACTCAGAGGCCTGAACAGATTTTGTTGAAATTTCTTCGATTAGCAAATAGGGGTAGTTACTATTTAATCCCGGGAAGTACAGTGTTCTGTTCTGTTCTTGTGGGACAATAAAATTCACTGCAGTTAGCACCATAAAGCGCTGGCGTAAATTGAAAATTATAAAAAGTAGGTCTAATAAACACGATTACCGTGGCTAAAGCAGTACCTAAAATGATTCATTATAATTTACATATTCATATTAATAAGTGAACAATTATTAGGAAGAATATTTATAAAAAATATGGGTAATTTTTTCTTCTGTTGGCAACTCTCTATACACTGACACTCAATGTCATTCCGCCATTGCTAAGATTCAAGTTTGATTTGACAGGATTCTATCCGTACTTTTCATAAATCCATGACCAGTGTATGGTCATCATAATCAATTACAACCGGATTTTGATTTCGCAGTGTTTGATTAAAGCACTAAAACTGACTGGCCTTACATTCTAGAAGCATAGTTTAGTTTTAATACTTACGGAGGTTTGGATATGGGTTCTCTTTCGAAGCAACTCAGCTGCTAAATCTTCAGCGCTTGATAAATCACTGATATCGCTCCCAACTTTAACATTTATTTCAGTGGCGATATTAATTTTAGAATCTTCATCTAATTTTGCCTCATTAATTTTACCTTGTGCTTTCGGAAACATGATAGAATTAGAAACTTTAGCAATTCATCACTTTTAAAATGTACTTCTACTTTGTTGGTTTGTTTTGATTTCTCTTCATATTCAACTTCTTTTTTATCTTCTTCTTCTTAATTCTTGGCAGCACAATCTCTGTGTTCACGTCATGTCATGTCTTCTGTGATATGGCTGGCAAAATGTGTTTGATTCGCCTGTAGATAGGAAGGTAGCGTGATTTCATCATATAGCAATGAAAAGGCTTTATTATATATTCTTTATAATATATGCCTTGACTCTTAGGCAACTAAGTGTCTGGGTTTCCTTTCTTTTCAGTTTAGGAAAATCTTTTATCATTGTTATTAAGATGAGCAGTAAACTTTGAAAAAAACCAAACATTTTACAAACTGTTGTTATTTATCACTAGTTCTTTATTTTTTATAATTTCGATGAATAATGACGCTCAGCGATTTGACTTTTCAAAACTGTATAAAACATAGCAACCGAAAGTAAAAACCAGTTAATAATAAAGTTTTAGATTCCAAAATTCCTGTTCTATGAATTCCATAAGGCTCCGGTGACTGATGAATGAATTTCCCATACAAACGAAGTACAAAAAGGATTAATTGTAATCTGCATTGTAATCTGAGCATATTTTCATCATGATCTGCTATTATTTGTATTAGACGCTAACATGCATTGATTGTTTTGTTTTGTTAAAATTGTTGAGAGAAAAAATGGCTGACCATTAAGGACGTGTATTTTACACAAAACTAAAGAAAGTACCTATGATAAACCTAATATTAGGCAATATGGCTAAAACGGCTTTCGCCTGTTCATTTGTAAAACCAAAGGTCCAAACCAAACAAAAAAAAAAAAAGAAATCGTATTTGTTGTGTCTTGCTTGTGTGTGTGGGGCTTGTGTGCACTACCGACCTACCTACCGACTGATTTATTATTTTCCGTGGTTTATTTGGTGAAATGCTTTCATTTTTAGCTAAAAATAAAAATGACATCATCTATTTATCACTGTTATTGTTTAGTGTGGCTGTTGGTCCTTACTATAGACGAATTAGAGACATAAACTTGATGAAATGGGTCGGTTCCCTTCTCGGCATCTTACTGATTGTGATTGTATCAGGCAGACATGCGTTTCATCCTATCGTATCAGCATTCATAGGAATAATTGCAATAAAAATTGCTTCTGTCAGGTAAGAATGAGTTGTTTAAAATATTATGTTCTTACACTTTTACAACAACGGCCTAGCATTCAGTTCTTTAGTTAGACTATCATCAATGCCGCCTTGCATCGATGATTGCTTGCCTCAAAATCATTATTCAAAAAGAATTTACGATTGTATTGCTATGATGATGGCTGAAATTGTATTGCACGTCCAGGTGATCACGGAGTGGTCAGCGTTTCACGACTTGAAGAACAGCAAGTGCCGCAATGCTGACCAAGTTCATCAAGTTCAAATAATGCAAATAATTTTCATACCAAAAAGATTTAAGATTACTATCTTTATAAGTTAAGCTCATACAAGGAAATAAAAATAACATAGCTCATAAATTATGGTTTGCATGATGGTAACAAAATAATTTTTTTGCAGCCGCCTTCTCGAGTATTCTTTCAAAGATTATGTAGCATGTTTGAAATTATCGTTTTTGTTTCAGATATTGCCACCTCCTAACATTTCTTTTTATGTTTGGATACCTGTTTTTCTTCCGACTGGCTGATAAGTTTGGTTTAGCACTGCCATCAGGTCAGACAAATCTCATAGAAATGATCTTAGTGCTGCGAGTGGTTGGTGTTGCATTTGAGATTAACGGTTCATGGCTAGCTACTGTGAAAGCAAAGAAAACTGATGAAAACACTCAGAGAAAAGACAAGGATCCTGATTTTACAGAAATGATCAATCCAAGCTTTATAGATCTGTTCCATTATACATACTGTTATATTGGATTGTTGACTGGTAAGTTGATAAACTACCTATGCTCTGAATACTCAAATGCTTTCAAGTTTGATTTGCGGTTGAATATTTAGGTGGTTCTTTACAACCGCCTCGTTGCCTTTCAATATTATGTTTCCATCTTATGAAAGACCTGTTGTCAGAATCTTTCAATTATAGTGCCTATATGATAATCCAGGTCTAGAATTATGCAATTTCAGCCTGATTTGTTCAGTAGGTTAGGTGTGTGATACACATCTAAATACCCAAACTTTTGTATTTATGTTACCTATTAATGTAATTTAGACATTATTACATAAGTATTCATTAACTTTTTTCAGGTCCCTATTATAGGTACAGAACATTTAATGATTACTTCTTCCTGCCTTACCGTAAATATGTAGACTGCAATGGTTTCACAATCAATACCTTAAGAATGGTACCTCTGTACATATCTTTGTACTTGGCCTTCTCTAATATTTGGCCTTTGGAGGTAAGAGATGTTTGTGTACCTATAAAATATTGTAGTTTACTTAAAAATTGGTTTAAGTTAACTGTAGTTGCTTAATACATAAATGAGTTCCTAATTTAATACTTACTAGCAACCCGCCCAGCTTCTCACACATGCAATGCTGATACTAATAAACCTTAAAATTTAATCACACTCTATCTACATATAAAAAAACCGCATCAAAATTTGTTGCGTAGTTGTAAAGATCTAAGCATGCATGGAGACAGACAGACAGATAGTGGAAAGCGACTTTGTTTTATACTATGTAGTGATATTCATTGTAGAATTTACTTGACCTTCCTTGGGAATTAATAATTTACTAATTCCTTGGGAGTGAATGGCAATTTATTTATTCCTAGGACATTTATGGTAAATCAATAATTTTAACTTCATCTTCTACTCAAAACAACCTAAGTGCAATATCAAAATATGTTTATTGGATGTATTAACAATCATCCCAGCCTTGGGACAGAGTGTACACAAACTAATAATAATAGACTAACTATAAAACTCAGTAAAATATTATGACATTATAAAGTATTTCATTCATCACTTTTAATCATAAAAGTAATATGATTAAACTTTGATTTCAGTATATTTTATCAGAGGACCACAACAACAGAAATTTCGTATACAGGATGCTCTACCCATGGGCGATATTCGCAGCTTTCCGTCAGCGTATTTACGCCGGCATGACGCTAGCTGAGAGTGTTTGTACATCGGCTGGCTTGGGGGCCTATCCTGTCGAAGGCAAAAATAGGACGGGGCATGGACCTACTGTGCAGTATGCAAGTTTGAAAGGAATGTAAGTTCATTAATCGTAGCGCCTTAGCAAATTAGGCCCCTAACTAAAGATCACAGAACACTAATATCCTAACGGAAAGAAGTAAGACTCCATAGAATAAAAATGCGAACACTAGAGCACACTAGCGCCGCTACTTTATGCCCACGGTAACTAAAGTTTGGCGGGAAATTTGAATTGAAAAGGCGCGCAATTCAATCTTTTGTAAGGTGCTTACTTTCTTTGCGACTATTTATCTAATGAATGGTGAATATTCAACATTTTGTTGAATATCCGCCATTCACCTGATAGATAGTCACACAGTAAGTATTTTGATGATATATTAAAAAACAAGCATTTTTAAATGTTTTGTAATAATGTTTATTTTCTTTTGCAACCATAACAATTGTCAAGCAGGTCTTAGTTTAGTCATCATGTGACCAAGGTCTTCACACCATACCATTTATCCAAATTTTTAGGTGCTCAACTGCATTCGGCGTTCTAACAAGACCTGGCACCAACAAATCTCATTGAAAGAATCTCTTCAGTTCGATGAAATGTTTAAGATGGGGACTCAAGTGTCCTGTAAGGTCTAAAGGAAATAAAGCACTTTGATTTTGACTCCTTTGGGTCAAATTTGTTTCCCTTTTTAAGATCTGGATTGTCTCCATTCAACGCATCAAATAATTGCTCCATTTTTTCGATGATCATTGTTGTGCTCCTAGCTTTTTGTGAAAGTTCACCTGAAAGAAAGATAACATAACATAATAATAAAAGATGTTGTTGCAAGCTTTTTAAAGATTTTTCAGTGGACCAGTCCCCAGCTGGAAACAGAAATAAGCCCATAGGTACTCGTGCCCTGAAGTCATGGAATGAAGTCATTGAAGATGGTTCGACATTAATGAACTCATTGAGGATGGATCGATGGACGATAAAGACACGGATATTAATGTACTCACCTCATAGTAGCGGAAACCTGTGAAAGCACAAGTTAAAACATCTGCGGTTCCGTTTTTGGTGGAAATACGGCATTTAGCGCACTTTCGGTTTTAAACCATTATCAATCGAAATAACCTTTCAAAAAGTCGAAATCTTTCAAGATTATTAAAATGTTCTGTTGTTTACGATCACAAAATAAGCAATTAATTTTATATCGGTCTACCGTTTGGCGTTTGGCACGGCTTTCATTCATTCAAATTAATGACAGTGTTACAGGGACATTTAGGTGTCATGTCAAGATTTTATGCATAGATTTTCTTTCTCTTTCTAACGTATAGCGCCATCTCATCTGATTTTCTATGCCCAAGTACTTGTGCTGTTGGCATTTTCTGCTTAGCGAGTTGACAGCCCCTGCTAAAGATATAAATGTGGTCGCTAAGAAATCGAACTCTGGCGACATAATTGGTGGGGCTCCGAAACTTCTGGACCGATTTGAAAAATTCTTTCACCATTAATCCTAAGTTTTCTGTGATGAACATAGGCCATAAAATATTATATGATAAATACCCGTGCGAAGCCGGGGCGGACCGCTAGTAGCGTATAAATCAATTACTTGTTTTAAACCTTTAAACAAAGTTGTCATAGGTATCCAAGGGTATATTACGAAATATATCTAATAACGACATCGCTTGGATGTTATGTTATGTGTGCTAAGTCAAGGCTGAGATTAGTTGATAGTAAGAATACATTGCTGTATGGTAATTTTGGTCTTGGCGGTCGCGACATAAGTGGATTTCGAAAAACAACCGCTTATGCCCAATATTAGAATATCTAAATAGTAAAGTTTCTGTAAGGCATCTTGCCTAACTAAAATGCTTAAATATAGCTATAGGTACTACCTACGCCGATAAAATCACTACATTGTATAATTATTAGACATTGAACCTAATAATAAAATTAAAATTAACTAGCGGTCCGTCCCGGCTCGCACGGGTATTTAACAAAAGTTGATTTTTTTTATGCGGATCCCTAACTTTTTCGGAAATAATCTTTAGCCTATGTTCATCAGCATCACGGAAAATTAAGGATTTGGTGAAAAATTCTCTCACCATTAGATGAAAGAATTTTTCGAATCGGTCCAGTAGTTTTGGAGCCTTTTTAATATAAATAAACAAATAATCAAATCTTCCCTCTTTATAATATTTGTATAAAAGTATAGATAATCTTCCACTAAACCGGCCAGATGTTGTCTTTACTACAAGATATTACGACATAACTTAGTATCTACCTTCTTCAATGTCACTATGTATCTAGTACTACTAAACCAGCATTAAAGCATTTGAGGAAAATCGTCTAGAGCCAATATACACTTAACCCCCAGATAACAAACTAAGCCCATGTACACGTACGCATGTAACTGCGAGTTACATGTCACGTTTGTCTGGTAGAGATCGCTCTTGAGCGATATGACCGCCAATTGTCAAATATATTGTAATTTTTTATTTTGTTTATTGATTGTTTTGTTAAGTGTGCAATAAAGAATTTTCTATGTATCTATCGGAGAGCCAACCTTACCGCTAAGGGTCATAGGGTATTCAAAACCAAGTACTGTCTACGAGCGATAGGGTTCATGCATGATAGAAAAAGATGTAGAAAAAAGAATCTGTAGATAATATCTAGGGTCGCCGTTATCGAAATGATAAGAGGCCTGTACACAGAATGGACAGAAAGCAAAATTCTTCACTTTCGATCAAAAATTTTGTAACTTGCATAACTGTTAGAAACCTGCTTATTATATGCAAGAAAGTGGAATTCATCTGGGTCATCTTAATACTAAAAATCCTAAAATTCCGCAAATACTTAATACCGCCCGACAATTCTACAAAAATAACTTAAAAGATTCGTAACTCTAAAACTAGGAAAAATCAGGAAACATTGTAATGTGGTGTTTTCGGGTACCCCCGGGCGTGAAGCGTTCATTATTTTATTGACGTCACTGTTTTGTCCAACCTGGAGTCTTATTCTCTATGAAATAGGAGATTCTTTGCCCAAACCGTGTGCGTGTGTCCGATTCCACGCCGCTTTCTTGTCATATGTGTGTCATTTGCATTAACAATAGTCTCTATAGACCTTGTATTAATATCTAGTTTTTGTTAACTTCATCGTCAGCCTATATCACTCCACTGCTGGGCATAGGCCTCCCCTAATGAGCGCCATAGATGGTTATCATTTAGGGGTTATTGCGCGTAATACCCACGCTAACTTCACAGCCATTAAAATATTAAAAAATTATTTACAGGTCTGAAGAACAAGCGAAATTAGCGCAGTACGATTTCAACACGGTGGAGTCTATGGATGTTTGGGGGTGTGAGACGGTGGTCACGTTACGAGATTCCATGAAGGTTTGGAACAAAGCTGTCCAGTACTGGGTTGCTATGGTCGTCTACAAGCGTTTCCCGGTCAAACCTTTGAAGTAAGTTCAACATTCACATCACCGCCTATAATATTCCACTGCTGGTTGGGGGTTATTGCCCGTAATCCCCACGCTGGGCATGCGGGTTGGGGATCGCAGTTTGTTGGAGTTGTTCTGCAGAGGGCGCTGCTGCCCGCACCCCGGTGTGTTTCCCTTAGTCGCCTCTTACGACACCCACAGGAACAGTTGGGGTGGTGACATTCTATGCCGGCACCACACGGCGAACAACAGGTTCATTTTAGATTTCTAGACAAAATCTTCTGATACAGGACCAATCAACGAAGAATCGACCTCTGCTGTGGCGCGGTGGGTTAGGTCCGCCTGCTACGCAGTAGGTTGCGGGTGCGATTCCCGCCTCGAGTCAAATATTTGTACGATCTGCAGATATTTGTTCAGGGACGTGTTCTGGTCATATCTTCATAACACAAGCGCTTGGGGCTAGATGATGCTGTGGGTTGTTTGTTATTTATTGATTTATATTATTTGTCATGAGGCGGGAATCGAACCTGTAACCTGCTACAGCCGTACCTGCCATTGAGGTCGTAAACGTACCATCCATCTTTAACTGTGCCTGTCATTTAACGCGTTAATTAATGTCTTGGGACAACGGTTATTTACACCTAACTACGAGATATCTCGGAGATACCTAACTATACACAGCTGCACAATAATGAAATTACTAATGATTAGTAATTAACGGGTATTTATCGCGTTTCCTCTTCTTCCTTTCTTCTTCTTCCTTTCTCGACGCTAGTATATAAAAAGCGGCGGCAGCTCCAATACTCCAGTCATCTCGTGACCACGACAGAGTGCAAACCTGTTGAAACGTCGAGAAAGGAAGAAGAAGAAGAAAGGAAGAAGAGGAAACGCGATAAATACCCGTTAATTACTAATCATTATGTGTTCAGATCGCGTAAGTTTCAAAACATTAAATGAAATTACTACTTATTGTAGTTGCAGAAACAATTAAAAACTGGGTAGGCACTCTATAGCTTTGTTTTATCTCATGGGAAACGTAATTTTCTTAGTGAAAATTTCATAATAACTGTTATAATGTGAAATTTATTATTTCTTTTATTTTTAAATTGACATTTTTACTTGTTTTTTTACAGACAAATAGGACATTCTAGAACTATTTTATATTTATTAATTGTATCTATGTTTTAAATTCATTAGTCATGCATAAGCCTTACTTGTTATCCGAAAATTTCAGACACAATGTAAATTGTTTGCGATGCATAAATAAATTCATATGTCAATACGCTTACACGTTTAATATTCAAATAAATCTCGTTTCAGGATCCACGCAGCTCTATTCGTGTCGGTCATATGGCATGGCTTCCATGCTGGGTATTTCTTCTGCATCTACGCCTGTCCCTTCTACCTGATGGCCGAAGATATTTACTACAAGTTGTACTATAAGGAGGCTACGGGAATGGTAAGAAATAATTGTTGTTTAACCACCACAAATTGACTAATGTATTGAGGCGGTTCCGGCTAATAATTTGAATCCCTACCTATCCGTCCGTGTATGCTTGACGACCTCTGCGAAGCAGGAGGTCGTGGGTTCGATTCCCACCTCGGGACTAATATTTTTAAGATCTTCAGATATTTGTTCAGGGTGTTCTGGTAGTTCTCTGCTTATCTTGGGGATATATAATGCTGTGTGAATTGATCAGCTATATTTATTTATTTATGCCGTAAATAAAATATATTATTTCAAAGAAACTCTTAAATAGACAAATATAAGTGCACTGAATACTAAATATAGTGACCGAAAATATATTGTCAATTCAACCTACGCTAAGATAAAATGATTTAAATAATTCTTTGTTCTAAATTTAATAATCTATTTATCTTTCAGAAAAAGAAGATAATCGGCTTTATCATGTGGTTCCTTCGGTCTCACTCTGAATCCTACCAAGCCGCCGCCTTCCTTCTACTAACATTTGATCGCATTTGGATCTACTACTCATCTGTTTACCACTATTGGTATGGCGTGTGGTTAACATTGCTCATCATAGGCCTGCTATTGAATCAGCTCCACAGGCCCAAAGGTGTCAAAGTCAGAGAAGATTTGAACAAACCGGAAATGAAAATCAATTGATGCTGGTAGCCATAGTAGATGCTAGTACCAGTAACGCAAAGGGGTTGCGCTATGCGATAATAGGACCTATTGGTGGACAACTAAAGGATATTTTTAAGAGTTCAAAAGTACATTAGTTTATTTGCGGTTTTTAGCTAGGTTTAGGGAGCACAGTGATATTAGATAAAGAGTGATGTCACCAGGTTAGAGGTTGTAGTAAATACGTAATCAGTAAGTAATAATTTTAATGATCATGAGATGACTAGTGCGACTTAATTATCATGTTCACTTAAATGAAAGAGATTGAAATTTTTACATTCCAGGATATTTTATAAGTTTTGGCTTCAAATTAGTTTTTGAACATTTATTTGGAGATTATTAGAATTTTCTGTCAGTTGAGATTATTTAGCCCTTGTCCTTAATTGGTTTAATAACAATTATTTCAGATGTATTGTGGAATTCATTGCTCAAGCCAGTAGTTTGTAGGTAAAAGGATCTTTGAATATTATCAAATTATATTTTTTACGTTACACATGATTGTGAATATTGTATTGTTTTGGTATTTATAAGATTAACCATGAATAAAACAAAAACATAATTTATTAACAAATTTTATTTTTGTCTTGTGGGTTATATTTTGGAGACAGTACTATTATAAAAATAAGAAAAAAATATAATGGTTAAAGATAAATAAAAAATGTAATGGTTTAATTTAAAGCTTACAGGTGACGGTAACAAAGAGTATTGTTTATTTATTTATTTTTTTTTGTTATTAAGATATTACAATAAATAACTACAAAGGTATCATATTTCTTAAATATCGGTGTATGAAGTACGTGAAGATCATTGTCACACTGAAATAGAAATATAATAACGCAGTATTAATAAAATGGCACTTATACGATGTTTAGTAATAACAAAAAATAAAATTCGAGTATTTCGATAACGAAGCACAATGCAATTTGCAAACTAAAAATATACAGGAACAACTTCTACTATATAAACAGCGAAAAAAGCTAACCGAGTCAACTTAAAAAAGAAAAAAAAGTATAAACGTAAAATATCTACAAACCACAATGACCGTTATGGCAGAATTAGTGATCATAACTTTACCTTAATATTTACAAAGGTTATACTATACATGCATGAGATTATGTCGAAAATTCCAAGAAGAAGATCTGAAACCTTAAGTTTTGTTCAATGAACATATTATTATACCCAAACAAACCGTAACGGAATCTGTTAATATATAGATTATGATATTAGAACGTTAGCAAGATTATCAATAACAATGATATCTTTTTTGTGAAGTGAAAAGAAGTAATTTAACAACTTTAGTAGTATCAAGTAAATATTGTGTTGACAACAAGTTAAATAAGCAAGAGGTGTTAATAATAAGTTATTCCGAGATAATATTAAACGTTAAAATTAATATATACATGATTTGAGTATTTGTGGAGGAGTATAATACTAGGTATTATTCAAATAAGACATTGTAAATCTTAAAGATCAAATGTTCCACAGTAAAAATTAATATGATTTGAGTATGAGTTTTTACTAGGTATTTTTCAAAAAAGACATTGTGAATATTAAAGACTAGCTGGGTGCCCGCGCTTGCACCCGCGTAACTCCCGATCCCGTGGGATTTTTGGGACAAAAAATTGGCCCATATGTTAATCTGTGTACCGAGTTTCATCAAAATCTTATAAGTAGTTTTTGCGTGAAAGATTAACAAACATACTTCCATACTTACTTACAAACTTTCGCGTTTATAATATGAATGGGATTAATTTGGTATTCACTAAAAATTAATATAATTTGAGTATAAGAGTTAATATACTAGGTATTTTTCAAATAAGACATTGTTAACCTTACCTTAAAGATACATTTGGTCCGCAATAAAAAATAAATATGATTTGAGTATAAGAATTTAAATTACCATTTTTTTTTCAAATAACACATTGTATATTTTTATGATACATTTGGTCCACATTTACATTCAAAGTATATTTTATGTCACAAAAGCTTGTCAGAATTGATCCAGTGAAAAAATGCGAACCTAGAATGTCTCATCAATATGTATAGGTAAATTAATTGTAAGTAAGCTAACAAAAACAACAACCAATATAAAGTCATTCAGTTCTTAAAATTAAATACTTAAAGTTAGTGCACAAAGCCTCGAAATAAAAAGAAATAATTAAAATTAGCCGTGCCCGAAGCAAAGAGTGCAACCAATCCGAGCTTTACTATGAACAGGTAAAATTACCTAGCATTCCATCCGTAACTGGAGTACGGCTTAGACGTCGTAGCACCGTTGTGTGTCGCATGACTTTGCGCATAGTTCCTGTTTTGCGTAGGAGGCTGGTTCTGGTACCCTGATGGATAAGTCTGGGTGTTAGCGCTCCTAGAGTTAGAACTATAGGAGGAGTAATTAGGATTCTCCTGGATAGGGCGTGTGTTAGATAGAATCCCGCTGAGGCCGTTCTTCGATAGATTGCTGAGGACATTACCGAAGATGTTGGTAAGGCCGCTGCCGCCCTGTCCGCTTTGGCCGCCTTGCCCTCCGCTGGCGTATTTGTTCAGGGTGTTGAGAATTGAATCGAGTGGGCTCTTTGAACCTGATCCCCCGAGTCCGCCCGTGTTCGAGCCTCCGTATGGGTTGCTGCCTCCGTAAGGGTTGCTGCCTCCATAAGGGTTGCTGCCTCCATAAGGCTTGCTGCCTCCATTACTGCCGTACGGCGAACCGCCTCCGCTTGCGTGACCGCCGTATGGTGATCCACCGGGATTTGAGCTTCCGCCGTATGGGGAGCCACCACCGTATGTGGATCCTCCACCGTAAGGCGAACCGCCACCACCATTGCTTCCATAGGGTGAGCCGTAAGGTGATCCACCGCCGGTGTTTCCACCGTACGGTGAATTACCACCATACGGTGAGTTACCGCCTGAGCTACCGCCGTAGGGTGAGTTACCGCCATAGGGGTTACCACCGCTAGGCGGCGCCGGTGGGTTGTAGCTAGGCGGGCTGTCAAAGTCATGGGATTGTGGTCTCACGGGCGGTGGCGTCGGTTTAGGAGCGGCTGGTTCAGAATGTGACCCTGAGAAAGAGAATAACGAATCATAAATATGACATCAATCCGCTGCTGCTTGCTGTAGGTAAGTATTTGTGCTTCTATTTGAATCTGGATTTGAATGAGTAGAATTATTTCGTTTATCTACTTTCTAGGGAAGAGTTCTCAGACCGTGCTCAAATGAGAAGCACGGTCAGCAGGCACATACTGTAAACTCATTCCGAACGATAAAATTGAACTCACTTGTCAAATAAACAAGATTCGTTGTTTATTTGACAAAATAGCGTTCAAATTGAGTTCAATTTGAACGTTTACAAAATTCGCTTGCAGCTTTACTTAAGGTGCGGGTTCAAGTCCCGTTGAAAGCGAAACTTTTGTTGGTATATACTTACCTGCAATTAAAATCTATGAAATATACAGATAATAGAGTTTTAAGTAGGAGGAAACTGCTAGTGACAAAAGATCAAAAATTATTTGAAGAATTATAAATACAAATACAAAATGATTTATTTGCCAATTAACTTAAAAGATAGTTACATATTACTGGCGGCCCCCGCACGAGGCAAGCCTGTATCTTCACGAGGGAAGCTTGTTTACAAAAGCTTTAAAATTAAGGATTAGATTGTAACTTATACAGGGCAAACAAAGGAAATACCTTACAATAAAATAAACCCAATCAAATAAGTATATGTTTGATAGAAAAACAAAACAAATCAGAAGACGAAAACTGAACATTTAAGTCACTCATGTAGAGCAGGATCACTGACTAGAGGACAATTTTTTTAAAGAAAATAGAGAGTGTGCGTGAAAGCTCACCTTCAACTTGAGACTTCTTCTTGCAAGTAGGGTAGGTCCCACAGTCGCTGGTGCGGCCGAAACTGCAAGGGTCCTCAGCTAGCACACAAACTTGACTGTTCAAGCACCCTATGTCCTTGCACGTGCGCCCGTACTCTGAAAAGATAATCCTGTTAATTAATAAATAAGTTATGCTGGACAATCCATACAGCATCATCTAGCCCCAAGCTAAGCAGAGCTTGTGTTATGGGTACTAGATGAATGACATACATAATACAATATTATTACATAAATATATATTTTTACTGTACATAGAAATTAGAAAACGACCACAACACCCTGATCAAATATTTGCAGATCGTACAAATATTTGTGCCAAGGTGAGAATCGAACCCGCAACCTCCTGCGTCGCAGGCGGGCCAATGCGCCACAGCGTCATTAAAGAAAAATAAAATTAAGTACATCTACGATGCTGTGTGGTTTGTTCAGCATTATTTATTTATTTATTTACATCGTTAGGCTTTAATACAGTTACTCTGACAATACATACCCATAATTTCTGGTCATGGGTAATTTCAGAACCTATACCTAGGAATGGTTCCCCTTGCGTCGACGTGACTCTGCGTCAACTCGCTCGTATCAAGTTCATTGGTACAGTCGGCTCGGTAGTTATCGGATAGTAGGTACTAGTAGGTAAGTCTTTATTGCGAATAGTTAATAGTCTACAACTCCCACGGCATCATATAATAGCCAAGCAACTAGCTTGGGTACTAGATGTTGGTATGGGTGCTAGATGATAGATATATGTTATGTTTATGTATTTATAAAAATCTAAGATTGTAAACTTTTAAAGTCATTAATGTTGCTGAAGTTGTTATACGAACCCCTTAACTCTTGAAAATATTCTGCAGTATGTTCTTTAGGAATAATGTAGGCTTTGAACGGAGAAATAATTTTTCAAATCTGTTCAGTACTTTCGTAGCCTATTCAATACAAACAAACAATAAAAAATTTCCTCTTAATAATATTAGTTTGCATAGATAAATATATTTTGTTGTAGGTACTAGAGAATACCCAAAACACCCGGAACCAATTAACTGCAGGTCGTACAAATAGTTATCCCCGGGAATAGAACCTGCAACCTCCCGTTGCGAGTGAAGGTCCAACCGCCACGCCACATCATGCATTCTCTATGAGATACAATTAATCATCGGTTAATAATTCTAAACTCTAGTCACCCAAAGGTAGAGTAAGTGGTAACAGTAGGTAAATCCTAATTCAGTGCTTTAGATTATACCTAAGGTTACAGTTATTCATAACGTGAGAAATGTGAAGAGCCCTGTAGGACACGATAAGAAGATTATGATGAATGCTCGAAAAATTTCAGTAAGGGCGGAAAGAAAATCACTTCATTGCGTTGTAGGATACAGTGACCGTTTGCTACATCTCGCCGAGAAAATAAACCAAAGACTCTAGCCGCTCAAAGCAACGGACTTACAAAACACGAGCAAAAGGTTCAAAATCAAAGACCGCCTTTCCTCATTGAAATTCGTGAAGCGGAAGCGGTACAATTTAACCGCGGTATAAATCATTTTCGGGTACTTAGATATAGGTATTATCTGCAGACACCACAAGCGCAACAATCGCTACTGGGCCGCTCCACCGGAATAATAAAAGGGATTCGAGTGGCTAAAACGTGTTCGAAAATGAAAAAGTCATAATATTCGCATGAATTTATTCCGCTGTGTCTACAAGAATTTCGCCCTTTTTATAACCCGAACGCCGTGACCGGGTAGAATTCGTTTGTAAGGGAATAAGGATCATTTGCATACACAAGATTATATACTTAGATTGGGATTCCCGCGGCGCGGTCTCGTTCGAGAGTCAATATCACACGTAATAAAAGCCTAGCGAAGCGAAAAACTTTTTGCCGCGAAATTGTTTTCCACAACATAGAATTCGTGCGCTTATCCATAATAATAGCTACCCCTTTTGTAATAGGCTTCGGGAGCAGGTATAAGTTTTTTGATATTTATTGAAGAAACTGTGAGTAACTTTTATGTTTGAGGAAGTTTGAAGCGGCCACAAAAGGTTACCCTTTAAAGAGGATCTCGTAACAGAATGCAGAGGTCTTAAAAAGTTAGATGAGGTGTAAAGTTATAAGGGTTCCATGATAGGTTTGCAGTTCTTAAAGCAAACCATGGGTGCCAAAGTGTTGAATACATACGAATAAAAAGAACTTGTATAAATCTATTGAATACTATCAGTGTTACCCGGACTAGAGTAACTACGGATAAGGGCTTGAATTTACTCTACGCGCTAGTGTGAAATAATGATCCATTTAAACGGCAGCTGTAAAGCTAACACAGCACTTTACGTCTTAATAATTCACCTAGCAATTGTTATTACAATACAGTCGGGAAAGCTGTGCCCAAGAGACAAGCCAATAAATATTTCACTACACACTGGAATTTCAGCGGAAGTTTATTCAAAGCAGTGCGGCACTAAGAGTGATGTTGATAAGATGCTTTAGAATCGGTAAGAGAAACGTGAGAACGGTTGCGACTGGCTGAATAGATAGTTAGCTCAAAATAGAGTGAAACCGAGATATTAATAGACAGAACTTCTGGAATAGCTATACCTTCATAGACGATGGTTATAGGCTCGTGAAATGTGTATGTAGATTGACATCATTACCTTAATATTAACGAGTCAAAATTGTGAGGAAACACAAAAGGAAGTCTCCATTCATGTGCCTATATCATTCACAAAATACCTAAACTATTATTGGAATTGTTGACTGTTGCTCACTATAGAATACGAACAGGAAAATGTAATGGAAATTGTGGGAAAAAAAAGTCCCATAATGTATGTACTTGAAGCTAGTAGAAATAAACAGTAATATAAAATTTGAAATTTAACGAAGAGATAAACTTTTAGGTAATTTCTATTTCTACTTTCTTTAAACATAGGGTCAGTATAAATTACTTGCACAACAGAAGAAATTATAAATCAAGATAGCATGAACCAAATATCCCCCAAATTCCAACGGTGACAAAGAATTTGCGAATGCGGTAAGTGAGATTTTAGTGGCAATAAAAACAAATAAAAGAGCATCATAATATAAGGTCGGATCATAACTCGTTGTTTTGTTACTCGGAAGGCGTGATGTTCGTTTTATGCGAGCATTAGGTAATGGATTCTCGCCATATCTCTTGGCAGTTTGAGGGTGGGCCACGTACGATATATGCCCCTGATGTTCATTTCATTCACAGCCCGGGCATAGTAAATGCAACTCCATGTTTGAACTGCATTAGTCATAGTAAAAAGACAAAGTTGCACGAGCTCTCTCGCTAAAAGTTAGGAGTAATGCAACCTCGTGAAGCTAGAATAAACATTTGAGTGCTTACTTGAATATCCATCAGCGTAAAACGCGAAGGCGAGCGTAATCAAAGCCGTCCTCCAGTCCATAGTGAATCTGAAAAAGACAACGCAATATCACTGAGTGAAACAAATAATGCGATGTGATTTGGATTCCAGCTTCAAGTAACTTTGTCTACAGAAGTGGCAATATACAAGATGCACGAGTAGTTTTATGACTGGCTACGAGTAGCTGCTCATATGAACTTCGTTTGGTAACAATGTGCAAACTGCAAAGACCAACAAAGTTTCCAGTGAAGTGCATGCGAGATGAAATGTTTGGTCGCCAACACGTGTATTCTAAAGCTGCACACGTCTGTCCAACAGCTTTGCTCAAACTTTATGACATCTAGCTACATTCCCCGAGCAATTTCGCCCGAAACTGTTTCGTATAACCTCGTTACCAACTACTGCTCTACCACTGTAAGTAAACGTTTTGCGAATATGACACAAGTTGTTTCTCTTTATTGAAAACACAGAAGCAGTTTGTATTTTGGATTTGATATTGCAGCATTGTTACTAACAATTCCTAGAGTTTAGGTATACGTAGACAAACAATACCTACATTAAATAAAAAACGGGTTAATCTTAGCACATTGGAATAATGCGTGCAAAACGTTAAAATAATCGATCCACGTAAAAAAAACGTGACTCAATTTGTACGAAAACTATAAATAAATATAACAGAATTACATTTGCACGATTCCCAACGGAAACTTCAAGAACACTTTATCTATAGTCTACCTAGAGTCTAGACTCTAGACACCGTAAGATTGCACAAACGACGTCTCAGAAAATCACCTACGTACTACACGTCTCTGATTACAAAGAGAACACACTCCCACACGCGGCGGGACTGGAATCACAGAAGGCGGTCAATTTTCAATACACGAGCACCAATAACTACACAATAGCACAGATATAGACAGGCATGAATACTTTTAGTGGGATGTTGTGAGGTCGTTGAGCACGTCCCATTCATCGTAATTACGGTAGTGATGTCAGATTTTGATAATGGAAATTTAACATGAGCCAACCATATATATAAAAGGTGGTTTGATCCGAGGTATTTTTACTGAAATTAAAATAACTAAGGACACGAGTTTTCCCTTCGGCGGCGCCTGAAAATGTAGTCTGTGAGTGAAGTGATGGTTCGAAGGTTCCACCCCGAGCATGGGTCAATGAAGGTCGAACGGCAGAGGTCGAGACAGTCACGCAATTTAAGGGCAGTTCCCTTATTTAAATAAGCTTGATACAGATTCTTACCACCTTATTCTAATGGTCATCAAAATAAAATAT
The DNA here is from genome assembly GCA_963931895.1 of Eupithecia pulchellata. Classification (NCBI taxonomy): domain Eukaryota; kingdom Metazoa; phylum Arthropoda; class Insecta; order Lepidoptera; family Geometridae; genus Eupithecia; species Eupithecia pulchellata. The sequence goes on from OZ007529.1 coordinate 8,435,468, forward strand.
TTGCGTTACAGTGTTATTTCTCACTATACTTTCCATTGCCATTATACATTAATTATGTATAATGGTGATTGTGTAATGACTTATAATGTTAATGGAAAAAGTCTGAGATCATAATTCTTTGTAAGCTTGCAAGCATAAAAAGTTTATTTTGCGAAAATTTGAAGGCACACGTTCCCTGTGCGTGTGAAAAACTCATAAATCTTATAGATAGTAAATATTAGAACTTATCACAATTCCCCAGCGCCTGCAATCATGTAAGGAATTAATGGTGCTGATTAAAAAGAATCCAAATTAAAAGGATCCCCAGAGGGACATTACATGCCATAGAGCAGAAATTGGATAGCGATACGAGAGATATATGGCCAGACATAAAGCCGAGGTCGGTAACTTTCTACCCATTTCCGGCAGGCCACTTGTGAATCGTATTTCGGAATCCTTTTTATCTTTTTGCGGCGTGAACGTGAAACGCGAAGTGACAGCGGCACCGAGCCACTTCGCAGCCCATATATCACTTGAGGCTGTTACTGCCGCGCTAACGGCCTGACTGAGTGTCACCTATGCCGTCAACCACCGCCCGTCGACACTCACTTCCACTATTTTTGCTTTTTAATGACCTCTTTTATAGTGACCATCTGTGACATTATCAGAGCAAATCTCGGTACACAAGCCCATTAGATAAAGATTCAATTTTGGCAGACATACACAAAACCAGAGCAAATTACAAAGTAAAAATCAACAGAAACGAAAAACAAGCAATCACGCAATGGTTCATCACAAAGTCACATTCCATAATGGAATAAATAAAACATGTAAATGGAAAAGACAGCTCCCGAAATTCGGAAAGTAGCTGAGCATGTTCATCCTGACTGGAACTGAAACAAGGTGAACGTGACAACGCGAAGTGTCAAACCGTATAAATATGTACGTGAGCCCCGCTCACGGTCCTCTTACCTCCTCGTAGTTTGTTGGACACAAGATTTGGCACGCTCGAATTCCAAGCGCGATGCAGGGAGGCTTTCCCTCCACAAATTTGCGGATGCGACGTCGAAAAGCGCGGGTGTCGTCTACCCGGATTTATACCGGTGGAAATCTCCGGTTTGTTCACACTTCATGCTCGCGGACACCATGTGAAAATTCTCGCTGCAATGGTGTACGGATTGCACGGATTTCGCCCTCTTAACTGAGTCGAGCTCTCTACGACAAATCGGCTCAGGCAACGAGCGCCGGATGAATTTAAAGCTTTAAAAGCAGGACATAATGAAAATAAATGATAGTGATTCCTGGTATGTTACTTACAGTGAAGGAGGTAAATTAACTCGCATAAATATGGAGTCAATGGCTTGAAATGGCACAGAGTAAGATTTTGTTCTGACAAATAACGCTATTGTAGCACAAGTAACTGAGTTACAACTAAACCAAACTCACAAATAAATACTGATAACAAAAGTAAGTACTGACAGAGACATATTCTGGGTAATGAAACTGATAACACTGGGGAATATTAATGATATCATATTTTAATAATTAAGTTATAAATAAAGCACTGCTGATCAAAGCGAGTAATAATTTAATACGCAACGGACATCTTCAGGGAATTACTGCGGCATGCGCCATTCAAAATTAAGCTTTTAATTTATAAACATGTTTCGATAATATCATGCAGGTGAGAATGCATTGTAGTAGTAAGATATTGAGAGTTCTAGACCACTTGATGTCTGATAGAACACACTATCATCGTTCGCTTCGCTCACTCCGATGTGCCGTGTGTTCTATCAGACATCAAGTGGTCTAGAACTCTCAATACCTTATTTGAAAAAATCTTGAAGACTGGAAGAACTCATTTCGTTCGCTCTGTTCGTGCTCCGTTCAATATTATCCGTGTTTTCTATCAGACATCAAGTGGTCTAGAACTCTCAATACCTTTTTTGAAAAATCTTGAAGACTGGAAGAACTCATTTCGTTCGCTCTGTTCGTGGTTCGTTCAATATAATGTTCATTAATGGTGATCTAGAATCCCAATAAATGAATAGTAGGTTATTGGGAGTGCTACATCACAACTTCCCTCCAAAACCCTCCAATAACACCCAGTATGTATATAAAACGGGATGAATGATTAAACGGGTATTATTTTCCGTAAAACGCTCACACAATGAAGTTCGTTAAACAGCCGATATCACTAAATCTTGAAAACATTAATTTTGAATCTAAGAAGCAAAGTTTCCGCCATAGTGGACTATTACCAAATACAATACGCTGTTTAATATGTGGACCATCAAACTGTGGCAAAACAAACTTAATGATGGGTTTATTACTACATGAAAACGGTTTACAATTCCAAAACGTCTATGTGTACTCAAAAACCTTATATCAACCAAAATATCTGTATCTGGAAGAAATTTTTAAATTAGTTCCATCAGTAACGTTTTCAAAGTATTGTGAAAACGAAGATGTTATTGCTCCTCATGCAGCGAAAAAAAACTCTGTTATAATATTTGATGATGTTGCGTGTGGCGATCAAAACAATATTCGAGATTACTTTGCTATGGGACGACATAAATTAATTGACTGTTTTTATTTAAATCAAACTTATAGTAAAGTACCTAAGCAACTTATAAGAGATAACGCAAATTTGATCGTACTTTTCAAACAAGACGAAGTCAATATGAAACATGTTTACGATGAACACGTCAATACAGACATGACGTGGCAAGAATTTAGAAATATGTGTGCAAATGTTTGGGAAGAGCCATACACTTATTTAGTTATTAATAAAGACTGTGAGAAAAACAAAGGTTGCTATCGCAAAAACTTTGATAATTATATATTGTTTAATGCCTAAACTACCTCTATACTCTAATCTACCTACTCACGTTTAAATGTTTTCTCGTGACTCATACCTTGTTGAATTGTAACGTGAATCGGTTGTGTTAATAATTTAAAATGGCACATCCTAAGCATGGCTATTATTCCACCGAAAGTAAACGTTTGGAAAGCTTTAAGTCTTGGCCCATGGGACTAACCCAACAACCAGAAGATATGGCTGAAGCTGGATTTTTTTACACAGGAATGAGTGACAGAGTTATATGTTATTATTGCGATGGAAAGTTTAAGGACTGGACACCTATAGACCAGCCATGGATTATTCACGCACGTTATTGTAAATCGTGTCCATATGTTTTGATAATGAAAAGCAGAGAATTCGTCCAAAAAGTTCAGAATTGGCCATGTGAATGTAAAATTTGTGAATCCGATTTTAAAAGCAAAGAAAAGGAACCATTAGCTGACGACTCAAAACTCCAATTGTCTTCAACTGAATTAATGTGCAAGATATGTTATGAAAATACGGTAAACTCGTGTTTTATTCCATGTGGCCACGCTGTTGCATGTGTAAAGTGTGCACTTTCCATAAATAAAAACTGTCCGGTTTGCCGTAAAGTTTGCGACAACATAATACGACTTTATTTTTAAGTATGTTTGAGGTATAAATATAAGAGCAAACATTGGTAACTATTACTTGAGTAGCATCCTTTGGATACGCATACAACATTCTATTTTTAAAATAACACAATGGAAAAAAAAATTAAACAACAAATTGTGAATGCTGCTGAATCAGTTAAGAAAAAGGTACGAAAGATGCGTGATATAGAGACCGCAAAAAGTGATATACTTGAATCTGTCTTTAGACCAATTACAAAACCTCTCAAAGAAATTGCTGAAAAATCTGAAAAAAAAGTTTATAACTTTGAAAACCAGTTTGAAACATCAAGTCCCTTGGATGCAGACAAAACGTTAAAAAAGAGAGTATCAAGTGTAGGTTTTAGTGAATTAAATCAATCAGTTGATTTGAAAAACTCCAGTGACGAAAGTTCAGAAGTTGATAGTGAAAACGATGAATCTTTTAGGACTATAGATTCTGATTTTGATTCACCGAAGGTTAACCGAAGCGAGCAAGTATCTTCATGGTCTATGTCAACAGAAGCCAATAATGATATTCCGTTTGGTGTGCGAAACGAACGTGGTAAACTCATGATGGGGTCAGCACGTGTTGTTGTTTATGACGGATCTATACAAGTTGGCACCAGAAAGTACAAAATTACACCTGGATTAAAAGAGCTTTTATTTAAAAAAGTTCCTGATCTGAAAGTCATAAGTTCAGAAGATTTGGATTATTATAAATTAATGTTGTTAGAAACGAATGTTCATCGACGAGACTATGATCCTCAAAAACAAATAAGAAGCAGTAAAGGTCGAAAATACTTGAACGTTGTAAAACCCCTGTTCAAATTACGTAAAATATCAGCCAGTACAGATAGTAGTCAACCTGATATACACGCAGGAAAAGGTTTACCCACATTGAAAAAATGGAAGAAGAATGTAGATTATGTTTATTGGGATGATCCTAATGAACTTATTGATCGATTAAAACTTTTAATTGCTTCTCGGGACGCTGGAAACACTGGATTAGATAATGAAATTTTATCAATAATTGAAGAACTACGTGAGAATGGTATAATTTCAAATAAATAAGATAATAAAACAAAAAACTTTCATTTCAATATCATCCCTACAACTAGTCAGTCTGTTTTTCATAATGGATAAATTTGGACATCATATAATTACGAAAAAAATAAGTGTATCAGATTTTAAAGATATATTTAATAAAACAATGATCAACGATAAAGAAGAAATAGATTTAAAATACAAAAGGTTGACTGGTATTGCAATACCTCTTAATGCACACGATGCTGTCAGTAAAGAGTATGTAGATAAACACTTTGCTAGTACGCAACATGTTCGTGATATGTGCAATACTATAAAAACAGAATTAATGAAAAATATTGATCAGTTGCTGGAAGGCTTTACAAAAACTAATTCTGTTAAAAAATGAGCAAACAAAATGTTGTTGATGAAATTCACAAAGCCGCGCGTAAAAATTTCATTCGAAGGTCTGTAATATTAAAGGGATTGGATGATCTATGGCAATCAGATCTTATTGACTTTCGAAATTTAATAAAATACAATAGAGGTTATAAATACATATTAGTGGTGATTGATTGTTTTTCTAAATTTGTATGGACCGTGGCAGTCAAGACAAAGAGTAAATCTGAAGTAGCGGATGCTTTTAATAATATTATAGTTACAAGTGATCGGAAACCTATTAACTTACAAACAGATATGGGAACAGAATTTTATAACACGGTACTAGAAAAACTTATCAAAATTAATAATATAAACCATTATTCTACATATTCATCAAAGAAAGCTTCGATTGTAGAAAGAGTAATAAAAACTCTTAAAAATAAGTTGTATAAGTATTTCAGTTTAAATGGTAGTTACAAATGGATCGGTAAACCTTTGGAAAATATTGTTAATGATTATAATAACACAATACATCGCACTACAAAATTTAAACCTGCCGATATTAACTATTCAAACGAACACATAGTGAAAAGAAATATAATGAAGTCACAAATAACGAAGAGAGTTCATTCAAAGAAAAACAAATTAGCAGCGGGAGATCTAGTGCGCATAAGTAAATATAAACAATGTTTTGAAAAAGGTTACACGCCGAATTGGTCTACTGAATTATTTTTGATAAAAAAAGTTAATTTAACGAACCCTTTGACGTATCATATTGAAGACTTGCATAAATGTCCAATATTAGGTACATTTTATGAACAAGAACTTCAAAAAACTAAATGTTCTAATGTTTATTTAATAGAGCGTGTTTTAAGAAAAAAAGGTAATAAGCTCTTTGTTAAATGGTTAGGTCTTCCAAATAGTGAAAGTAGTTGGATTAAAAAAAGTGATATTTTATAATATTATATAAAATATAATTGAAAGTACTTTCAAATCATTAGTATCATAGCAATGCGCGGAGGAGGACTTGTCAACAATCTGATAAATAATTTACCGTTCGAACTTCATTTACCTGGATATAATTATTGTGGACCTGGTACTCGATTAAGAGAACGTTTACTAAGAGGTGACCAAGGAGTGAACGAATTGGATAACGCTTGTAAACAGCACGACATTGCATATACACAATCAGATAATTTGAAAGATCGACATAGAGCAGACATAGAACTAATAAAAATGGCTAAACAACGAATGAAGTCAAAAACTGCTGGAAAAGGAGAAAAATTAGCATCGTGGGTTGTAAGCAAAATCATGAAATCTAAGGTGAAGCATGGAGCAGGGACAAAAAAACCGTTTCGTTCGGTTGTTTCTACGATACGGAAACATCTGAAGAAGCTCAAACCATCTGATAATAACAAAGCTATAGAAATTGCTTACACAGCAGCAAAAAAAATTATTAAGCATAAAAAAGGAGTTACCCTTCCACGTGTCATACATCTACCAAAGACCGGTGGTATACTCCCATTAATACCAATTTTTGCGGGGCTTTCAGCTCTCGGTGCATTATCTGGAGGAGCTGCTGGCATTGCCAAAGCTGTAAATGACCATAAAACAGCACAGAGAAACTTTGAAGAAGCAAAAAGGCATAATAAAATGATGGAATCTATAGCTTTAGGAAAAGGTCTTTATATCAAACCCTACAAAAAAGGCAACGGTCTCTTTGTTAAAAGTTCAAAAAACTAAAGAAAAGGTTACCTAATCGTGCTCTTACAAATATTGAGTTATTAGAATATGCTAATGAGTACATTCCATTTTTTAGAGGTGTCTTTATGAGAGATGAATTACCACGAAAACCAAAAGCCATAGAGTGTGGTATTGTAAACTTAGACAACTCTACGAACGAGGGTACGCATTGGGTAGCCTATGTAAAATACTTGGATTATTGTCAGTATTATGATAGCTTTGGTGATTTAAAGCCTCCAAAAGAAATTGTCAAGTATTTAACAAAGAAAATATCATATAATTACTGTAGTTATCAAAATTTTAACACATCGAATTGTGGTCACCTTTGCTTAAAATTTCTTCATGAATTTTGGGATTCATGTAAAATTATTGGAACGAATAAAAAATATATAAATTAAAGAAATAGTTTTCTTTTAGCCATTAGTAAAATGTCTTTCACGCTGTCTATAACTGGTCATACATCGACATTATCATCAAATTTTTATCCTGCTTTACAATTCGATGGGGAATACGAATGCGCATTGCTGCATATTTCAACGTTTAATTCAATTCCTAATATTGAAAACACGAACAATAAATTTTACTATGGCAACAATGAAGTCTTGGAAATTCCTGAGGGTGCGTACGAACTACAAGACATTTCTGGTTATATAAGGCAGAATTTAAAAATGAAAGGAATAGATTTTAATTTGTATTGTAACAATAATACATTAACTACATCTATTTACTGTAGTAAAGAAGTTCACTTTGAAAAAGCCAACTCTCTAGGAAAATTATTGGGGTTTGACAACCAAACCCTGAAAGCAAATATATTACACGAGTCACAGCTGCCAGTCAACATTTTATCAACGACTGTGATGAGAATCGAATGTGATATTGTGAGTGGTTCTTACATTGACGGAAAATCCAGCCATATTATTCACGAGTTTGCGCCCAACGTCCCTCCAGGATATCGCATTATCGAAATACCAAAAAATATTATATACTTTCCTGTTAATCAAAACTTTTTAAGTACTATCAATATCAGACTATTAGACAACCACAATAAACTAATTAACTTGCGAGGAGAAGAAGTACAATTGTATTTACACATTAAGAAAAAATGATTGACTTTAATAAATATACTGATACAAGAACAAAACACATCAGTGACAATCCAACAATCCGTCGAAGAGCACCAAAAAGAAGAAATAAAAAAATAACAGAAGAAAATAAAAGATTTTTGAAATTAATCGGTCTGCTAAAATGAGTATATTGGACATCTCAAGTACACCAGTATTCGATTGTACCATTGATGGTATTGAATATCATTCATATAAACCATTTGTAACAAGTTTTAACAAGAACGATGAAATACGAATACCTATCAACCAGCAAGACCTTTACATATTACCGTCTGCTAGTACCTTGTATTTAGAAGGTACTGTGAACATTATAAAAAACAACGAAACAAAACAAAAAGTTACTAGTATCGAGTTGACTAACAATCCGTGGCTATATCTATTCCAAGATATTCGGTACGAACTCAATGGAATTGAAATAGACAGAATTAAACATGCTGGAATTACAACCACTATGAAAGGAATTTTATCATTTAATGAAAACCATGCTAAGGTATCCAAAGCTTGGGGTTGGGATATTAATGGCACCAAAGCCAGTCAAACATTTTGTGCTTCAATTCCCCTTTCTAATATATTAGGTTTTGCAGAAGATTATAAAAAAATTATCATGAATTGTAAACATGAATTGATTTTGTTACGCAGTAATACTGATTTAAACTCACTTATAATTCCTAATGGTCAGATTCTCGAAGATATTGTAATAACTAAACTATTTTGGCGTGTACCACACGTTAGAGTATCTGATAAAGAAAAAGTTAACTTGCTTAAGTTATTAGAAAAAGATCGTCCTTTACAAGCAGCATTCAGAAATTGGGACCTTTATGAGTACCCACTATTACCAAAAACCACCAAGCATACTTGGTCTATCAAAACGTCGTCTCAAATCGAAAAACCTAGATACGTCGTAATTGGTTTTCAAACCAAGAGGAAAAATTCAGCACAAGTAGATATGTCACGTTTTGATCATTGCAATTTAAGAGATTTAAAAGTGTACCTAAACTCAGCATATTTTCCTTATGAAAGCATGAACGCAAATTTCCTGGATTCCAAATATGCATTGATATACGAACAGTATGTCAATTTCCAACAATCTTACTATGGATGTAGAAACGAACCATTGCTAAGCGCTGATGAATTTAAAGAAATAGCGCCATTGTTTGTAATAGACTGCTCGAGACAGAGCGACAACATAAAGACTGGTCCAGTAGTTAGTGTTCGAGTGGAGCTAGAGTGTAATTCAGAGATACCGGACTACACATCTGCTTATTGTCTCATTCTAAACGATTGCATAATTGAGTATAGACCACTGAGCAACTTGGTAAAAAAAATATCATAATTAAAATGAATGCTGATACTGTAATTGTTGACTTGCAAGGATTCAAGGACTACCAAAATCAATTTATATTAAAAGAATTCGCTATTCTCATCAATGGATATTCTCAAATATTTCTGGTGAAGCCACCCTACGCATTTACAAAATTAACGAAAGAAGAAAGGAAACGGGTCCAATGGCTAGAAAACGATCGTGGTATTTATTGGAGTGAAGGTTTTATCGACTACAGGGAATTTAAACACATTATTAAACCGTACTTGAATAATAAAAAAATTCTAGTTAAAGGCCTAGAAAAAATCAAATGGATAAAAAGCTTTCATGAAAACTGTGAAATCGTTGATATTGGTGAAAATGGATGTCCTAACTTTGCGAAATTATGCGATGACTATGAAAAAACAAAAAACCTAAATTTAAACTGTGTTCACCATAAAAAAAAGTGTGCCTTAAAGAATGTTATCTGTTTAGAAAAATGGTGTAAGGATAATAATTTTGATGTGTTTTTACCTAATCTTTTCAAAAGTTAGACTATATGCAATGTTTTATTGTGTACCTTTAATTGAAATTGTTAAATTCAGTTTGTTAAGGCGTTAATTTTACTACCTACCTATTCTTAAGTTACTTATTTTTATGTAATGATATGTGTATGTTAAATTTACCTACCTAATGATACATAATAAAACACTACCTATCCTACATAATATTGGTTTTATTTAACTAAATTTTAAAATAAAATACATAATGTAAGTACTAAAATTTTATTTAAAAATAAAAATATTATTCTACTAAATATTCTAAATAAATATTGGTACTTACATAACTACTTACTCTAATACGGCAAGGCAAGATTTTCCGAAATATTTCTAATTATTCTTTCAGTCTGGTCCATAATATTGTCTATAATGTCCCTAACAACATACTGAGCTGATAAAATCACTTTATCACTATTGTCACTAATGTCCATTACTTTTATCTGGATAAGTCTCCTTCCAGTGCACTGTGCTGTCCTGTTGAGAACAAACGATGATCGCTGCATTTTTCTGCGTCCCTCGTCTAGAGGATCTACTCGTATACTCGAAGGCTTCCTTGTTCTTCGCTTAGGTCGACTTTTGGTCTTTGTCACAGAACTTTGTACCACAGGAAACTCTTGGGAAAATCCAGCCAATGGATCCTGTGCGCATTGGAAGAACAGCTCCTGTGTATTGATCCCAATAATGTCATCTTGAGTTGCATCAGGATCATTCGTTGAAAAGTTATCCATTTTTCTGTAAAAAAATAATAAAGTTAAGTGAAATGAATATGAATTTATTAAAAATTACAATCTTTGAGTATAATCACGATAACTTACCTATAAAATCACACGCCGAGAGATAAATCAACAACTGTGGTAGTTATAAAAAAATTATATCAATTAATAAAAACTTATAACGATTACGTTATGTTCGAGTGCACAGCAAACAATGAATGTGTATTTGTAATGCGCATCCTCACAACCATCGCGCGTCGTGTAAGTTGCAATGCAACGTAAGGGCTTTTGAATGTAAGGACAGTCATAAAACATTTCAAGTTCGTACATGTTTTAAATAGAATATTTTACTTCATGCAGTACCTACTTAAATAGGATAATAATGTAAATGAAACGAAATATTTATATTCAACAAAATTTATTTTGTAGAGCTTATCAGTAGGTTGATACTTAAACAATAAAATTTGGTAACTTATAGCTAGAGCGATATTAATTATTATTGCATATTAAACTTATTTATATACCTAAAATAGAAACATGTCCCCAAGCTCTACTTGTTTTTTTGTCCTTAGAAATTAAGCGCTTATCATCATTACTTGAGAGTGCAATTTTGTCTACTGAGCGCGTAAATATTTCATGTTTCATACTCTTGAATAAAATGTTCTTCCTACGTAAAATATTGTCTGTCAATAATGTTCTTTTATAGTCTGAAATATCAAGATCGCGCACAACGCATGATTTAATTCCTTTGGCTTTTTTAATTACACTCTCAGTATTTTGTATACAGTACAACTTGGAGCGTAATCCAACAAATTCTGTGATTATTTTGCCTCCCATTTCATCTTTGAATAACCCTGGAACTTTTTTATTAATTATAGGTAATCCATGATAATTTTCTATAGGAAAATTACTGGTATCAAAATACTGAATGAAATTTGCTTTTAATTCTGAATAAAATTGATTCGTTTCAATATGATAAATAAAGCTGTCAGTATCAGTGTAACACATACGTAATCTTTCACCATAGAACGGTTGAAAAACAGAATAATGAAAATCATACATATGCGATTTTGATAATTCAAGTACTGTGAAACCTATATACAATGGTTTATCTAAAATAATCTTACTAGGTTTTAACTGAATTGCTACCAAATTTTCTGTAAATATAGATGCACTATGAAAATTCGTGTTAGAAATTAACTTTTCAGCACTTTTTTGTTTCTTTGTTATATTTTTGAGATCGTTCCACTGATTTACTAAATAAACCTTCACTTTTTTGTTATTGTTTTCTAAGGTTTTTCCAAAAACGCTATTATTTAATAGTTTGAAAAAGTCTTGTTCAAAAGTAGATGATGCTTTTTGTCGCAGGGCTGTATTTAAATCGATATATTTCTTTAAGTAATCACTTTGTCTAAAAGTTATACCACGATGAATTTTTTTTAAAACTATCCCATGTTTTATACATGTTTTTAAATGTGCGTAATGAATTACATATTTAAATTTATCGTATAAGTTGGGAATAAGTTTCGGATATTTTCCCCCCGGTGGAATATCTTTTTCTGGACAGAATGGTAAATCGTTATGTTTGCAGTGTAAAGATTTTGGATAAATCAAATCCACTTCCAAAATGAAGCCCCACTCAGCATCATTCGAAACATTGCTGATATCTAGTTGATCAATCTCAGCTGGACTGAGTAATCTGAAGTCAGATAAGGGTAATGTTTGGCACATGCTAAACCCATATAGATTGTTACAGTCTATGTATGCAATGTACGATTCAGGCTGCATTGGATCGTAATCTGGGATAAATTCATTGTTAGCTTTTGCATATCTATGAGAACATAAGCATATGCCACCCCTAATGCCAGATTGAATCATGTCTACTATTTCAAAATTATCGATAAGTTCTAACTCTACACCTGTCCTATAAAGCATTGCATCGAAAGACAAACTTGGAGCTGTGACATAATGAGCAGGATCCAAGTTATAGTGATGCTTACAGGTTTTTCTGAAATTTTCAAAGACATCTGTCAATAAAAGCACATCTGTTTTTAAATACAAATCTGTATACTGACCCATATCAAGAATATTGAATAGTGACCAAACAGATTGTGCGTGTTGGTAGTCTTCATCGGAAATATGATCATTATTGAGAGAACTATGAAAATCATTTCTGCTAGGAAGAGATTCCTCACTATACCGTTCCCATGTGTTCATGTATTCATATGGGTAAACGCCTTTTCGTTTCAGAAGAGCAAACTGAGCTTCATTAGGGAAGAATTGATAAAGATGGTGAAATTTGTGTGATTCTAAAGTCTCAGCCAGCTTTTGTAAACTAGTCCCCATAAACTTAAAAGAATCTACAAATCTCAATTGAATATAATCATTTCTCTTTATTGGAATAAACTTCGTAAAGGAGATATAATTTTCCTTAGTTTTTGGTATTATATTTATTGGTCCCGGTGCTTCCCCCAATTTCTTGATAAATAAATGACAGTCATATCCAGCTAAATTATGAAAAAATATTGGTATGAATTTAGGTACTTTGAACTGTAGATTACATAAACTATGTGCTGCTCCACGGTACCGACCCGTTAAATGACAGTGATCTCTTACTTTGTCCTCAAATAAGAAATTTTCACAAATATGACACAAAGTAGCTCTGCTAAATTCATTATCATCATTTTCACTCATGACCATGGACACATTTTGCGTCAATATTGAATGAATGTTCCTAACATCTTTATATAAAGCTGTGATAAATTTATCAATACAATCAAGCCCGCGGTACGATACAAATTTATTATGAGACTGGTCCACAGAACAAACAATATTGTAAGCGAACGCTATTGGCACATGTTTTTGTGTGGTACATGTAAAACTACTTGACTCAATGTCTGTCACATTTTCTAACATAGTTTCAAAATCCGCATAAATTACAAATGGAACATCATGCTTTCGATCAAAATGTCTAAATTTAATTATAGCTCCCTTTTCCGGCAGCTTGGTAACGATTCCGGTACAGTTATGGTTTTCTCTGTCCTCATCGCAATTAAAAAATACCAAACATGTATCGCAAAAGTGTAATTTACCGTTTCGTTTAGTAATTTGACTTCTAACAAGCCTTGACAAGTCTTTTATCAAACAAAAATGTGATTTGGATTTATTTTCAAAATGCAACAAATGTATCACTTTTTTATTGGACGTCTTTTCAGATTTGTACAGTGGACCGATAATCGCCTTATTTTTCTCCAAACCAAATATTATGAAACTAAGCTGAGGATTATTTTGCTCAAAGATATGAATGTCTGCAACAGTCATTGGAAACGTTATGTTTTCAATATTCAACACTGCACTATAATGTGGATATGATGTTACTCTGTCTGGGTGCAACCTAGCGGGATAGAGAGCAGCTACTACACTCCATAGAAAACAATATTCATCAGAATTGTGAATATTAATACAAGCTTTTTTTTGTCTTATATTTTTTGGTAGCTCAATAAAGGTGGAGCCACCCAACGGTTGATACTTATTTAAATTTACTTCTAAATAGACACAGTTTAAAAGGGCCCATCCCGAGTCCCTATCTTGAAATTCATCAATTTTACCTTGCAAAGTGTTTTTAATAGATGAAAACAAAGGCTCAAATTCATAAGTACTGTATAGTGGAATATTTTTTGTTCCAAATGATTTGATTTCTTGTTCATTATTTTTGAACAACAAAAAATTTGAGAATAGTTCAAAATTGACTTTAACACAAATGTGTTTTTGTAAGGTGGCATCTATAACATGCTCTATTTTACTGCGAATAGAGTTCAGAAATGTATCTACATTATTCTGACACTCGTTTTCTGCAGCTATACGATAAGTAATGATTCGACACTTAAAAGCTGACGCCACTGTTTCAACACCATCAATATGCAGCTGGCCTAAATTATTCCCTCTATGTTTATTACTACGTAAATGTCCTACCCATGACTTACTACTAACTGTTTCGTTACAAATATGACAAAATGGCATTTTAATGTTTTGTGATATGATAAGAAAAAAACTTTTATATTGAAAATAGGAGTGAGAAAAAAATACAACAATCAATCGTAAAAACCTATCTGTATATAAAATAATAATTAATAGACTATCAAAAAAATCCTATACTCATTCCTATCAAACTATTTTTTTTTTCTACCAAGTTCCTATCTATTAATAAAAATAATACGTAAATTATGAACCTAGATCCTATTCAAATTTAATTAACTTGCTAAAGTTATCAATAACCTATTTCTAAAAACTACTTTTACCAACTTAAAATAAAATAAATTTCGGAAAATATTAAATTTATATTTATTATTAGCTGCGTTAAAAACTATTTAAAGACAACTTTGTTGGAATAAAACTGTTGTTCTGAATCCCGAAATCTTTTATAAATTGTATTTAAGAGCTCCTGGAGCAAGTCCCACTCAGGATTTTCTTCTCCCAACCGCAGCTTAATAGAGGTTAAGGCTTTACGATATCGCTGGTCGGGTGCAGTTGATTCCACGTCCTCAACCTTGTATAATTTGAAGTCAATGAAAAATTCACCCTCGTCGGTGGTGATGGTCCGGCGCGACTGCCCGTCAGACACTCGGGTGGTGAAGGATGAGACGGCAGCCGACCCGCCGCGGCCTTTCGTCGACGGAGCCGCAGCCTTCTTATCTTCTGCTTTTATTATAGAGAAAATATCTCTCTTGGCTTTCTTGTTCCTGTAAATAAGAAGGTTTAATCAGACAATGGTTCTAACTAAATCAACCCACCGCCACCGTCTCGTAAGAATCTAAGCTATACAATTTTAAAGTACTTATCATACCTAAGTAAGTATGCTACACTGCTTTAATACTATACACGAGCGTTATAGCACACCTGACTAACCTCGTACCTCTCACCTAATCGACTACGAGCGTAGCACATCGCAACAAAAATCTTTTCTGGATTATAATTTAGATACTTAACTGATATGAACCAAACTACAAACTTTGAGTTTTTGTTGCTTCTTTAAGCATAGAAGGGTCTAAGCCTTGGCTAATAAATGGAATTGAAACTTAATTAAGAGGTATCTATCTAGTTTCAACAAAAAATATTATGAATCTAAAACTGAATTTATTTTGATTTAAATAGTTTTGTAATTGATCATAGGATAACTCACCAAGGAAAATCTTCTTTGGCTTGGCGAATCCCGCGGATAACATCTGCCGCTGCAGTAGATGAGGACGGCTGCGGGGCGAGAGTCTCAGGAACGGTAGCCGGAGTTATCTTCCTCTTCGCAGCCTTCGTCTTGGGCAGCGACGCTTTTTTTGATTTTTGTGAATCGGTGCGCACCTCCGAGACCAAGGAGTAATCACTCTCGTAGTCGGACCTGAAAAATTAAAAACATGTCAACTTTTATTAATTCACAATAAATTTTTGTTTGGTTATTTTATTATCAACTGCATATAATTTGTGTTCCATGAATGACTTACGAACATTTTATTGTAGAGTTGGTAGAGTACTTTGACGACGACAGCAGGCGTGGATTAAAACGGCTTGGGCGGACGCGTCTGTGAACGGACTTGGGCGGGCGGGCAGCAGCGGGGCGGAGCGGGCAACGTCGATATAGCGTCAGGCTTCAGCTCGAAGATCGCAGAAAGAATGTGATGTTTTAACTTTTTTCAGAGGTTTTATATCGCGCAAGTAAAAACATAAAAATGGACTATGAGCTTTAACTGATAATCAATGTTGAACCTTATTTCACATAATATTACTAACTAAGTTATCAAAATTGATGCAATAGAAATATTTTCCTTTAATAGCATTTTAAAAATGTTCAACCTTATTTCAAAACAATTGTTTTACTTAAAAAGCATTATTTATGCAAATATAGATCTTATATCAATATGCATTTAAGCTCTATGACTATGCAAAACCTCAAATAATTTACCGCATATGATTCAATAGATCAAAGAAAAGCATCGCGTTACAGTCAATTTTTACTTACGAGCCGCTTAACAAACCGTGAGAATGCTTAAGGGTGATTACAGACGCGTGGTAACTAACATAAAATAAGTGCTACCCATGTCTGTAACTAAGATATAGTTTGAACTTGCTTCATTGATTTTATTATAAGTTACTACCAATTTGCGAAGTTATGTAAAAATGCTTTATTATTTTATTGCAAAAACAATTTGAAAAAAAATTGTAGGTAATAATAGTATTATTACTGACGTGTAGATAAAAACATCATCTCTTTAATCAAATTATTAATTTAACTTGTATCTTTAAAACGAGTACCTCAATATCACATAATGTTTATATAACACATATTTTTTGTTGCAATTGAACTATCATGACGAGTCTAGCCACGGCTTAATAAGGGCTAGTGTCAGCTATGACACTGAAGGTACATAGCATGATTATAAATGGTAGGTAGCTAAAATATCTATAAAATGTTATGCAATTTTTATATAAAGTTAGAACATAATTCGTTCTATGTTTTTTTTATTACAATTCTTTTCGGTCAGGTTCATTCATCTTTAGTTCATTCTTGGTAAGTAAACATTGTTTTCTTTTTGTAGCTTTAATAAGATGTTTTATCAATAAATAAAGTACCATATATAGATAGTGTAACTAAAAAATACTAGTGACTTATGAAATTGTTGATAATCCGCGAACGCTGTAGCAGACATCAGGCCTTAGGTGCAAATCGCTGAGTCGCAAGTTATTATTTCAAGGAATACGAACGAAGCATGTTCACACACCGCACCACAGTCGTCCAGTGGGAAACTTGAATCATTATTTGGTAACACGTGTAGAGTGAACAGTGAATTAATTATATGGACAATTACAAGTTGAAACAAGTTATTTTCCCTATTACGCACATTTACAAAGGAAATCCAAAGGTACGTTTTAAACTTAATAAACAAAGTTTATCTATATTTTTATCACTTTATTGAAACCTTAAAACTTCTCAAATGTCTCAGTTATAAATTAAATTTGGTTAATTATTTTTTATTCTTACAAAAATGAAAGTAATAACTTACAATAATAAAACGCTATTATTACACATAGTACTAAAACTAGACACGTTTTTTTGTTCGTATAATTTTATTTAACACTAAGTATTGACAGCAATGTACTTAATTAAATAATATTTGAACAAATAGATTTTTTATAAATGAAGTACCTAGGTGTTAATAAATTTTATTTTGTTATTTCAGATTGCCAATTTTCAATGATTTTCAAAAAATCAAGGTGCTCCTTGGATTTCATCAAAACTCTGTCAAAGTATGTGAATTAAGCTTTGTTTAATATTTAAGTAATAATAAAAAATAATATTATTTCTTTTGTTTCAGAATCCACTATCAAGAAAACTTACTGTGAGAGACTCGAGTCGAAGTATAGTAGTTTCTTATTAGTTTAGATTTTTGTAATTTCTTTATTCATGTCGTACAGAAAAATATTTTTTACCTCCTGTCTTTAATGTAAGTAAAGAAGTCGTATTCATCATAACAAATGATGTACGACGCGGTAACAAGTCACATTATTAATGTGCGGTAAAGGTAATGGTGAAGGTAATGGTAAAGGTAACGGTAAAGGTAATGGTAAAGGTAATGGTAAAGGTAATGGTAAAGGTAATGGTAAAGGTAATGGTAAAAGGTATTGAACGGTATGAAGTAAGTATATTCGTAAGTATGAAATTTTCTGATTCTGAAAATAATATGAAAAAGTATGTAGGTTAGGTAGATACGTTTACCTACAGTGTGAGATTATTTGTGGGTTTCTCAACTGTATAAATGAAGCAACATAGATGGGAGAGATAAACCTACCTCGGACTCTTGGTGCGTTCTTACCATGGTTCGGCCAACTATTTATGTTTGCTCTCATAATACAGCGGATTTGATGCGCAGATATCTCAAGCTGTAGGTGAATAGTAGTTATGTGCATTTTCAACTGTGTCAATGAAGCATCACAGATGGGAGAGATAAGCCTACCTCGGACTCTTGAGCGTTCTTACCATGGTTCGTTCAACTATTTGTGATTGTTCTCATAATGCAGTAGAATTTACACAGTTTTATTTAGCTAACAAAGTTAGGTGGGTAGAGAGGTCTGTGTATTTTCAACTGTGTCAATGAAGCATAACAGATGGGAGAGATAAACCTACCTTGGACTCTTGAGCGTTCTTACCATGGTTCGCTCAACTATTTGTGATGTTCTCATAATGCAGTAGATTTTACATAGTTTTATTTAGCTAAAAAGTTAGATGGGTAGTGAGGTCTGTGTATTTTCAACTGTGACAATGAAGCATCACAGATGGGAGAGATAAACCTACCTCGGGCTCTTGAGCGTTCTTACCATGGTTCGCTCAACTATTTGTGATGTTCTCATAATGCAGTAGATTTTACATAGTTTTATTTAGCTAAAAAGTTAGATGGGTAGTGAGGTCTGTGTATTTTCAACTGTGACAATGAAGCATCACAGATGGGAGAGATAAACCTACCTCGGGCTCTTGAGCGTTCTTACCATGGTTCGCTCAACTATTTGTGATGTTCTCATAATGCAGTAGATTTTACATAGTTTTATTTAGCTAAAAAGTTAGATGGGTAGTAAGGTCTGTGTATTTTCAACTGTGACAATGAAGCATCACAGATGGGAGAGATAAACCTACCTCGGGCTCTTGAGCGTTCTTACCATGGTTCGCTCAACTATTTGTGATGTTCTCATAATGCAGTAGATTTTACATAGTTTTATTTAGCTAAAAAGTTAGATGGGTAGTGAGGTCTGTGTATTTTCAACTGTGACAATGAAGCATCACAGATGGGAGAGATAAACCTACCTTGGACTCTTGAGCGTTCTTACCATGGTTCGCTCAACTATTTGTGATGTTCTCATAAATGCAGTAGATTTTACAAAGTTTTATTAAGCTAAAAAGTTAGATGGGTAGTGAGGTCTGTGTATTTTCAACTGTGACAATGAAGCATCACAGATGGGAGAGATAAACCTACCTCGGGCTCTTGAGCGTTCTTACCATGGTTCGCTCAACTATTTGTGATGTTCTCATAATGCAGTAGATTTTACATAGTTTTATTTAGCTAAAAAGTTAGATGGGTAGTGAGGTCTGTGTATTTTCAACTGTGACAATGAAGCATCACAGATGGGAGAGATAAACCTACCTCGGGCTCTTGAGCGTTCTTACCATGGTTCGCTCAACTATTTGTGATGTTCTCATAATGCAGTAGAATTTACACAGTTTTATTTAGCTAACAAAGTTAGGTGGTGGGTAGAGAGATCTATGGATTTTTAAGATTTTTCATATAAGGTATTGAGAGTTCTAGACCACTTGATGTCTGATAGAACACACGGATAATATTGAACGGAGCACGAACAGAGCGAACGAAATGAGTTCTTCCAGTCTTCAAGATTTTTCAAATAAGGTATTGAGAGTTCTAGACCACTTGATGTCTGATAGAACACACGGCACATCGGAGTGAGCGAAGCGAACGATGATAGTGTGTTCTATCAGACATCAAGTGGTCTAGAACTCTCAATATCTTACTACTCATTGTAATGATAAAAAATCGACATTAATTTAATAGATTAATTGTCAAACTTATTATAGCCTGCCCCACTAGGACGGGGATTATTCTCTAGAGTAGAATAATAACTTCGCATTGTCATACATTACGTACATTATTGAACATGAACGAATGAAGTTTAAATAATTTACGCATTCTACGACAAAGTAATTTTTCTCTATTCTACCCTAGACAATATTTTTTTCCAGTGCTGTAAGGTCACAACGACCGATGACGACGACGACACGACCCCGACTTTACCAAACACAAGGAAATTTATATATGTACTACGTAGTATACCTATAAATTCCTTGATCAAACCAAGTTTACGACACATGACGGCTTAGGTGTACCACAAAAATATATATACAATAAAGTAAACACAAAGAATAGAAGTACCTACGTACACTGTACGTTACGTACCTCTATTCTTTGTGTTTACTGTATTGTATACATTTTTTGTGCATTCTTTGTTTGTTATCTAAATAAATAATTATCAATCTATGTATCTATATATACCTACCTATTAATAAAAGAATATACGATGGAGTTTTGAAAAAGAAACAATCAAGTCCGGAGACTCTCTCTAGGAAATACCACCTTAAATAACAGACGAATTGAGCTGGAGCTCAAGAAATATAAAAAATGTTTGTTGGGTCGCAGCCAACTACAATATTGTTGAGAAGGGAAACTGAGCGACAACCATAATAGGTATTTCTTATCACATAACAAACACCCTTTGAATGATCAACAATATTAGCGAATCTTAGTTGAGTAGGCTGCTAATGTTTCTCTGACGAGGTTAGAAATAATAAATGAATGAATAAAGCTAGACAATCCACGCAGCATCATTTAGCAAGTTAAGCAGAGCTTGGGTTATGGATACTTATGACTGATGTTCTAAATCCAATACATTATATAGGTATTAGTTTTTTATTATGCATAGAAAATGACTAATTAATATACGATTATAGTACCTAAGTAGATATTATTTGATTGTTTGAAAAAACTAAAACCAACTTAAAATCCCCTAATTTTACTTTGTTTTTTTAAGTTTTGCGGAGTCAAAGATTATAAAAGATTATTTTTCTAGAATATCTTTTTATTCTCTCGGGATGATAAAAATCCTTCACGAAATTGACGGAGAAATCAATGAACAAACTTTAAAATAACATACATACGAACATAGAAGAAGAAATACGCAAATACGTACGACTAGACTGGTTGTAGTCTTAACTTGAGCCGATAAATTAATTCCAGTGGGAATCTACGCAAACCATTTTATTTTAAACAACATTTTTATAAACCGTAATAGCTAACTCTAAAGCTTACGTAGAAATTTTACAACCATAATATTGCTAACACAGCAAATACAAGAACATTTGCATGCTAATCTAAGTAGAACATAATTGATTCATAAAACGTACTAACACCTATTTAACCTACATTGTGTTCAAGCAAATAAAATATCTTTATCTTTACAGATGCATTCCTTAAAATCTGATTTTGTTTATTTATTATTTTATCATCATTGCTATATTTTTTTCAAATAAAATGTAAACATCTTAGTTAACATAGTTTTTTGTAAGGCTAGGATTCAAAATAAATGCAAGTTTATATAGGTACGGTCATATTGTAATAGCCGATGTCTTAAGGCGAGGTATTCCTGCAGCTGTAGGCATTTTGTCCTGTCTAAAGTTGCGCGCGAAATACTTAGCGCAGATGCAGCGCCAACGACATAGTATAGAAATAAGCAGTAGCATAATATTATTTCACTTTAGAAACGCTGTTGCTATGATCAAACTTTGTTAATAGTTTTCAGTTAGAGTTTCGTAAATAAATGAAGTTGTTACAACTTCATCTCTATTTATGTTTCTTAATATAGATAATGAATTAATAATAAAGTAATTGATCCCAAGATAACCAACCAAACCAAGAACGCTGAAAAACGTCTGGACCAGACCATAGTTAATTTCCGAACTTCGTTTTTTAAGTACCTACAAAATTTGAAATAAATACTCAAATAAAGAAGACAAAGAAGCAAATAGAGAACATTCGCTTCTATGATTTAAAATTTTGTTTGAAATAAATACAAAGAATAAAGGGTATCAAATAAAACAATTATAATAAAATATTATTATTTTCTCAAAATTCTCCAATATTCAATTCTAGCGTGCTTGTACCCGGTTAGTGGCTCAGGAGATGATAAGGCTATGGACATCACATAATTATTTTTTCCATTTGTGGTAAGGCTAGGAAGTCTATAATTTACATTTTCATCTTGAAATCACAACGATATTCGGATCGATGGGTTCGAACCTACAATTCTTTTTTCGACCTTTTTCAACGTATTTTACTTAGTATGAAACTTAGGCGATTTTCAAAACCTGTTTTGAATTGTCGAATTCCATACCTTTGATTTGAATTGCTCTCAATGAAAAAGTCTCATTGTATGAAAATTTGTTTTATGACCATATTTCAAAAAGTTTAATTTTTACAGACTTCTCTATATTTTTTCTGTAAATTATAAATCTATATCTACAAACGCATAGTACATTTTACATCGATCACTCTGCAATCTTCGGAGATAGGGGGTTGGTGGGGGAATGGTTAATTTTTTGACCATTTATTACATTTCACATCGATCGCTCTGCAATCTTTGGAGATAAGGGGGGGAATGGTCATTTATTCGACCTTTTTCTAAATATTTCAAAAAGTATAAAATTCATCAAAATTTCAAAATCTGTTTTGGAATGTGCAAATTGAAACCTTTCATTTGATACCCCATTCGACTCTGTAGGGTCCCATTTCAATATTCAATTTCAAAATTTGTACCTACTGAAAATCTTTATTTTGATTTTTCATTTTTTCATTTTTGCCGACCAGAGCGAGGTCGGCGCATTCTGCAGTGTTCGGGGAACTTCGGGAGGCTCGGCCGTCCGAGAAAGCCCGAACACTGCATCGATATGCTGCACACTTCGGGCTGCGTTTATTCAATAACTATTCTTACTCTTTATCTGTTTATATCAATTAGGTACCTTAGTAGTTTAAGACACAAAAATTTTGTTTTATCACTCACGTAATTAAAAATGTAAAGTATGTAACCAGAGGAATGTAACATTCGAGTCAAATCCTCAAGGGCTTAACGAATGTTAATATTTAATAACTAGAATAAGTTTTTCAAGAATAAATAAAATAAAAAAAAAAAAAAATTATTTTCATAATTCGCCGCCCCCACCGAATACATAATATGGTAACCGACTATTACTATAGAAGTGTTTTTATTTGAAATAATTGTTTCTGAGGTGCGATTACACCTTGTGAATTTTTTTCAGGCAAATCGTACGAGTAGTTCTTGAGATAGGCTTTTTGTAATGGGTTTTACTTTTTTATTAAACGAAAAATAAAAACAACTCTTTGATCCGAACAACATCGCAACAGGTTAATACTCACTCCTCGATATCTCGCTTTTTATTGTAAGATGTGATTGCGGTTTTATTCGGGAAAAAAAGATAAAACTTATTTTACGTAAAGTAGAAAACGCTCTTATTCATGTTTTAATTGCAGTTTTTTACTATATAATAATTTAAAAAATCTGAAAACAAGCAGCGGAGCCATAATAGAATAAGAATATAGGTATAGCGCACGGTTTAATTATTGAATTTTTCATCTGGGTCCCTAACTATGGTCATCACGGAAAATTTAGCATTTTAAAGATAAAAAAAAATTCAAATCGGTCCAGTAGTTTCGGAACAATTCAAACAAACAAACAATCAAATCTTTCCTCTTTATAATATTAGTATAGATAAAAGAAACCTATTAACATGTAATAAAATTATAGATTAAAAACTAGAGGTTAGCAGCTCGGGGGGGAGTGCCTTGCCTTAGGCGGCCTTATCGCATTGGAGTTTTTACTTTTCATAACCTAAAACGTCTTTGATTTGATGGTAATCGATATCCATGTGTAAAATCTGCGATAGTAAACTTTCAGCCATCTTGGATTTGAAAATGGACATCTTTTTCGTAATCTACGTGTTTGATTTAGTCGAAAACGATACCCATATAAGTGGGTGTTAGGTCACACAGCACAGCTCGCTTCGCTCGCCGTGCTGTTCCTCTTTGTCGCATTGCAGCTCGCTTCGCTCGCCGCAGTGCTTCACCCGCTTGCTGGGAGAAGGGGGGGGTCGTGGGGGTCACAGCACGTCTCGCTTCGCTCGCCGTGCTATTCTCCTTAGTCGCATTGCAGCTGGCTTCGCTCGCCGCAATGCTCCACCCGAAAAAAAAGGTCAAAATTTGGCCAATTTTCGGTTTTTTATAAAAAAAGAGGGTCTGGGGGGTCATAGGGTTCAAACTTTTTTTGGAGTTCAAAATGATTTCTTCTCCTCTACATAACTGTGAAAAAATTTTTCTTCTAGGTCGATCCGTTTGGGAGATACAAAAAGGGTGAAAATGTGGGTGGAGGGGGGGTGATTTTTTTTTATTTTTCAACACTAGAAGAAACCTTCTATACGACTCCGCAATCCAAATTTTTCTATAACGACTATTTCCGGTAGCAACTTCAAAAGGGGGGGTCTGGGGGCATAGGTAAAAAAAACCATACCTATGATGGTGGAGGGGGCTCCACCATCAAGGAGAACAATTATGTCAATGCTTTATAGATATATAAAATGTTAATGTAGTTAACTAAATATTATTGGCTTCAATAAATCATTCCAGTAAGTAGATAATATATTTTTAAACTAGAACAATAACCTTTATTAATTTTCTGCCTTACATACCGATGATTTTATACTATGGCACTACGACCGTCACATATCATGTCAAAGGTTGAAGTAAAATTGAATCTAACGCCATTGTGTCAGAGACTAAAATTGCATAACAAATGAAACATTTACGTACTTCATAAATTAGCGGAAAAATTGACATAGGTCCGTCGTCTGTAAGCGCCAGAGCGCGACTGATCGTGTCTGCCAAGCCACCACGCTTGTGAATTTTGTAGTTATTTCAAAATAGTGATTTTGAAAATCATTTTATCAGGACAAACTCTGCGAATTTGTCTAGAAATAGTTACTGTCTTTAATTGAGTACAAAAAAAAACTTAAAATATCACATAGTTTAGTCATAATATTGAAAAAACATTTCAAAAAGGGGTAACTTCGAGATTTTTTTTTCCCGAGCGAAGTTTATAAAATCTTGTATCTGAATGCGAATTTGACTAGACTAAATCCTTAACTATTACATATCTTTTTTACAGAATTTTTAATCAGTATTCCTACATCTCAGATGGTTTTGAAAACCACAAAAGTGCGGCCTCTGTTGGCCTACCTGGCCTTAAGGCTCTGGCGACGGATGAATTTTCATACAAACGTAGTACCAAAATGGTAGTAATTTGAGCATATTTCCACCATAAGTATGCTATTATTTCTGTTAGAATGGTATTTATTTAAATTTCTGCCACAAGATTTTTCCTAAATTCTTATCAACATAAATTTTATGAAAACATGTGTTTTTTATGTAAAATGCATTTACATTTAATTTCATCTCAGAGAAGTATTTTGAAAAAAGTTTATGGCAGACCTAGATAGATACTATTTTAATTCATAGTAGATCATTATGAAAATATTCTCAAATTACAAATCATTTTGTAATTACGTTTGTATGGGAAATTTATCTGTCTGCCGGAGCCTTAATAAACCACTTTATTACCTTTTAAGTGTTACGTTTAACTTGTGTGTTTAGATGACTTATATTATTACCTTGTTTGAGCTATAGATATTCAACAGAAGAGAATAAACACATTTTTATCGTCATAGCATTCTTTGTACACGGTAACATTATTTTCTCCATCCTTTCGCACAGAGAAACATTCTCGAGTTTAAGATAGCCCGGTACTTATGTCTCAAAGCCAGGAAACAACACAAATATTCTTTACTAGCGGCCCGCCCCGGCTTCGCACGGGTATTAAACAAAACTTTCAGAAATTATACACACTAAAACGATGGGTTTCACAGTTTTCATACGGATCTTTACTTTTTTTAACAGCATTGGGGTTTTTGACATTGACTCGACATTCCAAAACTGACACTGGCCGTAAAGAAAAAGCAAGCACCGTGCGCTATACAACCTCTTTTTCTATTCTGACGCGCCATAATAGAAAAAGAGGTTGAATATACAGCCCACGGTTCAATTATTGATTTTTTCATGCGGATCCCTAACTTTTTTGAAAATATTATATAGCCTATGTTCATCACGGAAAATTAAGGATTATAATGGTGAAAGAATTTTTTAACTCGGTCCAGTAGTTTCGGAGCCTATTCAATTCAAACAAACAAACAAACAAACAATCAAATCTTTCCTCTTTATAATATTAGTATAGATAGCCTCTAAATAAAATGAAAACACAGGACAGATAAAAAGCACAGATAACGTTGTACAATGGGCGGCCCTAACGCTTTTCCAGACAACCTTTATAAACCTATATGATTGTGCGCGCTAAGTAGCGAAAACATGACTGGTTAAACGGGCCGGCGTGATGTACATCAGGGCCTTTATTCTCTAAGAAATAGGAAATTCCTTGCCCAAACCGTGTGACGTCACAGTGTATTCTAAATACGATTTTGTTCGATTCCACGCCGATGTCTTGTCATATCTGTGAAACGCGTTGGGATTGACAATAGTGAATAAAGGCCCTGCTGGGCCTTTATTCTCTAAGAAATAGGAAATTCCTTGCCCAAACCGTGTGACGTCACAGTGTATTCTTAATACGATTTTGTTCGATTCCACGCCGCCGATGATGTCTTGTCATATCTGTGAAACGCTTTGGGATTGACAATAGTGAATAAAGGCCCAGGGCTGTCGGACACCGCGAAGGACGAGTTCTGTGCCTTGATTACCTCAGGAATGAGCGAACCCCCCACCCAAAGGTTGCGTCGAGAATTCCTGGGGGACCAGGATTTAGAATAGCTCCCCAATGCACTACTTCACTGTGTAGAATAGAAACGGACTCCCCTATATAAACATGTACACTAACAAATTAATGACCTGCCTACATGACAACGTTAGTGCGTAGTAAGATGGGCGTAATCTGGCTAATCCGCTTCCACCCCGGTTAAATCTGTAATCATCTATCTACTGATTACGAAATCCTCGAGGAATGAAGATTAACGGCGGGGATATGCAACGGCTAGTACACATTATATTAAAACTAGTCACAGCGCGCGATTTCACACGCTTTGCTATTATGGAAATGTTGAAATCATTGTTTAAAATACTGTAGTTCATTTTGAAATTTAGCACTCAATTTTGTTTGCTTTGTATGTCAGATAGCGTAGACCTGTTCGTGTCGACACCTCGGAAGACCAGCTGACTAGGCCTCCTACTGGAGCTTAGTCAGTATTATACGCTGTGTTAAGGCTTATTGTAACAACTATATGCATGTACCTATACTATAATTGTCTTCTATTTGTTTCTTTCTATTATTGTTGTTATGAAAAAGACTTTGTTTCTTCTTCCTTAAATTTCAGACCTATCCGTGAACCGGAGGGGGTGCCGCCCGCTGCTTCAAGTAACTGACTGTCGAGGCAAAGTATTATTATAGGCTCTACCTACACATTACTAAATGCCACGCGATCCAACGAAATGTGATGCGTATTCAATTGAATCTAGTATCAATTTTGTATGATTATAACGACATTGTAACACCCGTAGACTTTTCGTCGTGTCAGTCGGTTGTTGGAGTGGAATTCCATGCGTGTATCTCTTGTAAAAGGTGGAATCTGAAATGACGTCACCAGTTTTGAGGTTAATAAAAATATATAGATATACATTCATTCATTCTAAATTGCATGTTATAATATAAATAGCGGTCCGCCCCGGCTTCGAACGGGTATTTAAAGAAAAGGTTGAGTGGAAGAGATCGCAAATAGTTATAAGGCCGCCCTTTATACATCTTCTTCTTTATGCATGACTGTTTGTAATGTTTTCTTTGTGTCGCATAATGAAGTATTTTCTATTTATATCTATTTAGAACTAGAAAAAAATTAATTTATTACTTCATCAACACGAAACTTGTTTGTTCATAGATTTAGTTCGTTTAATTGGACCGAGTAATTCAATGAACAATGCGAGAATAACCGGTTAGTGTCTAGCTGATGATGTAAACATCCTTGACGGACGCAGTTAAGATAAAAACGCGATTCCACGGATTCACGGCACATGTTATGTTATCATTATCAAAGAGTTCTAAGAACCATTTATATTTTTACTAAAAATTGCACCAACAACGCGGTGTACACCAAGTCACCAACTCATAGCCCTTACATATAAATAGCAATGTCACGTCATTTACAGGTACAAATCAAATTCATCTATAAAAATCAGTTCTGAAAAATACTTAAATAGAAAAAAATAATAATAAAATTACTATGGATTAAAAACAAATAAAAATAAAATTCATGATTCAATATAACTAATTTAACGTTATTTTATAAATGAAATAAAGTCAATTACAACTTAAACTGAATAATCGTCATACAAAAGTGCGTCTTAAATTATTTCTTAAAGCTGAATAGAAGCCAGAACCGCGCAAGCTACCGTGGACGCCAGAGTCTGCATTTATAATGAAGTGAGCCTCAAATTCAGCCGTGGCGATGGCTTTTTAAAAATCGAGCCCTTCAAAATCAGCGTAACGATCTCGTAAGAGCAGATTATGGAACTCTACCAGAGAAACGGCAGCAAATTCTTCCTCTGTATTTTTAAGCTTTACGAATCAACTGGCAAGATGTTGCTAGTGACTATAACCCCTTTTGGGGAACGTATGAATGCTGATAATAATTGTGTTTTCTTAAGGATAAAGAAAACAAACAGTTATTCTGTGATTATGACATATAACACTGTGCCGAAATAAAACACTCAATCATGGTAAATATCCCGTTATCACGTTATTACTAAATATTATAATATTATACCGGTTATCCATGATACATAGTTGCAGAGGTTTTAAACATCGAGTGTTTTAAAAGAAAACCTCAACGCGCTTGATAGGATGTTTATAAAATTTGATGGAAGGATTTTCAGACAATTAATATCATCTGAGAAGGGGCGACTAATTCTTAATATAAATCCCAGACTTATAGAAGCTTTGCCAACTATAGAGGCGCACAAATAATGTTGCAAGCTATCAACATTTACCCCATAAATTAGGGAAATTGTAATATTTGTAAGGAGTTTATGATAGGTACGTATATGACAACCTCTTGGCGCGGTGGGCTTACAACGCAGGAGGTTGAGGTTTGATTCCTGCCTCGGGACTAATATTTGTAGGATCTTCAGATTATTTGTTCGGGTGTTCTAGTCCTTTTCTGTACACAAAAATAAATAATCTAATGTGATACTTATACTTTATATTATGTTGATATGTACTTAATTAATAGGAACTACAATACACATTTATCTACTAGGTACTCTCAAGGAAGATCGTGTAGTTGCATTAATTACAGCTTAAACACTACCTTACCAAATCACGTACGAACTTTACCCAATTTACTGTAAGTACTTATCTAAACCAAACTTGGCGGTAAAGCTTAGTACACTATGCAGTAATGTCTGAAAACTTGCGGGATAGTCTTTTCTGAACTATGTAGTACTTTACAAAGTAGGTACTATTACTTATCTTTTACTTCAGACCTGTCGATTTCCATTATATTCGCATATTCATATCATAATCGGAGGGTTACGGAGTAAAATTTTCTATTCAGCCGATTTATAATTCCGGCGCGGTATAAATGCCGTAATATTTTAAGAGACTCGATAATTCCGATCAAGATATTCTGTGAAGCAGAGCCGCTGTAAAACGACACGAGAACGTTCCGGCTATAAAGTATAACATTCGCAACCGTCGTCGTCCCAAAGCAATCGTATCTATAGTATACTGAACATTGTACAAGATTATGCTATAGAACGCCTCCTACTTCCCTCTTCGTCATTTAAAGTACTTATGTAAATCTAACTAAAAGTTGAAGCGTGGCGTAAAACCGCGTATTCGCAATATTTCCAAAAAAACTGTGATCTCAGGTCGAAGACATTTCGAAAGGCACGAGAAGAAACTATGCTAAAACAAACCAAGGCGCGAGCGAGGCTTAGGGTTTGACTTTCGACGAGTGTCTGATATTCCTAAATAAAACGTTAAGTTCACACGGACTGTCAGCCAGCAAAGCCGCGATTTTTCTATATATATTTTCGCACAGATTTGAAGGGGATTTCGTACAGAATGTAGAAACGTGACTTATGCACACGGATTCTGTAGATATTAGCAGGCTGCCGTTGGCATAGTGCCATAATTGCCGCGGGCCCAGTGGGCTTCCAGACGAGTGGTGTTCCTTACCAGAATTGATGTGTTTATGGAATGGACTAACTTGTACCGTACGGTGAAGAAAATGATACCAAGTAGGTACCAACTTTCTTAAAGTAAAAAATGCTTAGGTACAAACAGTCATAGATACGCATAACAATAGATATTTATCTTAGACGCAGGGGGAATAATCCCTAATTTTGGAGGTCTAGTTCTTTTATAGATCTATGTGCATTAATAAAGTTATGTTGTTTTGATTTTAAGGAATTATGGTGGGAATTATGGTATTACTATGTATGAATAATAAAGATGACTAAGTAGTCAGATATTTTTTGGATATGCAATATTATCAATACTTTTTATTTATTGCTCTTCAAGCCATCCTGTCCGCGGCTTCTCTAATCTCTGGATAAAAAAATGACTATTATCTTTTACATAAATTGAGTCACACTTTGTTCTAAATGTTCAAAAACATTCTTAAATCAAAGCAATATTTTAAATATGTACTTAGTTTAAAAGTTGTCAAAAACATATTCACACACATCTTCACTCAAAAACTTTCACCTTTATAATATTAGTTGGATTGAAATTTAATATTTTTCTACGCATTACCAGGAATTTGAATTAAACTTCAGCCATTTGAGTCATGGTTGACTGTTCCATTTACAGACCAATGACTATGTAGTTTACAACCTGATACTTCCTTGAAACAAGTAGGAAGGAAACAACAACTACAAAAATAATGTCTAGGCGTTTCCATCCAACCTACAATAAGGATGTGATAACCACATTAAAAACCAGTAAAAACCAGAGCAGCTTGCATGATGTCATACCAGCAGCCGAATTGTCTAACTTGAAATCCATTACCAGTGAACTTCAAACTGATTACCAGTTGTAGATCCAGTCAGAATGTTGTCGGTATTGTCTAACTAAGATATTCAACTGGTCTTCGGTTTCAGCTATTTACAAAATACGAAAATGCCAATCAAGTCCAGGCTAGGTTTCCAGGTTCTAGTTTGCTAGGTACCAGTTGAGTTAGACAATAGAGCCGCTGGTTAAAACATAGCCATTACTCTGGGATAATGTAGCTTTCTATTAGTGAAAAATATTCAAGATTGGACTAGTAGTTTCAGAGATTAACTTCTCCACTAACAAACAAAATATGCACTTATACATATGTATAATATCAGGGTGATTAACCAAGTAAGCTAATGTGGAGTAATGACCCTCTTTGAAGGTCAAACACAATCAAAACAACACTTTACTAAAAACTCAACTATCAACCGGTCCCCGAACAATTAAACAAAGATACAAAATAAAGAATCAAATTAATTGTAAAATCTCAGTGAATCCATCAATGATAGCAATAAAGAAATAGCTATGCAAACACAAAAAAAAATGGAAAAGGGCATTAATTTGTATACTATGTAAATGGGCTAGAAGAGATCAGAATGTCACAAGACATTGTCACAAAATTATGTGTTACAATAAATAGTATAATTTAAGTATTACCTGTTAAGTATTTTTAGTAATAAAGGCATATTATATTAAGGTGTCTTTTAAGTCCCAATGTAGGATGAGACTCGGGTTCCTTAAATCTTTAGTAGATGTTGGGGTATTGAGTGATAATAAGAGAAAAGAAGTTTATGTGACTGCAGTAAAAAATGCAGGACAAAGTAGTACTACAAAACTTAAGGTATAGTTTATTTAATAACACAGACAAATCAATGTGATATAGTCTTCATGATGCGCAGTCAACAACAGGATGGAACAATTTGCACATATAACTCGACTATTGTGTGAGCTGTTAGAAAAATTTATATATTCACCCTTTAAACTCTTGTCTTTATGAGTTTGACATTCACAAACATGTACTTTAGAAATAACATTTATCTAACTTTATTATTTAGAAGTTCTAAAACAATTTTTTTTTGTGACTAGGATTTACTATTGTATACTGTCTTATGAAGAACATTGACGCACTGTGTATAACAATGGACCAATAATTGTATCATATAATTTGTTTACTTTGTCAGATTATAATTTGACACAAAGTTCGACTAAATATAAGATACTTCCAAGAACCTGATTTACAAGTTTACGTGATAATTATTACTTCACCTTGAGTAGAGGAGGAATATAAATCAACCAAATAAGTCCAATAACAAAGCCTGTTCTAAGGAAAGCAAGTACCCAATAATTGCGTGATTATTAGAAGGTAATTAACAGTAGGTATGACATCGTAGGCTCACCTCATAAAATGTGGTGGTGAGGTAGGAGCTAAAGCTCATTGCCATGTGTTGCCTTTTACCTCTAAATTACTCATTCATGACGATTGACGGACACGGAAAGCACTGTACGGAAGGTAGTAAGAAAGGTAAATACCTACTATTATTAAAGCGTTTTCAATGGGCCGGAATTCCGAGAAAATCGACTGGTTATAAAGATATTAGAAGTTGGAAAAGCACTTACCTCCTTTGGAGATTATCACAAAGAATCTTTTAATTCAGATAGTTTTTCTGTAAGTTTAACAAGGTCAATCGATCCACCAACAGCACCAGCAGGAAATGATTTACAATTGCGATGCGAATTGCTTGCGCGAATATAAAAATCCGAGCAACAACAAACGAAACGAAAGAGTTGACAGCTGCTTGACAATGTCAAGTTGACATTGACAGCTTAAATTAAGATGCACTGACTTGACTTCTTTGTCGACAATGACAGTCACTTTGGGCTTGGGCAAATGTGGAGGGAAAAATCCATAGATTAATTATCTATACTACCAGATAGATGGTCAGTATTCGTGCCGTGAATACGAGGGGGTCGGGTTAAGTTTTTTGCAATTTATTAACAAACAATAGGTGTTGCAGGAACGACCGCAAAGCACACTGTATCAATTTTAACGTACTCAAAATAGATTTTTTGTTAGAAAACAATAATATTGTACGCCGTATCCGCGATGTTCTGGCTTATTTTTTACTCACATTAATTAAAAATATTAATGAAAAAACCGGCACGATGATCTATTTAGCAATGTGATCATTCCAACTCATCTCTTCTCGTGCATAGGGCATCCATCTTTCTCTCTCTCTTATGATGACAATCAACAGTTCCTCTATAAAGTACTCACTCACTCTACGGAAAAAATCACTACATTAAATGAATATTTTCTTTCCGTACTGCTGCCACCGCGATGCCTGGTGTAACAAAAATAATAGAACAGATAATTTTTTGTACCTACGTAACTTTAGTACCTACTACTTAAATAGTTATTCTGTGACGTACATCGGTTAGGGTTTTCTTAGGTTGTTGGTCGAAGTTCTCTATCTGGTGTAAAGTATAATTTTCAAAATGTAGGTAGGTAGGTAAATACAATAATGGTAGCATTGGTAGGTACCTATTTTAAAATACACAAATAACTTATATTTTATTTTTATCACATATAGATATCTTACCCATATTTTAATGTAGGTATCTAGGACTTGTAATGGAAAGTTTTGTTTTTGGTATCTTCTGAAACCTGCGGAAGAGTGTAGGTACCTAATCCATTTTAGTTTATTGATTATTTTAAATTTAATTTTTGGAAACGAATTATAAAACAAAAATAAATAGCCTTGTTCCAAACAAATACTGAAATGCTCGAATAAATGCAGAAAACCTACAGCATTTTTTTTATTATTTTGGTACCTAATCATATTAACGTTTGTTTTCAAATCAAATGGAATAGCTCTCTATTTATTGACTTTAAAATTGATTATCTAAGTTATCCTGAATATAATATGTACCTAAATGTCCGCAAGGGCGTAGCCAGGATTCTGTTCAGGGGGGGGCAGCCGAAAAAAACCAAGAATACCTACTAAGTACCTACATGCTGCACGAGAAATGGGATAGGTAGGCTACGTTTAGAATAAAAAAAAAATAGTTTAACTATACGTCACGTTATTTTACAAAATAGTGGTCTTCGAGGTTCTCCACAAACCATTTTAGCAGCTCTGATTAAATTTTGTTCTTATTTATTTGTAAGTACCATGCTTCGGTGTACGCTAAGCATACATAGGCCGTTTAAAGGATTTTCAGTCTTCATTTCCTCAGCCATGTTTACAACTAAGCACTTTCCAATAAAAACCGATATAAAGATAACAACCATAATTAACGGCTAGCGGAGCAAGTCGCGAATTTTTGAGATTTTTCGATGTTTTTTAAATAAGTACGCAAGAGTGTGACACTAGATATGACAGCTAGCCCCGAATATTTAAAAAAATCATAGTCAAGAAAAGAAAGCTAAGAACAATTTGGTTTTAGAAGATAAAAAACTCTTACTACGGAATTAATGGCGAGCGAAGCGAGCCTGCAAATTTTTGTCATATTTTGGAGAGGCTGGTAAACATGACAAAAAGGCTATAGAATTAACGGCGAGCGGAGCGAGCCGCAAAATTTTTTTAGACATTTTGGATGTTCTGTAAAATACAATCAAGACTCAGAGTGTGTTTGGATGGTCACGTGGTAGCATAAAAAAATATAACAGTGAGCGGAATTAGTGCTCATATTTTGTCTCTGAAATAGTTGAGAAATTGTGAAATTTTCGGAATGCTGTTAAATAGCCTAGAAAAGAAGAGAATTAACGGCGAGCGAAGCGAGCCGCGAAATTTTTTGTTACATTTTCGGTCGTTAGCAAACAGTTTTGAAAATTATGCTATAACTAATGACATAACAGCAAACAGAGGGAGATATTCAATTACGGAAAACTTGAAAATAGTTATCTATCCATCTATAGATTCACGAAATTAAAAATTATGTCGTGATCTGCCTTCCTGCCCGACTCCAGTGCACCTAGCTCAGTAACCTACAATGTAGGTAAACAATAGGAATCAAATGGCACGGAGCGCGAGCGCGCCCTACCCCTGATGACGCGCAGTGCGCTGTTGCAAAGTAGAGAACGTTTGCGGTGGTAATTTTAAAGTTTGGCGAAGAAAGCTAGCTAAAACGACAAAAAAAATTTGATATATTATATAGATATAGGTACAAATAAACAAATTGGATGGCCCCGTAGTCGCGTAAAAAAAATTATAACTGAGTGGAATGAGCGCTGATATTTTTTTGTGTTTGCGGCCTCTGAAAATTGTTGAGAAATTGTGACATTTTCGGAAGGCTGTAAAAAAGCTTACAAAAGTAGAGAATTAACGGCGAGCGGAGCAAGCCGCTAATTTTTTTCTGACTTTAGAGTTTAAGTATTCTATAACTAAAGAAATAACAGCAAACGGAGGGAGATATTCAAAGACGGAAAAACATGGTAATAGGTATCTATCCAATAAATGCGCCTACATAATATAATGTAGATGCACAATAAGAATCGAATGGCACGGAGCGCGCGCGCGCCCTACCCCGCAACCAACGCGCAGCGCGCTGTTGCAGTGGAGAACGAATTTTGATGAAAAAAAAAATTTAAAATAGTTTATAAGAGAGCTTTGACTTTTTAACCAACCATTTCAGGTGCTGCGTGACATGTATGTACATATCCGAGAAATTTTTACCCATTGAAGTTTCATTTTAAACGGTGCCTCAACATTTCGGAGGGGATTTGAATTTAGATGTAAACATAGTACGATTGTATAAAATTTACCTGTCAATGAAGTTTAGTTTATTAATAGGGATGGCTATCTACGTAGGTACATATTTAAAATTAAGACTGCATCCTCTAGGGGGGGGGGGGCAGCGGCCCCCCCCCTGCCCGTACCTCCCTACGCCCATGAATGTCCGAATAATTAAACAATGCTGGACAATTCACACAAAATTATCTAGCAAGCAGAACTTGTGTTATAAATACTACATACCTAACTGATAATATATCTACATAATAATATACGAGTACATATAAATGTATATAATTTATAGATAGATATTTTTTGTTATACCTACTCAGAAAAAGACCATAACACCCGCCCTAAACAAATATTTGGAGATCGTACAAATATTCCCGAGGCGGGAGACGAACCTGCAACTTCCTTTTATATACATAATACACTCGAGAGCAATGAATCCGGGTCACTCAAAGAATCCAAAAAATCTCGGAAAGTAAGAATGCTAGGTTAATGCAATAAATTGTATTTAATAGACAATTTAATACTCCTTAAATGAAAGTTAAAAAAAATATGAGTCACCATACATTTTATTTACACAAAATTACATAAAGAAAAAAACTGCTGATCTCTCCTTAAAACAAAAATAGGAAACATGAAATTTTTGAACTTTATGACGATTTTCTTGAATTTCAATACTTCGTATTACCTCCTCGTGCTTCCATTACTGCGTTTACGCGATTTGGCATGCTGTACACCAAGTTCCTTATACGATTTTGGGGAATATTCTCCCATTCCTCTGTGAGAGCAATTTTGAGCTCAGGAAGCGTGATTGGGGGAGGGTTTCGTTGTTTTACGCATCTCCCTAGCTCGTCCCAAGCATGCTCGATCGGGTTGATATCCGGGCTGCGCGCTGGCCACTCCATACAAGTAATGTTCATCTCTTGAAGGTAGTCATTCACAATCCTACCTGTATGAGGTCGGGCATTGTCATGCATAAATATAGCATCCTCACCCAAATTGACCATAAATGGACCAACGTGTTCGTTGAGGATTTCTTCCACATATCTTACGATAGTTAAAGAGCCGTTTTCTATGATCACCAGCTCTGTGCGACTTTCAGAGGAAATTCCGGCCCACACAAGTACAGACCCACCACCGTAGGCTACTTTTTCTTCGATGCATGCTTGCTTGAATCTCTCCCCTGGTCTTCTATACACTCTGTGTCTTCCATCGTGCTTGTAGAGCATAAATTTTGATTCGTCGGAGAACAATTTATTGCATTAACCTAGCATTCTTACTTTCCGAGATTTTTTGGATTCTTTGAGTGACCCGGATTCATTGCTCTCGAGTGTATTTTTGAACTCCATTCTTACTTCCCAGTTTCATTATGTTCTGATCTGTTCTAGGTAGATAATAATAGAATTGGCACATCTGTGGCCGCATTTACGGCTCTTCTGACCGGAAGCGGGGCCCCCTAAGCCGGGGGGCCCATGGCATTTTGCCCGGCTTACGATCCTATTGTTACGCATATCCACTAGTTTCATTTGTTTTGGTACCCGACTAAGTAACCTATGAGACCATGAGACCATTGCAGTTTCTTGAAATAAAATCGTCTAGAAATAAACAGTTGCCGCAAGTTACGTTTTGCATTCTCCGCTCCAATGGGCACAAGACTTGGTAAACTTGTTTACCTACTTCAAAGGAACGGGAGGGCATCCAAAGTTTTAAAGAAAATGGCGTCATTGGTGCAGGTTGTTTGAAACAGATTCTATCTAAAATATGTCTTGTAAATAAATAAATAATGCTGGACAATTCACACAGCATTATTTAGGCCCAAGCCACAGCCCAAGCTTAGCAGAGCTTGTGTTGTAATGTGTACCTACTAGATAACTTATATATGTCGCAGTCATCTGGTTGTATCTGCTATTTGATTGTATGACTGGCGCGTTCATTGAATGACGACATTTAATTGAATGACTAGGGCTGAACGTTGATTGAACAAGCGTCACTCAACGTCCTACTAGTAAGCGGATTGTAACATAGCTCTTTGAACAGAGCGGACGTAAAATCAGTCAGGTGATTGTATTTTAGTTCATTTTTTCCCACTATTTCATAAATGTCTGCCAAAGCTTCGTGTCATTTTAAATTTATCGTTAATATAATACTTATAATTTTGTTGTTGTCTCTAAAAATATATATTAATAATATTTTTTTATATAATAATACATTTTTAGGGTTTTGCCATCGGTTGCAAAACCCTTATGGAATCGCTTTGGGTCTGTTTTGTGTTTTGAATCCTTAATATCTCAGAAACAACTGCAGCTATTGACTTGAAATTTGAAATAATAATATATTTTGTGCGCCCGCACATATTTATAGAAAAATAAATGAAAATCAAAATGAAGATTTTTCCATACAAATTTTGAAATCGAAATTTTAAATGGAACGTACAAAGTCAAAAGTGGTATCAAATGAAAGGTACACGTTTGTAGATTTCAAAATAGTTTTTGAAATTTTGGTAGATTGTAAACTTTTTAAAATATTTTGAAAAAGGTTAAAAAAATGACCGTTCCCCGCCCCCTATCTCCGAAGATTGCAGAGCGATCAACGTGATATGTACCAAGTGTTTGTAGATATGGATCTATATTTTACAGGAAAAATATAGAGAAGTCTGTAAAAATAATAGTTTTTGAAATATGGTCAAAAAAGGGCGGGAAAATTTTCTAAAGGGGTGACTACCCCACCGAATTGGTTATCAAATGAAAGGTATTGGTTTGAACATTGCAATACAGTTTTTGAAATTTCGATAAGTTTTATACTTTTCGAAATATTTTGAAAAAGGTCGAAAAATTGATCATTCCCCCCCTATCTCCGAAGATTGCAGAGTGATTGATGTGAAATGTACTAAGCGTTTGTAGATATAGATCTATATTTTACAGGAAAAATATAGAGAAGTCTGTAATTTGTTGTAAATGTTGTAAAGGTTGTAAATGTTTGAAATATGGTCAAAAAACTAATTTTCATACAATTGGGGCTATTTCATTGAGAGTAATATCAAATCAAAGGTATGGATTTCGACAATTCAAAACAGGTTTTGAAAATCGTCTAAGTTTCATACAAAGTCAGCTATATCCCATTCAACAACTATGCTAAATGACGTTCAGTCAAGACGTTGAACGTTACATTAAACAACTTGACGAGTTGTCCTTCAGTCATTCAATTAAATGTCGTCATTCAATGAACGCGCCAGTCATACAATCAAATAGCAGATACAACCAGATGACTGCGACATATACATTAAACGAGTACATCGATTTTATAGAACATAAAAAAGAACACCCTGAACAAATATTTGCAGATACCACAAATATTTATCCCGGGAATCGAGTCGCAGGCGGACCTTCGCCCACCGCAACAATGAGGTCGTCTTTGTTTAAAGAATAGGGGCTCAATCTGCCGATTTATAAACTTTCAATACGACTACGAAGGATGGTAGGAAACTTTGTGGAAGAGACAGGACTGGACCTAATAATATAAATTACGTTTATATGAGGTACCTACTTATAATCAGCACTTTAAATGGTCTTACTTTTTGCAAAAAAAGACATGGAAAGATTTGATTGTTTGTTTGAATTGAATAGGCTCCCAAACAACTGGACCGATCTTTTACCATTAGAATCCTTTTCCGCGATGAACATAGCCCAACTAACACTTAGGCGCTAAGACAAGAGCTATATTAGATGTATAAGAGCGCTAACCAGATCTTACAGTTATTAATAAGTGTTACTATTTGGAGTTAGAGCGCACTATAACTCCTCTATACCCCCGAATTGGGCACACTTTTATATCGCCTTGGGTTATTTAATGGCTGTACAACAGAGTTACAGATTTGGTTTAGAGGTATAATAGAGCTATTAGAGAGCTATAATAGCGAAAACTGAAACTACAAGAGATAAAAACGCGATAAATAAGCGGAAGTTAAGTCCTTTAGTGGTACAATAGATTAATATAGCGTTTATTAACTCTTTGGGTGCTTTGAGGGCTGCAAATAGGTGACTACTAACTCTTTAAGGGGAACAACAGAACTACAACGTCACTCACTATGTCTTTAGGTGGAATGAGGGTGGCAAATGGGTGATTATTAACG
This sequence comes from Eupithecia pulchellata, assembly GCA_963931895.1. NCBI lineage: Eukaryota > Metazoa > Arthropoda > Insecta > Lepidoptera > Geometridae > Eupithecia > Eupithecia pulchellata. The sequence goes on from OZ007529.1 coordinate 8,475,423, forward strand.
CTCTGAGCTCCAAAAGGTATCTATAAGAGCTATAAGGTTCTTAAATTTTAACATCACGATATTCTTTTTTTTATCAACAGAATAATTACTTCTAGTTTTGTGTGCGTAAAATGTTTAGATATTTATTAATCCAAAAGGGCGCCTCGTTTGTGAAACTGAAATGAAATCGTTTAGTTCCAACTTATTGACTACAGGAGAGGTTGATTTTTCACTGCGAACGTAAGTACATTGTGATTAAGTATATGTATTATTAACAAATTATTCAAGCGCCCGATGACTAATGTCTCTTTACTGAAAATAAACAATGTATTAGATATGGAGTAACATAAAAGTTTTCGAAGAATCGAATAAAACATTGTTTATTCCAGTTTAAAGTATCGTGCTAGTCGTAATTAATACATATAATGAAGCATAAGTAAAATACTTTATATAAATCATAGTTGCTTCTGTTTTTATAACCTTAGTCAGATCAATTCGCAACCTTTAAATGGTGGGCAAACAAATTTAGGGATCCGTAGTACTGTCTGTCCGTAGCTTTTTGAGTGACATTCATTACACTTCTATTTTACAGTAACGCGAAAGTAACGCATACTGCTACTTTAAAACCACTCAAAAATAAGAAAAAGGTCCTTTATATTATGTTTATGTTTAAAATTTATCAATTATTTAGAAATCAGATATAGATTTCTATGTTAGGCTTATAAGTACTTATGATAGGATGCCGGCATAGGAGATTCAATATGTATATATTTTATTCACTGTATCTTTTCTCTCTCCTCTCATTCATCTCCTTCATCCTCCTTCATCTCCTCTTTTCAGTGACGTCATGAAATAACTTGTATTTTAATTTCAGAATGCCGTACACAACAATTGTACAAACTATAGAAAAAGGAAAATATATGCTGTGCACTGCATGCTCCATCGGATCCATGGAAACATAATAATAGTACTAAAATGGCCTAAATGCAATGCGTTAAAACTTGTAAAATCTACAAACACCTTACTACAACTTGATGGGCGACGAATAAAGTGTCAAGTAAAAATAAGAAATATTTCAACTTATGCAGAAGCTGAACGCGAATTAGATTTTTTGTTATAACGATATGAAAACGTGTAAAACTTGACAAAAAAAAAAACAAAGAGAAAGATGATGTTGATAAAGGACTTGATAAGTCGGAAGGCGGCCTCTGCAAAAGAGACCTACTAGTACAAGCTGTAGGTCTGATTGTGAATGATATGATACAAATTAATAACCTCTTGATCTTGACTATATTTTTATTGATTTATTACTATAAATCTTGATGATAAGCTGAATTTCATGAATCTTTATCAGATAATTTTTTTGCTTTATAGTTTTTAAATGACAAATATAAGGATTCAGTGTGATAAATAAATATATTTCTGCCGTGGTATATCTATAATGCCGTTATCTACCTAAACCCAATTTTTGGTTATGAGCAAAAAACGCGGGGAAAATTTAAACGTATGTAACTTCTCGGTGACAACACCAATTTGAAACCTAAAAACACCAAAAAATACATCAAGTAAAATACTTTTTAATTATTCTTTTTCCGTATTGTACAATAATTTAATTATATAAAAAAACGCGTTTTTCGTTTTAGTTCATCATCGATCTTCTAATTTTTTACGAATAGATAGACTAAAATGCCGTTAAGTATACCTTAACGGCATTTTAGTGTTTCTATTTAAAATAAAAATATAGTCTTTTAAAACACTACAATAAATCTTTTAAATGTTAAGCTAAAACATCGCTAAAGTAACATAACGCTGGTTTAGCTTACCATTAGGTTATACAGAACTGACTCATGTTAGACTTTAGTGCCGTTATTGCATTTTACTGCATTTAAGTCTAGTAAACTACAATGTATAAGGAAAAAGCTGATTGAATGTTACGCTAAAATGATGTTAAACTAAGAACCTTTTACGTTAACGGCATTATAGCGAAACAATAACAAAAAATATTCGAATGTAATATACAAGTAACGGAAGTTAAACCACTAAATAAAAACATTTTTTAATAAATAAAAACCAATGTTTTTATTTTATTCCAGTGTTTTTCTCTTCAACTTGAAATCATAATTTCCATAGCCTTTTTAAATAATAATCATCCAAAAAAAAAAAACAAAAAAAATCCTTAAACAAAACTAAATCTCCTAGATATTTCAGTATGAAAATATCTCAAAAAACTTGGTATAAAAAAACTTGACTTAAGCAACCAAAAAAAACAATCTTTATCAAAATAACATTATTTTAAAAAGTAGTTTAAATATTTAATCAGTCTCTCAACTTACATTATTGTTCATGACTGTATGCATGACTTTCAGAACTTGTACCGGCGGCAATTGCATTTTCTTTTATTGGTAAACTTTTCCAAAATAACAATTTGTGAGGGGGAATTATGCTCGATAGTTTTTCAAGTATATCAGCTTTTCTTTTAGGTTCAACACATTTCGGTTCAGTTCTGACTTCAAATGTCATTATACATGGGTTTTTTAAATATTTATCATTCATAAAACGAAGAGAAATATACATAGGATCTTCGAAATTGTTCTTATACGTGAGAGAGATCATAACTACCACGGGTAAAACATACCTCTACCATATTTTTTAAATAAGCCCTTGGGTTGGATATTTGCATTCTTCTTTGTGACACGTAATTCGGTATATTCAGAAAATTTTCAGGTGACATAGACTGTACAATAACTCTTGACTTGTTGATTGAACATACACACTCTACTAGCAATTTCCGAGGCTTTATCGTTAATTTGTACTTTGAACTGTAGAAAAGTAGTTATTTTTACTGATAGTCGAAGTGCATTGCAAAACATCGCTCGATGTACTTCGGATGTCCGAGGTGCTTCGTTGGCCTATGAAATTCTAAGAAAGGTTTTATTTCTCTTAGAAAACGGTGTATCTCTGAAGTTACAATGGATTCCATCACATAGGTATAGGTATTCTAGGGAACAAATTAGCCAAAGAAGCTATTAAAACAGGGTCAGAAATTTATGTTATGCCAGAAATTTCAGAGATATTAGGTAAATACCTATAGGTATAAAAAAAAATTAAAGTGGAAGTCATCCTATGATTTAATATCAATTAATAATGGGATTTGGTATAAAATATTGCAAGAACAGCCTGCGTATATACCTTGGTGGGTGAATAGTAAATTAAAAAGGAAACATATTGTAATGGCTCATAGATTACGCTCCGGGCATATCCCCCTTAATAAATTTAAATATTTAATGAAAATCACAAACTCGCCCAATTGTGACACTGTGGCGTCATAGAAGATGTGCAGCATCTTCTAGTGGAGTGTGAGCGGAGCGAGTCTATGAGATCAGAACTTAGTTATTTGTACAATTTTAACTTATTAGATACTGGTGTTATCCAAACAATTTTAGCCGCACCACTGAGTGATGCGGCAGTAAAATTATTTCGGTTAGTTTTAGATGTTATTTAGTTTTCCTTTTGTAATACCTAATTATTTTGTGAAAAGACGGGACTGACATAGTCATAACAATGACTCAAAGTCCCAAAAACAATAAAGAATATAAAAAAAAGAACATACACAATAAAACAGTCGTAACGAAACCTTCGCAACGCGCCGGTGTGTCTCTTTATTTACCTAAACATTACGTGCGGCTCAGATTACCTAATTGATTAATAAATCTAAACTCTATAAAACAGTGGTTTGGTGTTAATATATTACCTACGAACTTAACTATAACTGGAGTGCCCTCAACGAGGAGATAACCCCAACACTCTTCAAAATCAATGAAATCATAGAGCTTGCCTTTTTTTTCATGGCCAACTCTACCTGGGTGTGCACTGAGCGAGATTAGTTAATGGCAATATAGCGTATTATTGTGAGATAACGACACTCAAACCTAATTTTTAAAGACAAACATTTTTTGTTTTATTTTATAAATGCCGTTACTGGCTCATGACGTACATTATGTAAAAATTTTAGTATACCAAATGTTAAGCTATAATGCCGTTAAGCTTCGTTAATCACATTTAAGTCTATCTCTTTCAGTTAACGGCGTTATTGTTTAACAAACTTTAACCTCTATATTAAAAAAATAATTAGTATTAAGAAGTTATTGAACTTTAGCGGCTATATTGACTCACAAAGTTACTTAACGGCATTTATGCATATTACAAACGAGAAAAAAAGACGTATAACGGCTTACTTGTTATAATTATTTTCGAAACTATTGAAGTTATCAAAAAACCGCGTATACAGGTCGATAGAGTTTTTTTTTCTTATTAATGTACCATCAAAAGTTGAAAATCGACCAGATGTCAGTTAACGGCATTTTTGTTATACCACGGCAGATTTGAATATGATTCATTTAAAGAAAAACTAAGTTAATTTACTTTGTATAAAAGAATAAAAGAAATGTGGTTGAAATATTGTGTTTAATTTGATTTATTATTTAGAAAATTATGTACGGGACCCAGATTGTCATTTTCGCAGAAAACTCCCGCTTGACTACTTCTAGTACCTACTATCACTTCGCCATTGCTCTGATATCAACAAGTGAACAAATAAGGGTTACAGAAGAGGTATTGAGATCTATTACTCTACCTAAACCTATACAGAAGTGACATTAGGCACTAGAAGTTCTATGATAGCGAAAAATGTTCCCACTGTTACAACTTTAAGTAATATAAGAGAGTATTGTACCTCTTTAGGTATTTGGTGCTATAATAACCATTGTATAAGTAATTATTGCTTTTGTACAACTTTTAGTTCTTGGCAAGAGTTCGTTAGCGCTTGCATAGCACTTTGGGGGGTTGTAGTCAGTGCTTACTTCTTATTTAGATTCTATGGTTGTAAGATTCACTTACAGCTATAAAACAAGATGCTTAGCCTGTATTATAGCGTTACAAATTGCTGCTGTATGTCTTTAACCTTTAAACTCATCTTGTTATTACCCTTAAAACTATGCTGTATAGCTCACAGTGGAATATTTTGTTAGACTACACTCTTATGTTGCCAAAAGTTGTTATTGCTGCTGCTATAGCACCTTTATATCACGTTAAGGTCTAAAATAAGCTCTAATTGACGCCAAATTGTTTGTTGGGAGGCTATAGAATATTTTGAAAAAGTTAAGAATCCGCATAAAATTTTGTTAAATAACATGCGAAGCCGGTGCGGGTCGCAAGTGTGTAATAAAATTGTATTATGTATAGCAGTCATTTAGTACCCATAAAACAACCTCTGATTAGCTTGGGGCTAGGTGATTGTCCGGCATTATTATCATTATTGTAGTTGAAATGAGAATAGGTCACAGCCTAAAAATAAAATTTATTTGAGTAGGTACTGACTTGAGAGTAGTTACTCGGTGATGCTCAGTGCCGCTGGTGTGTACCTACAAGTGATCACGTGATCAGGTATCTTACTCTCCTTAAATAGTTAGGTAGGTACTTAATTTTTAGTAGCTTCTTTGGTAGAGCCATGTACCTACCTTACTAATAATGATAAGTTTTATTCATGCGTCTACCTACCCACCCAACATTACTACGGGAGGTACCCGTACCCAACGACCGTAGTAAACTCTACAATTTATTGTTATGAACGATTCGCATTTTCCCCACGATCGCATCCCAGTGTTATTACGAGAGATTGATCAATATTTTGTACAAAAAATACACTGAAAAATAGCAACAGAATGAAAAGGGCGAATGCGATGTTTACGGTGAAGCTTATTCTCATGAGAAATTAACTGTTCCATTAGTTTTAATTCACTCGCCACCCTGAGAGGTTCCTTTCTGTTAAGGTTAGTAAGGTTGATTATGAAACTGAATTTCCTGAACCGTCGGCTATATCCTGATAGCTTCACTATAAAATAAACTTAGATAAGAAATAGATGAACTGAATACATATCTTATCTTAACTCTCAGCAGATTTATTCCGATAGTGCCTTTTGGAACAAAACCAAGCAATCGTCAGTATATATTTCCTTTTCTGGATGCTGGCAGTGTGGATTGTCCGGCATTATTTATTTATTTATTTTTTTTCTATCTGTGGTGTTTGTTAATAAAACAAAAAGCAGGTATTCACCTATTTTTACCGCTCTCACCCAAATAATTACCCTGTCGTCATGAAAAAGAATTCGTTTTGTTTTCTTATGGTTTGCTTCAATCTCTAAAGGTTTCTACTGCTTTTAAATCGGACTTATAGATAGGTATATACAATACAAAAATGTTTTATTAGCCCAGAAAAAGAAAATATCTAAAGAAATTTCATAAGACAAGTATAATGGGCGGCTTTATCGCTTAGAAGCGATCTCTACCAGGCAACCTTTGGATGGAAACAATTTTTTATATTTAAAAAAGGCAGGGGGTGTACCAAAGATAATTTAAAAGATATATTATTTTAGGCTGTTGACTGATCAAGATTGAACTGATTGCTGTTGACTGATCAAAATTGAACTGAACTGATTGAACTGATCAAGACTTATTAGTATTTCCTTTATATAAAGATTTAAAAAAAAATTAGCTTTTAATTTCACCGCTTGAAACCGCAAGAAAAGCCTTCTAAAACCAGGGCTTTATCTACCCCATCAATTGCTGCTAATCAGATGAACTAGTAACTTGTACCAAATTGGATGTAAGTGCGGGCATCTAATTCGTTTTCCGCGTCCGTAGGCTAAATGAAAGTGAAGCCCTTTCATTAAACATACCTATAATTTTTCCTCAAGTCTCATTACTTTGGGCAGTAGTGCTGTAGGTACCAACTAGTTGAGTCTCGGTGTAAACGACGTCGGTCCGAGTTTACGAGCACCAGCAATATTGTGCGTGGCAACTTAATGAAAAGGAAAGGCCAGCTGTAACACCAAGCTTAACATCCCTACGTAGGCAGGTTAGAAAAATCCTTAGGTCTGTGAATGGACTGCCGGAAACTGCCCTCAGCGTGTGGCATGTTTAATGCCGGATTTAGTCCTCGGGGATTTGCATCACTTCTGTTTTGAGCATAAATGCTGGCAATACTTGTACTTTACTTCTTATCTGTGACGGGTTTAGAGCATATTGAAAGAGAGTTGTAGGTACTCCTTTTGTCTCTACAGTATTTTGTTTACTTTGTCGATATACGTTTGTTTATCACATCTAACGTGCCACTGTTTGTCTACGAAAGCTACGAAAAAGCTTTGCGAAAAAGCTTTGACAATTTTGTAGAAGCTACGGCGTAACTGTTCCGTAGCACACGGTAATCGCTAGGCAGTCTAGATACATAATTTATTTTTATCCATAAGACTTAGGAGTGCTCACAAATGCTGATAAAAGCCACTTTCAGCAGATTATCGAAAAATTCACTTAAATGAAATTTAAAAGGGAATTTTCGAAAAGCCACGTTTCAAAGTAAACAAAACTCCCCAGCGAAATCGCTTTATAAAATAAAGTAAGTCCAATAATTCAACACTTCGCTCCTTGGAGGGCGAGAGATATAAAATGGAGAAAAACGCTCCTAATTCAGTTTGCTCGCCGAACGGTGTGCACTCCGCAGCCACTAGGTCTTTACAGGAAATAATATCTGTAAGCTAGTGAATTCCTGGGACTTTGTTCCAATGATCATTTTACGAAATTTCCCTACTATTTTTGCAGGCGCTTAGCAAATCTCTGCTACAATTAATACTGAGACCGCTTCGAATGGCAACGCACCAAAGGTTATAATATCACTACAGGTGCTTAACACTCTAACTGCCACTGACACACACGCTGATGCGAGTTGGGTACTGAACGGTGTCATGGGAAGTATCGTATCATTCGCAGCGGGCATTATAATACGTTTATATATTACGAGTATAATACGCCGTGTTTTCCGTCTCGTCATTGCGATCGCCTTCTTTCCCCGTATTGAACTCGAACTATTATTTATATTTTAAGGTTTTTTATGTTGTTTATTGATGTGAGACCATAAATAGATTTTCTTTCCTTTCTTTCTAACTGTAACAAACAAACCTTCAGTTCCAATACATTCTCTAATATGCCCCACAGTAGAATACTATATGTATATACTGATAGACTCGATCTACAGTTGGCTTTGAAATGTTCGTCTTTACTCACTGTAATAGCGGCTTCCGAAATGCCCGTTTATAACCTCAGCCAGACTTTCAGTTTTGCCAAGTCTTCTACTCGTACAGTGTCGCAATCTTCAGATTGAGACCGCGAGAGATATTTGAATGTCTTTTTTAAGCGAAAAATTTGAACGCCTTTATAATGTTATAAAAAAATAGTAGTAGGTAGTAGCTAAGTAGGAAATATACTCATAACATCAGGAATCATGGTAAACATCCATAAATGACGACCTATGTGGCGCGGTGGGCGAAGGATCTGCGACGCAGGAGGTTGCGGGTTCGATTCCCGCCTCGGGACAAATATTTGTACGATCTGCAAATATTTGTTCAGGGTGTCGTTTTCTATGTATAGTAAAAATATCTATCTATGTATTCGTATATTATTATGTATATATCAGTTATCTAGCTAGTACCCAGAACACAAGCTCTGCTTAGCTTGGGGCTAGATAATGCTGTGTGAATTGTCCAGCATTGTTTAATTAATTAATGATTTTTCTCATGGTGCCATTAGCTGATATTTCTAAATTTAGTGTAGCGCTGTTTTGCACCGGTTTTCACAACAAATTAATTTTTGCCGTTTCATACCATTAAAATCTTTATCAAATTACGAAATAGTTCTAGGCCTTTTCATATACTTGATCTTTCAGTGTATGTACCACTTTTTTCGTCAAACTATAAGCCAGTTAATTCTGCCCACCTAGCATTATTAACTTACCTTTCCGTTATCCACCTGAAGTACCTATCCCGATGTAGGTGAGTGTAGGTTAAGTCAACAATTCCTATTATTTTACCTCTTATCTATAGGATAGTTATTATTTTCGCTCCTTTTTGCCAATGATCCCCTCGCTTCGCTTTATCCGTGGTTGCTACGGTATTACATTTATTATTTTAAGTTAGAGCGCGTCACGCTGATGTTGTGCTATACGAAATTGAGACTCATGTTCACGAGACTACGGCCATAATTCACTGGCGGAAATCACACTACATATACCTAAGTAAGGTGTTTGAGTAATTCCCTAATTTAGAAACTCCTTAAGGGTGTTCAGAATAATGCAGCGCACTTAAAACGAACAATTGTAGATAAACAATGGACCTAAATCTAGTTTATTTAGAGCATTAACCGGGTACGGCGTGAATACAAGACGAATTGGATACATTATCCACAGTTACACTGCGGGACTAGTTAGCTTCGTACTCTGCAACTTGTCTGTGTCGTCTTCAGGGTTCAAGTGGCTTTAGAGGTGAGGATCCACTGAGGCGGTACAAACTAATGCATTTGTTTCGCAAATATATAAATGACGATAGTGAAATTATGATGAAATGAAACGTATGAAAAAACAACAATGCATCTTCCATTAATTTAAGCTAGGTACGGGCCGGTTTTACGGAGAACATGCTGGTGTTGATTGTTGTGTTTTCGTGGATTCGCACCTTAATGCATCCGCACCAGTGCAAATTGTGGCGTGCTTCTAGACTGATTGCAAACACCGGCCTTATTCACAAATCTTACAGAGCGCTGATAAGAATCTCACAAAAGTATATGATTTGTAATTTTTTATGTATATCAGTTATCTGTTACCCATAACACAATCTCTGCGTAGCTCGGGACTAGATAATGCTGTGTGAATTGTCCAGCGTCACTTATTTATTTATGTAAAGAATGTACTTTATCTACTTACATACTGTTCTCAGGGCTGTTTGAATAAAAGAGTTCGGTGCACCATTGTAACACAGTTTATATTAGATGGACACACACAGTAAACAAACAATACACGATAGATTGGTAAGTAAAAAACAATTTATTTATTTCAGATGGACTCTTACAAAATATTCTATTTCATGACTATTGCCAAAAGTTTTAAGAACTAAGGTGGCTACGAACACCTCCCAATATCAGCCGCCGTGTATTTTTTGCTAACTTTTTCTATACTCAATCGAATAAAATGGTGCGCGTTATGAGAGAGAAAGCAATATGAAGCTGTTGTTGTGTGTAGTATAGTGTAGTGAAGCCTTGTTTACTCGAAACTAGGAGTTTTACCGTGTTTTGATAGTTTTTCTTACTTTCAGAACAGACATTTAAAAAAATGATTGATGTCTCAAATATTTTTGATTATTAATAATATTAAATATATTCTTCGCACAATAATTAAAAATAATTATTATAAATTCTTACACACGTTGGATTTCTAACTTTTTACTAGTACCAGTACTTGCGGAGCCTATTCAATTCAAACAAACAATCCAATATCTTTCCTCATATTAGTTTAGAGGTTTGCAGCGCGATATAAGAAATCGCTTGAAAATTATTCAATTTGGTGGTGAAAATGTGGCAAACTAGCTTCGCTCTGATTTTTATGATAATTATGTTTATTGAAAAACTAAAAGACTGCAAGCATTTATATTGTAAAACAAATTACGTTTGCTTTTTTGGTGTTTCTGCTTCTATAAAACATTTTTTTTTTGTTTATTGCAAAATCGTTTGATTGCTTCTATTGAGAAAAAATATTTAAAGTAAGCACGTTATCCATAAATACAGTTGCGTATTTTAATTTTTTTTTTGTCAAATGTAATAATTAAACCAATATGCATGATTCCAGATTTCAGATTCCAATAATTCTTAGGCTTACAAAATAAGCACTAAGACAAGCCTCATTTTATACATACAATTAAAAAATAAGATATAAGGCGTATATAATTTCTGTTCATGGTACATGTAAATCTACATGATTTGTAAAGATTAGATCATTATTATCCAATATCTACTTTCGGAAGGGAAAGCTGCTGACTCCGGTGCGCTATTTAAAATACCAATCTTCTTTTAAATCTGACCCACAAAACGTTCTAGCCTCTCAGAAGGCTTTGTTCTTTGAAACCTTAGGTACGTACTTACGTTCAAATATGCACAAAGACCTATGCAAGGTAACAATGCAGTTCTAACAAAAGAGCCGTCTTTTCTTGTTTTGATTGAAAAACAGATTGTACACTTAGGATCAAAATAAAACAAGAACTATAAAGATAGATAATATCTTTAATACTCCTTATAAACAGTATAAAAAACAGTAACCACTACTTAAATTTAATGTGACAAAGTCAGCGGCCATATCACTGAAAGCGATCTCTTCCAGGCAACCTTTGGATGGCCAGGATCGGGTAGTTATAATTACGATGGCATAGCTTTAAGTAACTACAAAAACAAATATTCTACTAAACTACTTAGATAAACTAAAATTAAATTAACCACAGTAGTGTAATGCTCTTGTTATACAAATATCATCACAATTCCATTTAATTGAATAAGCGGCGAGAATACGTTATACAACTCCGCACTCAAACGCTGCTATTTACATAGATAGAATATACGTATACAGCTGAAACTACCTTATTTTGCCAAATTATTAACAATTTTTCGAGTGCACACTTTAGGTTAGTTTATATGTACCTATTATTTAAAAAAAAGTAAATTTTCGGCTTTCAATCCCATAATTTTACACTGTTATAAGTTCTGCGGGATAAATCTGTGAGTCACACTTCGAAGCGACCCGAGGGTTGGTAGGGCGCAGTATCAGGCGCAGCGCATCAGCATAGCCGTACAGAGAGAGGCATTACAGCTAGCGTCTTGTGGACGCTTCCAATTAGTAATGATATGGATCTGTAGAGCTACCTGTAGATTGTTTGCAACAGTCTACAGTTAGCTCAATTGCTTAAATTGTAAATACCTACTAGTTTTAATTCGGCTATCCTATTGTAATTTTTGTTCATAGAGGTTTTAAGTGGGAATAAAAAATGTATTAATCCCAAATTTTGCACCATCTCGGAATTATTTCCTATACAACAGTGAAAGAATTATCAAAATCAGCCCGTGATTAACGGAGAGTAAAAAAACGTAACAAAGCATCATCTAGCCCCAAACTAAGCAGAGGGCTTGTGGTATCCAAACCACATAGTGATATATTATATCACTTAAGGAAATGAGAGCTTTTTATTGACACAACCACAAAATCGAGATTATTCTGAAATAGCGGAACGTAATCAATACTTACTACGTGTAAACGTATACATAATATATAGCAAACGATAGAACCTCCTATTATCTTAATCAGTTGAAAATACTATACAGGTTGATTATGTTTACAAGAGCAAACCATTTAATAAAAAGAGTTGGTGACAAACTTGGTGTTTTCCCAATCCAAAAAAATACAAGTTTCGCTTGTAAATGCATTCATGTTGTGTTAAGTCCCCGAGTGCTTTCAACTAAGTTATAGTTCCTATTAGTTGGCGAAACAGTGTTCCGAAACGCTCTGCATACCTACCTAATTCCTCTTCATTTCTAATAGTAATTAGAAATAATCACTTCATTAAAATGTTTGCCATGATTTGTAGAAGAGATTTGTAGATGGTGTTTTAGTTAAGTGGAAGTGCTTTTGGACTTTGATAAATATAAGCTACGAAAGGTATTTAAAATTACGCGGTCCCGTCGTAGATGGTCTACGGCGTAGACCAGCGTAGGCGTAGATACTGTAGACCCTCTACGGCGTAGATACTACGTAGTAGTCACCCGGTATAGTACTACTCTTCTATATAGCGTATACTATTCAGGGTGGTTTTTGAGATGGGAAACGATGTACAAATCCAAAACAATGAGAGTAAGAAAAAAATCGTGAAAAAGTCATGACTTCGAATTGTAAGAAAACCACAACTTCATTCTGATTTAGTTTTTTTATGTAGCAGTTATGCGGAAAATCCAATCAATTGATAAAAAAAGTCATCAAAACACCCAGTATTTTGTCACAAATGGATCCGCAAGACTATCTGGTCTACATCGTAGTTATGCTAAGACGTAGATATCCTTAATCGTAGCTCTATCGTAAAATAAAACTTATATCAAAAGATCTATGAAAAATAATGATATTATTCTTTACAAACCACGTAAGCTTTGATAAAAATTGTACAACAATAATTGACGTTGCTATTCCATTTCCAAGTTCTTCTTTACCCGGGCGCACCCACTTTAAAAGTTCTCTGTAGTATCTACACTGTTTCTATATAACCGTCCAATATCACAAGCGATTCTAAAACTTTCAGCGTGCGTGATAACAAACATTTTCACATCCAACCCAACTTTCTCTCTAATATAAGATTGTACATAGACGTAGATAAGTCCCTACTGATCTCAAGTTGAGTGAAATATAAACTTGACCCAGATTGAAGAAAAAGGCTGTTTATTAGGAACCCTTGTATGGAGCAGTGAGCGGCTCTGTCAGGAATCAGGATTCTTGTTACAAAAGCTGATTCGCTTTTTGGGATATTGGCATTTTTTCCGGATTTCCCTTTCCTGTGTGAGACGAGCTTACCTGGTTTCATCCCCGCGCTCCTATTTGGCTATGGTTATGAGCTTTCCGTTGGCTTTTTATTTGCTGTATTTTATTTGAAGTGGCCTACCTATTATATATGTTTGAATTATAACATTATTTACCAATAATTTTTTGGATGAACACAACCGCTGTAAGTTACTTAAGCCGAAACACTTCGGCAACTTGTTGACAATTATTTTACTCGTATTTTGTAAATTCAGATGTAATAAAGGTCGATAGCTAGTAGAATAAGTAAGACGCGTCAGAAAATATTATAATGGTTACAAGTATGCCTGGCGGCGGCAGCGCTTTAGAAAACCGTTGGCTTTTTTGTTTCAAAACTTAATAATATAGTTTCGTGCAATGTGGTTTCGAAGAAGCTACTATTAAACACATTATTTTTATTGCTCTTAATAAACGTATTAAATTTATTAAGCGCGTCAGTTATACTTAATATTATTACAATAATTCCAAAATGCAGTTCGCCTTTGTGTTATGCATGCATTCCAATTTGTAATTTTCAGGATCAAATTAATTATTTTATGATTGTTTTTGTTTTTCAGAAATAATATTTTTTTTTTAATTTCACTGCGGCGTATGGCTCACTACATTAGACATGGTCACTGTACAATTTATATAAGTACCGACGCAGCAAGCATAAAGAAGAAGTCAGAGTTTTTTAGAACGCAAAAGGATCTATGTACCTACTATTCACGTACCACCACTACCGTAAAAGCTTTTCTTTTTAAAATAAAACGCCGCCGTTTTTCATACACTGAAATGATGAACAGTAACATCTCATTCCATATTTCCTGTGGTCCCTATCTGGTTGTCGGTTAAAAGCCGCTAATCCATTTGCTCTCAGCTCTCGTACTGATATGGAAAACGTACCAAAATGGACCATGCGTGGTAATTCCACAGGATATAAAAGCTTTAGCAATTATTTTTGTATAAAGGTGAATTTTGTTTAAACCGGTCAATAAAAATAGAGAACCTTTTGAAACTAAAAATTAAAGTAAAAAGCCTTTTTTTGTAATGTAATTGTGTAACCTCAGGTGAATACAAAATAATATAGTTGCTATACTATAATTATCTCTCCGTACTATCTACATTTTAATGTAATAAAGGGAGGGATATAAAGGGAGAGGAAGACCGAAGAAAATATGGATGGATTGTGTGAAAGAGGACATGGTTAAGAAACCATCATCATCACATTCACACACACACACACGTTTCACACACATACACACAACTATTAAAGATTTTTGTATTTGTATAAGAAAGGTTACAGATGACGGCTGATAGAGAAGATTGGAAGAGACATACACGTTGTGCCAACTCTACCTAGCGTGGGATAAGGACTGGAAGATGGAGACAGCACCATCACCTAGCCACAAATGAGCTGTTTAGTACCCTCTTTTTACCTGTGTTCTTATTGTATCTACAATTATGTGGTATTCTTCCACTAAACTATAACTTTCTTTCTTACTTCACCTTATCCGCCCAAATTATGTCCACAGCTGGATATAGGCCTCATCCATACGACAACAAATAGTGGTCTTAACCGCACATTCGTCGGTCTTACACCAAAACCAACATATTGTCTAAAATTCGGTACTATTCTGAAATGGCGGATAGTGCGGAGATTTAGGTATGGGATTGGAACTATGTGTACGATCGTACACCAGGTAAGTAGTAACTAAGCTGGATATATCAGGAAAACCAAGAGATAAATTTTTACTGATATATTTAGCGATAAACTGTAGTTACTAATGAAATTATAATGAGATGCGTGAGCCGATTGACAGCTGATCGCGAACTGAATATAATGAAAAGTATTGCATTGTATTGTATGTAAATAGATGACTGGCGTAAATGCGAGGTTGACATTAATTAGGGCAATGTACGTACTTGTACAATTATAATAGGTACTTAACAGAATATAAAAATTACAGTTAGTATATACACTTACCCTTGAGATGATCATCAGAGATGTTAAAATACCTTGATAGTTTATTAATATCACTTCCAAAGTAGATAAGTCATCCTTCAGCTACATAATCATAGCTGAAGAACATTTATCAAGAGGATTCTTACCGACAATAGAAAGAGCTTACCAAAATCAAATTCAGCGTGAATTCAGCTCGATTAAAAATCAACTCGCGAGTCCCAAAACTTCCAAAGGGTCCAACGTAATCGATCACCCGAAGAGGAATAGAAATACGGCTTTAAAATCCATTACGTAAGACCTCCCTTTTGTATTCTAGTGCGATCTTGCGAGACCAGAATGACGACACACAGGATCCAATATGAGACATGTTTATTATTCAACGTGCCTCTCCATATTTCATGACGTCATTCTTCACGGCTTTCCTAAAAACGAGTGAAAGTTACTTTGTAACGCTTTGAGGTTTTTTTAGAAAAAGGGGAGAGATACTTCGTTAGAATGCAGATAATACTCGTAAGTATCTCACATGCACTTACTGATGATATGGACGGTTTAGCTACCTCTAGATTGTTTGCGACCATCTGGTCAGCTCAGCGTTTCATTTGGAAATACTAGTTCAGTTTTGTTTATATTTAGAATCTCTAGTATAGTGTATTTTTATATATCTACCGCAAAATGCCATCTAAAATATTTTATTCATAGTATTTTAAACGTATATATACATACGTATAGTAAATATCATGGGTATCAAGGTAGGCATAGAGATTTACGTACCCAGGCTACCGAGAATATCTCTGCTAGCGATGTAAATCCAAACAACATCGTAATGTACTTAAGTAGCAGTTATTATACCACGATATACAAGCTGGTAGGTACGTGTGTACATTTTCATCATGTCCACAGCAGCAAGATAACGTAGAATTTATAGCGAATTTCGTTGTATTTTATCCAAAAATTTCGCTGCTGCTATAATATTCTATTTTTGTACATCCATTTATATTTAGTTTACGCGGGAAGCTTTACAGTATGTGCGAAACTGAGTAAAATAATGTTTGACTTTCTTGAATTATTTATTTATAGATAACTAGCGACCCGCTCTGGCTTCCCACGGGTGCAATGCTGGTACAAAAACCTTCACTTGAATCACTCTATCTATTAAAAAAAAACCGCATTCAAATCCGATGCGTAGTTACAAGCATACATAGGGATATAGGGACAGAGAAAGCTACTTTGTAATATACTATGTAGCTGGGAGCCCGTAGTTTCACCCACGTAACTCCCGATTCCGTGATATTTTCAGGATAAATAATACCATAAAACATATGTTATTCCGGGTCATAAACTGTTTACCAAGTTTCATCAAAATCCGTTACGTAGTTTTTGCGTGAATACAAACATACATTCGCGTTTATTATGTTAGTAGGATATTGTGGGCTCTTTGAATTGATTTACTTTACAACACTTGATAGTACATCGTAATATCTTCGAGGTAGATTATCTGAGTTTGTGAATTCAGCCAACAATCAATAATCATACATACATAAATGAATAATTAAAGTAACTAATAAAATCATCATCAGCCCATGCAGCAATGATGTCTGGATTGTTCCCTAGTAAAATAAATATCTTACCTATTTATTTTATATTTTTTAGTAAAACTGGACATCCACACAGAATAATCTTTGCCCATCCAAGCAGAGCTTGTTTTATGAGTACTAGATAACTGATAGACATAATACAATACTATATACATAGATATTTTTATATGTTACATAGAGAACATCCTCAAGGCTTGGAAAAAGTATCTGGATATCGTACCAACATTTGTCTCGAAGCGGGAATCGAACTTGCAACCTCCTGAATCGCAGGCGGAACTTTGCACCACAGATGTCGTCGGTTATCTTAATGAACTCTGATAGATAAGCTGAGCAAGTTAAGCTTCGTGACAAATGGAATGGCGAGGGCTTGGTAATTTATGGCTCTAGCATACGTTACCGAAACGTAAATTTTCATTACTCATGAAACGTCACACACCCATTCCTTCTAACACATAGCCAAAAAGACACGTGTTGCGTCTAAATTATATTAAAAATTGCCTCAAACACCGCATAAAAAATTAAATGACACGTATTTGTACACCGAACACGTCCTTTATACCCCAACAAAATAAAACGGACCCTAATTGCCGTAATTATGGCACTCGTCGTGCGCTGATGAAAGTAATTTTTCTGTAGCGACTACCAATTAGCTGTCACAAATTAGTGTTCAGAAGAACAATTTGTAACTTGAACCCTAAGTGAAATATTTGCAGTGTTTATTTTTTAAATTGTTTAACTTTCCCACTGTGAACGATTGTAGTGAGTTCTAACATTAAAAAGTTTACCTGATTTACATTTTATTCGATTCGGTATCATTGTTGGAAACTTTCTTGATAGGAAACTTAAGGACTTGTAGTAACGGGATCTGTTACAAAGATCTAGTATTTCTGTCTAATTTTATCTGATTTATGTTATTTGAATGTAGAATAAGTTTACTATAAGTGTATTTAATACACCTAGGTGAATTAGCTCGGGTGTATTAAGTTAACGTAGCGGAATATTTTGATCTCAATTTTGTTGCCATGTTTAATTTAGTTAGGATGGTTAAATGTTTGTATAATAAGCACCGACCTATGTTTTGTTTAGGTAAGAAAGTATTATAGTAAATAAAAAAAACCCCTTTGGAAGAGCCCTATCTTATTCCGTGGTGAGACCGTTTTTTATAAGAAATGCCCTAAGGTTTTATACTGTTTTTGTACTATAGTGATTATCATAGACTACGACTAACTATGTCTTTGATTTTAGAGGGTAATAACCTGGCACCGCCACGATCACGTCAATCTATATTTATAGTCGGAAATCAAACAAAAATAAATCAAATTAGTATTGACCATAGAATAGGAAAGCATAGGTTTCAGTACAATATAATATAAACAATAACTCACCTGAAAATCCCTCTAACCAAAAATAAATAACGGATTGAATACAAACTTTATATCCTTCGATTTAAAAAACTCCTAGTCTGCAAGGACTGTAAATGGTCGTAAAGAAACCGACGACGTAGTACGAAACCAGTTTCATTATTCCAGTATTAGACCTTATTCCCTTAGTAAAAAAAAGAAATCGAGAGGTGAATCAATGTTTTTATACCATAATGAGTACCAGAACCTGCCACTAACTGAAAATTTGCAGTGTTTCCTTGCCTTTTTAACTTACCTTCTAACATTTGTAGTGGTAAATTGTTTAAAAGAGATTGGCTTATTATGCAATGTAAATATATGTATACGTTTATGTTTGGAAACGGTAGGTACCTATTATAAGCACTAATTTTACAATTTTTTTAAAATAGCTGTTTCGGAATTTTTTGGTTAAGCTGGATTAAAGTGTTACGTTGTGTAGGCATGATCATTTGGAAATAATAGAGGTACTTAGGAACATAGTGTATTCAATCAATATTTTTAAAAGCAAACCATTTTCATCCTTTCGTGCTCGGCTTTTTCTCTCTCCCAAATATCTGTCAATCAATCACAGGTTATCCCTCTGTGTAGTTGGACGTGGAACTAGATAATTTGGGTAACTAACAACAGTCTCTCTGTCTACGGTTTTTATAGGTACATGCAACCTTTGTAGTTTACCATGAATGAACTCTAGCAAGAAAAAACTGTTATTAAAGAATATAAGTGCCTGAAGTGAGAATGGAAGTTTTTATTACGTACAAACTTAATTTATAGTACGATAACTTTTCACTGGAGAGTAATAATATTAACTTTGTTTCTCGGCCGGGAGCAGCAGTTTGTTGACCATTTCATCACAACAATGTTTGCTTACAAAAATATTGTAAAAAATTTCCTTCATCAAGTATGAATCTTACACCTTTTCACCTAGCCCACTCTATTATAGACATAATGTGCGATATGTACCTACCTACATACAAAAAAATAATAGCCCAAGTAGGTTCAAAAGCTTCTACGTGAATTTACAAAGGTAAATAAAGCAAGAAAACTGCATACACGCTGAAAAAAACTGAAAAAAAACTGTAAAGAAAATAGAAGATAGAGATTGGTAGAGATTCCTAGGTTTTATATTTCATTTAACTTATAATATCTTCAGAGTAGCATAATAATAAAGTAGAACTCCGCTCATGTGAAGTTGCTACCAAGAAAACTAATCTAACGTGGTGTCGGACGGTGTAACAAAGTAGATTTTGCAACACGCAACACGATTTTCCTAACATTTCCTCACTTCACTTTGCTTCCCCGTCATGCGCGTTGTAATGAGATCGTCTGCTCATAATCCGTTTACGAAGACTAGAGGAGAATTATCGCTGGTCTACGGAGGAACATAAATCGCACCAAGACACGTATTCTATCTTCAAATGCACTTCCTGGCCATTACGAATGTAAGCTAGACTTGTTCTACCCTGAAGTTTGGGTTCAGCGATTTTGGAGCTGGATCGTTTTTACTGGGTGGAACGTCAAAGGAAGTCTTTTAGAATCTAGTTTCAAATAAATGTATTTAGAACTCAGTGTTTTAAGCTTGCCTTTTACGAGACTTTTACCTAAATAAAGTGAATATAAACTCCAGCATGCAAAGAGACGCCGCTATATGCCGTATTTCTTTGATTTAATTTTGTTTGTATTTTTTGAGTCGCTCTGGTATTTATTTTTGGAAACTATAAGAATAATATCACCTGATAAAAATTTAAACAACAATACACGGTTCTCTGGTAGAGATTGAATCCGCCAATTCTCATATCTCTTGTATTTTTTTTAGTTTTTAATGTATTTGTAACGTGCAATAAAGAATTTTCTATCTATCTAAGAAAGAACCTATCTAAAATCAGGACAATTATGGCTTCTTCCGACGCTAACGACCACGGTTGACGATGTCTAGAGTCGTCGTTCGTTCTAGAAAGAGGCTGTAAACCTTCATTATCATCATTACCCAAACGCTGCAGGCGTACCTTGGTCTGGTCAAGTAAATTTTGTTACTTTCTATTTTCGGCTTTTCCTGCCAGCTGATCACACAAATTGCCTTTAGGTCTTGTTGCCCCTAGTCTTGTAAAAGAGGAGTAAACACAGGTCGTCGGCAAACCTAGAAACGTGAGCAACATCGCAGTAGCCCGCATCCACATAGCATATTTGCGTATCTGGTTTGCGGGCCGGGAGGTTGTATTTAATCTAGATAGAGAGCCTCGCACCGATAACCTCGTGAGGCACATGTCGACGTACCATGTCGGCTAGAGAGTGGATTTCAGCCAAGATTGTATTTTGAAGGGTAATGTTCGACATGGGATGATGCCCGTAGGAAGCGGAATTTTGGTCAAACTGGGGAATATCATCATAAACTATCGTGGGATATATATGATATTTTTTCTGAGAAAAGTAATGCTGTTGAGTCATTAATTTCGCTATGTTTCTTATTGATTATGGTTGGGGTACAATAATGAGCGATTTTTTGAGATGTGTGACTCGTTCAAAACCACTATGTGTAGGTACTCCATGTACTGACGTAATTTCTGAAAATAAGCATTGTAAGTGACTACCATTTAAAAAATTATCCTCGAAGATTTGTATATTTTAATAAAAATATATAAATAATAAATTTATTGCTAAGCAAGGCCTTAAATATAATATTTTCTTAGTCGAAAGTTTTGTTGTTAGTTAAAGTGAACGATGTACTATTTTTTTTATTTGATAAGTGTGGGTTCGTTTCACCATGATCGGTAAGCCTATATTGTGATCGCCACTTTATGAGTTCACTCCTGATGCTTTGGCGTTTATACTACGATACTTACCCTTGAACTACCTAGACTCATCAAAGTTCTACCATCGAACTTAAGATCCTGGTTATCCATACTAAATACTGGTATAGGAGCATGTCGGAACTCAATCCTTAGACGGGCACAATGAATATTCATTGATATTCATACACTACGCTCTGAACTTCTCGTGCGCCGTGTATGCTATTTTTTTGTTCAAACTACATAATTAAACAAATTTTATGTACAAAATAGATGGAGATAGGGGACAGTCTTGAAAGCTTTACATATTCTCATAATAATAATTACCTACTATACCAAACTAAATTTCAATGTGTTATAAGCTTTGACTTAAGGCGAGGTATCCCAACAGAGGCCGCACTTTTGTGGTTTTCAAAACCATCTGAGATGTAGGAATACCGATTAAAAATTCTGTAAAAAAGATATGTAATAGTTAAGGATTTAGTCTAGTCAAATTCGCATTCAGAAACAAGATTTTATAAACTTCGCTCGGGAATGGGATTTTTCATCACGCAATTATTAATATAAAAAACAAAAGTAGTTTGTCAAATTAATTACGGATTTAAACGATCTCACCCTGAAAAAACTCGAAAAATTAGAACGGGAAAATTTTAAAAGTTTGGCTAAATACAGTCTGTTGCAGGTTGCTCAATTAATGTATATCAATACCAGTCGGTAGCGACAGGCTAAATTATAGCACGTAATAATCTTCAACCCAAAACCTTATTCCAAATATCAACTTTGTCTCAATTTACATAAGTATTGTCATTGTATTCGTAATTGTATTCTACAACAAAAGTTTTAGACGATTCTAGACTCAAACAACGGAATTCTCCAGAGAGTCGTGTAGTTCGATTGAGCGTATCATTGGAACTGGTCCGGACTTCTCACACAAACATTTTAGATGCATATGTATTCACCGTGCGCTGGTTAAGGACAGGAGATTACTCAGATTACTGTCTGAATTTTGATGTTGTTTTGTTTTGATACAGGAATGTATCAAAACAAATGTATTTTAAGTACAAATCAGATGCTTATTAATTACCCTGTTGAATGTAGCTTTTGACTTGGGTTCTACCTGCAAAGATGGAAAGATACGATGAAGTTTTTACAGATTTTTTCTATTCGAAGCATTTCTGCCTGTTCAGGTAATATTGGTTCTTTGTGTAGTGTCTTTATAAAGTATTTTTATCTTTACATATAATACCTATCCACCAAACCCTTATATTAAAACAACACCAAATAATATTGCGATAATCATAATCATAAAAGTGCGTTTGTGCACGTTGCACATGCGGTGTGTGTGACAACAATCGATTATAAATTAAAAGATCTTGGAAGTTGGTACACAATTACAATGTGTGTTAAAACTTCCACTCATCCCACAAAACTGTTGAGTGCACTTATTTTGTACCAGCTTTATTACAAAGATAGGAATTTTAAATTCAGACTAGACTATTCTGTCTGTCATTTAGAATTTATTACGTAACTAACATGCTCGGGGCGGATAATGTTAAAAATCATAAAGGCATGCGAGGCAGTGGAAAAATCTAGCCGTGCAGTGGAAAGCATGGCTTGGAAACTCCACTGCTGTCATATCACAGACCTAAACCTTACCTGATCCACATATATGCACTATAATTTGTGTAAAAATAACCGAAAGAACTATGTAACACATTTAATAAACTCACTTTGTCCATGCTTTGACTACGAAACACGGGGACAGAGTAACTATACTGTTTATCTAGCGAGAAAGTAGATATCTCACCGGTTTGGGATTACATCAACAAATCGCAAGACTTGTGGAACTATCGACTAGACTTGTGGATCATTGTGAAATGCCGTTCAGTAAGTTCATGTAATCCTGCGACATGCCCACAATTTCTTTTATCGCCCGTCGCTCGCTAAGTGACGGCTTGGGACATGTCTGGCCTCGGCCATTAAGTTAAAACGCTTCTCGACCTCTTTGTTCTTAATGTAATTTCTCGCAAACTTCCCTTAATTCGATGAGAGCTGCGAATAAACAATGGCTTGAATAAATGTTTGTACTTCATCTTTTGAATGTGACCTTTTGTAAAGACGAAGCGGTTTATGAAGAAGAAACATGGGGGAAATTGGAAACTTTCTGCAATGTCTTTTTCTCTTTGAAGGCCGATTAGCTTGAGTTTCCTTAAAAGATATTTTCCTTCAGATTACCTAAGAAAGTTTTTTTATTGCATTCAGATTTATTAGGGATTTTGTACGGGTTCTTTATTCTTTCAATATTAATTAAGTGTTATGTATGTAGTGACAACTGGCAAATAAATGATAGATATGTCTATGTCTATACGGTGCAAATGAATATAGTGCAACAATGGCAGGGCTCATCCTGCAATTGTTGAACGGTTTTGAATTCACAAAAGGTACCAGTATCGTACCAGCTACAAAATTGATAGCTTCAATAGAACTCTCATTCCACACACCCACGTTGTCAGAGGCCGTAGCATCAGCCGCTGTTATGTCAGAGTGCAACAAATCACTCAAAGTCATTTGAAACTTATCATAGGCTTTATAAGAAACTATTGGATCGTTGTAATACTACAAAAACTACTAGTTATTTTCGATTAGTTAGGAGCGCTGCAAGATGAAATTTAGGGAGGACTCGAAAATGAAGGAAGTAATTCATAAAGTATTGCGTACAGCCTGCACTTAGCTCTCAGATGAACTTCATTGTCGGCTCCAATTGTCCAGGTATTTTTTTATCCAATGCAAGACATAAGTACCTATACGATTAGGTATTTTCCTATAGCAGTCTCCATCTGGTATCATAGCCCCTTCCGTTGACCAATATTCTGCACCCGTTTCAGACTTGTTTTAAGTTATGAACGTAAACCATGAGCGATACGGTAGAATCAAAGAAGGTATTCAGAGCTCTGCGTACAGAACAGACGATCCTACTCTTGAGTTACAATACACTAAACAAGGCGAATAATACAATACAACAAAAACGTTATAATATACACAAGAAAAAGAACATTATAAAAAAATTACATTAGACAAGTACGTTGTGTACTTGTCTATGTTTGAGGCAGTATGGGGCTTTATCGGTTACAAGCGATCTCTTTTAGGCAACCTTTGGATGGAAATAATTATGTGAATTTAAAACGGCAGCGGCTGTACCAAATTATTCGATAAAATATACATTCACACGCTTATACAACAAATTATTATAAGAGACATGGCATAACTAACAGGAAGTTAGTTATCCAAGTGAGATTGTTTGACTTCCGGTTGTTCGAACTTCTATTATCTCTGTAATTGAATCAAATCTCTTATGAACGTCAATTTGGCATGATAAATATTGTTTAGTTAATATAGCTTATATAACGTTAACGTTAATCGGTTATCAGTGTTGTATATAATTTCTTTAAACTAAGTCAGTTGAATGGACGGCAATGACTCCTGGGCTTAGAATAGATTTTAACATCTTCTATGTTATATTGGTAAGTACATTAAATATTGTTTAGTTAATTAGCCTAAGTAGCGTTAACGTTAATCGGTTATCAAAGTTGTACATAATTTCTCTAAACTCGGTTAGTCGAATGGGTGGCAATATCTCTTAGACTAAATTAGAATAGATGTAAGATTTTAATCTTTTCTTTGTTATACTATTGGTCAGTTTATGTTGGTTATACAAGAGCAAGATCCTCTATCACAACATTTCATACTTAAATAAGGGTGTCAATTAAGGAATAACTTTATTGTAAATTAAATTTTATTTATTTTTATTATTATCTAAAGTAGGTATACACACAAATCCACACTCTTATCAGATAACTTGTTAGGCTTTCTAAATACAATGAAAAATTGTATATTGAAGACTTTGGAGATGTTGCCTTTACTATGATCACGTCTAGTGAAAAAATAAGTTACTACCAATTAAACAAAATTAAATACTTATGTAGAAAATCAGATATATTGTGAAATTAAAGTTTTGATTTGCAGTGTCCGGTTTGAGATTTAACTCGTAAAACCAGTCGATATCAGGCGCATTTGCAAGTATTGGTAGATGCATAAACCGAATTCATGAATTGATATGCATCAGTTCTGTTTTATGATCGCATGCGCATTTTAATGCACGCTTATCATAACTGACGCCTGTGCTCTCAATAAATTAATTCACACTAGCGACCCGCTCCGGCTTCACACGGAAGCAATGCTGATAAAAAATCACTACAATGATCATTATTTCAAGTTAAAAAAGCTCTATTAGTAATCTCACTATATTTTTCATTATAAATGTTAGCGGGTTAACCACAAATCTAGTTTGTGTTGGAAGAACACCAACGTTTCCTCCCTTAACGATGGACTTAAGCGAAGATTGTAGTTAACCCGTACTTCATAATGAATCTATAGTAAAACGTCATGTTGTCCTAGTCATCAAAAACATCTTTTGTGATGACAGTGTTCCCTAAATGATAGCTGGAACAATGACCCGGGCACACAATGTGGGCAAACTATTACATAGCTTAAGCCGAGGCTTCACACGTATCTTACCCAATTAAAAAGTTATGTTTAGGGAGCGCGCGCGTGACCTCGCGGCGCAGATCATGCCGCGAATCTGCCAAACAAATACAGACTGCGCACGTACTACGCGCGCCATCGAAACATTTGTCACTAAACTAAAACCGACAAGGGCCTTTATACACCATGTCAATTCAAACCCATTACACAGAAACGACAAGACAGCGGCGTGGAATCGGATAAAACTGTATGTAGAACACGTTGTGACGTCAAGGTTATGGCAAGGAGTCTCTTATGTCATATATAATAAGGCCGAAGAGAAAGATGCGAGAACGCGACGCGATTTCGCTGCGAGTACGCGAATGGGATCCACACGTATTGTTCGCGGCTTCGCGTGCGATCTACGCGAGTGTGTGGAGAGGTTTTAATGGCATTGTTTGCGGCCAAACATCTCCAAACCCCGCGCGGCTAAACATCTTCAGTTCAGCTGATGAAATTATATACCCAAATGAAACCATGCTGATCTGAAGGTCTACGTAGCTAAATGTCCAACAGCGCGGAACTCCTAATGTGCAGTCGGATTAGACAAATGTCATTGTAGCTAAACGTCCCACTACCAGTAGGCCAAGCACGGGGACTGTTATCTAGGGTAGAATAGACAATAATGCCATCGCATCGCCATACATTGCGTATATAATTGAAGTTGAAAAAATTTATTTCAAATAATTTACGCATTCGATGACAAAGTGACGTAATTTTTCTCTATTCTACCTTAGACAAAAAAGCCCGTGCTTGCCCTACTGATGGTCTGTATATAATAAGTCAGAGTACATATAACAATCGTTCTAACTATCAAATCTAATATATTTCTTTTAAGGAAGGTCTACAGAATATATAAATACGAAATGGTTAACAAAGATATAGCATAAAAAATGCAAATAAACGGTCTTCACGTCTAAATGACAAAACAAGTAATCGTTATGCATTCGTACAAAATAAGAACAGAAAAACAGTATATGATTAAACAAATTTAGTACTAAATCGCCGCAGTTACCCAATGGTGACCTGCCTTTCTATTTATTTATTTATTGTATTAACAAAATCAACAGCCCTTAATCTAAACAGTTAAAAAATTAATAAATACCACTTACGGGCAATAAGAGATTCACATTTTATAAAAAAACTTACTAACAATAATACCGACAATCTACAAAATCGAAAATAAAACTTACAGAAATTATTATAAAAATCTTTACTTATATTTATATTCAGTTCTGATTGTTTGAATGTTTTTTTTTATTTAATTTACACTCGAGAGCAATGAATCCGGGTCACTCAAAGAAAAAAAAATCTCGGAAAGTAACCCTTAGTTGCATTAACCTAGCATTCTTACTTTCCGAGATTTTTTTTTCTTTGAGTGACCCGGATTCATTGCATAGTATAACATCATTGAAATGCTTCAAAAGTACTGGACGGATTTTAAAAATTCTTTCACCATAAGATATGCTTGATAAACATAGGATACATAATATATAAAAATTTATAACATAATATATAAAAATTTATAATTTTTGAAAGTTTTAAAAATACCCATGCGAAGCTAGGTCGGACCGCTATTTAGTGATAAAATGTAAGAAGTAAAATTAATAAATAAATAATTACTTTTACTTCTCAAATTATAGGTAAGTAAGCTTAATTCATCTTAGTAGCAGAGTATAAGCAGCTGCGCGTATAAAAACCGATGGCATGCGACCAGCTGTGCACAAGCGATCGAAGTGGGATCTCTTCGATCGCTTGTGCACAGCTGGTCCAAACGCTAATTGAGTTTGGATGTTTGTACACTGCAAGCATGAACTTACCCGATCGACATTATTACACTCAGTATCTAAGTAGGCACCATTAAACATCATCTATCTCACTATGATATAAACAAGCGGTCCGCCCCGTCTTCGCACGGGTATTAAAGAAAAACTTTAAAAATTATAAACATTTACACCCACACTAATACTAATATTATAAAGAGGAAAGATTTTATTATTTGATTGTTTGTACGTTTGTTTGAATTGAATAGGCTCAGAAAGTATCAAAACCGAACCAAAAACAGATTTCAAAAAATCTTTCACCATTAGAATCGTGTATCTTTAACTAAAAGACCGGGATCATCAGTGGTTATATTGGCTACTTCCCATTTGGTAAGCTTCCCATTTGGAAAACCTCAAACTGTACCTAATAAAAAGTTGCGTTTGGTAAACATTTTATATTCTCTTTGATATGCGTCACTTGCAGGGGCATGATTCTATATGACATAGGTGATTCATTGCCTAAACCGTGTGACGTCACAACGAGATTTGTAATTTTTTTTTTTGTAATTTAGGGAGGCGTCGTTTCTAGACCTGAAAGCATACGTTTATTTTTAAAATAACAAAATAAACAGTAAATCGTAAATGTTTAGGACCTTATTTTATATGCATAAGTTGAGTTTATTACGTAGGTAGTTCATCTCTAGCTAAAATTGATATGCAAAGGGCAGGAGCGAGCATAATGTTGTGTTCAGTTTATCTTATTTGATGTCGATCGATATGTTATAGCTGTTTACGATGGTGGTCTGTTGTGTACACATCATTAGTAGCCAATGTAATAATTATAACAGATTATAGCTATCTATAAATAGCTTGGTGAGTGAAATAATAGTTTATAGTAGTAAACTAAACTCGTTTCTTGAATCCAAGGTATTATGTCTTATATGAAAGAAACGTGTTCTTGAGTGGAGACCGCGACTAACGTAGTGTAGGACGACCTCCTGCCATGTGGGATGACGATCTGCGAAAGACTGCTGGCAGATGCTGAATGCGAAAAGCTGAAGACAGGGCGCTATGGCGCTCTTTAGGGGAGGCCTATGTCCAGCAGTGGACTAATGTGGGCTGATGATGATGATGATGATGAAAAGAAAACCTTTTTTGTTTTTCTTTATCTCGTTCACTGCGACGATGTTACGAGTCGCGTACAATGAATTGACGTAGTTACTTAACAAGAAATAAAATTACAGTAAGTAGGTTATACACTTATATATTTATTTCCAAAATATCTAAGCCGTCATAGGGCAGAGTGCCCAGAATACTAGCAGCATAACCACGTTTTGGTTTTCTTTTAAATCTACGGCAATAGTTATTCCCTAAAAATGGGATTCCTTTCAAGAATTAATTTATATAATAATCAACAAGATGTGCACCATTACAAAAAAATATAAGTAAAAAAAAGAAAATATTCAACTACGCTTGTCGTGGAATGTTTGAATATTTAATAATCTCTACATACAATGTCGTTCACATCATCGCAGTGTTCGTTTTCTAGAAAATTATATCAGTTTTGGGTTTATTACGTAGTTTATAGTCCAAAATTAATGTTAAATGTTTGTTGTTTATTAATAATGTCGGTCTTTCCTTCAATAAATGTTGCTAACAATTAGGAAGATATTTATCTCTCTTACATTGATTCTCATTATCTGCTTTCACAACTAAACATAAATATTAATAATCTAAGATCAAGACAACAATTCCTAAAATATAAGTGAAAAGAAAGCTGGTCAATATCTGGCGCAGCGCATCAGCATTGCCATACAACGTGGCAATGCAGCCAGCATCTTGGGTACACTTCCAACTGGTATTGATATGGATCAGTTGAGCTACCTGTAGTTTGTTCGCAACAGTCTGCAGTTAGCTCAATTGTTTCAATTGTAAATACTAGTGTTTTTTTTATTATTTAGTTAGATCATTGTAATTTATTTGTTAATAAAGGCTTTGCCAATTAAAAAAAAAAAAGACAACAATTCCTGAATATTTTCACCCTAAGCGCTTACAAAAATACCACGTTATATTACAATCCCGTTGTAAGAATGAGTCGCTTATTTAATGATTTATTGTTAATCGATGAAACAGATATTTTTTTAAGTACCTAGCTTATCTTAATATAAAAATTTAGCTCTGGCCACACTGGTTACAGAGTTTGTGGAATCTTCACTTAAATAATGTGTAATTGTTTTTAGATACCCACTTATTTTTTATTAACTTAAATTAAAATTCTTTTTTTATTTACTGCGTTTGTTTTTTCTTTTGAACTGTTTTTTTGTAATTTTAACATTGTAAGCTTCTGTGTTCTTTTTTTTTACTTGTTTTTCTATCCAAAATATATATTTTTATTATGATATTCAGGTACCCCACCGTCATTATTTTTAACAACCATCTCCATCTAAAGGTTGCCTGGAAGAGATTGCTTTCAGCGATAAGGTCACCGATTGTGCCACACTAGATCTAGGTAGGAGTAACTGTTTATTTGAAAACGGTTTATTTGAAAATATTTCACTCGGATTTCGGCTGGAGTACAGTTTTGTAGTCATCACATAATAGGTTTAAAATACACGCATGGCTTTGTGATTGATAGCTCAATTTCCTGCTTATGTGCCTCATCATCATCATCATCAGCCCATGTTAGTCCACTGCTGGACATAGGCCTCCCCTAATGAGCGCCATAGCGCCCTGTCTTCGGCTTGTCGCATCCAGCATCTGCCAGCAGTCTTTCGCAGATCGTCATCCCACCTGGCCGGTGCCTAGTCCTAGAAAATTGAATTTCAAAGCCACCTAAATTACATTTTCCGCAAAATACCTATTTGGACCGTCGTGGGTTATTTTTATGACGACCTTAAGACCCCGGAATTAGGCGCCTATTATAATTCGGCTTTGAAGTTGAAATACCACTCGTGGCTTTGAGTTTTGAGCTGCTTATTGTCTTTTGGCAGCGACGACGGTGGTTAATTAATTGAAGCTCATTTTACGTAAACTTCAATTATCTTGAATTGAGGTTATTCTAAGAATATACACGTGGAAGGTTTTGAATCATGATAAAGACCCTCATCATCATAATGTCAGCCTCCCCTTTACGATACAAATAGCTATTTAATAATTATTAGCAATTTAATAAAATATATAACTCAAAGGTGACTGACTGACTAACATAGTGTGATCTATATGCACAGCCCAAACCACTGGACGGATCGGGCTGAAATTTGGCATGCAGGTAGATGTTATGACGCTAAGAAAGGTTTTTATTAATTCTACCTCCAAGGGTATGAAACTTTCTATGAAACTTTGTCAATTTTAAACCGATCGGGCTGAGACTTTGCATGCATAAAGCTACTATGACGTAGGCATCCCCTAACGCGAGCGAAGCCGCGGGCAAAAGCTAGTATATATATTTACATATATAACGTATTTTGACATCGTAAAGGGAGGTGTACTTCTGGATGGAGGTGGCATAGGAACGCTTCTATGCCGCTTGCTACCACTACAACGTCATCGATCAATATAAAATTACCATAAAATGGAAGGTCTTCAGCTTACTAATTAGGTAATTATAACAAGCAATCACAAATATACAAAGAGCAACGGTCAACGATCAACCATCTTTTGGGCCAGATGCTAATTCTAAAGAAGGTAGTCTATGGTAGTATTTAGGACGTAGGTAACTTCTACCATAGCCTACCATCTTCTACCCTATACCTGGTATATGTACATCAACAACATCAACATCACCAGCCTACAATAGTCCACTGCTGGACATAGGCCTCCCCTAATGAGCGCCATAGATGGCATCATTATTTGGGGGTTATTGCCCTTAATCCCCACGCTGGGCATGCGGGTTGGGGATCGCAGTTCGGTGTAGTTGTTCTGCAGAAGCCTCCTACGACAGCCAAGGGAAGAGTTGGGGTGGTGAAATTCTATGCCGGCACCATACGGCACGAGTGAATTAGGTCCTTTGTAACGTATGATAAAATCTGTTCATTTGCGGCTCACTCTCAGAAAAGGTAATTACGTAAAATAATAGGGTACCTCGCTCTTCAAAAGCTTTCAAAGGCTACAAACTGATTTTGTGGATACACATAATACAATATTATTACATAGATAGATATTTTTAATATACATAGAAAACGACCAGAACACCCTGAACAAATACCTGCAGATCGTACAAATATTTGTCCCTAGACGGGAATCGAACCCGCAACCTCCTGCGTCGCAGGCGGACCTTCGCCCACCGGGCCACAGAGGCCGTCAATTATAGCTTCTTTTTTCAAACAATGTCAAGCCGGACCTTACTAATCAAGTTAGTCAATAAAGAGTAAAGAGATTTCCTGTGACGTAGATAATTAACTTAGTAAATTGCTTTTGAACCGAATGTCCTCTTGAACTGCGTTATCTTCATATGATCATTCCACCGCAATTTTAAACCCAAGATTTACTGCCCCGTCACTTTTAATACCCCAATCTCAGTGTAGGGGTCGTTTCAATAAAATGTTTTTACAATTCCACATACTCTATAAAAGTAGGGTGTCTGGGTGTCCGAGTGCACATAAAACACGCTCGCCATCTGCGCTCTCGCTTACTACGAAACATGTTGTTAACACAATAATGTTTGGATCTTTATTTATCTTTATTTATTTATTGTCTATCAATATCTTTATGATGGTTAAAAAGTGTCTACCAGGCTCGCATTTACATTAGGATGCTTCAAAATGCGAGCTAATCTTTATGGTGGTTAAATGGTGTCTTAACCACCATAGAGATTAAATAAAGATAAAGATAAAAAATAAATAAATAAAGGTCCAAACATAATATAGTTAGAAACTTACATCCCACTCCTCAAAGGTCATAAAGTAGCGGTCATTGTCCTTATCATTTGCTTTCAATACTTCAGAGGTCGGTAATTTTGTATATCTAGGGTACTCGTAGGAACAAAGACCTCCGACTTCTTAATTATTGAAAGAAAATGACAAGGACTTTTACGTAGACGGCATTTAGTTTTTAAGGCCTTGTATAAAGACAATATTTAGGTATTAGTAGTATTATTTAGTAGTTCGTAGCGCTTGACAAATAAAGTTGAAAATGGTGATGCGTTTGATTTAGTTGAATCTCTTGTTCGACAATGTCAACATGATTTATCGGTTTTAACTTATTTTAAAAGTAAATACACCAGTAAATTAAAATCTTTATACATATTTCTCTAGATGATAAAATTACCTTTCTTACAGTAACAAAATTATAAAATGTTATCACTCAAAATATTGAGCATTTCGAGACGAAAAAATATTTTCGTGTTCTTTCTTGCGATATTTTTTTCAAGTTTCTAGATGGTTTTTATGAAATATTTTTGTATAAGTCTTTTTTCCATACACTTGACTATAAACTGTATTTTTTTTGGGCTTGTAATATGTCGCAGTAAGCCTAACTGTGCGACGAAAAAGTGGTCGTTTTACGATGTCTGTCGTATGGCAGCGCCTTAACTATAATATTTTTTTTATGAACTGATTTAATTATTGACTTGTAATATTTGTTTATACCAATAAAATCTTTCTATAAGTAATATGCTTGATAAATTTATTTTGGTGTTTTGAATTAAAAATGCAGACGTTTCCAAAGCAAGTAGGTAGGTATATTATATAGATGAAACTAGTACCGTAGAGTAACTTTGACCCACGTTTTATACGTGTTTCTAAATTATTCTACTTATAAATAGACCTCTCCTCAAAGTAAAAAGAGTAGTTTATTCGCTATGGTACGTTCATATAAACATATAATCTAAAATAGTTACCAGTCTAAAAACATACATAGGTTAAAAGCAGGATAGTATCCCCACTTTTTTAAATTACTTTGAACAAAAACCAAAATTATTTATTTGTAAAACACGTAGTTTCTTTAGTTATCTTCAAATTTATGAAAGGACTAGCGGTCCGCCCCGGCTTCGCACGGGTATTAAACAAAAATTTCAGAAATTATACACACTAACACGATGGGTTTCACAGTTTTCATACGGATCCCTTACTTTTTTTAACAGCATTGGGATTTTTGACATTGACTCGACACTCCATAACTGACACTGGCCGTAGAGAAAAAGCAAGCACCGTGCGTATATATTCAACCTCCTTTTCTATTCTGACGCGCCATAATAGAAAAAGAGGTTGAATATACAGCGCACGGTTCAATTATTGAATTTTTCATGCGGATCCCTAACTTTTTTGAAAATATTATATAGCCTATGTTCATCACGGAAAATTCAGGATTCTAATGGTGAAAGAATTTTTCAAATCGGTCCAGTAGTTTCGGAGCCTATTCAATTCAAACAAACAAACAAACATACAAACAATCAAATCTTTCCTCTTTATAATATTAGTATAGATTATACATTATCCTTGATATTTCCAGAGTATTCGTGATTTTGGCGGACCTCAAAATTTTGGGATAACTATCCCAAATAGTGAATAATTGCCTTATCCAAGTAAATTAGCAATCCATGCAATCGCACAGTGACATGAAACTTGGTTGTAAATTGTTGAGTCTCTCGATAGATAAATAAAAAAATTATGTATGTTTCATCCGCAAAACTACAGTACTAAAAACTACAGTAATTAAAATCAAGGCAACTATACCCCCTCGGTGACGGGTTTTACTCTACTGATCTAAAAATCCTGCTTCGCTTTGTCGTAGTCAGCTATAAATCCCCATCCTCGAGGATCTCTCAGACCTAAAAGGATATTACACCATCAAAACCTCTAAGTGCAAGTAAACATCGCCATGAAATCTCAAATGAAATGCAAACGCAACGGCTTCCTTATTGCGATTCATCAATCTTAAGGCAACACTTTTTCAAGGCTCCCACTTTGTCTGAAGCATTCGTCATGATTTCAGTTCTTTCCTTATTTGTTACTTGTAGGTCATGTGGGCGGATTAAGGGAACTCGTAAATCAGAGAGAGGATGTTTTTCTTTATCAACTATAAGTATATCGAAGGCGAAGAAAGATTGTAAGCAATTCAGGTGTCTGTTAGAGTTGACCCTGATAGTTTTTAGTTTATTTTTCTAACCCGATTATCAAAACGGTATAACTAAAAAAATACGCTTCTTTATAAAAAATACGCTACCTTATAAAAAATACGCTTCTTTATAAAAAATCTCATCCCTTAGGAACACATGTATATGAAAAGGAATTCAAAATACTTAATCTAAAAATGCAATGGAAATTCACTGTAAGCGGTCCGACACTCCTCTGACAATTAAAATTGAGAGATTTCAGAGATAAATTTGTTCTATTAACATTTTACCAAAAATGAAAACAACAGAAATTCAAAATGGCGTACCTATTCAAAACAGTCCTCACTGACCGCATCCCCTGGGAATGCCATTGTTATAATATCGCGGTGACAATAATTGATGGGTGTGTGTCAGGCTATTTGTTCCTCTGACGGATAATGATGGGCCACTTATGTCTTGGCTTTCCACAATTAAGCATGCTACAGGCAGGCTGGTGCCGTGGTCCATGTCCGCGTGTCCATGACGTGCACTATACGTCACGATAATTAAATAAATGGTTTTATATCTCATCTAAAGCCTTGTGTGCGAAGACTCTTGACTACTATAACTAAGATCGTGATTGGTTAAATATTTATCTACGAAAGGCGTGCCTAACTATGTAAACGGAGAAATAGGTACCTGCTGGAAATTCACTAAAAGCTGGGTTACTGAGGCTCATTAAAGCTATAAGAACGTTTGGAGTTGTTGATTTATAATATTATTCAAACGTAGTTTTCCAAGAACGATTGAATCCAAATCTGATAGTTTAAGATAATTTCTTAATACAATTTAACATAGTTCTTGTTGGAGCCACAATGTTCTGCCAGAAAAAATATATAACTGATTTTTGGAACATTAGTTCAGCGGTTCAGATTTATAAGATATCATAGCCAAGAAAACCCCAAATACTCTAATCTTAAGCATACTCCAATGAAAACCTGGCAAAAAACTGTCTTTAGACTTGCTTAGTACTCGTATTCATTCGTGTAATAGAGACCAAGCGAGAAACCATCAGTAGAAGTTCTCTGACCTGGTAGTTATCAACCACGGTACTGGCTTGTATGAAAGTCCATTAGCTAGGTTTCGCATCGGAAAACGCTCTGAGTGGCTGTAGGGTACCGTAATGGCAGTTACGAAAACGAATTGTTTCAAACAGTATCGGTTTGCGTTTTGTTGGCGAAATTCCGGAATTTTTTCCAGAAACGAACAGCGCACACAAATACTTTTTATGTTTTTTCGGTTCATTGAGCTTGTCTATACGGACCAACCTAGCCAAAATAACATAAATGTAGGGTAGGCATTTTACGGTGACAATAGTTATTTTTATTCTTAGTAGTAATTCAAAAATACCTACTTTCTAAATATAAATATGACATGTCTAACATAGTTCACGTACCAAACTCAGGTCTGATTTAATTATATGTCTGTGAAACATCTAATTGGAATCGAAATGTGGCTTAACTAACAATTAGCCCCGGAATAGAGCATTGAAGCACAAGCAATATTCCACATTATTTAGCTTTGTAACGTTATATTGAGCGCAAAATATAGTTTCATTAGAGTTGGCCCTTGACGAGGGGTCGCGATGGCGTAGACAGAGGTATTTTATTGCAACATGCCAGTCCGACCAAGGGTCTACTCTAACCCATCTAATAATGTAAATGATGAATTTAACACTGATATACATTGACTTAGTGCTATGTTAACACGGTATTCTCTACGATTTGAAGTGTGTAATTACTTTAGTAGTTACTTATTTTATTATATCGGTACCAAAGTTTAAAATTACGTATTATTAATTCTTATTGCTTTGGGATAAACCAATATATGCGTATGTAAGGCTTACCACACTTATGCCCATTGTTCAACGTGCTTTCCGCAAATAAGAGAGAGTTTTGCCATCACCACGCTTGGTAGGATATTTTGTGACCGCACTAGTATTTAATATACACATAATAAAGTTTATCCCCATCCTCTAGATTCTATTAATCAACAGTTGCGACATTACTCAACGGATGAGGCTGAAGTTTTCATTTATTTATGTATTTCTAGACCTAAATTGACATACAGGCAATTTTACCGAAACAACGTATGCTAGGCACGGGCAAAACAAGATTCATCTCTTTAATTATAAGTAACACAAATAAAGTAGCCACGTAAGTCTAGAATTAAACCCGCCATTGCAGTTTGCAGGTACTTAATCAAAGCTTGTCGACAGAACTGCAATATCCTTCCATTTGCGGAACCTTGCCTTTCATTACGAGCAACGTTGGAGGAGCCCGTGTTAGATCACAGTCTCTAGTTCGCTTCACACCTTTGCACTTCGTCGCGAATAAACTTTGTACAACCAAGAACTTGGATCAAATGGTGACACGGAAAAGGTTGAGTTTAATCTGGTTACCTGTCGAATTCCATTCGATCTGCAATGACACTACAAATGATACGGTGGTGTATCATTAATTAGATTGGAATCGTCAAAAGTATCCTATGATTGTTAATTACATATAATTACAACAGTCAATCACGAATTAACACATCTGTTAAACACGCATCAACAGTTTTTCATTAATATAAGTAAGTACATACAAAAGCCTTACAATCTCTGCTGATATCATAATTTTAGGGAACCGCAAAAATGAGCACAGCCCGAGCAAGGGCCTAAACAAATATTTACTCTACGCGCGAGGCTAGCTTTTTCTGGTCCATTTAATATCAATCGAAAATGAACTTTGAACGCTTTACGATGTAACATTCGGTGTAACCCTGGCAGGCTATCGTCTAATAAAATAGATAATTGCAATTTGACCCATCATCGCCTGTTTTCAAGACTCACTTTCCCTTGAAAGTGCTCCACAGATTTAAAGTATTTGCCTAGGTACATGATATTTAAAGCAGTACTTCTATTATTCTCTGGTTATGAACATCGTCGGCTTTGAAGTGGTTTATGTGGGCATAATTAAACTGACAGAACTTCAAAAGAACAAATCTCGAACAACGTAAAGTTTTTTGAGGTACGGTTTCAACGAATGAACTTTGCAACAAACACAAAAAATAGACTTGTCGTTGTTGCTGTTCACCTAATTGTTGTTGTTCGAGTAAATAGCTTCTAATGAAGCAATAACAATTATCAAAACTTTACAAGCTCTTGGCTCTCATAAAGTTTGTTGAATAATATTGGTATGGTTTAAACCCTTTAAAATCTTTTCGAAAATTGATCATAAAATGAAAGATATCACATCCGCTGGCGTCAGACCGTGAAAATCACGATGCGTCACAAACGAGCTGCCACGTGCGGACTGGTTCGGCTTTTTAATACCATTCCCACGTCAAATATTTCTGAGCACGACCAGCCAATCAATTTACACTCTATTCTGTTAGCTAAAAGGCCTACGTGGCTAGTGAACCGATTTCAAATATTAAATTCTTTCGAAAACTACATCGCTATGTATCGACATCGCAATGTAGTTTTAGAAAGAATTTCATATTTCAATTAGAGGCATGGCCTCTAATCGGCTGGGTAGCCTTTACTGTAACACCGTGCAAAATATATTTAAAGAGGTATAAATGAGTTTTATCGAATTATTAAGAAGAAAAATTAACATTACATATTATAAAATATTTATGTAATAAAGCTAACAAACTAAAAACAGAAACATTAAGTAACTTATTGTAAATTATATTATTCTGTATTTTTAACATGGAGGTAAATGACACAAAAAGACTTAATGCCCCTGCAACGAAATTAGGGTTGACTCAACGGCAAAATTCTGGTAGTCTAATATCCCTATTTCATTTATGGGCAATAACCCCCAAATAATGATGCCGCCTATGGCGCTCATTAGGGGAGGCCTATGTCCAGCAGTGGACTATTATAGGCTGGTGATGATGATGATGATGATTAGGGCATGCCTATGTCCAGCAGTGGACTTACATGGGCTGATGATGAAGATAATGATGATATCCCTATTGGAAACACCGATAAAAAATTTATAGGTTTCAAAATTAAACATATGAATAGAAAATAATACTCCTCATGTTATATAAATTAAACCTGACAAAATGTTCATAAAAGAGCACATCATTCGTCTCCGCCACAAAGGTAAGTAGAGAGTAGCCTACGCAAACACTTGCCTATATTTTCTCTCCCTTTGTGGATTATAGCAGTTAACATAATTTGCGGACCGTGTATGGAAGAAAAATATGCTTTTACGGAATTGTTTTATTCGCGTTCAAATTCAATGGAATAATTGAAAAGTCGGTTATGAATTTACAACGACATTTCAATTGTTTTCGGAGCTGCATTTACTATACATTTTTTTCGGCTGTGTTGTGCGAATGACTGATGTCAACTCCAAAATGTGCTGATCATTTTATCTTATGTTCTATTAACGTTTCTTTCTTTTAAATACTACAGATGCTTGTAGAAGATTGGTTTTGACTGTACTTTGAAAATTGCGGAGACCAAAAAAACATTTGCTTAAAATTGTATGTATGCATAATTCTAGACGATCTCATAAAAAAACTACGCTTTTGGAAACAAGCAAAAAGAAACAAAACACCGAGTTCATGAAAGGTAATGAAATCAGTAATATAACGAGTAGCCTCAGGAAGCCAAACCTAGTAGCAACCGTGTAGAATCACCACAAGTTCTAGACGCTACGCTATAGACACATCGTAAACGGTACAGTATTATAAAAGAAGGATAACTTACGTTTAAAAGTATGCACATTACAAAATTCAAGCATAACATTTTAGTGCTACAGCAAGTATAGTAAAGCATATAACAAAGCAAAGTTACGCAATAGCATCCAAATATTCTTAAAAAGTTTTACACTACCACAATAACTAACTTCAAAGAATGCCGCCGCTATATTCTGCTATACTCATTTCCTCGCGGGTAGACCTCGTTATGAATATGGCCTCAGTATCTTTGCCTCTGCAGCCTTGCAGCCAAAAGATAGTCAGATGAGATTAGTATAATGAAACCCGTCGAATGCGATGCGGTTGCAAGCTGCCAGTGGCACTTGTATTAGCATGCAATTTTCCATATTTTGAACACATTTAATCCCGTATTACTTCCGCGGTGGGTTGCCTCCGCCAATTTCAAGCGGTGTAGCCTGCAAAGTTTTCTAAGAAGTCGTTACCTTGCTATGATGTTCTCGGGGTTATCTTGTTTTTACGTTTGCTCTTTCTTCGTGGTATTTTTTTTATAGATATGTTAGACAAGACAGTGTACATAACTGCT
This sequence comes from Eupithecia pulchellata, assembly GCA_963931895.1. NCBI lineage: Eukaryota > Metazoa > Arthropoda > Insecta > Lepidoptera > Geometridae > Eupithecia > Eupithecia pulchellata. Next base: position 8,515,287 of record OZ007529.1, read on the forward strand.
TAAGGTAGCATTCATTAGAGAAACAGGAAAACAAAAGTATATATGCGTTTCAGGTTTAAATGAGTTACTAATCATCATTAGGTACATCAAGAACAAAAAAATATTCTTATCCAGCTTCTCGTCGCTCACAACAACTGCCTAGATTGAGGATCTCTTTAACCCTCAATTAATACACCCGTTTTATTTTACGAGTACATCAACAAACCCTATTCTAAAAGAAATCCGAGGAAAAAGGACGTATTCGCTAATTAAAATTAATCGGCCTGAACTCACGGCGGCGTAGCTAGCCGCAAAAGTAGACAAATGTCAAAGCACAGTGTAAACGTTTTCTGTAACTGGCTTGAATATCTTTATAAGATTACAAAAAAAAAAAATACCTACGTTTTAGTAAACTGAAATATTCACCGCATGGTGGTTGGATGAGAACAAAAGTACCACTGAGAATCATTGGATGCGAATCGCAGAGTACGGAAGGAGGCCAGCAGAGGGTATGATGATGAATATGTATTAAGAAACATCCGTACTTTCAAATAAATTCGAAAATAACACTGTATTTCTGTTTTTAACCTTTTCTCACTACGAAATCGTTAAACAAATCTCAAATTTGTAGTGAGAGAGATATTATCCTGGAGAAAAAAAATATTTATAAAAGAGCGCAAGCTTATATAGCATTGTTCTTTTAATTTATTACTTTTTACTTACTTGATTATCATTATCACCTTGCGCTATTATTTATAATATATTGCTAGCTTTAGCTAAAAGGTAACGCAGCAAATCCTAGATACAAATGAAATGAAATGAAATTTATTTATTGCTTAAATTAATTGATAAGTAATTCCAAAAACAATCTAATGTATGTAACTTTTAATTATAATCTAAGATAGCCATTGCTTGTTAGCCTAGCCATTTGTCTACACTTCATGCAAAGGCGTTCTGCCTTTTTCTAAAGGGCACCAGATCAATTGAAGCCAACCAAGGGCACTAGACGATAGGTCGGCTCGTGGGTTATTTATTTAAGGTGAGCTTACACGTGTCATTTTCATTGATTTATATTTTTAATATCGCTTGCCTAATGCTTAGTTTGCCTAAATCAATGTTTCGTAAGTTTCATGAGAGATGAGTCTAAAAACCCCAGAGGTAATAAAAAATGACATTTCCTTGTTACTTTAAGTACTTTTACATTCTTGTACGAGAGCAAACAATAATATTTATACTGTGACCTCAAATTTACTTCTTTTTTTTAATTTACCGGTATTTCCAATAAAATAGTTTTACGGCATCATGAAGTTCCTAAGAGGTCACTATTTCACAGTAATTTCTCCCAAAGGGCACTGGCAGCATTTAACAATAGGCTAGGGGTCACCCGACCGGTTTATCGACATGACGGTAGGACAATACGCAAGATAATTATTCAATTTGTTACCCTTCTATCCACTTCTGATAAAATGTCATCCATTTAACTCCCGTCCCTTTCTGACCCTTTGATTATTCCTATCATCCAACCTTGTGAAATTGAGGTGAAATAATTAAGTAAATTACCTTTTGCTCAGTTATTTTATGGTCGAGCCTGTATTAAGAGCGCTCATAAATTTCGCAATTTTAAAGACCCAACATAATATGCTGTTTCTGTGAATTGTGTTCTGAGCTGCAAAACATAAACCAAATTTTTCTTATAACACTTTAGTTGCCATTTCATGTTATTTTATTGGATCTAATAGGAGCTTAGAGAATAGGAGTATAAACGTACGAAACATCGCTTCATCCGCACTCGAAACCAAGGTTCGAAACCGGTTTCTAAATAAGAATAATATTTCTTCTTTTAAAGCCGGTTTATATGAAACCTCTTTACCAAATATCTATTTATAGGTCTTGTGTAAAGAAACATGATCTACTTCGACTTATTGATCCAAGGAAAGCCACGATAGAACCAAGGTTGATGTCGGTCCAAATAACAGACGATCTCAAGAGATTTTTAGTAAGGTTTGAATAATATAATAATAGAATTGAAGCTATTATCCTACTCAAATACATCCTAATCCAACACCCTGAGTTTAGTGGTTTCAAATGTTTGTTTTCTCTGAGACGACTTAGCAGCTCGGTGATGAGGTTTCTAATTATAAGTTTTGCTAGACATAATCCACCCACAGTGTTATAATTAAACAACTTTAAGCTTCGAGTTCCTAAAACATAGCCTAGCTTTTCGTTTGTCTATTATTTTAATATTTATCAGTAAAAAACGTTAAAATAAGAAATATTAACGCGATCTGAACACATAATTAAACTCTGTCGTGGTCACGGGATATCTTAGGTATGTGTAAGCCTGTTGAAACGTCGGGAAAAATAGGTAAAAAACGCGATAGATACCCGTTAAAATAGTACTAATAATTGTGTGATCAGATCGCGTAAGTATAAAAATAGTTATTATTTTAATGTTTTTATTAAATGTTCTTTGAACTTTCAATTTGCTCCATTGCTAAGGGGTCAGATGATATAATGGGTCAAGCGAAGGTCTATCGACTATAAAAATAGCCGGTATAGTGCCGAATTAGCCAGACTACCTTCATCCAGTGGTTGGGTCAATTTATCGAGTACGTATCCAGGGTCAATTATTCAAATAATAGACGACTGCCACTTAGTTCATGTTTTTGTGCGAAGAGGTACAAAACAAACGAAGTTTGGAAGTTTTTGTAAAGGCATCGATTTAAAGACGAAACCTCTATAAACATTTGAGTAGGGAAACGTGCTTCGTGGACAAATATAGTTCGCACCTATCCATCAGTGGCATCAGTGGAATGAATCTAGAAAGGATTGGCATCATCCATCATATCACGTCGGCCTACATCACTGCAATCTTTCCATCTCAATCCAATATCATGTTCGAAGTGTTCGCGGATCCAATAATAAATGTTTGTATTCGTTTGTGCGAGGATTGCACAGTTCTGTAGCATTAGATGCAGTAAGGACAGTTAGACAGGATTTTTGAAATATAATAGAAAAAAAAATATGGGACCACCTCAGAGTATCATATTAGAATTTTCTTTATCGAAAAATAATTCGGTTGTTAAATTATTGAAATCGACGACATAGAACCTCCTTCATTTTTGAATTTTGGAAGACGGGTAATAACATCCCTTCCCATAAGCAAATGAGTTAACTTAAAATAGTTGCTTAGCGGTGTTTTTCTCACTTAAGCACCATACATAGAAGATAAAAGAAAAGAATGCAAAAACCCGTGAAAATTATGGACGTGTGAAGTTGCTGCGTGTGTGCTCTGGCAAATCAGACAAGACGAGAGTATAAATAAATAAATAATGCTGGACAATTCACACAGCATCACCAAGCTAAGCAGAGCTTGTGTTATGGGTATGACACAAGCTCTGCTTAGCTTGATGACTGATATACATAATACAATACATAATATTACATACATACACATATTACATACATAGGAGGAACCTTACCTTCTGCTTGCAACTAGGTTGTGTCCGAAGCTAGGATGTCAAAGCGTTGTTTTATTGGTGCGCAGAATTTGATGGATCTAGAGGCAATCTGTTTTTGTTTAGCTGTAACGATAGTTTGACCGCTAACGGAATAGTGCACAAGTTACATTTTATGTTATGGCATTACTTTAGTTTTCTTTGTTCCGCATTGTGGAACGGAGTGGTTCTTCATTGTATGCAGACAAATCATATCGCGTTTTGTATTATGCTGTTTTGACCCAACTACGTCAAGTCGAAAAGATGTGTTGTGTATTATAAATGCGACCATTTGGTAAGAATAGATCTGTATTTGGGTACGATTATAATAATAAGTATTAATATGAACGGATTATCATCATTTTGCTGTTTATCATCATTTTGATGATTATCATCCTACCTTCTCGCGTGTTTGGCATAACAAAGAACATAAAGAAATATATCTGGGTTTCTTATTGCCTCAATTTCTTCAGAGCATTGTCTACCAGTTTTCTGTTTGCCAAGAATATAAAGGAATTAAATTATTTGAGAGATTTTACTGTACGTTTAGGTATGTAGATGAATTATTCCATTAGTTTTGTAAGTAATAAAATTACAAAGGCAGCATGGATGTAAGTAACATTGTAGTAACTTCGTGGTTCGCATTTCGATAAAGATGTTCGCGGGCCATATTTACGAAGAAAACAGACAAAACAAGCCTATTAACAAACTGTATAGCTTTTCCAGAAATTTCACGCGAACCACAACCACATCACATCGTAGCGATAAAAAGTGGTAAAGCAGTGGTAACGTGTGAATAGTATCGCTGCAGCTTTTGCAATTGCGTTGTGATGGTAACTTCAAAATATCAATATTATTTGGACCATGTTACGACTACGGTAACCTTCGGTCAAGGTCTATTTTGCAGCTTGTCCATCAAGGGCTGCAATGCTGATTGCACTGTGATGGCCAGAAATCATCATCGCGGCCAACAACCCACTACTAACCTCGTCAGTAATAATTATATCTGTGTATATCCTGTAGGGGATTCGTACTAGCTTCTCTTGCAGGACCTACATATCAAAAACTGTTCTTACTTCAAAGTTGTACCTCTGTTTCCTTTGCAAAAGCGCCTTTACCAGCAATATAAGATAATACGCGGCGCGAATCATAACGAGTAGACTTAACAGGATTACGCTGATGAAAATGTATCGCGAACTGTGTATGAACTTGTGGTTCGTCTGAATTATTATCAGGTCCTCTCCTAGGGATTTTTGTAGTTTGAAGTCGGTAATGTTGGTTTAGTAGGTAGATATTTGCTTAGGATATTGCGAATCCTGCGGTGCACAAGTACTGAAAAGTGCAATATGCCGATAGTCTCTCTTGGAATATAAGTCTTGGGTTGGCCCTCGTCTTTTAATAAAATAGCGAATGTAATGAAACCGGACTCTTTGTTTGGGAAAACTCATTTTGCTTTTATGTGGATGGTTTAGTGACCTTTTCGAACTACTTTGGCAATCTCGTTATTTCTATCGTCACAGACGAGCTATCAACTTGACGAGTGAATGAGTGCGTTTACCCATAGAGCAAGATAATTCGTAACTGAGTTTGCCCAACCTATTTACTGACTACAAAACACAATCTATTATAAAATATTAAAAGAAAACTCCTGGAGACGAAAGAAAAAATTTTTTTTTTAATATGCGGGACAGAATATTCGGTCAAAGTGTCCACTAGCAAGTAACTTCTGCTATTTCTTACAGAAGTCGATGGACTAATACAACTGATAGCAATTTTCATTTGCCTTCACGTGAGACTTGCTCCAAGTTCGGAAGCCACTAAAACATATATATTTAATATAAGCCGCAGTTTTTAAGTATTTTCCATACTGTACTAGACTAATGTTGCCTGAAATAAATGAATCATTATTATAAAACTTGCAGAAGTCCATTGCGCGTAGTTTTACACGTTGGAAGTCATTGCGCAAGTCAAATTACGCAAATTTTATCAGTCGACACTTCGCATAAGATAAATTTACAACAGCTGGCGTTGTCCCCTTTTGTTTTTCGTATACAGGAGGCCTTTTGTGACGTGAGAGTGTATTGTGTCAAAAACAAAAGACAATCGCGGCAGTTTTTATGTTTCTATTAGTCTATAGACTAACTAAACCAACTACCAACTAATTGTAGCACTTAGTCAACATTTGTTTTATACTTATATCGTAGGTACAAATCTAACAGAAGTCGGAATTAAGAAATGAAAGGAAAAACCAAAGCCAGCTTTACTTTTCAGTAGATATCTCTAAACGCTATGAATAATGTATTCACTTTATGAATTTAAGTTTCAGCGGAGCAAAGTTACCTGAGTCATTCTCGCTTCATACTGTCTCTCTGAACCGAATCTCTGCAGGTAATTTGACTAAAATGTTCGAAATAAGGTTCAAAATGTAAAATTTATGAAATCCACAAATTTTAGCGAGTGATTATTCCTTCGACCGACGCCTCAAATTTTACGGTCGAGTTAACAATACCGTAATACGTTTATAGAAGTTCGACAAAATTAATAGATCATGATTTTCGGTGGATATTTTGTAAGTAGATATTTAATTGTTTTTTATCGATTATTTGCGATCCGTTTTTGATTAGATTCCGTGGGCCGTGTGGTGCTGGCATAGAATTTCACCACCCCAACTCTTCCCGTGGGTGTCGTAAGAGACGACTGAGGGAATCACACCGGGGGGCGGGCAGCAGCGCCCTCTGCAGAACAACTCCACCGAACTGCGATCCCCAACCCGCATGCCCAGCGTGGGGATTATGGGCAATAACCCCCAAATGATAATGCCATCTATAGCGCTCATTAGGGGAGGCCTATGTCCAGCAGTGGACTATTATAGGCTGGTGATGATGATGATGATGTTGTTGTTGATAAGATTATGTCACAATTAGTGCAGTAGTAACCTGACGATTAATTAAAAAGGTATCTTGGTATCATAGAACAATTCTATGACTGCGGTCTCCCATGCATTAGGCTCTGCGCCTGCGCACATGAAGTCAACTCCTCTACCGCACAGCAGAAAAAAGTTGATTCCAAAATGATCAAAAATAAACTCGTTTTATTTAGATACATTATAGAAACACATAAAATCTCTTCTCACAGGCTCTGACATGAGCGGCCCGAGGGCTATGCGTCATCTGATGTTGTCAATACAAAATGCATTTAAATCTAAATATAACGAGTTAAATCCATATTTGAATACTTATTTTCTGCTGCGCGGTAGATGTGCAGCCTTGATCTGCGACAACCTTCAGTCGTAAACAAGAAATCCATACTCGTACAAACGTTATTTTCCATTGTACATATAATTTAGAGCTGTTCGATCTTTTCGCTCTTTTGTTTGACGAGGTTGTGTGGCGCGTTCTGTACCATTTTATTACACGCTTTTTATTAGTTTCACCGACCCGATCTTTGTAAACAAATCTTGCTAGTTAAAACGGTCTCTGTTGGAGCTGACATATAACTGAAATATAAAATATAACTGAAATCGGAAGGTGGCCATGTGAACTCTTTTAATGAACGCATTTTATTCGTTTTGACCAGTACTTAGGACCATTTAATTATCATTTGGTAATAAAAAATGTTTTAGCGAAATATTATACATAAAAGGATTTAGGTCAAACTTTTAAAACGGTTGATATTTAGTTTGTTAATGACGATGATACCCCAATCAGTGATCAAACGGAACGCAGGAGTCGTCGTGCTCCCCCATTATTCTGCAGTTAGGCAGAAGGCCTGCATGAGTGAGCACCTAATTGCTAAAGCGTTCACGGGCCGTGGATGCCAAAGTATTCGAGACAGACTGACGGCCAAGCTCTTGTGGTACGGCTGGTTCAGTTCGAAGATTGATATATTTATTTATAAGTCCACCGGTGAACGAAATACTGGCTTTTATTTCGATCGACGAGTTAGTGTTGCCATCCAACGTGGCAATGCTGCCAGCATTCTGGGCACTGCCTTATGTTGACGGTTTAGATTTTTTGGAAATAGATATACATATGTAGGTGTAAAATATTAGTTGTAATTATGTTATTCTAGTGTTAAGTATAGGTACAGTATATTTTAGTATATTCTTTGTAAATATATGAACCTGGAGATAGATTGCATCCTAGTACTTAATAGCTATATAAAAACACGCGATAAATACCCGTTAAAATAGTACTAATCACTTAATAGCTTTCCTGATGATAAATATTTAGGTAACCAGCTTTCCTCCAAGATAGATGCCTAGAGCGAAATCTATTAGCAAAGGTGGGCGGATTAATTGACTGTACCTAGTCAATTTATAAGCACATTAATTGTAAGGTCTAGGAAGATATAAGTAAGGAGTCACCAAAGCTGACTCGTAGACGCAAGACAGTACTCGTAGTATGCAGAATCCTAGAATCTTAGATGAGAAGGGTAGACCACCGGTTTACAGAGGGTAATGGTGATGGAAAATCCGAGGTTGAAGACTCAGAGGAAGACCCAGGATACCATGAATAGATGTAGTTTAATCGTTTATTCATATTAAGATATCACATAAAAAAGAAGGTAACGAAAGGTTTGAAATTAATAGGTTCCGAATCTACTGGACTAATTTGAAAAACTCTTTCCCTATTACATTCCTTTATGAACATAAGATATAGAATACTATCAAAAAGTTAGGGATCCATCCGTATGAAAACTTCGATAATGTAGACTAACGTGTGTAAAAATTTAAACGTATTATTGTTAAGTATCCGTGCGAACTCGGGGCGGACCACTAGCGGTCCGGCCCGAGTTCGCACAATAAATAATTTTGTTTCGTCTAGTTAATTAACTACATAAAGTGATAATAATCTTGCTTTAAAAAGTCGTATTTTTATGAAACTTTAAAGAACAATAAATTACTGTTATTGCATTTTTATTCTCACCTAAAAATCACAAGATTCGCACTTACTTATTCTTACCTGCACATAAATATGTATGTATACTGTGAAACCTCTGTAAAATCTATTTCTTAAGTTACTAACGTCACCTATAACAATATTCGGTTATGTTCAGGGACAAACCGTAGAAAAGTGGCGAGGGTCGCAGAAGCCCAACCTTGTTACGACCGAAGACAATTTTCTCTTTGGAGCTTCGACGAAATGTGATTACCTAGCTAACGGGCTTCATGTTAAAACTTCTATAATTGCGTTCCACAAGTTTTTGGCTATGTAAATCTGAATTTGGTTTTTAAAATTTTATATTCGTTCATTATCTGCGGAGAGCACTGCTGTAGTTTAATTTTTAGAGTAACCTAGGGAACCTTAACATGAAGTTATATGAAAGCTCCCGCTCAGTTTTATTCAAATTTTTGTTGGCTGCAATAAAGTTTGCTACTGGGGTTTATATTTTAAAGTTTCGTTGATAATCCAGTTATAAAATTAAAAGAGATACTTTCCCCATTTTATCTAACTTAATTTATTGGATCTGACACAATTTGACCTCAATTGTTAGGTAGTATTTTCACGTATATACAAAATTTCTCAGAATAATATCTGAATAACACCTAAGGGTATTTTACAGTACGGATGTTGTTAAGTTGCGCGAAGGTTTGCAGCATTGCACGTTTGAGAGACATTTGTAACGAAATGCAAACATGCCATATGGCAAACGGGGGCAGGTAAAAGCTAGCCTAGGTTTGCTAAACATTGGCCTTGCCTAGAAGCAAACTGAAAATAAATGTTTGCTACAATCATACAATCCTATAAAAAGAAAATCCATCTAGGATCAAAGTGTGAAAAAGAGTTTTATGTGCAGACGGTTAATGGAATAAATTGTGTTGTTGCAAATAAAATTTCTTGTCGGAAGCGATCGAGTAATTTATAAAATGCAATCAGTCTGCCGCTATAAAACCAATAATTCGAAATAAAATGTAGGACCTCTATCGGTAGAATTTAAAACGAATGACCTAGTATTTCCTCCCGCTCCGAGCCAGTGAAGAATTTATCAATCGCATTCCTCGATTCATTTAATCAATACAATAGTAATCGCAGATAAATAGCTTTCGTTCGAGAAAAACAATTTTTTTCGGAGCACCCTTCAAGTTCAGGAATAGGTGTCGGAAAGATATGGCATTGTTGTCAGATATTTTCCGCTCAAATGATGTAGCCTGTTACATTTTTATACATCGTTTTATAAGTAGATATTGAGGTACAGTGCGCGTCAGAATTAAGTTGATTACAAAATATTTACGACTACTCTTAATTCCCTTGTAACTTATCACAAATTTTCACATGCAAAAATTTATCTCACGCCGCTCAGGATCGAACCGCCCTCCCATAATACTCAAAGTCTGAAATTCCCAAAAATAACAACTATTATGACCCTATTGAGATAGGGGGGTACTTATATCTGACGCGCTCTGTACATATTCGACGATTTTTCAAAAAAACTATGTGTTTTTGTATTTGATAATTATTCAGATAATATTGGTCTGGTATCTCATTCCAAAAAACTGAGTACATTCATTACTTAAATTGAAGTAGAAACTTAACTTTCTGCAATCACATAATTGTTTGAATTTTTTTCGTTGTAAGCTCTAACTCCCAAAAGCTTTATCTAACTTTTTGTAACTTCATGGCTTCACTACAAAAATGCTATTACGGACCCTTTGCCTAAGAGCACTCCGCTTGCCGACGTTTCAATCCAATTGAACGTGCCTTCGCGATGTACCCGCTATACAGAGCCCTTCGGAGAAAAATGTTCACTTGCCCGCAATGGATGCATAGTATGAATTTCATAATTATATCAATTCATAATCTTGGGCCAGTCACAACGAAGTCTAGTCATGTGTGCGGGAAATATTATTAGTATGCACTAGTGTGCGAGAAACACAGGTACACTAACTCCTCGCGCGGGGTTAACCACCACCAAGTTTCTGACACCAGGCTGTGATAAATTCCTTGCTAAAAAAAACCCAAAAACATTCCGACCAGGAATTTGAATCCAGCGCTTTATAATCGGAATCATTAATTTATAATAACCATCTTCAACACATTCTATAAGACAAAATATTAAAAATGTTTAAGTAGGCTCGTTTTACAATTAAGTATGCAAATCGATAGCACCAATATTGGCACAAACGTTAAGTTAATTTCACTGCAGACTTGAAAGAACTGACGACGTTTTGTAGAAAGGTTTTCTGAATGTAAATCCACATACAAATGGTATCATTAATGATACCATGGTATTATAATGGTATCATTACTAGTTGAATAAACGCCAACAAAGCAAACGTGGACGTAAGCTCAAATTATTTATTACGTAGAAACTAAACTGCTTGAGAGATTAAGTTTATATATATTACTTAGGGTCCGCCATGGCATTGCACGGGTAATAACAAAAAATTACACGTAGGGCGACATTATTGAAGTTTTCATATAGGTCCCTAACTCTAAAGTCATTTATAACGGGATATTTACCATGATTAGAGTTTTGAGTTTTCCAATATTTCGGCACAGTTACATGCGCCATGATCACGGAACAACTGAAAAAATATTGGAAAACTCAAAACTCTAATCATGGTAAATATCCCGTTATAAATGACTTTAGTGTTAATAACCATGATAGTTTTAAAAGGTCCCTAACTGTTTTGTAAATATTCTATGCCTAATGTGTATCAGGAATTATTTAGGATTCTAATTATGAAATAATTTGTCTAATCGGTCCAGTAGTTTCGAAGTCTATTCAATTCAAAGAAACAAACAAACAATTAAACCTTTCCTCTTTTTAATATTAGTAATTTAATTCCTTGTTGAGGAAAGTTCTTAAGAAGAGAAAAATGGTCAAAAGTATGCTAATGAAATTTGGCAGGTAGGTAAGCGATTTCCCGAAAAGACATCAGCTACTGTAAAATCGCGAGCGAAGCCGTGGTCTTAAGCGAGTTTTCAATAAAATCTCTTAAGTCTCCGATTGGATCCAATAATGCCCACTTCACATTTTTTTATCTTACAATACTATTGGACAAATTCTCTCTTGATTATATTTGTCTGTGGGCCCGGCGGGGTGAAAATATACTTCCCAGAAAATCTTTCATTCTCTCCTTAGTTGGAGTTCTTTATCTCGATATATTTCGTCCTGTAGATTAGATTGTGAGATTTAAGATTTAGGTCGACGGGTAATGCGTTGGGCTCAAACCTTTTCTCAGGGAACAAGCGTAGCTATACATCATGCAGGAATTTCGACCGGTAGGTAAACTTTTTATTGTATTATATTCCTCAGAGGACTGCTGAGATGGATATCACGACATTTATCCTGGGGGACATTGTGATTCTGATTTGTTTGTTGTGTGGTAGGTATGTACCTAACTGACTTAGCTTCTTTGGTTTAATATTCATTTATTCTCAAAAAGACAAATTATGTCACTTACATGAGAACAGGATTCTTAGGTTAAGTATAGATAGATACATAGGTTGTGGTCGTTCAATAACTAACTCATATTTTAGTGTGTTCACTTGATAAGAAGTGAATCATCATTTATAATGAGTTGAGCTAATTTTAATTTGAACACATTAAATGAGCTTACACTTTTAATTTGAGAAGGGGTTTCTGCTTCTAGTACTTTTATAATACAATAACTCATATTAATGATGGTGTGCTAATTAAAACAGCTGCTAAACAGTATCATTTCTTACTCTGACTAATGTCAATTGAAGGTCACGTGAGAAATAGCTGTTTTAAGTTAGCGGACTGTCTATGATTAAAGAAAAATTTCTTGGAGTTACCCTGAGTACGAGGCCTTGCGCACTATAACAACAAATATGTTATTATAAGTATGTCATTCAGAACATAGTTATGCTTTTAAAACCATCGCGACCATGTTTTTGACTCGTAAAAATTATGAGATCGGTATATCTGCCAATGAAATCTAAATCGTATTGACCTTCAGTTGTTCCCTGATCATGGCGCATGAAACTAAACCGAAATATTGGAAAACTCATAACTCTAATATTTAATATAATGGTTAATATCCCGTTGTAGTAAAATGTTACTACAACGGGATATGACTATAGTGTGAATAGCCATGACAGTTGCAAAAGTTTTTTATACATATGTTAGAAATCCATACGATGCGAACAATCTTGTTGTTGAATTGAATATTTTCCATTCTCCAAAAACAGTCGATAAAAAAACTATTCCGCGAGAACTATAGCCACCATTCATCAACGGAGTAAGCTGGCCATATATTTCAGAAAACAAAATACGCTGAGTGCGAACCAAACAGCGATAAATTATTGGCGCGCCATCGTTCCGTGCGCTAATTATTATTTCATTGAATTATTCCTTTATAAGCTTTGCCGTTGAACGTGTCACTAATTTACAACCAAAATTAATTTTAATAATTAAAGTGGGGTAATTAAAATAGCGGGAGTCACGACTATTTTGTGCTCGAATCCCCGAATCCCGAATAAGTTTTGGTGAGGAGTTATTCTGCTCTACTTATTTTGTTGCCGCTATTTATATCTAAGCCATGGCTATTTACAATAGTCTGTTATCTTTAGTTAAAATGTTAGTAAGAATCGTTAGTAGAAGTGTTTGTTTGCCTAGAATTAAGAAAAACGCATTGGATGACGATACGCGGTCATGTGTGTCAACCATAGAGATAAATCCCTTTATTTAGCTTACAGATAAAATATGAGAATGAAAGTGGGTAAACTGTGAACCTAGTTTCTGTTGGAGTAAAACCCACATAAAAGATAATTTGTAGTGATAATGCACAAAGATATCCGTATGCGCCGACCCTTAGCTTTGATTGGAGGCTGGATTTGATAGGATTAATTTGGGTCTACTATATTGTCTTTGCGGAAAAACGTCAAGAACAATAGAGGCTGAAACCTCGAAAAATTACAAGAATCTTTTGAATTTAAGATAATCTATTTATAAGTCTTTCATCAGATCTCGATCATTTAATATCAGTATGCCATACATATATTACCTTCTACAAAATATAATACGAGTATTTGTCTTCTGTTTTTACGGTAAGCTTTTACGTTTAAAAACATATAACCCTTTAGCGAATAATTATGTTTGTAGTGTACACAAGCACAAGTGTTCAGTCGTAAACGGCCACTAAAACTTTGAAGGTTAAAAAGGGCCCACAAAAATCGAGGTCGAGGCTGTGTTAGCCGGTGCTATAAAACGGAGGCAATTTCCTAAATAGGGCTTGTGAGGATTTCCCTAATGTTGGACAAAAAATGGATTGTCGCAAGAGATATAAGTTACCAGTGGTTGGGATGTCAACACGTTTCGTGTTAACTTTTTAAATTGGATAAATGTAATTCTGCAAAGTACTTCAAAGTGGCTTTTACTAGCAAATTTGCTGGCTTTTCCAGTTTTGTATTGATAAATTTTCAAAGCATGATTTTTATTTGAGGTGCTGGATGGGGTCAGGTGAGGAAGGAAGACAATTACCTAAATTATTTACGATATGTCATCAGTGCCGATTTTTGTACCAGAATATTATACAGCTAAGTGTCTTTATTCATTACTAGCGGTCCGCCCCGGCTTCGCACGGGCATTAAACAAAAATTTCAGAAATTATACACACTAAAACGATGGGTTTCACAGTTTTCATACGGATCCCTTATTTTAACTGACACTGGCCGTAGAGAAAAAGCAAGAACCGTGCGCTAATATTCAACCTCTTTTTCTATTATGACGCGCCATAATAGAAAAAGAGGTTGAATATACAGCGCACGGTTCAATTATTGAATTTTTCATGCGGATCCCTAACTTTTTTAAAAATATTATATAGCCTATGTTCATCACGGAAAATTAAGGATTCTAATGGTGAAAGAATTTTCCAATTCGGTCCAGTAGTTTCGGAGCCTATTCAATTCAAACAAACAAACATATAAACAATCAAATATTTCCTCTTTATAATATTAGTATAGACTAGCGGCCCGCCCCGGCTTCGCACGGGTATTAAACAAAAATTTCAGAAATTATACCCACTAAAACGATGGGTTTCACAGTTTTCATGCGGATCTTTACTTTTTTTAACAGCATTGGGGTTTTTGACATTGACTCGACATTCCAAAACTGACACTGGCCGTAGAGAAAAAGCAAGCACCGTGCGCTGTACAACCTCTTTTTCTATTCTGACGCGCCATAATAGAAAAAGAGGTTGAATATACAGCCCACGGTTCAATTATTGAATTTTTCATGCGGATCCCTAACTTTTTTGAAAATATTATATAGCCTATGTTCATCACGGAAAATTAAGGATTCTAATGGTGAAAGAATTTTTTAACTCGGTCCAGTAGTTTCGGAGCCTATTCAATTCAAACAAACAAACAAACAAACATACAAACAATCAAATCTTTCCTCTTTATAATATTAGTATAGATATAGATAGACATAGATATAGAAGACAACGTTTCTCATGGAAACTAACTGATAAATTCACACGAAGTTCATACCATGTGTTATGAAAACGCTGCCACGTAAATCTGAATTTCGTAAACAATTATTCGATTCGCAATTTGCAAATTCGCAGCTCAACAAAATCCTTGAAATGTGATAGCGTTGTTAAAATGAAACTGTTTGCCGACAGCAAAATAAAATAACCATTGGTTCAAATATCATTGTGTATAAAATAAAAACAATTCTAACAAATATTTACAGACGACCTCTGTGGCGCGGTGGGAGAAGTTTCGCCTGCGACGCAGGAGTTTGCGGGTTCGATTCCCGCCTCGGGACAAATGTTTGAACAATCTGCAGATATAATGTTCCGGGTCTTCTGGTCATTTTCTATGTATAATAAAAAATATATAAATCTCAAATATATTGTAAATCAGTCAACCAGTAGTACCCATAACACAAGCAGATGATGCGTTGTTGATTGCGGTGTTGTTGTGATTTAAAAATACAGTTTTATATGGGTTCATTCATTGTACCGAAACCTTACTAATCACCGCCCTCAATCAATCCAGTGAGCCTAATTTTCCATCCAATAGCCGAAGGGAACCCGTTCAAAGTACCTTATTAATTGGACAACATATTTTTCCCAAGTCTGCTCACGTACTAGCCCAGGTGACGTCATGATAAATCCTCTCGGATCACCCCTGGTGTTATTTTGTAGCTAGGCCTTCATCAGCCAGTAATATTTGTATTCTTGTGAAAAATATAGAACGAAGCTTACCTGATGAAAGTATAGACTTACTTAACTATCTAAAACCTATTTTTTAAGGAATGTTAGGTGCTCTTCTAGTATTCGGGGGTACTGAAATGTAACTCAGATTTAGGCAAGTTTTTGACACATTTTTATTAGAAGAAGAGAAAACTTTCAAAGAACTTAGATTTATATTTCGACATGGACATAACGTCATTGCAATTTATAATTGTTAGGTAGGTATGTGTGTTAAGTATAGATTCTACGCAAAATACCGATTAAACATGCTAAAACCTGATCCTAACTTAAATAGGGGACTATGCACTTGCTTTTAGTTTAATTACACTAAAAATTATAGAATTTGGACTCTTTAGAAGTTATAGACCCTTCATATAGATAACAGGTGTCGTGGTTCAACTGTTACGCAACCTTTATGTTTTTGCTATTAACTACTTTTTGTACAATGAAGTTTTTATTTATTTGTTTATTTAAAGATTTAAGTGATCTAGCCGTGTCACCTTTAATTGCAATAAACCAGTGTGTAACCAATCAGCGGTCGTTTCACTCATGTCTATGAGGTCGCTTTTATCCGAATATCCGAGTGGCGCGGTGGGCAAAGTTCGGCCTGCGAACGCAGGAACTTAACTAAGTTCGAATCCCGCCTCGGGACAAGTGGTTGTACTATTTGCAGAGGTGTTCTGGTAATTTTCTATTTATAATAAAAAATATCTATCTGCGTAATATATGTATTTAGTATATCAGTCATTTAGTACCCATAACTCAAGCTCTCCTTAGCTTGGCTAAATGTTGCTGTATCGATTGCCCAGCATTATTTTTTTATTGATAAAAACATTCTACTAATATTCTAAACGCGAAAGTTCGTAAGTATATGTGGATATTTGTCACTTTTTCACGCAAAAACTACTAAATGGATTTTGATGAAACCTCGACTTGGACTTACATAGGGCCATGTGTTATACCAGGTCATAAACTATACCTGGTATAACACATGGCCCAAAAATCCAACGGTATCGGGAGTTTCGCGGGTGAAACCGCGCGCACCGAGCTAGTAGAAAATAATGTCTTGAACTGAATGTTTGATTCCCGTAATACTATTTATTAAGACAATCAAACAATCATGAATAATACATATGCATAATTCATGCAAATTTTATCATCAGTCTCTTCAAAAAACACAGTAAAAATCGCTTGAACTCAGAACTTTGCAGAGATCCCGTAATGAAATTGTGAAAGTTGGAGTAGAAGGTTTTTTGAAGTCGACACCCGCATTTCTGAAGCCTTTGTCAGCTCATTTCTCATACTCTGATTGAGATGGACTTCCTGGCGTAAATCTGAAGCACCATTTGCTTAATGGGTCATATTTTGTGGGAAATACTTTGTTTTATAAGAAATCGTTCGAACTTTTTGGAGTTTCTTTAATAAAATGTTTTATCTTAATTTTAAGAATCTATTCTATGGTTGCCTGGAAAAGATCCCTCGCCAGCTTTTATACTTCCCCTGTTCTAATTTCTCAAAATTTTGTGTGGTATCATCATCGTCATAAGCCTATTATGATGGTATCATCATAAGCCATGCCTCCCTTATTAATTCATGAATTGTATAAAATTAGGTATACCATTTTACTATGCGACTTGTTTGGTACAATAAAATATTTTCTATCTATGTTTAAAGAAACAACCACTTTGGCTCTATTAAGAGTAAACTTCGATATAGTTTACTCAAACTCTGGGTAAGCTACTCTCTCCAGGGAAAAGCCAGCTAAGTTTATGTCAATGGCTGAGTCAACCTTAATCGCTCGGGGGTCTACAATATTCAGGGGGTAGCAGTTTGAATTTTGTCGTTTAGAAAACTTACTAATCTATCGGGTTCCTTGCTACTGCTCGCGGCTTCGCACACGTTTTTCAAATATAGCTTAACTATGTCAATGAATTATAACCCGGGAAATCATTTACCTCCCTGCTAAATTTCATTACGATTGGTTTTTTATATTTTAGGTGTGAGAAGGTAACCTTTTGAATTTACATATAATGTAGTTAGTTCTCCGACCTGGCTTCAGGTATAAAATATCCCAACTTTTTATATATTTACACACAAACATGTTGAGTTAAGTTTAAGAATCTAAGTTTTCATACGCACCCCTAAATTTTATTAGTAATATTCTACAGCCCATGTTCTTTAGGGATAATGTAATATTCTAATAGTGTATGAATTTAACAAATCAGTCCAGTTCGGATCCCATTCAATCCAAACAAACAAACAATCAAAATTTGGCGACTTCCCATTTGGTAAGCTTCCCATTTGGTAAGCTTCCCATTTGGTAAACCTCAAACTGTACCTACTAAAAAGTTGCGTCATTTATATGTCATACATTCAGTCCCATTTCGTAAACATTTAAGAAATGACATGTATTGTTTCCCATTTGGTAAACTTTTAATTGAAATGGGTACAGTCAAGTAAAAAATCAAACACGAAACTGATGATAATAGTGTCACATATATTTTTTAAATATTTTTAATCACAGGTACAATGAAACATAAAAGTAGCGCTTACAAACATTTCTTTACAGTTTTACTAAGATTTAAAGTAAAATCAAATTTAAAATAATTAAAGAAAAATTACAGCTTAATTTGACTATTTCAATGACAAGTTTTATTAGTGCCTAATTTTTTTTAACATAAGATATATACATGCTAAATCAACTAAGTATAAAATATGAAAAATCAACAATCACAGATTTGGTATATTAATTAACATAAAAAACAGACGACACTACAAAGCAAAGTTAAAAATCAAAAAATTTTAAAGTTGTACAAGCAATTCTAGATAATTTGTTCAAACATTTTTTTATAAAACTTTAGTCTATAGTAAAATCAACTTGTTTTAAAAATCAAGGAAAATCAGAATTCAATTTGACTATTTCAAAAGTTTACATGCAAAATCAAATATAAAAAATCAACAATATACAATAATCATCGATTTGGCATGTTAACAAAAATATAGACTAAAATATTAAAAATCAATAAAAAAAATTATAGAGTAATACAAGCAACTCGTGATAATTGGTTCAAACAAATTTCCAATGAACTTTTTCCACTTTTGTAATCGCCGAGTAGATTGTTAATTCGTATATCATTTTGGATGGACTTTTTCTTCGTTTTGATATATGCATAACACGAGTAAACTGATAAGGAGAATCCTGTTTACAAATATAATTTAGGCATACGTATTACTCTCTTTGACACCTTTTATCTAAAACGATGGTAAAGACAATAGTAACCAGTTCCCTACCTGAGAACCCGCTCGGTGCTTCTTTTGCGGCACTTGGTATTTTGACAGACTTAATAACGTTTTTTTTACATGCTTCTTGATTAGCCGTTCTTTTTGACTATCGAGATTCTATTTCAAGACTTTGAAGCATTTCAAAACCAATATCTCATTTCAATATGCATTTGACTCTGACTGTACCGCACTAAAAGAATAATACAAACATGGTTTACCAAATGGGAATAAATGTATGAAGTAACAAATTGTTTACCAAACGCAACTTTTTAATAGGTAAAGTTTGAGGTTTACCAAATGGGAAGCTTACCAAATGGGAAGTAGCCAAAATTTTCCTCTTTATAAAATTAGTATAGATATATGTTTATGCAGAGAGGGTGCGATGGCGATCATCAGGCGAGGCTATACTGAAACAACATCTAAATACGATCACATCGGTTCAAGATAACTGTAATCCATACCCTTCGATATAATTATTTCATTGACACCCTTGTCTCGATGTCACCAATGCTCCCCTTTAAGCTAATGATTGTCGATGGTTGTAATTCAATGAACTCCAACAAAACGCCAGAAATAAAAGTGAGTTTTCCAATTCCATCCTCCGTAAACCGAGCATTTTGAGATACAGGATATTCTTGGCGCCACTGCCAAGGACGATAAACTGTTTAGTAAATCAGTAAGATCAGGTGAAGCTATTATCCTTAAGCTACCATAACTATCTTGAGAACTATTCAGCGTTTAATAATATTCAGCAGTGCCGAGGAATTCAGTTATAAAGCAAGGCACAGCATGTTTCCGAACTCAGTCCGACATAATTTACCTGCCCGAGTTTAAAATGGTTTTAATTTGAGAATGTTGTTTCGAATTTGAATTTCGAAAGAGGTTTCTCGTCTTACACATGGACATAGAGTTTACATTCCTGTTTTAAAATTCGAATGTAAATCTTATAGAATACTACCAAACCACGTTTATGTCGCTCATACGTGCGCAAAAGAGGTTTTATAGGCTTCACTTAAAACCATAAAGTTTCTTATACAAAGAGGGTACCGCTGGATTATCAAAGTGACTTCGTGTGGCCGCCTGAATAGGTCATCAAATCTGAGCACATAAGCTTACCTTTCCCCGAACTAACGATCTACTGATGATCTCGTGTGTATAGACCCTTATTTGGGATACCTATTGGGGCGAGGGTGTAAATATATAATGATTTTACTGTGTTAAGGTCAGGGTAAGATTAATGGTAAATGGATTTTTATAGGGTTAGTATATATTTGTTAGTTACTATATTATAAACTAGAAATATTTTTTGTGTGATAATTGTGAATATAGATGTGTATTTATCCCATGAAAGCGTGGCGCTTTCATGCTGCTGAAATATCGAACTGTAAACACATACACACACACACACACACACACACACACACACTTATGATTGACCAAATAAGCCGCTTGCTCAGTCACGAAAATGCATAGATTATTATTTTTGGATAGATGTATTGTTCGATCTTTGCTCACGAAAATATAGGATAGTTTAACTAGTGAGACTACTATCCGATTTCAAAGTACCCTCTGTTTGTGAAATCAGTGAATGAATACCGAAGCGCTCTTGGCGTCCACGAGCGAATGAAGTAAAAAGGATCGATTTCGGTTCATCTGCAACCGCCATACGAGTTGGACATATTTTACGTGGATTTTTAAATCTGGATATCTACTCATCTCTCACTGTGATTTGTAATGATCAAAATAAACATTATTCTCGCGAGTGAAAAGCTGAGTGCAGTGCTGTGTTTCAGAAGCTGATATCCTTGCATGGTGTGAGAATCAGGTCAGTGGTCAAGATTTTTATCAACCCTATGTAAAACGAGCAAAGATCTCGATTTCCTTAGGTATATTCGTTATGTAGCTATAACAGTTATTTCACTCTAAAATTTCCAAGGTCCTACGATATTTTTTTTTTTCTACCAGCCCCCTATTCAGACTCCACATGTATCCTATCCAAAAAACGTCCGTGGAATAGCTATAGCAAACGTGTAACTCAAAACTTCTCTTAAAACTCTTACAACCTAATCTCAAACAAACCAAAAAACAAGAGGTAAGTTCAGAAACAACTGACCCGACACCATTTTAACCCTTGTCCGCTGAGCCCATTACATATTATTTATAGGTAGTCGTGTCTCAGGTTATTATTAATTATACTCCGTCAGATCTGTGATTGTTCAATTAGTCAGTAATTCCGTGACATGACACACACCTGAGATTACTTGGATTAGCACCCATTTAAGTAGGCATGAATACTTAATTGCAGGTCAAATGGATTACGGTTGACAGCTCCTGAATTGATAAACTAAAGGAAGGTAATTTGTGAAAAGCGCATTAAAAAAACGCTGTAACATTTTTTTCGATATTCATTTATTATTAAAAAAAAACACCTTGTTTGTTTGTTAAATTATATGGCAAAACTTCTCAGTGGGTTGACCTGTAATTTTGCAAATAACACCGGAATATCATAAAGTTTTTTATACCATAAAAAATCGTGAAAAGCCACGGACAGCATCACTATATCATTGGCCCATATCATTATACCTGCCATCTTCCATGTTCCTCCTATTTCATTTTTAATCATGAAAATATCTAAATAAAACACTGACTCTTAATACGCTGCCAGCTGCCAGATAAATCTCTTGACAGTTGTATAGCAACTAACTATAACCAGTCCAGTCAATATATAAATTAAGGAAAAAAATATTTCTGTTAATTTATAACAAATTATTATTTTAATTAGGTAAGTTAATTAAGTAATCAAATAAAATTAGGTAAATTAAAAACTACAATAGTCCGCCTAGTCCTAAAACTACGGCTCCATATAATTTTTATTTTAGGAGATATGATTCAAACGTATGTAGTTAGTATAGCTCAACATGCATACACGTGGTCTTTATCATAATCATGCAAAGGAAAGTTTTCACTTGGTCTAAAATCTTATTTTACTGGACTAAAACCGATGTAATAAAGTCCATATTAAAAGCCCGATCAAATAATAAAACCGATATCTAAATACTTATCCATATCGAAGGAATATCCAGTAAAATCACTAAGTTCCTTAAACCATCTACCGTCTCCTATCTTGTTCTAAATCGACCTCGTACAACTCTATTTGACACCTAAATACTATAAGGCGAAATCCTTGGCCGTTCTAAGGGTGTGTGTTTGTTGGGAGCGACCGCTATTTTTAAATGCTTCCGAAGATACGGGATGAATACAAATAAGGGGTATATTTGTATTGAATGCTTTCTATATATTATTTTCCTTAAAGATATTTGACGACCTCAGGCGCGGTGGCGAAGGTCCGCCTGCGACGCAGGAGGTTGCAGGTTCGATTCCCGCCTCGGGACAAATATTTGTACGATCTGCAGATATTTATACAGGATGTTCTGGTCGTTTTCTATGTATAATAAAAATATCCATAAGTGTAATAATATTGTATTATGTATATTAGTAATATAATACCCATAACACAAGCTCTGCTTAGCTTGGGGCTAAATGCTGCTGCGTGGATTGTCCAGCATTAATTATTTGTTTATTTTTGGGTGTAATATTTCTCCTAGTAATTGCTTAATCAAAATTACACGTCTTACTGGTTTTCAAAATCGACATTATATACTATACTAGCGACCCACGGTTTCGCACAGTGAATTACTTTATCTATTTAAAGAAAGGCATCAAAATACGTTACGTAGTTTTAGAGATCCAAGCCTACATAGGAACAGACAGACAGACAAAGCAGCGACTTTGTTTTATACTATATTATGTAGTGATTAATATTTGCTATAAAATTTTTTTTGTAATCAAGACAGTCGGTATTACCTATGCCGATGATAGGTATAGTTATGTCTTCAAAGATTTTCAAGTTTCAGGAGGGTAAGCACGGGCTTTCTTGTCTAAGGTAGAATAGATAAAAATTACGTCACTTTGTCATCGAATGCGTAAATTATATTTTGAAATTAATTACTTCAACTTCAATAATGTACGCAATGTAGAGAACAATCCCCGTGCTTGGCCTACGGACAAGATATTTTTTAAAAGAGATTGACAAGAAATTTTGATTCATAGATTTTTCCGCGGGAGCAGATTTTGGTAAGAGTGGCGCCTGCTTCTCTTACCAAAATCTCACCCCAACACTACAAACTCAGAATAAATCGTACCGTTACACTTCGTAACGATCCTAAGGGGTACCGGCGAAAAACTTCCGGCAGCTATTAACTTTATTTAAGGGTGTTATAAACCGTTTTCATCGTTATCATCATCCCTTGGGCCTAGCGATGTCCTTCGGTTATTGGCACCCTGGGAAGGCGATTGGATAACTTGAGCACCTGGAATGGGTAGGTACCTAGTTCTGTGATTTCTTTTTAATTTATGTGAGGCTTTTCGATCGGTGTCTTTTTTTGGAGGGTCAGAGAAAGGAGCAATGCCCGGGATACAGATCTTTTTTAAAGGGTTTATTCTAAAAGTTTACAGTTAGTCTGGCAGTCTTTAGCAGAAAAACCTAACCATTGACCCTTTTTATTTAAGGATTTCGTATTTACAACAAAATGTTTAAAATGTTAATAGGGTAATTTAGACGCTACGTGATTTCAGTCGCTTAGGATTGGGGTTCTTTTTTAATGGATAAAAGAAGGCAAAGAAATAGTATCTACTGCTACTCATAGGGTCCTCAGGTGATCGGAATGCTGGTTTTTATTTCGGTCAACGAATAAGCATTGCTATCCTACGTGGCAATGCTGCCAGCATTCAGGCACTCTGCCAGCCGTCACAAGAAGTTACGACTTAGATTTTTAGGAAATAAATATAAGTGCAAATATTTATTATTGTGTTATTCTGTTAAGTATTGTTATTTTCTTTGCATCATCTTTAATTGTCCACTATTTAAACAAAAGTAGGCGCAACGCATCAGTATTGCCCTACAGCGACGCAAAGCAGCTAGAATCTTCGGGACACTTACGATTGGTATTGATATGGATCAGTTGAGCTCTCTGTAGTTTATTTTCAACAGTCTGCAGTTAGCTCGATTGTTTCTATTGTAAATACTAGTTCTGATTTGGTTATTTGATTGTGATTTTCTTTGGTAATAAAGGTACACTCAAACAAAAAGTAAAGTACGAAATAATACCCTTTACTCTAGAACTTATAACCTTACTCAATCTCGATAATTGTATCAGAGAGCCGTATTTAACCTGTTCACATCCAGCCATTCTGCATAATATCCACTCTGCCTCCACGATCGTTCAATTGCCGGTAACTAGTTGTATCGATTTTCTATAAGGATAGAGGTCAATGGTAGGGTAAAGCCTTATTTTACTTTTGTGAATCGCCTCCACCGGCCTAACCGGACACCATAGAGGAAACAGGAATGGAATGGGACGTTGAAGTAAATTTAATGCCTACAGGCTACGTGACAACAAATGCACGGAAATGAGGAGCTTCCGACGATCGGCACCTAGATCCAATTTACTTTGTGACATACGCAGCCCTTGTTACAGTTTTATGAAATGTATTAGTTAGTAGGTACACTTGGTTTATTGGCGGATTTTGTTATGATTGTTCTCGTTTCAACTATACTCCTGTCTGGAAATCCAGATATTTTTATAAACAAAGGGGTTAAAATTCCTAACATATATTGGTAAATATTTTACGACACTGGAATCATCAGAGCACATCGCAAAGTTCAAAAGTTTTTGTTTTTAAAAGTTTTCATTCATCATGCCATTCATTCATCAGGCCATCATGCCTCTCGTCCGTTCTCTAATTGGAGTCTATTCGCTGCACATGTGTAATTTAATTGTGCAATGTTGAAATTGTTTTTAGATTATTAGCTCGGAGTCATATGTTAATTTTTATGAACAAAATTATCTGGTAACATTTTATCTTTTCGAGCGCAGCGAACTTGTAAGAATTTTTAAAGGAATATTTTATACCCACCACACACGCAATATTTCTCAAAATTCATTCCAGCTTTTGCTCTCGCTTTTCATCGAAATGTAGCCTTATTGAACCTTATTTACTTATACATAAAGTATATCAGCTGGTTCTCTGTTCACTACATCCTCATTATAGTTGTTTAAATTTAAGCTGGGGGCGCTTGGGTCGGATTTAAAGTTGAAAATATGGGGTTTGGGGGACAGTTGGAGCTTAATGATTATAGTTATGTTTAGGCGCTCTTATCATTATGATGCCAACACTATACAAACTTAAGATTTATATGCTCACGTTTTTAAAATAATTTAAGTTAAAATTAAATCTTTCGCCTCTGCCATTATCTGTATATTTCTATTGTGATTTTATAGGTACAACATATTAGAATAAAGAACTTTCGTTAAAGCTTTGGTGTCGGAATTATATCCGATGGGCTACATTGTGTTGATGAATCACTTTGCAACAAAACAACTCAACTCAAATTAAGTGACAATTAGCGGTCTTACTGCTAGGGGCGATCTCGACTAGGCATCCTTGAATGGATTGGATCATTGGATAGCACAAAGGGATTTTGCGAGATGCCAATTAAGCTATTTGTATATCCGGTTTCATCATCATCACCAGCCTATAATAGTCCACTGCTGGACATAGGCCTCCCCTAATGAGCGCCATAGATGGCATCATTATTTGGGGGTTATTGCCCATAATCCCCACGCTGGGGTTGGGGATCGCAGTTCGGTGTAGTTGTTCTGCAGAAGGCGCTGCTGCCCGCCCCCCGGTGTGTTTCCCTTAGTCGCCTCTTACGACACCCACGGGAAGAGTTGGGGTGGTAAAATTCTATGCCGGCACCACACGACATTTAAAATAGTAAAGATATTTGTCCCGAGGTGTTACTATTTTTCAAGCTTGGTTCTTTGATTCTATTATACTCCGTCTATGCTTTCATAAAAAACAGGGTTAAAAATACAAAACCTTTATTTCAAAAAGCTTATATAAACACCTTAAATATTTTAACACCTTAAATATAATTTGAAAAGGGCAAACTTACAAACAAAACAGAATAAATGGATTTCATACCTAAATAAATTTTCTACCATCACACAGAACATTTCTGTCAGTCCAGGATTCTAGGAGATAAGATTCTATTATAGTGTTCTACGTTGCTTTCAGCTAATTGTAGATGTGTTACAGTTTTACTAAGGGTAAATACTTTTATCAACAAAGATTTTACAAAATAACTAAATAACGTTTGTTGATTACGTTGGTTTTAGTTTATAAAATAATAATAAATAAATAAATAATGCCGGACAATCCAAACAGCATCATCATCATGCTAAGCAGAGCTTGTGTTATGGGTACTAGATGACTGATATAATACAATATTGATACATAGATAGATATTATTTACTATACATAGAAAACGACCAAAGCACCCTGAACAAATATTTGCAGATCGTACAAATATTTGTCCCGAGGTGGGAATCGAACCCGCAACCTCCTGCGCCACAGAGGTCGTAAAATTGTAGACGTGTTATAGTTTTTTTTAAGGGTAAAACGTCTTAACGAAGAAAATAACAATTAGGTAACCAAATTAAAACTAGTATTTATAATTGCAACGATTCAGCTTACTGAAAACTGTTGCAAATAGACTACAGGTAGCTCAACTGATCCATATCAATACCAGTCGGAAGTGTTCCCAAGATGATGGTTGCATTACCTCGCTGTATGGCAATGCTGATGCGTTGCACCAGATACTGACCAGCTATGGGCCTTAGAAATTATATGATGTCTAATGATGATGTCTAGCCGAATTTTTGGCCATGGCGTCGTCATGTGTCAACAGCCATGGTCATTATTATAGTGCACAAATGTGTGCGAACATAGACATAGGGGTGCAGTCTATATTCGGTACGAAAACATCTCACTTCCACTCAAATTGAAATTAAAAGGCACCAAAATAACTAACCAAATCTAATAATAATTACAATTAATTTAATTAAAGTTCTCTCATACTAACGCTAAGGAGGGTCGGCTTGAAATGATAGGAAATGTTTCGGAATTTAAGCTGCTGTGTTTAATATTTGGGGTCACACACAGAAGCGTTAAGGTGTGTGCACATTGTCTAAAGTTAACAGGAGACTTATCAACCATGGTTGGGGGTGCTTAAAGTGACAGCTTTTGCAAAGGGGTTTAGTACGCGGCTTTTTTCAACCGTGGATGGACAATAATAAGCAAAGAAATTATTTATAATATTAACCCGTAAGTTTTAATATATAAATGAAACCCATCGTGTTAGTGTGTATAATTTCTGTAAATTTTGTTTAATACCCGTGCGAAGCCGGGGCGGACCGCTAGTAATATATAAATAAGTAAAAAAATATTTATAACTAGGTAATATATGTTTCTTCCACAAATTTCGTTTTCCGCTTTGACTATAGATTTGTCATAAAAATCTTGGCCATTACTGTTTCGTGGGCAAAAAGATTAGGTACTTAATCGAATCATGTGTAAATTAGTTTTATCTAAAAGCTCCTTCCTTAGGTTATGATCTTTCTTTACTGCTTCACACCTACGGGTAGGTACGTAGGTATAAGCGTAGGTATTGGTTTTGTAGTAGAAATTCCCTTGAAATTCCCCATTTGAACATACCTCTTTTATTTTTTCCGGGGGATCTTTCTAGACCACTCTTTTCCTACAAACCCTTTCCAAAATAGTTGTAGAAATACGTTAATTGCTGTATGTTCGAACCCATTTCGAAACGTTTCTAATAATATGGTTCCGAACATAAATATTGCAGCCTGTTTTTGTTTCGTAATCCTTCCAAATAACCACAACCATTTTATTCTATTTTTAAATTTCCCGATGTTGTTGACCAGAACCAGATTGAATGTCAGTTTTGGCATATTTTGATATGTCTGTCACCTGTCAAAACATGGCGCATGATTAAATATATACAACTGAGAATACAACGAACAACTCGCACACGCATCAAACGTTTCGGGAGAATAAATTAGGAACTTTCTTAGAACCTAATCAATCTACTATCAACTAATATTTCCAGCATATTCATGCTTCAAATACCACATAAGCAATATTAACCACGAGTAAGTTATGCTTATACGTCATTATTTGTACATAGCTAAGGTTTTGCTGAGTAGAGCCACAGATCACATAATAACTAATACGTACAGTGCATTCCGAATTACGCTAAAATCGATATTATCGCGCTCACAAGCGTTCCGAATTACTGTAAGCGCGACAACATCGCGACAACGATGTCGCGTCAAACGTCATTACAGGTCGCCATTTTGTCATATCACCAATGAAATCACTGAGCGCTCTGTCAAAACTGACACTCCACTGTCAATATCGCGATATCTAATTCGGAACACAAAATATCGTTGAGATCGCTATCAGCGCTGTAAGCGTAATTCGGAATGCACCTGTAGAGCACACAAGGCGTAGGTACTAGGAATGACAGATTTGACAGGATTTGACAGACAGCTCTATATTTGGTGGTGGAATTTTGCTTGGAATCGGTAGGCCGGATGGCAGGCATTATTTTCAGCAGATTTATTTATAGTTTCAATTGGCCTTGAATTCTTTAAAGATACCTCAAAGCGTCCCTACACTAAGAGAAAATACGTAAGCCTACGTAGCCGTATCAACCCTTTTTTTAGGTTTCGACATCAGTTTCAAAACCTTTAAGACCACACTTTTTTTCTGTCGTGTTTTCATTAGTTAATATTGTTTATGATATTTTAAATTCTATATTATAATTTCTCAGCAACTATTAACATTAAATTTTACTTGAAATAATTTATTAAGTTTTCCACCCATATTCACTGCAGATTTAAATAAAAAATAGTAAAAATTAAAATAAAGATTTTCAGTACAAATTTACACGTCGGTATTTTAAAACACATACCTCCAAATCAAATCAAAGCTTTAGATTTGGACATTTCAAAGCAGATTTGAAAATCATATTATATATTTTATAATTTCTAAAATACATTGTGAAGAGTCGATTTTTTTTTTCAGTAGGCACCTACTTACCTTCTCCCTAATCTCTAAAGTAACTTGTACCTATAGTATATATGCATCTATACAAAAGTTATATCAAACGTTCAAAACCCTCGGCGCGGGAGTTACACACGCACTCGACGAATCTTGTTTCTTATATCATTTTCTCCATCCTATGGGTACCTAGAAATCTCTCAGGGATTAGTAAAATAGTGTAGTTAGGTATATAACATAATATATGGAATTTGCAACGTCGTCGGTAGGTTATGAATACCGAAATTATGCGCCGTAAACAACTGGCGAATAGGATTAAAACATTTTCCTGGCAAACATATTCCGTGGAAACCACAGACTTCTGAAAGCAGCTGGGTTATTTTTCAAGACCATATTGCTTAGTCACGACCTCGGTGGCGCAGTGGGCAGATGTGTTAAAACCTTCTTCATTGCTATTTTTCACTGTCTCAAAGAGAGAAATATTACTGCTTAGCAACTGTTTTATTTTTGCAGACCATTTTATTATCGAGACACCAAACTTATGAGCTCCCTTAGTTATTAAGATCTTGAACTTTAGTATAGTATTCTCTTTACATATAACCGCACAGTAGAGACGCGAATTCCATTTAACGTCTGAATACTAGCCAGGAAAACCCTTTGGTTTTTTTAAACCAGTTTATCTGGGTATTATCAATAAAGCGCAGAACTTCCATTATTTCATTCATTTTTAAAATTATGTATGTTTTCCGTCACAACCAAAGCCCTGAATCCCATTGACGATAATACTGCGTCGTGATTTCTCATTTTATTTTTTCATAGGATTTTAGTAAAGCTGCTCTATACTGCGGACAGCGAACTACGCAAATCTAAGCCCTGAGTCCGGTGGATGATAGTTTCCACCAGACTCAGGACTTTTGAGGACTCTGAAAGAGCTGAACAACCTCAGCTATAAAATAAACTTTGCTCTCCAGTATACGCGACAAAATGTGAAATTAACCTGTGCTTTGTAACCACGTTTAATGAAACTTCTCTAGCGATGAATTATGAGTGTTCCCAGTGAGTTATGGAGCTTGTCGCAGGACCACGCTATCAATTAATGTATTCCGAGTAAAGAGCCGGTGATTATGCCTCGTGTCGAGCTGTGGCAATGGATACTTTACTCAAGCAGTGTGTCAACTCTAATAGCCCATATGGAAAAAGTTCTCTCAGTCATGCTTGAGTGACATTTATGCCATTGAAAAGTGTTAATCAAGCATCGATTGATTGACATTACAGAACTAGCTTTCATCATCCGACCCTAGCAGCCAAATACTCGAAAGCAACTTTAACGTCGCGTGACTAAAATTTTCGACAAATGTTCACGAAGTTTCAAAAAATTGGTTTCAAAAGATTCGGGGATCACACTTTTAAACAAGTACGACAAGTCCGAGTGTAACTCGCGCGCCGAGGGTTTTGAACTTTTGTCGTTTAGGTAGGTACGTATATTGACGAAGTCTTGGTGCGGTGGGCTAGGGTCCGCTTACGACGCAGGAAGTTGCGGTTTGATTCCCGCCTGGGGACTAATATTTGTACGATGTGCAGATTATTTGTTCGGGTGTTCTAGTCCTTATCTACGTCCACAAAAATAAATCATCTAGTGTGATACCTATACTTTATTAATTATTACATCTATCGTAGTAGTACCAATAACACAAGCTTTGCTTAGCTTGTCGCAAAATGATGCTGTGTGTGTGGATTATCCTGGATACATAACTCTTCTCATATTTTTTTGGAGCACGGTGGAATTAATTAATTCAATAATCTTATTATCTAAAAATTCTTTTTTAGATTAGAATTATTCGGTTTTGGAGCGCTTTGGAACTACTATTACAGTTACTACAGAGATTAGTGGGTAGGTAAGTGGATTGGTACCTACAATTTTTTTTCGACTTTTATCAACGTATTTCACTAAGTATAAGAAACTAAGACGATTTTCAAAATCTGTTTTGAATTGTCCAAATCCATACCTTTGATTTGATATTGCTCTCAATGGAATAGCCCCTATTGTATGAAAATTAGTTTTTTGACCATATTTCAAAAAGTATTATTTTTATAGACTTCTCTATATTTTTCCTGTAAAATATAGACCTATATCTACAAACGCTTAGTATATTTTACATCGATCACAATGCAATTTTCGGAGATAGGGCCCCCCCCTATCTCCGATAGGGAATGGAATGGTAATTTTTTAACCTTTTTCAAAATATTTTAAAGTATAAAATCTACCAAAATTTCAAAAACTATTTTGGAATCTACAAACCAATTTCTTTCATTTGATATCTCGACTCTTCATTTTGATTTTTTATTTATTTTCATTTATTTTTCTATAAATCTGTACGGGCGCACAAAATGTATTATTATTTCAAACTTCAAGTCAATAGCTGCTGTAGTTTCTGAGATATTAAGGATTCAAAACACAAAACAGACACAAAGCGATCCCATGAGGGTTTTGAAACCGATGTCAAAACCCTAAAATCGTCCTGTACTAAGTAGTCAAATTGATTTACTAAAGATAGTGTACTATGACCGCAATATTTTGATCCTCGTTTGTGCGAATGGGGATTAGCGGATAAACACCCATTTGTATCACGGGTATTGTACTATGGGAATATTTTGATTGAATTTAACATAAAATTTAAATTATAAACTGCGTTAAGGCTGTGGATTAACTTATGGAAATGACTTGCTTCTGTCCGCAGCTTTGTTATTTTGATAATGATTAGTTGGTAAGTATGTATATCGGTCATCTATCTAGTACCTATAACACCAGGTCTAAATTTAACTTAACAATTAGCTTGGGCTAGATGATGCTGTGTGGATTGTCCAGGGCTACCTATTTATAGTACAAGGGTCAATCAGCAATAACCAAAATCAAGATTACTCAATATCATTTATTTTTTGGTTTTAAAACGAATACGAAACTCTCGTTAGGTGAGTATCATTTATAATGAAAATGCCCCCCTCGCTCGGCTTTTAATATCGGAAACTTTGAAAGGTTGAATTTCAAATGCTATAAACTGTTGGTTGGTTTCCTCAACTTTGGTCGTGTGTACTTGAAAACTTCGGCCGTGGAACATGATTCTTCAGATCAATAAACTTCATATTTCGTGAATGCCTTTTAGGCATTGTTTGAGTGGTACTTATCTTCGTGGTACTTATCTTCAAGGACTTTTCATTAGGTATACTCAGCGATAAAGATCGCCCAGTTCCTGGTGATCGATATTAAGGATCTTCCTTTCCATGTTAGCGAATTTTTTTTTTGCTTTCTACAAGGAATATAAGGCATATGTATTTATTTTATATTTATAAACGTAAACTCTAACTAAACATTATTAGTACTGTATGTATAACACGCCACACCGTCTACACTTGTTCCCGTGTTACTAAAATCTTATATCGATATCTTAGATATGAGAACAACTGACAGCCCGTACGATTATCAACTAATCACTAATAAATTAGTGATCAACAAGTCCATAGTTCATAAAAAATTATATGTTTTTAATACACAGTTTATGTTAAAAACACATCATTTCAACCAGAACGTTTCGATCACCCTCCGACTCTGTTTTTCGACAGTGAAGGAGGACAAAAGTATTGTTGATAAGAAATTTTTGATCATGATTTTATACAAAAAAGAAATAATAGTTGAAGCAAATACAGAAATAATGGTGGACAATCCACACAGCAAATAATACGGGCTCCTTGACGTCATGTTCTATTGATTGAAGATTACACTGTTTAGGTACCTAAATACAAAATGATATTGCATAAACTATACTGTGCTAGAGACTGGAAGCAGTAACGTAGTTTGAGCGGATAACGGCACCATTAGGCGCGTGCCGTTGAGTTGGGTCAGCGGTCCCTGAAGGGCCGCGCTCAAAGGACCACTCACTTCATCGTCTTTTGAACTACCTCGTGTGTCTTTGTTAGGTTTTGCAACGCGGCTTAATAGAAGCGGTTTTGGGTGATGGCTCAAATGGGTTTGTCACTGTTAGTTTTGTAATGTTGCCATTACTTTTTTGTGTGACTTGTTTTCACAAAGGTTCCGTCTAACCGAACGTTTTTTTGAGTTATGTGACGCGTTACGAGTATAAATCTTGAGACATAAGCTTTGTTTGTGCCGCAGGATCAACGTGTGATGTCGTTTCAATATTAAATAGATATCAATGAATATGCTCCGTTGACATCATCTTTAGTGTTCTTTGGATTATAATAAAGAACACACTTAATTAAAATATTCTATTACCTTTAACTAACACCAAAAATAGCGCTGGTACGCTACTTGAAATTTGAATTGGTACTGAATGAAATTTGAAATGCATAAGGTATCTGATCTATCTTTGGTTACGTAATGACACCATCGCCAGGCAGCAAAAAGATTATGCCAACAGGCAAGTTGTTCCTAAAATCAAAATAAAGCAAACCATCATCAATGACTCAAGAAGTTCCTAATGAAAATAGCCGTTCCATAAAACATCCAAAAGAAGTTCTAATTAATTCTACTTTCATTGAGAATCGAAAACTTTGTAAAGAAGGGATCAATAACGTTGGGGTTTAGTACCGAAATTAGCAATTTAATTTCGATTCTGGGAAGTTTCCTTAGTGTTCGGAGGCGGATAAGTAATTTGCAACCGAGAACGTACTTTAGAGGCTACGGGTGTAACTTTTATCAGTATTAAATTTGATTTATAAGCTTGTATCTGTAGACCAGGCCCAGAATTTTTTGTGTATGATATAATTAATTTTATGACATGAATACGTTTTATATTTAAAGTCCATTCCTCTATTTAGCCTGAACAAATTTCATTATATCATTACGTAACTATATAACATATTTGCAAGAAGTATCAAAAAAATAGTAACACTTTTTCCACAAATTGACTAGTAAATAGGAGCATACACCTATTTTACGTTCATTGTCTGAGATTTTTAATGTAATTTTATTTATTATCTACCATCATATTTAGGTGCGCCCTAAAAGCACCAAAATTTTACAAACTATTTCTATCTACATTAATATGTGCCATAGTTGCATTCTGTAGTATATTCATCACCCTCCAGAAGCTGAGGACTGGTATAACCTATCAAAAGGGTTTTAAATATCTAGGCACGTCTCCGATTTCCAAGGACATTAAAGGCTTCTCGGTAACGTGTAAAATATCGGGCAAAGGCCCTGTTACCGTCGGCCCCAGGGGGGCGGTTGTTTGCGATGTTCGCTGCATTAACCCTTTCAACCACGGTTTTATTCCGGTAACTGCAGGGGTTATATTACAACTTCTGACTAGGCTTGAGTCAAAGTAGCAGCGGGGTGTAAAGGTTAAATTTTGTCTGATTTCTGTATCGCTTATAAAGTGTTCCATTTTAAGTGTGTTTTCATTTAATGTTTCAATAAAGGACTTTCTTTATTATAATCATTTTGAACCGTTAGCAATCACTTAAAGGAAGACTTCTTAATACGCGATTCAATATTGGCATCGATCATAGTTATCGACGGTGTTAAAAAGGGCTTTAAACCCATAATAGATAGCTATTGCAACAGAGTGGATTTCATAAAAGCTTAGTTTGTTTTCTAGCTAGCTTTATCGCGTAGAATTACTGTCCTGTCTTTCAAAACCAAACTAGAAAATCTGACCGAAATTTGTTCAGGTTGCTGTCGATTCCGACTTCATTTATTGGGACACAGTGTCCCAATTGCCACTTTTGATTTTAATATTTTTATTTACTGTCGATTCAGACACTGTCAAATTATTGAAGCCGTTGAGTACAGTCAGGTAAAAAAACATTAGAGCACAATTTAATATAATGTGATAAAGCTAATCGAATCGCTCTAAAACTACGATACTGATTTGAAAAATTCTTTCACCATTAGAATCCTACATTACCTCTGATTAACACATACTAATCGGCAGAATTTCATCAATTTAAGTTTTGACTCAAATACTTACGTGTTCTAGGCCAGTGCCTATCATTTCAGTTTTTTTTCGGTTTTACAAGGACAACTCTACCTTAAAGTAAAAGCAAAATTATATCGTGGAAAGATTCCATTTGGTGATACCCAATTCTATTATTTTTTTCGTCCTTCCGTAATCAGGAATAAACAGCTCCAGATGGCATATACAAAGGTACGATTGTTCGGTATAGCTCCAGGGGAAATTTGTAACGGGCTTTTTCGGGGAAATTCATATGCTGATGTATTATTGGGATTTTACGTAAAAGGCGTAGGTATATTGCCTGCCTATTCGAACCCGTGATGTTCAGAAGAAATTAAATTATAATTTTTTCGCAATATCTATTTTGTTGTATGTGATGTAGGGTTGAAAATCAATTAAAAAATGTATGTGCGCGCTTATGGACGTAATTGCAGGGATGTATATTTTTAACGCTTTAATTTAGGATAATATTTATATTTGTATTATAGAACGATGTCTATATTGACCTTGTATGAACGGACAAAGCCGTTTTTTATATGTAATTATTTGTTTCAAACTCTAAGACGCGGGCTAGCTCTGCCAGCTCCGCTAGCTCACAGCTAGGCTGCCTAGTGCGCCCCCCGCGCCTAGCTGTGATATCCAGACTGCGGTAGCCAGTTGAAGCTATGACGTTGTATCGTAGCCTGTGTAAAGCTAGTGTGCTCCAGGTCTAATTTTACTTCGTTTTAAAATGGAAACTTCAAGCTCCATAGCCTTTAAACTCACTCTGTAAACTTTCAAAAAGAAATTATAAATCGATTATTTTTTTTACGGCAGCAGAAGAAACGAATCTGTCTATAAGAACGGTGAACCTTTATCAACAAAGAAAATTACAATTAATCAGAATCGAATTAGAACTAGTTAATTACAATTGAAACAATAGAACAAACTACAGACGGTTGCAAACAACCTTAAGGTAGCTCGTAGAATGTAGAATATTAGAATATAGTTTCTTATGTCATGTGTGTATTTATGGATCTTAAATTTTTAGTAAATTGAATTACTTACTTTCCGTTTTTGATAAAATATTATATCATACCTCTCATTACTTATTTGATTTCGCGAGTTCTAAATCGTCGAAGCGTTGATTGGTCTCTCGGGATCTGTCCCTTAATTTTTAGGTGAAAGCTTTTTATTGTTGGTCGTTTAAATGAATTTATGTGATTCCAACTGTCACAGCTTTTCATGCTTATAATATTGCCGGTTTTCTCCGTTATACTCCTAGTTCCTACAACTTTTGCCACAAGCACCATGTGACAAAAAGTTGATGCAAAAACGTTGTATTGTTGCAAAAAGATTCAAGTAAGTACCTATCTAATAATAAATGAAAAAAAGTAGGTACATTATTATTACCTAACAAAATTTAGATACATTCTCTTCTTTTCCTTTGAAATTGAATGAAAATAAACATATTCTGTCTCTGATACCAATTTGTTTTTATCAAACAATTGAATAAAAGTGATTTTATTTCTCAGTGTAGCTTTAATAAGATTAAATAAACTTATCCTTTTCGTTCGCTAACGATCCAAAATCAGACCCATGGAACCCAATTAGTGTAACAGAACAGTTTTGACGTCCATCCAACTATTGTTTATATTGTGAACATCTACATAATTACCCTAGAGTGGATGGTAATAAAGTATGAGAAGGACTATTTTAATCCGAAAAAGTGAACGTAAGCAGTGGCACACACTTATC
Source organism: Eupithecia pulchellata (assembly GCA_963931895.1). Lineage (NCBI taxonomy): Eukaryota > Metazoa > Arthropoda > Insecta > Lepidoptera > Geometridae > Eupithecia > Eupithecia pulchellata. The sequence goes on from OZ007529.1 coordinate 8,551,913, forward strand.
AATCTTGTTGAAGAGAAAAAGGATTTCAAATTCAAAGGACATCATCGGGATTTCATACATTTTTGGTCCAAATATGAAAGTGCCGGCCAATAAAAAAATATGCTGTATTCCGTTAGAACTTGTCCCCCTGAGTATTTATTATTATGACACCAAAGCTGTAGGGTCATTGTCCTTGGTTTTATTGGAGTTCAAAAATTCAACATCTTCATACATTTTCAGTGAATTTAATAAAGAAAAACAAATGCTTTGTTCTACCATATTTTTATTTTGAACATCGTTTTGTGAGATACATTGGTTCTTGACCTATTTTGGACATGTTGATCTTGTTTTATGTTTTTGAGAATCTATATCTATACTTCTATACTAATATTATAAAGAGGAAAGATTTGATTGTTTGTTTGTTTGTATGTTTGTTTGTTTGTTTGTTTGTTTGTTTGTTTGAATTGAATAGGCTCCGAAACTACTGGACCGAGTTAAAATATTCTTTCACCATTAGAATCCTTAATTTTCCGCGATGAACATAGGCTATATAATATTTTCAAAAAAGTTAGGGATCCGCATGAAAAATTCAATAATTGAACCGTGGGCTGTACATTCAACCTCTTTTTCTATTATGGCGCGTCAGAATAGAAAAAGAGGTTGTATAGCGCACGGTGCTTGCTTTTTCTTTACGGCCAGTGTCAGTTTTGGAATGTCGAGTCAATGTCAAAAACCCCAATGCTGTTAAAAAAAGTACAGATCCGTATGAAAACTGTGAAACCCATCGTTTTAGTGTGTATAATTTCTGAAATTTTTGTTTAATACCCGTGCGAAGCCGGGGCGGGCCGCTAGTTATAAATAAAACTAGAGGGTATATGTGCCCGAGTTGCAAGCAGCTCGGGGGGAGTGCTTCGCCTTAGGCGGCCTTATCGCATTGGAGTTTTGACTTTTCATAACCTAAAACGTCTTTGATTTGATGGAAATCGATATCCATGTGTAAAATCTGCGATAGTAAACTGTCAGCCATCTTGGATTTGAAAATGGACATCTTTTTTGTAATCTACGTGTTTGATTTAGTCGAAAACGATACCCATTTAAATGGGTGTTGGGTCACACAGCAAGGCTCGCTTCGCTCGCCTTGCAGTGTTGTTGACAGTTGTCGAATTGCGGTTCGCTTCGCTCACCGCAATCCGACCCTCCTCATGGGGAGTCGTGGGGGTTACAGCACGGCTCGCTTCGCTCGCCGTGCTGTTCCCCGTAGCCTGCTGGAAGAGAGTGGTCACAGCACGGCTCGCTTCGCTCCCCTTAGTCGCATTGCAGCTCGCTTCGCTCGCCGTAATGCTCCCCGCCTGCTGGAAGAGGATGGTCGTGGGAGGTCACAGCACGGCTCGCTTCGCTCGCTGTTGTTGCGGTGAGCGAAGCGAACCGCAATTCGACAACTGTCACACTGCAAGGCGAGCGAAGCGAGCCTTGCTGTGTGACCCAACACCCATTTAAATGGGTATCGTTTTCGACTAAATCAAACACGTAGATTACAAAAAAGATGTCCATTTTCAAATCCAAGATGGCTGACAGTTTACTATCGCAGATTTTACACATGGATATCGATTTCCATCAAATCAAAGACGTTTTAGGTTATGAAAAGTCAAAACTCCAATGCGATAAGGCCGCCTAAGGCGAAGCACTCCCCCCGAGCTGCTTGCAACTCGGGCACATATACCCTCTAGTTTTATTTATAATTCTCAAAAACATAAAACAAGATCAACATGTCCAAAATAGGTCAAGAACCAATGTATCTCACAAAACGATGTTCAAAATAAAAATATGGTAGAACAAAGCATTTGTTTTTCTTTATTAAATTCACTGAAAATGTATGAAGATGTTGAATTTTTGAACTCCAATAAAACCAAGGACAATGACCCTACAGCTTTGGTGTCATAATAATAAATACTCAGGGGGACAAGTTCTAACGGAATACAGCATATTTTTTTATTGGCCGGCACTTTCATATTTGGACCAAAAAAGATGATGTCCTTTATTTAACAAACTTAAATCTAATTAAGGTAAATTGTAGTTTTATCACATCGGTGTAGGAATTTAGTTTATTCTGTGTCTACCTGGATTGTTCTTCTTTTGAGTAAAGGCGAAAACAAAACTATTCTATATGAAAAAAAACAAGTATCGACAAGTTTCGTTCTTTTTAATTTGAGAAATACTGAAATTGAAACTGTAGCTGAAACAAAGGAGGGTAAATCGGTATATCTATCAATAAAACAAAATCATAGTGACTTCAGTTGTTCCGTGATCATAGCGCATGAAACTGTGTCGAAATATTGGATAACTCAAACCCCATGGTAAATATTCCGTCATAAATGACTATAGTGTTAATAACCTTGAAACTATCATAGTTTTAAAACTTGTAATCCACGCGAAAATCTCTGAACTTTTTTGGAAAGTTGAGTCCGTTCAGAGTTTTTGTTATAACCTGTATTTTGGAAATTAGCGATACACTAGGCAACACCTGCAGTCTAAGCTAAACTTATTCCATAACTTCACACATAAAAACTTGACTCATGCAGGCTCTACGCTTACCGTTTGTTGAATGTTTACCACTCTGAGTAATGAGCCGACGGGGGCAGCTGCGCCACAAATAAGTTAAACTATAATTAAGGAAACTCCACCAACTGTTTAGATAAATTAGTGACCCTTTTCTAAAATGTCAGCGGTGACCATTAAGCCGCGGCCTTGAAAAGGGTAGACCATTGGAACGAGTATGTAATATCCTCCTAGGTGAGTGATGCTTGCTTTTTTGGTAGCATCGAATTCCTGTGGCTTGATCAAGTGCCTTGCTAAGTACTAATTTTACTAAATACAATAAATCAAACTAATATATTTATTTCTTCAACTACATTAGTACATTAGTATAACAGTGTTTGATAGATTCCATTTTATGAAAAAATACCGTTGTGGTCGCGCTGAAGAGTCTGGGTTATACAGGGTTCATGTAGCTGATTATGTTTTTACAGATTTTTGTGATAACTTTATCTTTCCTTCTTTGTTTTAGATCCCTGATCCTTAACTTTATGAAAATATTTATGAATTCTATCCTTTCACAAATTGACAAGAGTTCTGTCCTAAAATACCAAAACCTCATTTTAACCATGAATATTGCTGACATTCATGGTCATAACATTAAGCATAACCTTAAATTCTAGCGAATTAGCGGAATTATTTTCTTTAAACTACTAGGGTCTGTAATTTCGTATGACTTTATTCTCTATTCCACATCATATTGTCCCTTATTCACTTCAGATAGCTAGCTCACGGCGGCCATGTTGATAGCTCAAAGCCGATAGGTTGTCACGGATGTAAATCCTAAGAGGATTGCCCTCCCGCTATCGCTTTGATGACACGCAGCAATAAAACTTGAACGACTACTGGGGCGTTATAGCTCTCGGGAGCACCTTGAATGAAAACTTTTTGAAGCGTACCTATTTAAATGTTTTTGTTTCTAGAACGTTCTTACAATTTAAACTTGAGAAGATAATATTATTTTATGTTAAGAAGAGAAAAAAATCAGTAAATATAATACTGAGATGGTTTAGGAAAATAACATTAGTATTTTTGTAGTGTTCAGGTCCCGCTAAAATCGCGAATTTTCGGGACATTATTTAATTTTCCAGAGATTACCCCGAGTGCGAGAACTTACGCACTAATATAACAAAACTCTTATTATGAGTAAGTATATTAGTTTTGTTCTTGTATATTTTCATATTTTGTTAATTTTCAGTAAGTTAACTAGTAAGAAAGACTCTTTTAACTCTTTTGTTTTTTCTTGTGTGTTATGTTTTTTTTGTCCCGAAATTTTTATAAACGATTTTTTTTATTTATTGAGTACCTAGAAAATGTCAGTAAGTTTGTTCATAAAACAGGTAACAGATTAAATTTTCAAATTTAATACAGACGTTATAGTTGTTATCTGTTTTCTTAAAACATGAAATCCACTGTGTAAACTTTTCAGCTGATTAGCGTATACATGTATAGCAGGCTTTATGCATTGTTTACACAGCCAACTGACGCCATGACTACATACAAAGCAATATGGCATCCACTGTTTCCTGCATTCTTATTAAATTAAATTTCTTTATTTTTTAGATTTTGATTATATTATTATCAAATTCTCGACAAAATTTTATAAGGTAAATTTATGTGAATTTTTTTGGCACTTACCGATTGAGTAAAAATGTTGTTTTTTAAGCAATTTATTGGTACTTACTGCAGAATCTCACTAAGAACATTAATAAAATAACATGAGATAATAATTATTTCAATAATTTTCTAAGCTTCCCTGACCGCTATAAAGCATAAATACTCGTGCCAATTCAGCCAAAAGTTATGATAGTATCTCGTTGAAAACGCGGAAAATAATAACGCCTTTGAATTATGAACAATTGTACGTCCAACGCTTATTATTGGCCGCAGACCAATTCTTGCTACACGCTTAAATGTTTCACGAGCCGGATTTTATAGCCACAAACGTCGATTGTAGATTGCATGCACTTTATTCTGTTAACTCTAGAGTTCAATTTAGGTCCTTGGGAAAAGCCCATAAATTGTACACAAACTATTACAAGTTAGCACTTATTACAGTGTATATAGATGCCAATTTATTTGAAGAATAAAGTAGAGGTGGGAGTTAATCTCGGTTGCAAGTTGCCGGGTAATCCTTCATCTGCCCTGGAGCTGTACAGTACGTCATAAAACTTGGTCGACGACTAACTTTTCATTCAAAGGCTTTGCGGTATCTCTGATGAAATATAATTAAACTTCAATGTAATTAGAGGCTTTCCTGTTGCCTTAATGGATATGTAAGAGTTGGTGCGTGGTAATAGCATTGGAGATGTGACATGTATTCTATCGATCATGGTGATGTATTACTTAAGGCACGTCGGGTTAGGGAAAATTCGTCATCGGCGATGACAAATTTACCCGGTGAGAAATTTACTCTAACCCGGCACGTCCAAGTCCTAAAGTCAAATTTACTATACCCTATAACTAAATAGCTTGCAACATTTATTTTATTCGATTACCACTTGCATGTATTGGACAGAAACATCATAATCCACTCGCATGCAATATTTTCTAAAATAGTACAGAAACGCAAACGTTTCCCTTGGTGGTTTTATACTGAAAATCTGCCTCAAACATTATCTTAATATTTTCTAGGTCTGCGGGCTATTTTAATGAAATATTTCGTCCCAGAAGGTCGTGGTTGGTTGGCGTGTGCCACGAATAGTTATGCGACCCCGAGGCAAATCTGTTGGCAGAGGTATTGCTTCCTGATGGATAGCGGCTGAAGTATGAACCGTAAGCTGGGACGAGCGACATAGAACATAATATAAAAGTGAAAAATTCTACCTGGAAATAGTAAAGTTGAACACATTAATATGTTTTATTACGATGCCGACTGTTGTATTTTTCTTCGTTAGCATTATTCTAAAACTTATCAACAAAAAGATTTATCAAAAACCAAACCAAGTCTAATTACGACTACCCAGAGTTGATGAGCAAGGTGTAAACAAAGCAAAGCTCCGAATATAAACAAATTCAATGCAGAACTGCCGAAGGCAATACTAGAAACTTTGGTAAACTTGTATTTTACATAATGCACAATGTATTTTAGCATTAGCACTACAGCCACGAGAATAATAGGTAAAACCTAGCAAAATATTTTTTTACACATTACGTAAAAAAAAATTATGACAAGGTTCATAATAGTTAGATATGTAAGTTATAAATAAACGTTGACCCCACAGTTTATTAATTTTGGTAGCAAAATTAATACGTATATATAGTACATACATACATACCCATCCTTCCAAAAGAACAAAGCTGCCTATCCTATTGTCCAACGCTCCTTGGATTTCGTCCACTCTACCGCACCATACTAGTGTACTATGCGCAAATCAAAACGAGTAACGAAAATAATAAAAAACAATTTTATTTGGTTATTCCCCGCGCTAAGGGTATGGGATTTTTATTTCTTGTTGATCATGTGGCGGGTGACGTATAGAATAGTTTTTGCGCGATTTGTGCACTGTAGGTTTACTGAAAAAAAGAGAGGCTTTTAGTATTGAAAACTGAGAAGAAAAATGTTTAATGTAGCTCAAATGCCAATCATAATCATTGCTGTCAGAAAAGTTATGGGTTGGTAATGGGTTGGTAAAAAAAACCCTTTGTTAACTAACGTGAAAACGATAAAGGCAGAAGCTCATTAAGACAACATTAATCAATAGGACATCCCATAGTTTTTTCTAATTCCCTCCAACACCCCCACTATTTATCTTTTTCTTTCACTTGTCCCCTTGCAAAAATGAAAATTTATTGTTTGTGTAACCGGGACGTCTCGGCTGACCGCTAATGAAATGTTATATAGCTCTGCTTTCTGAAGCCAAGCTCAGTGGACTCAGTGATATATTTTTTGCGGTACAACAAATACAGTGGCTTGCTTATAAATACGGGAGATACTTATTTATTGTTTGCGGTCAGTTGAGCTTAGTTTACATTAACATTATCTTTGTTTGAAATAAGGATGAATTTTACTGCTGAATAAAAAGTTTAGAAGTTCTTGTTTGAAACAATTTGTCTATCGTTTAATATGACAAGTTTTGTTCAACCGATAGTAATTGATAAAGAAACCTTTCTGTGATTGGTTTAGAAAATAAAAGGATGATGACTAGTAAAAGCACAGGTTTTTACCGAGCCATTATCGCACCCCATATTTATGGCTTCGGGTAATTCGTCACTCGAAACTTCGTTGAGTTTTCACAACGTTCATGAGCCTACGAGGGGCACAGAACCGATCCGAAAACTCATTACTCCCTAAAGTTGTTGAAATCATTAAAATTTATATACGTTTTACAACTTCACCTAATGAAAATGCCCCGGAAACTTTTGCACAGATATAAAATGGCAAAAATTTTCAAACTTTTGCTTCAGTTTACTTATTGGTAAATTAGGTGTTTGTGTAAGCGAGAACTTTTCTTCCTGCTCGGAAAAACAAGTTTTTAAATATGTTTTTTGCAGCCACGCTTGTTTTTCTTTGTAAAGTGTTGGCACTATGCTGGCACGCTACGGCCGAATTATCAGGGAACGTATGACAGTAAAGTTGTTTATTTAAGCTATATTATCAGCAACTTGTTATTTTTGTCTTTCTCATTTGTTTCTAATCTTTAAATGAAATTTTCTATCTAAATAAAGACGAATTCGTTTTGTGTTAACTTGTGATGTTAACCAATTACAATATATATGTATACATTATTATATTTCATTCTACATATTTGTGATTTCCACCCGTAAAATAGTCCAATAAGAAAACTATCTCAATTCATTAAATCAGACTGTTATTTCTTAAGATTTTCACTTACTTTGTCTGTACTTGAAAGTTTAGTCTGAAAACCATAATAACAGATATAATAGAAAATAATGGGAAACCACCATTACCTCGAGGTAAAAAGTCCAGTAAGTTCTTGTAACACTCATAATAGTGTATATTTTTTAATGTCAGTACCTAACTAGAATGGTTGCAGGCTTTGTTAGACACTGCAGAGGAGTCAGAAAGAAGTAAAGCTTTCATGAAGGGTAATGAACAGAGAAATTATCATTCTAGAATCATTATACTGGTGTTCCATGCTGTCTTGTAAATGTGAATCTTAAATTTATCAGCGTTTGGGTTCAACTTGTACCTACACATAAATATCTAAGTATCTGTCGAAGGCTATGTTCTTAGCTAATATCGCCTAAGGCAGCAAACTCTGAAACTTGAACGTGAGCCATCGTACCACGTGTTAAAGTTCAAAGTTCCGATACTTCTCTGATCCTGTACCTAATCCTGCCCAACTCTATACCGTTAATCTCTGCTCCTGGAGAGTTGCGGGAGTTGTTTGAGCCGATATCAGGCGATATATCTGCACTAGCACAGCTGGGTTCATTTGTACATTTAAAATCCTGAAAAAAAAAATACTTATGATTGATTAATTTTACACGTGATTTTTTGGATCTAGAATCTTCCGCTTCTTGTTCGTTATATTCGAGATCCTTTAGACTAGATTAAGAATAAGATGACTGGGGCAGTTTAAAAATGAATGACCAACCTGAAATTGAGTATGCTTGTTCCAATATCCAATAACTTCGTTGACTCTTTCTAAGTTTACAGAATGTTACGTAAGGTACACGTACGAACGTCTAGTTCACCTTTAGGTACCTTACGTAACCTAGGTAGGTCTTAGGACTAAGCAATGACATAGAGTGATTTGTTTTCCTTTCCTTACATATTGTTAGAGTCGGAAAAAAAACATAACAAATAACTGCTTCAAATTGAAAAAAAAGCATTACTTCCACCATAAATCAACTCGACGGACATAAGACAGAGTATATCGTAAAGATTTTAAGGTTCATTTACATTGCGATGACTTGAAAATCAACCACCATGTACTCTTATTACTAACTATTAGACTCAATGATTACAAAATTGTGCCCACCAACGAGATATGTAGACTCGGCCTACCGTAAAAAAAACCACAGCAGAAAAATATGATATGTAATATCACTGGATCAGTGATTCTAGTCTAGAGGATTGACCTAGCTATTTTATTTTAGCTGTGCACTAAGGCAATGGTAATCCTCATAAGATTTCCTCTTTTGATGGCTCCGTTAATTATTAGGTGAGATTTAACGTCGTATACGAGATAATGAAACTCCGTCCACTCATTTATCTGTTGTTCGGTACATGCACGACTATGAAGTTTTCTAATTGTTAAAAGGTAGGTAGAATGAGTACTGAATGACCGAAGAAGTATTTTATAATACATTATACCTTCGACAGACAGAAATGCGAATCTATTGTGCTTCGCTTTTTATTCGATACGATTAAGACCGTATTTTTTACCTTGACCACGGAAATAGTATTGAAAATATATATATATATATATATATATATATATATATATATATATATATATATATATATATAGATATCCCCACGGGCACTTAGTTGATCAAACGTGCCATATAGGTAGTTATTATTTGATCCGTTTTCACTTGTTGATCCGGGTAGTATTTGTTGATCCATTGCCACTTCACCGTTAATACGTGGCTCCAAACGGAGCCAACAGTGTCACCGTCAGTAATAATAATAATTACGTGGTTTTTATACAAATCCACCTTTTTGGCATTTTAGCACAAGTTGATCCGATTCAAATGGGCCAATCAGAGCCCGCCGAGCTCTGTCATTGGTTACTTGCAGTCTTAGCCTTTCGTTTTACATAAATCTAACATTTTAATTATTAACACTTTACTTGTCTGCTGATGTTATAATACATCTCAGCAGATTTGTTTGTAACAGTAGGTATGTTTAATAGATTGCAAGCTGAACAATGAAAGGACGTAACCAAGTTCTGATATTTCAAAATAAATTCAAAAGTCAAATCAGTTCAAAGTAAATTTCAATGAGTATTTAAAAACGTACCAACAACTTTTTATGCTTAAATTCATTTGTTGGTCGCCTTCTATGATATGATAACTTCAGGAAGCATAAGTAAGGGCTATCTTTTTTTTTTCAGACGCCTCAGCATGGCAGCAGTAATTGAGTAGGTAATAAATAAATACACATGTTTTATGCTACAATGCTCCCACATAATAGACGACCGAAGTGGTGCATGGCGTGGCGGGTGACGAAAGACCGCCTGCGATTTAGGAGTTTGCCAATTCGACTCTCGGCCATGGAACAAAATATTTGTCCGATATTTGCTCCGTTTGTTCTGGGTGTTCCGGGTGTTCTGCATAGTAAAATATATCCAATTTTTTTTATTTATTATCTCTGTTTCAATTGTGAATTCCAGCTCTAATTTAGGTAGATAATTGTAATTTTTGTTGAAAAGGAGTTTTTGCCATTTAATAAAATAATGTTGTTAAAAAATTAAACAAATAATTATTAATAATATAAAAAGGATTTATTTTTGGTAACTATTAAACTAATGATTAGTAATTAACAAGTATTTATCGCGTTTTTTTTGTCACGTCACCTTGTGACCACGTCAGATTGCAAAACCGTGAAACGCCGAGAAAAAAAACGCGATAAATACCCGTTAATTACTAATCATTATGTGTTCAGATCGCGTACGTTCAAAAACATTGGATATTAAATTACGTATGGTTGGTGGTATTTTCTGCTCTTGCTTTTTCTATCTGTTAATTTTTTAATAAATAATATAGTAAAAAAATTCAAGAAGAAGGAGTTTTTTGGTAAATTTTAAACTACGTTTAGTTGGTGGTATTTTATGCTGTTGGTTTTTCTATCTATTAAATCTTTTTTAATAAATCTTGTTAAGGCTCCGAGCACGGATGAATTTTGATTTGTAATTTGAGCAAAAATTTTCACCGTAATCTGCTATTATTTGTTTTAGAATATTGTTTATCTAGGTTCATAGAACAATTTTATTTTTCAAAACAGTTAATTGTGTTGAAAAAAATGTTTTCAATAAACACTGAATTGAAATTAAAACAAATCGGATTTTTTCAAAAAAAACATGTTTTTTTATTATTTGTGAATTAGACAATTATTTTTTAAAAAGCTAGAGAAAATCAGTGCCCGGAGCCTTAATGTGTAAACGCGATAAATACCCGTTAATTACTAATCATTATGTGTTCAGATCGCGTAAGTTTAAAAACATTCAATATTAAATTACGTTTGGTTGGTGGTTTTTTCTGCTCTTGGTTTTTCTATCTGTAATTTTTTTTAATAAATAATGTAGTAAAAAAAAAAATATAAAAAAGGAGATTTTTTGGTAAATTTTAAATACTTTTATTTGGTGGTATTTTATGCTGTTGGTTTTTCTATCTATTAAATCTTTTTTAATAAATCTTGTTGAGGCTCCGAGCACGGATGAATTTTGATTTGTAATTTGAGCATATTTTCACTGTGATCTGCTATTATTTGTTTTAGAATATTGTTTATCTAGGTTCATAGAATAATTTTCTTTTTCAAAACATTTAATAGTGTTGAAAAAAATTGTTTTCATTAACCACTGAATTGAAATTAAACCAAATCGGATTTTTTCAAAGAAAACATGTTTTCTTATTATTTGTGAGTTAGACAATAATTTATAAAAAAGCTAGAGAAAATCAGTGCCCGGAGTCTTCTATGAAGAACTGGTTACTTTCGCGTTCGGTGCCCCGTCCCCCGCCCCCTTCACATTGTGAAGGATGCAGCAATGTATGAAGCACTGCTTATATTAATATACGGAGCCAACAAATACTGAACTGTATTCGAAATAACTACCTACGCCACATAATATACAGTTTCGTTTTGTCGGATCAAACAAAGCTCTAATTTTGATAGTATAAATGGATCAGATCAACATACGACTTTGGATTTGATATATAAAATGGAGCCAACAAGTGATTAAACGTTTCAGAATTTTAGCCGTTACGGAGTCGATTGAGTTCGAGATTGTTACGATAAAAATGTCAAGTACATCACTTTTTCGATGAATACGTTTGGCAACGTCGCTTTCAAAATTGCGCCGTTGCCACTCCGGGCAAGATCTATGCAACCGGAGTCGAGTAATATGGGGGAAAAGGTGGACTCAGTAATGCACGGGAGTCGGGCTGGATCAACATAGTGCCCAAGTTGGTATTTATATATATATATATATATATATATATATATATATATGTATGTCTGCCTTACGTTTATAAAAACGTATGTATGCATATTAACTTGTATTTTGTGACGTGTCCAAGAGTCCTGTAAGGTCTAAAGGAAATAAAGCACTTTGATTTTGATTTTTTATTTTGAATACAATACAATACAATATAGCGTATTCAGCTGCTATGGCAGCCGCTCCCCTTCAAATAAAAGAGTGGAATACTATACTTATAAGCTTGATTTAATCCGAGGAAATTTATAAATATTTTTCATAATATTCCACCGATTTTTTTAAACTGCTAATGAGAAAAAAAAGCAATAAGACTATTTTCATCAATACAATGGGGAAAAAAGAATCGCAAATTCTGTTCCTGTCTTATAGCGCTTTCAATTATAGGGCAAGGGTTCTGGCAAGCTAGGCTAGATTTTACATAAAATATTATCAAGAGTATACGATTTCTACGTAAACCAATTAATTATCATAGTTCCTAAAGTAACACCCCCTAGTTGGTTTGGTCTGTTAACTTAAAACAGTTGTTATGTATGGTATTTCTCGCTCTCACCTATCACAACAGAAGAAGACAGAGTGAGAATTGATACCAGACTGTTATGGGTAAGAGGATAAATCTACATAATTTTTAAAAAACAAAAAACGCATTCTATTTTGAGTAGCTATACCGTATAAGTTATGAAAACGATAACCATCTAAACCGGTTCGGGTCGCTAATCAGGAATAACTCCCGAACTTTTTACGTTATGGGTAGCTGTAACGTCGTGTATCAGCAGGGTTAATGAAACATTCGTTTTTTACCGCTCGTATTTTCCCGAAACAAGTCAATAAAGTTTGATTGGAAGAACATTTGATAGCATTTTTATAAATATGAAAAATCGATGTACAGTGCTTACGCGCGGTTCTGTGTTTTACAATTTTCATTACTGCTGCGCCAGTAAACTATGATTTTAGTCCAATCATGCATTGCTTTTGATTAACAATGGTATTGGAAAGCGGTATTTTGTACAGATTTTGCAGAAATGCATTTACTTTTATTTATCTTTTTTAAGTTTTGTTAGTATATTAGGTCCCTAAACAATTCTATAGGCAAGGATGACTTGAGACTTGACCTGATGACCATGATCAAGACCATGGTCATCAGTTCAGAGAGATAAGAAATGAATTTGTTTATTCAGACACATACAGTAAAATTATTTATTTCGCAAATGCAAATTCAAGATAAGTAGCTTACAGGTTAGTCGGCAGAAGAGCAGAGATTTCGTTATCATCACCACAGTTACTGTATTTCTCATAAATAATTCAAAGTCATCAATGCAATGGGGTATCGGTGCAGGTTCATATTTCACGGGACAGACCCCTGTGACGTAATTAATGTTCAAACGAACAACGGGGCCGGCCGGCGTGGCTTTGGCATGGGCGTGCTATCTCCGAGGTTTTCATTGATTTACGCTTTGTCGATTGAATCAGATGCATTCCGCTGTAAAGTGTACTAGCAGATAAAGTTAGCGTACCTACAAGACATTCAAAGGAAGAAAATATTGTGGTTTTTAGTAGCACGCGTCGTAGCAGGCTACGACGTAGAGGGTCTACGCCGTAGAGCCGTTAAGTTATTATGTACGCAATCTGTCTAAGCAATTGTGAACAATATTTTCCGTGCTCACTTCGCCGTTTTCGTGCTAATTCAATCCTACCTCCTTTCAGCAGTGCGCCAGTAATATTTTGTATTCGTTCTCGTCGTACCGATATTTCCTGGCTTTCTTCCTCGAATAATATGGGCCATTAGCAGCAGTAACAGTGATTAAGCGACTGACCATAGGGAAGGGAAGTGGCTAATAACACATAGCGAACATGGCTAAATTATATCTAAGGCTTTACTTACACCGGCGGCTGTGACGGGGAAATCCGAAAAATCCAAAATCCATACAAAAGGATTGGCGTGCTTGGGATCCGCACGTCACTCCGATTGTACGATACGTCGCGGTACGTTTTGAATTGTGTAATCGTGTGTGTTGTTCAAGTATAGTTATGTAGGGTGTTAAAATTTTACGTCATTATTGTGGTAAATTATTCATGAAAATTTCAGATTCCGATTTATCTTCTTTTGGTATCTTGTACCTCTGAAAAAATTTGGTACAACTCTTCCTAAATCATGAGCCTCTTCGTAAATCATGAGCCCAAGGGCAACTGTAACCATGTCTTTAGAATTATTAACAAAGGTGTCTAACGTACCAACATCATCTTTATGAGACACATATACTATAATATTTACAGGTAAATAATAATATTATTCGGAATTCTCGAGCGAATTGTGAAAACCAAAGATTATCCTGCTATTGAGGATGATGTTTATCAAGTTATTTCCTTTTATTTCTAAGCTCATTCGGAATGTCATATTATGCCATTTACCTTTATTCATAGCGTGCAAAATGTTGAACTGGCCGTGGTCTTTGCAGATATTGATATCAGAAGCAACTTTTCCTTCATTTTGTTCTAGTTGGGATCAGTCTGCATTTTAACTTTTGCCTCGTAGGATGCCGTCGTGTTTTCTTAGTAAAATCGATAGAAAACTTGTATAATGTTAGAGGGCGAATTTTCTAGAATATTATGCTCTGAAAATTTATGTGTTGGCAACATTTTGTTTCGGTGAAAATGTTTTACAAAATAACACTCTGATGGTGGAGTGTTTTCGATGAGATTGAAATGTTTTATTTGAGAGATAAAATTTTTGGAGGAACAGTTCATTGAACCAAGGATACATCATTTTAACTAGATATCGCTACCCATTAAGTTTCAGAAATTATGAAATATTTTTATTTTTAAATAAAAATATCGCCTGGAAGAGATCGCTTCTAAGCAATAAGGCCGCCCATTGTACTTGTCTTGTGTAATTTCTTTTATTATGTTCTAGTTCTGCTGTACAAGAAAACATTTTTGTACTTGTATTTTTAAATAAATAAGAAGATTTGTTATTTCTCTATTCGTTTACAGTTTGCGTATCTACCTGCTGGTCTATTCAGATTAATTCGTGAGTGTATCACTCATTCTTTTTGAGCCTAGAGTCTGGCGAATTGTACGCGTGTATTTTGAATAAGCAATTTACTATTAGACGTAACAGCCATTATGAATTCGTACGAAATGGTTCGCAGTGAGTTCGCACTTTTAGACAAAGTCTTAATCCAATTGTGGTGAAATTACTCGTAGTATGAGTGATATACCAGCTGGTGTTATACACATACCTTTGTGTTATCAAAATGAGGTTATTCTGGAGAGCCCAGCTAAATAGTCCTAAAAAGACCCGCACCACTCCACCGCAGTGTTATTTGGCACAAAGAGCACCAATGAAAGTCGTAAATGGCTTATAGCTAAGCTTTTTACCACTTTGCGACTTAAATTGGAATGTCTGTCTAGTTCAATCATTGGTCTGTGTAGCAAACAAGTCTGGCGTTGTTGGTAAAATAATTTAGCTGCTATTCATAGTGAAGAGGAGATTTTAATGTTGAACAAGGGTCCGGTGATTACTAACTTTAAAATTGAAAGCGCGGTTGCAACAATTCTGAAAATAAATCAACGCGCTTCATCGTTGAGATTGTTGAACGAAAGTTCTCAAGGGAACTTTTTGGGAAAATGCTATTAGAAATTGCTTTTTTTTCTAAACTTTGTGCCTACGTAAGCAGTTCTGTGTTAGCCGTAGGTTAGGACAAGACGTTTAGATAATAACGTGTGATAAGCGGGACAGCATGATGTTCCGTTGTTACTAGCCGATTAACAGCGGGGGAAAGTTATGAGGACATAATTTATGTAGCCGATTTCTTTGTTCCCACGTAGTGCTGAAATTTCTAGTCACAAATAAGGTGTCGTGTGGTTTGTTGTTGGTTATAAGGCCATATTTATGTGACGTCAGATAAAAATGGGGTCGAACGAGATGGCAAAGGTGAGGGTCGAAAATATCAATGTTTGTTTGTACTTTCCAAAACGGTTTTTAAAAGATTAATTAAGGTTGATTGTCAAGCAATCAGCAGAAAATGTGAAAAAAATTGGATATACATAGAGTACTATTAGAAACTAAGGATTCCGACTACCTAATAACCGATACAGAAAAATGATAAAGGACAGTCGGTGAACGCTAGCTAAAGACTATAAATTTGGATATACATAGAGTACTATTAGAAACTAAGGATTCCGACTACCTAATAACCAAAAATGAAAAATTATAAAGGACAGTCGGTGAACGCTAGCTAAAGACTTTTACTTTAGACTTTTTTGTTTACGATTTTACCGATATTTTTTCAATCGCATTTTTTATCTACGCGACTTTGCGTCATAGATAAGCCGTCTCTCTGGCTTATTAACTTAACAGGAATATAAGATTCTCATTTGTTTCTTGTCAAAGGACAGCGGAAACATAACGGAAATGACCGTGTCTTACAAGAACTAACGTAGGTTTTACTTTTACCTTTGACTCAGTGATACAGCCTACTTTTATCTATATACTTTCGATAAGTACCAATTGACGCAGCATACAATGAAAAGCCGTAACTTTCTATTTTGATCCCCATTCCCCAAGATTTTCGCTGTCACATTGCGATCCGATCACGCCATCAATCTCCAGTCATGACATTTACATCTATTTACACTATCGTGCACTTTATCACGGCGTTGCATACTGGATACATAAATAACGTAGCGTCAGAGCCTTCTGCAGAGTTTCCGGGACGTTTCCCATTCCCATAGGACGAATGATTTATGTCAACAGAAATAAAACTATTCTGGCCTTAGAGTGATGTTATATAAATTTCGTTAGCAAGCTTCACATTCGAGCTAAGAATATTCAAGTCAAACTTTTAAACGCTCGAAATGATCTTTTCACGTTCGCTATTTTAATTTATTGGTCGTTTGTTAGATGTTTTAATGGCTTATAAAAATAAAGTGCTCAAACATTTAAACAACAAATTAAGATATTTTATGTGATGGAGTATCATTACTTAATATGTGCTTTAAGTCTTTTATAAAGCTTTTCAAGTTAAAAAAGTTGATGTAGTAAAAAGTCAGTATATTTGACCAAAAATACTTTTTGGAAGGGTTGTTTGTTGTGTACTCTCGTTCATATTTTTACTCTAGTTTTATCCTATTCACATAAAGTGTCGGATGATCTATTGGCGGCGGCGAAATGGGACAGATTATTAAAAGAAAATTTATACTTTGGTTTCGGAATATTGATGGGAGCGAAGCTGTAAACAAAAAGTTCTGCTAGTTATCGAATTAGCTTATTGTATAAAAGGATAGTAGAGATAGAACAATATTCTTTTATCATAAATTTGACAGTTCTAAGTACTAAAGCTTTTTATACACTTGCATGAAGCAAGTTGGCAAAGCGGAAGGTAAAAATGGCGATGGTCCAAGAAAAAGTTTGCTCCTATTTATAAAACATTATCAACCTCTTTTATCTTTCGTATTTGCAGTTCTTACCACAGCAGATAAAGAATATTCTGAAAACTTACCCACCAAGCCCTCGCTTCTAAAATAAATTCGTATGAAAATATGAAGTTATTAACATTGATGAATTATTCATAAAGTTCCATGTTAAATGGTTCTTTTGTCAACAACGCTCATAAGATATTTTTGTGGTTCCCATAAAAATTAAAATAATCAACCATAATTGTGAACAATTCAAAATGTACTTTTTGTGGTAATCCAAACCATTGTAGAAACAGAATTAATGTTCTTACACATGTAGCCTAAAACGGGTTAACCGAAAAACAAAAGAGGTTTTCTTTCGGTTTCCAGTCCGTATTAATTTATCCACTGCAGCTTTCTTTAGTAAATTGTTCACTATGTTTTTCATGTGTGGTTTAACGTACCGACCCTCCAATAAGACTACGGTATTATTTATTTATTAATGAATAGTAAATCGTGCTAGATTTAATAATACGTTGCCTGAGAATGTAACTAAACTATTAGAAATAATATTTAGATGTTTCAAAAAAACTCTACAAGGAATTGCGAACTTCCTATTGAATAAGAATATTGGAATAATGTTATTTAATTTATTGAATTCAAATCGTATAGTCGGTTTTACATCCACCACGGGTTTTGTTGGAATACATTTCTGTTTAATCATTCGAGTTGATAAGTATGTTGTGCCAAGTATGTCGTGCCCGATGAGCTTGTACTAGTTCTGAACTCTTAATGATTGAAAAAGTTACGGAGAAAGTTCTCCAGGTGTGTTCGGTTTCGATGATCCTGGAGTTTCCTTGCTTAGGAATACGTAGAGCTATGGTGTTTTACAAGAGGGCTTGTAGTTGAAAAGAAGAGCTATTAAACTTTTGCTTGATTTTTGGTTACCATTACTTTTGATATGGTTGCGTTAAAGCTATGCGGCTGGATTTGAGTAGGTCTATAAGTTCTACCAAAACATGTCAAGAGACTAATAGGTTAGTACCTATAAAACAAGAAGTTATTGAATAACTCATGTAGTACAAGAGTGGATATACTTAATACAATACACATTTTATAGATAGATATTTTGTATGATACATAGAAAACGACCAGAACACCCTGATCAAATATTTCTATATGGTACATTAATTTGTCCCGAGGCGGGAATCGTACCCCTGAACTCATGTGTCAAGAAGATATGATTTTCCGGCACTAATTATGGGAGTTCTACGCCAAGCAATTGTATTGTGGGGCAAAATTACAGATGCCACATCGCGTTGCCGACCATGCCAACATATTCGTAACAACGTTGCTCGTAGGAACTAGACTTTCTACCTATTTAAGTTTAAAGTCTTTAGCAAAACCCAGGTCTGCGGCAACAATTTAAAAATAAAGAACATTGGCCAAACGAATAAGTAAATCGTCAGGCACCACTGCACTGCACACCGACCGCTGCCATATTTAACAGAAACAAAACATTTCGTTCAAATAAAACTACGAAAAATCTTTTAATTCAACTCCCGGCAGAGTAATTTAACACCAAGTGAGATTCATTTTAGGTACGTTAAACGAGTGGAAATACTGGATTTCAGGTACCTATGTCAGTGTGCGCGTTTCGGTTCTTTGTTTCAAAATTCCTTGACTCAAATGAGAGCCGGAAACGTAAGGTAATCTAATTTTCAAACTCAAATAAATTGGTAATGGATATATATTTCAAATTCGCGCGTAGGTAATTCATTTAAATGTCGATTTGGGTTACTTGTGTTTTTGGGAACTGAAATAAGATAAGACTATTTATTCTGTATTTATCGCTTTTCATGTTCGCATTTAATACCCAACTGATAATCATCAATACGTTAAAAAATCGCGAGAGTTATAAAACTTGTAAAATGAAGTTCTATTATTTTGAAACCTCCACAATTTCGAACGCGACATATGAATAGAATAAACCTCTCCTGATTGTAGTTACCTTTGTGAGAGGAACTGCGGGCAGCAGCTACTATTTGCGTAACATAACCGGACCAAAGTTTCCTGATTCAGTGGTAAGGTTCATTTAACTGTAAGGAAGTTTCCCAACGGTCTGTAAAATTCATCTCAAGTCTACGTTGCATTTACTTTAGCGATGAGAATAAAACCTGTTCTAGCAACAATTTCCGACGTCGCGAAAGTTTTAACTCCGTAAACGTTTATTCGACAGGGCCCGGTCACACCACGGATATGGTAATTTTTTCTCTTACAGAGGCTATGGATGGTTGTGGATAGATAATTTTATTACCTATGTACACAACTAATGGCTCGTCGGTTAATTGCGTCTCATAGCATTCATAATTTATTATTGCACGATAACATCTGATAATTTATGTAAATTATAAATAATCTGTAATAATCTTTCATAATCTTATTTCATAATAATAATCTTTGAATAAATAAAAAACCTATAAACTGAATAAAAATATATTAAATTAGAAAAATAATGTAAGAGTTATCTTTCAGCAAACCTAAGTAAAAAGCTATGTGACAAAAGTGTGTCAAGCACAACTTTAAAACCCAAGGGGTTTTAAGTAGACTCCCTCGATTTTCAGATCAAAGTGTTTGACACTTTCCTTCAAACTGCCTTTAGTGGAAAATATATTTACTTTCTTTTATTCTAGGAACAACATTTTTTTACACGCTATATAAACTAACTTATATTTTAAACTTATAATTATAACTTATAAACATTTGTTGTGTCTTCGTAGTAGACGCTTAAGGGTCAGTCTTGCCAACAACTTGCTTTAATGAAGTAAGTAAGATTAATTAAAAACTTTTTCCATTTTTTATAGTTTAAATTGTGTAGCTCTAATTTAGTTAGATAATTGTAATTTTCTTTATTAATAAAGGCTTTTTTGCCCTTTTATCATTAATTAAACATATAAAATAATTGCGCAGCGCATCAGCATTGCCATACAACGTGGCAATGCAGCCAGCATCCTGGGTATACTTCCAACTGGTATTACTGGTAACTTGATATGGATCAGTTGAGCTACCTGTAGTTTGTTCGCAACAGTCTGCAGTTAGCTCAATTGTTTCAATTGTAAATACTAGTTTTTTATTTAGTTAGATCATTGTAATTTTATTTGTTAATAAAGGCTTTCTGCCATAAAATATTAAAAATAAGAAATACCTATACAATATTTTTTGAATTGCATTTATTGATATGTAAAAATTTAGCAAAAGAGGTTAAATAATATTATTTGATAACAATACAATTATGTTAAGAAGATGTCTCATCAAAATAAGTCACAACTAGCCTAGGAAAATCTTTATACCTACGGTGAGTAAGCTGTAAATCCACTGTTTTGTTGCGTAGTAAGACGTACTACGATTACGCAACGAAGGTAAAAGCCACAAGCCGAGCTTATTGAGTCGTCGTAGATTATTTTTGCTTCATATTTCAAGTCATTGAAGACTTGAAATATGAACTAGAACTCAATGCAATTTACCAAGATAAGAAAAAGCTCCACGAAAAATTAATTCGTCCAAAACTATTTTCTACGAAATATAAACTACGATACGATCATCATTTTCGAGTCTTGACTATACGAGATTTATTAACAAAAGGAACTTTATATCGATACTCTCAAAAACTACATTTGATTCATTGAGTTATTGGCAAAGGTTTATAGCAAATGGCTTACAATATGAACAAAACTCTTTATCTTCTATCTAAATTACTTGTAGAACTTAGAAAATAGTTAAAATCCGCTTAATGTTACATAATCAGGCCAAAAGTTTAATTTATAAAACGAAATCAGAAATTTTCTACATATTGTTTCAACCCCATAACACCGGTGTAAATGCAGTCAAAGAACTTAAAATTACACCTCACAACTCTCGAGAAATACAATTCAACTTGAATAAATACACTTAAAGGCCGTAGATAATTTTTAACGGGACGAATAGCGGCTAGGATTTGGAAGTTGAAAAAGTAATTATGAAGGTAGACGTTAATCTGGTTAACCTCGTTACAAAGTAAATAATGGAATTGTTAGGGCCAATCCCGGGGAGTGCTTAGCCTCTCGGAAATGGAAGCATCGGCGTTATTTTGTATGTTGTGGTCTTTTTACGGGTGATCTAGTGGGTAAAGGAGTGGGGGTTCCTTGAATGATGTTATTCCTTGGATTAGTTTAACAATACTAACTTGACAAGACCCAACGACTGCTGGGGTAAACGTGTTCTTGAGTGGAGACCGCAACTCGGCAAACATAGTGTAGGACGCCCTCCGGCCAGGTGGGTTCCTGACTTGCGAATGACTGCAGGCAGATGCTGGATGCGACAAGCTGAAGATAGAGCGATATAGCACTCATTAGGAGAGGCCTATGTTCAGCAGTGGACTAATATAGGCTGATGATGAAGAATGATGAAATAAGCTCAATAAGTTATTGCAAATGTAGATATTTATCTATGTAAAATTGCAGATTCAATCTTCCGGTCTTCTACATGTTCCCAAAATTTCGCCTTATATACTCGACCAAGTACTCGACTCATTAGTACGATAACTTTCAAAAGTCGTTCTTACCTAAAGTGAAGCGAAATTGTCAGTGTCAGTTCGCTAACTACTTTATTCTCCTTGCAAGTAATATACCTTAGGAATATCGTGAAATGACTTCAGAGGTGTCAGATTTTTTATATATTGACGAATTTATTGGTATTGATTCACTCGGTTTGTTTTATAAAAAAATATCATAATTTATTTACATAATTTATTAATTGAGCTTATTCCACGTTTAATAAACATAGAGAACTTTGAAGCTTCATCGACGACTTGTCGTTCAAACTATCAGTAGATGATTTTTTTTTGTCTGTGAATATTAGTGATACAGCACAGCTTAAAATGTAGGTAGGTGTTATTTATTGAATTACTATAAAAAAAACAAATATACAAAAAAATTGTGAATCCGTATTATTTATTCAATTATTTGTTCAAAAAGATTACGGGATAAAGTACTTTTGAGGTTAAAAAAAAATATGAATATTATTCATAATTTTTAATTTTTGGAAGTTTTCTTATTTAATAAATTAAAACTTATTCTCAGAATCATTTATTTGTTTATCATCGTCCCATCAAACTACACTTATATTTTTTCTGTTAAAATATGTCCTCCATATTTGGAACCTTCTTTGGTGGATGCTAAAATCCATAAGCCCCAAGCAGCGGGATGGCGATGAAAAGTTTCTCAGAATACCTAAGGAACCCAAAACTTGATTCAATAACAATACACGCTTTTCCGCTCGACTTATAGCTTTTATAAGATATACGTACGTACTTTTATAAAATATTTTCCGGGTAACATGCCACGAAACTTTTTCCAATACCTACTGGCCATAAATTAATACTCTTTAGTAACTTTGTTCCACACTTTATTCAATCCAGTGACCGATCGATCGATCGCACCTGAGCTCTGAGTTATGAATCATTTTTACGGAATGATTCACAACATTTTTGTATATCCCTTCGGATATAGCCAAAGGATAAATAATAATAATAATAATGCCGCACAATCCTTACAGCGCCATCTAGCCGAAAGCTAAGCAGAACTTGTGTTATGGGTACAAGATGACTGATACATAATACAATATTATAACATACATAGATATTTTTTATTAAACGACCAGAATAATAATAAAAATTCGGATAAATAAAATTACAATAATCAAATTATAATACATGAACAACCAGAATAATAATAATTACTTCGGATAAAAAAAGAAAATTACAATAACCAAATTAGAGCTAATATTTACATTAGAAACAATTTAGCTAACAGCAGACTGTTGCAAACAAATTACAGGTAGCTCAACTGCTCAGTATAGTTTTTCTTACCATAAAGATTTCTAAAAATTTGTTATGATTATATTAACAGATCATATCAGAGCAGCCGTTCGAAAGTTATATTGGTTATAACCATAAAGTATTATATTTTCTGGGGTATTTAGATTTTACAATATAAAGCAGTTTTGATAATAGTTACCATAATATCAATTCCAGTTACTCGAACAGGGAAAATACTAAAGTGCCTATTTCACACTAGGTAATTTACCTGCCTAAACTAATAAGCTTCTGGCGTAGGCAACCAAGTAATTGGGGTTATTACCTAACTGTGAGTCTATGAGCCCGGCATATTGAATTATTCGCTATCGCTCAGTAAGTGCGGGTAAAGCATAGTAGAGGCCTCGTCAGTGGGTCATCTCTCACTTTAGTTCAAAATGCTGTCGACATGCTTGACTACCACTAACACTACTTTTACAATCGTAAGCCACACATGGTCTTGTTTACCTAATGGTCTCGGCAGAATATCAGCGTCTACCTACTTTTAAGTGGTAAGGCATTAATGCTAAGCCGAGAATTTTTGTTGCACACACACAGCACGTTTGTTGCATACACTTTGTTTTTAAATTCGTGACTTTTTTCCCTAGTATTTTAAATAAATGTATTTATGTAATTTTATTTTAAACAATTGTGTTTTTAAGTTTTGTATTTTGTGAGCAAACAAATTACTGTCGATGCCTTTGTCTAGTAGTCTCCCAGAAATTGTTTCATGGTAATTTCATAACAAAAGATAGAAACAATCTCTTTCTTCGTGGTTACGTTGAAAAATCTTAGTGTATGGCAATTGAGGAACACCAGGCAAAACACACCAATCGCACACAAAACACTTAGCCCTCTCAACTAAACATGAGCAAAGCAGTGATTAAAATAGCCAGACTTGATTCCAGAACAGTATTGATATTCATGGTATGGATTCAAGTCGTTGTGAGATTCTTAGAAGTGTGCTTTATTAAATAGGTCCAGTTAGTCAACTTTGAGAAACGAACGAAGCGAAACAACAATCATGGCCCTATTTGCATGCAATCCAACTTCTTCTGCGAACTTCGTGCGTTTTTCAAAGTAGACCTCCAGCTCGGTATCTAGGTAGTTGAGTTGACACGGAATTCGGACACTATTTTTAAAAATCCGAGCCCAGAGTTTGTTTTGTTAGTATCGAAACGTCACCATCGTCGCGCTAATCCCATACAAAAATAGTATACGAAATGCTGCATGTTAGTTTTAATTTAATGGATTATATAAATTTTATACGTATAAATCTAAATATAATCAAACAGTAAAATATACATAAATGTAATTTTCCAGTGTTTTGAATCCACATTGTCAAACGCACTAATCAAGATTTTTGCATTCACACTTAGTTTGAGTTCCGCCGGCACTGTACTGCAACACTGTTTTGGTAAATAAATGTATTTCTATATATTGTATTTTCTAATACGAAATTTCGTATTCGTATCGACCAATTTGTTTACTCTGATACACCAAAATAGAGCACCAATTTTCACAAAAAATTAAACGAAACAATCGATCGCGTATTTTGGAGAATTAAAATAGGGGGGGGGGGGGGGGGGGGCTCTGATGACATAATATTCTCTTGACAAATGATGACAGGTGATCGGAATGCTAGCTTTATTTAGGTCAACGGCATTGGCAATGCTGTCAGCATTCTGGGCTTTAGGAAATGTATATTTGTAAGTAAATACTATGTAGGTACGATAAAATCGTTTTTAGTAATTTTCTTTACAACAAATATTATCCATTAAGACGGTGGTGATGGCTTAAATCGGCAGATGAATCACTGCAAAATCCACTATAAAGAGACAGGTCTACTTAGCAATTAATTTATTAAAGCAGACCCATGATTCAATTTGCGAGACAAAGGCCGCTCGCGTGAAGTGCCGACTTAGTGCTGAACAGTGAACAGGTTAATAGAGCCTGAGTGAAACTGTATAAAGGTATCAGCTAGTATAAGTTTCCACTGCAATACCGAAACTGTGAAGTTTTCGTTCACTACCGCTGAATTCTCAAAGTTAAAATTGTTCTGGCAACATGCAACAAATCGCTCAAAATTATATATTAAAAAAGTATAATTGAATTGGCAGAAATGTAAAAAATATTTACAAAGCCACAAAAAAAAGAAGAAAAAGAGTTCTGAAACTATTACTAATTGGATCGCTATCTTAGTATGAAAAATAAGTTCTTCGCTTACCAGTAAGGACTAAGTACATGTATGCATGGGAGGGAACGTAAACATTTATAGTTTTTGTAAGCTTTGCAAAACTCATTCTAAGGTGACAGAATGGACAATCTTCGAGGTAAATCGAAGCCTATGACAGCAGATGGTTTTATTGCGGAATAGGAAAAGCAGAGCTTAGAGTTAGTAAAAACACACAAAAGATTTAAACTATTATGACGAAATTGTAGGTATAGAAAAGTAGAAAAATTTGCAATAAGCGGATTTGCCAACGTCGGTCTGCTTAAGGAAGTAATGTAAGTTCATAATAAATAAAAAAAATAAAAATTGTTTATTTCGACTACCATGACTCATACAAAAATGACTTTTAAAATACACATTAATAAAAATAAAAATACAATGAACAATTAATTGAAATGTGAACAATGAGAAACCTAGTGCTCTGACACTACTATTGTTTAAAGGAACATAAAAGACAAATAAACAGGAGTAAAACATCCCCAGTAGCAAAATACATAGATCCAATAACTGTCTTCTTAATCATGCGCCATGTTTCAAAAATTGCTCTTTATCGTGACATTTATGAGACTGTAATAGGTACAACTACGCTAGATTTACACTTAGTTAAGATTAACTAACCACCATGTTGAATCAGATTAGAGTTCCTCGATTAATATTTGAAACCCTGCAATGGATAAACATTTTTTAACGTAAATATGTGTATGTGTAACTTATAGTAATGTAAGTATGATTATGACTTAATGAGAGAGATTGTTTGGTATAAAAAATTACATTAAAACCAGGATAATGATCTGTTTTATTTCACAACGTATGCAATAAGGGTAATAAGGATACCACATTCGGAATGTACGGAACCTTCCAATAAATTGCTAGTTTCTGCTTTTTCAGAACTTGCTTCAGACGATCGCTTTTGCGTTACCGATTCTGCGTGTTATTTACAGTTCTTCAGTAACCTCCATTTCGTTTGAAACGCTTCCATTCTTGTCAGTCCATTGTAATCTATGATAAATAATAATTTACAGTATCTCAAACCGAGCGACTTGTAAATATAGTAAGCAGCTTTCATAGTATTAGCCGAGCGCTTTAAAATATTATTTACTCTCACAAAAATCTTCTAAGCGTCTTTATTAAGACTATATCGCCTCATACCTATAATGATCTCAGCTAAATATATTATAAAATCTGGGAATCTTACGTAGTGCTATTATTAAACTAAATTGCTGCTTATTTGTAATGGTCCTAGACAAGTATTTTATAAATCCTGGAAATCTTACACAATGCTTTCATAAGACTATAATTTTTGTAGGACTATTTAGACTTTGTCAATACACTTATGAGATTATATGTCTTGTAAATTATTCTCTAATATAGTGTAGTAGTAAACTACAAGGCAGTTATATATTAGTGGATTTGCTCTGGAGAGTAAAAATGCTTGCGCAGTGCTATTATAAGCAAAGGGCACTTAAGAAAAGCCATAAACGAGTTTTTTTAGTCTAATTTTACCTATTGTATTTTATTATAGGATTCCCTTGCTAGTTGGGCTGCCAAATTCCATCTCTTTCGAACCGTCAATTTGAATTTCCTTCAGAATATCTTCAATAGACCTTTTAAGGTGACATTTCTGCAATAATTTTCGTAATATTCAAGGGAGAGGCGCTAATGGTGGCCTTATTTAATTCGGGACCTTCTGTAATTACATCAGGAGCTATTAGATTCACGTGGCATTCTCGATTGAGGGCGATATCCAACGATCCAGGTTCAGATAGCTACATAATATCATAGCGGTAACTATCAAAGGTGGGCAAGTTCAGAGGCCAGGACTACAATCACAAACTATTGAGGTCGTTAATTTAGTTTGATTGTTGTTTGCCTCTAGGTATTGCACTGCAGGCCTTATAGCAAATGAAGATTGCTTGTACTAGTAAATAGGTACCTAGACTTGGATTGTGTTTTAGCCTATGATCCATTTTAGTGCTACGAGTATATCCTAAATGTAATATCCTAGGCTTCAACTAGACTTCATGTGGTGCTAAATTATAGTTACACAAAATCCGCAGCTCTCTTTTATTATTTTATAAAGCTAGTTACACACGTAAAATATTTGTAAAGCTAATTACACACATTATTTATCTGGCATCCGTGTGGTGCCGGCATAGAATAATCCGTGTGGTGCCGGCATAGAATTTCACCACCCCAACTCTTCCAATCCGTGTGGTGCCGGCATAGAATTTCACCACCCCAACTCTTCCCGTGGGTGTCGTAAGAGGCGACTAAGGGAAACACAGCGGGGGGTGGGCAGCAGCGCCTTCTGCAGAACAACTGCACCGCACTGCTATCACTAACCCGCATGCCCAGCGTGGGGATTATGGGCAATAACCCCCAAATAATGATGCCATCTATAGCGCTCATTAGGGAGGCCTATGTCCAGCAGTGGACTATTATAGGCTGGTGATGTTGTTGATGATGATGTTGATTTATCTGGAGCATAAGGCACACTAAATTTTATGTTGACTTTGGTCTGAACATCACTTACATCCAATTTGAATTTCAATGATAGTAATAGAAAAAAAAATATCTTTAATATTGAAGAAACCAAATGTTTTCGATATAATCTATGAGAAAATAGAAAAATTATGACAGAGACACACTACTACCTATTTAAATAAAATACATAACCTTACTAAGATACATAGCATTACAATTCGTGGACTTATCTTTAACTAGCGATCCGCTTAAATCATTCTATTTATAAACAAAAAAATAGCATTAAAATCCGTTGCGTAGTTGTAAAGATCTAAGCATACTTAGGGACAAACATACAGACAGTGGGCTTTGGTTTATACTATGGAGTGATTCTAGCTAGTAATAAATTAAGTGTAAATTCATCTCTATTCTCACGTTGTTTTCCTTTCTCAGCTAACGTTATTTGACTAAACCATTTTGTGTATAAATAACAACATTGAAATGCCTGAATTATTATTATGTTTAGTCTAAAGTCAGAATACAATTTAGTGTTGAGATGAGATAAGATAAGATAAGATAACAATTCTTTATTCTCAAAACTGTTTATGGTTAGCTTCAAATAAATAATGTGGGTATGTGTATGTGTAAGCTTTATAAATAGTTTGCGTGTGCAACTAGCTTTATTAATGCCAGCTATGTCAAATATTTTGTTTTTATATTACATTTTTTATTAGATAGATAGAGTAATTAATAGAGTGTATAGAATAATAAGGCCCAATATCAGTTTGTATCTTTTTCTTCGACGGACTAATATTAAGTACCGGTAATAAAAATCTAACTTATTATTTAAATCTTAATTTCCCCCGAAAATATTTCGTGTTGGTTATAATGATGTAAATTATGACCCGAGTTTTGTATAGAAACTGATTTATGCTCTCAAAACCACGAATGTTCATAAACCTTAAAGTTTTCTCTATTATTCTTTGACACTGGACAACACTTCGTATAATCATCCTTTATTAAACACGAGCGATCCACCCCGGCTTCGCGCGGGTATTAACCAAAAAATTAATTTTTCGCGGTAACCTAATTTTTTTGAAAAAAGCCTATGTTCATCATCATCATCATCATCAGCCTATGTTAGTCCACTGTTGGACATAGGCCTCCCCTAATGAGCGCCATAGCGCCCTGTCTTCGGCTTGTCGCATCCAGCATCTGCCAGCAGTCTTTCGCAGATCGTCATCCCACCTGGCCGGAGGGCGTCCTACACTACGTTTACCAAGTCGCGGTCTCCACTCAAGAACACGTTTACCCCAGCGGTTATCGGTTCTTCGCGATATATGGCCGGCCCACTGCCACTTCAGTTTGCTAATTCTCTGAGCTATGTCGATGACTTTAGTTCTCTGTCGGATCAATTCGTTACGAATCCTATCCTTCAGAGAAACTCCGAGCATAGCTCTTTCCATAGCTCGCTGAGCGACTTTGAACTGGTGGACCAACCCTATCGTGAGTGTCCACGTCTCAGCTCCGTAGGTCATGACTGGTAGGACGCACTGATTAAAAACTTTCGTTTTTAAACATTGCGGTATGGATGACGAGAAGACTCGACGTAGTTTTCCGAACGCTGCCCAGCCTAGCTGGATCCTCCTCTTGGCTTCCTTCTCGAAATTGTTTTTACCCAACTGCAAAATCTGCCCAAGGTAAGTGTACTCAGAAACAATTTCGAGAAGGTGGCCATGTACGATCACCGGTCTTGGATCAATGTGGCCATTGATCATGATTTTGGTTTTATCCAAATTCATGCCAAGACCGATACATCGGGAGGCTGAAGCTAGACTGTCCAGCATCCGGTTCAGCTCCTCTAGCGACTCCGCCATTAGGACTATGTCATCAGCGAATCGCAGGTGTGAGATGTACTCGCCGTTTATGTTGATGCCCTTGTCTTTCCAGTCCAGCGTCTTAAACATATCTTCCAACGCGCTCGTGAACAGTTTCGGGGATATAACATCCCCCTGCCTCACTCCTCTGCGCAGTTGGATCGGTTTAGTCTGCTGGTCCTGTACTCGGACACTCATCGTAGCGGCTTCGTAAAGACATCTCAGCACCTCGATATAACGATAGTCTACTTGGCATCGCTGTAAGGATTGTAGAACAGCCCAGGTTTCAACGGAGTCAAAGGCCTTCTCATAGTCCACAAAGGCCAGACACAGGGGCTGATTATACTCTTCGGACTTCTGTATAATCTGCCTCACTGTGTGAATGTGGTCTATGGTACCATATCCTCCGCGAAACCCAGCCTGCTCCGGTGGCTGAAACTCGTCGAGTCTCCTAGCGAGACGGTTCGATATAACTCGTGAGAATAGCTTATAGACGTGACTTAGGAGCGAGATGGGTCTATAATTTTTAAGGAGGGTTTTATCTCCCTTCTTAAAAAAGAGCACCACCAAACTCCCACTCCATGCCTTTGGAGTTCTCCCACTGTGAAGGACGGCGTTGAAGAGGCTCTGTAACTCCTGTATAACAGGGTATCCTCCAGCTTTTAAAAGCTCTGATGTTATTCCGTCCTCACCGGGGGCTTTTCCATTTTTAAGCTGCCTCAGAGCTAACACAATCTCGTCTTGACTGATGTCTGGCAGTTCGTCGGTATAGTAGCGTATCAAGGTGGCTCTAGAATCGTGGCCGTCTCGTTGGGAACGGGGAGCATGAGCAGCGTATAAACGGCCATAAAAGTCCTCTATCTCGACCGATATCTCCGGCTTCGACAATACGGTCCTTCCGTCGTGCGTTGTAAGCTTCGACAGGTGGCTCCTGCCAAGCTGCTGAGTGAATACTTTGGACCCTCGGTTTCGCTCTATCGCCTCTTCAATGAGGCGTGTATTGGAGCTCCGAAGGTCGCGCCGTACCATCTTCGCAATTCGCTTGTTCAGGTCTGACCTTTCTGACGAAGTCGCTTGGGTGGTTTCCCGTCTTTTTGTCATCAGCCCAAGAGTCTCATCCGAGAGTTTGGACTTCTTACCAGTACGCTGCTTTTTGCAAAACTTGATGCCCTCGTCCCTCAAAGTTTCGACCAGATTGTGTAGGGTCTCGTCAGCGTCATCAGTGGGTTCCAAGGCAGCGAATCTATTCCCGAGAAGCTGCTGAAACTTCTCGGTGCCCGCCAGGATTCTTATTGGGTTCGGTCGGAGCGTGGACTTCATCAGACGGTTTCTTTCAAGCTTCAAATTTATATTCAGAGAGCCTCGAAGGAGTCGGTGATCAGATCCGGTATTGAACCTGTTGATCACTGAGACATCTCTGAATATATGCTTGCTATCCGTCATGATGAAGTCGATCTCATTTTTAGTCACAGAATCGGGACTCCGCCATGTCCACTTCCTTTGGGGCTGTTTCTTAAAGAAAGAGTTCATTAAGAACAGCCCCTCCTTCTCAAGGAAGTTGACAAGCATTTGTCCCCTGTGATTTCGAACACCAAAACCATGCGGGCCTATTCAGGATTCGTTGCCATTCTGGGTTCCCACCTTGCCGTTAAAGTCCCCCATAACAACGTTGAAGTGAGCCTTGGTGGTGTGATGTAAGGCTTTGGATATGTCTTCGTACATATCCTCCACTTCATCATCCGAGTGTGCCGAGGTCGGTGCGTAAACCTGAATGACCTTCAAGCTGTAGCGCTTAGACAGCCGAAGGATCAGGTACGCTACCCTGGTCGACACACTGGAGATTTCTTCAACGTTGTTAGAGAGGGCCTTATTGACGGGGAAACCTACGCCACCCTGGGATGTTTTATCACCCTCGCGAAAGTAGAGAAGATGGCCCGAGTCTAGGGTTACGGTGTCCTCCCCCTCTCTACGGACTTCACATAACCCTAGAACATGCCATTTAATGTTCTCTAACTCCACTTCCAACTGCGCTAGATGGTGATCAAGCCTCAGAGTGCGTCCGTTAAACGTTGCCAGGGTCAGTTTGTGTGGTGGATGGTAGCCTGGGGTAGCCCGGAGATTCTTCGCACCCCCTGCCCCGCCGTTACCATGGCCGCTACCATGGCCAGGAATAGCGAGGCGGCCGGGAACTGGGGGCCATTTTGGGCTATGTTCATCAGGTATAATTTAAGATTCCAATGGTGAAATAATTTTTCAAATCAGCCCAGTAGTTTCGGAGCCTATTCAATTCAAAAGACACAGTTGAATATTTCCTCTTTATAATATTAGTATAGATATGGATGATAATGCTAAACAAAAAACCAACAATGGTAATTCTGGTATGAATAGCAATAGATCATTTAAACGGATTACCCCTACCTAGACGTAGCGGCTATCGTGCGTCAGACAAGACCACATTGCAAAGCCTACCTTGATTGTACATTAGGTAGGCATGTAGTTCAAGTAGATACACTGTCTTTAGTGTGTGTGTGTGTGTCTTTATTAGAAGATGACTGGTATGCTTAACACAATATATTAAATAGATAGATATTTTTATTGTAAATAGAATGACCAGAACACTGAAAAATTATCAGCAGATCGTATAAACATTAGTCCCGACGCAGGAATCGAACCCCTCGTGCGTCGTAGGTGGTCCTACCGCGCCACAGAGTTTTTCTTGATCGTTTGGGCTTATGTCGTATAATTGCGTTTTAAGAGCGTAAGGTCTGAAAATACTTTAAAATATTTTTGTATTTATTAATATCCTCACTGTTGATACTGTATAACCGAATGGGTGCTAGATAACAGCATTTATACATGCATCTTATTGCTGACGTCATTTTGTACACGCAATTTATCTTAGTGGCACTCAAGCTGTTGTATTGTAATTTGTAGGAAAGCTTGATGCACGAGGCTACATCAGAGTAATGGAAAGCAATCCTTGAGATAGACTGCGTTTGTGATATCAGAATAGTTACATTGTTTTTGAAAGAAGAGATCGTCAGTTGGTTGTAGCTTTATAGCATTACAATAATGTAAATGTTTAAATAAGGACGAACGGGAAGTAAACTTCCCGTTGGTCCCCTCTGGGGACGAAGCGTGGAGACGAGCGGGAATAACCCGGTTAAAGCGATACACTTCGTACACACGATACATTTTCATAAATATGTAACTTATGATTTTAATCAATAAGCAATTCTTAAGTAATTTCACTGTTTTGGTCTGTTTGTCTGTATATTCGCCTCTTGGCACGGAAACTTATAATACTAGAATACTGTTATTTGATATGGTAAGATTTTTTTAATCACGCCGATTAGATGAAATCAGTAAAAAATTAAGTTTCGTTAAGGTCTAATATTAACTTGAATCGTAGAATTAAACAGTTTTTGGAATAGATCAGGCCCTGATTTAAGTGTGGGTTCCAATCCTAAATAGTCTTTACTTCACTTAATATTGACGAATAAATCAAAACCAGTGAGACCAGTGATCAGTATCAACCGAAAACATGCAAAACGAATCACACGCTTAGGCTATGGATTGCAAAATTTATTCCAAATGATCTGAATTTAAAATGGGAGTTCATCAAACTTAGCTTGAGGAGAGTTACATACCTACGAACAAGCGTTTGCATTAAGCTGAGTACACATCGGGCTATTTGGTATTTTAGCATTCCTGTTTAAGTCGTAAATTACAATGAACAGAACTTTGAAACGTAATCTCTATCGTAGTTAAGTAGCAAACTCTTTAATTGCACTTTTGAA
Source organism: Eupithecia pulchellata (assembly GCA_963931895.1). Taxonomy (NCBI): domain Eukaryota; kingdom Metazoa; phylum Arthropoda; class Insecta; order Lepidoptera; family Geometridae; genus Eupithecia; species Eupithecia pulchellata. The sequence continues at coordinate 8,585,269 of OZ007529.1, forward strand.
TTTAATATTTCCTGAAATAGAAGGTTTTGAGAGGTAGAATTTGTGTGCAGTAAATAAATACCTATGCAGATCATATTCGAGGCCTAAATGGCTAGATAGAAAAAATCCATCGCAGTGGACAGTGACCACTTATTTTTTATTTTGTTGGGTTTCCACTTGTAATATTATACGTATTTAAATTGACGATATCAGAACACTCGAGAGCTAGCAGTAAGCCATTTTGTAAAATATATGTTGTGCGGTAGCGGTACTGAATGTATGTAAGTCCTATAAGTACGGTTACTCATCTATACTCACAATAATAAGTGTTCTACCATCGTGTGCTTTTCCTAGTCGATACCCGTCTTTACACAAAGATTTTAAATAGCTCGGGGATGTAAAAGGCACTTCGGGCATTAGCATAATTGGTTATTAAGATATGTAAGGGTTTTATTCAAATACTAAATTTGAACTGATCACTTGAGGATTGAGATTCAGCTGTGCCATATCACGATCCTTTCGCTGAATATAGATAAGGAAGGACATTCTGAATATACGTACATGTATTTGTAATACATGTAATACATACCAATACATGTATATTAAATGTACATGAATATACATGAACATACAGAATCTAAAACTTTGTTTCTCAAATCATAATCACTTTATTTTCATAGAAAATGGTTGTATTGAGGTTTTAGATTAGTTCCACATATTTCACCGGTCAATTCATCCAATCCAAACTCTATTCGAGTCGCATTATGTATTCGATTTGATTCCATCGAATCGGAAAGTAGACTAAATCAAATCGAATACACAATACTTACTCGTACACTCGAATATACAATACACAAGACAATACACTTAAAATACTAAAATTCTTCACTTATTCCCGGACAAAAAATTTAGCTGAAGAAAATATAATGAACACTTAATTTCTTGCAGTTGTTTTCCAGTTCAAGTTTGTCTTGTCTTATTTTGTTTTTAACCCTTGAGAATTAAACGTTGTTCAGACTTTGCTTTGTCTTAGCTCAGACAGAGAGTTACTAATTTTGGCTAATAAAAACGCCTCTAGACATTTCGTACTGGAACTAAGTCTTATAAGAACTACAGTCTTATAAGACAGGCGAGAGGTGCGCCAAATAAAATTTACAATTCAAATTTTGAGCTAATTTGGCACTGATGAATTTCTTAAGTCTTAATAAAGTTTCAGTTTCTCTGCTTTGCCTACTGCTTGGATTAGTTTTAGATCCTTTGTAATTTTAAGATGGGTATTATTTTTATATTATCGGCTGAGCTTTAACACAATCAATGGTTAACTACGAACCTATTTTATGAATATTTTTAAGCTTACGCGATCTCAACACATCTTTTTTTTTTTTGAGATGACTCTTCGTCGTCTTGTGACCACAACAAAGTGCAAACCTGTTGAAAAGTCGAAAAAAAAACGCGATATATACCCGTTAAAATAGTACTAATCATAACCTATTTTATGTTGCAAGATCAATATCATGAAGGATAAGTTCTAAATGTGCACTGATCACCAAGCATTGCAATAAAAATCAAATGAATCAAACCACGTATTTGTTAAACAAAATGTCAGTTCCAAAAGTCCTTAAATGAATCACGTTTTATTAAAGACAATAAATCAACTTAAGCTCACGTAAGCTTTGATGGTGGAAAGTTTCGCAATTTCAACACTCGCCAATAATGGATTTTTAGCGGATATTAAACATTGGAGCGAAGCAGCTCATCCTTCTAAGTTGGCTTGGGCAAATATTATACCAAATGGTAAAGCCATAACGTTCTGGAGTTGATTTGGCCAGATATCGATTTGAACGGAATTGAAAATAATGGCTATTTGACGGATCCCAAACATAAATAAATTGCCTTGCAGCGTTGTCGTACTAGATCTGAGGCCTACGTTCCAAAGTGCAGATTGAATCGATCCAAACAATCCATTAAACGGCCTGTACAATACAGCGACGGAATAGGATTACCTTTCAATAAAGGATCATTCCTGAATGAAGGGTACTAACTTTGTTTGGCAATCTATAATTAATTTCAATTTAATTAAGTTCTAATTTATCTATATGCCAATGAAGATACCTAGATAATGCCAAATTTTGAAAGTCGTCTTTGAGTTATTGGGAAACACGCTACGGGTAACCTCGCAGAGGTAGCATAGCAGATTTTTACAGAAATAACACCTTCATACATTTTCTTTTGGATATCGCGGCACAGGCCAGCAAAGTTCCCAATTGGCATGATTTTTTGATATCATCAAAATTTTTATAAAACTTGTTGAATTATATACATAGTATGATGTCCATTAGTGAAAACTGTTTATCGCGTTTAGATGGATGGGGACGGCGGGGGATCTTCTTTTATAATAATTCATTATATGTATTTCAAAAGTACAAACAAATATTCATTACGGATGTAAACGTCTCAGCTTACCTTATTTGTGTTCTCACAAATAGCTACAAATTCGTCAAATGTATTAGTCATTTGACGAATTTGTAGCTATTTGTGAGAACATTCATTCTTCGTTTCTGGTGAGTATCTGGCACTGCGCATCAGCATAGACATACAGCGAAGACTTGGGAAGGTTACAGAATCGTATTGATATAGATCAGTTTGGCTACCTGGAGATTTTGGCAACAGTCTGCAGGGAGCAAAATTGTTTCAATAATATAAACTATTTCTAAATTGGTTCTGTTATTTAATTGTAATTTTGTTGTTTACTATGTAACGAAAACCACTTGCGTTTTTGCAAGAAAATTCAATTAAAGTTAATAAAAATTTAATTCGGTCAAAATAAAAATATTAACCGTGGTAAAGAACAGTCATTCCTTACCACGGTTAATATTTTTATTTCAAACGGATTAACTATCGGTTTACCGTATACCTAGTTTTTGTTTCCGAAGTGATCTCGATTTATCTTCGTAATATTTATATTCAGTTATTATCTAGTGTTGGCTGTGCCTAAGTAAACTTCCCTAATTCTAAGTAAACGAACTGAGCATGGCCCTCAAGAGAATTACCTACGGAGAACTTTGGTCAACTCTTATTGCTTTTTCGTTCAGAATTTAGTCCCTTCCGTTTCATACGGAAGGGATGTCGAAGGGACATTTGTTTGCAATTCCGCTTATTAAACGAATCATATATTATCATCTATAATCGATTTGTTTATAGGCACATCTTATCAGATGTACCTATAAACAAATCGATTATAATAACTGTTAAACCGCCTACCACCTACACTAAACCCTACGTACGTCTCTGGTGAACGCACGGGTGCGTGATGCTTGGGCGGAGATACAGAACTAACTATGTAGGATAGCCCCGTGCTTGGTACTTTACCCTACGTGTGAGTGTTGTACACACGGGTGTACTATAAGCACAGAGCGCTCCTACTCACTACTACCTAATCTACGTAGCCTAACACTAAGCCTAACTCTTACCTACCCTCTATCTATATGAACCTATGTCTGGACCCTAACCACGTATGTGTAAGTATGTACCTATGTTATCCCTAACAAGTGTAGCCCTATCACTGTGTGTGTTCCTATTAATGTATGTATCCCTACAATCCTATCCCTAACCATATAAGTGTAGTAAATAAATATATATAGATAGAAACGGGATATCTGTTACCAGGAGACCTAAGGTAACAGACGGAAGGTGGGAAGGAAACAAGGGCGTGTACGGCGTGCAATGTACACAGGGAATGATTTTCTCACTGCCGGTCAAGCAGACTCACAAGACCGATCAGATACTGATGGCTAAGGGTAGTCTTGGCCACAGTGAGAGGATGCTGGAATCGTGGATGTGCAGCTCATCCAGCGGATGCTGGGAACGTCTGGTCAGCTCGTCAGCGGTATGCTGGAACCTCTGGGCGGCTCCTCCAGCGGATGCTGGGAACGTCTGATCAGCTCGTCAGCGGTATGCTGGAACCTCTGGGCGGCTCCTCCAGCGGATGCTGGGAACGTCTGGGCTGCTCGTCAGCGGTTGCTGGGACCTCTGGGCGGCTCCTCCAGCGGATGCTGGGAACTTCTGGGCAGCTCGTCAGCGGTTGCTGGTACTTCGGGTCTGCTCATCAGCGCTTGTGCTGGTACTTCTGGGTCCGGTCATCAGCGCTGGTGCTGGTACTTCAGGGTCCGTTGGTCTTCGTAGAGGGTGGCGGAGTAATAACTCGACTCAGTGCTTCATTCCAATTAATTTATTTACAAAATCTTAATGTTTATATACTTAATCTAGTTTACCTAGTGTGCTATCGGTGAAGCGCCGATGCAGCAGTATTTGCTGAATCGGCGCTCTAGTAATTTTTGGACTCGATTAGTCTGCGACTGCTAACCTACATTCAATTCAGCTAGCATAAGTTTTGCCGTTGACTTGGCTTGTAATGTTTTTTGATATAATATTATCTTAGTAACTAGTTTATTATATAATATTAATATTAATTTTGTGTTTATGTTAGGTTATTATTATTATACAATTAAAAACATGTTCAATGGTTTGAACATTCTGGGGCCTCTCCAGGGCAGGATTTTAATTCATATAATTCTATAGTGGTTTGTTTTTCGTCAGACTCGTCATATGCCAGATTGTGTTTTCCTCTTAGTGGCTTCTTCGGTGGTATTTGTCTATATAGAGGTTCTCCGTGATCGTTGGTGATGACGGTCGATAGCTGCTGTGACTTCGGCAGTTGGAGTTCAGTTGAGACCTTGGTTGACTGGCTGGTTGGTTTCTTGGCTCGGCCGCTGTACTTGCGCAGGCAATTGACCAACTGTGGAGCATAACACACTGTTAGTAACATGATAATAATTAATACTACAGCTGTTATTGCGCTAGTTGTATATGTGTGTGTCGTGATTTGGGTCCAGATGGTATTATTTAACTGAAATTCTAAAGCCTTTTCAGAATTTGTTATCTGTTGTAATTGTAAAATGTCTTTTGCGCTAGTGATGACTTCGTCTCTAGTAATATTAAGTATAGTACTGGTAGAGTTTATCGTATCTATAGAAAAATCTACTTGTTTCGAAAAGGATGCTACTGCTTGTGTAGTTACTGTTCTCTTTGCTGCTAATGTATTACCAGGTGTTTTAATGATACAGTTATCAGATATTTTGATTACACCCACATTCCTTAGTTCTATCTCTTCTCGTTGTCCATCACAAATTACTGATGTTGTGATGTGATTTTTTACTATAAATAGCCATGTATTTTGTACATATAACTGTTTCCATAGCAAGTTGTTAGTTATATCAAATGTTTTGGTTTCGCATTTAGATTTTGTTTGATTTTTAAATAGTTTATCAACAATGCAATTTTCATTTAATTGCATGTTCTTCACCGCACTAGGAAAGCAAATGAAATTATTGAATTTTTGTAAGCAACTTTTGAACTCGTCCTGATTGAGATTAAAGTAGTGCTCATTGTTATAATCTAAACCTATGTATGGCTTCTGTACTTCTATGCTTTTGAATAACTGATCCTTTGTTTTTTCCGGGACCGCTGTTATATGCATTAGAATATACTTAGTCGTGTCTTGTATAGGAAAATATGCATAAACTTGTATGTGTGTCTCATTTTCAGCCATTTTGGTGTCTAATAACTGTCGTTGGACTATTTTTAAATTACTGGGTAGTTTCTGATTCACTTCTAATATTATTTCGCTGACATTTTTTGGTGTGAGTATACTATATATTGTTCCTTTGGACAAATATACTTCCAGTAATCCGTCATAGCGTGCTGTTATTTCGTTAACGTAATTATTTGCCAGTTGATATGTTTCCATAATCTGTATATTTACACTATTTTTATTTACACCCTTATACCAGTAGTTAGTCTCACGCATAAAGTTTACTAGTTCATTTATTTTGTTTGTAAAGTTGTTTAACTTTCTTGTTACCCTGTTTTCAGTTTCATTAATTTGGGCAATAGTTGATAACATAAATTTTGTTTGATGATTTGCAGCTTCAATTAGTTTCTGCTGGTTCTTTTCCAGAGAGTCTATATCTCTGTATGCTTCGTCGTTTACTCCGAAGATAGACGTCATTAATTGTCCAAGTATTCCTCTCTTTTTTCTGGTTTGGTTTATTTCTGTTAGGTACTCGTTCGTTCTCTCAAACTTTAACTCTTTCTCTTTTAGATTTTGATAAAACTGTGCGCAATGTGTAGTTTTTCCTATTGCTATGCTTGCTTGATCGCATAGCTCATTGAATTGTGTAGCTGCTCTTTTGACCTTTGCTAGGTCTGACTCTAGTTGTTCTCTTGCAAACATGACTTCAATTCTGAATACTCCTCGATCAATGCTTGCTGTGCCTATTTTTTCGACATAAAACCCAGGCTGTATATTTTTTAGTGTGTAGGTTGATGATACCCCTGTTAGTAGTTGTAAGCATGTCAGTATAACCATAACCCAATGTAAGTAGTTGCTTGATGTATGGTTTTTTGTTTTCCTAGATTTTGTTGCTACATTTGACTTTACTGATGATGTAGTTTGATCCGTTTCGCAGTGATTTTCGTTGATTGGCAGGGGAATAAGAGTATGGATTGATCGTTTTTGAGTTGCACCTGATGATTTCTGTAAGGTTACAACCCTGGTAAGGCCGTCGCTACCGGAGTGGATTTCTTTTACTTTTGCTAGTGGCCATTTACTTGGACTGATTTGATCATCTTTTATAAGAACTGATGCCCCGGTTGTTAAGTTTTCTTCATTTGTTTTCCATTTATACCTTTGTTGTAGTTGATGTAAATAATCTTTAGTCCAGCTTTTACAGAAATCTCTTTTCATCTTCTGTATCTGTTTCCATCTATTTAGTAGATCAGTGTTAGTGTTTTCCATAGGGTCTGGTATTCCTATGGCTTCACGTCCTATTAGGAAGTGACTAGGTGTTAATACTACATTATCTTCTTGGTTTGCTTTTGGTATTTCATTCAACACTTCTTCGCTATTGGATAACCATTTTCTTAGGTTGAATCTACCTGTTTTCAGTAGCTGTATTAATTCTTTCTTCAACTCCTTCGTTGTTTCAACACAATTACCACCTGACAGTATAGTATCTACATAGAAATATTGAAGGGTTACTTGGCTTGCTATTGGATATCTTGTCTCTTCATCAATAGCTAATTGTTGCAGGTTTCTAATAGCTAAGTATGGTGCTGACGCAGTTCCATATGTTACGGTTGTTAACACATATTCCTGAATCTCGTGGTTTGGAGACTCTCTCCATAGTATACGTTGATAATCTATATCTTGTTCGTTTATTTTAATAAAACGATACATCTTCTCGATGTCTGCCATGAATGCTATTCTATGTTTTCGCCATCGCAATAATATTGCTGCCAAGTCTGCTTGTAGCCTTGGTCCAGTGTACATATTATTATTCAGGCTCACGCCGGTACTTGTTTTGCTCGATGCATCAAATACCACTCTTAGTTTGGTAGTTAAGGATTCTTCCTTTATAATTGGTTGGTGAGGAATATAATATTTTCCTTGGTAATGTTCTTTTTTGTTTACTTTTCTCATGTGTCCCATCTCCAGGTATTCATTGAGAAAGTCTTGGTAGCTTTCGTGTAAGCGTTTATTTTTGGCAAATTTTCGTTCTAAATGCATCAGTCTTGCTGCTGCTCTTTGACGTGAGTGTCCTAATTCTAGGTCTGGGTTTTTGAACGGAATCCTTACAGTGTAGGTTCCATCCGTGTTTCTTATAGTAGTTTTTTGGTAATAGTTTTCGCATGCTTGGTCATCGTGGTTTAGGTTAAATTGATCTGGGACTTCTCCCAGTTCCCAAAATCTGTTTAGTTGATCGATATCGTTAGTTCTGGTTGTCATACTATGTATTTTCATAGCATTTTCATTTTGATAACTGCAGTTTCCTGAGAATATCCACCCGAATTCAGTGTCCTGTGCCATAATTCCGTCGTGAAACTTTTGCAGTCCTTGAAGTAATAGTTTACTGTACTCTTGAGCTCCTAATATTATATCTATGGGCCCTCTTTTGTAGTACGTTGGATCGGCAATCAGTTTGTTCTCTACATAACTGGCCTCTAATTGTGGTATAGTTGTATTTGGTAGTGAGTTTGTTAGTTTTGGAAGAATTATAAGCATTACTGGTAGCTTAAATTCACTGGTAAATCTTGGTTGCAGCTTCACATCAATAGACTGACTCGCTGTCTTTGGTTTTTTGTCAGCAATCCCGGCGATTTCTACATGAATTCTTTTTCGGGGGTATGCTAATAGTTGCGCTACTTGCTCAGTGCAAAATGAAGCTTCTGACCCTTGATCGCATAATACCCTCAATAAGTGTGGTGTGCCATCAAAGGATCTTGCGTGTACTAGAGCCGTTGCTAGTAACGTTGTCTTGGGTATTTCTGTTGGTATGGTTGTTGTATGTACATTGTTCGTTTTTGTATTTGCTTTATTGGTTGGCCCACCATTCATAGCTCCAGAAGATTTCTCAGTTGTCATGTATGTATCTTGATGTAAGTACGAATGATGACCTTTCTTTCCACAATATACACATGTTCTGTTGCTAAAACACTTGGTAGCTAGGGTGTGCATCAGGCAGTTTCTACACATTCCTTTTGCTTTTACAGCTTTTTGACGGTCTATTACTGACATTGCTTTAAACACAGTGCATTGATAAATTGTATGGTCTTTCTTGTTGCAACACCAACACTCGCTATCTTCTGTCTTTTTGCGGTAATCATTTGTGTTATAGCTTGATTGGTAGGTTTTCTCTGATGTGCTAGTAGAACTTGTTGTTTCTAAACATTTAAACCGTTTTTCTAAGAATTCCATCATTTCTTTAAATTTCTGAGGCTTGTTAGGTTCTGAGAGCTGCTGTTCATATTTTTCGTCTGTTTCTGAATCCCAAATTCTGCTGAGTATTCTGCATAACATGGGGTCCCAGGTTGTGGTATCAACATTCTGAGTTTTTAATGCTTCTAAATTCTCATTTATCGTGTCGTGCAATGTTCTTAAGTTTTCTGCATTTACTTTGGTGACTTTTTTAATATCCATGATGTTGTCTATGTGTTTCATAATTATCAATCTCTCATTTTTGTACCTTTTCGTTAAGAGCAACCAAGCTGTTTCATAACTAGCATCGCATACTGATAAGTGTTTTATTAGTTTAGCGGCTTGACCAGTTATATGAGTTTTTAGGTATTGCATTTTTTCTGTAGCTGATAAAAATTTATCTTCGTGTATGATTTTCGAAAATAAATCGTAAAAGGAGTTCCATGACTCGTAGCTACCACTGAAAGTTGGAATTGTAATTGTTGGTAACTTTACTTTGCTGTTGGTGTGAGTCATCTGTTTATTTTCTCCTATTTTAGCGACTACACATTCAATGAACAGTTCGTATTCTGTTTGAATTGTTTCAAACATTTTTTCTTGGAAATAGCTGTGGTCTAAGGTGTTATCTTCCATCAAAATATTAAGGTGTGTTTCTTCTATTTCTTGCCACTGTTTTTGCAAGTTTGTCATCAACGATTCCCAGTACCATGATGGTTTGTTATTTGACATTGCTTGAGTAACGACTTGAAGCTTTTTTTGTAGTTGTGAAATGCGGAATAATTGTATGAATATTTTTGGTGAACATGTACTTTCTTCTTCGTCTATCTCTATGTCTTTTGGAACAAATAAGTCGTTTAGCATTTGTGCTCTGGTTTCACATGTTTCTAAATGCGACATTACTTGATTATACACAGCTTCAATAGCCGCATAATAGTTTGTAGTCATATACTTGTGATCTTGTAACACCGGTATATCTAGTAGTACTGCGTGATTGGTAGTAGTCCTGGTAAATATCTCTTGGAGGCGTATCCTTTTGGTTTTTATATATTTCTCAGTTTTCCTTGTGACTGAGTCTTTCTTAATGTTAGTAAATATTTGTTTGATTTCATTGTAGTCTGTCTCTTGACTTCTGATGAGTTTGTTTATTTCTTCAGTTTTTAGGTTTTCCATGTTTTTTCTTGCTGCTCCTAACCCTACCCTATCTGTTTATTTAAGGGACTTTGTCTATCACTTAGTTGCGCTCTGTGTGTTACAGAATATGCGACTTCTCAAAACACCGGTGAGACCCGCTTGTGGGAGGCCGGTGCCTGATCCGCTTCTGTATGACTGGCAACTAAGTGTTTTTGTCTATAACTGAACGTATTACAAACCGAGTGTTTTGTTTACAACGTCAGACTGCAATACGTCAAGTAATATGGCAGTAAATTTTCTCTACAGGGATAAGAGGAGCGCGAAATTACTGATTCAATTCTCGAAGGACCAAATGTTAAACCGCCTAACCACCTACACTAAAACCCTACGTACGTCTCTGGTGAACGCACGGGTGTGTGATGCTTGGGCGGTGATACAGAACTAACTGCTATGTAGGATAGCCCCGTGCTTGGTACTTTACCCTACGTGTGAGTGTTGTACACACGGGTGTACTATAAGCACAGAGCGCTCCTACTCACTACTACCTAATCTACGTAGCCTAACACTAAGCCTAACTCTTACCTACCCTCTATCTATATGAACCTATGTCTGGACCCTAACCACGTATGTGTAAGTATGTACCTATGTTATCCCTAACAAGTGTAGCCCTATCACTGTGTGTGTTCCTATTAATGTATGTATCCCTACAATCCTATCCCTAACCATATAAGTGTAGTAAATAAATATATATAGATAGAAACGGGATATCTGTTACCAGGAGACCTAAGGTAACAGACGGAAGGTGGGAAGGAAACAAGGGCGTGTACGGCGTGCAATGTACACAGGGAATGATTTTCTCACTGCCGGTCAAGCAGACTCACAAGACCGATCAGATACTGATGGCTAAGGGTAGTCTTGGCCACAGTGAGAGGATGCTGGAATCGTGGATGTGCAGCTCATCCAGCGGATGCTGGGAACGTCTGGTCAGCTCGTCAGCGGTATGCTGGAACCTCTGGGCGGCTCCTCCAGCGGATGCTGGGAACGTCTGATCAGCTCGTCAGCGGTATGCTGGAACCTCTGGGCGGCTCCTCCAGCGGATGCTGGGAACGTCTGGGCTGCTCGTCAGCGGTTGCTGGGACCTCTGGGCGGCTCCTCCAGCGGATGCTGGGAACTTCTGGGCAGCTCGTCAGCGGTTGCTGGTACTTCGGGTCTGCTCATCAGCGCTTGTGCTGGTACTTCTGGGTCCGGTCATCAGCGCTGGTGCTGGTACTTCAGGGTCCGTTGGTCTTCGTAGAGGGTGGCGGAGTAATAACTCGACTCAGTGCTTCATTCCAATTAATTTATTTACAAAATCTTAATGTTTATATACTTAATCTAGTTTACCTAGTGTGCTATCGGTGAAGCGCCGATGCAGCAGTATTTGCTGAATCGGCGCTCTAGTAATTTTTGGACTCGATTAGTCTGCGACTGCTAACCTACATTCAATTCAGCTAGCATAAGTTTTGCCGTTGACTTGGCTTGTAATGTTTTTTGATATAATATTATCTTAGTAACTAGTTTATTATATAATATTAATATTAATTTTGTGTTTATGTTAGGTTATTATTATTATACAATTAAAAACATGTTCAATGGTTTGAACAATAACCTTACCTTCATAAAAAGCAAGGGCAGTCAATAAAGCTTTAATACTAAATTCTTCGCATATGAACTTACCTTATCTAGTATAAACTAACGAAATTACTTTGTTGATAAAATGATAATTAATCATTTATTATTTTAACTAGTCCCTTGATTATCACTGTGTAATACTTAAGAATATCTTATTTTATAATTCCAATTACTTTATTTTTCTCTTTTTTCAACTATTTTCTTTTGTAATGTTGTTTGTTATATTTAGATTTATTTTATATTTAAATTTTTCGAGTACCAATTTAAAATTGTATTTTAATCTTATGTAACTAATGTTATTGGTTATTTAAATCGTATTAGTTACCATACCTAATAAATAAATAAATAAATTATCCCTCAGATGAACTGTACCCTAAAGGCACCCAACTCCAAGGGTAATAAGTAGATCGTATTACGTCTGATATAACCCCTCTATGATTTCAAGGTGACTCGTAGAGGCCTTTTTAATAATATTTATCTACTACCAACAGAGATTATGCGGTTAGCACCCTATATTTATTGATATCTGTTTAGCTGATTTGTTTATTCCAACTTGTTTTTATGTGACGTCACTTAAAATGGGAGTCTAACGAGATAGCGGGCTCTAAGTAAGGATCGAAAATTACTATGTTAGTATGCCCGTGTGGAGCATCGATCTTAAGGCCTTTATTTGTACTTTGTACTGACTATAAGTATCAAAATAATAAATATACAGTTGGTGAACACTTTTACGTAGTTGAGTTGTAGTTTTTACCTATATTTTTAATTATTTAACGTGTACAATCGTTCGTGCTATTCTTGCCCTCGTGAATCAAAAATGTTGGTAACTCTTTAGTAACACAACACTGGTAACAGTGTTTTTCTAGTGCAAATTAACAACATTTTGCAACGAGAAAACTTGTGTTGAGAGTTGTATATTTATAAGATTCTCAATAAAAATATCGATAACTTTAACAGTTGAACTAATTGCAGACTGACGCAAATATCGAAAGATATCTAGCTCTACTGGATCCGTACAGTAATTACACTGTTTTAATGGTCACCGGACCTAATAGTCTAACTACATACTACTAAGCAAACTGAATTGGTCCGGTCATATTTTGCGAAAAACCGAAAACCGCTGAGGCAAACGTGCTTTGAGTGGAGACTGCGATTCGGAAAACATAGTGTGAGCCGCCCTCCGGCCAGGTGGGATGACGACCTGCGAAAGACTGGTGGCAGATGCTGGATACGACAAGCTGAAGACAGGGCACTATGGCACTCATTGGGAGAGGCCTATTTCCAGCAGTGGACGAACATGGGCTGACCATGATAATCTAAAGTAAGTACTAGGGCTCGCAAAGTTGTCAAACCTTTCGAAAGGTTTTACAACTTCACTAGGCCCAGTAATTTACTAAATACAAAGCGTAGTATACAAAGCATGGCCCTTACCCACCGCATAATCAACTTTAACCTACGAGGTCGCAACTTTACGGCTAGAATATTGTTGAATCGAGTCCGGTTCACATTAGAATAGTTTGACTTGTTGCTAGTTACTATTTATAGGATTCCTTTGTGTGCTGAGTTGCTTGGGGTGGGGTTGGCGTAGCGAGGCTTTTTGTCCGTGGTTACTGGTGATTGATTTCACAGAATATCAGTGCTTACTTATTGGTACTAACTATTAAATGTAGTAATAAAAAATAAATGTTAATACTCGTAATAATAAAGCTTAGTCGCTAGCTACACAGAAACTAGGACTAAGTAAACTTAAGTAATCTCATTATAAGTGAACTGTATAAGTTTTTAATGAGAATAAATTCTTTAAACCGAACTAAAACTAGAACAGTACAAGATTTCTGCAGTACGTTGGGTGAAGGTCCGCCTGCGACGCGGGTTATTTCCGGACGAAAATGATCTACAGATATTTTTTCTGGGTGTTTTGGTCGTTTTCTTTGTAAAAGGATTGTATTAATTGTATTATATATTGTGTAATATATTAAGGATATCAATCATCTCGAACACATATAACACCAACTCAACTTAGCTTGGGGCTAGATGCTGTTTGGATTTTCTAGCATAAAGATTTATTTATTTTATAATAAATTACCGCTGCAATCACCTACCGGTTTTCCAATAGTGGTAATTATGGTAAAACCCACCTTGTGAACGAACCATGTTCAATAGTGAGCGTGCAGGGGACGCGCATATATCATCATCATCAGCCCATTTTAGTCCATTGCTGGACATAGGCCTCGAAAATGAGCGCCATAGCGCTCTGTCTTCAGCTTATCGCAAATAATTATAAGATCACCTAAATATGCAGGTCTTGACAATTGGCTATTACAGACTGTCGCAAACAATCTACCTCTACAAAAATCTACAGAAACATGTTAGTGTAATTACACTATGCACATACCTATACGCAAATCTTATATCTTATTTGTTTCTATTATTTAACTTTTTTATCGAAGATATTATATATCTATGTATAATATCTTTGATAGCAAAGAAAACTAACTCAAAGGTAAGTCGAACTGAGGTCTTATGGCAACAGGCGTAAATAAAACACTCCGATTGATATACATAAATAGATTTGGAGAAGTAACCGATGTTACTACTCCAAATAGAACCATTGAATTCAATTGATCGACATCGTAAAAGCTAATCGCTAAAACTTTTCATGTCGTTACAAGGTGACAAGTCACAAGTGGTCCCTACCCATTCGGATTGTGCTGACACGAGCAATATAGCTGATTTCGGGCTGTTTTATGGTCCCTAAATCACTTACTTGACCCCAACTCGATCGGGACATTAAAAGGGTTTGATTTATATAAGAACTTGGGACATTGGCGCCATCTGTTGCTAAGCACTGAAATAGTTTATTGTAAGGTGAACTCCGACTATTTGTAATGTGTGTTTTTGCCAATTAACCCTAGACCGTTTTGATATTTTTACACAAAATAGGTAAAAGAATATCTCGATATATTCTTTTGACGCTTCAATATCTTCTAAACAATTTGTCGTAAATTTTCAGTGAAAAAAACGTGTTTTTATTGTAGAGTCTATAAAATATCACGAGCAGAACCAACTTTTTAGTGCCATATTCAGCACCAAAGAAGCAAGTGTATGCATTATTGATTAGCCAGACACAGTATCGGTTTTGCTTGCCATCCACTCGTTGGAAAACAAGCACAAGTTTCTCGTATAAAGTGAAGTCAAACTTTATAAGGCGTCGCACGACACTGCCAGCATTGTTTCTATATTGGCGTTAGCACTTGAAATGCGCCAACAAATGCACCCACCCTTTCGAGGAATTTCAAGAAAGCCAGATGAGATGCTGAAACTTCTAAATTAAAATTACTACTCAAATAATGAGGTCTTGTGAACTTTGACGCTGAGCTTTCGGAAGTTTCCAGTATTATTTGCGTCTAGATGGTGGAAGGCTCTGTCAGTTCATGAATGCATTGTTTGACTAAGTAAATGCAACTGAGATAGTAAATGTAGTTTTAGTAGTTATATAAAGTTAATGTAGTTCAAACCAATGTCATGCTCTTCATCGCGTGTGAGTTGCCACCGGCTTATGTGTTGGACTTTAGAAAAAATATCTCATGAGTTAGATCTTCTTAAAGAACTTATCCATAACAAGAACACTGAACAAAAAATACAGGATGAAATTTAAAAATATTCACATTATCAGCTAAAAACTTAAAGCTCCTTAGATAAGGATGGCAGTGCAGCGGCCAAGTTGTAAGCCGCTTAGCTCTATCCTATCCGCTGTCGCAAGTCGCAACAAGTTTTGATTTTAAACAACCTTCCGACCTGAGCCCGCTGAAATTATTTCTGAAACTAGTCTAAAGTAGGAGGAAGTTTTCCTTTATTTACAATGGTGCTTCATTAAAGCATTTTTATTTCCTTTATTTACAACCAGCAAAATAGGAGTTCATTTCAGATCAAGTTCCAAGTGTAAGTAAATAAGAAAGAATAATTTCTTTCATCTAGTATTCAAAGAATACGACACAGTGACTTCACTTATTCTGTGATCATGGCACATAAAACTGTGCGAAATATTGGAAAAAATTTCAAATTTCAAATCACGCTAAAGATCTCGTTAGAAAATACTTCAGTATTGACGGCTTTCACTCCCCGTTTCATCTTAAAATAACGAAACAAGGGATCTAAAATCTAACAACAAAAGTTTGCGGCTCATGTTCATACATCTCATTTACATCCAGAGTTTGCCAATTAATTCGTTAAAACAAGCCTAATACCTACTGTTTCTGAGCCTACACTTTCTCCGACATTCATAATGCTCATGTTACATTCATTATAAGCTCATTGTGTTGTACTGTTACATTTAAACTTCCAAGTGATGGGACGGTTGTAACTACTAATTAGTACCAAGGAGTAAAAAAATTTAATGTTTTATACAGTCGGTTGCTTGAGAAGCTTGAGAAGAAATTAAGGTGCAGAATAAAAAAGAGAGCCATATTTATCATAAAACTGTTCTTGATGAGTGTTGTTTAAATCATAAATGAAAAGCAAATTCCGTGGATGAGTTTGTATTCGTTGGGATTCTATTTCTGAATCTGTGCAAGTGGTTTAAAATACTGCTGCAAATAGCAGGCCACCAGTGAAAAATATTTTGTCCTTACACAAAATATTACGAATTCCAACTTTGCCAGTGACTTATTCAAATGTAGAAGTCTGAGAAGGGTACATAGTACCAACATAACGAGAAGGTACAGTATTCAACGAGTGGCGCTGTGAATCCTCCAGAAGTACACGTAGATAGAGTACTTAAGTCTTTAGGATTCATTCCTTTGGGTTAAGCCAATTTCAGCCTTCTTATTATCATGTTTTGAATCCTTTTCCCCTGGGATTGTGGGTGTTTACATAGGTTATTGCTAGGCTTCGCAGTCATGAAACCAACATTTTCGTCGAATTTTTTGCAAAGTTTTTGTCTTTCGGTGTGTTTTATTTATGACTTTTGTTTGTGTATGAGTTGTACAACATTTCAGCGCCGTTTCGTTGCCCTACCGTGGGTTTGTTCTAGTGTAGAATGAACATTTGACCATACCGCATTGACATTGCTCACATCACAGTTGAAGGAATTAATTTCTAATAATATAATAGAATAGAATAGAATAGAATATTACTTTATTGCACCATCAATACAGTGCTTTTTTCAATTTATTTTATTTAAATAAATACTGCCGGACAATTTATCCAGGCCCAAGCTAAGCAGAGCTTGTGTTAAGGGTACTAGATGACTGATATACATAATACAATATTAGTTAAAATATCATAATTAGGTATAGGTACGCGGTCTTAATATTAACTATATCTTAAATGGCACAAATCGGTGGATTATAATAACAATCAATAATTTACGCATTCGACGACAAAGTGACGAAATTGTGTCTCATTCCACCGCAGACAATAATCCTCGTGCTTTGGGATTTGTTGGCTAGCTAGATAACTATATGAAAAACAAAAGACAGTTGCAGCTTGAAAATGTGTCTACAGGCAAATATTAGGCTTGTCAAATATTAAAATATTTGACAAGTATTAATAAAAAGGAAGATTTTCATTCTGTTCACAAAAACTATTCCAATATGATTCCGATATACAAGCCGTGTAGAAAATAGACTATCTTTTAATAGGAAACATTTTGTGGTTAGTCAAAGGCGGATACATTTTTATCTATGAAAGTACTATTTTCGTAATTCCAGACGGGTTCTTCAGCATGGATGGAATAACAATTTTACAATTTTACGCTATCAATGGTGCGCCGAAACTTTTTATGTTTTTTGTCACATAGACGTGAAGTTATTTAATTCTGTTCCCAATGTCTTAAATCTTTATTGTAAATAATTTTTTTCTGACTTAGTATCAAAAGAAATTAATTTTATTCTATTGCTTAAAAGATTACTTATTACAGATTTAGAGAAACATATTTTGTAGTATTACATAGAACTTTAACTGTATGATATGGCGAAAGTGGTTAAAAAATAAAAGATTGACTGAAAACATTCGCACTGTGTTTTACACCTGCGTAACGCACGAATATAAAGTCCGTATATTAACATCTATTCTTAGGATTTTACCGACTTAATACTTGATTTAAAACAACCCAAAGGGGATCTAGGCTTAGAAATCGATCAATACGTTAAAAATTTAATTATTATTATTATTTTGCAAAGATACGGTAATTATATATATTTTCTGTTTTTCCTATTTGAACATACTTTATCAATAGTTCACATACATAGAGTAAATTGGATGCTACTTTACTAATATTATAAAGAGGAAAGATTTGATTGTTTGGTTGAATTGAATAGACTCCGAAACTACTGGACCGATTTGAAAAATTATTTCACCATTATAATGTGATGAACATAGGCTGTAGAATATTTTCAAAAAAGTTAGGGATCCGCATGACAAAATTTAAAAAATAAAATATTTAATTTATGTGAAATACCCGTGCGAAGCCGGGGCGGATCGCTAGTCTGTTATAAAAAGAAATAAACCCTCTCTATTGGAGCACAGAGTCCTAACTCTACGTTTGTCACGTAGTAGCCACTCGTCGGCCCCAAAGGAGAGAAGTAATCATTTCTAGCAATCGAAATCTCTTTTATATTCAGAGATCGTCAATTTAAATATTCCCATTAAAATATAAATAAAAGTGACAGCTGCCATTAACTCAATTGAGAGGGCTGAGAGCCAGTATTATCAGAATTAATGACCTAGAATTAAAGTTATTTATTATGTTCTCTGGAGATCAAAACATACCTAATCGTGGTACGATTTTGCTTATATCCCTTGGGATCTTAACTCTTAATATATGTATATATAGATACTATGTATATTCTGCATATTGGAATCGGACGGACCTTGTCAAATTAATTAATAATAATATAATGCTGGATTAATTCATACAGCATCAGCATGATCAAGCCTCAAGGTATGCGGAGTTTCTTCGTCACATAATATGTATTACGTATTGTCAACGATGAATGTTTGACGACCTCTGTGGTTCGGTGGGCGAAGGACCGCCTGCGACGCAGGAGGTTGCGGGTTCGATTGCCACCTCGGGACAAATAATTGAACGATTTGCAGATATTTGTTCAGGGTGTCGTATTTATATACTTATAAAAAAATATCTACATACATATATATATTGGATAAATTGTATTATGTATATCAGTCATCCAGTGCCCATAACACTAGCTCTGCTTAGCTTGGGGCTAGATGATACTCAATTAAACTATAACCTACTTTTACTAAATATTACAAACAAAAACTTTTTTAGTGTGTAAGTTGGTACATAATCAATACATAAAAACAGAGTTGGAAACCCATCGTCGCCGTGGCGTGTTGAACTATCTAAGCTTTTACAAATAACGGCTTGTACGAATCACATTTTCTGTGTTCCTTTTGTGTAAACATTGCAGTAGGCATTCCTATACCCTTTGAACAGAGCCCTCAAAGGCGTTTAATTAAAATTCGGCAAACTTTCGGAGTATTCAATAACGTTGTATTCTTTAGAAAGTGCATCGTTCGGGTTCCCGACTGATAACGAAGGGTTATGAATTTGGCAACTCTAAGAAATGTTATTTTTGTATTTTATGTTTTAATTGTTATTTTAGACTAGTGGCCCGGCTTTGTACAATTTTTGTTGAATACTCGTGATTTACCAAAAATTGGACATAATATTATATTTTTTTACAAACGTTGGGTTACATTATTGAAGTTTTCATACGTAAACCTAAATTTTTAGAGAATATTCTATAGCTTAAGTTCATCAAGGATAATTTAGTATTCTTATAATAAAATAATTTTTAGTATCGGTACTGTAGTTTTGGAGTTTATTCAATTCAAACAAACAAAATTTAGTGCCTTATTTGTAAACCTACAGAAATAAAATGTATTGAAAACCCGAAAATCTGAAGATGACATTGGGGGTCTCAGTAAGGGTCGGAAATTCCATGTTCGTGTGAAGTATCATTACATAGGCCTTGATTTGTACCTTCTTAAAATGTATCCTATTTAAAAAGGTGTACTTTTCTCGAGCTATTAGCAAAAATGTGGAAAATATAAAGGTTAAAAGTAAAACCCGACTAAGTAAAGAAGTCTTAAATGAGCATTCTTCGTTGGTAACGAAGAATGCTCATTTAAGACTTTATGTTATATGTTAAGGGTCCGGCGACGGATGAATTTCGCACACAAACGTTGTATCCAAATGATTTCTAATTTGAGCATATTTCCACCATGATTTGCTTTTTGCATTAAATAGTATTTATCTAGGTTCTTGCCACAAATTTTTATCACAGTAAATATTTGAAATGAAATTAATTCCCATTGCATTTTTACATAAAAAAGGCACGTTTTGTATAGACAAGTATTAAAAAAAAAAAATTGTGCCCAGAACCAAAATAAATACCATTCTAATACAGACAGCAAACCATGGTGAAACTCTTCCCAATTTATAAATCATTTTGGTACTACATTTGTATACCAGCGTTGGAGCCTCAATATTTTATTTTAATACAATATGGAGTCGTTGACCTTTGTTCCTTTGTTACTTGTACCCTAGGTCTAACCCGGCCCGGATGCCTCCGGCTAAGTATGAGAAAATGATGAGGACAATCAGTGAACGCTTGTTTAAGTCTTTTCTTATTCGGCTTTTCGTTTTCAATGGTTTTACGAACGTGTTCAACGAATGGTAAAAATTATATGTTTGTGTTGTTTTGTGTCCCAATTTTATGCTATTCACCTCTTTGCTATACAGGGTGGAATTTTGTAATGCCACCTGGAGGGAAAGTACTCTTAATACTGTAGATAGAAAATTGTACTCAAAGAAAACATTCCCTTAATTTTGAAAAGAAAGAAAACTGCATTCAAAGATTTTCGAAAATTCGCTTGCCACACCCGGGAATCGAACCGACTAAAATCTGTAAAAATTACACCCTGTACTTTTATTGCATAGATCGTTAGGGTCAATAATAAGGATGAAATCTCTCTAACAAACTTAATAAATTAAATGAAAGGAAAACCATGAAATCTTAAATTATAAATTGAATGGGCCAAGTTAAGCACTTTAACTTAAAGATCCATCTGTTTACTTGTGTCAGTAATTTAATTAATAATTATCATTGACGTCATTTATCCATTAAAAATGACGAATTAATATTTAGATAAGACGATTGAAATTTGCACGTGTTTGTACCTAATGCAGACTCCTTTTTTAGATGCAACATAACTGCACTAACTGAGATAACTGAGATCACCAGATCTCACCCCTTTAGATTTTTTATTGTAAAAAATCTAATTTACATGAAATCTTATGCTAATGTAAACGAGTTGAGAGTTGAAGTTCAGAATACGATTTATAATATTCACCACAACATGTTATTAAAAGTTACTAGAAATGAATTCTTTAGAAGAATAAATTTGTGTATCCAAGAAAATGGAGCCCATTTCGAGCAACTAATTAGTTAGTTGACTTTTTATTGTAAATAATTAAAATAATTTAAGATTTCATGGTTTTCCTTTCATTTAATTTATTAAGTTTGTTAGAGAGATTTCATCCTTATTATTGATCCTAACGATCTATGCAATAAAAGTACAGGGTGTAATTTTTACAGATTTTAGTCGGTTCGATTCCCGGGTGTGGCAAGCGAATTTTCGAAAATTTTTGAATGCAGTTTTCTTTCTTTTCAAAATTAAAGGAATGTTTTCTTTGAGTACAATTTTCTAACTACAGTATTAAGAGTACTTTCCCTCCAGGTGGCATTACAAAATTCCACCCTGTAGATTCTGACGACCTCGTGGCGCGGTGAACGAACGTCCGCCTGCGACCAGGTTGAGGTTTAGATTCCCGCATCAGGACAAATTGTTTTACGATCTTCATATACTTGTATTTGTACCGAGTGTTCTGGTAGTTTTCTGTATATGGTAAAAAAATTATCTATGCTATATATTGTTTTAGGTATACCAATCATCTTTATCCATAACTTAAGCTCTGCTCTTAGAGTAATAAGACGTAGTGATAATTTCACACAAAAATTCCGCTCGAAGTTGAAGCAACAAAACAACCAATGTGTGCGTAAGCGGCTCGTGATTACATTAGCCGACACGCACACAAGCGCACAAATAATGTTGCAAGCTATCAACATTTACCCCATAAATTAGGGAAATTGTAATAATTGTAAGGAGTTTATGATAATCATTTTTCGGTTAATATTACATACTCTATGGGCGTTTATATAAAGGTTAAGTAGTTAAGTCGAGTAGTAGTATGACAAAAGTAAAATCATTAAATTAAACAATACAATAACAAAATACTTTATTTATAACACAAGAAAAAGAACATAATAACAAAAAAACAGGTACAATGGGCGGCCTTATCGCCTAGAAGCGATAAGACAGGCAACCTTCGGATGAAATTAATTATGTTAATTAAAGATCGTCAAAAAATATACAAAACCCCTGTATATTTTACTTAAAAATCCAGGTTAGATAAGAAGTTACCCTAATAATATTTGGCAAATAAATGTGCCTACCAGTGGAAAGTAGAATAGACAAAACCTCTGGTTTTAAGGATAACACTGTTTACACAAACATCCTGTATATTTAACTAAAAAAACCAAGTCTGTAGTATAACCCTAATAACATTTGGAAATTAAAGTACCTACCAGTGGAAAGTAGAAATAGACAAAACAAATAAGTACGGGGTAAAATATTTTTCGCTCGTAGCTAGCAACATTTTTATGTAATGGCGTCTGTTTTGTTTACAATTAGTTTTTGTGCCTAAAAGGATGTTTTACTCGATAATGTGTTGTACTTACCTGTGAAATGGAATCTTTAATTGTTTCTGGTGATTATGTGAAGAGTTGTGACACCCTTTCACTGCACAGTATGTCATTTTTTTTGAAAAATTACGGAGCTCTTCCCAGTTAGTGTTGACCTTGAGCACTGACGCGTCGAGCGATGTAGGAAGCCTTTAAAGGCTCCCTTGAAACACCTTCATTTCGCGTGCGCCTACTAGGGTTCTAAGTTTAGTTATTCTAAGGCTCTGCTTAGATGATGCTGTGTGGATTGTCCAGTATTATTTTTAATTCTATGTCATGAACTCTGTTTTTGTGCGTATTTATTTCTCTACGTGATTATTATAATGTTAAACGTACAAAATAATTATGGGTGATAATAATCTAAAGTATTGATATTAGTAGTTAAAAACATTTAGGTTTTATTTCTGAAAACCGTTTTATTTGGTAATGGAATTCATGCTTATTGGAATCTCAATGTTTAATTTATCGACCCAAGCAGGTAATTGCGCGTAATTGACTACAAATTGACTATGGAACAAGATTACATACGTCTGGCTCCCATAATTGTTCCGAGATTATAATGAGGTTGCAGGTTACGTTACCTATATGATATGTAACATGGTAGATGTTAAGTAACACAAATTCTGAGTAAACAAGTATGGAGAGACAAGTAAGAGTACTTTTAATAATGATTTTGTTTAGGTTTAACTAATAAACAATAATCCCATACCTACATAAACTGAAACGTCATGCAGACTTTTACAAAACTAAAACATAGGCTTACACTAGTTATGGGTAACTAATATATCAAGAAACACTGCTCAGGAATATTATGGATAAACATTATTATGTAATCGACACCCTTAGGCGCCTCGATGGCAGATTCAGGACATTTGATTTTCGTCGATTTGACGCTGAGCGTCTTTGTGGCGGGGTGACCGTCTACGAAACTAATATTACGGTTGTCATGTCGTTTTGGTATGCCATATATTTTAGTTTCGTCCCTGGTACGCTTCAAAAATGACAATTTTATACCAGGGAGTATCGAGAGAAACGCTTTGAATCGGCACAATAAACAACAGATATGGGGTACAAAATATTCTCTATTTCAGTGCTAGCCGTTTTGAATACAAGGTTCAAATCGTCAAATAATAAGTTATAACTCATGTCCGATTCTTAACCAAGAACATTTTTATGTAAGATTTTGGAAAAAGGAGAAAAAGCGAGGACCTTGTCTGTTTTTATATTCCTTAACAATTAACCACTTGTTCATGTATGTGCTGTGTACCTATGCCAAGTTGAAATTGTAAAACGAAACAAATAACAACCATAGATAACAATTGGGATCAAGTGTCGGTTGTAAACCACCCGAAAGTAATTCCCCTTTAACCTTTAAACTCTGGGGTGTAAATCGATTGTACCGGTTAAAATTCTCACGTAGCAGCAAGCCCATCACTTTACAACACTATTTTGGGAGCGAATTTCACAAGCTGAATCGCAGCGTAAAGCTGTCGACGTATTGCCGACGTGACGAATTCGCCGACAGCGATCGTAATTTTTCGCAGCACTGTGATCTGTGAGGAACGCTGACAATAAAACTCTGAATCAGATGGGTGAAGGGGAAAATTGTTCACAGGTTTTTGGCGTGTTAAGGAAGGAGATGCCGACACAAAATGGCTTTTGAAAAATAGTTGTTGTCTCATTTGATGCTGTGATTGGAGAATTTCCACGCCGTCAACCGTCTCATGGTGAAAATTTATATTGGTTTAAAAGAAAAAAAAAATATTATACTTATGCCTAAGATTGTAGTTAATGCGTAGCAATATTTTGTAAACATATCTACCAACAACGGCATCTTCCGTGTTTTCCTTATCGCATGTTTGTGTCGACTGAAGTTTACAGTAGGTACCTGTGCCTTATATATCACGTTTATCAGAAGTTGGACTGTAAGTACTTCCATGTGAATCAAAACAAAACAGCATTGCTCTGCCACGGTACAATTGAAACAACAATAAATCGCACCTTCGGGATCAGAGTGTCACTTCTGCAACTTTTTACAAAAACAACCTAAATATGCAGAAAGAACCGCGATAATCGACTTTATATTCTCAGCAAAAACGGTGACAATCGCATGAATAACATCGTTTCGAGAGCAGGAGGAACGTTCTGTTATTTTGCGTTATTGGCTCGTTTGCTTGAAACGAAACGTCTCAACGGTCAGTAGAGTGTTGACGGCCGAAGGATGACCCTGTGCGTTTGCGGCGGAGGGGCACTACGGTAAGTAATGACATCTTTGTTTACACACTTCTTGCAATAATAATGTTACTTCTAAACACAAATCACGTTTTGTTACCAAATTATGGCATTTGTCTACTGTAAACATAACGGCACTTCTACTTAAAAATTACATTAAAGCAAAAAACTTTTGTTTTCATTGAAACCAAAACGGCATTTCTGTGTACAAGTAACATTAATTTTGAAATCATTATCATTTTTATTGTAACTATTATGTTATTTTTGTATTCAAGTGTGTTTTTGGTTTAAATATTTCTCGTTATTTTGATGATAATGATAACAAACACAAAACACTTTTGTTCAGAAATAACATTTTATAATTTTTTTTATTTTGTCTCTAATAGAATAGGAATTTTCAATACGGAGTGGGAACTAATGTATTGAGTGATAGTTTTTTTATGATTTCAGATTTATGATTAACCTGTATTATTATGCAATAAATACACTGCAAATAAATTTCATCAAACACAAATTCCTCATTCGAGGGCAAACACGAAAATGCCCATTCTGTGATAGAGAAAGGTGTTAGACGGGCCAAAAAATCTGGCCCCATTTACGTCCCAGCCCAATATTGTCAACTCATAAGGTCTGCAAAAAAGACAGGTAGTAATCTTTGCTATGTAAAAGAAATAAATTTCTCTGACTTTTATAATCTTAATAGTCTTAGCAAAGATATCAATTTTAATGTAAACAAAGCCAAAAGTGGACAAGCTGTTAAAGTAACAGAAATAAGTCAGGTGAAATTTCGTAAGGTAGTGATGTTTATTACTTCAAAACTTTATACGAGGGCGATAGGATTGAAGTCAATCGTAATCAAACAGTAACACGAAGCACTCTTGTGCTTCGTGGTACTGTTGGTAGGTTGTTGGACAAGAGTCCAACAACGTAACAAAGTAACATTAAAATAGGCTTATGCGGATAAAATTCCCTAAGCAACGAGAAAGATGGCAGATATTAAAAACTTAATTGAAACCAACATAATACCAAAGATTAGTGAATCTACATACTCAATATTTTGAAGTAATATCCTTATTTAACAATGAACTGTTTTGTATTCTACTTGCGATTGTTGAGCGCATTTCTTACTGATTTTCTTTATAATTTTGTTACCAAAGTTGTAGTTTCTAATAAGATAAAAAGGCCATAATGCTGTGAAGAAATGTGATTTAAGTAGTGAGTAATGAAAAGGAAATAAATATTGTAATGTTCATAAAATGTTAAAGTATTAAAGGTAATTGTGAGATTGTATAGCATTAAAATAATATTGTTATGTCAATTTTAGAATTTATTAATATCTTCTACGATTTTTTCCGCCTTTCTCGTTCTTTAAGATTATTACTTTCTTAAGAAGACTGATGATTATTGACTATAGTTTAAGATAATAAAACTGGTATATTTACAATAGAAATAAATTTTGCATTTCAAATAAAAATGCTCGATAATATCACCTATTTTATTTAATAATCCTCTATTTATTAGTTAAATTAAGCGATAATGCTCCTTATTTTGCTCGTTTCAGTTTATAAAATACATATTTACTAAAAATAAACTCACAGCATCCATAGAAATGTTGTTATACATACTTTAATGATTTTATTAATATTTTTTAAATGTCATTTCTGCGTTACTACCGTTAGCGATTTGTAACAAAAAGTCACTTTTGGTACCCTTCCCTCAGCTTAAGACTTGTTTCTCAAAAACGACTACTTGTTTTTTGTTTTTTAATAGCGTCGATCAAGCCTGAAAAACTAACCAATCTAAGATTATAAGAAACACCTCAATATTCTAAAACAGCAAAAAGATATTAAAAAATTGCGTCAAAAAAAACTTTAAAATGCTCCTCCTGTAAAGTTGGAAAACATGCAGAAGTGACCCTCTGATCCCGAAGGTGCGAAATGTTTTTAAACTAACGAGATCTGAACAGATTATTATTAATTCTAATATAATAGTTGCAATGAATATCCGTCTATTCACACTAATATTAAGGTAAAATTTAAGTAAGTACCTATATCAAATGTTAAACACGTGTACAACTTTTCTTGAATAATTTCAATGCTTCTGTGAAAATTACCTAAAGAATTCTGTATAGTTAAAATCACTGCACTTATTATTATAAAGACAAAAGTTTCGATGGCTGTTACTTTTTAATGCTAAAACTATATAACAGATCGATCCGATATTTTGCCTAAATGTAGTCCAGTACATAGGCTACTTTTTAACCCATACAAATCAATTTTCATAGCATTCATTCATTTTCATAAAACTTTGAACGTCCTTATATAATAAAAACATAACATATTAGATAAAAATCATTTATTTCAGACCCACACTAATATTATAAAGAGGAAAGATTGTTTGTTTGTTTGAATTGAATAGGCTCCGAAACTACTGGACCAATTTGAGAAATTCTTTCACCATTAGAATTCTAAATTTTCAAATAATGAACATAGGCTATTATAATATTTTAAAAAAGTTAGGGATCCGCATGAAAAAATCAATAATTGAACCGTGCGCTATATATTCAACCTCTTTTTGTATTATGGCGCGTCAAAATAGAAAAAGAGGTTGAATATATAGCGCACGGCGCTTGCTTTTTCTCTACGGCCAGTGTCAGTTATGGAGTGTCAAGTCAATGTCAAAAACCCCAATGCTGTTAAAAAAAGTAAGGGATCCGTATGAAAACCGTGAAACTCATCGTGTTAGAGTGTACAATTTCTGAAATTTTTGTTTTATACCCGTGCGAAGCCAGGGCGGACCGCTAGTAACATTTATAAAGCATAACGTGTGCAAAGCGGGTAGAAACAAGTTACCAGTCATATTGTACATAGCTATATAATGTATCAGTGCAGACAACCCAGTACCGAAACATGTACCCAAGACACCCCTAACGACAATGTACCCAAGCCCGCGGGTTGCCCCATCGTGTATTAATCATATGTTCTATAACTTTGTTGTTCGCTTGTAATTCGAGATGTAGTTCGGTTGCGTGGTAATATGGAAATTAACCCGTAAATGGGAACATTCAGTTGGTTATGTCTTAGAGTGAAGTGAAAAGGCCTTTTATCTTTGTGATATAAGATCCTTCTAAGCGATAAGGCCGATCATTGTACTTGTCTTATGTGATGACTTTAGTTGTGCTCTTTTTCTGGTGTACAATAAAGCATTTTTATGTAATGTATTGTAACCTCGTTACTTTGTTTATGCCAGACCTAGTCACCTCCAGCGACATAATAACTCACAAGAGAAAGTTAAAAAACACTGATCTTACAAAAATTATTAAAAATATTGTAAACTTACAAAGTCTAGTGTAACTGTGCAAATAAGAAATAGTTTGATTCTTGTGGATCTCCAATGTTGCCCAGACTCTTATGAGATTGGTGTTCAATGCAGGAGATTCCACTCAGTACAAATACTAATATACCTACACAATTTTAACTGCATATTTTGTTTGTTTGTATAACGTGAACAGGGAACTACTTTGCGTTGTGTGACAATCTTACAATGAATTCGATGATTGTTTTCGAATTATGTATTTGAGTGATTCGTTGCACTTTGACATGACAGTGGTCGTTGCTTTCGCGCCATAGATTTTATAAAAGTAAGTGGATAAAAAAATCAACAACAGCGCTTGGTACGAATGAACTAAGTCCATGGACTTACTAAACTTACTATTTGCGCCTTTCGGTACGTGCTCTTTCTCTCGACATTGACCTTATTATAAAGCCCATAATAAGAGCTTTATAAGGACACCCACGTTTCTGGCCGTATGTCAGTCATCACTGGCAATGGCAACACTCTCTGGTCGAATTACTTCGGTCAATGGCGACGAAAAGACACCAGTAAACTTGCCGCAATTCGCCTTGACCAGCGATCACTTATCCAATAGTAGCCGTTTCTTTCGGCTGAGTTGTTAATGATGATAGGTTAGAACGATTGTTCTAAGGTACTAAGTGTAACAAAAACTGGCAGGAACTGCTCCAATAGAATTAGAGTTAACAAACTGAAACGCTTGGACCGCCGGCAACTTGTTCAACTTTTCGTGAAACAGCCAGCTAGAAGTGGGCTGACCCTGACACAGTGAAACAAAATGAAGTAAATGAAGACAACTTCATTTCTATGTATAACAACTAGTTGTTTGTAGATTTCATTTACGTGTGAGAGGGCGCGTCAAGGTGAAGCCCTGAATGTAATTATAAAATTTAATATGCGGGATAACTTTTAACATTTGTATCTGATAGTCTCATATGTACTGCTTCAGGGTTTGATTTTGAAATGGTAGTTCGTATGCTTTTGTTTCTACTACATGAATAACGCACAAAGGCACAAAACTCATAAAGTATTTGCTGGAGCCCAAAAGTTTCTGTGGATTTGTTATTTTTCCACATCATTTGTTTGAGTTGAAAGACCGCCACTGGGGACATCTTAAGAGTGAGGTTCTAAGCTGCTCACAATCCTCGTTTTCTGTCTATTATGTCAAATATTATGAATTTGCTAATGAGACGTAAGTGCTACTGCTAGCAGATAATTTAAAATTCATTCTGATAGACATCCACTGATGTAAAAACTGATCAAATTTTTAAACTAGAAATCATGGCAATGAAACAATCATTTGCAAAATTTGCAAATGATTGTTTCATGACCATTATTAGATTAGATTATTTTTATTATTATTATTAGATTCACATTTAATGTGGATCTAAATTCACATTTGAAAGACGTGCACGCGCAAGGGATCCACTATGGTCATTAAAAAAGATGGCGCATTTTGACTCCCGTTAATAGAGCGTCTTACAATTTGTAAAACAACCATGTTCATCACATCACATCATCACCAGCCTATAATAGTCCACTGCTGGACATAGGCCTCCCCTAATGAGCGCCATAGATGGCATTATCATTTGGGGGTCGATGCCCATAATCCCCACACTGGGCATGCGGGTTGGGGATCGCAGTTCCGTTGAGTTGTTCTGCAGAGGGCGCTGCTGCCCGCCCCCCGGTGTGTTTCCCTTAGTCGCCTCTTACGACACCCACGGGAAGAGATGGGGTGGTGAAATTCTATGCCGGCACCACACGGCTCCATGTTCAACCTTCTTTCATTGAACAAATATATTGGTTATACTGCGAATATTGCACTGTGTTCACTGAAGAAGGTTCTCTCCCTATGGTGCTCCTCCCAATGGACGTAGGTACTTATGCTCGGTGGAAAGCTTCATGAAAGGTTTTATTTTTCATGAATGTTTCTACATAGTTTATGCAATTACATTTTTGCCGCTCTTTCCTATTTTCTGTGTTTCCTGAATACGACTGGGTTTGAAAAACAGAGGATTGTTTTTGTTTTGCCAAATTGTTTCCGGGTTCTTATGCTCACATGTGGATGTGGTACTGAAATACAATTATGTGAAATTTTTGCTAATGTTATAAGGAAAATCTTTGGTATATTTACAGGCTGTAATAATGAGGCTGTATTAACCAAAGCTGTTTCTTACCCACTTTTGTAACCCTATCTCTCTCTCCTAATAAGGTTTGCTGGAAGAGAACTCTTTTTAGGGTTAAGCTCGCCTTTGCCATTTCTTTTACATTTAATGTTTATTTTGTATATTAAGATCTTTTTTTACTTTTATGACGTAGGTCTAGTAGACCTACGTAGGTGATTTTATATATATTAAATACTAGTTGGGTGACCGCGGTTTCACCCGTGTAACTCCCGATCCCGTGGGATATTCAGATTAAAAAGCTCATAGCTGATGGTTCATTTATTTCAAATCATAAACTATGTGCGTACCAAGTTCTTCAAAATCTGTTTCGAAGTTTTTGCGTGAAAGAGTAACAAACATCCATCCATACATGCTCACAAACTTTCGTGTTTATAATATTAGTAAGATGTATAAGTATAATAACTTGTTATAAAGAGCTTATAAAGTTGTATATTTGTCCAGGAAAAAACATGGGACAAGAAAATGATAACAACATTAAAAAGAAATGGCGGGCTAAATCACGAGCGAATCCAACTTTTCGAAATTTATTTTTCACGAAACATTTTCCGTGTGCCTCAAAAATCATTAATCAGGCTATACTTTGGCAGTGACCCAGCGTCCTTACTCACTCTCATTTGTATTTACTGAAAGAGTTTCAAATCATAAATCATACCATATTGATAAATGAATCTATTCACTTCTTAGGGTTGCGTAACCGAATAGTGAAAACGATTAGCCAGAGTCCGCTGTCTGTCTGTCCATCCATCAGTGACCGGGTGTCTCATGACCCGTAAAAGACTGTCGAATTGGTGTGTGTTTACAGTTGCCGCTTAAAAATTGGCTAGGAACAAAAAAAAATACTGAGAATCAATCATCGAAGTTGAGCAACGTCAGGCGCGGTCAGTAAATGGGTGACCGCGTCATGTTTTTTCGTATTATAAATAATTAGTTTTTGGTTCTTTTTGCGAAACAATGGTACGGAACCCTCGGCGTGCAAGTCGACTCTAGGTCGTTTTTATTTTAATCTACTGTGTTTATATTTAATTTTTATTTTTTTCTTACCCGATCTAAATTGTTGAGTTATACCACCAACATGGCTACAATACTTTAGATATAATAAACTTATGGGCATGCAATAATGATTAGTAATTAACGGGTATTTATCGCGTTTCTTCTTCCTCCTTTCTTCTTCTTCTTTTCTCGACGTTTCAACAGGTTTGCACTCTGTCGTGGTCACGAGATGACTGGAGTATTGGAGCTGCCGCCGCCTTTTATATACTAGCGTTACTCACACGTACACACACTCGGACGACACACTACACTAACAGTGTCCGTGACGCGCTGAGAAGCCGGTCTGCGACGAGTGCACTTAGCTAACACTGGATTCCATGAGGCAGAGAGTCTGAAACCGTCTTCACGATTGAAATTAGGATATTTCTTAATTTCAATCGCTTCCCGAACCATTCTCTTGTAATAATGCCTTTCGTTAGTTAGTGTAGTGTGTCGTCCGAGTGTGTGTACGTGTGAGTAACGCTAGTATATAAAAGGCGGCGGCAGCTCCAATACTCCAGTCATCTCGTGACCACGACAGAGTGCAAACCTGTTGAAACGTCGAGAAAAGAAGAAGAAGAAAGGAGGAAGAAGAAACGCGATAAATACCCGTTAATTACTAATCATTATGTGTTCAGATCGCGTAAGTTTCAAAACATTAATTATGGGCATGCCATAAGTCGGCGAGCAGTGGTCAAATAACTTTCATCTACATATACTGTTTGACATAGAATGTATGAGTTCCTTCTATTCACGAATCAGATGATTATTATTATTATTCACGGATTAGAGAAGCCAGTGCCACTTGCGCCCCAATGATTTTGGAGCATATTTTTTTTTAAGACTATGGGATATGTAGAAGATTATGATTTCTAAGAGATGTTGAAGTTGTTGTATGCAACCAAG
This sequence comes from Eupithecia pulchellata, assembly GCA_963931895.1. Taxonomy (NCBI): domain Eukaryota; kingdom Metazoa; phylum Arthropoda; class Insecta; order Lepidoptera; family Geometridae; genus Eupithecia; species Eupithecia pulchellata. The sequence continues at coordinate 8,617,401 of OZ007529.1, forward strand.
TAGTTCTTGGCAGTCGACCCTGCCACTTGCTATGAGCGAACCAAACTGGTAGAATTCAAAAACCTTGGAGAGGAACGCGGAGGCTCTACGCATCTCGCCGGTCAGCTTGCTGCGGTATTGCGTACTATGGCGAAGACTAGGAAGCTAAAACATTTCATGGGACTAACAGTATACAAGAAGAGACTCAAGAAAATCAAGGAGGCTTCTAGTCTCAACACATTAAAACTCAAACTTTAACGCTGCCTTGTCGAGCAGACCTTTGACACCTTCGATGAGCTCTCGAGCCTGAATGTAAGAAATGAATAATGTACATTTTAATTACTATTATTGCAATTTAAAATAATTACTATTATTATATATATGTATAAATGTATATGCCATGGCCTGTCATATATTGATCCATTATAAATAAATAAATGAAATGAAATTGTTTAAAAATCAACTTGAATATTTCTAATTCAACAAAATACTTTCTTTTATCGTCGGCATATAGGAATATATTAGAATGTTTTATATTAATAGAAATATCGTTAGTGAATCGGTACTGTGAATAGAAGAGCCAGCAAGAAGCTCTGTGGAATACCTGACGGGATCCGTTATGATGTGGAAGTGTACCCATTGAAAACCACAGTCTAAGATCGATTTTGAACCTTATTCCAGAAGACTGTAATTTGTTTAAGAGTATGAGGTATCCTGTCGAACGCCTTGCTGTATTCGGTGTAGATGTTCTACCTGAGCAGGCTCCGACATTTTGTGTGACAGATACTCAGCACAAAAAAATTTGTTAGACGGTGTACATTTCAGAAACCATGTTGTTTCTCAGAAAACGTATGTTTTAGAGATGAGTAAAGTTGGTTGTCTGTGTGAGCTAATTGCTCGAGCACCTTAGCAAAAATACACAATTTGGAAATTGGCTGGTAGTTTTCGACGTTACATTTAGAGTACTTTTTTATGTATTGGGGTTATAAACGCAGATTTCCAGAATTCGGCACAGTACCCTCGTCAATAGATCTTCTGTATAATGTAGCAAGCGGAGATGCTAGGGCACATGCACATCCAACGATGTATGTAGGAGGAACATTGTGACGGCCCGGCTCATTTCTTTAGGTGGGAAGGACTATAAGGTTGTTCTCGCCGCGGTCGCAGAAGCAAGACGCAGGTCGCGCGAGCGTGCATTGGCTTCCGTTGAAGGATGGCATGGAGTGATCCGAGTGGCTATAAAATAAAATACACATTATAATTAGAGTTTCAATACTTAGTTTTATAGCGATTACTTAAGTTCGGCGCGGTCAAATTGGCATTGTCAGGAGCAGTCAAAATTAAGATGAGTGACTGCGTCATGTTGGGCTTATGTTATTTTTTTCAATTAAAAATATACCGTTTTAGTCACCTTGTAGCGATAATGTACAATGGCACGGAACCACCGTGTGTTAGGCCGATTATATTTATAGTAGTTACTCTCAATGAGTAAGTACCTTTTCGTATAGAAGACACGCTTTCTACTAGAGCTAAATTTATAGCCACGTACGTATAACTGCACTAGTTGTACTTACTAAAGGTACGTATTAAAGGGTAAAAAATAAAATAAGAAAAGTAAATAACAGTTAAAATTTGTCCTGTTCAAATATAAGAAGTTTCTATTGGTCGTGCCGACTGTAAAATAAAATTTTTTGAACGACTAATACGCGTATTAGAGTTTATGTAAGATATTATGATACCCTATTATAAATTCATTGAAGAACTCGACTGTCTTGAATCTCCAGAAATATTATGGTTGAAGGCAACAAATACCCAACATCAATTTTCTTTGTGTAGAGTGCAGTTTGGACGGTCTGCAAAGCGAGCACATCGATACGCGATGAATAGCCCATCTCCTGACCGAAGTGCCGGAAGGCGGGCCGCACAGCCTTTTAGCGCGTCATGTCTTATTTCAGTAAGGTTAGCAATAGCACTTGTGGTAGGGTTTGCAGAAAATATTCGTTAAACAGGTTTATTCGATTGGACTTTGGTAGGAATTGCGGGAAAGATTTCATTGTTGAATGTGGCGGAAAGTTTGACTACCATCTCACCTAAAAAAAAATATGTGGAATAGATTAAGCACGGACTCCCAGAAGGTACACATCGAATAATATACATGGTATGATGGTGATGTGTGGGTAAGTAGGTAGATATAGGTTGTTTCTTATGACCAATATATACGTGCTTGATAGGGAGGAGGTATTTGAAATTAACAGGGTTGTGCGCATGCTTGGTGATGCATTGGACTTTGTAACCTACGTTGCGTAGGTCGTTAATGTCAAAACGTAACTTTACAAGGCAGTTTCCGACCACCAACCCTAATTATTTAGGTAGGCAATTAATCCATTGTACTAAACAACGTAAAGCCTTTGAACCGAAGGTAAATGAGTGCTGTTAAAACCAATAAATTGCTAGGAAGTATTCATAGGACAAAGCGCTAGAAATTGGCCAATTTGTTCTCTAAATAACAGTATTGTAGTTATAAAATATGTTTTAACTCGACGACGAATATTTTACGCTGATCTGGAAATTTCTTTATAAATTTTCTTCGAAGCTCCAAGCTAGTGAGCTCACGTGCTTTATCTTAAGGAGCATCATCACTTATCGGCTAAGATAATGGCGAAATTCTTTAAGATGTGGGTGCAAGGGTTCTCTAGTTTCTACTCAGCTTTATCTATACGAGCTTTCAATAAGAAAAATGTGGGGTATTTTTCTATGGATACTTAAAGGATAGTTTTTCATCGAAGGTTGCACAACCATTAAAGGCATTACACAAAATAAACTCACGCATAATCTCAACCATTCCACTTACACACTATAAACAGTACATTATGTGCTCCGCAATGCATTTTAAGATTTCGAAATATGAAGTTTCAAACGTAAAACGTTCAATCTTTAAAAAAAAATTATAGATAAGATAACAATGTAACACATTTAACAAAAAAATACGTTCCTTCCTGTAGAAAAAACTAAATGTTGGCACGAAATAATATTCCAGCCTATGCCTCTCAATGCTGGACCCTTATCCCGCTCCAGCCACCTGCTCCACAGCACAACATCGACTATGTGATAAAATGTAACACAACTGTTATTATTTCGCACGAATTCCATACAAAGCACCTTATCGTTTTTTGTTGGGTTTGCGTCCGTATATTTTCTTTTCTTATCCGCAGCGAGATTAGCTTCGAAAACTTGTCGAAGTATTGTGTTGTGAAAGAATCGACTTTTCTATAAAATAGTTCTGATACATCGCTATCGGTCATGGTGGTTGATTGATCATTCGATTTTATCGCTAAAAGATAAATTCAGACAGGTTTAGGTAACCTACACCATGAAATTGAATAGATGTACGCTATTATTACAGCGGTTGCTTTTTGCTATGAGTGTAATTATCGGTTTTGTCATCATCATTACAGCCCTTTATGTGACCCGTTGCTTTATAAAACCTCGTTTAATTCTTGATAATAGATTTCTTGGTAACAGCAATGCCAACAAGCAATCAGGACATCTATTTGTATTTATTGAAATTAAATACGACCGCTGTGGCGCGGTGGGCAAAGGTCCGCCTGCGATGCGGTTCGATTCCCGCCATAGATCAAATGTTTGTAAGAGATACGGCCACCCATTGTACTTGTCCTATGTAATGTCTTTTATGTAATTTTCTTTTTCTCGTGTACAATACACCATTTTTGTATAGCATTAAGTATTATGTCATCTAGTACCTAAAACACAAGTTGTTTGCTGTAGGCTTTAGGCTAGATAATGCTGTGTGAATTGTCCAGCATTATTTATTCATTTGTATTGCTTGAGTTCAAATAAATAGAAAATTTCATTGAACTCAAACAACCCGAACTGAATTGCCTGTTCTATTTTTTATTACAAAATAACTTATATGATACGTATAAAATTCTATGCCCGCTAGTGTTTGCTAAAAATAAAAATGCTCGTTGGCCAGCATCGCAGCGGCGGATGCGGTGCCGTCACATAAAGTCCCGGCCTCTTTCGAACTTTAAAGTATACCACAAAGGATTGAATGTCGAACTTGTTTACCGCAACTCTGCCAAACAAAAGGCATTCGAGTGTATATGTTGGGGCTGCATCCTGCATCGACTTAGAATTTGCGAAGTTTGAAGGAGTTTTTTTAGCTTTGTTAAACGAAATTCTGCTTAATTTTTATTATTATTTTCGGTCCGCGCGAGCTCGTTTTGTTATGCAATTCATGGGTATTTCTGAAGAACCATTTAATGTGTCCGCTATCATTTACGTAGGTTGGAGAAACAGAGACAGAGCTGGAGAGTACCTACTATATAATTTAGTTTCATAATTAGGTAGGAGAGATAGAGATAGAGGTGGAGAGTACTACATAATTTACATAAATATGCACAAAAACTCAAAGGAACATATATAACAGCCTATATGCTAACCTACAGCCCCTTGACCTTCGAAGGAGGGGACATCAATGAATAATGCATACGTCCACTCCACAGTAAATCAGTGCCCGTACCCATATTATTCTATAACCTCCTCTCTTAGCTGAGATTCGTCTCGAATCTAACTTTTTATCCTCGAATAAATAGTAAAGAGGAGGTATCCAGAGCCTTTTTTCTCGTAAGACGTTTCTCACTTATTCTTTTGGGGTTATAGCTACCGTGACTGGCGGGCGGAGGAGCTCATCATTTGCATCCAAATAGCTCCTATAAATTCGCTACCCGAATTTTCACCATTCTCCCCGTTCCTTGGGAGCAATTAAATACTTTTTTCGCGCGCGCGGGGTTGCTCGATTTTTTGGTGTGAATAAATTCTGCTCGCCAGATTGCAGTCCGTGGCAGAACTTTATTTAAGTTATTACGATATAGTGGCAGTTAATCGATGAAACTATCGTGTTAAATTCTATTATTAATACGAAATTTTTGAGAAAAAAAAATTGTGGCCTTTTTGTTATGTATTTTTGATGCAATTTAATCTGATACTACCGCACAATTGGAATTCTTAAGAACTGTATAAATATTTATAGCTTTTGTGCTGTTATAAAATAATTACAGGATGTAAAGTGTGGTATAAATGTCTATCGAAATAAATTGAGGGTTAGTCCACTCGCGAAAATAACAAATGATGTTATAACTCCAGATACATGCATTAAAATAATAACAATGCCGTAATCATAAACATTATAGCATCCTATTTTGTTTATTTTTGCTGAGACAAGAATACTTTATGTGAAAGATTACGCCGCCGTATCGCTTCTATATTTGTCTCCATTTATTACCCAAAGTGGCCATAAAAGGCTTCATTTACTTTTTATCTCTTTGCGAATGATCTCTAATTAGTCGAGTCACTTGCTGGGTACAGGCGTGAGCTAAACCTACTAGAAACCTAGATAACTAAATACGGCTAGGTATTTAGTAAAAACAAAAATAAGCTGCAGACGATCCTTTCTTTTCAAAAATTCCTGCAACTCCCGGTATTAGGTATGTCCAGTTTTACCGTTAGCATTCTTAGAATTTTTGCTTCCGTTTTCGGTTCCCGTCACGTTTGCTATGCATAGACTGAATTCTTAGTGGATGTTTTAGGTATACGACACAGTTTTAGTGATGCTGCATTTTTTTATTGTATTTTCTTTTCCATGGTTGGTTAAACAATAAAGTGTGTCGTTGCTTCTACCGTAAGAATGACCCGTAATACCCACCAGGCTACTAATTGACAATAGTTTCGATAGTCATGTCATAGTGCCCCCTTATTTTACTCAGGAATTTGGTACAGCGCGCAAAAGTTTAACGAGAACTTTATAAAAAAATAATGTTACGTTGGAATCTAGGAACTATCAACATACCGAGCAAGGAGCTCAAACAACTGACAGATTTATTCAAGTAACAACTTTACTGTTCTTATCTACCCTCACCTAACTTGACGTGATAGGTTCACACAATAACACACTAATGTGATAAAGTATGAATTGAAAGAAGTACACATGTTTCGTCCACGACGATAAATCACAAACTTGACAATCGAATCATTTTCTATCGCCGATGATTTCTTATTATGGCTCAGGCCAACTCCGGATCGGACTCAATGACTCGGAAATGATAAGCGTTTCAAACATTTTCAGCCACTTTGCGGGGATATTCCTGTTCTTTTGTGTTCCATGCATGTTTGTGTCGAATTGTGAGTTTCCTTGTTGAGTTTGCGTTATTACTTTCGTTATGTTGATAGTTAGTGTTCTTCTAAATCGTAAATGTGTCGAATACCATAATTTCAAGAGATTATCTGATATTGTCGATCTTGTGAGAATTATGACCACCGAACCGCAGCAATTACCTATATATATTTATAAATATCAACATTGTTCTAAAGTTCAGCCTTAATGAACTTATATAAGTTCATTAAGGCTGAACTTTAGAACAATGTTGATATTTATAAATATATTAGCTGGGTGCCCGCAGTTTCACCCACGTAACTCCCGATCCCATGGTATTTTAGAGATAAAAACTATCTGTGTACCAAGTTTCATCAAAATCCGTTTAGTAGTTTTTGCGTGAAAGAGCAACAAACATCCACCCACATTTACAAACTTTCGCTTTTATAATATTAGTAGGATTTTATTTATCTTCAGGTGACTAGAAATTACACAATTTAAGCCATGAGTTATATTCCAATTTCGGACTATGCTATATAGTATTTCGGAAATTCTACCTCATCCTAAGCGTCGACATAAATAAGCCGACTTACTAAACTTTGCGTAACCTTAGGGTAAGTATAACGTTACGTGGAAGCATGTGAACATTCGATAAGTTCGAGGTCTTTGCCAAACTAAGTTTATCCTTAATGATGAGTTCTCTCACTCAACTATTTTGTGGGAAGTTGAGTATTTAATGGAGTACCTTACAGTATGTTACAGGTTATTATGAAATAAAAATGGAGATGGTAGACGATAATTTAATGTGTTATATTGAAAAAATTGAGATTGTGCTTTCAATTATATTTTTATGAACGTCCTTAGAAGGGATACACCTACAGTACAAGTCTATATGACTTAGTATAGGGTCAGCAATTAAAATTTAATAGCTTATAAAAGCCTCTTAAACATCTCCTGGTTTACAATATGTGTGTTATATTTTTAAGTTGTAAAAGGTGCGTTCAAAAGTTAAATAAAGATTTTTATTCCGTGCAAAATTTCATCATAATCTAATTACAAAACAACCTTGATATATCCGTTAACAATTCGTATGAAAAATTAACTATAGGGGTAGATCACAAAATAACGAAAGGCAGAAGCTAAAATGAGAGATCCAAGTGATCGACGACCTCTGTGGTGCGTTAGGCAAACGTCTGCCTGCGACGCCGGAGGTTGCGGGTTCGATTCCCGCCTCGGGACAAATATTTGGGGAGGGAGTTCTGGTCGTTTTCTATGTATAATCAAAAATATCTATATATGTACCTAATAATATTGTATTTTGTATATCAGTCATCTAGTACCCATAACACAAGCTCTGCTTAGCTTGGGGCTAGATGATGCTGTGTGGATTGTCCGGCATTATTAATTTATTTATCGACTACACTCGGCGAAAGACGCAAGCGAAGTGATGACAGACAGACAGCTCATGTTTTTTTCTTTTACAAGGAATGTTCTCCTTCAACAATAGAGGTATAAAAATAATGTTCAGTGTCAAAATACCTATAACAATATTCTGTAGGTAGTGTAATACAAACATTATCATCGGAAAGCAGAAACTCTTACAGGAAATTAATAGATTAAAACAAATCGCGAAACTGTCCCAGCGTGAAAGAGAGAGCTATTATCATACTATTTGGTATTCCGAGAATCTGCCAAGAATTCAAACTTCCGTAACAAGGAAATTAGGTGCTCACACGGGCCCTAGTGGATCCATCTCATACCGTTGACATTACTTGGTCATTTACCAAGTGAATACAAATATTTAAATAAATAAATAAATAATGCTGGACAATCCACACAGCATCATCTAGACCCAAGCTAAGCAGAGCTTGTGTTATGGGTACTAGATGACTGATATACGTAATACAATATTATTAAATAGATAGATATTTTTTATTATACATAGAAAACGACCAGAACCTCTGAACAAATATCTGCAGATCGTACAAATATTTGTCCCGAGGCGGGAATCGAACCCGCAACCTTCTGCGTCGCAGGCGGACCTTCGCCCACCGCGCCACAGTGGTCGTCAAGCTTCTAACTATGCCGCAGTATGGATATTTTCACGCCACATTCGCTGGCTTGCTGACACAACCCGGCAGCAAAGTTTTATTGACAGCTGCTATCTCTTCGGCTGACAAAACCCTGTCGCGACCTGCTGTATTCAGACGGACAAATTATCAAATTATCTCAAATAGTATAAAATAGTATTAAATATTATTAATTAACATCATCATAATTATATCAATTATTAATACTTTTTATTTTATTAATTATTAATTTATTATAGGCCGTGTGGTGCTGGCATAGAATTGCACCACCCCAACTCTTCGCGTGGGTGTCGTAAGAGGCGACTAAGGGAAAGACACCGGGCGGCGGGCAGCAGCTCCCGCTGCAGAACAACTCCACCGTACTGCGATCCCCAACCCGCATGCCCAGCGTGGGGATTATGGGCAATAACCCTTAAATGATGAATGATGCCATCTATGGCGCTCATTATTCATTAACATCATCATAATTATCTCATTATTATTAATGATTTATTACCTTAGAGCACTTGGTCGACATGATTCTCTGAAGTAATGCCGCCAAAACCACCCCGTCCTACTTTGTCTGGTGGCTCGGTGAACAGTCTTTATATAATTACGATAGCTGCAGTGCGTCGCTACGTGATGGTTCAATTTTATCGACAAGAAGCAAATTGTCATCTCTGTTTGTGCCCCGTCTTCTGTACAGTAACGCACAGACTAACGTTGCTAAAACGATTACGACATTAGAATTGTACCTAAAGGTGATCATGCGCAATACCTGTGTCTCCAGAAACATCCGCAAACGCTCTTTGAAAATTCTAGAAAAGGCTTAACCTTTTCGTGGTTGAAAAAAATTATCTATGTACCTATAGAAACAAAGAAAGATGAATTTATTTGGCCAAAACAGTTAAATACTTCTTAAAAATATAACATAAAAAGAAGAAAAATTTACTATACAATACGGGTGATACAATTAAATAAGATAAGACCTAATACAATTAGCGTCTCTGCTGGCCCTGTCTGTCGGTCGAAAAGGTTCAAACTGAGCTTTGTGCTGAACCACGCGTAGGCGCGGATCAGCGCTGGTTTTCAGTGTGATCATGTTTTAGTAACATCACAAACGCGGAAAAGGGATAAAAAAAGTTTTGATTCTAATATGACTGAACGTTATTTTAAATGAATAAGTTTCCGTTTTTCAAATTGGCACACAATTTGTAATATTTTCAGATCCGGATGTCTTATTCATTTCTCGACGACGCGACGTGTAAATTCACTAAATGCAGGTCCAGATGTCGTGTTAATCTCATTCCACACGAGTAAATTACAAGATCGAGAGTGAGCACTTGGCCTGAAGCCAAATGGGTGGTCGCATCAGCCTTAGTTCACGAGGCGACCGATAATTTTCTTTCGTTCGAAGCGGGCGAGTATAGATGTTGAAAAATTATTTGTTTGGAAGAACTGCATTATATTGTATACCTATTTTGAGGCTACGTGTGAAAGCCAAAAGTTTTCTAAAGCGTTACTAGCTTACTTGTTTTATAATACTTGAAAAGTAACACAAGTTTGTTAATAAAGTGACGGAAATTTCTCATTTTTGTGGCCTTCTAGATATTCGAAGCTTAATAGATACCTACTTGATATGAACTACTCTGAGATATTTATAAAATCTCCCATGGTTGAGTGAATACCGGGCCTTAGATTGAACGGATTCTGCTGTGTATGCTGTCAAGATATAAACTAAAGCTTCATCGTTTTATTTTCACTGCAGATAATCATTTTGCACTGGGTGTATATTTTGGCGAGGTTTGCTGGACGCAGAAAATGCTCAGCTATTTGGGAACCTAGGTTTACGACGTTCTTTAGCATTAGACTTCAATTTGACATATCTAAATGCTTGTTTTGTAAGCAAAGAAAAAAAGTTGTAGAGATCTGAGAATAAATAATGCTAGACAAGCCACATCGCATCATATAGCTTCAAAACTAAGCAGTGTTTTGTGGGTGCCAGAATAACATCATCTAGCCTCAAAAGTAAGCAGAGCGTGTTATGAGTACTCTGGGTACATTATTTACGTAATAAAAAATAAATGACCTAAGTGATGTCTATTGTGGGTATCACTAACAACATGACTTCCAAAATTAAGATGTCCAGTGCCACCGATTTGCCTGACGTGTCTACATCTTTTATTTCAGTGCCGCCGGTGACGCACCTGCCTGGTACGTACACTGTGAAACATATACGGCTTTCAGCAAGATATAGTGGTTATCGTGGTGACATTTAACGTGTTAACATTGGCACGAAAAATCAGAAGAAGCTTAGGTACCTTGGAAGCACAATAACATCAAAGTGCGACCTAAAAGACCTTCTACCACATAACTCCAAGTGAGTTGCAAAATTTGACAATAAATAAATAAAAAAAAAGATATCAAAGATTGAAAAGCTATAGCATAAGGGTTTCGAAACCGAACTTTAAATCCCAAAAACAGAAACCCGAATGACTGGAAGTCTAAGTTAAAACGCACCTGGCATGGCGGTGCAACCACACACAGTCGCCGAAATCTGCTTGAACGGCATAATGCTTTACATGTTACATAATAAATATTTTCTTTGTGACGAACCATCTGTATATTCAACGTAGAAGCTTTGTTAAATTTAGGTACTTACTTAAATTTAAATTACTCGGCAACCCTTACTCACGTTTGAGCGAACGAAATCCAGAACTTTAGTTAGTTACCTACAGTAACTTTATGTAGGAAAAACCGCGGCGTAATAAAAGTAGGGTCAAGGAGAAACAAGGAAAAAAGGGATTTTTAAGGTTATTACAACGAACATTACCTAGGTATGTTGTACCCGTGCCTCTTGCCACGTGTTAATAATGTTACTGTCAAACTCCGGACTTTGATGTGGGTCAACACGGTTTCAATAGCGCGGCTGATCGGTTGGAGTATAAATCTTTAAACGCGTTGTTCCTAACAAGTACTTTTCTAGTGTTCTTCCGGCATTGCACATGTCAGTTCCTATAAAAATTTTATTTATATGCGTTAGACAGCCGAAACCTCCCAGTAACATTCTGATAGTGGATTTATTGATAAATCGATATCGAAAAATTGTTTTGCCTGACGTTGGTGGCGGCGTGAAAATTGCAGTGGGCATCCGATCTCGATTTATGTCGGCGTACGGAAATTGATAACTCGATTTTTAGCTTTCGATTCGAGCATTGGCTTTTAAAGCAGATTCCCGTTTGGTGTTATAATTTTAGAAAAAAATAACAAAATCATTTGTATGTTCGAACCGCCCCCATCTCAAAAAAATGTTAGTACGGTCTGGTGATATTTGTTTCAGCTATTGTCGGTGTTTCTTATGTAGATACAATAGAAAAAAATCTATGTATGTAGCTACCTAGTACCCATAACACAAGTTTTGCTAAGGTACTTTTGGGCATATGGCATATTTTTTTATTTATATTATTTTGCATGTATACTATACATACTACATTATTGTTTTCTAAGCTATAGCGTACATATACGTGATTCAAGTGAGTTTAATTAAATCACTTAAACAACTAGAAATTAGGAACAAATTTTTCATTTAACACAGCCGTATTCAACCTCGTTACACGCTAACGAGAAGGCAGAAGTATCCAACTGAGGGCACGATATCTCCGCTATGCAGTAAAAATAGAACTTGCGAGGAATTCTCCAGTAATTTAGATTCAATTCACAACGATGGCGAGCAATAAATAAAGTGCAACTTCAAATGAGGGTGGAAGGCTGGAAATAATCCAACTCACTGGTAGTTTTTGCTTCGTTACATTGCAATAAAATCCGCCTTGCCGAACATAAACTGGAACATGTTTATTGCTATACGATGTTTTGGGATTATGCTATACGATTATGGCACAGTTGTAATCTACGATTTTCTGTTTTGGTAGATGTACTTCTTAGTGATTATCGCAAAGCCTTCTTGAATGATCTTGATGTAAGCTTTTTAAAGTGGAAATATACTTTGACAAAAATGTTAACGATCGCAAAATTCGTTTCCATAAATTTTTAATAACTTATACAGTATTAATCTCCTCGATAATTGCCTGGCCGTCAGCTCTCTCGGATTTACTCGTTTAAAATATTGCCGTGTATCGTTTTAATAATGCGAGTGTACGCCCACTCCTTTCAGCGTGTTATCCCGATTGATACCGTGCAAAAAACTGGTAAAATACGTTTCAATTAAAATAAACCGATACCGGAGCGGAGTTTGGGTCAATCTCTTCTTATGTGTGGGATGGATGGTAGATTATTTGCTATTGATTGGATAATTTTATTAGGAACGCGAAGGTTCATACATTTGGATATTTGTGTATTAGTAACGACAAAAAGGATCAGGCTGAAATTTTGCTTAGATGTAGGTTTATACCTGCATCTAAGTAAATATTTTACTATAATATGTATAGACATATAGTAAAATTAAGGTTTCATCTTTTATTTTTAAAATATATAGGTATAATGAGTTTAAAGGATAATCATAATAATGTCCACCTAGCTGTTTTAAAATATATAGGTATAATGAGTTTAAAGGATAATCATAATAATGTCCACCTAGCTGAACTTTGGTGGCCAGTATTAACGACTAGCAATGTGCTTGAGAGCGCAAGCACAGTTGGACTCTGAAAAAGAGGTTTTCTGTGAATAGAATAGGTTCTACGCCGCATCACTAACCTAACCATCTCAATGTCGCCATTGAATTCCAATTTTCGATATTGACATTTCATCAATCACAGTGTGTCGCCGAGCTTGGTTATTTGATATTACTAAAGCAATACGAAAATGTTATAACTAAAGAAACCAACATCAATACAATGTATTTGACTAGATAATTCAGATAATTTACCAAAGAAAATCTATACTCGGTATTTCACGGTCTTTGCAAAATGAGGGGGAAAGTCTGCAAAATATATTTGTACTTCTTAAACTTTACATATATTTTTACAGGCATGACCTAATGTAATAGCGTGGTCAACATAATTTAAAAGCTTAGCTTAAAAAGCTCCCGGAATTCATTCGAGTATGATACCTCATTCGCCAAACTCGCAACCGTTTGGTTGCATTGAGATAGTAAGTTTCGTGCACAAATATAATAATGTAGTTAGCTGACCAACCATATATATATATATATATACAAAGGAAAGATATATTTATATGCTGAGTAAAAGCTTAAAATCTATATCATTTTATATTATATCAAAATTATTCCCGTTTTCCCTTGGCCGCGACATCACGCATGAACGGATGGACAAATTTTGTCGTTAGTTGTTTTAGTTGGGAAGGTTCTTATTTATGAAAATAACGAAAAAATTACCTCCTATTGACCGCCGGTAATGCCGCAGGGTGCAACTAGTCATTAATAGATCCTAGGACCTTTCAGTTACAGCTACGAAAAAGTGTTCCGCAAGGCCTACGTGTGTATTATGAAACAGCTACGACCGTAGTAAAGGAGCTTTATTCTAATGCTAATGCCGTGTGGTGCCGGCATAGAATTTCACCACCCCAACTCTTCCCGTGGGTGTCGTAAGAGGCGACTAAGGGAAACACAGCGGGGGGCGGGCAGCAGCGCCTTCTGCAGAACAACTACACCGAACTGCGATCCCCAACCCGCATGCCCAGCGTGGAGATTATGGGCAATAACCCCCAAATAATGATACCATCTATGGCGTTCATTAGGGGAGGCCTATGTCCAGCAGTGGACTATTATAGGCTGGTGATGATGATGATGTGATGATTCTAATACTGCTTTGAATTATTATAATAAACAATTTTCTATTATAAATATCGCTTGCAGGCTCAAGTTAGCAAAGTCTAGTTCGTGCTGGATCACTTCACGCTTCACAGTTCATTATCTTGAACAACACGGCTCAGTGCTTCGGATATAACACAGGCGTCCATTTCAAAGCACTAAAAACTTTACCGTGACTTAATCCTTGTAAACTGAATCGATATTTACAATACATAAGTAGCGGTACCTACTTTAGAAGCCCTTGTTGGTTATTATTATTAAGGATGCGGCGACGGATGAATTTACTATACAAACGTAGTACCAAAATGATTTATAAATTGAGAATATTTGACCATGGTTTGCTATTTTGTATTAGAATGGTATATAATAAGATTTCTGCTACAAACTTTTTTCAAAATACTTATCGACACAATATAGTATACTAAGATAACGTGTTTTTGATCATCATCATCATCATCATCATCAGCCTATGTTAGTCCACTGTTGGACATAGGCCTCCCCTAATGAGCGCCATAGCGCCCTGTCTTCGGCTTGTCGCATCCAGCATCTGCCAGCAGTCTTTCGCAGATCGTCATCCCACCTGGTCGGAGGGCGTCCTACACTACGTTTACCGAGTCGCGGTCTCCACTCAAGAACACGTTTACCCCAGCGGTTATCGGTTCTTCGCGAAATATGGCCGGCCCACTGCCACTTCAGTTGGCTAATTCTCTGAGCTATGTCGATGACTTTAGTTCTCTGTCGGATGTATTCGTTACGAATCCTATCCTTCAGAGAAACTCCGAGCATAGCTCTTTCCATAGCGCGCTGAGCGACTTTGAACTGGTGGACCAACCCTATCGTGAGTGTCCACGTCTCAGCTCCGTAGGTCATGACTGGTAGGACGCACTGATTAAAAACTTTCGTTTTCAAACATTGCGGTATGGATGACGAGAAGACTCGACGTAGTTTTCCGAACGCTGCCCAGCCTAGCTGGATCCTCCTCTTGGCTTCCTTCTCGAAATTGTTTTTACCCAACTGCAAAATCTGCCCGAGGTAAGTGTACTCAGAAACAATTTCGAGAAGGTGGCCATGTACGATCACCGGTCTTGGATCAATGTGGGCATTGATCATGACTTTGGTTTTATCCAAATTCATGCCAAGACCGATACATCGGGAGGCTGAAGCTAGACTGTCCAGCATCCGGTTCAGCTCCTCTAGCGACTCCGCCATTAAGACTATGTCATCAGCGAATCGCAGGTGTGAGATGTAGTCGCCGTTTATGTTGATGCCCTTGTCTTTCCAGTCCAGCGTCTTAAACATATCTTCCAACGCGCTCGTGAACAGTTTCGGGGATATGACATCCCCCTGCCTCACTCCTCTGCGCAGTTGGATCGGTTTAGTCTGCTGGTCCTGTACTCGGACACTCATCGTAGCGGCTTCGTAGAGACATCTCAGCACCTCGATATAACGATAGTCTACTTGGCATCGCTGTAAGGATTGTAGAACAGCCCAGGTTTCAACGGAGTCAAAGGCCTTCTCATAGTCCACAAAAGCCAGACACAGGGGCTGATTATACTCTTCGGACTTCTGTATAATCTGCCTCACTGTGTGAATGTGGTCTATGGTACCATATCCTCCGCGAAACCCAGCCTGCTCCGGTGGCTGAAACTCGTCGAGTCTCCTGGCGAGACGGTTCGATATAACTCGTGAGAAAAGCTTATAGACGTGACTTAGGAGCGAGATGGGTCTATAATTTTTAAGAAGGGTTTTATCTCCCTTCTTAAAAAAGAGCACCACCAAACTCCCACTCCACGCCTTTGGAGTTCTCCCACTGTGAAGGACGGCGTTGAAGAGGCTCTGTAACTCCTGTATAACAGGGTATCCTCCAGCTTTCAAAAGCTCTGATGTTATTCCGTCCTCACCGGGGGCTTTTCCATTTTTAAGCTGCCTCAGAGCTAACACGATCTCGTCTTGACTGATGTCTGGCAGTTCGTCGGTATAGTGGCGTATCAAGGTGGCTCTAGAATCGTGGTCGTCTCGTTGGGAACGGGGAGCATGTGCAGCGTATAAACGGCCATAAAAGTCCTCTATCTCGGCCGATATCTCCGGCTTCGACAATACGGTCCTTCCGTCGTGCGTTGAAAGCTTCGTCAGGTGGCTCCTTCCAAGCTGCTGAGTGAATACTTTGGACCCTCGGTTTCGCTCTATCACCTCTTCGATGAGGCGTGTATTGGAGCTCCGAAGGTCGCGTCGTACCATCTTCGCAATTCGCTTGTTCAGGTCTGACCTCTCTGACGAAGTCGCTTGGGTGGTTTCCCGTCTTTTTGTCATCAGCCCAAGAGTCTCATCCGAGAGTTTGGACTTCTTACCAGTACGCTGCTTTTTGCAAAACTTGATGCCCTCGTCCCTCAGCGTTTCAACCAGATTGTGTAGGGTCTCGTCAGCGTCATCAGTGGGTTCCAAGGCAGCGAATCTATCCCCGAGAAGCTGCTGAAACTTCTCGGTGCCCGCCATGATTTGGATTGGGTTCGGTCGGAGCGTGGACTTCATCAGACGGTTTCTTTCAAGCTTCAAATTTATATTCAGAGAGCCTCGAAGGAGTCGGTGATCAGATCCGGTATTGAACCTGTTGATCACTGAGACATCTCTGAATATATGCTTGCTATCCGTCATGATGAAGTCGATCTCATTTTTTGTCACAGAATCGGGACTCCGCCATGTCCACTTCCTTTGGGGCTGTTTCTTAAAGAAAGAGTTCATTAAGAACAGCCCCTCTTTCTCGAGGAAGTTGACGAGCATTTGTCCCCTGTGATTTCGAACACCAAAACCATGCGGGCCTATTCGGGATTCGTTGCCAGTCTGGGTTCCCACCTTGCCGTTAAAGTCCCCCATAACAACGTTGAAGTGAGCCTTGGTGGTGTGATGTAAGGCTTTGGATATGTCTTCGTACATATCCTCCACTTCATCATCCGAGTGTGTCGAGGTCGGTGCGTAAACCTGAATGACCTTCAAGCTGTAGCGCTTAGACAGCCGAAGGATCAGGTACGCTACCCTGGTCGACACACTGGAGATTTCTTCGACGTTGTTAGAGAGGGCCTTATTGACGAGGAAACCTACGCCACCCTGGGATGTTTTATCACCCTCACGAAAGTAGAGAAGATGGCCCGAGTCTAGGGTTACGGTGTCCTCCCCCTCTCTACGGACTTCACATAACCCTAGAACATGCCATTTAATGTTCTCTAACTCCACTTCCAACTGCGCTAGATGGTGATCAAGCCTCAGAGTGCGTCCGTTAAACGTTGCCAGGGTCAGTGTGTGTGGGGTGTGGTAGCCTAATGTAGCCCGGTGATTCCTAGCACCCCCTGCCCCGCCGTTACCGTGGCCGCTACCATGGCCAGGAATAGCGAGGCGGCCGGGAACTGGGGGCCATTTTGTGGCGGTTCTTGTCATTTGGGGGTATTGCCCATAATCCCCACGCTGGGCATGCGGGTTGGGGATCGCAGTTTAGTGGAGTAGTTCTGCAGAGGGCGCTGCTGCCCGCCCCCCGGTGTGTTTCCCTTAGTCGCCTCTTACGACACCCACGGGATGAGTTGGGGTGGTGAAATTCTTTATTATGCCGTCACCACACGGCACGTTGTTTTTGATGTAAAAATGCAATTAGAAAAAATACTTTGAAAAAGTTTACGGCAGGAACCTTGATAAACACTCTTAACAAAAAATTCATAAATTATAAATTTTTACATTCGTTGGGTTACACGTTGAAGTTTTCATACGGAATCCTAAATTTTTAGAAAATTTTCCATAGTTGTGATCATCAGGAATAACGAAGGATTCTAATTGTGAAATATTGTTTCAAAACGGTTTATTAGTTTCAGAGCCAATTCAAAGAAACAAACAATCAAATCTTTCCTCTTTATAGTATTAGTATAGACAGACATAGATATGTGTCACATCATGTATCTTATGCATATTTCCAATGGTCTTGCTATGAAAGTAAGTGAATTTTACACAAAATTTAAAATACTGACTGATTTCATACTGGGTATAACTGTGTTTCCTTTAACAGATTATTTTATTTATAACTATAACGATTACAATCAACCAATTTCTCTAGTTATGTAACATCTGAGCTATGTAAAATATTGATCTGCACACAAAAATCATACTAATATATATTTTATTCCGCCGGAATATATACATTAATTATGCTTTGCACACACACAAACACATGCAAATACATATATGTACATACATCAGCAATCTACACGCTTAGAACTCCTAAATATGGTGCCAAAAATTAACAGAACAATAAAAGTAGGCCATAGCCAGGTAGATATTTCTTTGGCTTTCTTTGAACTCTGACTTGAATCTTATCTTTATAATGCAATTTACGTTTGCAAACAATGCGAAACTCGCTCTTTGTTTTAAGATTAATTATGGATTTTAATAACTTGTCCAAAAGTGGGTTTAAATTTAAATTACGGGACAATAACTATATAAATATTATTTAATAACTATACTAATTATTCAGTTTTATGGTATTTAGCCGTTAAAATTTTCAATAAAAAAATGTACACTAATATTATAAAGAATTGATTCTTTATTTTTTTGGTCGGATTGCTTCGGAAACTACTGGACCGCCCAAGTAGCATTTTACTCCATTTAAGAGTACACATTTAGTTCCCAGGTGTACTTGAAGCTTTATTACAGTTCACACGTGATGTATAAGCTGCATTACTGCAATTAATAACACCTATACCTGTTTAAGGGACTTATAGGAGTTTAGAGTTATACTTTTATACGACTGTTGGCGTTATAATACTCTAACAACTATCCTTTAGTCAGCCGTCTGACTAAGAGCATTACAGGGGGGTAGAGATACGGCAACCGCTGTTTAACGGCCTACTTGTATGATGTTATAGAGCTAGCATTTTAATAGAACACACGTGGTCATTTATAAATCCAAAGGTTATGTTTACTTGTTGTAGACTGTTATACAGCTAGTTGCTGTAGTAGGACTTGTTTGTGATCATTAAAAAAACCTATTTTTACTATCTGTACAGAAGTGTTTAAATGGTTCGCATGTACACTGTAGGCTGTTAAAAGGACTACATGTGGACTACATGAAGGCATTATTAATCATTAATAATAAACATCAAGGTAGTTTATAATTTTAATAATAGGTAAGCATATTTTTTCTATTTATTCTTATTATGTAATTATAATTAGGCAAATCTTAAAAATGATGCATAACATAAGAAACAGTAGCAGCAGTAGAATCCATTTGAGTCCGTCCCGCGTTGAAGGCACTCGGCATCTGAAACAAACAAAAAATCATAACTCTTGTCTTACACGATGATAATAAAACTTTGCAGGTTCTGTTATTTTTATTCCAATGTTAATTTTTATATAGAATTCGATAGGTGGATTTACATCCGCGGTTGATGAGTCGCTTGTTAGTTTGTTACATAATATTAATTGTACTTCAGGTACCTGGGATAGGCGATTTAACGGACAATAATTATTATTGCGGATCTCTAAAATTTCCAGTATATTGAACGACACAATTGACCTGAACTACATCTAAAAGCTGTACTTAAGTTCACTTTAGAATACATATAAAGACATTGGCTCTGTAGTGGTATAAATGTGGAACTCAATATAGATAACAACATTCTAACAGAACACATGTGAACCTATTATACGCTCACCGCATTAAATTGGAGTTAGAACAGTTCACATAGCCGTATTTCATTTCCACCATTTTGTTCTACGTAACCTAAAATATTTACCAAATAAATCTCCAAAATTATAATGCAGATTACACAAAATACGCAGATAGAGCGATTGAGTTTTGGTTTAATGCTATAATTTATTACTGTAGTATAATTATAATGCCAATATAATATCAAAAACTGAAAATCCTAGATTTCCTCTCAGCCAGTTTTATATATTTTAAAATGAATATCGCGTTTTTACAGAGGCGCGTGAACATTTTAGCTGTAAATATGTATACATTTCACGATAAAGTTGCATTCCCATGACATTTACACTATTATTAAGTATTTAAAACAGGTATACTTACCGCGTGTTATCATAAATTTTGCTATTTATTGATATCCGCTGGAGTTATTTTGATGGCACACACAAAACCAAACTAAAAAGGAATAAATATATAAGAAGTAATTTAGTACACAAGTGAATTTTAGGTAGCACTGGAGTACTATTGTGGGATTTTATAACTGTGAAGGCTGTGTATTTAGCCACTTGTTACTCTTTATTACACGTTGTATAATTCACACTGCGTCCCATATAGTGCCGTAAGTCAGCTTAAGGCTGACTTATGTCCGATGTTACTGCTTAAACTGCTATTATAATGCTATTGTACTGCTAATGTACAGCCAATGTGAACTTATGGCTGTCTAATTTGTGCCCAAACTGGTTCTATAAGAGCATTATAGCAAGCTATACAGCTCTTATACAGCTTACTTATACAGCTTGTGGAGTACATGTGAACGACTAGACATCTTATATAGAACCCCGAATGCTACTTGGGCGATTTGTAAAATTTTTCACCATTAGCTACATTGTCCTTGATGAAGAAAGGCTATAGAATACTTTCAAAAAAGTGATTTTCAAACTTTCATAACGTAACGCAGGTGTGCAAATATGTTAAAATGTATGGTTTTTTGTTAATAACCCGTGCAAAGCCTAGTCAGATGTAAGACACCTAAGGTTTTTTTGTATAAACAGAATACCATTAGCAGTCCATTATGCTGTTGGACCAAACAACGAAAAAGGTTTCAAACCCATGGACAATTGCTGATAGATATTGTTAATGCAAACATAAGGCCGACTATTGTACGCTTTTAGTTTAATTTAAATAATAGGTTTTTTAATTAGTTCATTCTTGTAAATGTCAAGAAAGTGTTCATTCATTAATTAACTCATTCATCAATGGCTAGGTTAAATATAAAAATTGTAATGCTGGACAAAACAGCAATGCAATTAAAATAAAAAGAAGAATACACGTCGTGTCTTATTATAATTTCTTAGATGGAACTTTGTAATTACAATACTGTTTGTATTGTAATTACTGTTTGTTGAGCTATTTTCAAATTGTTGCAACCAATGTAGAGATTGCTTAACTGATCCACATTTATATCAATAATAATCATCCCGCGATTTTAAATTTCGGTTATTTATAGCACTAGTGAACTCAAAACCATTTGCCCAATTCTTTTACACGGTGTTTCAACTATTCCCTATAGTTCAATTTAAGAAAATGCTAACAGCTGGTTGGTAGAATTCCAACGGAAGTCACCCCAGCATCGGGAATGTTGGGGTAGACAATTCAAGTAATTTGGATTCTATTCACAACAGCAAGTCAAAGGCAAGCAAGATTCGGCAAATTGAACAAGACCCGTTGCAGACAGTAATGTAACAGTGATGTTAAGCATCGTGAACTAGTCTTGAGCTATCAAAATTGGTGGGCCAAGTTAATTATTGGGGATATCGTTTGAATAATTTTGAGAAAAATCTTTATTTGAATATATTTTTGTTATTATAGTGCGTAAGCTCTCGCAATCGGGGTAATGTTAAGAAAATTATATAATTCCCAAAAAATTTCGATTTTGGTGGGACTTGAAACTCTCTTCACTCGTACTTGATTTCGTGGTGTAGTGGTTAGCACACCGTACTGAGGGAGAGCCGCGGGTTCGAGTCCTGCCGAAATCGAAAATTTTTGGGATAAATATTTAATCTATATATGGATTCAAATTAGATTTTTTTATTAACAAATCTGACCTCTACTAGTAATTTGATAGATACAGGCTCTAAGGATATAGGTATCTGTTTAATGATACGATGATAACAAAATCAAGCCATGTGTAAGTCAGACTAAAGAAAAAAATAAACAGACGTCTTACTAAACACATATTAATTCGTACAGGCCTCATATAAATTTTTTCTTTCCTTGTGACTTATGAATTTCACTGCATAGATGTATTTAGGTAGGAATAAGTCAGACTCACGCACATAGGGTGCACTCAAACACCAAAGCGCTTTCTAACATTAAATTTGGAATTTTAGCACCATGTAAAAATGTGGCTCGAGATTTTTTACATCATAGCAATCTTTTCATTAGCCACATTGACAATGGCTTGGGGCTAAATGATGCTGTATGTATTGTCCAGCATTATTTATTTATTAATTTGTAACTAACCCACCTAGGCAGTAAGACTGGTGGATAATTAAGCGATTCCATAAGGATTCAATTTTTATACATTCAGATGTTGATCAGTTACGTACATAACGTAACTGATTAGAGAATTGAGATACATACAGATATTTGAATTAATATGGTTAAAGTAATTTGTAACGGACATAAATCCCGTTTAATTTGAGTTTTCCAATATTTCGGCACAGTTTCCTGGGTCACAGAGTAACTGAGTCAGTGCGAGTTATTTTATAATTGAAACTCAAATCATGGTTAATATCCCGTTATAAATATAGGCAGCCTTTTAAATTTACAGAAGCTGCACCATCCAAAGTAAATGGAAAGCATTATAGTAAGAAATCGCAACGCAAAGACATTCCCCTTAACGACCAGCTGTAATCTCCAGCCGGCAATTAGGTGTTTGCTTTCAGTGCACCAGACCCGACTATTCCTTCTTTAATCCGAGACTATAAAGTTTTAATGAAGTTATAAGCTAGTTTATTTTAAACTTGGAATTAATACGCGGGGTTCGCGGTTCTTGCAGAAACCCTTGGTTTTCTATTACAAATGTGTAGGGTAAAGCATGATTATAAAAACTTAACTCCGGATTTACGGGTAGTCCGTGTCCTATTTTCAAAATATTTTGGCAACAAACCGAACCACTTACACGGATCCCGAAAATGCGGTATCTTTCACAATTTTTGTGGGATTAGTAGCATAACACATCACCCGCGGGATTTGGGTGACTGAAAAAAAAGATGGACATTAAAGAAAAAAATAAACAGACGTCTTACTAAACACATATTAATTCGTACAAGCCTCATATAAATTTTTTCTTTCCTTGTGACTTATGAATTTCACTGCATAGATGTATTTAGGTAGGAATAGGTTGTGTGTTTTGATATAAACCTAGCATATTTGTGCAATTCAAAAAATCTCTTACTTTCTTAATCAACAATATTTAAAAATTCATTATGAATGTAAGCGGGTTAACTACGAACCTATTATATGTTGTAAGAACACCAACGTTTCATCCCTTAACCCGCTTACATTCATAATGAATTCATCAAACTACGATAGTTTTTATAGTAAAATATTTAAAAAAATAGTCAGTACACAGAAATTAAGCTTTATACGTAAACAAATACATACTTCCGTGATACGGTCACAGTCAAAACAAATTACTATCTAGCTAAAGCGTACAAGACACTAAAGACGTGGTCAGTTTTCTAAAGCCAGCCTTCCACAGCGAAAGGGAGCTTTTACTAGTTTCTTCCCGATATTTTACGATTTCTTGAATTTAGCTTTTATGATCACTAATTAATTATATCACCTAAAATGAAACCTAAACAGAGATACCTGAAGAGAAGAGATTTATTTTTGCATTGACTCCAAAACTGTGTCAATCAGTCTCAGCATGAGCTGGTTGTACTCGTTACAGCCAATATTGGTCTTCTGAAAAAGCCTTTTCGTGACAGGCAGAAAAACTAACACAAATAAAAAACGGGTCTTACGCTTTGTTTAATTTAATTTATTAGAAATCATTAAAAAAAAAATTTACGTAATCTACGCGGTTTTAAGTCCCAAGACTTAAAACCGCAACCTTCTCTCAGTCAAAAATTTAGCCTTGACCTCGTAGCGCGATTTATAGACTGATGAAAAGGTATAAGGGCATAAATGGCAATAATTTTAATCTGTTTGTATAAACCTGAAATATGTATGTTAAGACTGCTGCTTACGTACGAAGATCGTTGAACAATATAGTTATAGGGCATATTGAATTAGTTTTCATTGCCATGACAGTAGCCGATATCAGACTATTTGTGGTTAATCGTTTTGTTCGCTTAGCTCTTGTTGGAAGGCCGGCGTAAGGACTACGTTATTCAGTAAGCTATTGGAATAAGTTAACACGAAATTGGGTGTAATAAATTGGATCCTAATGAACGGAGTTAAAGAGTATCTTCGTCATCTCTACACAATCTCTTACAGGCGTGTAGGTAATCAAAGACAAACATACAGTGTCTACTGTGTGAGAGAGGGACCGATAGGTTAGGCTTACTTAATAGGAACAACAAGTGTTTAGTGTAAATGTTGCCTTAGGGATGCCAATCTGGGAAAGAATGGAATTGGTAACCGAGAAACAAAGCCTATTGGAACAATTACGTAAGTGCTTACATTGCAGAAGCGAAAACCCACCCGATGTGGTCTTATTATAATATCATTATACCTTTGTACTAATACTTGCTATTAGGTCCCAGCATTAAATAGATTTTTAATTTATTTAAGTTTACATAACGCTACCTAATTACTACATATAATTTAATTATACCTAAGGACTGACTCTACTCATTTGAACTTGGAATTTCTTTGTTAGCCATTGCGCTTTTTACCGTTACATTGAAACGCTGCCTGATAGTTGTCAGCTTTTATGAACAAGTTTTAATTAAACTGTCTTAAAAAAAGTTAAATATCTAGATCAGTGTAAATAGTCACATTACGAAAACCTTAAATCAAATCAATATGTGTGTTTTCATTGTTGTTTTAAGAGTAAAAACCACCGGGGGCTTAAACCGAGAGGGCCAAAAATATGCTAACGTGGTACGACTTTAACAAAAGAACATCGGGTGAAATCGCGTTGGCTGGCAACCATTTGTGGTAAGGGGTGTGATTCACTAAAGCGCGAATTTACTTTATGGAATTAATTGAACAATTCCTATAAGTGCCTTAAGAGATTTTATTCAAGCCAACAATATGAAAATATAATGATGAAATTCAACAACATTTTAAAAATAATGCACTTCATTTATTTCTCTCAGAATGCTGGCTTTTATTTCAGTCATCGGACCAGCATTCCCATTCAACGTGGAAATGCTGCTAGCATTCTGGTCTGGGCACACCTGGTGATGGATTCGATTTTTATGAAAAAAATATGTATGTAAAGTAGTTGTCATTGTTTTATTCTATGTTTTATCACACGGGTTCAATGCTGCCTCTTAAATAACTCTAACTATAAAAAACATACATTTTAAAGAACCCATTTGGACCCAAATACAAACTAGTAGAAATTTTTCGAAACAAACTTTAATCATGTATTTATTGGAGTCTAGTTAGATAATTTATGAAAAAAAAAACTTAAAAAAATCTTCTTATATATGTAAAAAAAACACGTCCTCAATCGGGGCCATTGGGCTTATGTATGGAATTTTTCAAAACAACCTTTTTCGATGCACAATGTTTTGTTACATTTTTTACATTGCCAACGTGCTTTCTTGTGGCAAACCGTGCATCTAAGCTGACCTGGCAGCTTCTGTGGGAAGTGTCCACCACCATCTTGAGCCATACATGGCACTATTGAAGATGGTTTACGACGCCTTCCATCAAGTCTTTCAGAGCCACTCCTCAAGTATGGTCGGGCTATGCTTCGACGAAATTGGAGCTGGTCTAATTTGGCTCCAGCGGTGGTCAAGACATGTAGACGCCAAGCATTAGCTACAGAGAGATCCAGCATGTAGGTAAACAAAACCCACCACCATTTTTTACCACGTATAGCGGTTCTGTATACTGCGATAGATTGATCAGCTTGATCAACTCCGCCCATGCCCTTGTTATAGTTTTGAAAGACAAAAGGAATGTCTACGTCTACCTTTCTTCCTTCTGCAGAGCTCCATCTTTTTACCTTGCCCAAAGGATGAACAAAGTCGTAGTTTGTACCCATAGTACAGACACTGTTGTCAAGCCATCGCACGAACAAAATTTGATTGGCTGTATCAAATTGGTAGTCAAATTCTGCTCGGTTCTTCTTTTTCATGTTCTTGACACTCGATAATCAGTGGAAGCAACGAATGATCGCTTCATTTTTCACGCCAAATTCTACAAATAATAAAAAAAAAAGTTAGCAATCAGCCCATTGGACCCATTCGGGGACACCATATAAAATACCTCGAATTTGTGGTTCAATCTTGGAAAACTACTCGCATAACAGCATTATTTACTAGTAGACACTACAGCCAAGTAAAAAATACAAAAAACAAACGATAAATAACTATGTAAATACAAAAATAATGACTTACCTTCAGTCAAACACCTATTTGATCAATGAAGTAAATAAAGTCACTTGTTTTATTCAATTAGTCCAATAAATTACAAAACCACGCGTCGTATCATAAAGCCACACTCTTGGGTACTACAAATTTACCTCTAATCAAAAGATAGCAAAATTATTCTAGAAAATGTGGGTACTTCAATATATGGACCCATATGAGGACAGTGGGCGTAAATGGGTTAAAGCGTCTTACTCGTATACTATGTAGTGATTGTAATTTTGTTTCCTCATAAAACTTCAAGCAGGTGCTATTATATCAGATTAATGGCGTTTTGAAATTTGTCAATGAACTTTATTCCACAAAATTATTTGTCAAATTTTTTACAAGCTAAAATGATATCCAGTTAGCTGAAAAAAGATTTGAATACCTATACTTACATTGCTGTTATCAGAGATAGAAATTGCCTTGTCTACAATTTTGTTCCTAACTTTTAGGATGTCTTTATGTTGCGTCTACCCACGTCCACCCTCAAAAAATCTACGCTGTGCTTCAGCGTACACTGGCCCCACAAAGCCACTCGCAGCGTTAAAAGCGCTTGACATTATCCTGCGCGTGAGACACGCCGCGTGATTTGCATACAGATTGTTTACATTTACGAGTGCTCTACCAGTGTTGCGATTTTTGCAGTCGGTTCCCGGCAGCAATTAGAACATGCATTTGTATATAATCTGGTTCAACGAGGACCTTTCTGTTGTTGAATTTCGTAAAACCTTATCTGAATGGAAAATAGTGTTGAAGCCACAAAAGTTCCACATTCTGGTTTGCATGTATCTACGGTGGAACGGTTTGTTTTAAATCGAAATGACAAAACTTTTGCATCTTCCGGAGATATACTGAGTCAGTATAGTGCCTTAGTAGGTATGAGTTGTGAATGGTGTACCAAAACTAAATATAAAGTTTTCGTTTCCTCTCATACGTTAAACGTCTTGCAACAAACCTACCAGATTGAGAGAAACTACTTTTTGTAGTGTGATAGCCATCCATACTTCCGTACGCACTCTTCTTTTTCTTTGTTTCATTGTTTTTGCCATTATTTTGCCACAATTCTGCTAATTCGGTTGTTGTTTCGAACTTTGACTGATGAGGCAGGAAGTAAACGAAAACTTTATTAGCTAAATTACCGCCCAACCCCATACTACTCACTATAATATAATAGCTAGCTTTATCCACTTCTGAGCCATACCATCTGGTTTTTAAATAAAAAGAAAAATATGCCTACAAATTTCCACGTAATCAGTTCCGGGAACATCTAAGCTTGGGTAACCATTTTATAATTGCGTAAAGCTTGAAAAGAAAGCTTACACAGAATTTACTTGTCAAAGCAATATTTTTGTGAGAATAAAGCGTAATCGTTAATGCCCTGCCCGAGGCAAATCCCTTGTATAGATTGCGGTATCACCATAAATAACTGTTCAACTGTTTTTATGGAGGAGAAAATTACTCTTTTCACTCACTGCCTTTTTATGAACCGAGGCTTTTTGTTTACGATTCCAGCGGTCGTATGATTGATTCTCAATTCACTTACGTAGACGA
Source organism: Eupithecia pulchellata (assembly GCA_963931895.1). Taxonomy (NCBI): domain Eukaryota; kingdom Metazoa; phylum Arthropoda; class Insecta; order Lepidoptera; family Geometridae; genus Eupithecia; species Eupithecia pulchellata. The sequence continues at coordinate 8,645,239 of OZ007529.1, forward strand.
GATACATTCATATTGATACGTATATAGTAAAAGTAATTAGTGAAGGCTTTTACCTACAGCTATTTTTACTTGCAACCATAATGCCTTTCGATATCATCGATTGAGGTATTCTCTACAATACCAAGACCTAAAACTATTTATCTTCTATTTCCATCATTATACAAGCTCGATGAAACTTTAAAAATCACTTTTGTGTCTCAAGTTATTAATACAAGTAAAAGTTGGAACGCGAGTTCTAAAAATCACTATAATTGTTATGTAAGCGTATTTGCAACAATGTGTATATAGTAAGTAACAAATTCTAGCTTCACCAGTCAATCTAATCTGTGCACGAAATATCGCTTCCTACTACCGAAAGTCCGGTCCCCGTACCATGGTCTCTGCAAAAGTACACCAATCAATCTCTGGCTGCATTCACTGGTTTAATGACACAGCCTGCACTACGCCAATATTTACCTCTAACCAATCAAATTCGTACCGCACTGGCGAACAAAGAGGTCTACTTTGAAAGATAATATACGAAGAAGTGGACAACGAAGCGTTTGAAATGATTTTTCGGATTCAATGACCGATAATTCGATGCTTCTACTATGAGGATGATCTTAACTGCAACTGGTGGCGGCTTTGGTACTATAACAAACCAATAAATTCAAGGTTGAGAACTATATCCATGTAAAGTTTTAAGCAAATTCAATCAGTAGTTTTAGCGTTTTCTAGTAACAAACACTGTCACAAACTTTCGCGGAAAGGTGTCATTTGATAAATAAAAGATCCGAAGCAACTGAGTGGTAGAGCGACTTCAGTGCCTATCTGTTATTCGAAACGTTGTATTTTGTTTTTCGAAGTAGACTACAAGGACCGGGTTATTCCGATCCGGATGATGCAAAGCCGGGTAGGTAATTCGATCATACAGAAGTTATGCTGCAGAAAGCCATTATTGGAAGTGTTTCTGGTTTTGGTTTACGACGGCGCTGTTTGTTAAAAGTAAGGACAAGTTTACAAGACTGTATTTTATTCTATGACAAAACCTCATAATGTTTTGTTGCATAATTGTTTTTATGCAACGATAATTTCAAAGAAATTTGGCAAGGAATCAATAAAAATATTAAATAAACGTTTGAGCTGGACTGTAATATGAGAGACAGAAAAGTTACCAAAAATAAAATTTCACCCATAACATCACTGACGTCAGAGAACATATAAATAAAAACAAGAAAAACTTCACGTGGTGCTATAACTACTTCATATAAAATTTGAAAATAGTTGTATGGTGTAAAACCTACTCGTGTAGTTGCAGCTTAATCAACGATCAGCCACAAAGTGCTCGAATCGGCAGTAACTTCAGCCATCGAGCTTATTGAAGCCTTTATTGCTGCTATTGTAGCGGAATGAGGAAATTTTATAACAACAGATATTTCACTTTCTCTGTTATTTATTTATGGTTTTGTTTGCTTTTGTTTGATTTGATGACTTCTTTGCTTAGAAGAAGAACAAAGAAGAAAATTATTTTATTTTTTAGCTATTGTTTTGGATACTATAAGCTGGCAATGACAATCTATACTTTCCATGGTAATGGTGCTGTAAAGCTTAGATATCAAACTATATCTGTAAGGAACCAAAGGGTATTTTAATTCGAACATATTTTCGTATTTATGTTTGGCTAATTGGTGGGCATTAAACAATTGTTTCATTGCTTAAAAAAAATCATCGACAGCTGTTGTTGTTGTTTTTAAGAAATCAAAATAAGCTGTCTGAGTTTGGTTCGAAGAGAGTATCGAAACATCATCGTACTGTCTCTTTTTTCTACGGGTTTTAATATAGCACCTCTTGTGAATATAGAGCTACGCAAATCCTACAAAAATTAGACGTTATGATGTACGACTCTGATATTAGTTCTAAGAGTGAGCAGTTGTGGGTAGCTAAATTAACTAGACCTTGGTCAGCATATGTACATTTTTTAGCACAATATCGAGAACTTCACAAGTTGATAATTGAAAAAAAAAAACACTTGATTTTAATATTTGACGTCAGTAAAAGAAAAACTAAAATAGGCACTTGTACACTACCATAGAATTACCATGTAGTACATAATACTTAGGCATAAAAGTAAACAGCCCGCAATAATACGAGACGGATATTTTGTTATATTTCAAGCCTCTTGCAAGGCATAACCGTTTCATTTTCCATAACAACTTCATCAAAATCCACCGTTCTCTTTAAAAATAAGGAAATACATATCTCCAGCGCACCCAAAGAACCCATTTTCACATAAATAATTCCCGTAACTCCCACATAGGTACAAGGTGTTTCAGAACGTGATCACTCATCTAAAAATACGGCTTTATTTTTGGCTTTTTATACCCAGCGAGACATTTCTTCATAAATGTAACTTCACCAAAGCTCACGTCTATTGGCACCTATATTTTGGCATATTTGCTCACAACTAGTCAGCACTCGTCAAATACGCGATCTATTTTTAATAAAAAAATAATTATTGTTAAGGCAAAACTGATCAGAATCACCATCAGAATCTGTTGTGAAGTTACCTAGTTAAGTTAGTATAGTCCTGAATCCGAAAAGTGATAATGTTTTAGTATCTAAGCTGCATTTTCAGTGCAATTTTATCTCGTGCCACCCTTTACAGCCCCTTCTTTATAGTCTTTAGCCAATATCTCGACGTGTGAGAAACAACACGTAATGAACAGCCAATTTTATCGTGCCTCATTTAACATGGCATCGCTTCTTGGAGCGAGTAACTTTATGTAAAATTTTGGAGGGTTATAATTCGTACAGAAATGGGGTGAAATGAAATGTTGTTAGGTGCTTTGCTGCAGTTACTTTGGTGAGGAAAATGTTTTTAAATGAATGTGATTGAGTTAACAACAACGCAAACGCAGTTACTTCAGTCGTGAGTGACTTGAGTGATGTATAAATTCGTGAAACTAGGGAACGTGGGGTAATTGCGGACACTTAAAAAGCAACTTGAGTAAAATTAAACAAAAAAGTTTAAAAACCAATAAATTATTCAATCTTAAGTTTAACTAATCAGCCTTACGATTTAATATTGAACAGTGATAAGTTTTACAATACGTAACAATAAAACAACAAAACCGATATTACCCTACTCCACGTCGTCGGGTAATTACGGATGTTCAATGATGTAATACGGACTTACTCTAATTGGAGCACAAATAACAAATACAACACATTTGAAGTGATTTCTGCATTGATACACTTCTCATGAGCCTATATAACGTATTTCTTTTTTCACAGATTGACAGATTATCCAATATTCGGTAATTTGTTAAAAATATTTTTATAAAAAATCAGACACTTAACTTTTCTTTGGTAGGTAATTATTTTATTCCTAATTACCTACTGCCATTTCATTAACTCGACTAATTAATTTTTTACTCCGCCAAAAATTCAAAAGTAATATCTTATTTGAGATACAATAACGCGGTGCAAAGTACGGATACTTGAAAACTTTAAAAATTATGATTTCCCAAAAAACACCAAATTTATATAACTCGTACAATACGACTCATATAACCAACTTTACACAAAAATAAATCTTATTTTTCGTAAACCTTTAAAGCGAGTGCGTCCTCTCTTTGTCACCTACTTTTTGGCAATAGTTTCAGGCTCGGCTCTCTATTGCATCATTCGAAATATCTCCCACCCTTTAACATAGTCGAACCGCCTAATCCGTCATTATCCGCCGTCCGTGATTCCTCCACTCACCCTCTAAAGTGTATGGACCTTTGTTTGACCATAATCTCTACTTGTACATGACTATGCATCACGAAGATATAGAACACACCTATCCATTCTTGTCTTAGAGAGACCCGGGTTGTCTGTGACTGGAAAGCAGACAGTGAAATCTAAATCATCGAGAAAAGGATAAGAAAATAAATCTATCGAGGCCAATAACTTAAGATTTACTTTCGGAATTTAAATTATGATACAACCTCAACCTCAACGGAATTAACAAGTTGATTATTAATCTACTGAGGTTCTTTTACGCCGCTTAGCTTAACCAGCTTAGCCTATATCTGGGAGATAGGCAGCTTGCAGCACAAAAAACCGAATGTAGAACCAACTCAACCTTAATATATAGGATGCGATCTGAAAATCTCGGGGTCCCGCAATGCTATTGAAGATATCGACGTTTCTAATTTTCCGCACGGCTGGTTTTAGTTTGCAAGGTCCTGGTGTGTGGACTGTGTTTCACAAGTTTCTACGTTTATTGTGGTTACGTTTCTTTTTACTTATTTTCTTAATTTTTTTCAAGTTTTCGTCCACGGCTTCGCACGCTTTTTTATATAAAAAGGAGTCTCTATTACAGTATAGACAATCAACATTATGGATTTATTTCGTATTTCGATCAAATTCGCAACAGAGATATAAACTTACTACAATTATTAGTGTGATGTAAACACATATCTACCAGTAATGAAGTCTAATAATTTGAAAGTAAATTGTATTGTATATATTTATTTATTGAACTAGTACAAAAATTCATACAATACAGAATCGAGGCTATTTTGCTGCTGTTACATAAATACAGTGAGAACATCTCTCTTTTTGAAAATATTTTGTGCAATAATTTTTCACGTTATTTTCCCATTTTTATTCGTAAATTATCTAGCATTTGGTCTCGATCTAACCACAGTAAGAAGATATGATGCCAGTAAAATTCAAAATAATTTTTAAATAATAATATTTGATATCAAAATAGACTAGCCATGCCCAATTCATTTGATATCCACTTTCTTCTTCTTTATGTCACGTCCACTAAACTTTTGTGTCTAATTGGCCACCCACAGCAAACTTGACGTGTAGCTTCTACTAAAGTTGATTCGAACAAAAGGAATCCACCAAATTGACATAATTGCGAAAGTACAGGTGAAGCCAAAATTACGAGACTAATTCATTTCGCGGCGGCACTTGGCACGGCTCCTGCTGAACAAATGAACGTAATCGGCAATGCACTTTGGCTGCGAGGACCCCTGTTTGCGGTCACTATCTACAGAATTACAGAATTGAAACAGTTGACGTTTAGTTCTACAGCCAACTGCAGAACGCATAAGAACCTGTTTGAATCTTTGCTACCGACCAAAAGGCTGCTGTGGAGTTGTTTGAACCGATCATTAGTCTATCACCAAGTAAATTCTATTTAAATCAACATCATCATTGGTTTTGGTTTATATCCCCATGATCACACAAATATTCACCGTTGAACATATCTTGTAACAACATGGGGCATAGCCATAATCACCACGCTTGGTAATTGGATTGATATTGATACAACACACATAGTATTAGTATAAGAATGGAGAATAATAGTGAAAAAAAAATATTAATGCGTGAACATCTTAAAAATAAACCACAGAAAGATTCAGTCCTACCTGTAGGTGCCCTAAGTCTGATTTTACCACCACGGCCTCGGGCAATAAAATTATCGTTAATAATATTATAATTCGTAACTTTTCACCTATCATAATATGTTATGCACCAATTAATTGACCTTTCTGAGATTCGGAATGCAGAACAGAAAAGGAATACATTTGTACGAAGTGACCGCTTTATCATCATCATCAGCCCGTTATAGGCCTCCCCTAATGAACGTAGTAGCGCCCTGTCTTCAGGTTGTCGCATTCAGGTGACCGCTTATGAGTTATCTTTTCCATTATAGTAAATAGACAGGACATATCTCGCGAAGAACCGATAACCGCTGGGGTAAACTTGTTCTTGAGTGGAGGCCGTACGTAGTAAAGCAAATCTGAAGACAGGGCGCTATCGCTATGGCGCTCATTAAGGGATGTATGTGTACTAACATGGGCTAATGATGATAACGATAGATAAATGCAAAGTTGAAATATTATAATTTGTATCTACTATATGTCACAAAAGATATTTTATTTTTACTGGATGAAAAGACTTCGCGAAAACTATTATGATTCCAGTCAAAAGTTATCTTCAGGAGGTACTGGGTACCATTTTGTTTTGTGATTTGTCATATTGTCTTGGCTGGTTTCCCAACGAAAGTTAGAAATAAGTTTAGTAGCTGTTTCTTCTGAGTTTATGACGAAGACAGGTACAGTGCTGTGATCATATGCAAATCTGAGTTTTAAAAATAGTTTTAGTGTTTTCATATTTCTTGACTGATATTTTTTGATCTTTTGTTATATTGTCGGTACTCAAAAACTGAGGAAACTTAGACCCTTTTATATGAAAGCTTGTGAAGTCTGCAATTTACGCTTGAGTAACGTTTATGCTATAGAAAACGTTACTGAGGCCTAGGTAAGAAAAAAGAAAGAAATACACTTGCGAGCTATAAACTGGAATCACTTCATCGCTTTTTGCAGACCATATTTTACATTTTCCATGCAATAAACTGTAGGTTGTGGTATATTATTTTAAAGATAATTTTATTAGCTTTCAAACTCTTTCGATATCATAGCAAAAAAAATATTCATCATAATGTCATGGAACGTGAAAACAAAAGACATAAATTTTTGGAACGAAACATCAATTTTTTCAAACTCCTGAATCCCTATAAAAACTGGGAATTTATGGAATTTTGTCATCAGTCCAATATATCACGTCACTCAAAATACTGGAATTACAAGAAAATGGAAACCACACCAATAGAAGCCGCTCAAATCGTCACCCTAATCCAGCAAGGGTTCTCTCAGCGTACTATTGCTCGACAGCTTCATCTGAGCCAGTCCTGTGTCTCCAAAGTATACAAGAGGTTTAGAGAGACTGGAAACTTAGTCCGAAGTCCAGGATCTGGACGACAGCGATGCACTTCGGCGAGAGATGACCGATTTATTGTCAGCACTTCTCTCCGAAATCGACATCTAACCGGCGTTGACGTCCAGCGGGAGCTCGGAGAAGTTCGAGGGAGAACTGTCAGCGAGTGGACAGTGAGGCGAAGACTCAAAGAAGCTAACTTGACCCCAAAAAGGCCAGCAACGGGACCCAAATTGTCTACAGCCCACCGACAAGCCCGACTTCAGTTTGCTCGTGATCACTTAGATTGGGATATACAGCAATGGAGCCGAGTTTTGTTCGCGGACGAGACTAGGATGTGCCTGCATGGCAGCGACCGTCGACGGAGAGTCTACAGGAGACCGGGAGAGCGATACGCACAATGCTGTATAGCGGAAACAGTGGCATATGGGGGTGGGTCTTGTATGATGTGGGCGGGGATTTCAATTGAAGCTAAGCAGTTTATTCCATGGAAACTGTAAAATATGGTCTGCAGAAACCAGCGATGAAGTGATTCCAGTTTAAAGCTCGCAAGTGTAGTTTACTAGACAAAACCTACAAAAGAGGTCAAGCCCCTTTCAGTTTCCTAGTGATTTCTAATATTTTATACCGAGGACGTGTTTTGATTTGTTGACTAATTTGCCAAAATAAATAAATAATACTGGAAAATTCACACTGAATTATCTAGCCCCGACCTAAGCAGAGCTTGAGGTATGAGTGCTAGATAACTGATACACATAATAATATAAGAGAACACCCTGAATAGATAATTACGGATCGCAGATATTTGTCCTTACGTGGGAATCGAACCCGCAACTTGCTGCATCGCAGTCGGAGCTTCACTCACCGCACCACAGAGGTCGTCAAATACTAATAAAAACACATGCAAATGTCCGTTGTCCAGTGGCGTTAAATGTTCAACGCGGATCCTTAATAACATCGAGCTCTTTACGTACTAAAACACAAAGCGAGGCCTTTTAAAAATAATAATCTTCAAATAGATGCACCAAGGATAGATAAATCGGCTTCGGTTAATGAGCCAGATGCGCATTCAGGACGCGTGGAGGCTTCAGGTTAATGAGATGAAAAATTATGGTCGTCCAACTGTGGTGACCCCTTTTGCATCCCTAGCACCTCTGCTTTGCTTATTTAGCTTAAATAATACGAGTATATTTAGTCAGCCTATTTTATTAGGCGATGGGGACCCCGTGCATAAAAATTCACATCTTGGGAAAATAGTAAAAACACACCTACTATATTACCGATATGGTGAACGTAGAAAAATCGCGAGTCAAATATTTATTTTAATAGATTTCTGCTTTGTCTAAAGAGTGCTTTATACAAAGTTTATATAAACTACCTTGTTTGACAAATGGTTGTACATCGTGGTTGCACGCATGACTAGAGTCCGAAAATCGGGCTTAGCTTTGCAAAATCTAGTTATAAAGATACGGTGATCATAAAGTTAGTAGATACCTACTCAAAGGAAATTCAGCGATGTAACGACAAAGTTTAAATTTGATACAGAAGGGACCCTTTGCTAGTAATAGCAAACTAATTAACTCCGTGTGCTCATATGTCGTTTTAGATACTGATTCGAGTTTGCTGAACCCACTCAATCAAATGTAGTTGTTTTGTACCTACTTTATACCTATGGTGGCGACCACTAGCTTTTGGTTGGGTATACTAAAGGAAATGACGTGGTATTTTTCGAAAATATAAAAGAAATTAGCCAAAATTTTTTACAAATTGTAATTTTAAAATAAAAACTTTAAAATTCTTAAATTTATTGAAATGGATTAATTATTAAATCTTCGCTATGTTTTTATTTATGTGAACGGCTTAATGTAGGTACAGTCATAAAATTAGTGATGAGTAGTAATTATCCCAGTAGGTACTATTTTCTCCTTTTGTCCTTCGAAACAAAATTATCAAAATTTGATACACCAGACACCGTTTTCACGAGGCATTGTAAAATGATGACGCACTTGGCCGGGACGAGTGGCTCAGAGTTCGTCACCGCAAGTGGCCCGGTCTGCTTCGAGACTTACAATCAATATTCTGAAGTACCAATATTATGAAAGTTTGTATGGGGTTGTGGCTAAGGTTAGTATTGGAGTTGAGAAGGTACAGAGACAAGTTAGGCTCTGGCTAGATGCACTAACCACTGAGAAGTTTATTTGAAACGGTTTTCGTCTTCAAGTAGGAAAGCGATTAAATACTTTGGCTTTTGTGGTATGTTGAGCTCAAACAAGACCTTTAGGTAGGGATCAGCAAATAAATAACTGTGTAAATCAACTTAAATCCAAAAGAACCATGCCTACCAATATAGAAGTACATCTTGTCGGTCGTTTCTGTAACTTTCACCCAACTTTCCGAAGTATTTCTCAAACAAGAACAAATAAAATATAAATTGGTCTTCTTAAATGCTTGACTCAGAGTCTGAGAGATAATAAACAATAATGAAATTCAATTAAACGGTATTATGAAGGCTTGTTTCAGAATCTCGGTGATTAAATTGCTTTTTGTCTACTTATCGACATTTTGGCCATTGTTGGTTTATGGAATTCAATCAACTTCATTGGCATTGTATCATAATTAAATGAAGGTACGTCCGGATTATAATTGTCATTATCATTGGCCTATTTTCCTCTACTTAAGATACTGCGATAACAGTATTGGCACATAGTGTAATCAAATTAAAAAACAAAAATCTTGTTGAAATAAAAAAAAGACCAGCTATGTTTACAAAATACATCAGCACTGTTTATTTTGACCAGAAAGCTGTAAAATGTCAAGCACCTATAAAAATGTTTAGATAACACAGCATGTGGTGAAACAAAAATAACGCACCGGCCCGGCTCCGAGCAAGCATCAGTCTAATCAAAATGATACGATGCATGTGTCTCTACTGGTATAGGTATTAAGGATGAAAATCGACTAAATTATAGAAATTGTTAGATGCGAATATAGGTTTGGTGCTTTATAATTCTGTGTCAGAGTCGAGGCCATGAGTGTTTACTACTCGCGTCCCGGCATCAGTAGGGCCGGCGCATTTCTGCGAATGCATTCACTAAAGCAAAGTTCTGTTTTATGTAATTTATATACTAGTAGAAATGTTTGTGTAGTTGGTGGAAAAAAACTTTATCGCTATAGAATGAAGGTCAACATGAAAATATAAATAATTTGCGAAATTTTTAATCATAAAAATACATATATACCATCGTGATGTGTAAAGTGTTAGTAATTGTTTGTGTCTAATATAAAAAAATAATCTGTAAGATTTTTTAAACGGACATTACAGTGAATGGAGTTTTATTTGTGTCATCATCAAGATGTTTAATCACACGAGTAGCTCTTACAAAGCTCCAAGTGGTTCTAGCTACAGGGAAAATAAGAAAACTGCTCCAAAATGTAAGTTATAATGTACGTAGTATATAGTAAACTAAACTATTTTGAAAGGAATAAAAATGTCAAAATAAAATAACCCAAAAAATTACAAATATATTCATTTTTTTGGTGACTGAACCTACATAACTGCGCAAACGACGCATGAAATAATTAAATTTAAACTCATCATGTTCTTTCGAAGCCGAATTACACGAGTCAATGATTGTATCCACTGAGACCACAATTCAATTGACTATGTAATGAAAGTACCTATATTCCGCCATACATTATATTCACAGCTGAATTGGTTTGGTTTTTCGAATCAAGTCAACGTGAATAATCTTTCCAAAGCTTTGTGTGCTTCCGAAGTTGATTTTTCCGCGTTCTTCCTTTCTTAAAAAGCTTATAAGGTCTTTTTTCTACGTGTTAACAGAATCTTCGAGAAAGTCGATCAGGAGTTAATGTTGTACAAATAATAATCCTAAAACATAATTGACGTATCTAAATAATGAAAGAGGTATAATAATAATAGGTAATTTATGTAGTAATTAAGCAAAGTTTTTTCTTACATCTCATAAACTATGCGGCTAAGGAAATTTGTTAACTTATCTTTGGAAAATGATTTATTTAAAAAATTTTGTATCTGTAAATCAATAATTGAATACCTTTTTACCATGATTTAAGGTTTGAGTTTTCTAATAATTCGGATGTGTCGAAATATTAGAAAAATCAAATTTCAAATCATGGTAACCTTTATAAATAACTTGAGTTCTGATAAAATTATCTATAACGTTCGATAATCTTTTAGTATGCTTGTCTCATAACTAGCCCAATCAATACTTCGTCAAACTTTCTGCTTTTGACCTTCCTATCCACAATTTATATTCATTAACTCAAAACTTCCTTAATAAAAACTTTGCATATTAGTTAGATGCTACTTTGTGGTTTGGATACGAAACATACAAAAATGGTAGCATATAATTATAAGTGTTTACATTCATATCTACCAAATCTTACATGATAAGCACTTGACTGAGATGTGTTTACGAGACTGCAGCTATTAATATCACAATACGAGTACCACTCATATTCAACATTCTGGCAAGGAAAGCAAATATTTGTTTGTTTGATCCAAGTACTCTGATCGAAACTACTCCTGGGAACAAACAGATCAAAACTCGATCCAAAAAGGGGTATTTTTAGACTAAGTTGACAAACATGCATGCTATGGAAGCCTGCAAAAATGTGTTGCCCTTTAAATATCTACAAGATGTGTTATTTTTGTACTGTTACCAATTATTTACAGCAATCAATGTTTCTCTGTCAAACCACACTATTCACTAATCAGAGTATTGGTACAACGTCGCTCCCTTGATAAAATGATAGGGTTCAAATATGGTTCCAATTGACTCTATTGCGGTCGGCCGCACCGCCAGTATTCACTGGCTTATGAGATAAAATGGAATTCCATTAAGGTAGCCAGTTGGACTAAATACGGTCTGCGTGTTTAGACTTCAATTAAAATTGGATTACGCTATTGGTACTACCGAGAACATTTGCGGCTACATTGAAAGCAATAAATGGTGGCACAGTACATTTCACAGCAGAAACGCAACTTCCGTCGTTAGACGCTCTCTTGTTTACGGTTTCCCCATTGTTGACGGTCGCTATTATAAGCAAGCACTAAGTCGGTTGCTGTTTACGTTGTGTTATAAGCAATGGTCAGCACAGTGGAAAGTGACGAAAACGTCTGCTATTTGTTGAAAATGTTACGTTAAAAATCCTCAAAATGGCGTAAAAGAAACAAAAACGCTATTCAAACGGTCCGAAACATTTCCCCGTGGCCCGGTCGGGTATTTCCTAATTGAGTTTCCTATTCAGAGATCTGGGTATTCTACCTTTCGGATTCCTAATGGCGAAAGGCGAAGGGTTCGATCGAATGCCGGTCTATGCCTACCTAAATTAATCTGCGCTGTCCCGATTCTACGTAGTTTACAAATACTTATTTTTATAGCAAATTGCATGCATGAGACTGTGCGTATGTAAATCGACATAGGACGCTATCACGTACAAAAGATGAATAAAATAAACAATGACACATGGAATAAAGGATTTAAAATTTATATAGCAGAAAATAGTATTAAGTTTTCCCTCTGAGCCCCTGTAGGAAGGACCAGAGCAGCAGGTGCCATAAACGCTGTTTTTGGGAATTTATTGGCAAGCAAGTCGTTAGACTTTCTCAGGTTATGCTGAGTAATCTGATAACATAATCGGATAAGACATGACTTGTCCTACTCAATTAATAAAAAGAATAAAAACGTACGAAATTAAATACTGTTCCTATCGGGATCGAATGAATCCGACTCCCCGTTCCGGCGACTGAACGCACTTCAATCCACATCCTATCTTCTACCTTCACTGTGCGACGCCGACGCCTATTTCACTGTTATTTGTCAATTAGCCAAAGTATTTATTTTGCAAATAACACCCGATATTTATAGGATTATTTTTGGTTGTAATAATTTTCAAAATCACTTAAAAGGTCAATGTGTTTGGATTAATTGGAGATATCTATATAAGGTAGGAGATAACTCTTACCTATCTTATGGTACCTCTCATTGAACCAGATAAGAGTTTTTTTATGGAAATGTAATGTTTTTTTTACTTGAATAAATAATTATATTCTATTCTAATCATGTATACTTTGTGAGCAGCTAAAAGTCAATTTTGTCAAAATTTTCCTTACATCGATTGATCATTCCTGTGTCGATACGTTACAGTACATTACACAGTTAGTTACAAGGAATTTATGTGTGGTGTATGTATGTGTAATGACAAGCAATCATCAGTGCTTTCACGCACACAAGCATAGTTAAGCTAAGAAAATAACATAAATAAGAACCGAAAAGAGTTTAATTTTTTGCCTTCTCCTCGTTGTGTCTATTATTATTATTAGTCTTCTTTTTAAAAGAGCTCTGATAGGAAACAGCGTTCTCATGTTTACTTGTCGTGACAACATAATATTTAAAAGTTGAAAGTTCTGTGATCACAAACATGACTATCTACTTTTCGAAATAATGATTCCTTCTTGCAAACAGATGCATTGAAACTACAATTCAAGCAAAAGCACCCGTTAGGAAAGTTAACAGACTCGCTGAAATCTCTACCTTTCATAGCCATGTGCATACAGCCCCACTTGATTTATTGTTGTTGATGACGTCTACGAAAGTTAGTTAGGAATCTACGCACTAATTCCTAATAGCTTGTTTAGAAAGTTACTTACCTACTTCTGTCGCTTTGTTACCCAAAGTGAATCTTGGCCTCCGACACGATACTTATCTGGGTATCTCGGTTTTGAGTTGACTCTCGACAGCAGCGTCGAGAGGCTCCCACTTCGTCAAGTCGGCGATACCTATGGCGACTGGTCTACGTCTTGTCTATCCCGAAAGGTACCCACACAGAACCTTCTTGACAGCTCGAGAAACAGCCAATTAAAAGGTGGACTGAGTGTTGCCATAAAATTAAGGTTAGAATCGAGAAGTGCTATTTTAAACTTAAATTCCAAAATCAGAGTCTTAGATCAGAGTGGTAGTTACGAATTGGATAAAGTGTATTGGCATATTCTGTGACAAAATCTAACTCTCGCTGTTCACTTATCCGAAACCGTCAGGATTTGCTTTTCGGTTAACTGTGACATTTTTGGTGGTATTACAAATTGGAAGGCAGCTATTGTGCTTTTTCCATTGTGCTTCTGTTTGGAATCTCCCAGGCAATCTCAATACGTAACATTAGACCGTGCGATACAACCGCTAGTGCGTACGAGCGATTATTCTTGAGCGTTTCATTAAATATATATCATCCTTGTATAAGTACGTACGTTCTGATTTATCATAATCATAACGAATACGAGCAAAAAGAAACAAAGGCATTATTTTAATGTGTATACAGATTATGTTAGGAAGATTTATGCCTTTTGCCCGCCACTTTGCACAGGTTCTTCGGTTAAAAGCTTTTAGCTAAGTTAATCCAGCCCAATTACCACCGTCCAAAATTTCAGCCGTTCAGTCATATTGTCGTGAATGCAGCAAGCATCTATACATCCACACTTATTTAATAATTAGTGTCATTATCATCATCATCATCAGCCTATATTAGTCCACTGGCTGGACATATGCCTCCCCTAATGAGCGCCGTAAGCCCTGTCTTCAGCTTGTCGCATCCAGCATCTGCCAGCAGTCTTTCGCAGATTGTCATCCCAGAGGGCAGGAGGGCGTCCTACACTACGTTTACCGAGTCCGGACTCCACTCAAGAACACGTTTACCCCAGCGGTTATCGGTTCTTCGCGATATATGGCCGGCCCACTGCCACTTCAGTTTGCTAATTCTCTGAGCTATGTCGATGACTTTAGTTCTTTGTCGAATGTATTCGTTACGAATCTTATCCTTCAGAGGAGAATAATTGGTGTGATGTGATAGATTTGTTAAAATGCCATATTGTGGTTGCGTAAGCAAGTGCTTCACAACAATGTAAAAAACAAAGCCATTAACCTCGCAGTACTCGAATGAAACTCAGACTTAAGCACGCTTTTTTGACAGTTGAATCTGTCTAAAATATATCACTTGAGAGGTCCTTACTCAGTGTTAATCACGCAAAAAACAACCAAAGCCCAGAAACTAGATATAACAAATACTGCTTGCGCAATAAATAAAAGGTGGAAAATAAATAGGTACCTAAATTCAGTTAATTAGGTGTGCAAGACCAAATGCAAGGAACGGAAGAGGCAAAAGGCAAGGATATTATATTACTGAGCTGTACGAAAGGTGGACGTAATCAAAGATGGAAAGAATGGCAAGAACGATTTGGCGGAAAAACTGCTTGAGTGTCGAGCGCTTATCGTCGCTAATGCTGAGCCAATTATCATGTTTGGCACTGGACCATGGGGGTAAAGCTTGATGTTGAACCACCTTTTGTACTTTCTAATGCATATCATTTATTAGTAACACCAAGTTCTCTGTGTTTAGTTAAACCTTACACAGGCTTTAAGGCACTTCTAACCGAAACTTAATGTAAACTTTTTTATAACCTAAATAAATAAATAATGAACAGAAAAATTATTATACAAAATGTAATTATTGACTTAAGGTAATGGCAATTACAATTCTTACTACTTGAGAGAGGACATAGGATAACCGTACATAAGATACATAGGGCATAGTACAGGGACACGTGTTGTAACTAATTCCGGATTTTTATGCGGATTTTAGATAGAATGATTCAAGATGATACTTACTTACCTACAAACTAATAACATGCTTTTTACAATTGAAAGAAAAAAAGAAAGAAAGAAAGAAAGAAGGAAAGAAAGAAAGAAAGAAAGAAAGAAAGAAAGAAAGAAAGAAAGAAAATTTGTATATTTTTTTTCGATAGTTAAAATAAAAGTTATTAAAATGCTGGACAATTCACACAGCATCATCTAGCCCCGAGCTAAGCAAAGCATTTGTTATGGGCTCTAGTTCTAAAAACTCAGCTATCCTGAATACAGCACTGAATTAAGAGACTAACTTAATTTTATGCCGTTCACGGCTATTTTAATTTCTCGCTAGGATGATAATTTTCTGGTGCCAGAACCCATGGAGAGAATCTGGCGCTATAATATGTATTATTGTACAACGCAGATGCTGTTTATAAAGATATGTGATTATAATAGACGACCTACGTGGCGCGGTGAGTGAAGTGCCGACTGCGATGCAGCGATTTCGATTCCTGCTTTGGGACAAATATATGTACAATCTGCAAATATTTACAGGGTGTTCTGGTCGTTTTGTATAAATAATAAAAAATAATGTATTATTATAGTACTCCTACCTAATCACTCAAGCTATGCTTCGCTTGGGGCTAGATGATATTTTGTAGATGGTCATTATTTATATATAAAAAACAAAATGTACAAACCCTGTATGAGGGAAGACGGGTTCACTGTATGTAGCACACTTTCAATTAAATATAAAGCGACACCTACTTTTACACGGTGTTTTATTTGTAGGTTCCTACTATGAAAGAAGAAAGAAAGCTTTCAATGCAAAAAATCTAGCTTTTGTAATATGCTGTGATGATAGAGCCGTGGTGCCGGCATAGAATTTCACCACCCCAACTCTTCCCGTGGGTGTCGTAAGAGGCGACTAAGGGAAACACAGCGGGGGGCGGGCAGCAGCGCCTTCTGCCGAACAACTACACCGAACTGCGATCTCCAACCCGCATGCCCAGCGTGGGGATTATGGGCAATAACCCCCAAATAATGATGCCATCTATGGCGCTCATTAGGGGAGGCCTATGTCCAGCAGTGGACTATTATAGGCTGGTGATGTTGATGATGATGTTGTGATGATAACCTGTCATAAAACACTTTTCATCAACATTTCTTTGGATTATTTTTAGGATTTTGAACGGTGTTTATGTAGCTATATAAATCACATTAAACTTAGATTTACATAGGCAAAACAAACATGTATTAGACACATAAGTTGTACTAGTGGCATGTATGTATTATGGTAGTATAAATGTACATACTATACCTAGTGGTTTCTTTTTCACTTCTTCTTTATCTTATTTCTAACTTAATAATATTCTACCGTATAAAATTTTACTTGTCTAAGTGCTTATTTTGTAAGTCTAAAGAAATAAAGTTATTGAGATCTATGATATCTGAAATAGTGATTTTCGAGTGCAAGGTATTTTTCCGATGCGCTCGGGACATCCTTTGCAAACTCTCGAAAGTTCAAATAAAACTTTATGCTATTTTCTAGTCCAGTTCAAGCTCAATCAAGAAAGTCCAAACATAGATAAAGTTTTTTAGTCCTTTCTTAATCAAAAAGTTCTCAACTTTTCAGCAAACGCTACTAAAGTATAACTATCTTACTACTTTGCATCAAAACTATTTTCAATGTAGAGTTTGAACTCTTTGCTAGATTAACATAATAAACCTCTATAATAGTCATAAATCGGTTTCAATAAATTGTTAATCTCGCAAAATCTTAGAACGGCTTGATCTATTTGAATATATTTTTCCTTAATAAAAGTGTAGTTTATAAGGGAAAATGTCTTTGTTTATAAGACAATAAATAATCGAACCCGCAACCTCTCAGTCACTGAGGTCATCTATATGAAGTTGTCTGTTTTGTATGTTTCTTATCAATAACCTTTACTGTCCAACTTTTTAACACTAGCAGATCATCTAGCACGTCGGTCATCTAGCACATCGGTCCTCTAGCACGAAATGTAAAGGCGGAAGTTCATACGATGATGACTTAGTTCTTGTCTCAGCATACATATGTACCATTTAATGTTCCTTCTGGCACCTCCACAAGGGGCCTTATTCTCTATGACTCAGGAGATTCCTTGCTCAAACCGTGTGACGTCTCAATATGACTTAGGAGATTCCTTGCTGAGACTGTGTTCTAAATACGGTTTTGTCCAATTTCGCAGCCCTGTCTTGTCGTATCTGTGTAACGCGTAATAATATAATAATTAATAGTGAATAAAGATCAAGGCTGGCAAGGTTTAGCTATAGCCATTAAGTTTATTGAAGGCGGATTGGAGATCTTGCCTTTATAAGTAATTCTGTATCAAAATTAACAAATACCTACTCCAAGGAATCGCAGAATTCAGGTTACAGGTAAAGTTCTTGGTTTTAAAAGCGATTCATCAATTCAATCGTCGGTGGTCCGTTTTCCAACTTGAGTTTGAACATTTGCCGGTGCGATTTGCGTTGCTCTATGGCGTTACTGAAGTTTGTGTTCTATCAATAAACCTACTTGCTTCTTACCTTGTTGATCTACTTTTATACGCTTCCTTCGTACGTCGTAGCTTTTGTTGACATAAATATAATTTTGCATTCTAAGACCACGTGGCTACATTACACAAAGCTGTGGGCAGAAACTGTTTTGAAATAAACTTTCGCTGCAGTTTTTTTAGTTTTGCCATTAATCTGGGAAACTATGCTGATATTAAATTCTGATGCACGTTGTTAACGTCAGACGTGAGTGGTTTTGAATAGTTTTAATATCGTTTAAAAAATTCTAACCAACATAAATTGCTATACAAAAGTTTGAAAAATTTCTAAGGGTAAGAACAAAAGATGCGTTGAGTGAAAAATATGGGCGTGACGATCGCGGCAAGAGAATCGACCGCTTCGGAAGCTAAATGTCCTGATAAGACTTGAATTCAAAAAATTCGAATATTATATTACTTCGAATATTCGAACACTTTGTTAACCTTCTAGTATCTAAACGCTGATGATGACAGGTGCGTACTTAACTTATAATAAAAGAGTTCTAATTCCTTAATATACCTAAAAAATAATATGTTTATAAATGTGTCTGAAGATCCTTAGAAATTAGTGTATCAAACCACGATTACATACAATATTACATTGGTAGCTTTTTGTTTTTTTTTTTACGAAACATTATACAAATTTTACCAGAAAAGTATTCGAATATCTGGGTTCTATTTACCTCAGTTCTTTGATCAGCAATCAGGGGCTGTAACAAGGAGATCCGGAGACGCACGCAAACGGCCAAAGTAGACATTGTGGTGTCATGACTAGAATTTGGCAGGACAGAGGTATCTTTAATAACACCAAGATGAGAATAGTACCTACGATTACGATTGTTGGTCTTTTTAATGTTTCTGTTTTGTTCTGAATCGTGTTCAATACGTCGAACTGATGGTAAATAGATCGAGGCTCTTGAGATGTGATGTTGGAGGAGAATGTTGCGCATACCATAGACAAAAGCAATCAACAGGTCCATTCTTAACCAACTCAATATAAGGTTCAGATTGACACGGACCAGCTACCAATGAATCATTAGCTATTTTGGACATATCTGCCGAAGGCTACCAAACAACTTTGAAAAAAAAATTATGCTAGGCAAGATAGAGGGCAAAAGGCCAAAAGGAGGTCCCAAACCTGCTGCTGGTCTGATTAAATTAAGGCAACAACAGGACTCACCTTGCCTGGAGCCCCGATACAGGCCGAAGACAGAATAGTATCGAAGGGTTTCATCAGCGTCTCCGTGAAAGCTTTCCAGGACGGACACGACCTTAAGCAATGAAGAATACCACAAGAAAAAGAAGATTTCAATATCAAAATTCTCAAATATTTACAAGTTCTAATCGTGAAGGACAAGTAAATTAATATACCAAAGAATGGGCACCTTCAGTCCTCCTGCCTAGCGCGTGGTGATTAGAAAACCCTCTCATTTGGGGGAAGTTCAGTTCAGTTTGAATATGGCAGTGAACATGCTTTTTGGTGAGTTTTAAAAATAAAAAGATAAAATAAGTCGTTCTGTCAACATTCTGGCCACTCTGCCTTCTGATGACGGCTTATATTAGAAGTGGAATGTGTTAATAGTAGTTGTAATTGTTTATAATTTAACAGTAGAATCCTTGAAAATTTGTTATGAAAAGCTTCTGAGGTACATAGGTATAAAAATCTATTACAATATGACTGGCATCAGTATCGGCAGATAATGCCGATTCAGTGCACGCTGTACCATAGAAATCAATTCATAGCAACAAATCCTTACGCTGTGTACGCTTCGATTCCAATACGCTGGACGGACAGCCAAAAATTTTCGCGAGTATAGTTCAGAATACGTTTATTTATAAATAGTCCCAATTTAGACGCACGTCTGAATTATCCCTCCCCAAAACTATTAATTCGTATGCAAGGTGTAAGTTCATTTAAATGATTTCTGTGGGTTTCAATGTCATGAATTTGCAAGTAATTGCGCCCTGAGATGGTTACATTTGCATTGTAAACGGTTGTGCACGCTGCTTGCATAAAGAAAAGTGCTGCGAAGGAACTTCAATGTTACCTTTTTAATGAGAAATCTAATTAAGTTATATTGGTTGTTTCATTAAGCGTCTGCATTTTATGAAGTCGGAACAAAAAAGCAAAGTTATTATGTTTACTAAACGTTAGATGTTTAACGCGTTCACTGCCCAGCCTAACAGCGTCTTATGTGAGCGATATTGAGGCAATTGGGAAGCGGTAACGCCTACGAAAATGCATGCGCCGCCTTTGCGCCTTGTTCGACGGCGGCGCGACGCGACGTTTCGATGCTGTACGCGCTCTTTATTTCTCGATGTGCTTCATGGGCAGTCTATGGTGTGGTTAGTAAAAAAAATATTTTCTTATTTATTGCATGAAAATAGCTTAATCAACTGTTTCTAGTTCGTATTTGTTTCGATCCTTTAATTGTCCAAGAGTACAGTAAAGTCTAAAGGAAACAAAGCACTTAGAATTTTGAATTGTACCTTTCTTTGTTTGTAAATTTTATTCTCCTGAAAATACGAATAAATTGAAAATTATTTTCGTCTACTTTTAATACAATTCGGTTGAAAAAGAAACATTCAATCACAGGCCCTGTTCGCAGTTTTACCTAAGGCTTTTAAATAACCAGAAAATTCCAACACAAAAGAAAGAACCAACGTGAAACAATTGGAGCCAACAAAAACATTGGTAAATTAAAGCTTCGATAGCCGAGATTTGGTTTTACCTTCCCAGAAGAAGCACAAAAGTACAACGTTTTTTTTTTCCCTATCTCGGACATCAACTTTATCGCATGAATTAAAACAAAGCAGACTTTTATGAAAAACTTTTCAGAAGGCGGAATGAAGTTACCTACTGTTTATTTTAATAGCACCATTCGTTTTAATAACGCTAGTGAGCTGAAAGGCTGCTGTGGGCTTGAAATAAAATCTTATCTTAAGCTTTCTCACCCTTTATTCGATGCTGTTTATGGGGAAGGAGTCGCAATAATTTGTAAGGCATTCAAATTTAGGGCTTATGCCGTTTATTGTGGTTGTGGTTTTGTATTTCTTGCCAACTAGATAATATGTTTCCTGAAGTAATGTTTGCCACATGCGAGCGTTTACGGAATGCCATTCCATTCTTTACATCGCAGAGATATGTTCTAGGGAAATATGTTAGTTTTATTTCTGGTGCTGATATCAAAATATTTTTTGCATTTATACATAACAACGACCCGCCCCGGTTTTGCACGGGTGCAATGCTATTACTAAACCATGTTATATGTACAAACCTTGTTTTAGTATATATAAACCTTAAACCGAAGTTATATATATATATTTTATCTCTTGAATAAAAAATCGCATGTGGCCGTGTGGTGCCGGCATAGAATTTCACCACCCCAACTCTTCCCGTGGGGGTCGTAAGAAGCGACTAAGGGAAACACACCGGGGGGCGGGCAGCAGCGCCTTCTGCAGAACAACTACACCGAACTGCGATCCCCAACCCGCATGCCCAGCGTGGGGATTATGGGCAATAACCCCCGAATAATGATGCCATCTATGGCGCTCATTAGGGGAGGCCTATGTCCAGCAGTGGACTATTATAGGCTGGTGATGTTGATGTTGTTGTTGTTGAATAAAAAATCGCATCAACATCCGTTGCGTAGTTTTAAGATAAGCATGCATAGGGACCGGCAGACATCAGGAAGCGACTTTGTTTTAGAAATAAAATAACAACTTCAATACATATGGGTAAACAACAGTTCCCAGGACTGATCGGTGTTTGACACGAAGAGGATTTAAGCATAATTTTGGTCTAGAAACCAAATGTGAATGAGCAAAAATTATGTTGAGTCATAGTTGTATCGGTGCTTCCATACACGGATATCACAATGAATCAAAATCATTTTCGTCTCGCAGCCTAAAATTGTCCAGATTCTTCCTTAAGTTTGGCGCTCAAAAGATTTATAGGTGCTAAGGTCCTTGTCATTACACTTCACCAGATAGTAAGCAAAGCGAGAGTTCTCAAAAACCTCTATTTCACGAAGATTGCGACCCTTTCAAATTGAGGAAAGAATTTTGGACGCCTTTTGTTTGAGTGGTTGAACAATTGAAATGGAGATGTAAAGAAGGTTTTTTTATCGGA
This sequence comes from Eupithecia pulchellata, assembly GCA_963931895.1. Lineage (NCBI taxonomy): Eukaryota > Metazoa > Arthropoda > Insecta > Lepidoptera > Geometridae > Eupithecia > Eupithecia pulchellata. Next base: position 8,667,369 of record OZ007529.1, read on the forward strand.
TATCCAAATGTTTTAAACATTTCTGGAGATAACTGATTTTTATTTTCATAAAAGATCTGTTTAAACCTTGTTGCGGTTCAGGATCTCAAAACGGATTATTTATAGAAATTAGGGATCTACGAGGAAGAATAAAATATTTTGGCGACCTAACTTCTTAAAATTCCATTTACCAACATCTCCATTCGGTTGGCATTTGTTTGGTCCTTTTTGGCCCAATCCATTATCCAACCCATACTTATTACATGTAGGATACCTACCTAATATAAAAAGTTTTATGTTGAGTTATGTTATCATCAAAAATGGTTTAGAATCTTCGAGATTATTTCAACATTTCTACTATCGATCGTAAAATCAAATTGGATGCAATAAAATAGGTATTATCGTACCCAATGGTGTGAGGTACGCTCGTGGCCACTGCATATCGTCTTCTAGTGCAACTGCGTTGGGCTATGAAATCTATTATTGTGTTCGATGTTGTCTTCTGATCTTGAAATCTTTGTTTAAAAATCCCGTAGGTAATAGAAACGTTGCGGTTGAGAATAAATTAATCTGGAAAAATGGAAATACCTACGAATGCTTGCAATAGATAGATTTTGTTTTCTTCGTTTTGATCTTAAAAAAAAATAAAATTTCTTAACAATTGATAATTTTACTTTTTCCTTTTTTTTGATTATATAAAATTAAGAATTATTGACAAAGGCCTCCCCTTCTGACTCCCAATTATCGTATTGTCTTCAGCTAACTGTATCGTGCATCTTTCTGCAGTCTTTTGCGGGTCGTTACCCCACTGGCTGGAGGACGTAGGATACACTAACACCCGTATTTAAGAACAAAACTTATGTAAGGTAGCAAGCAAGTTTGTGGAAAAGCGGTCTCCATTTCAAAACGCATTTAATTCAGTGGGTAGTAAACAGCTTTAACTCTTGGTAGATACATACAATGCTCCTAATCTTAAGTATACTTAATGGTGTTTTCTGATTTTCTGAAGAAAGGCCAAGGGTAATGATGGATCTGAAATTTTGTACGAGGACTACAAGGACGATTACCAATAGATATGCGCAAGAATCATCGGATAAACGAAAGCTTCCTACCTAACTGCTTCAAACAGTCTCCGCTAGATGTCGTTAAGACAAAAAGACAAACATTACAAGTGCAATTAAAGAAAAATTCCTAGCAACGCTTATTTTAGTTAAAACTAACTGAAATTAAAATACACAACAACAACTGTCGGTCGTAAAAACACCAGGCTCATTGGACCAGTTGGGTTTGACGGAAGAGATTTTCTTCTTTCCCTATTGTGGGAATTCAAACTTCACCCCCAAAAATGTCATATTACTCTCCTCCGTTGATAGTCAGGTAAATAGATGCGAATGGCTATCAGCGTCCGCTTGTATCATGGCTCCAGCAATAAGCATGGAAACGACACTAGCTGCTCTACCTGTTCTCACTTATGGTTCAAATCGTTAGGAGGTGAGCGTTAGGAGCGCTCACTCAATTGGTAGGTAAACCAGTTCGTTACGTTGTAAGTGTAGGCAGATTTATTTTCTTGTATTTGTCGTTTTCTTGATTATTTTCTAGGCAAAGAAAGAAAGAGATAGGTATGTTATAAGTCTCCCAAATAGATACTTATTATAAACAAAAATCCCTGAACAACAAAGCTGAAGAATTTGCAAAAGTATGCGAACATATGCTCATACAAAAACTATTGTTTACTCGCGGCTTCAACGTTGTTGTTTCTATGGAAGCTTGTAAAAGATATTTTTATCCAATGAGAACTCGTTTATTGGATATTTGTATCATGTGGAGTAAAGTAATCATTTATTGATTTAACACAGAAAGTAACAGAACCAAATTAGTACTAGTATTTACAATTCAAACGATTGTTCTAACTGCAGACAATCTATAGGTAGCTCAACTGATCCATATCAATATCATATTGGTTGGAATACATTAAATGTAGCAGTTGTTATTATGTCGTTTCAAGAACCAATGTATTCCTACCGGCCGGTATCCAATGTCTGTTATACAAATGTCAGTCTTATGAAAAAAATATGAAAACTAAAAAATTACAATTAAGAAGAGTGAGTCAAGTATAGAAACAAAATAGAGTTATCTTACATTACAATGATCTCTTTGTTTTGGTAGAAACTGGACATCAGCCCTCATAAAGATCTGTTAAAGACCTGAAACACTGCTTTTATGCTGACCTGCTTAGTTCAAATCCTATATGAACGGGACATCCTGAGATATCATTATCATGGACACTAATTAAAATAATATACACCTTGTAACAAAATATGTGTACTGAGCGCCTTTCGCTCAGTACACATATTTTAATAATATATGATAGCATAGATAGAATCCATAATAGCTGATTTTTTACGAAGTGACAACCCTAAAGGCAGCGGTTTCTTGTACCTGTGACAATGACGTCAGCATGGTCACAGATGTAGAGTGATAGATAGATAGATTAGATAGTCTCCCGCCCCGCCATAGCTGAACTCTACGAAGTACCTACCTGCAGTGGTAGTAGGTATGTATAGGTTACCCGGATAGGTTTGTTACTTTTTAAAGACAATTTTTAAAGGTAAATGAAAACTTTTTGTATGGGAAACGAAAAATAGGAATTTTTAATTATCTCCCCCCCCCACAACTGATCACCATTGGGCTCTGAAACCTCCCCCTTCGGCTTAGTATACATATTTTGTTACACCTTGTATAGTAATAATGCATGATAGAAGTATGGGCGTCATTGTTAAACCGATTCATTAAGTACGTATGTTATGCGTACATCTCACGAACGGATCTGGTTCCGTTTTCATATTGCCCAAAAACATTATACGATGAATAACGGCCAAATCATTTTATTATCGGGGATGCACCTTTTCCCTGTCACCGCGCATAAAGGGTCAGGATCACTTTGCATATCAATTCAGTTTCCGTGGCTGTTTCTCTTTATAAAAATGGAAATACGGTGCTATTCACACTGTATGACATTTAGGGTGAAAATACATGGTGTGGAGACGTAACCAGTAAAGAAAGTAAAAACTATTTAATATATTTTAAAAATGATTAACTTTACAATGAGTTTCAATGAAAATATTGAATGCAGCAACCGGAATATACGTCCAATACTTTTTATAATCTGCACATAATATTTAAAATAAAAATTTATTTAGTAAAAAATATATCTAATGTACGGAAGTGAAATAGTCACTGTGTGACTAAACTCCCATTTGTATTTTATTTATTTATATATTTTACAAGTGGACTTACCATAACGTCCAAGAGTCATAATATATAAAAAAAAATGTATATATAAATATCTATCACAAAACGTATTATGCATATCAGTCGTCAGGTACCCACAACACAAGCTCTCCTTAGCATGTTTTGTGTGAGGATTGTCGAGCATTATGTATTTATTTATTAATCCATAAGTACGCAAATGGTTCAGTTTCCAAAATCTGCAATTCAAAAATGCATTTTGCAGCATTGATTCTATAGTAGACAATCCTCGATTTTTCCCATAAAACATTTCGTTCTGTGTTGAAGTATTTTTGCTGGAAGAACTTTCCGACGGTGTACCCATTTCATTCATTTACATACATCTACTTTCAGGTTCTATGGGTTGATTTATATTTTTTGTTTGCTTTTTTATGATTGTATATCTTAATAGGAAAAATAATGCTTTAGTATTTCGAAAAAAATGGGAGTAAGCTGATAAACATTTAATCGTGTTATTTAAGCTTTTCAGTATATGCTGATCTTACTCGAATTGCCTGATCATTTTCTTATTGATGTTTATTTTTATAATTACTATGTATATATTATCAAGCCATAAATGATTATTCTATTGAATAAAAGTAATAAAATCGGTTGTATTCAAGGCTTATATAAATCGTGCAATTTTGTATTAAACTTTTTACGTGCTCTGCAATTTTTTTGCTGTAAAATTCCCTAACACGATCATTATCACGCTAAAGGAATAGTAACTTCAGACCAAAGCCTTAAATTTAACGTTCATAAAAGACATAAAAGTATAATTCTAAATTCTGGTCGAGCGGAGGATTCGGACCGTTTGTGTTCATTAGTTAGTGTCCACTAATGGTAACGACCACGGTCGAAACGGCCCTGAAAATGGCGTAGTATCGCGTAACTGCCCGGTCAAAGATAACCGAGTTTCAAGATAGATCGCATTTATACACTTACCGTTATTCATAATGGTCTGCTTATAACAGTTTCTGAGTAGTTATTTCTGTATGTCAATAGTACAAGGAAGACTGAGAAATAGAATGTTTTAAGTTAACAGATTTTTATGAATGAGGGGGTAAGAGTAAATTTAGTTAGTCGGTTATTTTTGGAACTATCAACCTACGATTCTTTAGTCATTTCCCAAATACATACAAGTAGCTACATTAATATGGATACTCTACACTCAAGAAGGAAACTCCTCCAACTCACGCATTACATAATGATATTACGTGGTAGAGTCAACAACCAAGCGACCCTACAGCAGATGGGTCTCGTGGTTCCGCGGAGGTACATGACAGGCGCAGCGGCCGGCACCGGCCCGCGGCGACAGCCTGCGCTGTTTGCGCGCCCACCCGGATACCGTACAAGAGCCGGGGAGAGCGCTCCCACGCCTCGAGTACTCGCCCTCCTGAACCAGTTCATCTCCGCGACTGACGCTGACGTATTCTTTGACAGCATCGCTAAACTACACCAGTTGATGCTCATATTTTTATATTGTAATAATAACTTATTTTAAATTTTCTAGTGCTTAATTCTTGACATGACATTCTTGACATGTTCTTGACAAATGTTTAATTATTAATGTACCTAGATGTACCTAAATATTATTTGACTTATTATTTTACTATGTATTATTCTGACATCTTTTTTTTTTTTTTTTTTAATATATACTTTTTATTTGATTACCTATGTTTTATTTGTATGTACTTAATATTAATTATTAGTGTCTGACGCTTTGGGTTTACTGTAAGTCTGACAACAATGTGAAATAAATAAATAAATAAATTAAAATCAATAGAGATACATTCTATGCTTCTACTGCGTGAGTCAGTCGAGTGTTGGCTAATTTTATAAAACATCCTAGATGTTTTGATGTTCCACGACTTGCATGTACTTTTTCTTAGAGAAAAACAAGAAATATGGCTTTGATTTGTTCCGCAACCGCTTTGAGAAAAGCTACTTCTAGGTTTAGAATAACGTATATGCATAGTGTCTACCTAATTCATTCAATAGTTTTACCATATTGACATAAAAACAGCATCGCCGTGCATATTCGTGCTTATGTTTATGTGAAAGTTCTGAAATCATTCATATTTAAATATGTTTTGCAATATTTTAGCAAAATAACAGCATCACCGCTTTGATTTTTGCTCCTTTACGCCGCCGTACTGACGAGGCGATGAGGCGAGGTGACACTGATCCATTTAAAAGTTGTTTATGTGTGTGCAACCAACAAGTAAGGTGGGGTCAAATTCTCCCTTTTTTTGATTTCTTCAGTTATTTTAAGTATTGGGTAATTTCATTCCTAATTCATCTCGAAACGAATTGATGTATTTGCTAGGACTTTATTATCTTTGATTACAACATCACTACATAGTATAAAACAATGTTTTCTGTCTATCTGTCCCTATTTATGCTTATGTGTTTAAAACTACGTAACGGATTTTAATAAAGTTTTTTTTTAAATATATAGAATCAAGATGCATGCATAACATGCATTAGTATTGAATCCGTGCAAAGCCAGGGCAAGTCAACTATTCTATACTAATATTATAAATATAAATAGGAAAGATTTGATTGTTTGTTTGTTCGAATTTAATAGGCTCCGAAACTACTGGACCGATTTGAAAAATTCTTTCAGCATAAGAATCCTGCATTTTTCCTGATGAACATAGGCTATAAGTATATTTTCAAAAAGTTAGGGATCCTCATGAAAAATTTAATTTTTGTTAAATACCCATGCGAAGCCTGGGCAGAGCGCTAGTACAGAATAAACAGATAGGATAACCTATAGGCTAGTTCACAGCGCAATTGTTTTGGGAATTATGATTTTCAGTAGTCAGCAATTGGGCAGTTCGTCGATAGTCGGATATTATAGAATTCAATTCACTTTGTATATTTCAACGGGTTGTGGCAAATTTTGTGGTATGTATTTAGCTTTGGTGTATGAAATTGGAATCATACTCGAAATTTGAGTTATTTTGCTGAAATATTATAAACATTCAAATATGAAGGAATTATTTTTTTTTCACAGAAACTAAAAGATCCGGCGACGGATGAATTTCCCATACAAAAATAGTACCAAAATGATTTATAATTTGAGAATATTTTTAACATGATTTGCAAATTAGTATTTATTTAGGTTTCTACCAAAAAGGTTTTTTCGAAATAAATAAATTCTCAGAAAACATGTCTTCTTAGATGTTAAAATGCATTTAACAAAATTGCAGAAGAATATTTTGAATAAACTTTATGACAGGAACCTGGATAAATAATATTTTAATGAAAATAAAAGCATACCATGTTAAAGATATGGTCCAATAACAAATCATTTTGGTAATTTGGTACGTTTTTATTTGGAATTCATCCGGCATCGGAGTCTTTAGCAGATGCATGACGATGCTGTTACTCAATATGCTAAAATTATTGAATTAGGCAGAAACTATGCATGAAGGTTTTTATAAACCTGTACGTTCATGGTTCGCAGTCGTTGCCACGCCTCCTCCGTGCAAACCACGGGCGGGCGCTTTACAGCTACTGCTTGTGATTGTCCAGGTAGGTACGTCGGTGGCAATAATAATTAAAAATATTTATTTCAACGTGCTGAACAGCTCTCGGGTCACACGTCGCTTCGACCAGACGTTCAAATGATTCATCACCATTGCAATACAGCGAGGCAATGCAGCCAACGTCTTGGGGACACTACCGACTGGTATTGATATCCAGAGATGTACAAAATGGTTTTAAAAAAGCATTTAAATACAAAATGCAAAATACTTTTCAGATTTACTATTTCAAATGCAAAATACCAAATAGTATTGCGTTTTGTATTTCAAATGCTAAATGCAAAATAGGTATTTTCAAAATACTTTTTCAAAATAAAATACCCCCTGGCCAAATCACAGATTTTTTTATTTATTACACAGGAGAATAGATACACTCAATGCGATTACATTTTTTTTTAATTTATTATTATTAACAACTGGAATGGTATTGTTAAAAAGTGATAAAAATAAATATCATTTTTTTATTTATAACACTTTTTAACAATACCAGTTGTTCGAATACATCATCACTCATTTTCACACTTGTCGGACATTGAAACTTGTCAGACATTACTTAACATTGACATAAGACGCGCACTCTGACCAAAGAAGAAAAAGATGTCGTGCATGGTTAGTTGGCGCCTCTACGGTCGAATTCGGCAATACAAGCGTTTTGTTTTGTTTGACTGGTAATGTTGGCTCAACTTAATCACAAAGTATTTTGAATTTTAAAATGTATATTAAAAATACAAAATGCATCTCGAAAGGCATTTCAAATAAAATACAAAATACTTTTCACTGAAAGGTATTTAAATACAAAATACAAAATAGGTATTTTGCATTTTCTATTTGCATTTAAAATAGAAGTATTTCAAATAAATCACATCTCTGTTGATATCGATAGGTTGAGCTACCTAGCAGTATGTTTGTTACAGCTCAATTGTAAAGATTACTTCTAATTTGCTTATTAAATTTTTTTTTTCTTGGTTAATTAAGGTGTTACCTAAAGAGTACTTAAATAAATCAATAATGAAATTTATCATGTTAATACAAACAAAAATAAATCGGGCTTCTTACCATCGTCACGCATCAGACCATTCGGTATATGAATAGCTAAGGCCCAACTAACTTTCAACTATTTGACACTAGTCTAGTTATAAGATCTGACATGTACCTGTTTTAATAATAATCCAAATAAATAATTTGATTTGATAGAATTAAGCCTTCACCTACTGGTAATATCCGACAAAGTTAAAAATTGCTTATAATGTTTTGAACAACAAGAATCAATTTCACACGCGCTACTAACTCCCGAAGTAATCCAAATTGCAGATTTATAGCGATAATAATTAAGTAAATTTGTTGGCGCTAACTTCGCGCCGTAATCACCGGAATTAACTTATACGTAACACTTGCAACTTAGAGTTTGATCATTTTTGGCTGTTCCGTGTTAAAAAGGATCGGAAGGAGGGGAATATGCATATAAATGAATATAAAACAAAATTAAAGAGTTATGGATTTTGAAATTATTCGAACAACTTTGAGCAAAGTCAGCAATTAATTTTTCCGAATAAAATTTCACATCAAATGTTAAAATTCGCAGTCTTCCTTTTATTTCTGGCTCTATGTTAGTTCGTAAAAATAATCCTTATGACGAAGCCTTTCGATCGGTATGATAAAGCCACAGTGTAATTATTTTTCTCGTGTAATGGGTTCGATTACCGGTTCACCCATGTAACTATTTAAAACTCTATGAATGCAGTTTAAATTGTTTTTCTTAAATTAAAAGAATGCCTTCTTTCAGTGAAATTTCTATCTACAACATTTAAGGTACTTTCCTACCATGTGGCATAGCCGTGGGACGCCCTGTATTTTCCATTGTTCGCCATTGTTGCAAAATCCTGAACATAACTCTTTCGATGACTTTTTGATAACACTCACGGTTTCAGACTTCCCTGGGTAAAAACTCACCATGTATGTAAACATCAATATAGATAACAATACAATGTAGGAAAAGCTAAGAACTGACTTTTCTCTGAAATTTTTGGTAATAATGCTGTAAATTATCTAAAATTAATAGGTTAAATAAATAAAAAGGTTCAAGGGTCAAAAACTATTTTAAGAGAAGTTTATCAATATGGCTATTAAGAGTATATGAATATTTTTAAACTTAAGCGATCTGAAACCATAATTATTAGTACTATTTTAACGGGTATTTATCGCGTTTATTTAATTTTTTTTTAGTTAAATAAACGCGATAAATACTCGTTAAAATAGTACTTATAATTATAGCTATTATAATGGATCTTCCATTAATTTTAATAATCTTGTATTTGCAAATAAAGAAACGACCTTGACAGGTCACCACGTCTAGGCAAGTACGGACTACGCACTATCTAGAATGGCAAGTCGTATTAAATTTTTTTTAAATATAAACTTTTTTAATTTAATTATAAACTACACTGACCTTCAAAACGAAGTTTTAGACTTTTGAAAATATTTTTTTTCTAAATTAAGTAAGATATTCAAAATAAAAACATTTTATAGCTAATTTTATCAGCTTTTCTTGAAACTATAGTAAAGTGCACATTAGTTACTTAAAAAATTATAAACCAATCAAACAGCCGTTTTTAGATTGGTGTCCAAAACATTTTCATAAGTATGTTTAACATGTTATTTAATTTTTAATAACTAGTATTGCCTCTTGAGGCTCATTACGCCTTCGAGCTGGTTTGGCGTACATGATTTATCAGGGCTAATTTCGGATCAAACACTTCTACCATCAGGACATGTTTTAATGCCCAGAAGGTGGCTGTCTACGGCTTGAACTAGCCTTCCTCATCAGCTAGTCCCATACGTGATCAATTGGTATGTAAGTTAAAAGTTATTGCAATTTTAACATTGTGATACTTAGTTATACATGCCTGCCTATAAAAATCTAGCGGTCCGCCCCGGCTTCGCGCGGGTATTTAACAAAAATTTAATTTTTTATGCGGATCCCAACTTTTTTGAAAATATTCTAAGCTTACTATTTTTAACTCATTTATTACAGATTAAATCCATAGAATATTAAAAAATAATTACGTAATGTCACAATCAGAATTCTAAATAAATATAATAATTAGGTACATAACCTAACATATAAAATAAACAGTAAAAAAGTGAATTAAAAAAATGAATATGTTCATCACGGAAAATTTAGGATTGGAATAGTGAAAGAATATTTCAAAACGATCCAGTAGTTTTGGAGCCTATTCAATTTAAACAAATGAACAATTAAATCTTTTCTCTTTATAATATTAGTACAGACATCGATAGCCGGTATCGAATACTTTTGGAGTTGCTCCTTTTTCCTTTTGACATAGAGCGAGAAAGAAAAACATGTAAAATTTTTGTCAAAGTTGATATTTTAACAACGTAGTCGAGCTGTAAAAAATCGTACATTTGCGCATGGAATGTCCCTACGTATTTACTTATCACAATTAACATTTAAACGAGTTTGCCGACTGTAATTTTACTGCGAGAAGGTTCCAACCTCTAGTGATTGTAACTATTTACTTAGCGTCACATTCTACTCGAGTATCGGACAAGTATCCAATATCGAACCATCATCCAATCCCTATTGATATTTCGGAAACTTTCGGTACATTGTTTCTTGCCCTCTCAGCCTTGGAATGTCTCAGATTACTAAGTGGATGAGCATTATCTAGGGATGGCTTAATCACCTAACCCTCTCAAAGGTCCCTAATGATAATAAATTCAATATCCGCAAATCATGGGCTTCAAGGATAATACTATTTCGGACTGAAGAAGTTATAGTTTCGATGGCCACTACTCGTCATGAAGTGACCACTCGATACTTTCACTAGCTGCGCGCTAAACTAGTCTTTTACGGTTTTTGTAAGTTAGGGTCGTCATGATCGAATCTGAAATATTTCAGTACAAACGATGGACTCATTACATTTTATTAAATTTTGTAAAGTACACCGCTATAACCGATACCGATAAAAAATAATGAATTTTATATCATTATCTAGCCCCAAGCTAAGCAGAGCTTGTGTTATGGGTACTGGATAACTGATATACATAATACTATACAATACGTATTTGTATATATGATTTTTTTTATGATAGATATTTTTTATTGTTTATAGAAAACGACTACAACACCCTTTGAATATTTTCAGATTGTGTAAATATTTGTCCCGAGGCGGGAATTGAATCCGCAACAAATAGATAACAAAGTCAAATACAAATAAAATAAAATAATTTATTCAAAACATACTCACAAGGACATAGATAAAGATTATGTGTGTCTGAACTAGGTTAAACTAAATCACTTACAACGAATACAAAAGGTACAATCACACAAATAAAAAAGTGACAGTGCCGATTTTCGAAATAACTTAAATTATCCTAAGTTAGGTTACATTTTAGATGAGCCGCAAATACGAGTGAATACCGATGCTGAAGAACATTATACCTTCATACCACAAGTTTTCCTTTTAATATTCAACTACAATATTTTATGTTTACTGTATCGATACTTTTAGGAACCTCCATAGTCTATAGATTTTATTTTCCTTTTTCTGCGATTATTTGTGCCAAACAGTCAGCATAACCCTTAATTCGCGTACTATATTAACTTCACATATTTTTTTAAATTTCAGAACTTAGTCGACTATATTTAATTACTTGCATTAATTTCAAATATAACACTTATTAGGTTTACTAGAAAGAAAACATCGCCTTAAAATTTTGGGTCGAAGCTATCACATTAATTTACCGACTAAGAAAGGCTATGCGTCAAAACGCTGCTGCATCCTCGGCAACTATTTTCCTCCCTAGAGATACGCGATTGTCGCGCCGTCAACGGTAAAAAATGTAATCCTTGAAACAAAGGGCCTCTCCAACTACTCATTCCTCACATTTCATTTGATATCAATCACTGCTTGATCACAGCTTACAGCGCTCGGTCGCGCTCGGGCACGGTCGGTAAACTTCGGAACTACCGTTCGCCGCGACTGTACTTCAGTGAGTCTACGCCGCTACGAGAGCCGCACGTTTCGTAGCACTTTGCTACGCCGTAGAATCGTCTACGAATCTCGTAGAGCGAAGTAGGGTAACTTTAGTGGTTTATGTAGGGTATGTGAAAACAATAACTGTAGAGTGAACTATGGTGAATTATTAGTCCAAGGATAAGCCCCGGGGTGAAACGTTTATTTCAGTCGTTATATGGTGAGTACGTATTTCTATTACCGTAACTTGAGTGCGATATTAAATTTAATCACGCTCAGTTGAAATTATAATTGTGAAATTTCAGACATATTTGAGATGGAATCCAGGCGGCTTTTTATCGACATTTTTATATTTATGTAAACGATGGTATTGCGCTAAGAATGAATCTAGAGCTCGTTAAGTTTGGGTTGACATTTGACAGGACATATTTTGCTCCCGTGTGGCGGGCCTTACTCCATTTTCGCTTTTCCTAGATAAACCTTTCAACCTTCGGCGAAATTTTTCGGTATTTCAGCGTTGATTGGCATGTCACTCAGAAGAAAACCATTTTTATCATGATAAATATTATCATATTTTCAGGGATTTTTGGAGTTCCGTCTAAATTGATTTTTATGAATTTGTTTATGAACACTTTTCACATAGTTAATGCCAATGTGTGATCGGAGAGTTTTAATGTTACTGTGCTACGTTATGACTAACGGCGGCGTTAATTATAACGATCGTTATTATATCGCGCGCAGTCATCAAATTCCGTTAATTGAATAGGCAAAATCAAACGTTATCTTTCTACATACCGTTTTGTACCATGGTCTTCGTTGTGAATAATTTTACTAATGATGTTTATTATGTATTCTTTATGGAAACGAGATATGACGAATCATGTGGAAATAAGATATTGTATTTATAAAATAACTTAAATAAAAGTATTACCACTACGATAGTCCATGTAAAATAACCATAATAATTATTAAGTATCTAGATTACTAATCTATATGGTGAAGCATTACGTTGGGTCATCAATAAAATAAAAAAAATATAATCTGTGAGATCTGTGAGTTGCTGAATTTTGATATGAAAAATAATCATTAATATATTATATTATTTTTTTCATTTAATTTTACATAATTTTGTTGAATCATGTTCTATGTTTGTTTTATACGCACTGATGTCAAATGTTTTGTTTGTAACTATACTTAATTAGTGTAATTGGTAATTGTGCCCTTCTAATTAATAATGTATAAATAAAATCATGGTCATCATTACTAAGTCTGTTAACATACATGTCAAGCTCTCTTCCTATACACGCTTATAATCGGGATACCAGAAATTGTTATGAATATAATTTTACGGAATAAACCATCATTAATTTGTTTTTACGAAAACCTATTCCATCGCCTATCGCTCCGGTTCAGGTTACTTAAATTATTGAAGTTTTCATAAGGATTCCTAACTTTTGTAAAAATATTATGATTCAAAATAATGTAAAATTCTATTAATGAAAGAATTATTTAAGTCGGTCCAGTAGTTTTGGAGCCTATTCAATCTGCGCAAAATTTTTCCTTTTTATAATATTAGTAAGTAAAAACGTAGATAAGTAAATAGATTGTATTGAAATATCCACAAAAAAAACTATTATAAACGATATCTATCGAGTAAATGATTCAGTCATCTATTTTGGGGCTAGATGATGATGTGTGAAAAGGTTCACCGTTATTCATCTTTCAGCCTTAGTATATAATAACTATTATAGACATAATTTTCTATTTTTTAATTAGCTAAATATCCGACGTTAAATTCCATAATTTAACACATTATTAAAGCTATTTAGAATATATTTTACTATTTCCTCGGGAATAAAGTATTTATTCTTCAAACTTTTAGAAAATCTATTTTAATGTTTTGAAGTCAGTTTTAGTTTTTTCAAAACAATAAAAAATAGTAAAAATACGGAAAGTGAATTTGAGACGATTAAAATGTTCACTTCGAGCCATACCCATTTTTTTATTCGATCGCTTCCGAAAATAACTTTTATATCAATACTACACGATTCCGTTTGTACGTACGTAGTTAGATTATCCTTATTCTCCCTAAAAAGAACTAAGAAAACATTTTTCAAATTATTGTTACTGTAGGTATTTATTTGTCAGCTCCCGGGGGCTACTGACTTGCAAATACAGCGCTGCAGCTGCTTTTTGTTTATTTAACCAGAGTAGTGTTTTCGTTTCATCACATCGAAACTCACGAATGTGGTTTTCAAACATCAACTTGAATAATGTGGTAGATGTTTAAGTTTAAGATACCTACGTTGTTGAAGACATAGTACCTATCAAATAGGATATTTTCATTCTGATGGTATGTTTATTTATGACTAAGTAAAGTTTTTATTAACTTGGTAAACGGTAGGTATGGAATTATGTAAGGAGAACCAACCGTTGTAATGTAATTTTGAAGCTCAAAAAAATATATATTTATTGCTATCATGCACTTACCTAGATGTTAAAAAAAATATTATAGGGCATTTTTTTTTCTTAAAAGGTCATTTTTTAAACTATCTGTCTCCATTTGCATAGTAGGCTCTGATTCGTGGCCAAAGCTACTAGAGGTACTAAAGGTAGCTACTTACCTACATAATATTTTCAGTTGTTTAGTCCTCTAGTGCGTCTGTCACTAATGTTTTCTCAATACATGAGGGTCCCTCATCATCATCATCATGATGATGATGATGATGATGAGGGTCCGACGTTATTTTTTTACTTATGAACTATCAATTTAGCATAACATCAACTGCGTAGCCAGAATAAATTGAAATAGGTTTAGGTCTTTTTCTGGGCTGATATTTTTTCATGTAGCTCGTAATATGATCCAGTCGCTTTTCACGCCAAAATATTTTATCAGCATAAAGTTGAGTAACGCGAAATGGTACATAGGGTAAAAGGTTTTTTGTTACCCGTCAAAATACATTTTGCAGCAAAAATGCTAGTTGATAAAATATATAGCTACTGCCCCCGCGGCTTAACACATATTATCTAGGATACGACCTACAATTAATGCAATTTCCGTTCCTTTAAATAAATAAATAGTTATCTTTATTTATTTATTTAAAGAACACAAACATCATTTATATTATTATATATCTAATACTATATATAAGGTAAATATTCTAATATGTATGACAATTTATTGTGTATATACATTACTATATAGTATAGTTATATAGTTATGGCGCTATTAGCGCATAAACACACTTCCCCACAAATATTCGCTTTTATAATAAATGTATGTATTTAAGAAAATTTCTACTTTTACAGGTCTTTTGTAAAAGTTTGTTTGGTAACGATATTGCATCCTGTTATTCCAGTTACGTTAAACCAATGGGTTTGATCATAATGATTGAGTAACGATGTTGCATCCTGTTATTCCGGTTACGTTAAACCAATGGGTTTGATCAAAATGATTGATCATGATAATCTGTAATGATCATAACCACATAGACCAATTTTAGAGACGAAATGCTGGCAAAATTGCACCAAAACCATGTAAAAGGTTTTCAGATTAAAAATTTTGGCATAGCATAGCATTGTCACCCTCAAATTAAAACACAAACGTTAATAATTAAAAAATAAACCTCATACATATTACACTAAACCTCTCTTTGCCCGATCTATCTTTTACATAAAATACGGTAGGAATGTTACAAACTGTAATTAAAATCCTAGCAACATTTCTACATGCTGGTAACTACTTTCGATATTGAAATATTAGAAATTCTTCTTGTTTTAAACCTAGCGCGCCCTGTTGCTTTGTGTTCGGAAAAACGCATATTTTACGAATACCTATTACTCATTCCGGAGGCCTAACCTGGAGTCTGTTGGAATGAAATATAAGGGCAATGTTTTATTTCTTGGTTTGGCATCCGGATTCTATTAAATAAATAATGCTGGACAATTCACACAGCATTATCTTGCCCAAGCTAGCTTGTGTTATGGGTGCTACATAACTGATATATATATAATAATATTCGACTACTTAAATATTATATTTTGTTACTATACATAGAAAAACGACCACAATACTAAATATTTGTCCAGAGGCGGGAATCGATCCCGCAACCTGTTGCGTCGCAGGCGGACTTTTGCCCGCCAAGCCACATAGGTCGTCTATGATAGATCGGTATAGTATTATAGATAGGTTGCTATGATAGATGTGGAATTATTGTGTGGAATAATTACTAGTTTCAACAGAAGAAACAACGCAGCATGGAAAAATAATACAATGCAATGTTTTCTAGATCATCTAAATCAATACCTAGGTAGGTATTATGGATAGCTATTAACGTATAACGAAAGTGTAACTAACTGATTGGTAGGAATTGATTTAGATGACTTTAGGTTTCAATAACTTATTTATTTCTGTAGGCTGGTAAAATAGGTACTTAGACAAGAAAAAAAAATATACCTTTAGCGATCCGCCCCGGTTTCTTTTTTAATATTAGTATAGTATATGTAAATTATTATAAGAAATATACAAGGTGTTAAAGAATATCTCTTCACTTAAATTTTTATCCGATAACGATGATCTTAGGCTAACCATCATAATCATAGTCAATCATAGTTCCTTCTATTGATTTCATACAACCTTTTACGCCTAAACGCATAGCCAGTTCCAAGTCAAATATAATTCGAAAAACGTGCAAAGCTGTAAGTTGTATCTGAAAAGGTTTCTCTACAAAGCGTGTGTTATAAAACTCAGGCGTCGCATCTTACACGAGTGTATAGTGCGAGGGTCGTAGATATACATAAAAGGTACCATGTCCACTGAAGTGAGCTAACGCCTCGAACGCCCACTCAAAGCCGGGACTCAAAGCTCTCAATATTGCTACCCGACGGCGGTTTCCCCACGTAAAATAATAAAATGCATGTTACTGAATTTATAACGAGTTAAATTTCTGAATAAAGATTTAAGTAACTCCACATTGTCGTTTCGCAATTTGTGTTGTGAAAACGTTTTTTCAACTGGTACCGAGTTATGATGAATAAAAAACATTTTTGTGATGATGCTTGACAATACATGAATATATAATAAATTGTATGTGTGTGCTTTATGTGTCAAATAAATGCTTACTTACTTAATTACTTAAAATACAATTTCGAAATAAGTCCTCATGTCTCCCCGGACTAAGGGAGACACCAGGATTGAAAAATCCTGATGTCTCAGTGACAGTGACAGTTCATCACGGTCACAGGATTCTGTCACCGTTTACAAGAATAACAAGCAGTATGTAGTAATTGTGTCAAGAAAGTAGGTGATTCTGAATGCAACTTCTCTGTTTATTATTCTATAGAACGTTAAGTATTTTAAAAAATCCAAAAGGACACTGTTATAAAGAAGCTATATATATAGCATAGCTATATATTTTCTTCGGTACCATTGGACTAACATAACAAAATAAGATAATATGAATACTTAATATAGGTAATAATAATCATATTTTTCTCCTGTGATTAAAGCAAAGATTTCCAATAATGCGGAAGTATTTAATGATAGCCTAAACGAGACACCCGTCGATTGTGTATCTACGCTCCAAGACAACCTGCCAACGAAAGTTGGGAACTCGACTCTATTGTTTGTGAAATAATTCTCGATCGCTTCTTTCTCTTTTCATGTCTACTTAGGAGATTGGTTATTCATCGGTGACCTTGATATTTGAGATTCTTTTGTGTAAAAGATAAGTAATATTTTAATAATAAATAATATTTTTGAACCATGGTGACATTTGAAGGATTGCACAGTTATCTACAAACATAATCTAAATTCTCTCTTCAGATAAAGACACCTCATAAACAAAGTGTGGAAATCAGTTATTCTAGACGCAATAGCCCTTTCTATTGTTTGGGGCTAAAATAAACACTTCTGGTCAAGTTTACTTCTACACTCAGATTGATGATTTACTTCGGACTTAATCATTGCATTTGCAAGTTAAACCTACGAATTTTTGGTTAAATATCGCTCGTTTCAAATAGTTGCAGTTCGTTTATCTGTTAAGAACTATAATCAAACTGATTGTGATCAAATTGCCTTGGTAGTTCAAACATTCACCATGGTTTTATACACAATTTGAATATGAATGGAGCAAATTACGACGGGTTTTTCAGGCAATCGTCAAAATTATAGTTGAATTGAAGAATCTTCAGCTGGCTTCACTCATGTGATACCTAGCTTCACTCTTGTTGAATATATTCATGTTTAATCAAGATTGAATATGGACTTATGATCGCAGACAGATGCAGTTGGAGAAGCGATCAATAAGTCGTGATAGATATTTCATCTTCAAAAGTTAGAATAATAAATCATAGGAATTGTAAAATGACATCATTGTAATCTATGAAAAAAGCGTGTGAAGTCGCAGGCTGAAGTGAACTATAATTCTATAAATAAAAACAAAGAAAATGGGAACTTGGCCAATAAAAGGGGATGAAAACCCTCGGAAAAAATCGCATTATGTGTCTTACATTGCCATTTTCACCCATTCGTGTATAATTCATCCATTTGCGTCTCATTGTTCTTTAGTGTGAAAAACTTTTCGGGATTGTTTTATCTAAGTATAAAAATAACTTTTGTGTTGAGAAAGGAATATCTGTTTTTATGTAAACATCTCTGTTTTATATTGTTCTTTTGTTTTGTTTAACACAATACGACTGAAAATACGACGCAAGCTCATTATAATTACCTCATTAAGTAAATTTATAGTAATCTTTTTTTTTTGTACAAAGAAAATAACCATTGTATAACCAAATTAGAAATAATATTTACCATCGAAACAATTGAGCTAACTGCAGACTGTAGCAAACAAACTACAGGTAGCTCGACTGATCCAAATCATTACCAGTCGGAAGTGTACCCAAGATGCTGGCTGCTTTGCCTCGCTGTATAGCTGATGCGCTTCGCCGGATACTGACCAGCTCTCTGGTCACACATTTAAACGCCAAACGCTCAGAATTTTTTTTTAAAACCTGGATAGCCTCAATACCCCATGAATCTAGGTCTCGACTCCAAGGGGAGCAAATGCGTAGGCTCTTTCAAGACTATTTGCGCCTCTTGACATATCTATATCTATACTAATATTATAAAGAGGAAAGATTTGATTGTTTGTTTGTTTGAATTGAATAGGCTCCAAAACTACTGGACCGATTTGAAAAATTCTTTCACCATTAGAATTCTTAATTTTGCGTGATGAAATAGGCTATAGAAAATTTTAAAAAAAGTTGGATTTTTTTTTGTTAAATACCCGTGCGAAGCCAGGGTAGATCGCTAGTAATCTAAAAATGTCAGTCAGTCTCTGCGTGGTCGATACTACTTTTTAGCGCCATCTTTTATTACAGCGACTGTTAGTAGTAATTTTGATAAAAAAACCAACACATCAATTACAGATTCGATTAATAAATAAGTAGGTAGGCGTATGAACGGTTTTTAAATATATTATTTCGCAAGTTACGCCCAACACTTTATAAATTGCTCTGAATTCTATTTTTAAGAAATCGCTACTTTTATTAGGCCTCGGAGGAAAATCCGTAAAATCTTGTCACATCAATCAAGCCAGGAATCGCTTTTCATCGATCAAAACGAGATCGGTTAACGACGTTACATGTCTTTGATATTAAACAGCTTTCTTAAATTAAATTTAACTGGCAACAAGGAAATCAAATTTAACTAGTCACTGCCTGTTGCTTTACTTATGTAACTAGCTTTATAGCTGTAGTAGCTTTAGAAAGTGCAAATATTGTACGGTAAAAATAAGCTCAAACAAACAAAAAAGTTTTTTTTTCAAACAAAGTTTGACGAATTGGTGTCAAAAACTAAATAAAGTTACTTGATTCAAATGACTTCTATTTTTTCTGAACTATGTTAAAAATGGAAAAGGAAACTACGATATCACTTATCTGTCTAACAAATGATTGTTTAGCATCAAATACTTTATCAGTAAAAAAAAAAAAATTACTAAATTGAAATCCAATTACAAAATCATTATTCCAATTAGACCCAATAATATTAGTAGAGATTTCGTGCGTCGCAATCCCTTTCAGGGCTTTTATTCACTATTGCCAATGCTTACGTGTTTCACAGATATAACAAGACAGCGGCGTGAAAGCGAACGAAATCGTATTTAGAACACATTGTGACGTCACACGGTTTGGGCAAGGAATCTCCCATTTTATAGAAAAAAATTAAGGATTCTAATGGTGAAAGAATTTTTTAACTCGGTCCAGTAGTTTCGGAGGCTATTCAATTCAAACAAACAAACAAACAAACAAACAAACATACAAACAATCAAATCTTTCCTCTTTATAATATTAGTATAGATAAGGCTCCAGTTTCTGTGCGTCGAAGTGGAGTCACTTTTTGTTTTTTTTGTTGATATAGCGTGCGTTGAGATACCGTAGCTTTCTCCTAAATACTAAGCGATTTCAATTATGTTACTACTAGTTATTCTATATTAAGCGTAACATAAAATGTACACATAATATATTTATTATATTGAAATCTTTGAAATACCGATTTAAAAAAAATACTTTTTATTCAGGTACATAGAAGCCACGGGAAGATCTTTGGTAACATACTCGTACCTACATATAGAAGGTGCAAAACAGGAAATAATAAGGTTGGTCTATCTACACCCACGTGTAAAGTTGTAGGTACAGTCCGCGTCACATATAAGTACCCCCCTATCTCAATGTATGTGGGGCACAATAGGTGTTATTGTTGGTAGTTTCAGACTTTGAGTATTATAAGCGGTACGATCCTTAGCGACAGCGTGATATATTTTTGCATGTGAAAATATGTGATAAGTTACAACGGAATTAGAAGTATTCGAAAATATTTTGCACACAAGGGGTACTCAATTCTGACGCGCACTGTACATACAAAATAAGGAAGCAGGGAGACGGTTATTTCTAACATTTTCCAGGAACCATTTTAGGAACTCACAAAGTGACAGCCGCACTCGCCGCCAGCTGGTCGTACATCTCTATTAATAATTAATCAATCGTTAATATAATTTACTGGATTAAGTTTAATTGTATATCTAAATCTAAAACTAATTTTATGTTTTATTATTTGGTCTTGTGTCTTATGTAACGACCTGTCGTTACAGGTCGGAAGCGAATTATAATTCAATTCTTTTTTGGATTTGACTATCTATCTAGAATGTACATCTCTAGCAGTGATAAAACAACCTAGCTTTTTGTCGCCAATAAATTGGATAGTCGGATACGTAGATAGCGTTTATTGTCAAAAATTATGAAACTTTTGTAGCAAGTAGAGTTGTATTGTTAAAAATGATGAATTTTTTGTAGCAAGTCGAGTTTTAAATCCTAAATAGGTTTATCTATAAACTAGAGTACTCTACTTTGGTTTACGTTAACTCCTACTACTTTATTTATGGCGCTGCTTGGTTTACGCTACAACTCTGCTACTGTCGGTGTCATAGTGACATAAAATTCGAAGACACCGATCATAAAAATAAAAGTCATAATTAAAGAATTACTTCTAGGTTTCTCGGCAAAACAAAAACCGTCTGTTGTTCTCATAGAGCAACGCGGGCCCCCGGCCGGCGGAGGTCCGCCGGAGGACCGCGAGGACCGCGTTGCTCTATGCTGAGATAAAAACGATTTCCAACTACAAAATTGCTATATGCACTCAACTATTAGCATGCATTAGGGGTATATTTATACTTATGTATCTATACTTTGTTGGAACTCCTCTTACTCTTATTCTGGAGGAATTAAAAAATACTGTGTACCATACACAGTTTTTTATTGCAGGTTGCATGACTTCCTATTTTTATTAATATATATACATAGATTTCCATTTATTAAGTTCCCAATCCCGGCCACAAAATCATAGATCAAAGACTAAAATTATCCATGCCCTTTTATAGACTACGAATATTCAGACACCTACTATGCAATGTTATATGCAATGCAATTTATTTATTTATTCATTCATTCACAAATCAGATAACAATCAAATAACTTACATTAAACATATATGTTATTACAATTCTGATCTAGATTGAGATCAATTATTTGAACACAGAGAATAAACAATAATGTTGCATGCATTCATATTAAAATTACTTAAATAAAGAGAAAAAAGACATAATATCAATCTTCAATAAACTTCCAAAAAATATTCAGACTGAGAACAATATGATCACATTTAAAAATATTTTGAAGCACTTTGTGTAACAAAAATGCTTCTGCACTCTTCAAGAGTTTTTTTTAAAGTTAATCTTAGTTAAGATGGGTTATTCCTGCTCGTCCCACGCTTCGTGAGGACCAACGGGTAGTTTACTTCCCAGTCGTCCCAAAAGTATTTCTTACGCTTTCTTTTGTTTATTTAATTTGTTACCTGTTAATTATTATTATAATATTTTTTTAATAGCTTAAACCATCTAGAGCTGTTATTATATTGCCGTGCCGTTACAGGGTGCATGTTGAACTGTTAAAATTATAATTTATAAAAACTTTATGTATCACATGTGCGCATAAACGATTTGAGTATGAGTTTGATAGAAAATACTTTATTAAACCACACAAAGAAACAGAATATTACGATTAGACATGCTTAAAGTATAAGAAGTGCTATGAGTAAAAAAATAGGTACCTAGTTCTAAGTTTGAAAATAAAGACCAACATACATATTTTAAGTACGGCCGTTAGTTTAAAGCAAGTAAAACAAAAGAGAACAATTCTCATGTTGATAACGTCACCGTTGAGTACCTCGGTATCTATCCACGTCGACTTCAAGAATGTAAATGTGATGGAGACATATCGTATTCTCGCTTGGCTGAAGAGAAACTGAGTGCCGCATTTTGTTCTCGATACTGGTGCTCTTGCACACGCCGCCGCAATGAAGGGAACTAAATAAAAAACAGCCGAATTGGAGCCTACAATGTTTTGTCGAGATCTTTTCTTGATGTCGGTTATTTATTTCCGAGAATTTCATATTTTATTTGCTTTATATTCAGTCATTATAACCTTGCATATTTTTTGAGCCTAATACAAAGTTAATATATAAACAATAATTCATAAAAGTGCGTTTAGAAAATACAAACTTTTTATCAAAAAAATATTACTTATTTTGAAATAAAATTGAATTTTTTATTAAGTAAACACATTTCACTTTCAATAGATTATTATTCGACGGGAATAAACTTATACTGAGAAATAAAATACATATGATACATGGCTAATTTTGTCAGTTTGTAAAAGAAATGTCGTTTAAGTCACAGACAAATCAGAGTTTCACATATACTACAAATAGTGTATTCAGCTCATGAAAGCTTTAAAATATTTATGTTCTACAAGCAAAAAAAATCTTGTTGCTCAAACTGTAAATTCATCAATTCCAATTAGATTTAATTTTCGGATTTAAATGACCTCACTTCTTTAGTCTTAATTCAAAAAATTATTATAAAATAAGAAATAAGGTTGTACATATGTTTTAAAAATAACTTCGTTATTAAACGATTTTTTTATGAATCTCATAATCTATACTAATAATAACTCAAACTGCTTATGTAAGTTCACTACACTGAGTTTTCCACAAAAAGCAAACTTGTAGTTTTGTATCCTTAGACAAAGTAATGAATTTTACCTTATTACCACACAACCAGTAGTTCTATTTGTAACAATGACAAAATAAACCGATCTAAAAGCACTGCGCGCCGCAAAACTTGTTACTTCGTGTTCCATTTAACTGGATGCTTTTTGCGGAAAAAAAAACATTGGTATCCATTTGGAGAAAAGAAGATTCAGGGAGTATTCCAATTGTGTTATGCCGCAATATTGTTTTCTAACTGTGCTTACCTTCGGTAAACTGAATTCTAATGTGAGGAAATAGAGGTTATACGTACCTTTTACGGTTATGTATAACTATATATTCTGAGCCAGTAGGTAAACGTTTTGAATTATTGCGCAATGAGAAGTGAGAAACCTTTTTTTAGTTTGGTTTTGGAAGTCCTGTAAGTAGTTAGTCCGTAGTTATTAGGTATTAAACTTTCAACAGTTTATTAATACAGACAGAAAAGAAGGTAAAAACTAACCTATCTTCTAAGCGGTAGCCTAGAAGGTACTTTGCTATTCTGCTATCCTGCAATACTAACAATTACTGAAATAGTTAAGTAAACAATCATAGTACATAATTATTATTTTTGTGTTTCTCGGTCAGGGAAAATATATTGCGTACATCGTGTATAATTTTTTAGAGCTTACTATAAACCCGGCGCCGCCTGTAAGATAGTAGGTATATATAGGTAACATTGAACGCTTCCACTCTCCTTTATTAAATTCCACTCTTCATTATGACGGCCTCTCTGGTGGAGTGAGTGAAGGTCCGCCTGCGACGCAGGAGATTACGGGGTCGATTGCCGCCTCTGGTAAAAGTATGAAAAATCTGTAAATATTTTATCATATCAGTCACCCATAACTCTAGGGCTGCTTTACTTGGGGCTAGATGATGCTGATTGTCCGCATTGTCAGTATTATTTATTTGTCTTCTTCTTACTGACACCTTTCTTGCCTTTTTCACACAATCCGTCTTTCTTTCGGTATTCCTCTACTCATATACACATACCAAATACTCTTCTCTTTAGATGACACTCTTGTGCTCAAATTTATTTTTATTTTACAACTAAAATAAATAAAAATAATAAAAAATAGCTCGACTACCAATACAAACTAAGGTAGCAAATACCGTTTTCAATCAAGAGGATTGAATCAACTGTAGCTATGGAGATTTCTCGATACATGCGAACGCAGACAGAAAAATACTGTACCTACAATCCAAAAGTACGAGGTCATTATTACCCCGCTTTGGCACCAAAGTCACCAAGTTTAACAAACTTTCAAATGTAATCCAATACCCTACTTACGTATTTCACCGAAGACGCAAGAGGACCCAGATCCATCCTACGCAATGAAAATTGCTGCCGGCATTTTCCGGAACACAAAGGCCACAAAGGTATTATTGATTTCACAACACGTCAAGAAAGCAATCCTGGGTCACCGGCGGCGGCGGACCATATACTTTCTAGGGATCTGTACTCAAGGGTTTTCAAGGGTAAAAACGGGAACCTGTTACCGGGTCTCCGCGGTCTGTCCGTGTGTCAGTCCGTCACTGTCCTGTATCAAGAACGTTTAAAGGTAGACAGCTACAAATTACACAAAATGGCTACTTAAAAAAAAAACGACTGTTAAATAAATATTTTTTTCTGTTTGAAGCAAAAACAAAAAATAGGGTTTTGGCTATTTTAACTTTACTTTTGTCATGACTGCACCTTTTGAGCCGTTCTATAAATGTTGAGAGGATGAGTATAACAAAAATAATGTTTAAGGGGTCCAACGTCCATACCAAGCTGAGTAACGATCACCGAAGTTAAGCAATGTCAGGGGCGATCAGTACTTGGACGAGTGATCGCACGGGTCATGTTTGCTTGGCATATTTTAATGGTTGCATCATCAGAAGAATCAGATCAGGAACTTATTCTTTTAACTCAAAAAAACTAAAACAGACCAAGCAATGAAAAATATCATCTCAAGGCTATGACTACCTAACGATAACTTTTCTATTGACGTTTGTGTAATCTAATCACGATATAGTAAAAAAAAGTGGCTTCCCGCGGTCTACTCCTTTGTATGCTTAGATCTTTAAAACTACGCAACGGATTTTGATGCGGCTTTTTTAATTAGAGTGATTCAAGAGGAAGATTTATTAATTATAAACCTAATTAAAAAACAGTGAACAATTTACACAGCTACTAACAAATAGTCGGTTTTGTCTCTCAATTACTTTAGTAACATTCCTCGGTCGTACGTGAAGATTTTCATAATTTTAGACTACTGTAATATTACACTAGTGCTCTCTAAATATGAAACCATTACCTACTTATATCACAACCAACCACTTAGCCTATGCCTACGCCATCGTCTACCCATCGGTGTCATATATTAGTGAATTGGCACTGAAAAAAATTACAAGTTCGTGAAAATACTTAGTTGAAAAATTATTTTATTTACTACCCCTGAGTCAGTTACAGTCAATCAAAT
Organism: Eupithecia pulchellata; assembly: GCA_963931895.1. NCBI lineage: Eukaryota > Metazoa > Arthropoda > Insecta > Lepidoptera > Geometridae > Eupithecia > Eupithecia pulchellata. The sequence goes on from OZ007529.1 coordinate 8,693,293, forward strand.
AGTCGCAGCTCAATACAACCACAAAATAATACCGCTGACATAATAGCTCGGTATTGCCAAGTCACCTAGTGTTCAAAATTCACGCGGAATTCGCCATATTTCATTTCCAGCCGCCACTAGAATAATAATGAGTAAAGTAACATGAATACTAAGCAGGCAAACAGTTTATTTCGTTAATCGTGCAAACAGAACTTTGAGTTTGTATTGCTCTATCTGTAGAAACAAGTTTGAGGAGCGAGGTATTGAAACTGCTTATTTAAACTTGTGTGGAATGATCGTTTTAATTAACTACACGGCAAAAATCCTTTATTAACAAAGAAAATTACAAATATCTAACTAAATAAAATCTAGTATTACAAACAATTGAGCTAACTGCAGACTGTTGCGAACAAACTGCAGGTAGCTCAACTGATCCATATCAATACCAGTTGGAAGTGTACCCAAGATGCTGGCTGCATTGCCACGCTGTATGGCAATGCTGATGCGCTGCGCCAGATATTGTCCAGCTCTCGGGTCACACGTCGCTTCGACCAGACGCTCAGAAATTTTTTTGAAAACCCGAAGAGCCCCGGTATTCTACGGACCTAGGGTTAATAATTAATTAATAATTATTTTTTAATTAACTGATTTGTCAGCATGCATTTTCATATAATCATTCTTGTAGGCTGTAAAAGTTAGAAGACCGTAATGACTAGATAATGGGATAAGTTAGGTTCATTGGACCAGTATTGGTCTACTAAAGCCTAGATCATGGTCTTCCATGTAATGTCGTTTGGAAAAATTGGTAGGTATTTGTCCTGCCGAGGAGTTATTATTATAAAGAACCCAGTTATTGTCAGTACAATGCTGAAGTTTCCTCCATTTTTATTTTTCCAATGCAGCCTCATTCAATTATTCTCCTTGATCTGAAAATTTTACACAAAGGAGTTAACCATGATAAATAATAGTCAATATCTGATTTCCCGAACCACTTTTTATATGAACTATAATTTGTTTAGATTCAGATTCAGATTCAGATTCGCTTCTATAATAAGCTTCCATCTAAAGCAACTGAGCTCCCTATTCGTAAATTTAAACAATACATAAAACATAATCTTATTCAGAAAGCATTTTACTCGATAGATGATTACGTTAACGGTAATAATGCTTGGCCAGATGTCGCTCCATTCCACACCGACAATAGCATGTAAGAAATTGAATGTTGTGCTTAGCTACATAATATGTATTTAAATAATTATTGACATGTATCTAAATCATTTTAAACTTAGATTTAGATAGGCAAAAACAAACATTGTATTAGACACATAAGTAACATAATATGAATGTACTAGTGGTTTCTTTTTCACTTCTTCCACTAGTGGACAAAAAATTGAAGTGAAGAGAAATCAATAACAACTTATTTCTTTGTTATAATAATTAAATGTATGAAATTTGACTTGTTTAAGTGCTTATTTTGTTAGCCTAAAGAAATAAAGTTATTGAATCTGAATCTGAATCTAAATATAGAAAATTTTCAAAAATTTAGAGACCCGTATGAAAATTATAATGTGGGTTACATTATACATATAATATATATGTATAATGTAACCCACATTATATATACATATAACGTTTTAAGATGGCATGATTCGTGTGGTTAAAATTTATATTTTTTTTTTATAACCGTACGAAGCCGGGTCTGTCCGCTAATGAGGTATAGTTTCAGTCATCGGTTTCACATAGTCTTCTCAATTCAAAAACATCGCAAAAATGCAGCTAAGACTTTTCTAAAACCATTTTTGTAGCTATCCTTTTTCGCTGAAAACATTTCTTGTTTCCTTTTTCATTTCGAACCCTGTGACTTTTCATTTTGATATAAAGCGATGCTTACGTTCGTAGCCCCTTGCGGGTAGTCCTAGAGTAGAACCTAAATCTTCGCCACGTTGGATTAAGAAGTATTAACCTAATTACAATTTTATATATTGGCTTTGGTAGTAACACCTAGTTTTCTTCAAATTAATTATGATTCAATTATTTCATTTATTCTGCTCAGCTCGGCAAGGCGTCGGCGGCGGCGGCGGCTCAGCGGATAATTTTTCGGTGCCAATGATGATGATGTTGACGACAAAAGATTAGTTAAAAAATGTAACATGAAATACTTAACTAACAGATGATGCGTGTAGACTAGTCCCATCAGGTTCATAGTTTTTTCACTATACAATCCAATTATCTATCCGTGACAAGCTTTCTGTTTTATAAATAAAACAAAACCAATCTAACAAAGCCTGGTTTTGTTTCAAGTAAATATAAAGAGTGGTAAGAATGCAGGCAAAAGATAATATTATTATGCTGATTGTTAAAGTAAACGAATTTGTCACGTAAATCGCCTTATATCTCTCCCCTGGGAGTTCCTAACGACGGAAGAGTGCTCAACATGTGATATAGACAGAACGCCCAGAGCTGTTTTGGTAAAAGTAACGTCAAAAATTTCTTTTATAGAATGTGCAAAAGCTAATGCTTACTTGTGAAGATTTAGTTAAACATAAGATGTATCCTCGGCTTCGTTAATTCATAATTGGTTTTAATTTTGTTTCAAATAAAGGTCCACAGTACCATGGTTGAAAAGTACTAGGCGAGCAGAAGTTCATAAGAGATAAGGACTCAAGAATAAAAAGATTACCTACGTTATGTATTTTTCTTTTACGTTAGGGTAATTTGTTTATGTTTAAGCCAGTTGATTTAAGTCTACTGGCGTTGGAATTGGCGTTTTATACTCTACTAGCGGTCCGCCCCGGCTTTGCACGGGTATTAAACAAAAATTTCAGAAATTAAACACACTAAAACGATGGGTTTCAAAGTTTTTATACGGATCTTTACTTTTTATAACAGCATTGGGGTTTTTGACATTGACTCGACATTCCAAAACTGACACTGGCCGTAGAGAAAAAGCAAGCACCGTGCGCTATACAACCTCTTTTTCTATTCTGACGCGCCATAATAGAAAAAGAGGTTGAATATACAGCCCACGGTTCAATTATTGAATTTTTCATGCGGGTCCCTAAATTTATTTACAATATTATATACCCTATGTTCATCACGGAAAATTAAGGATTCTAATAGTTAAAGAATTTTTTAACTCGGTCCAGTAGTTTCGGAGCCTATTCAATTCAAACAAACAAACAAACAAACCAACAATCAAATCTTTCCTCTTTATAATATTAGTATAGATATAGATTGAACACCGTGCAACACCTAAGTCCACCAAGTCTACCGTGCGTAGCACTCTATGCACCCAGGTGATTTAATTCAGGTTAATTAAGTCTACCAAGTGCTTTATTGAAAGGTGTTCTTAGTATTTCACCCAGGTGCATTAAGTCTACCCTGCGTAGCACTTTATGCACCCAGGTGATTTACTTCGGGTGAATTAAGTCTACCGGGCCCCCTCCGGAACCGACCGAAGCCAAAAAATCACACGATTAACGATAAGTAAGGATGAAAAGGCTCATTTGTAAGGGTTATTTTCTTTTTCAAGTAAAGTAGCATTTTAAATAATATAAGGAATACCATGAAATTTCGATAGACCTGGATAATTTATATTAATATAGTACAAATACTGTGACGGACGGAGCCGGGAGCTGAAGATCAAGATCGATTAGCCCTCTTTGTAGCCCTTTAGAAAGGGTTTAATTTGTACCCCAGTCTTTCTTTCGCACGTCTTAATCACTAGATATTGTTAATGTAAATTGTGTTAAAACTTGCTTGCCCTACCCCCCTACGGTGGCGGGACAATGTATTTTAATATAAGTAGCGCCAATTTGAGTGAAAAGGTGTAGTCAGCAAGTAATAAATAAACAAGAAGAATAAACCTAGTAATACAGTCCACAAGTCGTTTCAATTCGCCTAAGGAACGTGGAGAAGAACCCTACGAGTAGGAGCTAGGACCCCCACACTACGAGTAGGAGCTAGGACCCCTAAAAAAGACAAATACTACAGGTATTTTTATGTAATTATAAGTATTTAGTTTCAATGACAAACTGAGGCTCCATTAACAAGAAGAAAATTAAACATTTTAATACTACAAAATAAGCAAACGATCGTTTCGTGTCGTTTTGTTTCACAAATTGGTACTCTAATTTGGCATATTAAAGTTTCACAATAGGCCGAAACGAGACACGAAACTTCGCCTGGAGAAATAAAAAAGCTCCCATTCCAAAACTTGCCATTTGTGCGACTTTCGGCAGTTTGTGTTTAAATATGTAAACGCTGTTTTCGGATACGATAGTAACCAAATATATTATGTGTAGTGAGGAAATCTAAACTTGTTCTTAAGTTTAGATTTCACTCTCTTCTTTGTTTTCTTGAGCATATGGCAGTAGCAGCTTTCCTGGCTTTCCTTTCCTTTCCTAGTAAACGTGATCAAGTAATACGGACGCGGACGTGTCGGACCCTATAAATTTTGTGGCATGTCTGACTGCAGAGCTATATTAAGAGTACAACATTGACACGGGGCGTTGTCAAGATTTTTTCATGTATGACGTCATAAAACGTGTATAGGGCGGGTTTTCCCCATAAGGACAACGCCGCAAAATATCTATACAATCTCCCTTCTGCACTGACTCGACCTCGTCTTTTAACTATCTGCAAAATATATTAAAAACTAGTGGTTCATCGTGGCCCGAAATTACTAGACCGATTAGAAAAATTATTCCATTGGAATCCTTAATTTTTCCTGATGAACATAGGCTATAGAATATTTTCAAAAAAGTTAGGGATCCGCATGATAAATTCCATTCTTATTAAATCACGAGTATTTAATAAAAAATATCGGTCTAGTAGTTTCGGAGCCTATTCAATTCAAACAAACAAACCAATCAAATCTTTCCTGTTTATAATATTAGTATAGATAGTGACTTTGAAATTAAGTATTGGTGTTTTTGATTTTGTTTCATGTTATATTTTGATTTTTATTCGGATTTTTTTACATCATTTGAAAATGATTTAGAGTAAGAATGTAGAGGTGATGCGTCACCCCTAAACTCTGAACTCAAGAGAAACTCCAGAGAACCTATAATACAGAAAACTTCATACATTGCATAAATTATTGAAGTTGAAGGGTCTCAAATATTTTACGCTTCTGAAAACCAGCGCCACTAGCTTCGGCTTGAAGCGACATGATTGTTGAGACGGGGACCTCTGTGGAACAAAATTTTTTTTGCTGTTTTTTTCATTATAAGTATTATTTTCATGTAACTGAATTTTGTACCTTTCTATATTTACTTATGTTTTCGGGTTATTTTTATTTCTTTCATTGCATCCAATGACATTGGATGCAATGAAAGAAAAAAAAAATTTTTTTGAGATTCCACGTCAAGACTAGCAGACTGAGATATTAAATGACCATGATTTCTATTTCTATGGTTTTTGCCATGGATTTAAAATGCAGAATGCACATGGTTCAAAGATTTCGAAAAAAAACTGGTAATGAGTAATCCCATTTCAGATACATGCTATCAAGAAATTGAATCAAACATAAAAAAGTTCAGCGAAAAAAACGGTACGTTGCTTTTTCCGTGTTTGATCTGGGTTAAAATTTATTTAATTTTTTTATGCTATGGTTTTTAATAATAAAACTTTTTCGATTAGAAACTTACATATTTTTTTGTTTAATTGTGATTGTGACAGGTTTCCGAAGCACAATTTTAGGAATGCGATGTTTTAAAATCGTTTTTGATTGACACGTTCGTTTTTTCCCTGTGGTCTTCAATTGCTTACGAAGACCATTCAAATGGCTTTCTAATGTCATTATAGGATTGGGTTATTTTAGCGTAATCAGCAAGTTGTCCCTTCCTAAGCCTAGGTTAGGATCAGTACCTAAGTACACTTAAAATTATATTTGTTTTTATTCTTAAAATTTATAATGCCAGTTTTGTTGCCCAGATTCTTCTCATTAAGCATACAAATAAATCTCAAAGTTTTCAAGTTGTTCATAACAAAGTTCAAGTTACCATTACCAGAGTACTTACCTTTCCCCACATAAAAAAGTACTTAATAACAGCTCAGCTTGAATTTGGGTTCCTTTGTTCAAAGGAAGGTCTGAACATTAAAAGGAAGTCTCTTTCTGTGTGTAATTAGGTGTCTTTTGCATTTGAACAATATAACGAATGTAGATACAAGACACAGATAAATATACCTCTATTAACGTTTATATTTCCTAACATCGATAAAAGAAGCAATTTAAAAATAGTTTATTGAAATTTCCACTTAATCGAGCTTATGTATCGAGGTGTTTTGTTTAAGCAAAGCTTGTTGTTGGTACTACTACGATAGTTTACAGTTAATAAAGTATAGGTATCACATTACATGATATATTTTTGAGTAAGTACAAAAGGACTAGAACACTTAGGGTGTTATAGTCCTTTTCCAAATAAATCTGCAGATCGTACAAATATAAGTCCCGAGACGGGAATCAAACCGCAACCTCCTGCGTCGTATGTGGACCTTGGCTCACCGCGCCAAGAGGTCGTCAATATACGTACCTATACGACAAAAGTTCAAAACCCTCGGCGCGCGAGTTACACTCGCACTTGACGAATCTTGTTTTAATTACTGTTCACCAACTTATATAATTCAATGTGTTTGCAATTTCAATCAATAGTTTCTATACGTATTGGCAACATTTTTGACAAGGCATCAATGTACAGCTAATAATCTTATTTTACTATTTTATTCTTTATCTAAGATTATTTCAATAGCCTATTCTATAGTATGGTTTTTGAATTGTAAATTTGACATGCTCAAGTGTTTTTATCTATACTAATATTATGAAGATGAAATATTTGATTGTCTGTTTGTTTTAATTGAATAGGCTCTGAAACAAATGGACAGATTTGAAAATTTATTTCACCATTAGAATGCTAAACTTTCCGTTATGGAGCCTATGTTATATATAGGCTATAGAGGTAGAGGTAGAATAATTTCAAAAAGTTAGGGTTCAGTATGAAATTTTAAATTTGTGTTAAATACCCGTGCAAAGCCGGGGCGGACTGCTAGTGGTTTTATAAATGAACTGAACTGAACTGTACGACCCCTGCGGCGCGCCGGGCGTAGGTAGGTGCGCCGCAACGAAGGAGGGTCGATTTTCGCCTTGGGAGAAATCTTTGTATGATCTGCAGATTTCTTCCGAATGTTTAGATGAATAATAATAAACAACTATCTATGTAATGTATTTTATTAAGAATCAGTCATCTAGTACCTATAAATAAATAAATAAATAATGCCGGACAATCCACACAGCATCATCTAGCCCCAAGCTAAGCAGAGCTTGTGTTATGGGTACTAGAGGACTGATATACATAATACAGTGTATTACTTACAAAGATAGATATTTTTTATTCTACATAGAAAACGACCAGAACTCCCTGAACAAATATCTGCAGATCGTAAAAATATTTGTCCCGAGGCGGGAATCGAACCCTCATCCTCCTGCGTCGCAGGCGGACCTTCGCCCACCGCGCCACACCGCGGTCACCTATAACAAAGGCTCTGCTTAGTTCTTGGCTGGATGATGCTGTGTGGATTGTCGAACATTATTATTGGTATTATTGATTTGGTATCAAAGTTCTATATTTAAGTCATCTATTCAGTATCACTGAAACATGTTTAGCCATAAAGTATTTTACTACTTGGCACTGGAAGCAAAATATTGGAAACTTCATAAATAGCGCTCAACATGAGAACATGTCATTTTCATGTATTTCGATTAATATTCCTTACTCTGTAATATTCTAGCAGCATGTTTTCCAAAATTTCAAAGTAAAATATCTCTACATATTTTTAGAAAGAAAAAGTGTTACTTTATGATCACTATTTATTTAATATATTGTTGTACTAAAGAGTGTAACTATTATTATTATGATCATTTATTAATGTAATATAATGTTGTATCCGGGTCTTTCTAAATCCGGGAACTGGCCGGTGCTCAAGTGTGTAGCTAAGGTACTATTTTTAAACTTTCACGATTTGTTGACATATTAAAGAATATTTATCGGGTATTTATCGCGTACGGTCGCTGCAACGAGATGGAAACGTAGGGGAAAATAAAAACAAAAGGTACGCGATACATACCCGATTAATATTCTTTAATTAAGGTACTATTTGCTACGAGCGTGAAACGTTATGCCGTCGCCATGTGCTGAAATCCTTCTCATGGCTCGATGTTAGTGCGGTCTTTTACTCGCTGTGTAACAAGCACGTTACGAATTGTAATGCTAGTTAAACCACCCACCTCCACATTACATTTGAGCTAGTAAAAGTCGATGGGGTCAGTTCATACTAAAATAAAAATGATAAGTCCGACTGGGATATGGATCAGTTAAGCTACCTGGTAATGATTTGCAATAGTCGGCAGTTAGCTTAATTGTGTTAACTGTGAACACATACTACATAGTTATAATTTATTTGTTTGTAATTTTATCTGATAAAAGAGATCATTCTGGACAGTGTTTAACGATACAAATTTTAAATCTTAAATGGGGCTAACCTTAATCGGCCTAAAAGCCCTCATTTCATAACATCATCTTCATAATCTCTGGAAGGAAATGATGAGACCACATAATATTTTAGGCTCTTCAACGAAATAAAAACATGGCGGACGTTCACGCTTAATAAATCTCTCCGTTTTCGTAAAATATAATAAAATGCTTTGAAGATGTCAAAGGAAAGAATACGACTGTATTGCAATTTAAATGGGTCCTGTCTTTTATGGTTAAATTATTATTTCATAACATTAATTGACGACCTCTGTGGCGCGGTGGGTGAAATCCTGCCTGCGGCGGCGCAAGGAGTTTTAGGTTCGATTCCCGTTTCGGAATAAATGTTTGTACGATCTGTAGATACTTGTTCAGGGTCTTCTGGTCTATTTCTTCGTATAGGTACCTACTATAAAATATCTATGTAGTATATTGTATTAAGTATTACTACTAGATGACTGCATCTAGTAGGCTCTGCTTGGCTTAGCGCTAGATGATGCTGAGTGGATTATCCAAAATTTTGTTTCTTTTAAGTATTTTTGTTGTAATTTTTCGGGCTCTATTCTGCTGAATTGTGTCACATTGAGTGTGGCATCGTCACAGAATGATATATTTGGTATTCTACAATTGCTGTAAGAAACTACAGGGAGGGACACTTGACACTGTTTACGTGCGAACAGTGTCAAGGTTCAAACTATTCTGCCGTTCGCGCCATGCAAGTATAACCACAATTTCTTTCATAACGACTGATTATAAGCAGAATATGGCAAAGTGTTTAAAAAAAGTACAAAAAACTCCGTACTTAACAAGCGGTGTGTTTAGATTTTTATTCGCAAAGTTCTCCAGCCAGTAGCCAAGTTGATTGATGACACGCTCCGGGCTAGGGGGTGCCACTCTCCAACATAAAAATCGTTGTAATCCTCAACCAATTGCTTGATTAAAACTGTTAATCTCTCACCAAGATACTCATTCTAGGGTAGATTCTTTATAAACGGCTGGTTCAGGCATCACATGTTCATTATCACCAACGATCTATTTCCTCGAAAGATGTTGAATGCAGTGTTCGTTTAGTGACATTTACTTAGTACGTAGTAATAATAGGTCTTTTTTACCTATAATATTGCCGTTTTTTCATTCGACATTATTTTGTTAACATTCATTATTAATTCAACAGTTAGTATACATAATTAAATATGATTCTGAAATAATAATACGTATTATTACAAAAATTTATTTATTAGATAAGAAATATTTTTGAGGAGGTTCTTACTCTAAAAGAATAAATTGAAAATAGCTCATTTCGTGTGTTGTCACTTGCAATACTTAAATTTCCTGTATTTTATATTTGTTTTGTTAGTTTTTTAGAAATTAAGGCTATGTATACTTTTCGCCATGTCGTCCAATTATACACCGAAATTATACAGGAATAGGATTGGGTATTCCGTAATAATGTACACAAATGCTAAAATTAAGAAATGAGTTTTCTTCAAATCCCTCTTACAAAAATCAAAACCAATTTCATAAGTAAAGACGTAATATTATAAACCATAAACAAAATTTACACATATTGCCATAACGAAGAAGTCAAGTTTTTTAAACAAAATTTTAAAAAACAATGAGTCTTTTATTGAGTGAGATATCAAATCATATGTCAAAATTTGGACATTTCAAAACAATTTTAGAAAACGTTCATACTTTTTAAAATAAAATGAAACGAGTGAAATAAAAATTCGATAGAAACCTTTAACCTGCTCTCTAATCTTTGAAGTAACTGGTTCCTCTAGTTATAGTATACATGTATAAGACAAAAGTTCAAAACCCTCCGCACACCTCGGTGTGCGAGTTACACTCGAACTCGATGAATCTTGTTTTTATTTAGTATTTATTAGAATTGAAGTAAATTACACAGGCTATTTGATAATAGCCTGTACTAGTCCCCAGTCCTTTTTATGGCTCCTATTTTATTCCTACGCACAAAATCTTGACATCCATGACTACTTAGGAGAATTGAAACAGGATAGTATATTACGCAGCGCAATATGTCTTTGTCTCAAGAAAAACTCCATTTAATGATCTCGAACTGAATGCTTTCGTAATTATACCTTGGTAGATTCAGGTGAAAGTTGATTATGTATATATGTTAGCGGGTTTATTATGAATGTGGAACAACGCCGTTTTATCCCTTACCGGGGTTTAATCTGATGAAGTCCTCGTTAAGAAATGAAAAATTTTTGTTCCTTCAACACAAACTAGTTTGGTTTTAATCCACTAAAGTTCATAATGATTTTTTCAAACTCGTCAAACGTATATCATCCATCGGTCTGGATGGATGGGTTAGTTACTTCTTCACGCTAAAACTAATGAATGGATCTCGCTGAAATCTCTCAATACTCTTTTACTTTTATTGTTTTATTTAAATACCATCATCATATTATAAGATACTAGTGGTTCACCACGGCTTCGCAGGGGTATTTACAATAATATTCAAAAATTATTAATTTTCAAGTTGATCTATTAGTTTTGGAGCCAATTAAATTCAAACAAACAAACAATTGAATCTTTTTTTCCTCTTTATAATAATGTACAGTATAGATCCAAAGTTGTGGAAATTTCCGACGATGACGCAGATATTATAATAATGGAAGCAAATTTTATGTAAATCAAGTAGATGGTACTTTAAAATTTAATAACTACCCAATGAGTAGGTCGGTTTGTTATAGCCTTATTTAGAAAAACAATTATCACTCCCCGACTTGAAAAAAGTATTTTCTAGATTCAAGGACGTTTGTGGTTATTAGATTATAAAATATTATTTTACTAACTAAATTTTTCTATTTATTTTTTTTCTTCTTTTTTTGTATTATGGTAGATAATTAACGATTACCTATGCCAATACTGACAAAGATTTATGTTTATTATATAAAAAGGTATTTAAAAAAGTAACAAAAATCTTATGACTAATATTTTTCTTGATTAACAGATATCCGTTTTGGAACCATTTTGGAAGCAACGTGGTCAAAAATATTCTGTCACTGTTAGTCTGGAATCGATTTGAAGAAAAATCCTGATTCTTTCTCCTGATTCTGAGCCCTTCAGACTAATTCGAAAAGTTTTTATGACTACACTTACCAGAAAACCCTCTTGCCGTTCCTTAGATAATTGTCGTTTCATTGAATTGAATATTGGAAAATAACTCAAGACATGCTCGAAAAAGACGAACAATATAACTCAATGAAGACGTTTATTATTAAAAACCTACTTAACAAGAAAAAAAGCTTTCTAAAAGATTAAGAAAGAATAAAACCTAATCTTGGAATAACACAAGCGCTACATCAAAATTATATCTTCCTTATTCTTGTCTGCAACACGTGTAGCTACTTAAATTTGAGCCGAAAATCATCGATCAAAGTCTGCCCCATGCCCCTATGCTGATCAGGGACTGCCATTTTCTCCTGAGCCTGTAATATTTAATCCCAGCTTATGTAGGATTGCGTGATAATAGGCGGAGAATGATTGAGTGTTACGCAGAAAGCTATTCTCGTGAAGGACTCGTCATTTCTGAGGTTTATTGTGCATGGTTTGGGCGTGGAGACGATGATAATTGTATCTACCTAAATATTGTAGACCAAGGTCTACAATCTATAAATCTTTAGATAGATAGAAACAATCTATAAATCTTTAGGTAGATAGAATTATCATCTAATTGAAAACGCATTGGAAAAGGATGAAAATACAACAAAAATAAAATAATCTGAGAGAGTGAACTAATAAAAAATTTAAAAATTGGTTCAAGTTTTTGTTGCTTTTTTTTTTAATTTTCTGGGAACATTTATCACATCACATAGTAGGTAATGTATATATTTTACACTATCAGAAAGTAGAGTTTTAAATTAACAAAAAGCTTACTGACTTTTTGAAAATAGCTGATATTTTGACGCGAGAATTTTATCGATCGATTATTAGGGTGCTATTTCGATATTGAGTCAAAATAAGTTGAAAAAATATATATTTGATATCAAAACTCATTAAAATAACTGCTAGATAAAATCCGCTAAAGCCCGCCATTTCAATCCTCCAACCGGAGAGACTCCGTTATTTGTCATCTTATAATACCATAACGAAGAAGTCTGTTAGTCATCATTGGACGTATAAACCTATAGAGAAAGAGTTCTAGATTTCTTTGGCAAGCAAAAATCCTGCAAAAAAGAGTAATTTTCTCCAGGCTACTTACCAAAAAAACTAGACCACTTTAACAACGTCCATGAATATAATTTTCCCCGTTTTTTATTTTCTGAAGAAAGTGAAGAGAATCGAGATTTGAAAAACTGACACAGTTCATTCTACGCAATGAGTTTTCTAGTCGGGTAATAGCCAGCACAACGGGACGTATAATGTCTTTGAGTATTTAGAACTAAAGACTCAAAGTAAAATGTGTTACACAGCGAGTGTTCGTAAGAGAAAAGAAGACACTTTCATGGAGCAGCGAGACGGATTTAAGCATACGGCGGCAGCGTAACGTATTATGCTCGGTGCGAAATTACGCCCTGAACCATAAAAAATAAAACAGTTCATGACAGACATCTAAACTACATTCTGATACCTAACACCGGATACGTGAACATGATGACTGCCTAAACATTATTATCATCAAACTAAGTGGTCAAAATAGTCCTTATAAATTCTCCATAAAATAATGATCGATTGTCCTATTTCACTTGATTGCAAATCGGTAAAAAGTAATATCTATGGCGTGCTCAGTTTTTACCTCACGAAACTAACTTTCCAAGTCCAGTTTAATTGAACTAAAAGCATCCATCCTTCGCGATGCTCTGCAAAAGCTTTCAAGATGGTAAACCTACAATGCGAAGGAATCGTAATTTTTCTAGCTGAACAAACAACAATCACCGGCCGGCTAAGGGAAACTTTGCGGTGCTCAACAATATGAAAACATATTTCTTCAGCAGCTGTAGACCAGCGAATACCTCTTGAACTCTATTCCAACGCAATAAAATTGCAAACGGATTGTTTTGTTTATGGAAAACTGTAATAAACTGGTAACTTTTACGGGCTGTAGGCTCGTTGTTATTGAGAATGGTCTATTGATGTTTCGACGTTGAATTTTTCAGAGCAGTTTTTTTGATAGTAATACAAAAGACTAATATGCGAATGGGTTAATAAAATCAAATCAAATTAAGATTCAGCATAGTTTTCTCATTATTGGGAAATTATGCACTTAAAATTTTAATGAAATAGGAATCGTCATTCCAAATTAAGAAAGAGTACAAAAATATTTGTACATATTAAAAATCTCTTTTATATAAATTCTCCACATACAACGGCAATACTATCATACGATGCGTAGCACTTTCTTTGGAGCTCTCTAGTATAATGTGGGCGTGCGTTGAAATCTTTTCTATTCTTATGTCCAAAGTAGCTATGTCGTTCTACGAAGGTCTATGACAAGATATCTTCACGGGAAGTATAGAAGGTAGAGCCTCTATATTTTAGAAATAGAAGTTAAATGATTTTTTCACTTTAATGTATACTTGTGCAAGACAGTTAGATAAGTGTCCTTTGCGCATGTATTTGTAGCAAAACAATCATTTAGCAAAACTGAGTGTAAATTATCACTGTTCAAATTTTATTCATAGATCAACTACATTTAGGTACAGTTTGCACACATTTTGAGTAAGTATTTTTCTTTTTTCTTCAGTTATTTTAAGAAAACCCTCATTTTCCATAAATTTGCTAATCTGATTTTTTCTAGAACTAAATTACTTATAGATTAAAAAAAATTGTAATGTAAGTTATCTATCACTGTTCAAATTTTATTCATAGATCAACTACATTTACAGTTTGCACACATTTCGTAGTTTGATGAAATTATTTTTCTTCTTTCTTCAGTTATTTTAAGAAAACTCTCATTTTCCAAATAATTTGCTAATCAGATTTTTTCTAGAACTAAATAACTTGTTGATTTAAAAAAAATTGGTTTCACAAAAATAATAAAAAATATATTATCGACTACTATGAAATAGAGACAAGAGTATGTATTTCAAAGCATTATTAGATGGTACGTCACTCTAAGACTATTTATGCCCGTCAGATATACCTACCAACTTAAACCTTTGTTACAAACACCGTAACTTACTTATAGATAATGATTACAATGGAATTAGATTCGTTACCCACTAACGAGCAGGTTTTATCTTAGTAAACGCAACACCTTTGCTAACTCACCAATCATTTTACATTATTATTAAAGAAAAAGCAGATACAACTAAAATATTTGGAGAAAAGTTGGAAACACACGTTGAATTTGAAAATAACGTCAGAGCAAAAAGGATTTATGTCATGTTACACCTCACTACATCATAAAAATATAACGTTTTATTGACACAGACACAACTGGAATAAAACTTTGCTACGCAAAATAAACGTTACGTTGGGACCGTAAAGCATCGTCACTTAATAAAAGATCTCCCTAGGGAAGTGAAGCAAACGGCTCAATAAGATGAGACGGTATCATCACTGGAAAAAACCTCATAAAACGTAGGCGGGCCCACATTAAATAAATTGCTGGAACACGAACGCACCGCTGCTCGTTGACATCTGGGAAGCCTGCTAACTATGCCGAGGTTTGCTCTGCCTCAAATGACTCCCTACTTATAATATGACGTGCCTTTGTAAAGACACTTTAGCGTCGCTAAAAATGTCTCGAAGTGGTGGATATTACTTATGGTATCATTAAACTCGCCAAATAACTGCAAAAGTCACGTTCTATAAGATAAATAGGTACTGATAAAGTTTCTAATTCTAAAATTGTAGGTATATTATTCCCACTCTTTGCCCAAAAAATACCTACCTATTGAATAGCAAACCTAAAACATAATCAAGACCTTTACGCTGTATGCACTAGCAACAATTTAACGGCGTGGCATTTTGGCTTATTATGAATAATAAAAGAAATACATATGTAGGTAAGCTGCGACGGTTCTAGGCAGGTAGCGCGATACGGTTGGTTATAACCAACCGTTCGCTTATACAGAGATCGAACACAACCTTTAGTTTGTAAGCAAAATAAATAATCATGAATAAGACAAAGTAATCAGTATCTCAGTAACATTCCTCACCCTTACAAATCACGAAAGTGAACAAATTAATCCGAAAACTTCTTGACACTTCAAAGTTTTTCGGTCAGCCGAATCACGCCCCTAGATATTAAATAGAGATTACGATGAAAAACATGCTTCCGTAAAATGAGCACATCGTTGTCGACCGTCTAAAATGAGTTTTATAACTTTAGCTTCGTCAGTGATGATACTGCTGGGACATCCCAAAATGTAATTATGTATAATGGAACCATTTATCGAGTCCGTCGGTACAATTAGTGACTTTGTATTCGTCAAGTGCCACCGAAATGACGTTTATATCCGCTCTTTACGTTTTATTATTCAAGTAGGGTTATTCGAGTTATTAAACTTTCGTGATCGTTTTAATCTTAGTGAAGTTGATACCTAAGTACCTACATTTTCACTGAATTAACATGGATACCACTATTTTTAGGTAGATTTAGCGAATAGCTAGTTTTAAAGCAATTTTTATTTCGTATGTACTAAAAGTTTTTACTGTCACTGTCTTTGTCTCTGTTATTTTAGGCTTAACACTGCAATGATTTTTTTTAATTGTGTAAAACCCAATGAGTCTTCTCAACATGGAAACGAATGCAAAATTTGAGTCAAACGGAACCATTTGGGTGTTATTCCCCTCCACTCTCTATGCCGTGCCCACAAAGGTTTTAAAGACACGCACTGTGAAGCATCAACGCTAAGGGCTTTTTAAATTATCTTATTTGATTAAGAGTGAAGAATCTTGCTAAAGATAAATATTGTAATGTTGAAAATTTATAGATATGTGAAGTTAATACAGTAAAAACTAAACTTTTTTCAGTATTTTTCCCTGGAAATCCCACACAAGGGCGAAAAAACTCATCCGGTCCGGCTTCTCATAAGCCTTGATATTTTTGAAGTTACTCTGAAAATTACAATTATAAATATTTTTATGTACCTACCTACGTGGACCAATTTAATGCTCTTTGAGAATGTCCCTTTTTGAATCTGTCCTGTTGCCGATCTGTCCTCAATGACTCAATTTATATGTGAAATAATCAAAGTTAAATAATAAAAAAAAAGTTAATTCTCGTTCTGTGGAAATAAATGTCATAGTATCTTTTAAAAAGTAAAAACGGTCGCGAATCAGCGGGTAGAACAAAGTAGGAAATAAAGCAAACAGGTCAAAAGATCGGTTCAGAAGGTTCAGGCTATTTGACCTTCAGTGCCCAAGGGTCCACCAACCATTTGTTATGTCTGCCAAAATGAATAGAACTTTAATTTCCGCGCCTTTGAAATGGATCCTGTTGGAATGCCTGTTAAATATAGAGGTATGTGTGAAATGTAGATCTAGGACATTTCTTTTTTCGGTAAACATAAGCCCATGCTCACCGTACCCAATAAAAATCCTCAGCCAAAAAAGGGAAGCCAGAATCACCATGTGTTTGGCGAAGTTCTGATTGTACTAAGGGACTTCGGTAGACTCTCGTAATGGTCTCTTATTTTCCTGTCTACATAATGCTATCTACGGATCAACATCAACAACAACAACAACACCAGCCTATAATAGTCCACTGCTGGACATAGGCCTCCCCTAATGAGCGCCATAGATGGCATCATTATTTGGGGGTTATTGCCCATAATCCCCACACTGGGCATGCGGGTTGGGGATCGCAGTTCGGTGTAGTTGTTCTGCAGAAGGCGCTGCTGCCCGCCCCCCGGTGTGTTTCCCTTAGTCGCCTCTTACGACACCCACGGGAAGAGTTGGGGTGGTGAAATTCTATGCTCGCACCACACGGCATCTACGGATCAGGGTGGTTCAACCAAGTTCAATCGAAATCAAATTGTTGACTTCTCAATTTTAATTACATTATTCCCGATTCCCAACATGTAGGTTGCATTGTAAAGTAGGCCATTCCATGATTCTATCGAAATAAGATGATTTACTAGCTAGGAAATGCCCACGATGCTATCACACGTAATGCACCGTACGAGCTGAAGATATATAAATATTTTAAATAATTTATAACGCTCGATCATCCACCCAGCATTAAGTCAAGTAGATCTTGTGTTATGGATATTTACCGACTTAATACAATATACTACACAGATAAAATTAAATATTCATTATTATACATAGAAAACTACCAGAACACCCTGAACAATGCAATTGTAAAACATCCACTTTCCCATATTCTTAGAAATTTAAAAGGTCGGCAACGCGCTTGTAATGTCCCCGAAGTTGGAGGCTTCCATAGGCTGCGGTAACCGCGTCCAATCAGCCGGACGGCAGTGTTTTTGTTTGCCACATTCACAAAAACCCACAGCATCTGCGTTCAGGTCTCAGAATCTAACTTGGTCGGAAGATATCCTACTTATGAACGTCTCGAAATGAACGTATATAGTTGATGAATGTAGTTTGACGACTTCATTATGAATGTAAGCGGGTTAACAACGAACCTCAACGGGTGAACAAGAACACCAACGGGTGTTCTTCCAATACAAAATAGGTTCGTTCATCCCTTTACGAGTTCGTTTCATCCCTTAACGAGGGACTACATCAGGATGAGTGCGGGTCACGGCGCTCTGCATTGATCAATGCGCTCACTGATGAAGTCTCTCGTTAAGGGATGAAACGTTGGTGTTCTTCCAACACAAAATAGGTTCGAAGTTAACCTGCAAATTCATAATGAACCGGCAACCTCTTGCATTGACGTATGCCCAGAGCGCCACAGGGTCGTTACAAAAATAAAATGATAATGACGAAATAGAAGGACCTAATTCTTTACGTTTTTCTATGTTGTTTCAGTGAATCCTAAGCGAGGTATGTGGGGTGGGGGTGCGCAGTGCGTGCACGGCTCGCTGCCGCGCGCTGCTCATACGCAGCCCGCCCCCACACTCAGTGGCGCCATCTCAGCACGACGACCTCCTAGGTAAACATGGACACACCTTTTTTCTGGCCCGTTTTGAATCTTATATCAAAGCAGCGACTTTCGCTATCGACTAGAAAATTGAAAAAAAACATCGAGCGCAGATACCTACCGATTTTCTTTATTTTTTATATAAAATGATGATTTTCAGCACAAATTTTAATGTTGATATTTTAAAAGAGACCTATAAAATCAAAAGGAAAATCTAATAAAAGGTAAACAGTTTACGATTTTTTGGCTTTATACTTTTCGAAATATTTTATTATTTATTTATATACGAAAACTATAGAAATACTAGTTATTTACAATTGAAACTATCGATTTACTGTAGGTTGTTGTGTTGTTAAAGTAAGTTGGAGCAATGAATCCGGGTCACTCAAAGAAAAAAAAAATCTCGGAAAGTAAGAATGCTAGGTTAATGCAACTAAGGGTTACTTTCCGAGATTTTTTTTTTCTTTGAGTGACCCGGATTCATTGCTCTCGAGTGTATTTTTAAAATAAGAACCTTCCTACAAAGAAAGTAATAAATACTTCTTTATAATATTAGTTTCTAACTAGATAGATTCAACTATCTGATGCTGAAATGCTCCAAAATATTTTAACACCTTCCTAAAGGCCAACTCCCAACTGGGACTGCATTTATCTTGCGGTGTTGACCATTTACTTTATGTAAATAAACAACACTTTACACTGAACGCGCCGACCGAGATTGAGCCATAAAAATGCCAGCCTCTCAAAACAGTGTTTACGACAAACTGTCTTCGAACCGTGGTTTTTCCTTGAAGTTGAGTCTCTGTTGGTGAGAGATGAGAATTATTTTCTATTACAAGATAAATATTATTACAAAGAAAATAATATTTTTATGATACGAATTGCCTCAGAGATAGTGATGCGAGAGTAAGTCGTGATTAGTATCTGGCACAGCGCATCAGCATTGCCATACAGCGAGGCAATGCAGCCATCTCGGGGACACTTCCGACTGATATTGATAAGGATCAGTTGAGCTTCATGTAGTTTGCTTGCATCAGTCTGCAGTTAGCTTAATTGCGTCTATTGTAAATACTAGTTCTAATTTGGTTGTTTGACTGTAATTTTCTTTGTTAATAAAGGTAATAACTGAAGATCAAAAATAAAGTTGTAATTGTTGAGTTACGCTTTCAATGCCTCAGTTTATTTCGGGGGAAAAACGATCTCAACGGTACCCATGCCAAGGCCAAACTCCATATTGAATATTTATACAAACTACGACACTAGTAACAAAAACTCACTTCTTTGACGTCGAGTTTCGTATATTTATCTTATATCGACAAGTAATATAAATCTTATCTAATATTATTAAGAGAAAAGATTTGATTGTTGTTTTGAAACGGCTCTAAAATTACACGACTGATTTGGAAAAGTTATTTTACTATTAGAATCCTACTTTATTCCTGATGGACATAAGCTAAAGAATATTTAAAAAGTTTGGGATCAGCATGAAAATTTCTATAATGTAACCCAACGTGTCTGTAAAAATTTAAAATTTTTGATATTATGTTTAATACCCGGGCAAAGCCGGGGTGGACACATAGTTGCGCATAAAAAGACGTGACAAGCGACAACAGTGAAATTAAGGTTAAGTTTGGGCGTATTGTATATAAAGATTCTTCTTCGCGGCTTTGGTAGAAAGTAAAGTAATTTAGAATAGTACCTACCTCGAGGTGTATCGAAAAAAAGTTCCCGACGGCGGCCATCTATTTGACTTCGTAGGGCTACCCCTGATAAACTGACTTTAGCGGTAGGTATTTAGTCTAATGTCTCGTCATCAATTAAGTGTAGTCCTATAACGCAAAAAGTAAAACAGTACCAACTGCATTTTATGCTGTTGGATCTACACAAAGATAGTAATGCTGTCTGGGCGTGTAAAAGTTTGCTATAGTTAGTATTATACATTTACAAAATTTTGTAAAAAACCTTACTTGTTTTGTACTCTCTTTAGCCTATTATATATATATTTCTTTCTCACATTAACTTACATGAATTTATCAATTGTCCATACATTGTAAAAATAATAACACGTTTAAGGATCCAAAAAAATAATAAATATCTAAGCGCCATGCGAGGTACTGAGCTCTACCTTGCCGTAACACAGTATTTTTTACTAACACGGAAGGTATGATTCATATAACAAATGGAAGCCTTAATTTAATATGTTTAAAAATCAGTACCTATGTTTACTTAATTATCAGTACTAGGATAATATTAAATAACTTGTAAGGTGGTACTTATAACTATTATTAACTGTAGACCTAAGGCTATATTGTAAAATGTTTGAAATAAATATTCTTATTCTTATTAGCTATCTATAGGTTATAGAGAGTTAGTTGAGAGAAGAGCAAGAGCGATAGGCCATCCTCATCTATACTAATATGATAAAGAGAAAAGATTCGATTGTTTGTTTGTTTGAATTGAATAGGCTCCGAAACTACTAAACCGATTTAAAAAATTCTTTCACGATTAGAATCAAAAATGTTCCTGATGAAAATAGGCTAAAGAATATTTAAAAACAAATTAGGGTTCCGCATGAATAATAAAATTTTTGTTAAATACCCGTGCGAAGCCGGGGTGGACCCGGATATTTGTTTATATAAAAACGAAATAAATGTTAATGTTTTCAATTTTGTACAAAGTGACAATAACCATCACTATCCTCCTGTCCCCTAGCATACTGAAACGTGACGGCGGTGTAATCTTGAAGCTTTATGTCCTAAGCTGGAACGGAAACTTATTTCCCTTTACGACGGAGGCACTTAGCGATAGCAATTTTACTTCGACTTTTCCTGTGTCAGTTTCAGTCATGCTCTCATTTACCTATGTCACATAATGACCTCAGTGATACAACCTACTCAGCTCTTAGCAACCTAATAGATTTCATAGAACTTAAAGGTTTCATCATTCGAAAGAGAGTCAACAAAATTAAAAATAAAGCAAAATATTTGCCTTCTATAAACTTATAATCATTCCGATCTATTGTATTTATGTATTATGAAAGAAAATTACAGAATTAAACAATTACAAGTGTATTTACGTTTATATCTATTTCCTTATAATCTTAGCCATGACCAGAGTGAAGGCAAAATAAAGTAAAGCAATATAAAACGTATAATCATTCCTATCGATTGTATTTATTATGAAAGAAAATAACAGAATAAAACAATTACTTACACTTACATCTATTTCCTAAAAATCTAAGGCATGACCAGAATGCCTAGAATGCTGGTGATGCATCAGCATTTTAGGCACTCTGGTCATGGCGTCACGCTGGTTGGCAATGGTATTTACCGAAATAAAATATATTCCGTTGTTTATTACCTGAAATGCTAATGGCACTTTGATTATCACAATACAAGGTTAATGGTTTACCTAATAAACTTGGCCAAAAATCTTCTTCCAATTGTTTGAGCCATATAGCTTCTTGTGTGGCTGTGGCCAAAGACATATATTCTGCCTCAGTGCTAGATAAGGCAATTGTTGGTTGTCTTATTGAGCACCAACTTATAGCAGCACTCTGAAAAATAAAAATATATCACCGAACAGGATCTTCTGTCTTTGTTTCCGATAAATGATATTTAAGCCAAATACATGATTTTTCACGTCTATTATTTCAAATTCCAGGCCAATCCCGCCTTCGCCGACCCTCATCGCTAAGATAGACTCTTCCGTCGCCTGTCTCTGGATCCTGAGTCCCCTATCAGCGGGCACTGCAGTCGCCGCGGTCCTTATCGCTGTTTCAACCAACAACTGGCTACATACAGAGGAAAACATGCTGAGTCCTGCCTTCAACGGCACGGCTAAGTACGGGGTGGTGGCTAAGCAGACGGTGTCGGGACTGTGGAGAATATGTCATACTGAACGTAAGTTTCGTCCAGTTAGGACTCTTATCGCTAAGATAGACTCCTTGGTCGCCTGCGCTCCTGAGTCCGCTATCAGCAGGCACTTCCGTCACCGCAGTCCTCATTGATTTTACGATCAACAACGTAAAGATGCTGAGCCCAGCCTACAACGGCACGGATAAATACGGCGTGGTGCCAATAAGAAGGTGTCCATAATTTATTGTGGCATATTTTGCTATATTAAACGTTAGTTACGTATAATTAGAAATTTATGTCTAAAATACTTGACCGTTCTTTCTCTTTTTAAGTAGGTAACTGACCAAATTCTGTACAAATGTTAATTACTGATCTATCGTTGGGCCATAAGAATTCCACCCATATTAAGTTGTTTTAAGATGATTTATGACCGTGGACTAACAAATCTTTAACAGATTTGAAATTATGATATTTATCTAACTGCATTTTTCCACAAGAATACCATCTAGCCTTCGAATAAATAATGCCGTGGAAAGTGTGCCCCATCTTAGGCCACATACACATATTACATTTACTATTCACTTACTGTTACATATGGAGTTCAACAGGAAAAAAATCTCAATATTATTGATCAGCCATCACTGTTCCACTGCAAGGTAAAGCCTTCGTCACACTTCCACAATTTTACCCAACGCTGTACATACTAAATGTACTAAACATTTAGTACGTCGCACAATAAAAAAAACATAGCTCTTTTTTTTGTAAATATTGGCGTGAAAAAGTGTCAATCGATCATTTGACGCATAGAGCAACATTTCATGGACCTTTCACGCACCCAACATAATCATCATAAAATGGAAGTGGGCCGCGCGAGCCAGCACAATGCATTTCCGACTCCTCTCCGGATGCTGAATGTATTGTAGCATGGAGACATGCACGGAAGTTTCGTTCTCATTGTATACTTACCTACTAGATTTCTGCCAGTTGTTGTCGTGTGTACTGTTATAATGTAAAGACATATTCTTATAAACTTTTGTACCTGTATACCGAATATATTCGGTATACAACATGTATACGGCATACAACGATATATAAGATATTATAATATCTTGAGCATTAAGGAAAATGTTGACATATAAAAATATCCTATTTTCCCAAATGATCTAAGAATACCAATGATTGATTCGCTGGTATTTTTGGATAGTTAGTAGTAGTAGTTAATTTGTTCATAGGTTAGTAAAAATGGTTTACGATTTGCGACAAATTACTTTCCCGCTGGTTTTAATCCTTTTATAAGGCAGAAAATAATATAAACCACAAAATAAAAATACTATGCAAACACAACACGGTCACTCGCTGAATCGATCGCTGAATATGAGTTTCGTTTGAGTATTCGGGTCTAACTTGATTATAGTATTAGAGTAACATTTTACTCAATCTGCAACAAACATAAACTTTAGACGCAATTTGTATAAGAGGTTTTATCGTCGCCATCTCTAGTTCATGGTTTTATGGTTCATTCAAACACTTTTCGTTTTCGAAAACGTTCATTAATACAACAGATCCGTGGAATTATATTGAACTATCGATCATTTTATTGGAGCCTTTTAAAGATCAGACTTCTAACTAGAAATTAGGAAAAGGTTCGCAATTCGTCATATTTTTCTTCACAAGGTCCAACTTATATATATTTTTAATAGGTGGTCCCTTCTGAAAAGGCATAGAGAAACTTGAATTTATTTCGATTAAAATATCTTGTCTAAAATACAACTTATCTGTTTTCAGCCGGAGGGTCGGAGTTTCACTGCCGGGACATCCCTTACTTCCCCCTGTCTCAATACACGCCAGATCTGACCGACTCTACGAACGCGATACCATGTTAGTATAACTATTATTGTTACTCTTTATAACAACAAAATCTAATACTCAATACTTAATCATTTATCGCATTCTATAGGTGTTCGATCCTGAGCGGCGGTGTGATAAATTTTTGCATGAGAAAATTTGCGACAAGTTACTAGGGAATTAGAAGTAGTCGAAAATATTTTGTAGACAAGGCGGTACTTAATTCTGACGCGCACTGTATATATACAAAGGTCTTAATTATTTCATTCATTTTACTATAGATCCTGCCGGGCACAGAATATGTAGAGAGAGAGGAGGATGTCATTGCTGCAAAATATTTTAGTTTTTTATTATTGTTGTAATCATTTCAACTATATTATCGCCCCCTCTGTAACCGTAGAGTATATACCACAACGTGTACCACAATTTTTTTTTACTGAACGCTAGGCGCCGCCACTCATGTTGCACTCATGACACAGGCTGGTGTCTGTGGATCCAATCATGAGAATAAGATGTTGGTGGTTTAGGTTATTGGAACCATAGCTTGACCACCAACATCTGTCAGTGTCTTCTCAGCCGATTTTCGTTATTGGTGATCAACACTAACCGGCGAAACAAAAGCCGTCAAATTTCTGTGCACTGATGAATAGTCACGCATCCACCTTCTACTTTTGTGGCATTCTATTCTATTTAGTCACATCTACACTTAGATTTTCGTTAATAATTAAATGTACTGTATAAGTAAATTACCGCAGCTACAAGGGATTTAATATCCATCGTCAATTTGAAAACAAAATCCGATATATTGGCCAAGCAAGCTGGCCCAGCACCTTCTGCCTGTGTATACAGCGGTCATTATATTCGTAGGCCAGCGTAGTGCGTGTGCGTCTAGACTTTTTTGAAACGAAAGCCCACTTCTTTAATTTGATACTCATCGCGGTGAGGCTCTTTGGACAATTATTCTCTCCATCAAAAAGTGTTATTTTTACCGACTTTTTAATTTTTCTGTAAATTATAGATTTATATCTGCTATCTTTATATAGACCTTTCCGGGAAAAATTAGGAAAAAAGTACTACGACTTGTCGAATATTGTTTAGTCTGAGAAAACAAATCATTATAGGTATTTAAAATTTAATACAAGTTACATAAGTGCCTCCCGAATTATATTTAAATGTACCTACTCTTAAATATTTCAGACGTGGTCACACGATCAGCAGCGCCTCTCCTCTTGGCCGTGTTCACACAGTGTGTTGGCGCACTTTGCTGCGTCCTTGGCCATTGCGTCAAGGGCAGACGGGTTTGCACCTTCGTGGCTGGCGTTATGTTTATCATCTCAGGTAAGCTTTATTTTTAATAATACATACGCTGTAAAGAGAAGAATACTATGGAAAGCGCTATGCTCAGAGTTTCTCTGAAGGATAAGATTCGTAACGAATACGTCCGACAGAGAACTAAAGTCATCGACATAGCTCAGAGAATTAGCAAACTGAAGTGGCAGTGGGCCGGCCATATTTCGCGAAGAACCGATAACCGCTGGGGTAAACTTGTTCTTGAGTGGAGACCGCGACTCTGTAAACGTAGTGTAGGACGCCCTCCGGCCAGGTGGGATAACGATTTGCGAAAGACTGCTGGCAGATGATGGATGCGACAAGCAAGACAGGGCGCTATGGCGCTCATTAGGGGAGGCCTATGTTCAACAGTGGACTAACATAGGCTGATGATGAATTAATTTTAACTACTTACTTTCAAACGCCAGAAAGCGTAGTGCAGTGGCGTGCATCCATATGCAACGTGTTAAGTTTAAAGTCAATTTCTAGCGTAGTGCATCAGTATTGCCATACAGCAAGGCAATGCAGCAAGCACTGGCCTTCAAAACTAAGTATCACACTTTTAAAGATGCAATACTACTTTTAAATAAGCTAAATACTTTCATTCAAACACCTGTTTTATATAAAAAACAAAAATGTAATCAAAAGACATAAAACCCACCACGTAATCAATAATTAAAGTGGCGTTTACAATTTGTAACACACTTAGCTGAACCTGTTTATTACTTTGAACTTCCCGACTCTGACAGCAGAGGGAACGATAAATGAGGTATCAAAAGTTTTTCGGGACTGCTTATACGGTTATTATTCTTAGAGTTTGTCTTTTTAGGGTTTCGAGGTTAGGTTAGGTTAGGTTAACCTTATGGTGTCGTTATGTTCTGTCTTATTTTTAATCTAATTACAGCAACTACTGAAGCTATTGACTTGAAATTTAAATTTATAATACATTTCGTGTCTCGTGCCTGTACAGATTAACAGCCTGTACAGGAGACTTATCACATAATGTTTATCTTTGTACTATTGTTCTTATTTAGCTTGATTATGTTTTAAGTAAATAACCCAACATTATATCTTTGTTATATATCTAACATCCTAGTTTGGGGATCAACGATGTAGTTTTAAGTGTAATTTTTTCAATAAACCTTATTCTTATACATATATTAATTATAATGAAATGTCTCTTCTTTTTCAGGTCTCATCATGCTGACCGGTATCGTAATGTACATATCTGTGTTCAAATCGCAACTGGGCCATAAACTTCGCTACATGGTATACTTCGACACGCCGAGGATGTCCTACAGCTACGGTTACTCTTTCGGCCTCTACCTCGGAGGATTCCTCGCCTGTGAGCTCGCAGGCACCTCGGCGATTTGCCTTTTTCTACAATGGTATCAAAAAGACTGGATAACGCAACTTGCCGAGAAAGCGAAATCAGATTGCCGCGTGTGGGATAGAGAATACGCCTTCTCAGACTTCAGAGAGAGAGACTCAACCTTGCTTGAAAGAAGAATGATGAAAAGAGACACGTATCCACCCTCAGGTTCATCTGCTGCCACGCCTCGAGAGCGACGGCGCTTTATATTCGACGGCGATGAAATGCCCCACTGTTCAATACACAACAAAAATAGAAGAATTAACCTTAGCTCGGCTTCGTTGAAGGATCTATCCTCGTCAACGCTATACGGTTTCCCGGCTGCGCCGCGGCCAACCGCTTGCGAGAACTATTTCGATGAGTTCAAAGAAGTGCCGCAAAGCGCCAATACACTGAGTGGTTTGAGAAGCGCGTCGATATTCCAGTCACAAGCATCGGTGGCTAGTGGGAAGTTCTTGGATACTTCTGCAGTGGAACCGCCGCCGTCTAGAGAAGAAGAGTTGGTAACATTTGGGGTAGGGACGCGGGCAGCGATCCACGCGGAGCAAGCTCGCTACGATAGGGCTGTCGGCACAGACCCCTATCGAAAGACAACACCGGTCTGATCCTCATTTGCAGGCGCAACCCGCCTTAGTTAAAAGCATATCTACAAGTGATAAATGACGCTGTGAAATCACGTGCTGTGTGTGTACCTACTTAAACTATTTATACCTAATCACGTAGACCGTTAAAGAGTGTCTTTCGAATTTATGAAAGTACTATGACCTTGTGTTATGAAGTTTTAAATTGTTACTTATTCCTATAATAAACACTGCCATTTGCCATTTTTTTATATTATAACAACATAAAATGACGTCATTACGTTCTTTGAGTACTGAAACCAATGGAGATGCCCTTTACGAAAAAGTTACGTGTATATCTACCTAAAGTTACCGGTAAAAAAAATTGTCTCGCTTCCGTAGTACTGTCCTTTTGTATATTGATATATTTATTGACACAAGTATTGTGACAATATTTTATAAAAGCAGTTTCATGAAGTGATCTTATTGTTGACCTACTTATTCTCTAAGTTGTTGACAAGTTGTTGACACTCGATAATATGAATCGGAATCTTATGGTATAGAAAATGCACAAATTGCAGAGACATCGTGGATCCCGACCGTGCCCGACCGTGCTTGTGAGACGCAACATTTGTAACTTAGAAATTAAACAATTTTATCAATTATATATGTAGGTACTGAAATAAAGCAAAAAGCATGAACATAAGCAAAAAGCTACAAATGTAAAATAAAATATAATATTTTTGTAAGAAAAGAATACAATGATATCATTAGATCCATTTTACTGAGTACTAATTAAATCTGAAAACTTGATTATGAAAGTTTAAGTTATGTTTAGACAATGTTCACTTTTATCTTAATATTATATTGTCGTCTCTTTTTACGTGGGGTATTTAGGTAAGTAAAAACGGAATAGCTACAAATTATAAGTACAATTGTCCATTATGGTTTCAGTTCTCAAAGCCTACGTTCCTTTCTCTTAGTGACGACATAAAATAATTCATGTGACAGGTAGTGATGAAAACAGATTTTATTATTGGTTTTTTAAAACCAGTTTATACTGAATTCATAAAAAACACTTTAATTCTTAGTTTAACCACAGATAAGATAATACTAGGTTTAACTATACTTTAATTTATTTATCATCATCATCAGCATAACGATAGTCCACTGCTGACATAGGCAATAGGCCTCCCCTAATGAGCGCCCTGTCTTCAGCTTGCCGCATCCAGCATCTGCCTGCAGTTTTTCATAGGTCTCCATCCCACCAGCCGGAGGCGTCCTACACAAAGGCGAGTCGCGGTTTCCACTCGAGAACACGTTAAGAGAATGAAACTTAATGCTAAAATAAAATCATTGATATTTGTTCTTTTGAGCTCGTTCTTTCAACACTTGCACTTACTTATTTACCAGACTGATAAGTGCTAGCTTGCGTAGGCGCTCATCATCTAAACTCTCTTTGAATTAGATCGAGTGTTGAAGCGCTTCGACGCGTCTTGCATGTGAACTTAGGCTAAAGACAACGTAGCCTAAATCAGCTTCGCTCTCTGCCAAATATCACCAAAGATGCTGCCAATGCTGCCAAAGAACCGGAGGCGTTTATCTACTACCTACCAGCCTACCTTTTTGTATCACGCATAAAAGGACTGACAGTGATGGTTTAAATTTAGAACCATTGTCGTATACAATTTGTTTCTTGTTTCCGTCACATGTCAAGCTGAGACGTCAAGCCCAGTCGTCAAATAAGACGACTACAGGAAGTGATATTTTGAGAAAAGTCGTAGAAAATGAATATTGAACGAACAGAAATTCAACGCTAAAATCAATGCATCATGTAAGTATTTTGAAATAAATATTAGCCATTTTCCTACAATTCATAATCAACGGCAGGTAGTGAAGGTTTTTCCGGTTCTACAGTGACGTTTATTGTTGGACCAGAGAAATGTTGGTTGTCGGAAATTGAACATACTATTTAGCTCCTTGCCTTCACAGAATTTTTTTAGGTTTTGGCGGTTCTTCCATTCTTTTGGCTATGTACGATTGGCAGGTACGGTACCAAGGTATCACACTAACGACCTGCTATTAAAAATATTATATGGCGAGGTTTTGCACATCGAACATCTGGCGTGTAGTACAAAGTTCACAGACAAATCTATTATGCACCTCAAAAATTCGAAACCAACTTCATCACTAACAATTGGGGGCTGTGGTGGCGTGGCACTCGGTTTAGGTAGATAGGTTTTTCATTTTATCATAGATTTTCCTCAAGTGCTTAGAAATTGTAAAAGCAGCTGTTGGACCTTGCAGTTTTTAAAGAACGGTATGGCAAAACGAGCGAAACTGATGCATCGTCTTTATAAATTACTGAATTGTATTAATGCGGTCTAAGTTTACTTTATGTGCTTCATTATCATAGGGAAAAAATCCTTATCAGCCATTAAGTCCGCAACTGAACATATGTAGAACTTTATTAATGAGCGCCACAGCGCGCAGTCTTCAACTTACCGCATCCGATATCTTCCCGCAGTCTTTATCACCATCATCAATTTAAATCAAAATCTTATCTAAACTAACACTCTAAACTTCAATGGAACATAATGAGATAGATACGCTGTGTGGTGCCGCTTAGAATTTTCCCGCGGTTGCTGTTAGAGGCGACAACAGAATCACCACCGCAATACTATCCCCAAACTTCACGCCTAGTGCTTATTATGACATTACCCCCTAACTATTTAGAGCTAATAAGTTATCAGCAACAGATTGGTAAAGGTGTTAACTGGTGATCATGATGATATGCTAGTCATGCTTGCCGCACGCTAGAAGACCTGTGGGGCGTGGTAAACTAATATAACATGAAGGACCTCTACACATTCTTATAACCAACCTGCACCAGCGTATGAGCGTGATGTTGGTTGATAAGGCGTTTGGTCCACGTGGGGTCTAGCTGGGTGTAAACAGTTGTTAACAAGACTCATTTTAATAATAGTAATTTCAATTAATCTTGTGAATTATGTATTCGAACTTTGGACATGGGAAAACATTATTTTGCGAACAAAGTTAATTGACTTTAAATAAAAAACCTTTGATATAATACAAAAGATAAAATGAAAGGGATGGTTTAATTTAACGATGTACCTTTTTACAGAATGATGAGTAACTTGGGATCTTTTTGTAAGTACATACACATAAATTACATTTCTGGATTATTTTATTACGAGATAATGATTAGATGTTTTAACTGCCTTTATGTTTAACTTTCTACCCACCCACTTGTAACCATTATTATTAGAAAACACTAAGTATATTTCAAACAATACGGTACCATTTTAAATTAACGATCGCTGTATGATTGATAAGAAAATTATTTAGTTAAGTTTCGGAAATAAAAATTGAGGCGAAAATGTTGCATCAAATTTATAATAATAACTACGAAAGGATAGGTATTTTACCTCTTATCAACCCCGCCCGGTCCATAAAGATACTATGCCAAATGCACTGACGGTCCAAAGGAAGAAACGACAAAATGTGTAATCATTTTGTCGTTGATCAAAATGAGCAAATGCCATGAAAGTATCTGCGATGTAAATGCTTCAGCGTCAGAATGTGCATTTTACATAAAGAGCATGTGATCATTACACTATAATGTTTCAATGCTTGAATTCTTGATGTTTGAATTCTAGATGTACAAGGTTTGAAAAGTAATGTGACTATTGAAGCTATTATAAATGTGAATATTTGAAGCAACTTGAAATTTTAATACGGTATTTTAATACGTGTTTTTTTGCGAGATTTAGGTACAAAGTTATACATCAAAAGTTGTTCAGTTAAATGAGTACTTTATGGGATGATTCGCTTAGTACTCCTTTTTTATCACCCTGTTGTTATTTGCTATTGCACATTTTGTCATTGAAAAGTTCTGTCTATGGCGCGTTATGAGTTTTTGTTGCCTTTACATTTTACTTATTGCACATTTTGTCATTTGTTCCTTTGGACCGTCAGTGCATTTTGGCATAGTATCTTCAAGGACCCGGCGGTTTATTAACATCATTCAATAAACGTGATCTTTGATTTTGCAGCAGGTCAAAACCAGCAGACGCTCCCGTCTCGTTCATGGATAAGGTAAAACATATCTGCAAAACAAACTACAGGGGTTTGTTTGGATTCTTTGTGCCTTTTGTCGCACTGATCTGGCAAGGAGACAAAGGAAACGTTAGTAGATTTAATATTCATCTTAGGCCTCCCCTAATAAGCAACATAGTATCCTAATTTCAGCTTGCCACATCCAGTATCTGCCTGCAGTCTTTCGCAGGATGTCAATGTGTCTCAATTAAGTATGCAGTTTTGTCTCGGATAGCTATCGAATGGCTACCAAATCAGTCGTTATGTGCTACCAGTACACTTTTACGAAAGTTCCAATATTCAAATGAATCGGCATTTTTGTTTTAACCAATTTAAGCATGTAGGTACGAGAAAATAGAATTTCATCATGGTTTTTAGTGAATCGTGTTCGTGTTGACACAAACACTGTCTATATAAATTCTGTGTTGCTAAAGGCGCTAGAGTCGAAGAAACTCCCAAAGATTTTCGACTCGTTGGGTACTTGATTTCGTGGCGCAGTTGGTTAGAGCTTCCCATGCTGAGGGAAGGTCCCGCCGAAATCGAATTTTTTGGGGTATTATTTAATTTCTTAACGAGTTTGAGAGTATCCTGAGTGTGAAAACTTACGCACTTTACTAAAAAAAATCTTCTAGACTATAATAGTCTATATTAAGATTTTTTTTAGGACTATAATAGCAAGTTAATGCGTCATAAAGAATTGACCTTAATAAACAATTGGCTGCTGGATGAACAGAAACTGATTACTCTCCCGCAATTATATTCTCTATAGCCGCTAAACGCTGCGCTGTTTTAAAGAATTGGTCTAGGTATGGCTTGGTAAGTAAAAATAACCTTTTATTTCAGCATGCTGTAACAGTACAATGTATGTGGATATGGATGGTGTGGTCCTTTATATTGCAACCGGTACATGTGCCTGTGGTTGGGCTCATACCCATTTTCGTCCTACCAATGGCGGGTGTTATGAGTAGCACTAATGTTTGCCTATGCTATGTGAACGTAAGTTTTTATTTATCAGAGGTCTCTATCATCTATGAGAGATGATGTAAACAGCATCCGTTTATGAGGTCTGGCACTTACGCAAATGGCTGGTAAGGCCGATACGAGAGCGGCAACGACGGCCGCATAGTTGACAGACAAAATTTGTGCCTGGTGACGATGGCGGGAGGGCGGCTCGTTGATGGCGTAGGTCTCGTCTTTGGGACAGAAGGTCGAACCAGGCGTGATCGTGTACGATCACTCCTTCCGATAAAGTTTTCCTCCAATGGTCGCGATCATTAGATGCGACGACCCAGTTGTTCGGGTCTATGTGAAAGGATAACATGTCACCATTATAACTGCTATGGATATTTTAAGAAAAAGAAAGAAGTAGAAGTTAATATTGTTAACGGGAAAGATTTGATGTTTGTTTATTTGAATTGAAATTACTGAAGCGATTTGGAAAATTCTTTCACTATTCGAATCCTAAATTTTCCTTGATGAACATAGGCTATAGAATATGTATATAAAGTCGCATTTAAAAGAATCTTGACTTGCAACTCACTTATCTTCTCTTAAATGCGTTTTAACCCATAAAATAAAATCATACACGGAAAATTATTTTGAGTTAAAATTTTGGGATTAGGCGGAGAAATACCTTATTTAAATATATCAGACACTTTGTTTTCTCATCTCAATACCATAATTTACCATTCTATAATACAGCATAGTTTTAAGTTTTTTTCTAATATTGTTTGTTTTTATTTCCAGGAGTCCATAGTGCTGTTTATATTGGGCTCTATGGTTAACCTGTTATTGAACAACTCTGGCTTCGACCGACGTATAGAGTTAATGATACTACGCTCTGGTAACAACAATGCTTATAATCCCAGAAAGTAAGCATAAACCTATATTGATCTTTGATTTTAAATAGATACGTATATTAAATGCCCCTAAATATAAATAAATGTTTATTTAGCTCCACAATAACAGCACAGACATTTAATCGGCGGTGGGCGAAGGTCCGCCTGCGGGACAAATATTTGTACGATCTGCAATTATTTGTTCAGGGCGTTCTGGTCATTTTCTATGCATAATAAAAAATATCTATCTATGTAATAATATTAAATTATGTATATCAGTCATCTAGTACCCATAACACAAGCTCTGCTTAGCTTGAGGCTTGATGATGATGTGTGGATTGTCCGGCATTATTTATTTTTTTATTATTTATTATATAATCTGATATACATGGGTAAGTACAGACGAATGGAATAAGTAGTTGGTAGAACTACACTCGAGAACTAGTTAGATAGGCGACAGATGCAGCAGTAAAGATGATGTAGGTAAAGCAAGAGGAGATGAGAATACTGTCAGTCAGTCATCTAGTACCCATAACACAAGCTCTGCTTAGCTTGAGGCTTGATGATGATGTGTGGATTGTCCGGCATTATTTATTTTTTTATTATTTATTATATAATCTGATATACATGGGTAAGTACAGACGAATGGAATAAGTAGTTGGTAGAACTACACTCGAGAACTAGTTAGATAGGCGACAGATGCAGCAGTAAAGATGATGTAGGTAAAGCAAGAGATGAGAATACTGATAAATAAAAGGATTAAAGCGTACGCAGAACACAAATTTAAAAAAAGATTAGGATTACAGTAATATCTACTTCTTTACTTATACTAACATAGTCAATAGTCATAGATAGGGTGGTACCTACCCACAGTGAAAACAAGAATGCGAGGTGCAGCACCAACTCATGAAGACCCCGCCTGCACCGCGTTCTTTATGTAACCGTTTTCTCGTGGTCCTACTATTTTGTCCTACCAGTAGGACCGCGAGGAAGACGTTAGTTAGTTAGGTTAGTTTCTGTTGGTTCTATGACATATTAAAGCTGTAAGTCATATAGTGTGTCATACAACCTGTATTTAATGAATACTTTTGACACAAGTATTGGGTAGGTCCCATTTGTTCTATGGAACATGACGTAATAGAACAATTTGAGAAAATATTGTCCCTCTTTGTACTATAGAACAGTTTGTAATTTTTGTCTCAAATTGTTCCATAGAACAAACTAAGTACAGTCACCAGCATAAATATATGACTATGGGCAGCGCTGCAAAACTATCTGATTATCAATTGAAGGTATAATTATGTGATGATACTTAGGATGTAAAAATATGTGATGATTTACACCCGGCAAAATAATCTTTTGTTTTGTAAAAGCATAATATCGGATCACGTAAAGACTGCATTAATATCTGATGCAATTAACAGTAAGAAATATCTCAACAATCTGCAAGAATGAACTTTATATACCTAAGCATAGAGCCGTGATTTGAACGAAATAGTTTGACGCTTCTTGAAAAGAGTATCAACCTGTCATTGGATATCGCTGTCTCACGTTTTATGTTATGACATGATTTCAGCAGATTTAGTTTTACTAATTTATATATGAATACAAGAATTTGTTATTATAAGGAGGGAAGATTTGATTGTTTGTTTGTTTGAATTGAATAGGCTCCGAAACTAGTGGACAAAATTTGAAAAATTCTTTCACCATTAGAATTCTAAGTTTTCCGTGATGAACATGCGATAAAATATTTTAAAAAAATTAGGGATCCGCATGTAAAGTTTAATAATTATACGTGCGCAATACGCAATACTACTTCTTGTTATGTTATGGCTCCGCTGCTTGCTTTTTCTCTACGGCCAGTCCCAAGTCCAGTGTCAAAACCCCAATGCTGCTAAAAAAGTAAGGGATCCTTAAGAAAACTGTGAAATATGACGCGTGTAAAATATATCTGAAGTTTTGGTTTAATATCCGTGCGAAGGCAGGGCGGACCTCTAGTTTATTAAACGCTGCGGTGGGAAATGTTGATGTCAGCATTTGATAAAAGAAGATATTTTGGCAAGGAGATTACATTGGTTAAAATGGTATGGTGATAATGCTGGCTTTTCGAATCTTCGAATGTTATGTCAACGGTCATACACGAAGGAGTTTTTATAATTTTTTCGTCTGTTCGTGTCTTTTAACATTGTAATAATATTAAATATGTAACTATAGTTTGATTTATAATATAATAGAGAATTTTTGAAGACGTAGCTTAGTGTCAATACTGCATAGAATATTAATAAGTTTACAAGAATTTATGTAGTTTTTGAGCTAATAAGTATAAATAAATGAGAAAGATTGGATTTATATAATTATTTTTGATCATACACTGTTAAAATTTAAATTATTTGACGCACTTGATATCATCAGTTTACTACGCAGTCGGACCTTAGGCAGATAATCATATCATAACATAACACTGGCCACCGACGACTAAAATGCTAAAATAATGACTTAAAACGTGAGACGTGAGCGGCAATATCCAATGACAGATTGATGCTCTTTTCAAGAAGCGTCATACTGTTTCGTTCAAATCACGGCTCTATGCTTAGGTATATAAAGTTCATTCTTGCAGATTGTTGATATATTTCTTACTGTTAATTGTATCAGATATTAATGCAGTCTTTACGTGATCCGATATTATGCTTTTACGAAACAAAAGATTATTTTGCCGGATGTAAATCATCACATATTTCTACATCCTACGTATCGTCACATAATTATAAGTTCAATTGATGATCAGATATTTTTGCAGCGCTGCCCATAGTCATATATTTATGCTGGTGACTGTACATAGGTATATAAACTTCTTGAAGTTGATATGTAAACTGGCCACTCGAGTTTTGGAACATGTTTTCTGGTAAATTTTTTATTTGAAAAAACGTCTAAATAATTAGTTATAACTCTCAAAGTTAAAAAAAAGTAAAAAAAATAGTCAAGAAGGACATTTTTGCATCGTTTTAAAAAAAACTAACAGCGATCGAGGAGTTCAAAGGCTTTTAAAAATTAAAAAAAAAATGGAAAAAAAAAAATTAAGCAGTTAGGGTCTTTTCCTTCAATTTGTATTTCACAAATAGGTCCACCTACTCACCCACCGAGTTTGTCTAACCCTCCACCAAACACCCTGTATATCTCATCATGGAAGGTTTTGGGAAAAACTGATTCTCATTTTGTTCTATTGCATGAAACTCGGGTGAAGGTAGTATGTAGTTCCATGGAAAAAATAGGGACGAAAATGTGTCATTTTGTACTATGACGTCATGTTCCATAGAACAAATGGGACCTACCCCAAGTATTCAAAGAAGGAAAAAGCAGTCATTTATTACAAACTAAACATATTATTAATCTTATTATCAAGTATTCTCTGAGAAAAGGCCTATTGGTAGGTATGTCACCGTGAATATACATATTTTAGCTAGTTTGACACAGCATAGTCATCTCGACCTAAGTCTTCTCTTCGTCCATGTCTACGTGATACATCATTGTTCGTTGTCTTGATTTCCATTTTTTTAACAAATCATTGTGACTTTGACAGATATCAGGTTGCAAAGTTTATTATATGATAGCCTCAAATTCATTATAGTCTCTCAGGGATAGGGGATAGCAATCCCCTATTTTCTCTATGGAAGTTGATTGCCTCTTTAAACCCAAATCACTGAAACCATTTATTGTGATGGTGGCAGGGTTGGAAAAAAAACAGTTTTTTTTAAATTTTATAAAACAAACAGTTCAAATTGTTTTAAACAAGTGTTTGTTTTGTTTTTTTTGTTTTTTTTTGTCCTTTTTAGTTTAGGGCATTATTTTAAATTAATTCGACCTATAATGTTTAATTTCCAGACTAGATCTTTTGACTTTTCAAATTTTCTATAGTAAAATAAATATTGACAAAAAACGATCAATGGATAAACATTTATTTTATGTTGCGTATCTCTAATCACTACTAAACGATTTACATTCACCCTAAATGTTTCCTAGCAGGACTATACCGGCGGGAAAATACCTATAAACTATAAATTCTATTCTATGAATAGGGGCACCCCCAATATTTATTAATTAGTGATGGGCCGAATGTGGTTTGAACCGAATACGAATTTCGGCCGAACATTCGGTAAAAATTAAAAATGCCGAAGTTCGGTTTTTATTCTGGTAACAACTAACAAACAACAATAAAATAAACCTATAAGTAATTAATATATTGAATTTTCAAAAAGTTTATTTGATTCAAATCATAAGACTTCCTAATTTAATAAGAACTTATTGAATTTGATTTTTTAATTCTAAAACTTAAGATTGAAATGTCGAAAAAGGAAACTGATGATGACAGTTAGTTACTTGATTAATAAATAAATTACTATGATTTTAAATTATGTAAAAGGCTTATTTATTTAATCAGGTATGAGTGAGTATGACAGATTTGATTTTTTTTATGTTTTATTAATCTTAAAATAAAAATTGTGCAACTATTTCACTCTTTTCTTATACCGAATGTTCGGCATTTCAACCGAATTTCGGAAGAATGCCGAAGTTAGGCCCATCCCTAATATTTATATTTAAATGAGGGGAATAAAATAACCACTATTCCATTCGACAGCCATCCATTAGGGACTTTCCTAACGGGACTTTACCGGCGGGGAATTACTTAATATGAATTCTATAAATACGAGTGCCTTTCTTTCTCACATTTCATTTCATTATTAATTCTGCGACTGATAACACCTCATAAAAATGTCAACTCCAGGACGCAAAAAGCATGCAATTTACATCGATCCCCCAAGAAAATACCACACTGAAGACCAATAGGGTGCGTTGCAGAAAATGTAAGAAAGAACTAGTTGGACTTGTGAAAAGAATGGAGGCACACTTCCAGCAATGTAGCACCACCACCGGTTCTAACACTGACGCAAATCTTGACGCGGACAGGGACGTGGAGGAGGAGTTGTTGAGTGATGCTGGTTCTTCCCGATCTTGAGATAATTCTTCTGCTACACCCACATCTTCTGTTACTACTCTTCAATCTAAAAATGCCAGTACCAGCAGCAGCGCGAGCGTGAACATTTCAATGAAAAGATTTATTATTGCTACAAGTCGAGAAGATAAGAAGAAAATTGATTTACAATTATCTCGTTATATGTTTGCTACTAACACGCCTTTTAACCACGTAGAACACCCAGAGTTACTGAAATTAATAGAAATTTTACGCCCAGGATATAAACCTCCAAACCGCAAACAAATTGCTAGCAAGCTACTCGACGAAGTCTACAACTCGACTCAAGAAGCCGTAAAAAATGAATTGAAAAACAAAGTTGTTAATCTGGCAATTGATGGGTGGAGAGTAATGTCAGGCAGGACTCGATAGTTTGTGTCTGTGTTACCGATGTGTTGACAGACTCAACTCATTTAATTGATACAATAGACACAGGAGCCGAAAGCCATACAGCTGACTACTTGTTTAAAGTTACTACTGCGGCAATAAAACAATGTGAAACTTACAAATGTACGGTGCGAAGTGTAGTGACAGACAACGCAGCAAATATGAGCCGTATGAGACGAGATTTAGCCCAACAGGAAGAACTAGCTTCTCACGAGGATATACTTACATACGGCTGTTCATCACACATATTAAACCTTCTAGCAAAGGATTTGAATGCAGAAGATATTACTGATAAAGTTAAGTCGATAATGCGGTACTTCAAATACACTCACTTTGCATCTGCCAAATATAAAGAAGCTGGTGGAAAAGCAATTGTTATACCACAACAGGTACGGTGGAACACAATGGCTGACTGCTTAAAAGTGTTATTAGAAAATTGGCATATAATGTCAGATATATGCTTAAATCATTCAACTGCTATAGATCTGTCAATTTCATTGAAAGTAAATGACATGGCGCTGAAGCAACAAGTCCAGGCTCTCTACAAAAAACTGGAAAACATCGCAGTTACACTTGACATCTCCCAAAAGACATCCTGCTGTATTGGCGAAGTGACTGAAGCATGGATAGAGCTTAAAAATATGTTTGAGGGAGAGAATGTACGACTGCGTGAGACCGAGTATTCATTGGATGATTTAAGGAAGTTCAAAGCTCGTTATGAAATGTCAATGTCTCCAGCTCATTTTGCAGCAAACTTACTACATCCTAAGTACAGGGGTGAAAAACTCACGAGTGAAGATATTTCTGAGGCTTCATTATTTATAGAAGCTTATCACAAAGAGGCGATGCCCTATGTTGTTAAATACAGGGCAATGACAGATCCCTTTCATAACTTTCTATTTGAAGATCATGTAGTAAATCAGGTCGGACCTCTCGAATGGTGGCAGTCATTAAAAAAACAAATTAATGGTCAAACAATGAACTTAGTGGCTCAGCTTCACACTGCCTGCTGTAGCTTCGAGTGCTGGAATTGAAAGACTGTTTTCAACATTTGGATTTATTCATTCTGACGTACGAAATAAACTGGGTACAGAGAAAGCTGCAAAACTTGTTACAGTTTTTAAATACCTTAATAAGGAAAAGAAAAAATAATTGTTATCTTGATCTTGTCATATTGTCTTACTCTCTCTCCTGACTGACAAACAATTTTGATTTTATAATGTTTATTAAATATAGGTAATTTTGTTTGTTATAATTTTGTTTTTGATTGATTTTAAATTGAAATTTTTAATATTCTATACTATCTAATGCATGTTTCAAAAATACGTGTTATCTTATCCCATTACCCATATAAATCCTGGTACTTGGTAGGTACTTAGATCTTTGTTTGACTGAATAAATAACTTATCAAAAAAATATTACTTTCATTTTATATCATTCATTCGCAATGAAAAGTAGTTTTAAAGCTTGTTTTTTTCTCATCGTTTTATACAATGTTTAAAACTTGTTTTAATCTGTGTTTTTAAACGTGTGATAAAAAACACGGTTTAAAATCAAACTGTTTTAAACATTGTTTTAAACATGTGTTTTAAAACCATTTGTTTTAATCATGCCAACCCTGGATGGTGGTACATAAGATCTGAAATACATATTATGAAGTTTTCGGTCGACACGACACCGACTCTGTCGAGCATAAAGTAGAATTCACATTACAAATTGTTTGCCATTAGTAACGGATCAGGCTGGAATTTTACATACTTTAGATGCAGTTCTAACTTGAATCAACATCAAAGGCCCGGAAGGAGCGAGCATGGCCGCGGGCAAAAGATAATCAAATAAATACTATATCGTTTTTTAGATTGGTGTTCAAATCTGCGACTGCAGCATTTGTAATGTCTGTATTTAGCAACAACAGAATGGTAACGAATGATTTAATAACGTTTCTGGCTCCAACGTTGTTGGAATTAAAGGTATATATTAGAATTATATAAGTATATTAGATTCAATTATGATTAGTATCTGCGATTAAAACATCTTTACTAAAATCTATTTGTTATTGTTCAAACCTCATAGCTTAATTCCATTATGTAATTAGTTTCTTCGTAATATATAAATTATTTAATCGCGCTATAACACACATACATACATAGCTCCGTCGAACCCAAACCACGCAGAATTGTTTAAGTGGTATAAGATAACTGAGAATACCTACAATACATATCCCATGACTTTTGAGCCAAGACGTTTACACGAGAAAATTGAAGAAAATTCTCGCAAAACCAATCACGGTTGACTACTTTTTGCGGGGTAGGTATGAGGGAGTATTTTATTGCTGCTTCAATTAATCATTGAATGATGGGAAATTAAAGAGTATGGTTTTTTTGTTAGATAGATTGATTCAAGAGGAATATTTATCATTGGATTAGTATCAGATCGCTAGTGTATGATAAGGTTTCTATAACAAACCGATTTAAAAAATAAAATAAAATAAATAAAAGCCCTCACAACGGCGAAAAAAGTATAGTGAGTACGTAGCTACAAGAGAACTTAATAATGTCACTCACGAACGATTATTTATTGAATAGTACAATTTGAACCCTGCTTAGTACAGAAACATTACTATCATGATCTGTGATGGTAGGTTCTAAATAATATTGATATGATTCATCACAGATTTAGAACCTATTTACTTAAATATAAGTTCTGCTTGGCTGAAGACAAGATGGTGGTGTGTAATTGTACATCATTATTTATTTATTTCAGGGTACTCCTGGCACAGACTATGATAATTTGAGAGCCATTGTCTGCACTGCCATACATGTGGCTGGAACTCTTGGTAAGTTTGTTCTGTATTGGTGCTCGTCACAAATTCTCCGTCATAGAGGAGGAAAATTACTGCTGTCCAAAGTTGCACGTAGCTAGGGAAAGATTTTACAAGAAAGCCAAGAAAGCCAAAACTTCAAAAGCGTGCCAAGAAAAGTATGATTTAAATTAAAGTTGTGGTTGTGATAGCTGTAATAAACACCACCTTAAATATTCGTAAAATATTAACAAATTATATTTATAGCTTATTTGTTGTAAGAAGTAGAGAAAAGAGTAAAAGTGCGAGTTTGCTTTCTATAAACTTATTAGTGTTATTATTTTTCCGTAAACTGAGAAAACAAGAACCACAAAGAGTACAGATATACTAAGATGCGGATGGACTGGTCCCCAAACAGACGTAATCTTTGAAGTAAACAAGTACGACAAGTGCGAGTGTAACTCGCGCGCCGAGGGTTTTGAACTTTTGTCGTTTAGGTAGGTACGTATGTATATGACAACCTCTTGGCGCGGTGGGCTTACAACGCAGGAGGTGGAGGTTTGATTCCTGCCTCGGGACTAATATTTGTAGGATCTTCAGATTATTTGTTCGGGTGTTCTAGTCCTTTTCAGTACACAAAAATAAATCATCTAATGTGATACTTATACTTTATTAAGTATATAATATAATATATAATAATATAATATAAATAAATAAGGATACATACCTATCTCTTCTCAAAAATATTGAGAACAACGGTTTTGGTGCGCTGTGGAACTCCTATTACAGTTACTACAGAGATTAGTGGGTAGGTAAGTGGGTTGGTACCTACAATTCTTTTTCGGCTTTTTTTCAACCTATTTCACTAAGTATGAAACTAAGACGATTTTCAAAACCTGTTTTGAATTTTCGAAATCCATAGGTACCTTTGATTTGATATTACTCTCAATGAAATAGCCCCCATTGTATGAAAATTAGTTTTTTGACCATATTTCAAAAAGTATTATATTCACAGACTTCTCTATATTTTTCCTGTAAAATATAGATCTATATCTACAAACGCTTAGTACATTTTACATCAATCACTCTGCAATCTTCGGAGATAAGGGGGGGGAATGGTAATTTTTTTGACCTTTTTCAAAATATTTCGAAAAGTATAAAACTTATCGAAATTTCAAAATCTGTATTGAAATGTACAAACCGATACCTTTCATTTGATACCCAACTCGGTGGGGTAGTCACCCCTTTAGAAAATTTTCCCGCCCTTTTTTGACCTTATTTCAAAAAGTATTATTTTTACAGACTTCTCTATATTTTTCCTGTAAAATATAGATCGATATCTACAAACACTTGGTACATATTACATCGATCGCTCTGCAATCTTCGGAGATAAGGGGGGGTACCGGTAAATTTTTCGACCTTTTTCAAAATATATCAAAAAGTGTAAAATCTGTCGAAATTTCAAAAACTGTATTGGAATGTACAAGCCAATACCTTTCATTTGATACCCAGCTCGGTGGGGTAGTCAGCCCTTCAGAAATTTTTCCCGCCCTTTTTTGACCATATTTCAAAAACTGTTATTTTTACAGACTTCTCTATATTTTTCCTGTAAAATATAGATCCATATCTACAAACACTTGGTACATATCACGTCGATCGCTCTGCAATCTTCGGAGATAGGGGGGGGGGGGAACGGTCATTTTTTTGACCTTTTTGAAAATATTTTAAAAAGTATAAAACCTACCAAAATTTCGAAAACTATTTTGAAATCTACAAACGTTTACTTTTCATTTGATACCACTTCTGACTTTGTAGGTTCCATTTAAAATTTCGATTTCAAAATTTGTATGGAAAATCTTCATTTTGATTTTTCATTTATTTTCATTTATTTTTCTATAAATATGTGCGGGCGCACAAAATGTATTATTATTTCAAATTTCAAGTCAATAGCTGCAGTAGTTTCTGAGATATTAAGGATTCAAAACACAAAACAGACCCAAAGCGATTTCATAAGGGTTTTGCAACCGATGGCAAAACCCTAAAAACTGTAGTCTAACCAATAAAGTTTCTTTGAAGAAACTCATGCAGGCCACCGCGCACCGCTCCACTTTGTACAAATATATTAATTAACAATTTAAAAGCACTTCATATCTATATCTATACTAATATTATAAAGAGGAAAGATTTGATTGTTTGTATGTTTGTTTGTTTGTTTGAATTGATTA
Organism: Eupithecia pulchellata; assembly: GCA_963931895.1. NCBI lineage: Eukaryota > Metazoa > Arthropoda > Insecta > Lepidoptera > Geometridae > Eupithecia > Eupithecia pulchellata. The sequence goes on from OZ007529.1 coordinate 8,737,188, forward strand.
GGCTCCGAAACTACTGGACCGATTTGTAAAATTCTCTCACCATTAGAATCCTGAATTTTCCGTGATGAACATAGGCTATATAATATTTTCAAAAAAGTTAGGGATCCGCATGAAAAATTCAATAATTGAACCGTGCGCTGTATACTCAACCTCTTTTTCTATTATGGCGCGTCAGAATAGAAAAAGAGGTTGAATATAAGTATAGCGCACGGTGCTTGCTTTTTCTCTACGGCCAGTGTCAGTTATGGAGTGTCGAGTCAATGTCAAAAACCCCAATGCTGTTAAAAAAAGTAAGGGATCCGTATGAAAACTGTGAAATCCATCATTTTAGTGTGTATTATTTCAGAAATTTTTGTTTAATACCCGTGCGAAGCCGGGGCGGACCGCTAATTTTTTATAAAATATTAACCAACTGTGGATCAAAAGTGGATTAGATAAGAGAAGACTTCCAATAATGGAGGAGGTTGTATGTTCGGGTGTTATGTGTTTTTAAATGGCTTAATGTGTTTTTAAACAGGCCAATAATCTGTTTTATCTCGGCGTGCGCCGATGCAACTATACTGGGTTTTGAATTTATTATTTGTGTAGGCATCGGGGTTTGTTGTGGGTTTGTTTCCATATAAATACTATTACTTTCCTGTTGCAGGGGGTAATGTTTTTCCTCATGGATCATCAACTATTCTTTACATGCGATCAATGTTTTATGGGTTGGTATCTAGTTTTGTTTTTACTTTGTATACTATACGGATCTTATCAAACCAGCTATTTAATTGATTTTACTTCAGGTAATTTTTTATTATGCCGTGTGGTGACGGCAAAGAATTTCACCACCCCAACTCTTCCCGTGGGTGTCGTAAGAGGCGACTAAGGGAAACACAGCGGGGGACGCAGCAGCGCCTTCTGCAGAACAACTACACCGAACTGCGATCCCCAACCCGCATGCCCAGCGTGGGGATTATGGGCAATAACCCCTAAATAATGATGCCATCTATGGCGCTCATTAGGGGAGGCCTATGTCCAGCAGTGGACTATTATATAGGCTGGTGAGTGGTGATGTTGTTGTTGCAGGTAATTTTTTTGGTTTGCGGCCATCATTTTCTTAACCCTTAATCGAATTCTATCATTTTCTTGAACCTTGCAAATATAGCAATGCAATTGTTCTGATTGTTGAGAGGTTCTTTTGATTGGTTAGAAGAATTAGTCTCAGACAAATAAACACTCAGACAGGCAACATTTTTAAATTTTAATATTTTGCTTTTGCTATAATTTTCTTGTAACCACAATTTTATGAAATTGAAATTACAAACAGACTCTTCAAATTAATTCATTCGTATGTAGTTTAGATGGATAACCTGCATACTTGTCCTACTCAAGTCCATGCTTGAGAGATGACTGTAGGTATTCTCAATCCCTTTCTGAGTACTCAGTTAATATAAATAAGTCTTTGTTTCAGGAGCGCAAAGAAGAATCATGACTATCCAGACGTATTCAACTACATGCAGTATATAATCTTCTCCTTTCCTCTCTCATTGGTGATGTTTCTTCTGTCGACGTTGTTTTTTATTATACTGGTTGGGTGCGTACTAATCGTTTTACCATGGATTTGTCTTATAAAATACTAGCAGTACGCCTCAGCTTTGCACGGGTGTTCAACAAGAATTGAATTATTCATGCGGATCTCTAACTTTTTTGAAAATATTATATAGTCTATGTTCATCAAGAAAAAATTAGGATACTAATCGTCAAACCAGTCCAGTAGTTTCGGAGCCTATTCAATTCAAACAATCAAATCTTTCCTCTTTATAATATTAGTATAGATTATTAATAACAATAATGCTAGATAATCCACACATAGTTGAGCATCTAAGTAGACCTTGTGTTATGTATGTATATTGTATCACTATATGTATAGTAAAAAAAAATAACATAGATATTTTTAGTATAACTACATAGAAAATCAAAAGAACCAGCAGCTCGTGCAAACATTTGACACAAGGCGAGAACGAACCCGCAAACTGCGGCATCGTTGGCTGACGTTGGCTCTCTACGCCACAGAGGTCAAGTAACTGTCATAGTAATACAAGATTAAAGCTTTCTCCAGCCCACCATTTACCGTTAACGGACTGAGTGTTTAATAGATGCTAATTGTTTTAGTAACAAAACTTTACCTCCCGCTGCCTTGGCTAATATTGGAGGGGCTTTGAAAAAACACAAAGAAGCCTTGCCTAAAAAAGTGACACTTCATGAAAAGGTATGTTATAGTTCGCGTCACGTAAAAAGAACGCTGGCCTTGAAACTGCGCAGAAGTCGATTTATAGGTCTATTTGGTGGTAGGCGGTGGTTCGCGGGGCGGGCGGGTCACGCGCCGCATGCCTGCCGGTGCGCTATTGGTTCGTCAGTTGACATTTGCTTTCAAAGTTGTGTTAACGTCACTTTTCTCTTCAAAATACCGTCGCGCACAAAGGTTTACGAAGTGGTTTTTTATACAAAAATTATTTGAAGAATATTGTTGTATGATATGAGAGGCAGATAATAATGCCTTTGATATTTTAATAGGAGCGTCGCGTCGTCATCTGGTTCTTGCATCACCCAAGACGACCTAAGGAATGCATTTGCTACATTATACATTTTTTTGTAATTAGATTATACATTCTAAACTATTAGCTTGCAGGAAATTGAGCTCATTTTCCAAAGTATTTGACGTGATTTCTTATCATTCTAACAGATACTTGGAAAATATTAGAAAATATAAAGAACGAAAATTAATGCTTTTTAGTAAGACATGTCTTTATTTGTTCCTACCACTTCTACTAAATTCGGGAATAATCCGCCTGGCAACACTTTAGAAAGGGATACAGGGCTCTCGAAGCGCTTTCTCCCTCGGACCGGATTTCTCTCTGACCAAGTGATTGTCTGTAATAGACTTAGGGTCATACACATAAGGTTTATTTTATATTGGTGGCAAATTGACAATGCACACTCCAGGTTGGGTATAAGTTCCTTGGTAAGAACTCAATCATTTTGATAACAGCTATCAAATTGACATTTATGTTCATTATTATAATACTGAGTTTGTACATACATAGGTAAATTAGAAAACTTATCGATTTTTTACTTTATTATTCGCTCAAATAAGCATCGCCAATTCAATTAGATCCGGTTTAAACACCTTTGTGACTGCATACTTTAACCAACCCTACCTTTTTTCAGGAGACAATTTTGTCCATGACAATTTTCTTGATAATGTGCATCACTCGCTGGTGCAAATTTATGGACATGGGCTGGACAAACTTTGCAAAAGAAAAAGATTATCCGTTGATACCAAGGTAAATTATTTTACACTTTCATTGCCCACGATGGCGTAAATTTTCGTCTTCAGACTAAAGCAGGGAAAGGACTGCGTAGAGTGGGAAGATAATATAAATACACATACACAAGGTATCAAAAGATGTCCAAGGAAAAGTCATAAACGCTCATAGAAGTTGGCCATTTTATCTAGATCTATAAATTCTAGTATAATATTTTGAAAATCACGTAAATAGTTTACGCATGAAATGATATACATTGTGTTTTATACTTCGAAAATCGAGTATTTTTACAACACGATTTGATAGAGCAGTAAAACCTGGCTTATTCTTTGTCGAATTTTGTTCAGCAAGCGACGAGACGAACCGAATTTTCTTACTTTTGGTGGTTACTGAGTGACGATCGTCGAGTGTTTTCTTACGTAAGTGCTACAACACTGACGTGAGGCAGAGATGCGTACTTTAGTATGGTGCCTCTGCTGGATATACGATGAATTTGGCAAAAATTAATCGAATCAAAATTGACCTACCACCGCAAATAGGGAACGGATCGGCCAACTTTATGGTAAATTATGTTATGGGACTTTGTGTTGAATTAAAGTAGCGCCCGAAATATCATCAATATCGGCGAGTGGAGCTTGCCGCAACTTGCATGTAGTAGGTAATTTAAATGTTAATAGAATGTATTGACCCTAAGAAATATTTTTTTTTCTATTTTACTGTTAGTTGACAGAATCGTGAAACTAATTTTATATTCTGTGGGTTTTTTCATACGTGAAGTTTCTGCAATAGTTTTCTGTGGTGAAAAAATAAAACTAAAAGTGAAAAATTGCAATAAACACCTATTTTATAAATACCTATCTATGTATGCTCGGTCCGGGGACATAGGTCTTTAAGTCAAATTACCGACCTGCACTTACGACTTTATGTTAAAATAGCAGCATACCATATCATCTGAAAGTCAAAATGCTAGCCTTGGACCCAAAAATGCATGAAATTTATTATTCCTGAATGTTTATAAGACTAATTAAGAAAATGAACATCAATGTTCAGTCGTGCACTGAAAAAAAACTTATTTTCTTATTTAACTACAATATACTTAACATAAATTATTTATCTGTATCGTTTTCTTAATGATAATAACATTTTCCAAAAATGAAATTGGTGTAATATTTTCCTCTCTTAGCTCCCTCAATTAATTGTTTTTTATAATTGTAGTTAAAACTTATTTCATTTCGCTTACGACGGGCACCTGAAAATAACGCATTTCTTCATTTCTTTCTTTCTTGGTATTTCGCCTCTCTCTTCAAGATATACACAAAACGAATGAGTGTAGGCTTGTGTGGCATTCTAACATTCAGCCGCCTGTTCCACCCTTCCAAAGCATTATTGCTGCGGCGAAGCTTATCGTTTCCGCAGCTGATGATTGCGGAGTCCATATTCATCGATATCCATTGTCTTTTAAAATATTTTATAAATTTATTCATTTCCGTGTTTATCTCCATTTTTTAAAGTATTATCGAATCATAGTAATGTAAGTAATTTTAAGTGGCCAGTGTGCAAAGATAATAACTAAGAAGAATCTTACCTATTAGGCATGACCAAGAAATATATATATTATGAAATATATTTTACATACATACGTACGTCACATCAATCGTCGATAATATCTAACGGCTATTGTCAAGACATCGACATCTACCACTCAATAAAATATATTTTTCTTGTCGATTGTATGAAACACCACAGGTATAAATTCAGTCATTAGATAAAAGACCCGATATGAATTTCAGGCATTTTGGGGCCTAAGGCATTTTGACTTTCAGATGATACCATATCTTCTGCGCAGGGGGATGACATAATAAAAACATATGTTTTAGGCATGTTGCTATTTTAACCTAAAGTCGTAAGTGCAGGTCGGTAATTTGACTAAAAGATCTATGTCCCCGGACCGTGTATGCTTAAAGGGTTGTCTCATATAATTCCGTTTTTATTTCAGGATCAGAGATGCTGTATGCTGTTCCATAGCAGTCGTTTTACTTTTCTCAATTCCCAAAGGATTTGGATTTCTGAAGTATATTACTGCAAAAAGTAAATATTTTCGTGAGCATAATTATGCATTAAGAAATTAATTAATTTAATTTGTAATGTTTTGAATCGAAATTGCAACGCTGGTTGTCATCTCAAAGTTACGTCAAAGATAGGACCCAACTATGTATATTTGGAGTCTGTAGGTACTATAAATGATATCGAAGACATAATCTCCTATGGAGTATTGTCAAAAACTTAAAATTTTATTCTAATATTAATAATTGATTTAAAAATGAGAATGGTTATAAAAGTATTAATAATAAAACATTGATCACCATCTTTCCTCCTGCTGAATATCTTGAAGATTTTGATTAATTTTTAGTATAGCCTTTAGCCGGCTGCTCCAATTAGCAGAACAATCGTCCATGTTTATTTCATCGGGATTGGTTGGCTTTATGGTTTTCTTCACTTTGTACCGCATTTCGGTTGCTTTATTTTTGAGTTTATTTCTTAATTAGGGAATTCTTATCGTTCGGAATAAAACGACGAGTGATAGTAATTTTTTATTCCTTCTACCTACATTATCTATACTAATATTATAAAGAGGAAAGATTTGATTGTTTGTTTGTATGTTTGTTTGTTTGTTTGAATTAAATAGGCTCCGAAACTACTGGACCAATTTGAAAAATTCTTTCACCATTAGAATCCTAAATTTTCCGTGATGAACATAGGCTATATAATATTTTCAGAAAGTTAGGGATCCGCATGAAAAATTCAATAATTGAACCGTGGGCTGTATATTCAACCTCTTTTTCTATTATGGCGCGTCATCTATACTAATATTATAAAGAGGAAAGATTTGATTGGATGTTTGTTTGTATGTTTGTTTGTTTGGTTGAATTGAATAGGCTCCGAAACTACTGAACCGAGTTAAAAAATTCTTTCACCATTAGAATCCTTAATTTTCCGTGATGAACATAGGCTATATAATATTTTCAAAAAAGTTAGGGATCCGCATGAAAAATTCAATAATTGAACCGTGGGCTGTATATTCAACCTCTTTTTCTATTATGGCGCGTCAGAATAAAAAAAGAGGTTGTATAGCGCTCGGTGCTTGCTTTTTCTCTACGGCCAGTGTCAGTTTTGGAATGTCGAGTCAATGTCAAAAACCCCAATGCTGTTAAAAAAAGTAAAGATCCGTATGAAAACTGTAAAACCCATCGTTTTAGTGTGTATAATTTCTGAAATTTTTGTTTAATACCCGTGCGAAGCCGGGGCGGGCCGCTAGTACATAATAAAATGATCAAAGTCTACTCACAGTTGTCGTGCATTGCAATATAAAATGTTTGGAAATATCTATGGCCTAGATTAAATTACTAATAATAATAAATTTATTTGAAGAGTCGGTCTAACGTTAGACCGACTCTTCAAGAAAATTTATTCTTTATTTTCTAAGTTTGTACGGAAAAATATGTAGGGATGTTGTTTTGGGAGCGTGCGGGAATTGTGTGGGAGCAGACAGTTGGATTTCATTCTGTCTTCTGAAAGAAGTAAAACGGCTTTTTGTAGTCCAAAAATAAAAGGTAATGGTCTAAATGAATTATTACCTTTATATCCTAAGGCACATGTGCACAGTGTCTGGATACTCGCTACAGCGGTTATACTTATACATACGTCAACGTCTGCCACGCCGAGACTTACTTATTAAAATAAGCTTAATGTAATTTTTACATCAGGCCATTGTAATGATTCTCTTGGTATTATCTATTTCTTACAGAGTATAAAGACTTGCCGCCCGCTAAACCAGAGTCTGGAATTTTATTTTGGCGTTACGTTGACAAGAATATACCATATGCCTACTTGTTTATATTCGGTTTGTATTTTATCTCTTATGCGCGTTGCTAACTCTAGCTATATCTTACACATAGCTATTTAATTAACAATAAATAAATATATTAATATCAAGAAATGTCTAGCGTGTTTAACGCTTGGCATATCTTTATTTGTACAAATAGTTTCTAAGTTATTGATGTAAAAAGAGCGAACACAAAGTAATTGTGTTACCCCTGACCGGGTTGTATTCCCACCAAGACTTCCTACACCTAAGATCAATAAAATACCTTTGACCTGTATGCATGAAATCACAATTAATAAAAGTATACTTATGATATTAATCGATTAAATACACTAGTGCCAGGCGCGAAGACACGGCGGAATCGCAGCGGGGCCATTTTACGCACTCGCACGACCCAATACCGGCGCCCCATTTTGAAAGCCTAAAGCATTCATCATATTCTTTCAGGGGCTGGAAAGGCGATTTTAGATGCTGGTTTAGTTAAAACAAGCCCGCACGATAGCCTTGCGAACAAGCTAACTAACAATTTGGGAAAAATCGTGACTGATCAACCATGGGCCGTATCGATACTTATAATCTGTTTTATTTCCGCCTTCTTGGCAAACATAATGCCTGGCACAGCAGCAGCAGCGATTTGGACTCCTTTTATTGTTAATATGGTAAGTTAAATTTTACTTCACGTTTTATGTTCCACCATACGAAAATAGCAATGCCATTATCTTGTTGTTTCACCAATGCAGGATTCATAAGCACAGATGACGGTACGTATGTGGCGCAGAGGGCAAAGATCCGCTTGCAATGCAGGAAGTTGCGGGATTTCCGCTCAATTTGTCCAGCAGAAATTTTGAGAAGTTGACTATATAAAAATAATAATAATAGAATATGTACCAACCAAGAGGATAAAGCACTGTCGTAAGACACACGGGCGTCATATTGAATCCTGAGCGGAACCTAGGATTCTAAATTAACTCGCGAGGTTTTTTCTCAAGGAAGTAACATTATAATATGTAAAAATAAACCAAATTGCGAATATTAGGTAATCTTTTGCAAAATTTGAACTAAACTCAGTTAAAAAAGCGAAAAAATAATAATTCGTGACGAATGCTCCCAAAACTTTTAGGCACTATTTTCTTGCGTTGTATCAATTGATGTAATTCTGGAAGTAGACATTCAAAGATACGGTCGATAGATATTATAAGAATGAAATGCATAATAGTGGTTTTTGTGAACATTTCCACTTAACGATTCCGCGATCGCGGGATTGCATACCTATATGCGAAAAAATAATAATTCGTGACGAATGCTCCCAAAACTTTTAGGCACTATTTTCTTGCGTTGTATCAATTGATGTAATTCTGGAAGTAGACATTCAAAGATACGGTCGATAGATATTATAAGAATGAAATGCATAATAGTGGTTTTTGTGAACATTTCCACTTAACGATTCCGCGATCGCGGGATTGCATACCTATATGAGGGTTATCGTAAAAGTCCTTTTTCATGCCCATACAAAAGTAAGTTTGCTCCTACTTATACTGCTGGTTCCATTTAAGAACTCTGTGTCTTATTACACAAACCTATCATAGAGTTAGGCATTAATAAGGCACTGTTAACAATGCCTAATTAATTTTTATGAATAAAAAATCTACTTTTCTATTTCAGGCTCGGGGTGGGGCACCACGGAATTGGGAAACAAAAGTTTATCTGGGCCTTCTTGCTTCTGGGTTCGGTTGTTCGTTCGGCTTTATGACCCCTTTCCTATACACTACAGCGTACTTCACGCATCACGTCGGGAAAACCAAAAAAGTGAAAATGGTGAGGGCTATAAAAATAAGGCTGTGATCCTACTATGCTTCTTTTAAGGTTCACTTAAAATAGTGACATTATATAATTTTAATACTTACTAGAAATAAGAATAAAATCGCTGTGCCCACTACTAGGCTACATAAAATTAATGTACCTTTTAAAAGGCCAATTTATACGCTTCTACAAGAAAACTCCAAGTGAGTTGCTAAAATTATCTATAAATAAATTCAAATAGATTGTCAAAAATTCTTAGCAAAAGGCTTACTTTAAACGTCAGATTATCTAGATGATAAAAATGTTGACGAGTTTTGCTCCAACTCCAAAACTAACAATCTAACAAGGTAAAGGTTTCTTGTTCGCTTCTTTACTTTACCACTAAAAAATTGAAGTGAACAATTAATCAAAGTGACACTTTATTTCCCAGTATAACTTTTATTAAATTTGTGTTTTGTGACGTGTCCAAGAGTCCTGTAAGGTCTAAAGGAAATAAAGCACTTTGATTTTGATTTTGATGGACCCTAGCTGAAAAACGTCAAATTTAAATTCAAATTGATATTCATTTAATTTGCGAATCATGGGTTATGCAGGGATATTAAATTAAATGAATATGAACACAACCATGATCAGCTTTACAGCATGCAAAGTCACAATTGTACAAGAAAGGTGTACCTATACATAAAATTACGATGTCAAAATATTCACTATAAAACTTTGCTTGTATCTATAATTTAGCCATTAACTTATTATCTCGTCTCCACTCAGGACATCTCAGTGCAACTCCGTACATGCTCTTAGTCAATTCAATTCAATTTATTGAATAACATGGGCTCACAAGGAGCACTTAGTCAAGTCAAATACTTATTAGATATCAATATCAAATAACTTTAAATCATGGAAAAGTAATAGCAAGAAAATATTTCGAGGAAGCTGCAAATGTCAAAAATGTAAAGATATACATCCATGATATTAAAATTAATTAAATTAATTATGATTAGGTACGTCATAATTAAATGTCAATTTCCAAAAACGAAAATATTTTTTTTCAACAAAAGCTTCCTCTAGAGTATAGAAACTCTTATTAATAACTGATTTATAATTTAGATCTGTCATAATTTTTACACTATTTGGTAACAAATTGTACAGTTTTACAGAATTACAAACAAAACTTTTTGAGATTTCGTTAATCTTGTTTTTGGGACCAATAAGTCATTTTTATGTCTTGTATCGTAATCATGTCCCTCTTTAACATACTTGAAATTATTTAGTTGTGTTTTGCATAAATCAGATTTAGATAAATATATATTCTCCAATCATTTCATAGCCACCATTAGAAGAATTCTATCGCGCTATTAAGACTACTTCAAACCCAAGTTTTTGCTTATCCTAAAGAGAAATTTTGCGAGTTTGAAGGCGGTGTACTTAGTATTACACGCTAAATATTCATAAATGTACTTTTACTTGTACTTACGATAGGTTTTTAGACCTCCAATTACAACCATTAAAGACAAAAAAGCCTTTATTAACAAAGTTAATTACAATTATCTAACTAAATTAAAGCTAGAATTTACAATTTAAACAACTGAGCTAACTACAGACTATTGCGAACAAACTACAGGTAGCTCAACAAATCCATATCAATTCAAACCAGTTGGAAGTGTACCCAAGATGCTGGCTGCATTGCATTGCCTCGCTGTATGGATATTGCCCAGCTCTCGGGTCATACGTCGCTTCAACCAGACGCTCAGATATTTTTTTTAAAACCTGGAGAGCCTAAGTACCCCACGGACCTGGATCTCAAATGGGGAGCAAATTTGTAGGCTCTGTCGAGACCTGCATATTTGCGCCTCTTGAGATCCTCGGCCAAATCTGCTGCCGCACCACCCCTCACGGATTGAAGATAACTTTTTGTTTGCAGGCAAAAACCGCGGTTGGTGCGGTAATCATTTGTTTCATAATACTTTGGCTGGCAATCACCTTCGTCGCGCCCTTGTTTTGGGACCCAAATGATGAAGGAGGGTTTGTGACATTGCCCGGACCTCCTGATGGTACAACGGCAAGCGGAGATGGAGGAGAAACTACACCTGCTGCTCCAGCTCCTGAATAAATGGTCATTTTTTATTGTAGTGCGTAAGCCATCGCACTCGGATTAATATCTAGGTAATTAAATAATATTCCAAAATGTTTTGATTTTGGCGGGACTTGAACCCGTGTGGTTAGCGCACTCCTGTACTAAGGGACGGTCGCGGGTTCAAGTCCCGACAAAATCGAAAATTTTAGGGATGTTATTTAATTTCCTAGAGGTCATTGTAGATTTACGAAAAAAAGTAAACTAATGTTAATTTTATTTTAATTCAATAATTTTCTTATAATAATATTTAGTAACGAAATGCAACGTTAGAGCGTTTTTTTTGTTTACATAGGCTTTTAAGAAATAAAGCAAATTGTGTTTATCTAATGCATCTTATTATTTTCAAACGTTATTTTGTTTCTATTTTTGATAATAATTTTAGTAGTTACCTACCTCACCTACGCTTTGTTCGTAGTGCAATAAAGTTTTATTTAATAGATATAAATACATTCATTGTCTTGTATAAGGTAGGTAACATAAAATAAAAAAACATTAAAAAAAAAGTCGTAATAACAGGATAGATCAAAACTTCAGATGTGAACTATGATCTGGATAGCCAGATCATAGTTCACAGCTGACAGTTTTAAAGTTTTTTCATTAAGCTTATCTTCTTCTTGATCATAGAATCAAAAAGTCTAATGGATGTTTTCTAAACCAAAATGCAAAATTTTGTCTAAACTCTGGTCCTTCCGTACCTTAAATCATATATCTAAAGGAGTATTACTTCAATGCTACTTAGAAGGCATTTACGTACAAGCTAAAAACACTGCACTTTGCATACTCATTTTCTATGTCAAAGTAATAAAATTATATCTTTGTTATTACTAATATTTAATTAAGTAGGTAGGTATGTATATCAGTCATCTAGTATCATAACACCAGCTCTGCTTAGCTTGGAGCTGTGTGCTTGATGCTGTGTGTATTGTCCAGTACAGTTATTAATTTTGCTCATAGGCATTATTATATTTATTTATAAGTTTTTCCTTTGATGGATGGTTTAATAACAAAATTATCAAATCTCAGCATTTTTGGAGCTGACCGTATCTAATGGATATCAAAAATAAATTAATTTACTTAGAAACCTTTATTAACAATAATAATTACAATTTAACAGAACCAAATTAGGAATAGTAAAAAGTATTTATTTTTATTTATGGCATACAAAATACAATTTTAGGCTACGGCGACGGATGAATTTCCGATACAAACGTAATACCAAAATGATTTGTAATTTGACCTTGTTTTCCCCACGATTAAAATTGTATTTATCTAGGTTCCTACCACAAACTTTTTCAAAGATGTATAGATAGTAATATGTAATATGTATTCTTATCATGTATAGATAGGTAAGTATTTAAAAAAAATTGTGTTTGGAACCTAGATAAATACAAATATTAGGAGATCACGGTGAATTACATGGATTTTACAAATCATTTTGGTATTACATTTTTATATATTTGAGGAATTCATCCGTATAGCCGAAGCCTAGAGTTCCGTACTTTGTGACTTTCAGTCAAACTTTTATTCAAAATGATATAATATAATAATAATAATATGGTATAATTTCAAAGTTCCATTCATTTCATGCCCCAAACCGGCAAAGTATATAAATCCGGCCAAATCACTGGTGCCCAGAAACAAATAAAGAACCAGGTAAGAAAAATTGCAAATAGTGTTGGAAAAAACCCAGCTATTATCTGAAACAAAAAACAATCAGGTGTAGACCCCCAAAGTTTTTATGTACTCGTAGATCAATATGCCTACATTATAATAATACATGTAATATTATTTTATTGCTACTTCTAAAGTTGCAATTTATTATAAAAATGAAAAAATTAATAAACAATATGATAGAATAGCAAAAAATATTAGAAGCACTTATCTATTTTATTTACAACTGTCTATGATGATTGAATATAAGTTGGTATAATATCAAATGATAGTACATAATTACAACTTTTTATAACGTGGCTTGCTTTTCGCTACGTCTCTGGCAGTATCAGTTAGAGTTAGTGTTAGTGTCATAAACTTTTCGTCAATGGAGTCTCCCGCACTCGATGTCAAAAAATAAAGTGCGAGATAATGTAAAAAATTGCTCCCTATGCAGCTAAAAAACTGGGGATTCGTACGAAAACTTCAATAATGTATCTTCAATAATGTAACGTAATGTAATTTATGAGATTTTTGTAAAATATCCGTTATAAGGGGTTCTCCCCCCTGGTTTAGAATAAAAAAAGGTTTCGATTACCGTTTTTTAGGTTTCAATTACCTTTTTTTTAAAGTCATGTGACTGGCTATTTACCATGATGAGTTTTTCAATATTTTGGCACACTTTCATGCGCCATGTTCACGGAACCACAAGTCACTGCGAGTTACTACCTCATTTGTCATTGGCTACCAACGGATCCACCCGTCAAAAACTACAGTGTTAACCATGATAGTTTCAAAACCTTTACCATTTTCTTTGTTGGAATACTTGCAGCACCCTGAACAACCAGGTTGCCTGGTGTGCCCACAGGGAGAAGAAAACAGTGAGACGCTGAGAAACCGGATGCGATGTTGAACCATAGTGGATTACTATTTATTTCTTTGGCCTGTAAAAATGCATGAACTATTTTTAGGTATACAAAACAGGAAAACAGACGTATCTAAGTTACATATACTAAATAAGTTACATCTATATCTATACTAATATTATAAAGAGGAAAGATTTGATTGTTTGTTTGTATGTTTGTTTGTTTGTTTGTTTTAATTGAATAGGCTCCGAAACTACAGGACCGATTTAAAAAATTCTTTCACCATTAGTATCCTAAATTTTCCGTGATGAACATAGGCTATATAATATTTTCAAAAAAGTTAGGGATCCGCATGAAAATATCCAATAATTGAACCGAGCGCTGTATATTCAACCTCTTTTTCTATTATGGCGCGTCAGAATAGAAAAAGAGGTTCAATATAATTAGTACCTAATTAAAACCTACTGGTATTTTGGTCTATCTAAAATATTTCTTGAGTTATAATCTCGGCGCCATAAATTAAGAAGCTGAAGATGAGGTCGCGGAACATACAATAACTCTATGAAGTGGAGATATAAACTAATTTAGAATTTAGACATTTCAAATTGTAGCAGAAACAGCAATGATGTGAATGACTTTTAATTTGTATAGGTATTATAAATAGAGAGTGCAAAGGTTAAGCTAACAGATAATTAGAATAGGGGGTTTGACTCGACTCAAATACCAGAGACAAGTATTAGTCCCACGGCGGGAATTGATCTCGTGACCTTATACGCCATAAGCGGACCTTCATTGTTACATTGATTCTATCGGAGAATCGCCAACATGAACACTTGAGTCATTTTAGAACGGATACAGTTGAGGCGGGAAGAAAACGTCATCTGTCTTAGTTTAGTCTTTTTTCTCGAGTGACAAAAATTTTAAGACAACAAGACATTTATAATTTTGTTTCCGAAATCGTAATTATGTTCATAGTAGGTAGGTGTATTATTAATATTCACACAAAAGACCCTAATTGCTGGTAGTATTACATTAATACCTCTGATACATTAACACCATTATACTCGTAATATGTGAAATGTTTCCGTTAATAAATGATTACTATTCTAACCTAACCTAACGTTCTTAGTTTTATCAAGCAACCTTTTGCTTTCTACAAATAAATATTATGTTCTGACCTACCAATTGCATTACTATAGGTGTAATAACATTACAAACAGCCACGTTTGACGCAAAATTGGTGATGAATATCGTAAATACGATAATAAGAAAGATTATTAAGTAGTTAGGTAAACTGCTTAATCCTCTCAGCATCTCGCCAATCCTTCCGTTCAGATCCGAATACTCTTTTTTAGCAGCTTCAGATAAAGCAAATCCTCCACCTTTAATGATAGAAATTACATTAATATGAAATAAAGATTAGTTCTCAATCAGGAAAATTGCGTGAACAGTCGCCAAAAGAAGCTTAAAAGAATGGAATCTATAGGTAGGTGTAAGGCGCATCAGGGTTGTGACAACCCGTTCGACATGAATGGGACGAATGAGATTTGTTAATTTTAACGATATCTCGTTTGTTGCACGATGATTGATCAATAGATATTAGTGGGAGCGATGCATCCGTCTAGGTATATTTAAATTACGTATTCAATAATAAAATAGGTACCTATCAAACAATTAAGGTCATCACCCACAGGACCCATCCGGCACCTACCGACGCTAGGCGTCCACTTGCGTTCCGCGGGTGGACACTGCACACTCAACAAGGGGACCTCACGCAGTCAACGTGTGGATTGCGGGGAGCGACCCACCGCCCTCGCGTATATCAAATAAATAAATATATACCATTACGCGCTGTCTACGTGCGCCAAGAATGAGAACGCGCCGAGACGACGCGACGGCACGAGGGTCACTCGGCGTTGGCGTGCGGATACCTCGCGAGAAAGGTGATGCGGTGATGCTACAAAGTTGATGTAGTGAGCACATGCCCGTACAAATCCATATAAAGAATCGCTCGAGGCAAGGCGGTGCGGGTCGGGTGCAGTGTGGGTCCGGTGAGTGATGACCTTTAAAAACCAACTTGGTATTGGGCTTCTTTTCTGTGATAGTAGGCTGCATAGCAATATAAAAAATAAACATTTATTCACCTAAAAGAAACATAAAACTGTAGGGCATAATGTCATTCATAATGGTCCAGTCTAAAACGGATCTTACTACTCTTTTTGGCAGATCATCATATTCTGAAAATTATAAATATTTTTATTGATTTTGAGATTTTGTAAGCTAGGTAACAATCAATCGACATATCATTAATTTCATTTGAAGTAGGTATATACAGTCAATATTTACTTTTAGTTGTAAAAGTCTTGAAGAAATTCAAATTTGATGGTAATAGAAACATAAGGAAAATAATAGCCATTGCTAATGCCGAGTCTTTAACACTGAAAGCAAGAAAAACTTGTGTTAAATTAGTCATTTATAAATTCATAATTACTATTCGGCAAATAATGACTTACAATTTAGGTTCGAGTCCAAAATGAGCCTCAATATTATCTCCCCATCCAGTGAATATTTGTGGTGATCGGCAGAAGAATAATACCATTGCACCACTGAATAAAATAATCACCATCTGAAATAAGCGGAACAGTTTATTAAGCTTTCTGCTGATCTTTTATTAGCTTTGGTGACTTCGTTATTAAAAATTTTGTCCTTCGCTGATATTATTATCTTATTAAGTAAAATTTTAAAGTGGGTAGATTTCTTTCAGTAATGAAACAGTCACAAGGCTATCTGAAGCAAAAAAAACACTACCCGCACCCCGCAAAAAGTGGTCGATCGTGAGTGCAGTGTTTTTCGAAAATTTCGTTTCCTATGTAAATCATGTCGTTGAAATTTCTGTTATTTAATCACAGTTATATGCAATTTTTACATTCAATAAAATTTTCTTAGAGGTTAAATATATACGATAAATAGGGATAATTCATTATTTTTGAAACAGTTATTATCATTGTGTGATACTATAGGATGTTATCTGTGCTGTAGGTTATTGATTGATTATTATAAAAAGTACATAAAAATCATTCAAAATTCAACTTTATATGAGTTTCGTTATTCTTTTTTTGCCGTGTGGTGCCGGCATAGAATTGCACCACCAGATTCAGATTCAGATTCAGATTCAATAACTTTATTTCTTTAGGCTTACAAAATAAGCACTTAGACAACTCACCACAACTCTTTCCGTGGGTGTCGTAAGAGGCGACTAAGGGAAACACACCGGGGGGTGGGCAGCAGCGCCCTCTACAGAACAACGACACCGTACTGCGATCCCCAACCCGCATGCCCAGCGTGGGAATTATGGGCAAACCCCCAGACGATGAATAATGCCATCTATGGCTCATTTGGGGAGGCCTAGAGGTCCAGCAGTGGACTATTGTAGGCTGATGATGATGATGATTCTTTTTTTGATGAGAAGCTTATTTTAAACTGGACCAATCTTACCATCTTTGCTTTCTCAATCTAGAACTAAATGCAAAATTTTAAAATAATATGGAGTAAATAGTGTAACATACGATTTCCCAAAACGTTATTCTCCCAAGTTCTTTCCAATTTTCATCCACAGTGGCTTTAGCGGCAGCCAACCCTTCCTCTGTTATTGCAGCTTCTTTTGCAGCTTTACTGTTGGGCCTTAAATTTAATAAAAATAAATTAATTGTTAAATAACGTATATACATAGTATATTAAGTTCACATTCTAGAGACACAGTTTCTATATTTACAGGATTTTTGGTTTTTCCAGATCGGTTTCGAAACTCATTAAGGGAGGCCTATGTCCAGCAGTGGACTAACATAGGCTGATGATGATAATGAACTACTGCAGCTATTAACTTGATATTTAAAATATCGATGCATTTAATGCGCTTGCTTCAAAGAATTAAAAGTAAAAATTAAATTGCAGATTTTCAGCTTTGAAGAAACAATTATGGTATATAATGAACTTCATCAATTCCAAATCGCACGTATTCTACGGCTAGGTGCCTGGTCATTCTGACGTCAGAATTAACGGTCACCTTGAAATCTTTAATTTCTTCCAAATTATAAAGGAAGCAAATCCCTTATTGTTGGAAGCAAATAGAATCAAATTAAAAGCAATCTTTGGATAGCATTTCAACGTTAAATACGACATACTCATTATCGGACGGTTAACAAATATTCGAATATTAAAACTTTATAAAATATCCTTTTTACAAAGTAAAGGGATGTCATCAAATGACGTCATAATACCTCAAATATCCAAAGTACGTTATCAGCATAGTCAAATAAAGGGATCCTTCCAGTGCAAGCATGTAGGGTATCGAGAATGCTGAGAACTGCGGGAAGGACAAATATTCCGGTGCTTCAGGATAAGTTCTGCCAAGTTAGAATCATTATTATTCTGTGGTTACTATGCTCTCGCACTATCTATCTAATAGAAAGCATTTATTAATAAGAAATGGTGTGATTTTTATGGTAAGGTGGAGTCATTTTAGCTAAATTGCATTTATCTTGAAGCTCACAGAACATTTGCACGTCTGCTTGCAAGTAGTTACAAAAATAGTAGTATAAGACCCGACATTGTATAATAATTATGTATTCTTGCAAATAAATGATTGATTTGATTCGAGTTATCCCCTTGTTACTCATACATAACCAATTTACATTACCAGCAATGTACAAGGAAAAAATATTCTTCGCACAAAACCGGGTAATGTATTAAGAAATATTTGTTCTTTGCACATTACCGATAACATTTGCAGTTTTGTACCAGGATGTAAATATTCTTCCTACATTGCTTGGTTTTGCTCAAAGAAATCTTTATTTCGCGTAAAAAACCAAGGAGGTTCCCTGAGTAAATAATAAAATAATAATAATATCTAATATAATATCTAAATCTATAATATCTAATCGGTTATTGACTTTCGATGTTTTTTTAATTCCAAGAAGTCGGGCTTTTCGCATTAAGCTCTGGTAAAAATGAAAGTAGCAGCCTCGTATCATAATATTTGGGAATATTTATTTAATAGCATTTCTTGGTGCTATTTCGAAATCAAAAGTAAATTGGTCGGTTTTCCATTCGGGTATCTGAGATTTTACAATGTGGAATAATATTTCGTAAGTTAATTGTTTTTTATTTAACAGCAGGGCAGAGACCAAAGGAATTATATTAGTCGTTTCTTCGTCACTACCTAAATCACCGTAAATAACATAGAGCTGATCGAAAGGCTGACAAACACCCAAATGTACCATCTGCGAAATATTTGCTACATTTGGTCATAAAGTAGTCGTGCTTCTTTCGAAGCAAACAATAATATTCTGTTATCGTCTTCATATTCTGCCAATATAGACGGTCGGAAATTTACTGGAATTAGGACCTCCGTGTGTTTCCGAAATACACTCTTTTCAATTTTCTTCATTTTTTTTCTAGCGTTGTACAAACCAGTATGTATATTTGCAAATTTAGGCAACGTATATTATTATTATATAGATATTATTATTTAGATATTATATAGACTTAGATATTATATTAGATATTATTATTATTATATTAGATATTATAGCTAGATTTTATATTTGCTCAGAGAACCTCCTTGGTTTTTTACACGGAATAAAGATTTCTTTGAGCAAAACCAAGTAATGTAGGAAGAATATTTACATCCTGGTACAAATCTGCAAATGTTATCGGTAATGTGCAAAGAAAAAATATTTCTTAATACATTACCCGGTTTTGTGCGAAGAATATTTTTTCCTTGTACATTGCTGGTAATGTAACTTGGTTATGTACGAGTAACAAGGGGAGTTATCTTATACAGGGTGGAATTTTGTAATGCCACCTGGAGGGAAAGTACTCTTAATACTGTAGTTAGAAAATTGTACTCAAAGAAAACATTCCTTTAATTTTGAAAAGAAAGAAAACTGCATTCAAAGATTTTCGAAAATTCGCTTGCCACACCCGGGAATCGAACCGACTAAAATCTGTAAAAATTACACCCTGTACTTTTATTGCATAGATCGTTAGGGTCAATAATAAGGATGAAATCTCTCTAACAAACTTAATAAATTAAATGAAAGGAAAACCATGAAATCTTAAATTATTTTAATTATTTAGAATAAAAAGTCAACTAACTACCTAATTAGTTGCTCGAAATGGGCTCCATTTTCTTGGATACACAAATTTATTCTTCTAACGAATTCATTTCTAGTAACTTTTAATAACGTGTTGTGGTGAAGATTATAAATCGTATTCTGAACTTCAACTCTCAACTCGTTTACATTCGCATAAGATTTCATGTAAATTAGATTTTTTACATATCCCTACAAAAAAAAATTTAAAGGGGTGAGATCTGGTGATCTCGCCAGCCATCTGATTGTGCCGTTGGTACCAATCCAGGTATTAAAATGGTTATTAATGTAGGCAGTAGTGATTCTGCTACTACTGACACAAGTAAACAGATGGATCTTTAAGTTAAAGTGCTTAACTTGACCCATTCAATTTAAGATTTCATGGTTTTCCTTTCATTTAATTTATTAAGTTTGTTAGAGAGATTTCATCCTTATTATTGACCCTAACGATCTATGCAATAAAAGTACAGGGTGTAATTTTTACAGATTTTAGTCGGTTCGATTCCCGGGTGTGGCAAGCGAATTTTCGAAAATCTTTGAATGCAGTTTTCTTTCTTTTCAAAATTAAAGGAATGTTTTCTTTGAGTACAATTTTCTAACTACAGTATTAAGAGTACTTTCCCTCCAGGTGGCATTACAAAATTCCACCCTGTATAACATAACTTATTTCTGTCATTTTGTATTTTAAAAATACTATCAATCTCACGCATAGTAAAATAATAAATGGGTGTTTTGTATTCCGTGACCCATATTTTATTTAAGAATTAAATCATTTTAGTGATTTTTAGTTACAGTCATCATGCCTATTAATTAAATCACTGTA
Source organism: Eupithecia pulchellata (assembly GCA_963931895.1). Lineage (NCBI taxonomy): Eukaryota > Metazoa > Arthropoda > Insecta > Lepidoptera > Geometridae > Eupithecia > Eupithecia pulchellata. The sequence continues at coordinate 8,757,804 of OZ007529.1, forward strand.
AAACTAATCTAAACGTGGCCATATTTGAATGATGGATGTATGTGCTTACTCATTTCAGATGGAAACACACTATTGACGCGCCATATCGTGATGGGTGTTTGTAATGTTAGAAGGTTATCAATACTTTTAAATACGATTTGATTCATCTCAATCATATCTCAATCAACCGAATTTTGAAGGGCGTTTCTTTAGTGTGTTTCCAGCATAAATGTTATGATGGGTCAAAGTAACATCGTCATCACTCAATGATATAAGATATTATACATTTTAATAGGTACCTAACGAAAAGTCCTTTGAATACCAAATTTGTAGCAGTGCCTACAATGGTCCCAACGCCTCCTGTGAAATTAAATATTTAACCATCAATTAATCAATAGGGTATGATCATCCAGTAGCCATTTCCGCAGAAACGCTACAGTGAAATGTACTGTGTCTTTTGTCTTGAAAAAATTAATAAATACAAATACATCCATCATTGCCGAATAAAAACGTTAATGGGCAATGAGCCGGTGAACGTTAATGGGCAATGACAGTAGTCCTGTCATTGCCCATTAACGTTCACCGGCTCATTGCCCATTACCTGACAAAATACCTAGCGAGGCTCACTGACAGCGCGAACGCAAGCGATGACGTCACAATGCCCAAGCGCTTGCCGTCGAACCACTGCGCAGTCTTATTTTGTTCGCGATAATCCTCCAACTAGGAGCGTAACTTAACCAGTTTATAGCCAATCGATTAATAAGTGATTTGATTTGTTTAATAGTCGAAGGTTATTATTATAATATAATGTAGCGTTTCTGCCGAAATGTCAGTTTGTCGGCAGTAGCTCTCGTGGACACAGGTATAAATGCATAGTATTACTAAAACTAAATACAAATCAAAATTTTACTCCCTAATTAGGTACGAATTACAAAAGCAAAAGAAGTGATGATGACCAACGAAAGACTACAGATAAATTCTGGATGCGGCAAGTTTAAGACATCTATTCTAATATTATAAACAGGAAAGATTTGATTGTTTGTTTGTTTGAATATAACAGGCTCCGAAACTATGGGACCGATTCGAAAATTTTTTTCATTCAAATCCTTTATTATTGCTAATAAACAAAGCCTACAATATTTTCCGAAAAGTTAGGGTTCATTATGGAAACTTTAATAATGTAACCCTGTGTGTTTGTTGGCAAATATACCCGTGCGAAGCCGGGGCCGACTGCTAGATACCGGATAGCGAAAACATTAAACTACATAGCATAATAAAATTTTATTACTCTTATATTTAGATGATGATGATAATGATGACATATAATTTAACAAAGCATTGGTAAATTTACCTATTGTTGCTGAAAATGTTGCTGAGCAAAAGTAGCAAGTTGCTATATCCGATGATACAAAATTTCCATCAGCATCCGTGTCATAAATTGATAGAAGGTTTTGCTGTAAATAATACATAATTATAATATACTGTGTGTGATGATGTTAGATAGATAGATAGATAGAAAATACTTTATTATCCCACACAAAGAAAACACTAGTAAGGTACAATACAAACAGACATGGTTAAAGTAAAGGAAATATAAAGGGCGTAACCATGAGATTGTCAAAGCTTTCAATTCACACTAAAACTAGTTGCACCAACAGTACACCTCGCGGGAACATAGGGATTCTGCTCCTCACGCCGACGATTAGCTCTTCACCATATTTTTATGAAACCAATAAAAGATACTTTTTTCATAAATACCATCTAAATCAAAATACCTTCTTTAGTTTCTATTTATCCCCGACAACGTATGCGAAACAGTATCTACTTCGTATTTCTAATTTACTCACATCTTCAAACACTTTTAGTATGGCAAAGTTGATTGGGACCATCATTGTCGTAGCCGCGGTATTAGTGATCCACATTGATATAAACATGGTGGTAAACGACGTGGCGAACAGCAATCTGAAATTGTTATGAATCGATATAGTTGAGAAACATGAAAAGCTAGTACAATACAATAATACTAAAATAAGATAGAGGAAATAAGTGTCTCGCTGTCATTCTGGACCTACAAAGAGCTTTTGATAAAGGTACGTCCCAATCGTTCTACAAAAACTAGAAATTATCGGAAAGTAAAGTAATGCATCGTTTATTGCATGAAATACATGTGTGTTGTTAAATTGTGTTGTGTTTGTGGAAGCACAGCACTTTCATTAATCAAATTCTACCTATGGACTTCTTACAGTAGGAAATCTTGATATATTTCATATTTATCGATTGCAATTCATTGTGTACATTTTCAGGTCTTAGTATCTACATATTATATGCTTCAGTTAGTCCATACAACGTATATTAGCACTGATTTATGACAAAGAATTTGATAACACCAGTAGTCGTAGAAGGAAATACCCGGTACCCAGAGAAACGGCTACAACTACATTTGCAATGAGACTATTATATGTACATGGCTATGATGCTAAGCATAGGCTGATGATGATTGATGATGATATAATGGCAATCGTCATATATTTATTATCTATATACATAAATAATGAAACATCACTAAGACGACAAATACTATCGTCCCAGATAACATAGCTATCGTCAAACCGTTTACCTGTAATGAGAGTACCCAATAGCTTTAATGGCGCCGAGGGCTAGTCTCTTGTGTAGTCCAGATTGTTCGACAGAATACGCAAGCATTAAGCTTCCCAAAAACATTAGAATCGTATCCTGTTGAATGGTGAAATAAGTACAATATACCTACAAAAAGGCTTGTTCAGATTTACGCGGTATTTGGTACCCAGAGAGGTAGCGGCAAGTTTTGGTAGAAATTCGGGCTTGAATCGACGCGGTCCGCAGTATTCCCTCGAGTGTTCAAGTGACCTATCCGGATTTGCTACGGCTCTTGGTAGCGAGTACAACGTAAGTACTGAAAGCTATAAGATTTTGAGGAAGGGTAAGGCATTAAATAGTCGAACACACACCGATCATGTTTTATATTTCAATATTGTTATTGACATCTTAATTATGTAATATCTTTCTATTGTGTCTTTGCTTGCTGTAAAGATCGTGGTTGTTGTCATTATAATTTAACACAAATATATCTACAACCGATAAGCTGGACATTCCTCATTATTATTAAAAAAAAATTGAAGGCCTATGTCCAGCAGTGGACTATTATAAACTGATGATGATTAAAAAATATGCTTGGATACAAAATTAGCAACAAAAAAAAAGTAACAGTAGTCATAATTATTGTTCTGAATCGGGAACAAATTAAACTGCATGACCTATTATGGCAAAACCACTTGTCAGCACTCTTTTTCTCGTAGATCTAACGGAGCTTAAGCTATTGGAACGTTCTTTGAATCCTTATGTTCTATTACTTATTTCTGACAGAGATAGAAAAACAAAAGAAGGTATTTGTTTACCCATAATTTAGAAGTTTTGATTTTAACTGTAAGTCCACCAAATAGGTAATTGAAATTGAATTGAAAGGATTTTAACGAAGTGATAAAATGAGCATATCTTAGTTATGTTTTTGCCTAATAAATCCAATTTCGCGGGAACTCTGGTGCTTAATGCCATTGAACTTGCTTGTATTTCTATTGTACAAAACGTACATTACTTAAATTGTACAAACATTCATATAGCAGGAGCAGGTAGTAGTAGTATTCATTACGCCAGTCAAGGGGAATATCAAAAGCGGCAAGAAAGATGTAATAGGCAGTGGCAGACATTCAGTTACCCAGAAAACTGCCATTAAAATCAATGTGTATGCACACCATTGGTATTTCTGAAACAATAAGCGAAGTTGATCATCCCATTTTAATTTTATAAAAAAGCAAGTGTGTTATTCTTGTGGCAACCAAAGAAATGCCTAATTTTAGTAGAAAAATATAAGAGTACAGTAGATAACCCACGCCAAAGGTCAGTTCTTAAAAAAATCATATCCAACCTACATCATTTGCTCAGAAACAAACATGTAACGGACGACGTATGATACATCATCATTTAGTAAAAAAATAGTTGACTTGGAACTTCATCCTTAGAAGTTATGAAAATTATGATCTCGTCGAACTTCAAAAGTGTTCAGATTAAGAGAGATTAAGATAGAAGTCATTATTTCGTTTTAACAAATTCACGAAGTACAAGTTTTGAAAGTCAAATAATTTGTAAATGTATTAAAAAATATGTATGGAATATTTTTTGGTGCTGTTCTGAGAGCTATAGATGAACCTCTATAACTCTGTAAAAGCGCTTTCTGATGAGCTGGAAACTTCTGAATGGCCTTTGATCAGTTTTTACTAAATGCTAAAAAATAAGAACATAGACGTAGTAGTTATTTCTGAGATATACGCCATGCCTATTCACCAATCGTGTGGACTGAGAGCTATTGAGAGAATTGATGGACCTTTCCTTCAGGTTTTATAAATTGTGAGCTCCCAATTCTCTCGCACGTTTGCAGATCATAGCGCTGCGGGCTGTAAACGCTTTAATAGGTACATAATAATGATGATGATGTCCTAACAAATTTCAGCCACAATTTGCGACAAATCCAAACAATGTCTGTCTTGAATATGTCGATGAGCAAGTACGGACTGGTTGATTCTCTATTCATGACACGGTGGATTCTCTACTCTTATATTTCCCCGTAGTGTCATTTGCACCATTGACCAGTACCATTGATGGTGCAAATGATACTATGATGTACCGTTTGCACCATTGCTCCATTGCTACCATTATTGATGGTGCAAATGATACTATGATGTACCGTTTGCACCATTGCTCCATTGCTACCATTATTGATGGGGCAAACATATCCAATGGTGCAAATGGCACTTATATTTATTATTAATAACAGAGTCAAGTTTTCAACTACTTAAGAGAGTTAAAAGCACTTGAACAATATAAGTATATTAATATATATTCTCCTTTCTTGAAGTGTTAGAAACTATTTGAAAATTCATTCTAATGACTGACATTCATTGCGTTTGTTTCTTGTGTCGTTCATATGATTTGATTGTCATAAAAAGCAGAAAAATGTGCGAATCCGATTTAATTTTTCTGAAACAGAGCCGGGGCCGACTTTTATTACACAATGGGTATCAATACCATTTTCACACAAAGTATAAAAATTTAAACAGAGTATGGAGGTGCCGCTATTACAAGAAAACAAAATGTAAGGGGACGATTACTATATCACAGGTATGTGTAACTGTCTTTTTGCCCGCAGTGCCACTAGCTGATGCTATTTATTTTTCCATTTATTTAGCTGTATATTGTGTATAAGTATATATAGTATAAATATTTTTAAAGTTCGTATCTTATGTTTTGTTTCTTTTTTAGGATGAATCAAAGGTGGTTAAAAAAATTAAGCATTCTGATAACTGCAAGCCAGATGAAAATAAAAACACGGTTTGTGAAATAATAGGGTCCTTCATAGAAAAGGCTACTACTTCAGAAGAAACAGTTCCAGCCGTTTATAAAAAGACTGTAGCCTCAATCAAAAATAAAGGACTTAACATTGTTCAAAAAATACCATCTTATGAAAAATTCAAATCTGTGGCATACAGAAGAATAAGAAAAATTAATTCTGTTAAAAAAATGGCATATAAAGATGTTACAGAACTTGAAATTCCTCTTGACCATAAGGATTTTTGTTTAGCTGATTACGAGTATAGTCATGAAGACGAAAGAATTTTAGTCTTTGCATCGGAAGAAGCAAGAGAACTGCTGAAAATTGGTAAAATCTTTTTTTGCGACGGCACTTTCAAGAAATGTCCGAAGCCATTTACTCAGCTCTACGTATTTTTCTGTGACTTAGGAAGCACTGATGACAAAAACTTTGTTGTCCCTGTTGTATATGTGCTTTTGACCAATAAAAAAAAAGAAACATATATTCTCATGATGAATCTCATCAAATCTCAAATCCCAGAATGGGGTCCTTCGAAAATTATATCTGATTTTGAACAATCTTTCATTAGTGCAGTCAAAGTAGTGTTTCCTATGGTTGAACATCACGGTTGTTTTTACCATTTTCAAAACCAATTGCGGAGAAAAGCTAAAAGTCTCAATTTAAAAAAGACTAACGCTACAAAAATTGTTTCTCTTTGCACCATCTTACCTCTTCTGCCAGAATCAAAAATTGAAGATGGATTCAGATACATCATAGCAGAGAGTGATGCTAACGGAAGTAATAAAAATTTGCAGCAATTTATTAATTATGTGGCTAGATTTTGGATGCCGAAAAAAAAACTGTGGTGTTGTTTTGGTGAGAGGCATAGAACAAATAATGTATGTGAAGGATGGAATGGACATATTAATAACTGCTTTAAAAGAAGACCCGCGACAGTGAGTCACTGCTTAAAAGTGCTTAAGGAGGACGCTGCATTTCATGCAGTCAATGCTCTTACACAAGACCCGTACAAAAAGCGATCAAAGGAGGTTAGGGATCGGAATAATTATATACAGTACGTACAGATGCAATTAATTAATAGTGAAATAGATATTCCACTATTCTTGGAAAAATTAAGATAAAATAATTAAGCATTATTTGTCATTGATTAGCTGTCATTGATTCTTTGTTATTAATAATAAAAATATTTTATATTATTAATAAGCGATTCATTCTTCCATTATCATTAGTAAAGTTTTAGGGGATACAGTATTTGTTGATTATTATTATTATTATTTGATGGCCAGTAAACAGAGCGATAGCTCGAGGAAAGCCTTGAGGCAAAATAAATATATTTTTTAATAGTGTCATTTGCACCATTTGCCCCATCAATGGTGTAAACGGTACATGACAGTGTCGTTTGCACCATTTGCCCCATCAATGGTGTAAACGGTACATGACAGTGTCGTTTGCCCAATTAATGGTGCTGGCCAATGGTGCAAATGACACTACGGGTATATTTCTCCATAAAACGATATACCGAAGCACAACCACAATATTACCATTCCGGACCTACGGCACCCCTGTAAGATAGGTACTCCTGGTGTTGCCATGGGAACTAAGATTTATTAGTGCATCAAAACTGAATCTAACTGAGCTCAACTGAACCTTTGTTTTTACCGAGGAGTTTCATACCTCTGGTGGGAACGGCGTCAGAACAGCAATAAGGATGATAGGTGTGAAGCAGCAAACCAGTCCTTTCCAAGTGTATTGTAGAAATAACTTAAATCTTAATTTCACAGTCAACGGTGTATCCTCACCCACACTAAAATAATGTTATTGTTAACTCTATTGTTGTAAACGGTCCATAATAATTTAATTATGAGTGTTTTTAAGTGTAAAACTTCGCTTCAAACGCGGGTTTTTCCTGCGGCCAAGGAACACATGATTCATCGTTAGCTGATCGCCATGGGGAGTTCCATATCAGGTATTTAATATGGTTTTAAATGTTGTTTTTAAATAAAATGGGTTGCCAGGAAAACTTTAAATAATTCGTTAGACTTAATTCACCTGAAGTAAATCACCTGAGCTTAATGCCCAGGTGTAATGCAATGCTACGCAAGGTAGACTTGTGCACCTGGGTGAATTATTACTATTAAATTAAACGAATATGTAAATGCTGGACAATCCACACAGTATGTATGTCACCTAGCCCCAAGCTAAGCAGAGCTTTCAATTATTATTATTTAGAAATTGAAATCAAACGTTACTAGCGAACTATGAACGACACTAAGTACCTACTTTGCTCTTCAGCTTATTTTGTGACAACAAAAGAAAAACACTTACGGGGGTCGTAAATTTTCTATCTCAGCCATGTTTCTCATTAACTTACAATGACGTATCCTAAAGACCAGGTGGTCATGTACTGCACTAGAAGGTCATGATCTTGGTGAACGACAAGCGTGTCATGCTCCCTAGCAGTACCAGGGTCTGAATCATTGCATTGGTTTTCTACACCTACAATTTTTTTTTCTAATTGTTTTTTTTTATGATTTATTTTGTTTTGTTTTCCTTCAATAACTGGTCTCCGTGGTCCTACTAGTAGGACAAAACAGTCGTCCGTTCCACCTAGTTACATTGTAGTTACATTGATGTAACCTGCTGGACATTTTTATTCCAAGTAGTTACATTATTTAAAAATGTAACTTTAACGTAACTAATGATACTTTTGTTCCACCTAGTTACACCGTAGATAGGTACCATCGTATGTTCAAAAGATATATTAGTTAGCTCTCGTGTGTCATGTACTCCTAGTACTTTCATGCTCATGGCAACCAACACGTCTTAATGAACTTACTTAATGAAAACACGGTTTTTAACGAACGATAATATAATAAAATACTAAAGCAAATGGAAGATGGCATTGTAATTTGTTTTGCGTTGAACCTATGATCAGGAGATATAGGTACCAATTATTATTAAGAACTTAAAAAACCAAGATTTTGTCGAGAAAATGATTTACTGTTATATCTCCTGACAATAATTGCAAACGCGATTTTAATATAAAGTTATCCTTCTCTCTGTCTACTTTTCTCCGTTTTGGTTGAGTGCTTGAATTAAATTTAGAAAAGTAGAGAGGAGATATTATATTATATTATATCATTTTCTCATTTTCATGACTCACGAGAGCTAACTAATATATCTTTTGAACCTACGATGGTACCTATCTACGGTGTAACTAGGTGGAACAAAAAAGTTTCATTATTTACGTTAAAGTTACATTTTTAAATAATGTAACTACTTGGACTAAAAATGTCCAGCTGGTTACATCAATGTAACTACAATGTAACTAGGTGGAACGGACGAAAAATAGTAAGACCACGAGAAAACAAATTATATACAGGTGGTATAAATAAATGATTACAGCTCTTTATATGGCATAGTAGGACGAACAGAAACTGGTCTCCCTCGTGGTCCTACTAGTAGGACAAAATAGTAGGACCACGATACGGCAGCAACAGTTCCTAGTTTAGGTTAAAAAAACACAAATTTTATTCAATATCTATAATAGCATTATAAAACAAAAATAAAGGACATTTAAACTAAACCAATTATAACATAACTCCTAAATTATTTCAAGTTATCATTTAGTACATTATTAGATGGGTTTATACATAAATAACGGACTTATAACGTAGTAACTTATAGCGTAAACTACATGGAGGCTAGCCCGTGTTTAAATTAAAACCATTGCTTGAAAGCGCTCGCAGCAAGTTTTCATGACAAGAGTTACCTACGACGACTAACAATTACTTGATTGTTCTGAAAACTAAACTCCCAACTTCGATTTACCTAATTACATGATGCTTAACAGGGGGCTTGACTCATGTCAAGTAAAGTATTCATATATACTTAAGATACATTAAAATAAGGCCAAATATATCCCCCGGACTAAGGACCACCAGAACTCAAATACCCTGATGTCTCCCCGAGGGGAGCAATCAGGGGAGTTAAGAGTCTCATAGAATTATTTATGTATAAAAATAAGTACTAACAATTAAAGTTCAAGAGAGCCTCTGCTCTCTTGAACCCTCTGGCTCCCTCTGGCCAAAATGCCTGCAAGAGCCACAGTGCCACTTTCTGTCATTCATTAAAATTAAAATAAATAAATGTTTTAAAATAAAATTATTTTAAAATTAAAATGTTTGGTAGAAAACTTAGGTATTAATTTTAATTAGGTACTAACTAATTTATTATAATGTTGAAAGCACTTTAGCTTAGGGTACAATCAATAACGGCATAGAGCCTACCGATTGAGCAGAAATTAAATTAAAATCAGTTTTTCACTATCGTTCAGGTTCTACAAATAACTTTATGTAATAAACAGCGGATAAGAAGTTTGTAAAAAAGGATTTAAGCTAAGGAATTAAAAAGGATTTAAGTTTGTTCAGTATCGATGCTCATCGATACTGAACAAACTTCAATGTTGCTGGACCATTTGTACCATGAGGCAGTACCATTGATGGTACAATTGGCACCAATTTGTCCCAATTGTACCATTGATGGTACAACTGGCACCAAACTGTACCGACTTGTCCCACTTGTACCATCATAAAAAAAATGTAAAATTTAAAAAAGTTTATATTTATGTGAAGTCGTACTGGATGCAAAAAAAAAGATTTGATGTAACTTTGGTCAAAGACAACGCACCACAAATACTTGCGAGGGCTGGAACGGTCAGTACAATAGAAGCTTCAAAAAACGACCTACCACAATGTCTGGATTTTTAAATTAATTAAAGACCTCCGACTTTCGTGCAATAACCGAGCCCTTAGAAAAAGGAAAATCATGCATGAAACAAAAAAAATAAATATATTCAGTTACCTATGCATTAATTGCAAATTAGTTATGGAGAAATAAATGTTCCACTTTTCCTAGAAAAATGTGTAACTGTTAGAGTTTTAAAGTAGAATTGAGTAAAAACATTAAATTATCTTTTGAATGAAATGTTTTTGTGTTTGACGAAAGAAATGTTTTTTTATTTAAGTAATTAAAATATGTTATACTATGAATTCTTATTTAATCCGGTCTATACAACTAAGATCCGGCAGTTTTAATTTTGACAAAATGCGAGTAAACCCGGGCGCCATCCTAGTTTCATTTATCATGGTACAATTTGTACAAATCGGTGCCAATTGTACCATTAATGGTACTGCCTCATGGTACAAATGGTCCGGCAGCACTTAAATTAATAAATAATGTTTATTTCGAGCCATCAATATTCCGAGCCATTATTGAAGCCATTATGAACCATTTATGATGTAGATTTTTAAGTTCAAAAATCACCTAAAATTTCAGCACACTATAATGGGACCATTGATAAATTTTTGCACCCTTATTTTCGTCAGTATACAAAACCGGAGACTTTTCATTTTGAGCGCCATCTGATGCGCCGCGTTATTATTCTCAATATTATTATTGTGTGACAAATATATTATCACGCTTGCGGGCAAACGTTTCTAAACCAAAAATAATATACTCTGCATTGATTCACATCGTAAGTAGGCAAAATTCTTACTATCAGTACCAATAATAACGGCTTGGATATCAAACTACATATAAACCAAATATAGTAAGCTCCCGCCTAACCGAACGTCATTAGTAAGCATAGGACGCAACTCATTGCACGAGATGAACTAGAAGGTTCAGGTGGAGTCAAACTTTACCTGTTCCAGAGCGATTCCAGAAAATTATTTGCTTTTTAAAATGCTATAAAAATTCAGTAGGTATAAGAGGTTTTAAAGCGCCATCTGATGCACCTCGTTAAATTCTTTTGTGATGGTCAGTTTTAACTTTCTAACAGTTACACATTTAACTAACACTAACACTAACAGTTACACATCTCACCCTCTCACGAAATAAAGTCAGCTACCTAAATTGACAACCTCTCGTCTCTGATGTACCTAATGTTTTTAAATTTTCCTTATATCTTCTAAGTTATTTGTGTTTTGCTCGTGGTAAAAATCTTGTTGGTGTTTTTTATATTTACTGCTCATATTTTATAATAACCCTAACTCTATTCCATGACTATGAAATTTCCATGTACTGGACACTGGCAAAAAAGTGGCAAACTGCAACAGAATGAGCATTCGCTCTACCATACACACACCGCGCCCGTACGTTCGTTCTATTTTCCTTTGATGACAACGCGTATTCTCGACCCTTTTTTAAAAGACTTTTGCCGCTGACTGTACTTTTATTAGTTTTTATCCTTTTTACCATTTCATTAGTATGTCCCTTGTATATCAACAAACTAAGAAACAATTCATACTCGAGTGAAGTGCACTTTACTTTTCTCGAAATGCTACTTCCTCATTGCCTCATTGAAACTTTATGGTAAAGGTGCTATTGCGTTCTTAAACTCCTTGGTCTTACTGGCATATTAAAAGTATGTCTAAGAAGAAAGCAGTATCTGTCAGCTTGACAATCCTAAAATGAAAATAGTGTTGATTTCTTTCATGAAATTATAATGAATTTCATAAAATCACAAAAAGGCAAAGACTGTTTATTAAATAATGGGTATAAATACAATTTCATGAAATTGAACTGTCATAACACAACTTTATGGAGATGTGCTAATAGGGATTTGTGTAGTGCAACTATAACTTTAGATAGTACGAGAGCCAAAATTTTACGAAATGCTGCTCATGTGTGCTTACCTGATGAAAAGACATGGCAGAAATGTATCAAGATTAAGTGCTATAATAGCCTTACTACCCTCTGCATATATAAACGACGTCTGGTTACATATAAAAAATATGATGCCTAATGATTTGAAATTTCAAAAGTTATTTTGAAAAACAATGGTTAGAAATAAATAAAAAAATCTTAAGTGTTGCTTATTCCAAACACAGAACAAATAATCCGGTTGAAGGTTGGCATAGACGCCTAAATGCAAAAGTACCACATAAGCCAAACATTTTTTTTATTTTCAAAAAATTTAAGAAGGAATCTAAACATTACGACTTAAAAATTCAAAGGAGTTATTTTAAAAAGTTCCAAAAGAACCGAAGAAATACTGACATTGTTTTTGATATAAAGTACAAAATTTTATTGCAGCAACTAGAAAATAACGATCTTAATAGCATACAATTTTTGAAGAAAATTATATATTTGAAGTTAAAAACAACAACAAAAAGTCAAGAACGACGACGACGTCGTCGATAGCCATCAAGCCCGTTAAATGGATACAGAAGTTCAAAGTTTTGTTTTATTTGCAGTATTTTTGATTTGTTACTTTATAGAATAGATAATAAAGCCAAGTTTTAGTTGTTTTAAGTTGTTTTACTTCATTAAAAGATGAGTAACAGAGCAAAGTTTATAACGTATACATTATAAATTTTTGACATTTCACAACCGAAATTAGTCAGCCCCTTAGTATTTTTGGAAGGTATCATTTTTGGAAGTTATCATTTTAGGAAGTTGTCATTTTTGGAATTTGACGAGTTTAGAATAGACGTTCTCTGAAATTGTCGTTTTCGGAAGTTGTCATTTTAGGAAGTTGTCGTTGTCACCCTGAGGGCTTCCACAATATACCAATCGGCACTCACTGAACCGATCCGTCCGTTCCTGTAAACTGTGTCTTCATATTTGCACCCTAAAACTGCCTTGATCTCGTAAGCCAATATAATTCGGTACCAGGCCTGAATAAGTTGACAAGTCCTAAATATTCTTCTTAGGACTTAGTCAATTCATTATCGCCTGGTACCGAATTCTATTGCTACAGCTATCGAGCGTTGGCATTAGCAACCAATCCATCGCTTGGTGTATTTAATTAGTGACCCAAATTATTGTGCGAACAACCTTATTTGCCTAAACCGTAAGGCATAAAAATATTTACAGATAACTGCGCGGGTCGCAGATAAGTGTACAGTCAATATGATTAGATTTTTATAAATTATAAATAAAAATTAAATTAGATAGACTTTTCTAATTCGCCACTGCCCAGAATTTTTCTTACTAATCTTCAGACGGACTAAAATATGAGACCGTTAGATCTGATGCTTTGTTGCAAAAGAGAAAACTATATCTACACTGTGCTCTTCACTGTCCACGGAGGCATCTTGAGAAGATCTGGCCATATAACTGGTGCCCATACCAGTAAAAATATCCAGGTGATTATGATGGTAGTTACAGTCGGAAGCGTACCACATTTTAACTGCAATGAAATGATTTATGCTTATGATCCATAAATAAATCTCAGAGAAAACATTCACGAGATCTTACTGCAGAGTAGAAATGAAATAGATAAGTTTAAATAGGCATAATATTCCATAATTATATATTTTACTAAGAAACTCTTGTTGCTTCGCTGCCAAGTGCATATAAATGGGTTATTCCCGCTCGTAGTATAAAGGGAAGTACTTATTCCATAATATTCCATAATACTTCCCTTTATACTTCTTTGACTATAAGCATGTCTGTTTTGTATTCTTCTCTTTGTGTGGTATAATAGTGTTATATATAATTATTATCTATACTAATATTATAATTAGGAAAGATCTGATTGTTTGTTTGAATTGAATAGGCTCCGAAACTACTAGACCGATTTGAAAAATTCTTTCAATATTTGAATCCTAAATTTTCCGTGCTGAACATAGGCTACATAATATTTCAAAAAAATTAGGGTTCCTATGTTCAATACCCGTGCGAAGCCGGGGCGGACCGCTAGTACGTATATAATTTATCAGATTTGACAGCATGTGTCTTGTGCGAGTCAAGGCACGACTACCATGCTAATGAATGGTAAGACTTAATCCCTCCGGTATCATCGGTCTATTTTCCCTATCGGTCTACTTTTTCAAACGGTCTACTTTTCCGTTAGGTCTACTTGTTCAAACGGTCTACTTTTCTGTTAGGTCTACTTGTTCAAACGGTCTACTTTTCTGTTAGGTCTACTTGTTCAAACGGTCTACTTTTCTGTTAGGTCTACTTGTTCAAACGGTCTACTTTTCTGTTAGGTCTACTTGTTCAAACAGTCTAGTTTTCCGTTCGGTCTACTTATTACGCTCATTGTCGAATTGCTCATTGTCATTGTTGAATGCTATCTAGCATTATGTTCGCCTATGTACAACTTTTGTGCAATAAAGATATTCTATTCTATTGTCAATAAGATAATTAATTAATTTATTTATAATAATATATGACAGTCCACTGCTGGACATAGGCCTCCGGTAATTAGCGCCATAGAATGCATTACTCATCATTTGGGGGTTATTGCCCATAATCCCCACGCTGGGCATGCGGGTTGGGGATCGCAGTTCGGTGGAGTTGTTCTGCTGAGGGTGCTGCTGCCCGCCCCCTGGTGTTTTTCCTAAGTCGCCTCTTACGACACCCACGGGAAGAGATGGGGTGGTGAAATTCTATGCCGGCACCACACGGCCCAACAGCAGGTTTTAAACTAATTTGTTATTATTTATTAAATAAAGATCATTCATTTATTCCGTTCAAGCCATTTTCGACCCCCTATAACTTCATTGTGGAGTGGATAAAACTAGAAGCCTGAGAATTTTCAGTAACCAAGCATGCATTGTATAAGCACGATAATTTTTTAATTTATTTCAATTTGAACCAGCAGTTAAAGAAGCGACAGAGAGGGAAGATGACGTTATCACGTAAAATCATCATCCGTAAACTGACGTTACTGACAACCAATTTGTTTTGGATGGCATATAGAGGTAGACTAATAGTGAAAGTAGACCGATAGAGAAACTAGACCTATTGGGAAACAGACAGATTAGGAAAAATAAGTGAACGGATTAGTAAAATAGACTAATAGTGAAAGTAGACCGATGGGGAAAATAGACGTATTGGGAAACAGACAGATTAGGAAAAATAAGTGTACGCATTAGTAAAATAGACTAATAGTGAAAGTAGACCGATGGGGAAAATAGACCGATCGCTCCGGAGGGGACTTAATTATATCATTCTCGTTTTTAATTTATTTAAATGATTTTAATTTAACTTTAAAAAACTGATTGATTAATGTCCAATTAACCTTTCATGAGATACCCAGCTCACCGTAATAGAATAAATAGGGATTTTAAAATTCAAGTTAAGAATACATTCCACAGTAAGTAAATGAGTAATATTGTGATGCTTATTATGGTTAACGTGATCTTTGTTGTTCTACCGGCTTATATGAATGTAACAACTCGTTTCAAAATTGTCAAGGTTGAAAGCATTAATATCAATCTCTCCATGCAAAAAGGTGCTATTGTACACACACACACACACACACACACACACACATACACACACACACACACACACACACACACACCATATAGCTTCTTTCATTCAATAATTCTACGTGACGATTCAACGACGATACCATTATCATAGAAAAACAATTAACATGAAACATGAAATGCGTTGGAAATTCAATAGAAATTGTTAAGTTTTACTTACCATTTTCGCAGTAGGCACAGAAGCTGCACTTTTTACAATCAGGTTACCAGGCGTGCCGACGGGGAGCATGTAGGTGAACGAAGCAGATATTCCCGCAGTAAGACAATACCATAGTGGGTTTTGATCTATTTCTACGGCCTAAAATAATTTTAATTTATTAGTAGGTTGCTTTTTTATATGTACAGAAAAAAACACGCTTAAGAATTAATTTGGTTTCTACCAACTTGATTATTTAGGCATCTTTCTAACAAAAATATTCAACATCAAAAATGTCTTACCAGTTGCATGGCAATCGGGCATAATACATTAGCGACTGCAACGTTAGACGCAAAGTTAGTCACAAAAACCGTGATTATTATAATGAGAAGTATAATCACAGGGTTCGGGATTGTTTTAAGACTCCTTAGATATATTCCAAGCTGGTCGTTTAGTCCGGATACCGCAGCTGCTTTGGAAAGGGCGAAACCACCTCCTGAAAATTTAAATAAATAATAATCCTAGACAAATAATGATAAAAGACAACTAGATAGTATCGTCTAGCCCTAAAGTAAGCCCAGCTTGTGGTATGAGTCTTAGATACCTGAAATAATGCATACAAAAGATAGTTTTTATTAATATTTCGTACAAAAATTGATCCCGCTACCCTTAACCTGCAGGCGTAGGTGGACACTTGCCCGCTGCGTCACTACTCATTTATTTCTTGAGTAACAGCGCTACTCAAGAAATAAATAATATTATAGCAATAACATTTTTTAGTCTCAATGTTTTAGTAGGACGAACAGAAACTGGTCTCTCGTGGTCTTACTAGTAGGACAAACAGAAAACGACGCATTAAAGCTGCTTAGAGGCTTATTATAATACATATTATATATTTATTACCGACACTGTTTTGTTTAGAGTAAAAAAGAAATTTCGAAAGCTTAGTTATTATAAATAGGAATCTGAAATAGTTAAATAATAGCATTCGAAACTCAATTACTACAAAAAAACTAAAAACTAACTTCAAATCAATTATACATAATATAATATACACTGTTTTATAAGTTATAAGAAACTTATTAACATCGGTGCCATTATTTTTAGAATAGCAAAAGAATCATCTAAATCTCGAAAGCGTAAGACTTACGCTTTCGAGATTTAGATGATTCTTTTATATATTAGTATGCATCTACTTAGTAGATGCATACTTAATAAAACATACATTATGTACATCCGGCCATACAACGTCCATTTTTGAAGCCGTTTAAAAATAACAGAATATTGTATATGTATTTTTAAAGCTGTACTTATACTATGTATTTACTGTTTAAGTAATTTTACCCAATAAGAAACTGAAACTGAAAGGCATAGTGGCAGCGCACGTTGGCCAGTGAAGGACTGAACGCACTCGGTCCTTTGGAAGATCGCCGACTTCTAAAAATGTAATAAGTGGTTGTACATGACAATTTTAATAGCAAACTTGAGCGCGAGCACGAACTTCTATATTATATTATTCTATTTATTATTATCTGGGATGCCCCAGGGATAATTTAATTACCCTAGAAGGATCAGTTGAGCTACCTGTAGTTTGTTTGCAACAGTCTGTAGTTAGCTCAATTGTTTTAATTGTAAATACCAGCTTTTATTAAGTAATAATAATTAAATAATTTTAATTTTCTTTGTTAATAAAGATTTCCCTAGAAAATAAGTTAAATTAAGAACTATGATTTTTGGAAAACTTATCAACACTGCATCACTGAGACATTATAGCAGAAGAAGATCCGCGTGAAGAATCGATACCTACTGTCTCTACTCGTAGTGAAGCTAATATTTGGTAAAAGCAGTCGTCACATTTCATCAACGGTAGAAGAGACTACCAATACTCATGGAAATCGCGCTTCTGACATGGTTTAAAAAGACATTCATGGGTCGTATGGGTTACGTTCACACAGGAGTCCATCGTTTTATATTTGGCAATGGCTTTAATTTAAATTTTTGAATTGTAAAACTTAATGGCCATGTCACGTCTTACAAATTCCTTATCTGTGAATTTTTTCCAATGGGATTCGCACGGATTTTAAAAGTTAGCTCCTAATTTACACCCATACACCACATAGACTGTTTTAAGATATATTTATTTTCAAAGCTTTAATTTATTAAAATGATAAAATTTATTTTAATTATTACTTTCGGTTTAAAAAAAGTGAGGAACAAAAAATCTCCCGCCCTAGCAAGACCGCTCGTATTTGAGAAAGGCAGTAAATAGCCAACATATGCAAACTTACTTTTCGCAGCACACGTCTTGAAAAATTGAAGAGTGGCAGGGCACAGCAACATCAGAAATGCTACACACATGGCTAGAGCGGAGTCCTTGACGCTGAGATATTATACAGACAAATAAATTTATTATCTTCAAGAAGAAAGTAATCATCAGCAAATAATGTTTTAATGAATAAACATATAAACAGGTCTAAATTTTAAAAACCATATGTACGGCATATTATTTTTATATTGATTATTTTACTAGTAAAACATGGGTTAAAAGTCGGTTCAATATTGTAACTTTCTGTACCCCTAATTAAAAGCAGAGTTTGTCTGCTTATGTCCTATACACAGTTGTGTGCACAGATAGAAACGATCATCAATTATGAAGTTCCGAGTCATCATCGTGGCTTTGGAAAATATCTAGCAAATTTTTCTTCGGGAGAGTAGAAGAAATCGTGTCCCCCTTTGTTTCTTTGCACGGTGGTTTTGCTTTGACAGATCGACGCGTTAACTGAATTTTTCATAAAATTATAATTTATCTATAGTACATAAGTTATAAAGTATTATATTTACTTGGGACAGTAATAGACCAGGGCTGAAGCCTTTAAAAATGGTAAAAAATGAAAGAATATAATACCTCTAGCAGGATGAAATGCATTGGGTATCGAAGAGAATAATACAGAAATAAATAAATAAAAGAAATGAAAGGTTAAAATAAATTACGAGTGATCTGAGGTTAGGAAGTGGATGGAAGTATGTTTTTAAGGTTTATCTATGTACTTAGTTTGTTCTATGGAACAATTTGAGACAAACATTACAAACTGTTACAAACATTACAAACAGTTACAGTACAGTTGTACAAACATTACAAATAGGGACAATATTTTCTCAAATTGTTCTATTACGTCATGTTCCATAGAACAAATGGGACCTACCCTCGGTTTCCAGCAAAACATGTAGTTAATTGGCAAACTTAAAGGTAGGAAAAAGATCTACTTCAGTGACACTTTTCTGATAGTTCCTGTCACATTATAGTATTGAAAGTGTCAATTTCACAGCTTTCTACATAATTTCTGATTAAAATATCTACATAACACTGACTGAACTGAAGATTTGAAAGGACGACGATTAGAGAGACTATTTGAAATCTGACCATATGAAAGTCTGACGTTATAAAAAATAACGCACAATTTTAATCGTTAATTAATCGATCGTTGTTCATTATAAAAAACAAACCAAGATAACTAGAAATTCTACAACATTGAACTAAGATAATCTAGCTTAGATATATGCCTAACGAGATAACCAGCCCCCTTACCAATCCCCCCAAGGCCTTGCATCGAGCTTCCAAACACCTTCCTTGTATATCGTGTGCAAAACCTTTAAAAGTCAGTATTTGTCAAAGCCACGATAACCTCTAACTTCATAAATTGTGATATGTCTTACATGTGTGGGTCATAAATAATGCAGAACGGTTTCTATAAAAATACGAAGGTATGGTAGTCGCCAGCTGAGTGTAAGTAAAATATAATCATACTTTGACTTTTTTAGGCCAAAATGGTCGCGGATAACATCACCCCAGCCGTAAAACAATTGAGGGGAGCGG
Source organism: Eupithecia pulchellata (assembly GCA_963931895.1). Taxonomy (NCBI): domain Eukaryota; kingdom Metazoa; phylum Arthropoda; class Insecta; order Lepidoptera; family Geometridae; genus Eupithecia; species Eupithecia pulchellata. The sequence goes on from OZ007529.1 coordinate 8,777,504, forward strand.
CTGAAAAATAGTAGAATTGCCGATCCAAATAGCAGGAGTACCATCTGAAATTAAATATTTATTTTAGTTTAGTTGGTAGCATCGGTTTTAGATTAGGTATAACTTGTCGTTACTCTCGTTAATTATGTAACTGGATTAAGTTTGATATAGCGGGGGGTTAAATGAACAGGATTTACAGTGTGCACAAAATTATTTATATTTTATCAAGGATATTGTAGAACGCAAAAAATAAAAATTAAAAATAAGCTTTCTTATTTTTATGCGTTCTTTATCATCTTTTAAATTTCACGAATCAAACCTTTAAGGCCGCATGAACTTGCTGTTAGTATTCATGGTTGGTTGAATATAATAAAAGCATTATTTGCACTTACGTATTCCCAGAATGATATCGCTCCTAATTTCTTTGTTTCTTTTTCAATTGTTAGTTTAGCAGCCTTCATACCCGCTTCAGTGATCTTCGCAGCCTTTGCAGTCGCCGAATTTTTCCTGAGAGAATAAAAACCACGTCTACGTCATTCACTAGTTTATATAATACCAGTATAAGTAAATATTTTACTTAACAAGAAAGTAGATAAAGGTGAATAAAAAAAAAATATTCATAGACACTTTTTAACTTAGATATAACATAAGAACACAAAATAAATAAATATAGCTAAGTAAAACAATATAGCCTGAACTAGGTAATCCTGTGTTTCTTTATTACATAAAGAAACACAGGATTACCTTATTAAAACAGGATTACAGGATTAATAAATATAATATTAGGTCCTTACATATGAAATTGGCGTTTTTCGTACTGGCCACTTTAATCACAAATTTCTCCTCTTTGGAAGCGGATCCATCGCAAACCACGTCCGAGTTAGCTGCAGGCTGCGGTGTTAGTGATAAAACTGTTTTAATTCACTTGAAGCAAATTGGGAAGATTAAAAAGCTTGAAAGGTGGGTATCTCACGAATTGACTGAAGCAAACCGGCAAACGCGCGTCGACTGCTGCGTTACATTACTAAACCGGCACAATAATAAAGGTATTTTAAACCGAATCATTACCTGTGATGAAAAATGGGTTCTTTACGATAATCGGAAGCGCTCAGCGCAATGGTTGGATCCTGGCCAGCCAGCCAAATCCTGCCCCAAGCGAAAATTAACCCCAAAAAAGTTACTTGTAAGCGTTTGGTGGACTAGTGCCGGTATTGTTCATTACAGTTTTCTCAAATCTGGCCAGACTATTACGGCTGATGTCTATTGTCAGCAATTGCAAACCATGATGGAAAAGCTAGCGGCTAAACAACCTAGGCTGGTCAATCGCTCCACGCCACTGCTGCTTCACGACAACGCTAGACCACACACTGCGCAACAGACGGCTACTAAATTAGAAGAGCTTCAATTGGAAAGTCTAAGACATCCTCCGTACTCCCCGGACCTTGCTCCAACAGATTACCATTTTTTTCGAAATTTGGATAACTTCTTGCAAGGGAAAAAATTCAACTCCGATGGGGCAGTCCAAATCGCCTTCAAAGATTTTATTGATTCCCGTCCGACTGGTTTTTTTAGTAAAGGGATCAATGAACTACCTATAAGATGGCAAAAGTGCATAGAAAATTAATGGTTCATACTTTGATTAATTAAATATATTATATTAAAAAATATTCGACTTTTTGTTCCTCCCATACAAAACGCCAATTTCATATGTAAGGACCTAATATTAATAAATAAAAAATAATAGGCCTAGCAATAAAACTATTATGTACCTATTTCATGAATGCATGCTATCTGAAGTAAGCCTGAGTACCTTATTCTTGGGTTCTACGTGTTTGTACTTCAAAAACTATTTAGTGTCAACAGAATAAAAACATACCTAAACAATCCGAGGTAAACGATAGCTTGGGACAAATAGTGGAATATTTCAAGCATAATCATGCAAGGTACAGCAAACATTGAATATTTCGGGAAAGACAAATACTCAGGCGCCGTAGGATACTGACTGAAAAAATACAAATAAAACTTGTGCAAAACAATTTGTTTCAGAAAATGTGCAAGTGCAACTTAATTATTTATACTCTGGCTCAATCCAAATGTAACTTACATTTACTATAAATTGATAATATACCAGAAAGATAACTAAAGGAATGAACATGATGTAGGTAATCTACGTGCAAAGTGCAAGTATCTACGTATAAAGTTTAAGTATTTTGTGTAGTTTTTTTAACTTATAATTTTTCATCAACATGATTTAGATTGATAATACTAACTTCTTACTCGTACTATTTTATATAGGTGCATATTATACAGTATTATACCTATTAATACATACGATAAAATATATTAATTATCACAATAGGAGCCAAAAACAATTGGCGCTGAGCCGCCACCGCCTGGTTATAGGTATACTAGGATCAGGTTCTAAGGCTAGGGACACACTGGGATTGCAGCGGACCCCGTCCCTAGTTTCAGTAATTCAGATATAAAAAAATAATAAAATAATAATGTCTTTATTGCCCTATCCACAAAAACTGAAAAAGGTACACATTACTTAATTAGTTAACCTTAACTGAAAAGTAAAGATATTTCGGATTATCCTTTATTAATTGCAGATTACCTTAGCAGAGCTCTGTCCCTCGCACTAGGTCTCTGTAGAGCCTGTATAGCGAGGTTACAGTGATTCGCTTTGACTCTCTCTAAATACATGACAAAGGCACCTAAACGCGACATTTTTCAAAATAGACAATGAAGTTACAAATAAAAAAAGAGAGATTAGGTATAACAAATTCGTATAACTACATCAGCAGAAAACATCTTTCTGATACAATTTCTAAGTTATAAAATTTATTTACATCACTAACCGAACTACAGAGAAAGTTTAAATTTTTCGGTTAAACGTCACAACCGCACTAATGAGAATTTTAGTAGTCCGGAACCGAACAAAAAAACCGAACTATAGAGGCAGCGGGCGATAGCGACGCGACTTCGTTCTGTGCCCAAAAACAACATACACGGGGCGCGGGCGGGGCAAATGGGGCAATACGTAATACCACAATGGGATTATTGTGTAGGTATGACTACAGATTTTACTATAAAATTCAAAACAGAATGTTTCAAAAATTAAGAATTGAGGTACCTACAGTTTTCGTGGTGCAGCTCATATATGATGGCTTTACGTATTATATTTTTTATTCAAGCTGTTAATTACTCTGATGGCCTAGGGAAACCGAAAATGGAACGATAACTAGTAATTAGGTAATTAATAAGCATAAGAAAAAGAAAACATAGAAACCTACGCTGTAAATAGTCCTTTAAAAACTAAATTTGTACCAGTTCCAACTAATGTACCAATACCACCTGAAATAAAATAAATCACAAAAATGATTAAAAAATGCTGATACATTGGCGAGGCAAGGTGATGATTGGTGGAGCAAAGCAACAACTGACGCAAAATGGACAAAAGAAGCGTAGATTCCTGAAAATTCATCATTTTTACAGTAACTGTTTGTTAATTGCCAAAGGTTTTTGACCCTCCATTTATTAGCCCACTCAATGAAATAGCCCACCTTGAGAGATTAGGTTTTGACCATTTGTAAAAAGTTTTCTCGTTACTCAAACTCTTTTCTTTATTTTTATTGTTAGTTTGTAAAAAATAGATCCAAATTATCTAATACACGCCTAATAAATTTTACATCGATCGCTTTACTAAGTTTGGACATAGGCGCAAGAAATTTATTATTATATAAAATATGAATTAAACAGCTACAATCAATGGTTGCAAATATTAAATATCGAAAAAAACGACAGAAAAAGCAAGACCATAAGGGTTTCGAAATGGAGAACGTGAACTCACCGATGGTAGCAGAAAAAGTAGCAGCACAGAAGTAGCAAGTTGTGATACCTGATGCCTCTTGGTCTCCTTCGATATTTTTGTTGTAAATGACCATTAAACCTTCCTATAAAAAGCAAATTTGATCTCATTATATTATATTCATCATTAATAAATATCATCCGGTCATGATAGCCAATAACGCTTACATTAGTAAATACATCAGCATACCTACACAAAAAAAGTTAGGTAAGAAATATGCGATGGAAACCAAAAGCTTTTTTACCTACCTACCTACTTAATCATAACGTTCCAATGGTTAATAAATTTGTTCATGATTTACATGATAAACAGAATAAAACAATTACAAGTAGTATTACATCTTTAACTATTTCCTGAAAATCTAAGTCGTCACCTGAAGACCTAGAAGGCTAGCAACTTTGCTAAATTGAATTCGTCAATAAAAGCCAGAATTCCGATCACCTGTTTGTGATCTTTACATTTGTATAATAACTTAGCCTAGAAATGTTAGTAGCTATATTAATACAGTACTTGTATAATTATGCAGATGTACTCACATTTTCAAATACTTTTAGCAAAGCAAAATTGATTGGAATAACCATTGTTGTAGCAGCTGTGTTCGTAATCCACATGGATGCAAATGTTGTTACAATGGACATAGCCAAGAGCAATCTGGAATTTAAGTTGCCAATTAACAAAAAATTATGAAGAGTTCTCACGAAATGTATGTGAAGATCCAGTTATGATCAACCGTAACTTGCATGAATATATGTATTTGGTTAGCCTGCACATACAACACTAACACGCATACTGTCATCTGTACTGAAAGGCATTATTACAAGAAAATGGTTCGGGGAGCGATTGAAATAAAGAAATATCCAAATTTCAATGGTGAAGACGTTTACAGATTCACTGCCTCATGGAATCCAGTTGTAGCCAACTGTACTCGTCATAGACCGGTTTCTTAGTGCGTCGCAGACACTTAATGTGGTGTATCGTCTGTGCAGGTGGACATGCCTCGTATCAAAAACCTAGTGAGGGTAGTTCCGAATAATGCTGCCCCCATTTTAATGAGGCAGTAAATCCAGTAATCGAGTCATCCCGTGACTGCGACAGATAATTTACGTATGTTATATTATAAGTGAAATTATCTTGTATTGATGTACAAAACGCGTTGGATCGCAATGTGCCAAGATATGACAAGTCAACGTTTTTGTTCCATGTAATAGTGATAGAGCTCAATGTCCTCATATCTTGGAGACCTTTAGGGTTTCGGGACACGTATACACGGGATAGTAGCTAGCCTAATATTATCAATGGTTTTTGGTGATTTTATAAAACTTTGAGAAAGGGTATTCTATGAATGTTTGGTTGTATGAATGTTTATCAATATTTTTCATAGTGTAAACGCTTGTACAACAAAACTTCTAGTAACCTGCAAAAATTTTCTTAATTGAAACGGATTTTCAAAACTATTCTTTGCAAAAAGGCTTACTTATAAAGTATCAGATTATCTAGATGCCAAAAAGCAATCCGGACCATTAAGTTGGATTCCCCGAAAGTAGAACTCCCATTTAGTTGGATTCCCATTGTCCCATTTAGGGGAATCCAACTTTCGGGGAATTCAACTTAATGGTCCTAAACGGCCAAAAAGTTTGGGACGATTTTTGCTCCAACTCGAAAACTAACAATCTAACAAGGTAAAGGTTTCTTTTTCACTTCTTTTACTGTACCTTAGAAAGATTGAAGTGAACAATGAATTAACGTAATCACTTTATATCCCAGTATTACTTATGAAATTTGTATTTTGTGACGTGTCCAAAAAAAGCACTTTGGTTTTGATTTTATGAACCAGCTTGTCAAGTATTGTTAGTTTTTTACTTACTTTATATGAGAATATCCAATAACTCTGATGGTAAAGTAAGCCATACGTTTGTGCAAACCAGACTGCTCTACGGAGTATGCTAAGAATAAGCTCCCAATAAACATCATTATTGCGTCCTGGAAAAAAAGCCAAAGGTAAATATTACTATGACTCTCTACTGACAGCAGTATTTTATTTTTTATTTTTGAAATTAAAGTTATGAAAATTAATTCATTCAAAAAATTATTGACTATGTAAAGTACCTCATAGAATTAGTAATATAAAATAATAATAATCGAATGATGTATAGCTGGCTCACGGACGGACAAACTACCAGGTAGAGGAGACTTAGTACATATACGTTTTCACTCATCAAGTACCCTAAAATCGGCACTTAACCATTCCTTGACACATTAAACACACGTTTCTTTTTGTCTAGGAATAAAATAGCAGTTTTTTTCAAAATCTACTGATTATTTCTTCAATATACTGATTCTAATGCTACAACGTCATCCTTACCGCAATGCTTAAAAACAAAGTTTTCAATTAATGCGTCCTACCCATCAACGGAGCTAAAGGCTAGTTCGGACTAGGTTACTAATTTAGTAGAGTACCGAGTAATTTAGTGGCTAAAAGTGTGTGAACCAGAAAAATTAAGTCGAGTAGTTTAGTGAACGATTAAGTCGAGTCGATCCATTTTACTCTATTTTTATCGGGCGAGTAGCGCCTTCCACCACGCGTCCGTGCTCACTGGTTCACCGGCGAAACAAGTCCGAACCTGTTGTTTAGTCGAGTTCATTAGTAGACTTCTCAAAATTTTATCTTTAAGCTGAATTTGAGAGTGTATTTTCGTTAACAGAAAATTCACACAACTTTCGGACATTCTCAAACTATCGAAGTATTCTTTAGGATCTTCCAATGCTAATTCCTTCAGAAGACAATTAGTGGCTCCTAGTGTATCTCTTCTATTGATCCATTTTCGTACCCATAACTTCTTTTTCTTAATCACACAAATTTCCTCATCCACCTCTTCTAAAATAGCCGTTACGATTAGTTTAATCAGATTATTCACTGTATTGCGTTGCAGCCCGTTCATTTTGCGAAACACCACTTACTTGTGTACTATACTAGACCGTAATGCGAACGATTTCAGTGCAGTAGCGAGTAGTTTAGCCACTAAATTACACGTTACTTTACTAAATTACTAAAGTAGTCCGAAATAGGCTTTAGGCGTAGACAATTACTGTAGAGTTGGTACACAGTTCTATGAAACTCAGCGATCTATAGAACGAGCTGGCTTAAACTACGGACATGCCGAAAGTATAAGATCTATGACTACGGAACCCTAAAATGAAGCAAGTGAAATGTATGTCTAGAAACATTTTCACAGTATTGGCGTCAATAAATACTTTATGATGATTATGATGATGTTGTATGTCTTTTTACAATTTTGTAATACTGTTTCTGAAAAAAAAAATTATGATTGAATTAAGACAACGCTTTGATGAATAAAAACAAAGTACACATTTTGTCATTATAGATTGTCCCAAGAGAAGACTACTGAATTCCGAGATAAATAGGATCCGATCTAGAGTGCCGTCCGAAATAAACTTTTTTAATGTAGGACCTACAGAATTTTATAATGGTCTAGGAAAAAAGCAGGTACATAATGAAAATTCAACATAATGGGAATTTAACATAATGGGAATTCGACATAATGTGACTTAACTTAATGGGAATTCAACTTTCGGGGAATTCCACTTTCGGGGAATTCAACTTTCGGGGAATTTAACTTTCGGGGAATTCAACTTTCGGGGAGTTCAACTTTCGGGGAATCCAACTTTCGGGGAATCCAACTTTCGGGGAATCCAACTTTCGGGGAATTCAACTTTCGGGGAATTCAACTTAATGGTCCTAAACGATTCTGTATCACTAGTATAAAACAGTATAAAAAAGTCGCTTCCAGCTGTCTGTCTCTTTCTATGCTAAAATCTTTAAACTACGGATTTTGATGGGCTTCTTTAATAGACAGAGTGATTCAAGAGGAAGGAATGTATAACATGCATTAGTATCAGAATTGCAACCGTTCAAAGACCCGCCCCGGGTCTGAGTTATACTATGTATAGAGAAGTGGCATTATAATTAACGTGTGATGTGTTTGTTTGTGAAGTTACTATGGGGAATAGCTAAATGTGCATATCAATCTTGTAGGTGCAATAATACATTCGCTGCCTAGACCTAAGAGTAGCTCTGCATTAACCATCTGTTGGTTGAACAGATCCAAATAACATTGAACCGTTTAAAAAATATGTTACAGTTTGGTTGATCATACTTACATTCATGTAACATGCGCATGTTAATTTTGCGTTCAAGACACCAGTCAAGGGGAAGATAACCAATGGTATAAACGAAGTGACAGCCAGCGGTATGCACTCCGTCACCCAGAATAATCCCATGATCATCAAACAGTAGGCAGTCCAATTATATGGCTGAAAAAATAACAATACAACTTTTTCAAGAATCCCATTGATGGACCTCTAGGCCTCCCCTAATGAGTGCCATAGATGGCATTATTGATCATTTGGACATATGCTGGGCATGCGGGTTGGGGATCGCAGTTCGGTGGAGTTGCTCTGCAGAGGGCGCTGCTGCCCACCCCCCGGTGTGCCTCCCTTAGTCGCCTCTTACGATACCCACACGGGAAGTGTTGGGGTGGTGAAATTCTATGCCAGCACCATAAAGGCTGGAATCAAAACTAAAAAGGCTTGAAAATATAAAAAAAATCAGTTTATACATACCTAGATGGTAAAGCTAATAGTACAATTATACAGGGTTAAAAGTAGATGATTAATAACCCTTAAAAAGGCGACTTGGATAGATCAAGACGAACTAAACCACTTTTGTTCTATGACTTTAATTTAGTAATTTTTTATCCTTACAACAAAATTATAGGTAAATTTCCAGTTATGATCTTCTTAGCCAATGAACTCACTAAACTATTGAGTACTTACATTATAAATAACACCTTAGTCAGGTTTTATGTGTCGCCTTACGTATCTTCCACAAATGTGGTTGTATTGTGGTGGCAACCAATTTAGCGTTTGCATTATGAAAAATCAAAACGTACTAATTCACTGGCCCTTCCCTTAATAAACAACTTAACCACGTCGCCATAATGAAGGTGCGACTAGACACTGATTTTTTTAAGGATTTCTGTATAAATAAATACTGCTGGACAATTCACACAGCATCACTTAGCCCCAAGCTAAGCAGAGTTTGTGTTATGGATACTAGATGGCTGATATACATTTGTGGGTTGAAGGTGGAATTCCTCCAAATAGGACCAGAAGGAATTCTCCTCTGTAATCGACTTCGCCCAATCGGCGCATTTAGTCCAGTGTCTTTTGACCGTTGATGTTATTATATAAAATAAACCCCATATTACGGTTTAACATGAGACCCGACCGGATATTCTGGACATTATAATGGTTTACTTTGATCAGTAACTGCCAAGAAAAATCACGGTAAAGTAAGTAGGCACAAAGTATATTACCTCAATTGGGGGAGGAAACAACATAAAGGACAAGGCCAAAGGAGACAGAACAATAAGCAATCCTTTCCAATGCACAGCTAGGAATGTTTTCATCTTGTATTTACAAGAAACCGGCTGTTCATCCTTCCTGCAAAAATATACAAAATATAATAGTAAAAATATTAAAAATTCAAATTTGTTTGTGTAGCTTACACAAACAAATCATACATACGCATTCTTCCCGGAACCAAATATCATCCCCATCTTGACTTCTTTTACTCGACTAAAATAATGATATTCATAGAATTCTCTAAACAAAAATTCCAAGGCATCCAACGGCAATCAAGGTGAAAATTATTCTTTTCACATTTTGACAATGTCATGTAATATAACTAAATTCTTTATATGAAATTCAAGAATTTTCATCAACACTCAAAGAGGTATGACGACTATCAGTTTTATGATAAAAAGGTTTTAGTGCGAAAGACTGGGTAAGTACTTTTTTTTAGGCAACGAAATTCGTATGAAGTGGTCTGAGGGAACCAGAATTATGTAAAACTCGAAGCTTTGAGAAGTTCGTTATAAAAGTAAAGGAAAAACCAATCAGTTTTTACCAAATTTTTTTGTTATTCCTACAAATATCTACAAAACTTAACAAAACCTATAAAAGTTAAAAAAAGCATTACAAGAACATTACAGTCCAAGGCAACTTCCTAATAACAGCGATCTTACTTACAGCGATAAATTTACCAAAAGAAAAATTAATTATAGGACAAAGCGTAAAGGTAATCAAGTAAAAATTTCATGGGCACAAGGCCCGGACTCAGAAGAGAGTTAATCATAAAGAGAATATCATAGATTGAGACAAAATAAAAAAATATGTGATCCACATTTTCTTTATCTTACCCAGTTTCACACACGCAAGAATCCCTAATCCTTAGATAAAAAATTTACTATACACAATATATTTAAATAATCACAAAAACATTTACAAAAGCAAGTAAGTGCTTAAAAATAACTATGTACAGACGTGTAGGTACAGGTAATCCTTGCCTTCAAGGTGACATTGATTTTATACTCACTCCATGACTATACTTTCTATTAGGTAACTCTCCGACATGATTGTTTATTGATTGATACCTTATTGCCGTGTGGTGACGGCATAACAAAGAATTTCACCACCCCAACTCTTCCCGTGGGTGTCGTAAGAGGCGACTAAGGGAAACACACCGGGGGGCGGGCAGCAGCGCCCTCTGCAGAACTACTCCACTAAACTGCGATCCCCAACCCGCATGCCCAGCGTGGGGATTATGGGCAATACCCCCCCAATGACAAGAACCGCCAAAAAATGGCCCCCAGTTCCCGGCCGCCTCGCTATTCCTGGCCATGGTAGCGGCCACGGTAACGGCGGGGCAGGGGGTGCTAGGAATCTCCGGGCTACTTTAGGCTACCACACCCCACACACACTGACCCTGGCAACGTTTAACGGACGCACTCTGAGGCTTGATCACCATCTAGCGCAGTTGGAAGTGGAGTTAGAGAACATTAAATGGCATGTTCTAGGGTTATGTGAAGTCCGTAGAGAGGGGGAGGACACCGTAACCCTAGACTCGGGCCATCTTCTCTACTTTCGTGAGGGTGATAAAACATCCCAGGGTGGCGTAGGTTTCCTCGTCAATAAGGCCCTCTCTAACAACGTCGAAGAAATCTCCAGTGTGTCGACCAGGGTAGCGTACCTGATCCTTCGGCTGTCTAAGCGCTACAGCTTGAAGGTCATTCAGGTTTACGCACCGACCTCGACACACTCGGATGATGAAGTGGAGGATATGTACGAAGACATATCCAAAGCCTTACATCACACCACCAAGGCTCACTTCAACGTTGTTATGGGGGACTTTAACGGCAAGGTGGGAACCCAGACTGGCAACGAATCCCGAATAGGCCCGCATGGTTTTGGTGTTCGAAATCACAGGGGACAAATGCTCGTCAACTTCCTTGAGAAAGAGGGGCTGTTCTTAATGAACTCTTTCTTTAAGAAACAGCCCCAAAGGAAGTGGACATGGCGGAGTCCCGATTCTGTGACTAAAAATGAGATCGACTTCATCATGACGGATAGCAAGCATATATTCAGAGATGTCTCAGTGATCAACAAGTTCAATACCGGATCTGATCACCGACTCCTTCTCTGAATATAAATTTGAAGCTTGAAAGAAACCGTCTGGTGAAGTCCACGCTCCGACCGAACCCAATCCTAATCATGGCGGGCACCGAGAAGTTTCAGCAGCTTCTCGGGGATAGATTCGCTGCCTTGGAACCCACTGATGACGCTGACGAGACCCTACACAATCTGGTAGAAACGCTGAGGAACGAGGGCATCAAGTTTTTCAAAAAGCAGCGTACTGGTAAGAAGTCCAAACTCTCGGATGAGACTCTTGGGCTGATGACAAAAAGACGGGAAACCACCCAAGCGACTTCGTCAGAGAGGTCAGACCTGAACAAGCGAATTGCGAAGATGGTACGACGCGACCTTCGGAGCTCTAATACACGCCTCATTGAAGAGGCGATAGAGCGAAACCGAGGGTCCAAAGTATTCACTCAGCAGCTTGGAAGGAGCCACCTGACGAAGCTTTCAACGCACGACGGAAGGACCGTTTTGTCGAAGCCGGAGATATCGGCCGAGATAGAGGACTTTTATGGCCGTTTATACGCTGAACATGCTCCCCGTTCCCAACGAGACGACCACGATTCTAGAGCCACCTTGATACGCCACTATACCGACGAACTGCCAGACATCAGTCAAGACGAGATCGTGTTAGCTCTGAGGCAGCTTAAAAATGGAAAAGCCCCCGGTGAGGACGGAATAACATCAGAGCTTTTGAAAGCTGGAGGATACCCTGTTATACAGGAGTTACAGAGCCTCTTCAACGCCGTCCTTCACAGTGGGAGAACTCCAAAGGCGTGGAGTGGGAGTTTGGTGGTGCTCTTTTTTAAGAAGGGAGATAAAACCCTTCTTAAAAATTATAGACCCATCTCGCTCCTAAGTCACGTCTATAAGCTTTTCTCACGAGTTATATCGAACCGTCTCGCCAGGAGACTCGACGAGTTTCAGCCACCGGAGCAGGCTGGGTTTCGCGGAGGATATGGTACCATAGACCACATTCACACAGTGAGGCAGATTATACAGAAGTCCGAAGAGTATAATCAGCCCCTGTGTCTGGCTTTTGTGGACTATGAGAAGGCCTTTGACTCCGTTGAAACCTGGGCTGTTCTACAATCCTTACAGCGATGCCAAGTAGACTATCGTTATATCGAGGTGCTGAGATGTCTCTACGAAGCCGCTACGATGAGTGTCCGAGTACAGGACCAGCAGACTAAACCGATCCAACTGCGCAGAGGAGTGAGGCAGGGGGATGTCATATCCCCGAAACTGTTCACGAGCGCGTTGGAAGATATGTTTAAGACGCTGGACTGGAAAGACAAGGGCATCAACATAAACGGCGACTACATCTCACACCTGCGATTCGCTGATGACATAGTCTTAATGGCGGAGTCGCTAGAGGAGCTGAACCGGATGCTGGACAGTCTAGCTTCAGCCTCCCGATGTATCGGTCTTGGCATGAATTTGGATAAAACCAAAGTCATGATCAATGCCCACATTGATCCAAGACCGGTGGCCGTACATGGCCACCTTCTCGAAATTGTTTCTGAGTACACTTACCTCGGGCAGATTTTGCAGTTGGGTAAAAACAATTTCGAGAAGGAAGCCAAGAGGAGGATCCAGCTAGGCTGGGCAGCGTTCGGAAAACTACGTCGAGTCTTCTCGTCATCCATACCGCAATGTTTGAAAACGAAAGTTTTTAATCAGTGCGTCCTACCAGTCATGACCTACGGAGCTGAGACGTGGACACTCACGATAGGGTTGGTCCACCAGTTCAAAGTCGCTCAGCGCGCTATGGAAAGAGCTATGCTCGGAGTTTCTCTGAAGGATAGGATTCGTAACGAATACATCCGACAGAGAACTAAAGTCATCGACATAGCTCAGAGAATTAGCCAACTGAAGTGGCAGTGGGCCGGCCATATTTCGCGAAGAACCGATAACCGCTGGGGTAAACGTGTTCTTGAGTGGAGACCGCGACTCGGTAAACGTAGTGTAGGACGCCCTCCGACCAGGTGGGATGACGATCTGCGAAAGACTGCTGGCAGATGCTGGATGCGACAAGCCGAAGACAGGGCGCTATGGCGCTCATTAGGGGAGGCCTATGTCCAACAGTGGACTAACATAGGCTGATGATGATGATGATACCTTATTGATACCTATCGTGTAGTAGGAATTACGAAACCCATGACCCCACCTGTTGGGCCATAACACGATCATTATCATCGCGCGACGAAATCGCATCGTTCAGTCATACGACAGCCAAAAAGGACAACGCCCTAGCCAAGGGCGTCGCCAGGGGGGGGCAGGGGGGGGGCAGCTGCCCCCCCCTAGAGATCAAAAAATTTACCTAGCCAACTGCAAAACAACGAAACTCCTGCTATTGTCTTGCTTTGCCGATAAATCCCGCATAAATTCACTATCACTAGGAATAATATTATAACTTCTAAAAAAAATTGTACCTATATAGTATTAGTAATGTATTTTGTTCGGTCATTAGTAACAAATTATTATAAAATGTACGTGCTGTGTTTAGCTTTTAAAGCTTTTCACATAGAAGTTGAAACCACTCTTTTTTTACAATCGCCATACAGGCAAACAGGTCTGTAGGGATAGGGGGTTTTGGGGATTCAATCCACACCCAGAAACGTTAAGGCACAGTTTATAATAATACTTTAATATTTAAAGTTTTCTCGGAAACGTGTTACACGTGGGAGCACTTGAAGTGTTTGTTCTGTATTAAAAACTCAATTTTTTTTCGTCAAAATTCGTCGGGGCTCGCCCTCGCGCTAAGTATCATTCAATTCGTATTGTGTAGGTGTACCTTACATGTAAGTGAGCTAGGCAGTAGGTACACGCATCACATTCATTTACGCCCGACTCCATCTAGGAAGGCAAATCACGACATTAATTTTAATTTCGGTAATCAATGGATGGTACGTATAAGTACCTATTTTCTTGTTTTGTCGTTATTGAATTGCTCCCTCCGTTTCTGTTATTCCTTTAGATATAAATACAAACTCTTCTAAACTTTAAGCATACGGACGAAAATGTCACAAAAAAATTCGCGGCTCGCTCCGCTCGCCGTTTATTCTATAGTATTTAGTTTCGACTATTTTCAGCGGCCATACACTACAAATTATCGGCGCTCATTACACTCACTGTTATAATTTTTTTTATACTATCTAATGTCCCGAAAAAGTTACAAAAGTTGTCGTGCTGGCTTATTCAGTTGCAGTGTTGAATGCCAGTTGTAGATAGATCATATTGTTTGCGGACTAGGTAAAAAGGTCCAACCGTGGACTAGCATAAGTATGTGATGCATATCGTTTCGGGCGGTCGTAAGCTCTACCCCCCCCCCCCCCGATTAGTACATATTTCTAGCTAAGGCTTGCCCCCCCCTGGGCCGCGGGCTGGCGACGCCCTTGGCCCTAGCCCTATTAAAATCATGATTCAGTTTAATTCCAACTCATGAATATAAAGGGTACTTCATAGATATAAGACGTTTTTTCGTAATAATTTTCTCCAAGCTTCTCTTTCAAAAGTTTCTTAGATGAATTTGTGCCGTAACCGCGGCGTGCTTTCATTGGCGGAAGAAGCTTCGAACCCGGGCGGCTTGTTGCCGCCTGCTCAGTCTGCCGCCCGTTCTCGCACAAATTCATTCTAATTTCAGTATCTAGCCCCGTGTTTGACGGTCCGCACGCGAGCTCGCGAGCTCACGACTCCGTTATTTATACAGAAATGTAAATGATTTGAGTGAACGTGTTAAGCATACTCGTTTGATGCCTGTTGCTGAATATTCATGATTCACTTTCGGTCTCTGCTTTTCAACAGGTCAGTTGTAAGATGTTAAAAATTATGTAAAATTTACCATGATAAATTGAATTTAACAGGACCTGTTACTTTTGTATGATAATTATTGAAAAGTACTTCCAATGTGTTAGGTTTCATCGACTTGTAGGCATGTGCTACATTTATCAGTTAAGTCTATTCTTACGTTAATGAGTAAAACAGGGCAGGGCTAAACCATTATTGTTTGACTCAATGCTAGGGAAATCAAGATGATCTCCTTTGTTCCACCTATAGAAAACCAAAATGATGGATATTATTTAGGTAAAGGTAGTGAAAGGAATCTTTGGAAGATAACTAACCAATTATAATCACTTTATTTAGTTAATAACGGTTTCATAAATGTCTTAAGTTTAAAATTACATCGACACAATTCATCGATTAATTATAGGGGGCAAGTGCGTGCCAAATAGACACAAAAGCTATTACAGTTCCGGCGACGGGTGATCACCCGTCGCCGGACCGTCCGTCGTTTGTATGGGAATTCGAATTCCCATACAAACGTAATACCAAAATGATAAATCATTTTTGTATTACGTTTGCATGGGAATTTATCCGTGAAGACCATGGTGAAAATATGCCCAGATTACAAATATTTTCTTATTATTTGTTTTGAAAGTTATTCTAAAAAAATCTTGTATCAGGACCTAAATAAGTACCTAAGTACCATTCTTATACAAATAATAGCAAACTATGGTAAAAATGTTCTCAAATTGAAAATCTTTTTGGTACTACTATTAAATGGGATTTTATCCGTCGCCGGATCCTTAAGTATTTATATTGAATTGAGCTTTTGCATAATTTAAATTTGCGAAATATAAAATGATGAGTCAATCGTAGAATGTCAGTGAATTCATGTAATGTCAGAGTCGATGTTTGATGAAATATTTGCGTTATCAAGAGCTTTACGCTTTACCACCTTTAGCTTGTCATTGCCGATAGACAGCAATATGGAAACCACAAAAACATTTTCATTAAATAGGTACCTGTGAGTGATATTAGTTCAATATTTACCACGGTAAATGGAAGGTTCCTCTTTAAACATAGGCTTGTATTTCAGCCAAGTTGAGAAAAACTTGGCAACAATGCAAATTCGAGGAATGTGTTTATACACCATACGGAACAAGGCACTTTTCTAACTGTTTGAGTAATACTGTCGTATCCACAGTCTAGAACTCAAATATCTTAAGTAAGTCGGTCGTTAGTAACGGATCTTAATCATAAAAGTGTATTTGCCAGCTGAGCCCAGTATGTTTTGATATTGGGTATAAAGGCAGTGTAAAGGTATAAGGTTCTTATAACGTCACAACTCAAAATTAACTTAATAATCTTAATATTTAAGTATTTATAGTCAATAGGATATTTTTACTTACCCGAAAAAATTTCTAAATCGTAACGCAATTCCGAAGATTACCTGGCATGATAAACAAATTTAGATTTATATTTATAACAAGAACGGTGAAATAAATCTTTACTTACATTATTTATTAAGATTGATAGAGTAAAATCAAATAGTATTTACCTTCTTATTTAAAATTTGTAACTAATTGAGAGTATCAATGTCAATTTTATTTAGTTCTAAACTATTGCTTTTTTTATTTCAAATAAAAAACGAGACCGAAACTTCAATATTACATTATTCGATTCAATATTATAGTTTTATATTACTTTTATTCTAAAATTTTCAGTATAAGAAATTTTTTGCACAGGGTGCTCTGTTCCTCCGTATTTCTTTTGTCAAGAAATAGAGAAAATACGTGACTATAATCTACATACACTAACCGAGATACGTGGCAACACACATTACACAAACTTTCGCATTTATAATAATACTGGGATAGTAGATAATTATGTATTATTTTTTATTTAAGTATTTTTACGTACTATTCAATTAGATAAAAAAGCATTCATAGATGCAGCGACGGCACGAGGGTCATGGGCAATGAAGATCTTAGTTTAGTATATCGCTTTTACTACCCAGTCTCTGCATGACCCGGAGAAGGCACGATGGACGTGGTAATCTATGTTAGTATCTTGTATGTGTAACGAATTATGATCAAATAAAAAGCGGATAATGTTTGAAAAATATATGAATACCTATCCTTTAAATATCATATATCATTACTAAAGCGAAACGGGGTCAAGTTTAGATTCATTCGCCGATACTAGATACTTGTTTTATCAGTTCCTTTAATCGTAAATTCACACGTTCTTTCACATTTTTACCAGAAAGTTATAGGGGTTGTATATTTCGAGTGTTTTTAAGGTCAGGGCACTCTTTATCATCTCCAATCCAAGTACGTATATAAACAGCTAGACTGATTACGATAAATGAGGTATCAAAATATTCGTTATGTCTAGTATATGCCGTGTAATTTAGCGAAAAACAGTGAAAAGACGAGGGCCAAGTTTTATATAGCTTTCAATTATTAACTTTTTCAAACGCTGCACAACATGGCTTAACTGTTAGGTACCTACCGTTAACCTCTACAGATAAAGCTGCACTAAAAAGCTCAACAATCAATAGAACACATCTGAAGTGGTATATAGATAACACCACTATCTATCGTGAGCGTAGTATGTAACTAGTGATTTTACGGTAGCACTTGACAAAATTCCGTTCCTGTATAGATACCTACAGGAGAATTGATAACGAGAAAAAATATTACAAAATAAGAAACTGGCGAAAAAGTCAAGCACAAAATTCATAAGATTAATATGGTGTTATATTTCACTCTGAATTATGTCATTAGAAGAAGACAGAGTGACAGTGCAATGCTAATGGCTATTAGTTAGCAGAATATTCTAAGTAACGGAGTTAGTCTTTAAAAAAAACCCTATCCTCCGTCCGGAATCACTGACTCTTGGTTTAACACATCGATTAAGCATAATTTTAAGAATAAGGTAGGCATTGAACTAACCGCCCATAAACACGATTGCAGGTCCTTTGACCATATTAAAAGATAAGATAATATTATATAAATTCGTTCTCAAAAAAGTTCTAACATCTTGCTAAAAGGTTGAAGTTAGGTAGAAGTCCTTCTTCCACACATCTACTGTTGTTTGTGCCACAGGTAGCGACAATCACAGGCAAGTTGGTCATCAACATAGTGATTTTTCACACAATGCTTTTGTAGGCCATCTCTTTTCCACGACTAGGGATCGAGCATACAGTGCTGGATCCAGCGATGCGGATCCGCAAACGTATCAATTTCTATTGTTTAGTTTTGAGACTTTGAGTTGCCGCCATTTTCAAAAGAAATGAGCGTTTATGAGACCGAAGAAGTGCGAGGTGAACATTTATCTATGGTTTATGAGTATTTAATGACCCTAAAACCAACCAGTGTAGAGGCCGAAAGGGCATTCTCAGCAGCCGACTACATAATGCAGTTCTGTGCGAAGCAGCTTGGGAGATAATACTATAGATAAAAATATTGTTTTGTAAGGTCTTACTTTCAGAGAATTCAAAAAAGAAATAGTCAGTCTCTAATCATCAGATTTTAAACGGCCTAATTATTAACGATTAACGAGTGGAGAGAAGATTACTTCGGAGCTTCTTTTGATACAAAAATTGATTGAAGATTAAAATAGTATTAATATTACGGTGCTTTTTTATAGTTAATTTTAAAAGAATTTGTAAGACTGATTGCTACTGATAAGCCATCCTATCATTAAACATAAACGTAATATGATATTGCTTATTAGAAACATCATCTTAAATGTTATATGAGGTTATATGTTTGTTATTTAATTTTAAGTTGATTCTTTTGATCTCAAATGATTAAGAAACCAAAGCAAATTCATATAAGATATCACCAAATGAGTGAAAGATTTCATAGATTATTGTAAGAAGTACAAATTAATAAAAAAAGTCTTAAAAATGTTTGCTGGATCCGCGCTGGATCCAGCTGGATTCAGGTCAATCTAGCAAGAATCCAGCTGGATTGAAAACGCCGCTGGATTGCAATCCCTATCCACGACCCTTTACATTAAAACCATTTTCACTCTTCATTTCCACCTTCCCCACCCTCAAAACATACCTTTACCACGCTAGCATATGTTTCTCCTCATCTTTGCTCTGATGTATTTGTTGCACCCTTGTTTTTTTATAAGCTACCTATTCCACACATCATCGCATAATGATCGCATAAAAATCAACTCATTTCAGATGTGTGCACAGGTCCTTCGTCTTTCATTTTTGTCGACAAATATTAGGATCAATACAAAACGAGAGATCTAATCAGATTTTCATTTTCTCCATCAATATGAGATCAGTGAATTCAGTTTAAGGGGCATTCTCTGATTGCAAATTGTGCCTGAGACCTACCATGCAATCCATCCTGCGCTTATCCTTTTCTTGACGTCTCGGTCTATCCCGCAGTCGGTTTGGTACAATGAAAAAAGTTACCAGATATGGCAGCAGACTGAAATTGGACCATCTAGGGTAATATTGGCAAAATTGAAAGCATCGCCGATGTCAAGAACAGCTGTTTCGTTATTGACGGAGCTCGGTCTAAGCGAGCAGGCGTAAAATCAATGCGCACGCACAGCTTTTACTCACTCTTGCGCACCGATAAGTCGCTATTATCAAATTAATCCTTTTCTCTATTTACAGAAACAATGGAGACCGACAAAATGTCAACGGCGTCATCGATAGGCACAGTGGAGCGCCGGCCGCTGATGCATGCGCTAGTTATAGAACGGCGGACTCTCCTTGCCTGTACCGTGATGGTTGGATTTAGCTGTTTTGTGTGGCTAGCAGCAGTTTGCACAAAGAAATGGGTGCATATTGAAGGAGGAATGGGTAGGTTTATTGTACAATCAACCGCGTTTTTATAGCGTTTCTAGTCTTCTACCTTATTTATTGTTACCTTTGTGTCTCGCAGTATCGCTATAAAGGTTGCTATGTTTGAGCAGTTTCAAATGCTAGCTAGTTTTCCAATTACTTTCCTGACCCCTACTAGGAAGTTATTTACCTACTATGCTTGAATTCTTTAAGCTCAATAATAAGAGCAGAAACACACAAAGGGCTAATGACTAATAACGAAGAAGAATGCACCGATTGAAACGAATATATAGATTATCCACACCAGCCCTCTTGACATAAACATAATTTCGAGTCAACTTATTTATGAAATTCAATTAACGTAACTCTTATCTGCAAAACCGTTTCAACCAAACTTGACCCGTTTCCGATTTATGATCGTTATGATTGTAGGTACTTATAGAAAACTAGCGGCCCGGCTTCGCACGGGTATTAAACAAAAAATTCAGAAATTATACACACTAAAACGAAGGGTTTCACAGTTTTCATACGGATCTTTACTTTTTTTAACAGCATTGGGGTTTTTGACATTGACTCGACATTCCAAAACTGACACTGGCCGTAGAGAAAAAGCAAGCAGCATATTAGTATAGACAATGAATACAAAGTCAAAATGTTCTGTTCTGTTCAAATGTTGTCATTTTTTCTTTTTATCAATCTATACAAGCATATAATGTCAGTTCAGACCTACGCGGTAAGGCTACTAAAGAGGGGGTGAGGTTGTGAACACAGAGAGTGTTTACTGTCTTAAGTACTCGAAGGATCACTACGCATCGCGCGAAATCTAAGCGAGACTAGGGCCTGCTGAGTCATCGAGAAATGCTTGAGTTACGCTTGTATATGGCTTAAGCGTTACTCAGGATATAGATAGATGACTGAGTAAGCTTCATGATTGACTTTTAATTATGGGCTTTTATAAGTTCTATATTCAAATAAGTATTTCCCAGCCTTGATGACTTATATTGTTCCAGGTATATATCTGCCAGTGAAAGGCAGGTACTTGATGTACAGTGACTCAGGAATTTGGGAGATCTGTCGGTACGTGTTCCAGCCAAACGCGACCTTATCCACTGATAAGAATGTCACAGCATATACGCCGAGGCAGGACATCGTTGGGTTAACCGGCCAGTACTTTACTAGTAAGCATTTTTTTAAACTATCATAGTTACCTACAAACACTAAAACCTCTGAAAAAGCAACTTCAGTTAGTAATCATCTTTCGTTATCATGGCATATACAACTAACAAAATTTTATTCGGCTAGGTGTTGTCTAAAAATCAAGTTATCTTTCGACCAAATTTACGTGATAATAAATGTTAGTAAGTTTAAAAAAAATATGCCGTGTGGTGAATTTTACCACCCCACCCAACTATTCCCGCGGGTGTCGTTATAGGCGACTAAAGGACCAGAGGGCGACAACAGTTTTGCTTCTAATGCCTCCTCTTCACTATCGCCGATTACATTATCGTACGTATGATAGTCTGTCACCAGTAAAGATCACGTTCATCGTGAAAGCATCCTCATAGTCCGTGCAATATTTAACGAACGAAAAGCCATTAAGGTGAAATAATTTTATTCAAAAATAAATATATTTTTTCATCTTAGAACGAAAGGTTAACAAATGTATTAATATCTTACAATCAAAAGGTTATACTATGCCTGAACTAGGTTAAAGCTGTATCTCAGGCGAAAAGTGCTAACTACGTAAAATATTATTCACTAGCGGCCCGCCCCGGCTTCGCACGGGTATTAAACAAAAATTTCAGAAATTATACACACTAAAACGATGGGTTTCACAGTTTTCATACGGATCTTTACTTTTTTTAACAGCATTGGGGTTTTTGACATTGACTCAACATTCCAAAATTGACACTGGCCGTAGAGAAAAAGCAAGCACCGTGCGCTATACAACCTCTTTTTCTATTCTGACGCGCCATAATAGAAAAAGAGGTTGAATATACAGCCCACGGTTCAATTATTGAATTTTTCATGTGGATCCCTAACTTTTTTGAAAATATTATATAGCCTATGTTCATCACGGAAAATTAAGGATTCTAATGGTGAAAGAATTTTTTAACTCGGTCCAGTAGTTTCGGAGCCTATTCAATTCAAACAAACAAACAAACAAACAAACAAACAAACAAACATACAAACAAACAAACAATCAAATATTTCCTCTTTATAATATTAGTATAGATTAATCACGTAGGTACCTACATAAATGGAACGTTTATGTAGGTACATGTGACGTCAACTTTATAGTTCAGTTCGACGTGACTAATGCTGAGCATTACGCACAGCATCATCTAACCTCAATAAAGAAGAGCTGGTGATACTAGATAAAGATAACCGCTATAACTAATACATAAATACATTTTCTATTACATAAAATTATCTGCTTAAAACATTCGTCATTGTGAGAATCCTACCCACAGGCTCGACTTCGCTTGTTGTCCTCCAACACTATCATCACCAGCCTATAACAGTCCACTGCTGGACATAGGCCTCCCCTAATGAGCGCCATAGATGGCATCATTATTTGGGGGTTATTGCCCATAATCCCCACGCTGGGCATGCGGGTTGGGGATCGCAGTTCGGTGTAGTTGTTCTGCAGAAGGCGCTGCTGCCCGCCCCCCGGTGTGTTTCCCTTAGTCGCCTCTTACGACACCCACGGGAAGAGTTGGGGTGGTGAAATTCTATGCCGGCACCTTACGGCAATCGTGTGTTGTCCTCCAGTGAATGAATTATCGGAGATAGTGTGAACACGCGCACGCTTCTACACGCAAATTCCTTTTGGTGCGTGGCGAAAAACTGACAAGTTAACTATCGCCGCGATCACAGACGATGATCGACAACGAGAAACTACATGCCCTCCACACTTTCGTGTCCACCTGCATCGTCTATAATTTATCACTTTCACTACTAATCGTTGATAGTGAAGAGGTGCCATAACGTACCTAATACGATAGTCTAATACGATACGAAAGTCTAAATAAACAGCCGTGATTGCTGTTGTGTACAAGCAAACTTGATCTTTAAGAATACCTACCCGCGAACCTCTTGCCAATATGATATTTGCTCGCTCCATCGATTATGAATGAACAGAACGAATCAAAATATAGGTCAATGAAGAATTTTTATCGGTGATAGTGATGAGGTGCCATAAAAATAGTAAATTAAGGCAATCACGACAAGCAAACGCGACAGCAATCCTTAAGAAATATAAACGCAGACCGCTTGCCAGTAAGATCGCCCGCTATCAATAATGAAAGAACTGAACGAAATACAGGTCAGCCAAGAATTTGATGCTCTACTCATAATATCAACTCAGCCGTGCTATAACATCGTTATCACGTAATTTGTTTTTGCTGGGATGATTTAATATTTCTTCGGGTCACTAGGTATAAACATTAGAGGACGTGACATGACTAGCCATAGTCAGTTAGTCAGTATTTATTCTGACGTCATGGATAAAACGAATTAGAACGCCAAGGCGCCGCGCCGGTTGTGGAAGGAATGTTATTAGAAGCACTCTTCTTCGCTTTTTATAGCTTACTATTATGACCATAGCATAATTAATTTACTATTTTGCATTGTTATGTACGCAAGCTCCGGCGACACCGATGAATTTTCCAAATATGATACAAACGTAATACCAAAATGATTTGTGATTTTAGTTTTTACCATGATGTGCTTTGTATTTAAATTGTATTTATGTAGGTTCCTACCACAATTTTTTTAAAATACTTTACTGATGTTAAATTAATACAAATCTGTAATTTTCAAATAAAACACGTTTTCTTATTATTTGTGTAGATAGGTATATTTTTTTAAAATAGCTTGTGGCAGGAATATTATTAAATACTATTATAATATAAATAATAGCAGATCATGGTGAAATATGCTCAAATTACAAATTATTAGGGTATTACTTTTGTATGGGAAATTAATCCGTCGGCGTCGCCAGAGCATTAATGTTGTTAAGTTCTAGTCTATATACTAATATTAAAGTTATATTATAGGTATTTGTTTAATATTTGATTTGAACTGTATAGATAAAACCACTGAATCGATTTTAAAAATTATTTCTCTATTATAATTCTATGTACATTATCGTTGATGAATATAGACTATAGAATGTTTTCAAGAAAGTTAGGAATCCGCATGTATAATAGTCATATAATAATCACACATAAACTTTTGATATTGAAAACACTTGAATCATTGTACAAAAAAACAAGTCATCTCTTGTTACAAAATAATCTTACATACAAATAATTAAAGGATCGGCTTTACAATGCCGAAAACTTTAATAAAAGAAATAAAGTTATAAACGTGGGTACGTGTGCAAAAAACAAGCGCACAATCAGTATTAACTTAGTGAAAATAATAAGCTACTTAGGATTTAGACTCGGGGATGGAAGTGTCTAATGGCGTAAAAATAATAACAAAGAAACCCGCCTCTGACAATCTTTGTGATGGTGAAATCGGAGCCGCACCTCTCAGTCGTTTGCACGGGTGTAGTTCCTTTACGCCCGTATTTTGAAGAAACCATCGTGCATTCAGATCACCCTCTGCCACTTTTAACAGATATGATGAGACTTTGTTTGTGACCGGCGTACGCACTCTCCCCCATAACCAAATATAATATAACCCATATTGTGATAATATCTGGTTTTTAATATTGTTCCTTCGAAATATCGAAATGTACGGGTGTATCATATTGTGCAAACTAGGATAGACGTTACGTTGAGCCCGCGCCTTTAAAATTAACACTCATAATGGGCCTCTGTGTTGGCTACGACCCCACGCATGCCTCCCAAAGGACCAGATGTGCGATTACGGTAAAATATCCCATTCAGTGTATCGCCCTCCAGGGAAAATGGGCATAAGCGATTTCGGTATCCACGATATGGTACAAAAACGAGTGCATATTTTCTTATAGAATGTAGCCGACCGGATTGTTTTTTGAAATTTTTAAACCTAGTTTTACGGGTAACATCCTGAGTGATCTAGATCACAAGAGAGTATAATATACAAAAAATAATAAATAATCCTGGACCATTTACACAGCGTTATCAAGCCCATGAAAAAAAATCTCCTATAAAAAGTTATGTACCTAATTATGTCTGTCATTAATTCTGTCAACGAAGATTTTGGTTGTTTGGTCTATCAATTATTCATAGCGTGAAATAGAGTTTGGCCCATTTATTCAGTCAAGTTTAATGGTTATAAGTTTTTAAAACCTCGGTGGAAGATTGAGCCAAGGGAATAGATAATGTTGGTACTGGAATTTGAAGACTAAAATAACCAGTTAAATAAATATCCAGTAAAACATGTATTTCGAATCTAGTAGGTACTCGTATTATTGCACGCCGTGAATTAACACCTTACCTACGAAAACAGTGTTGAAAAATCACGAGGTTTATTTTTCGTGCCACCTGTTTTCTATCACTCGACTATATAGTACATTAACTTGTCTTAAACAACGCTCTTGCCTTGGGTTATAGAAATACAGAAAGCTTTTTGTAGATCTCTTCGTAATAATATAACTAAATGCTATAAATCTGAAGATATCGACTGATTTTAATTTTAAGTGAATAATGAATTGATTAAATGGTTAATGGGTTTTCTAAGTGCTTATTTTGTAAGCATAATAAAATAAAGTTAAAGAAATCTGAAATTTGGTAGACAAAATTGTACTATGGAATCTCTGCAAAAAAAAAACATAGGTACATGTTATATATTTTCGCAATGTTGTAGGAAGAAAATATTTGTCAACCGATTACTTAATGGTAATTCTATGTCGAACAGAGATATAAATTAATCTTAATGGCTTTGGGGATTTTCTCCAGCTGAGCTTCTCTACGGGGAGTAACCACATGACATCTTACGAATTGAATCTATTCGTGGCAAAAGATAAAAAGCTTTCAAATCTTCAGAATGAAAATGTTTACAGTATATCTATGAAAAATGACCGGTTTGTGTAAACTTTGGTTGGTGATCATTTGTTATTTTTAGGATCTTTGGGTACAATCTATTTTTACTAACCACATAATGGTGAGATTTGAGATTATGTAAGAAGCGTTAAACAATGCCAACATTTTCAATTCCTGGTTTGAAACAAACCTTGTGCCGAACAAAACAGCTCAAAAAGTTTAGAAACTAATTATTAAAAAAAAAATCATCATCATCAGCCCATGTTAGTCTACTGCTGGGCATAGGCCTTCTCTACTTAGCGCTAATAACAACAATATTATGAGACAATTCAGACATCATCGTGTTAGGTCTTTTTTTATAAATAAATAAAACAAAAACATCCTACACCCCAAGCTTCCACGAAACCTTACGGCAGCTTTAGAAACAAGGTCCAACTTGATACAATATATATCTCAGGACCCTAAAAAATTTAATTAAACTCAGCAACCTAAACTTCAATGATAATAAATATAAAAAACTACGAAGTTAGTTCCTTTTGTAATCATTCTGCTAAAAAACTGGAGCTAACAGTATCGCAGCTTGGTTGTGGAGATATTTTGCAATTTTCGCCTCCATTCATGTTCACATTTTCAAATTATGTTTTCAGAAGGTTTATTTTGCTCATCACACAATTCATGAGCGTTAATTCGATTGCCAAGCTTTTAAGTATATTTTCAATCCTAATATATTATTATTTTATTATATAATATATAGTATAATAGGCTATAATTTTACATATCTACCTCTATTGAAGCTCTGAAATAAAAGGCATTCACCAATGGAGATCAAACTTTTAGAAAAAAATACAAAATACATTTTGGTTTATTTAACAATTTGTAAAAAAAAACTTTTCCTCTGTCAGACAAATGACAGTTAGCAATTGATAGCACAGTTATGCAAGAGTGGTATAACAATTATAATAGATTGAGAATATTGCTTGATTTGTAACCTTGGCATCAGAAATAATGGACAAGGGTAAAAAGATAAACATTTCGAAAAAGTTCAATTACTCGAAAACCCTGAGACTTTATCTAGGATATTTTTTTCTGAACAGTGCTGACGCCACTACACGTAGGTAAAGGCTTGACCACTCCTTACGCCACACCCTTTATAAATAATCAGATGTTCAATCCCCATGGCATATAATTATTTAAACAGTTGCAAAGGAAACCTTTTTGTTACTTCCCGTTTCACTAGATCATAAAATTTGGCATGAAGCAATAGCACGAGTAACGATAACAATCCGAGAACCGTTTGTAATTACGTCACAAATAAAAATGTATGTACGGAACCCACGGTGCACAAGTCATCTAGAACTTGGCCAGTTTATTATTCTTTTGTAGAGCTATTATTTTTGGCAGTGTTTTAATTTCTGTTCGCCTTCGTTATAGCTCTGTAAGCGTGTTTTATTTTCATCGTAAAGTTGTCGGTTTCAAATAAACTTAATAAATAGGTATGTTTTTTTTTCTTTCTTAAAAATAATAAAACTTAACAACACCCTTACAATATACCAATAATAACGGGATATTTGTTATTATTTAAATATCGATGATGATTTCTGTTATTTTTAAGTTTTTAAATACATATTTCGGTAATGTTGCTTGCGCCATGATCAAGATCATGAAATATCTGAAGCCACTGCCAGAGAGTTTTTATTTTCGGATATAGTAAACTACCCTTATCTCTTGCATATTGCTACGAAAGTGATTTCCTTGTTTATTATGAATGTTAGCGGGTTAACTATGAATCTAGTTTGTGTTGAAAGAACACAAGTTTTATCCCTTAACGAGGGACTTCATCAGGGTGAGTGGTCACATCGCGACTGTATCGCTTCTATTTGCTCACTGCATTCTCTCGTTAAGGGAAGAAACGTTGGTGTTTTACCAACAAAAACTAGATTCATAATGAATTCGACAAAATTACGAAACTTTGTACTTCCTTATAGTTTCCTTATAACAACGATACTTCTATATTCGGGTTTCCTTTAGCAACTAACCCAATTCACCAAGCTGAACAAATATCGTGTGCCAATAAAGCGTACCGCGATTTATTTTAACGGTAACTTATTTTGTAATAATTGCCTGCAAAACTTTTATCTCTACATACACTGTCTACAATGTTGGTTATTGTAGAAAGAAACTTTGTGTAGAAATAAACTGTTTGTGTAATCTGTGACGCAACAACAACTGTGGGTGGCACGACGGTAATAGCTGGCTATCATCCGGTATGTGAAGCTAACGTGATTCCTAAATACTGTTACCAGCTTACTTTATGGGTATAGTTCAACTTACTAAATCTGGCGCAACACTTATTTAAAATAGCGCAGTATCACCGCGCCGATGGTTTTTAGAGTCATTCTTTCATGCGTTAGCGTTTTTTTATAATTAATAAATCTTAACAATAAGGCCAAAAAGTTTAAGACAGTTTAAGTCTATTCACATATATTTTTGTTTACTTTATTGTATAAAAATATTACGTGTTGTTTATAAAATAACATTTTGTCCGCAATGATCTTATGTAGGAGGCAAGTCCCTAAAAAATGCGCAAAATACATTGTATGCTTTTGTCCTTTAAAATGATTTTTTTTTACTACAGACCACACACAGCAATGCTATGTACTCTTCTATTGCATAGGATGGTTCGCTGGGACCTCTTTGTCGCATGTATTCACTCGCAGCAATATTTCACTTTTTAAAATTTTACAACTGAAATTCTGGACTGGTTTTTCACAGAACACTGTATTTGCAATTAAATTATCTTTATTTGAATTTAACTTTAAATCATCAACCAGACTGTTGCAAGTCACTAGTATCGGTTTACCTGTTTATATCTGCGTACCCAAGAGTTTTGACGGGGAAAAAATAGTCAACCCAACGTTAGCATATTCTATGGGCCTAAACCATTGAAATGTTAAAAAAACTACGTTTTAAATGTTAATTAACTTTCATGTTCTTGACTGATTTTTTTTAGACAACCAATTTGCAATATATTTATTGTCATATTTAATTGTATTCTTTCTTTCTTTCTAATATAAAATACTTTCATCCATTAACCAGCTCCGTAAAGATGTTAGAGAAGTTTTATGGTGTAGCAGTCTTAAAAACCGCAACATTATGCGCCTTAGCGGTCGATTTCGCGTTCTAAAGGTTGTGAGTCCACCCATACGCAATACATCTAAATAAGACCGGCTCATATAGTCCACAGGGTATTGGAATGCTGGCTTTTATTTCGGTGAAAGAATAAACATTGCCAACGTGGCAATGCAGGACCTTTATTCTCTACGAAACAGGAAATTCCTTGCCAAAACCGTGTGCCGTCACAATGTATTCTAAATACGATTTCGTTCGATTCCACGCCGCTGTCTTGTAATATCTGTGAAACGCGTTGGGATTGGCAATAGTGAATAAAGGCCCTGCCAGATTTCTGGGCACTATGCTTTCTGGTGACGGCTTAGATTTTTAGGAATTTATGTGTGTAGATATTTATGTACAAGTACCAGTTGTAATTGTTCTATTCTGTAATACAATGTTCTTTGATAGCAAATAATTTGTTGCATTATTTGGCAGTATACCTTGTGTAACTTATCAATTGGAAATAAATACAATCAATAAAAGCTCAAATAAATCAGTACAGCTATGGCTTTGTTTCAGAATGTACCAACTATTTATCGCAGCCTCAAATGGAAGATGGCAAGCCTGTTGACCCGGCCTATGAAGTAAACATCGCAAGTAAGAATTATGTTAAATCTCGGAAACTCTTTTTTATTTTCTACTTTGCCTTGTAGTGGGTCCTCATACAAATAGGCATTATAACTAAACTTGCTAGCCTGTACTAGGCTGTCAAAAATCAAACAGAACAAAATATGGTGACTCGGCAATCGAAATTAGACGATTTAATAAATAATAGTGCCAAAGTACCCAACCCACCTTATAGGTCAAGCAACTTTTGAATAACACATGTTCAGCCAAAAAACAGAAACGGTTTTCACTACAGCCTTAGCTAATCTACCTATAATTTGTTCCAGACTACGTCCGAACCATGATCTCGTTCGGAATCATAAGTCTGTTCGTTATGGCAATGGGCTGTGGCTTCTCCGTATATACATTCCTTAACCCCCGCTACATGTTCAAGAGACTCGCCGGCGGCATACACTTTATAAGCAGTAAGTAAGCTTTAATACACAGTTTATCGTTGCTAGGCAACGGCAACTGTAAAATACCAACGCCTGCTGTGGCACCCAATGGCACGGTATTTTTACCGTCACGGCATTTGCGCCTGGGCAACCAAAATAAAATAATAATCAGTAGTAGACAGTTCGCGGGTTGCATGCCATTGCCGTGACAGTAACGCACTGCCAAGAAAATGAAAATATGCACAAAATTACACCCATTTTGCTTTGACGATAAAACGTTGCACGCTCCGGAAAGTTATACAAGCAATAAAGACAGCGTTGAACTGAAAATCTTTTAAATTTAACTGGGCCTAAAAAGGCAATGATTTTGTTTTATCTTTTTATTTATCTTTCAGCTTCGTGCACGTTCGTCGTTGTCCAAGTTATGATGACTACGGTTGATCACATAAGAAAGAATGTGAAGTTCATTTTCCCGGATAAAGCCACTTATTAGTGAGTATATTAGACTAATTGCATCCATACTGAAGATCAAATATGACGCATAACGCCCAGAGTGGGCGTGATACTTATATATATATAACTTTTATTGTTCATGTTCATAAGTAAAATTTTAACTTTTTCAACAGCTACCACATCAGTTTCTACATGGCATGGTTTGTGGTCCTCGTGAACATATGTGCATCACTCTCATTTCTCTGGTACTCCCGCAAGAGGAAAGGAAACAAAGCGGCCACGGACGAGCTCGCTATGGCCGACGAGCCGACGATCATCGGTCGATGACGTCACTATCATCGCTTCCAAACAACAAAATGTTGCTGGGTCGCTTCCTCGTTTCTTTACTGAACTGTGCTCAAATTACCAATACATGTATACCTAGTCATGTTTTCCGTGTGATGAAACAACCTGTTGTCTGTTTGGATCTTGTTGGCTGTCTTATTCCATTTCCATCACATCAACGTGATTGTTTAAAGTAGAACCAGAAATTGACTGAAGGCGAACTTCGTAATGTTTTCGAGATTGTATAAACATGAGTACCTACCTACCTATCTCCATATTATACTGGATCGGAAAAACCGTTTTCATCTCCCATAATATACTGACATCGTTCACAATCAATCACAGTTCCGAGAATACTTGGTTCTTAAATTCCGTTCAGTGAATTATGTTAACAACGCAATGAATAATATTATTCTAACAATGTATATTTCATCCAGTTGTCGTGGTAAAGTAAGTTATTAATGGGTCTGCCAAAATTCACGGCGAATTTAGAAATTATTTTCTTAGATCAACACTTTATTTCATCCATTCTATTATTCAAACAAATATTGTACTAAAAAGTTGTTATTTCTCAGTAGAATAAAGCAGAATAATAAATCTGTAAATCGAAATTATGTATATATAAAAATATCTCACCCATACTTAAACTTCTTCCATTAAGCGCGCAGACGTAAATCGTGCATTCATTAAATATTTAAATTAAATATAAAATATCGCTGTAGCTAATAATAAGCTACATAGATATATTATTTATTTAAAAGAAACGGAAATTCTTTATTGCGACATTTTTTATTACGTCTGCAATGTTTTATGATCATATATATATTTACCTCATTTTTAACGCAAGGTTTACCTCTGCGAACAGATATCTAGTTATCCATTTTACATAATTGAGAAATGGGTGAGATAAGGTAAACATGAAACCAGCGCTAGTTAGAAGACAACTCGAAATACAAGGGGTCTAAGACCCATCTTATTAATTTATTTCCACGTTAGCATGCTTTTCTACGACAATTATGTGGTAGGTACGCAGAATCATTAATTTAAAATGCTTTAATGAAAGAAAAACTCTAGATAGTGCGTGCGGTGCTATTTTCATGCAGATTATCCAGCATGATTGACAGAATGGCTGCAATTAAATAAGAGAAGCGATTCACTTAGAAACTAATCATTGCAATAAGACATCACTATTAGTTAAGCAATATGTGTCATGTCATTCTATTGTGGTATCGGCACAGAATGACACATATTGCTTTACCTTAGATAAATGAAACGCGTGTCGAAAGTGTCACGGAAACCTATCAATTTCTTGGCGCACATAGAGTTTTTCACCTAAAATTAGTCAGCGAAATTGAGTCCTGGTTGTTTACCCCAAAATATCGTGATACGAAACGCGAGTACGTTTACCAAACAGACAGAAACTTTCTAGGGTTCCAACTTTCAAAGTCATACTTCGTAACATCACTTTGACCGGATCTTCACACAGATGTAGCTTTAGTTTGTGCTAGAACTTATACAAAATATTTCGAATAATCGTACTTTTTATCGCTTAAAGATAATATTATGCTTGAATTGGGGACGCTCAATAAGGAATAAGGACATTATTATTTACATACATGTACGTGTACTTTTAACTGTTTTTAAGTATAACGCATATGGCATTACAAACTGATGGTAACATCTGCCATAACATTAAATTATTATAAGGATCAGGGCACCATAGTGCAGCGGATCTAAGATAGTCAATGTCTAAATGCATGTTCAAGCCAAAGCGGTTTTGGCCTAACCAGAGCGGGAGCAAAAACGAACTATTGGTATGCGGTAGTATTCATATTATCTTTAAAATTCTTTGAAGAATACCACTGCGCGAGACTTGAAAGAAAACTCGGCGAAACTTACCGCGACAGCTATGAGCGAGTAGGTACTTCGTTTGATCAGGCCTTTAATCGTATTGAATGGCCATGACATTTCGATAAACTAAGTCGTCCTAATTGGCAACAAACGTGCGATGTGATTTCGTCGCACGACGAGATTAATTACACAAATCTCCTGAGATCGTCCTTATTGCTCGCAAGTAATCACGCGACCGCAGGAACTCAGTAGCTAATTAACGTACAATGTGAAAGATCGTGCGATCGTGACATCAAAGCTACTTAGTATTATCTCTTGAGTATCCAAATAAGTCACTCATTTTTCAATGGCATTTGCTTCAACGCATTATTCGCCGGCGGCAAAAAACATGCATCGGTAACCTGGTGGAACATCGCAAGATCATTTTTAAAGTGCGACGAAATTGCATCGTATAAATGGACGATCGTCAGCCAATTTAGACGATACCTCCGCTAACACTTCAGTGGAAAAGAAAAGCTGTTATGGCTTGGCCACTATGGCAGTAATCACATGCCTCGCTTCTGTGTTGATTGACATCCTTCATTTTAGCCATGCAAAATTCTTGATTAATCTAAGCTTAGCACAAAAATATTTATTAATAATAAAGGGGTTATATGATAAAAGCAAGTGCAAGAACTTACCAAGACATGGGATTATCATACAACAGCTTTTACCAGTCGACTAGGATAGGATGTGATCAAGTATCAAGTTCATGAACTTTGTACAGACATTAAAGACCTAATATTCGACTGTAAATGGGACCAAAGATGACATTGAAATTGCAAATTTAAGGTTGATTCACTTGAGTCTAAAGCCCGGTACTGTTACGTGTTACGGGGCGTAATGTACCATTCGAGAGCATCGAACGTTACGTTACGATGTGTGCTAATAATGTCTTGTTGTAGCATCCATCTTCAACTGAACTGACTGCACTAACTCTCGCTGTGTGACACGATAATATTCAGCCTTGCAGCACTATAAAGTACCTGGCTTTAGATAAACAGTCAGTGAATTTTTAATACGTTGGTAACACAGAAGAATTTCATTACTGTTATCATTGTCGGAAATTAATAATTTCTACATTTGTTTAGATCAACCAAACAGAATTTAACCTTTTAATGAATTAAGAGTAATTTCTGATGTGCGAAAACCTTCTAAATTATTGCGCTAATATTTACCTGGTATTTAAATATTATATTCTATGGTGATAACTAGTTTAATATCAGTTCAAATTACTTCTGAATAGTTTTACGAAATTAAGAATAGGCTTTTTACTTGGAATTTCTAAGAAGATGAAGATCTTTCGGATTGTACCTACATAAGGAGTGAAGAGAATCTTTTATATATTATTGTTAAGTTGCCAATGTTCATATTTAATGTATTTGATGTTATTGTGCCATTTTTATATTTACCTACTTACCTATATTAAATTCCTCTTTATACGCATAGTAAATAAAAGTTTGAACTCTATGGTTTATTTATTTATGTGTAAAGTGAGTTAACACCTAGTTTTTAACGCATTCACTGCGGTATTATGAGGCCGTGCCGTAGCTACAGCAGAAGGCTGACGTTCATGACCGTGGCAAGGAGAGGGATGGGCGATGATAAAAATAATAAACACGTTTCACATTTCTCTACAGCTGGCGGATATCATTTTCGGGTGTATTATATTGTGCGAACGAGGATAAACTCTCATAAAGGGCCTTTGTGCTGTTGGCTACGGCCCTACGCATGCCTTCCAAAGGGCCGGGTCACTATATGGCCTGTTAAATTAGTATAATAATAATGATAAATAAGGCTGGAGCATGAAATTTTTGAACAATATGAGACTTTATATAGATAGTAGCAGCAATATGCATACAATACAGGTTGCATTGTATGCAAAAAGTTAACTGAAATTAGAAAAATTTAACTAAAGGAAATTAACAAAACTAGGAGGAGTTAAAGAAACCCGTAAAATTAGAAAGGTTATATTTATATAATATATTTCAGATACTTAAATAAATTATATGTTTAATATATATTTTAAGTGAACCATTGTTTGTATGAGAAATAAAGTTCTTTAAACCTAGATAACTACCGTATTAGGTATTTTACGTCAAACATTGATGACTATTAAAATAGGAGTTAAAAAGGAACGGGATAAGAATCAAAAGACGTGAAAAATAGCCACAGCTCTTCTTGTCTTCATTATGAATAAGCGAAACGATCCATTACAAAATTAATAAACTTTTGTTTACAAACAAGCATCAGTTATTACGACTGGAATATGACGGGAATGTAAAAACAGAAACCATTTCATAAAGTATTTGAAAAGGAAATCAGAAGCATATAATGTCACGGCACGTTAAAAATGTTTTACTACAATATTTTCGGGGATTCTATTTTGAGCTGGGCATTGTTGAAAGTCTGGCAGATGCCCAACGGCGGGCTGTGACACTGCCAACGTCAACAGAGGTTAGCGTCCTAAAAAAAGTAGATAAGCGTGAGTCGAACATGCGTTCACACGGGTTCCTACCGGTGTTGGATAAAAGATAAAAGACAATTAGCAGCTTCAAACAAGAAAATTCTACCGAAAACGTCCATAAAATTGTTTTTATTTATTTAAAAACGCGTGTTTCACGTGCAGCCTACACAAGCATCTGCTTCAATCTGCGACTATCTGGGTCCACCCCGGCTACGCACAAGTATTAAACAAAAATTTTATACATACTTCATGCCGATCCCTTGTTTTTTGAAAATATTCTTAGCTTATGTTCATCAAGGAAAATTTAGGATTCTAATGGTGAAATAATTTTTCATATCGGTCCAGTAATTTGGAGCCTAGTCAATTCAAACAAACAAACAAATTTTTCCTCTTTTACTAACTACGCGGCTGCTCGAGCGGACCATGCTTGTCTGTTATAAATAGAAGATTGTAGTTCAGTTCAATGCAGTTGCAGCTAGAAGCAGTCGATCCATTGACCTTACAGTTGCCGCATGTTTTAAGCAAAGTTCGTCGCTCCAAGATGTACAGGGCGGGGGTACATAGATTTAGAAAATGAACCTAAAATAAACGCAGTGTGTGCATGACCTATGCACCGACTGCGTATTTTTTTTTTATCCCGGTATCATATTACCGTGGAATAATAAGGAACACGTTATATTTTTTATATGTTATAATTATAACAAAACTAATAATGTTTAAAACCAATTACAAATACTATCTGAACCATTTTCGACTTCTACGCGCTAGTTTATCACAAATCATAATAGTGCCTTTGCCTATGTGACCAAATAGTTAAGTACAACTTACTGCTTAATCAGAGGTACCTAAATGAAGGGAACTATGGATTCGTTCCATAAAATTAACAATTGTAAAAGTTAAAAAAATTCGCGGACAGAAATATTGCTCTTCCGGATCTCATTAGTGTGGTGTATCTTTACTCACGTGGTCCACAGTCCACACAACGTTAAGTATGTAAAACACCAAGATAAAATAAGATTTGTATAAATATTGTCATTTCTACTAACTAGTTGATTATGTTATAAAATGTGTTCAAATATTTTTTTTATGATTTACATTTTAATAAATTTTCGTTAAAACATTTTATTTTATGTACTTGTTGATGCACGCCTTTCTTCTCACTAAGAAAAAAACCGAACCGATTTGGACGGTCTCATTGAAAAAAGAAAACGTACGCTACATTATGATGGGGACGAAAATAGGTTAGATCAGAATGGTGGTGTTGCCACTGTGTTCCAAACACCGTTGCCGTCAGGTGTTGCCACTAACCGGACGGCAACGGTATTTGGAACTATTTCAAAAATTTAAAGTTTAAATACTGACTGACGAATTATTAATATCTATACCTACAAAATCTCTTTTCACTAGACATCTAAATCATCGTTAGTAAAATATACCACGGCCTTGTTGAAACTGAGTAGCGTGAAAAGTTTTATGTGTAACAAATGGAGATAAAGCAGTGACTCTTTTGTAAAAATATTCTAATACCTATATATTTAGAAATCTATTTTTATCATTTTATTCAGAGGAAGCTGATCAACCCAGCATAGAGACAAGATATTTTAACCCGACTGTGGAAGTTTTATGAGTGACAAATGAGTCATTAAAAAATAATCCATTGCCTAAATAGTAAATTAGTGTGGGTCGTTAGATTAACGAGTATAAAAAATATAACAAAATATCTATGTAGTGTTCCCATAAAACAAGCTCTGCTTATAGATTAGCGTGTGAATTGACCAGTATTATTGATTTAAAAAGGATAATATCTGCTTCGCTCTGGTGGTCCACTTGACCACCATCACATGTTTCATTGCTAAATTTATAAAGAGGATTCGGTCTAAATACTTTTTTCGGAATAAAATTGCCACTAAAGCTTATTAGCGTCTGAAAGTTGACACTACTATGCCTTGGAAAGCCTTCCACCTACCCTACAGTCCACATTTATCTACCGTACAGGTTCCGGATTTCCTGGTTTCTGCGAAGAAAGAAAGAGGAAAGAAATTAATAGGTAGTTTATTAGACAAAACCTACAAAAGACGCACTTAGAAAGTTATTATCAATACTTTTGGAAAATAAAACAATACAATAAGGCTGAGGCTACTTACTTACTGAGACAACCACCACCGTAGAGAACTAGTTGTCTGTGTAGAAATTATTTTAAAATGTGGGTACTCTTAGAGACTTGAGTGTATTTGTAATTCATATTTTATGTGAACTTACACTTCCATGTCAGTCTGAGCTGAAGATTGTTTTGACTGTAAATACTCAAATATCACACAGTTCTTACAATATTAACTCTCCACATGCAAGAAAATTATTTTTAACAGTCACACCCTGTCATAGAACATAGTGTAATTTTGTAGTGTAATTTCTCTAAAAGTTTTATTATCTTTGACTGTAATGGGTAGGTAAACCTTAGGTAAACAAATTGATCTGATTGATTGATCGAGAGCTCAGAAAAACGATCCTATATAGACATAGACACCACTACAGTTTAATTACCAGAAAAAAAAAATTAGCTGCTGTAAATGAGGGCTACCATTGTAAATGTGAAGTTAGTTTTTATGTTTTACTTTTAATAAGAAAGTTACATCATGTTAAAGTTTTTTCGAAATTCTGGACATAGTACATTGTATAGACGCGCGCGCCGCCCGCGCCACCGACTACCTACCTACTCTGTTTACGGCGATAGTTAAGTACCTATGTGTAGATATTACCAAAACGGCGTGCGGCGTCATTAGTACTTCTACGCGGGTCCTCTTCGAAGTACTCAAGAACTGCATCGTGTAAGTTTTGCGGGTACGCCGGTCTTCCACGTCCTGAAGTCGACGGTGTAAACGTACCATGATCTAAGAGAGATTGGTATGCTCTCAGCATGGTTGAATAATTTGGTTTACGAGCATTTGGGTACAGCTCCCTGTACATTCGCAAAGCGGCACTCACATTTTCACCACTTAAAAAATACGCGCGAACCATTAAGGCGCATACAGTAGCGGATTGCTCCTCTTTGGAGGCTTTCTCCTCCTAGAGTAGTCAATTTTATGGACTGAAAAAAATATATGTTATACATTGACCTTTTATCTGTAAAGTGAACGTACAAAAATGTTCTACGTGCTCGTTTACTTGGTGAAAAAAAATCACAAAGTGGAGCTGTTTCTGACTGAAAAAGTGTATCTACTTCTAAACTACTTAGAATTTTATACTTTTTTTTTCACCATCATGTCGGCAAAGACTTTATCTTCAAACTGAACGTATGATTTTGTGATACGACGGTTTTTCACATAGAAAATCATTATTTTAAATTTTTGCGTATGATTAGTGGGCGGTAACCTTTGAAGGTAGTCTGCGCGGGCGACGGGCGGCAGTGAAACCCTGACTGTCGTACGGGAAGGTTGTGTTCGTTTGCCTCGCGCTCTAGGTGAGCGCGAGGCGTACTTTTGCTTTTTTACTATAATGCTATATTGATGCACATAGACGCTTTATTTATTATTCAAAGTTATCCGCGCATGGACGCTTTATTTGGTGTAAGACAGTTTGTAAAATATTGAAATTGCCGAAGATCAGGAAGCTGAAGAAAGCCAGAGCTCTGAAAGCTCGTTATTTTAGAAAATGTATGCTATTGTAACTACCTATTAGCAATCTTATGTAGATTTTACATATTTGTATATTTATTTTAGGAGATCGGGTAGGTACTAAACTAGGTAGGAACAAATGAACGACAATGTAAGTAAATACTCCTTAGACCTACCCATTTATTTGTTTTATTACTTATCTTACATTATTATTTATTTATAGATTTACAGTGACCGGACAAGTTGAAACTGGAGTGAAAATGTTTTACTACAGGTAAAACATCCATTACGCTTAGGTAGGTAGCTATGATGTATTATGCGACGAAATAAAATATGTACGTACGGCATTCTTCCTTACGCGGTTCATGATCGTCTTCAGAATTCTAGTATGGCTGCAACAGTTCTATGACTTTCCGAAGTGAAGCACTAGGTAGGTACACCCCCACCTTACTTACTGTTATGAAATGGGAATGGGATTCAAAATGTAAAGGAGACTGGGTAAAAATGGTACATAACCTTTTTTCATCTCCTAGAGCTCGGATATTTTTAAACTTACGAGATCTGAAATCATAATTATTATTACTATTTTAACGGGTAGGTATTTATCGCGTTTTTACGGGTATTTTTTATTTACGAGTATTTTTTACGGGTTTTCTTCGCGACGGCCACCCTTTGTACTTGTACATAATTATCTAGAATTCTAGATAAACAAGTACGACAATTGCGAGTGTAACTCGCGCGCCGAGGGTTTTGAACTTTTGTCGTTTAGGTTGTTACGTTTTTTGACGACCTCTTGGCGCGGTGGGCTTACAACGCAAGAGGTTGCGGTTACTACAGAGATAAGTGGGTAGGTAAGTGCGTACCTACAATTTTTTTATGTATTTCCTGTAAAATATAGATATACAATGTGTCTGGTCACCGGTGTCGGAGACTTGGGGGGGGGGGGGGGTGAAATACGGTAAATTTTATCGACAAATCACTATTCCTACTTTTTTTCTACCTCCATGACAAAATGGCAGCCATTTTGTTTTCTTTTGCCTCGAAGCACGGGTGCTTGTACTGATTTAGCTATAGCAACCCATGTAGAGGTCCTAGGAAGACGATAGAGGGCTTATTTGATAGCCAATAATGACAATAAAGCAATGGTAACATTGTTTCCATTTCCATTTTATAATAGAGAAAAAAAGAATTTATAAAACCAAAAAAAAGATTTTTTGAAAAAAAAATTTTTAATTATTAGCTTTTTCATAGAATCCAAACTGTCAAGCTACATGTTTTTTGTTTTTGAACGTTAGTAAATACTGTGTGCTTCAAAATAAGTCTTGTATCTTAGCTATAAGTAAGATAGTTTAGAAGTTTATTCAAAAAATTTTTAATAAAAAATCTTTTTTTTGTTTTATAAATTCTTTTTTCCTCTATTATAAAATGGAAATGGAAACAATGTTATCACTGCTTTATTGTCCACATTATTGGCTATCAAATGAGCCCTCTATCGTCTTCCTAGGACCTCTACATGGGTAGCTATAGCTAAATCAGTACAAGCACCCGTGCTTCGAGGCAAAAGAAAACAAAATGGCAGCCATTTTGCAATGGAGGTAGAAAAAAAATAGGAATAGTGATTTTTCGATAAAATTTACCGTATTTCACCCCCCCCCCCCCTCCCCAAAGTCTCCGACACCGGTGACCAGACACATTGTATTATCTACAAACGCTTTGTACATTTTATATCGATCACTCTGCAATCTTCGGAGATAGGGGGGGAGGAATGGCCAATTTTTCGACCTTTATCAAAATATTTCGAAAAGTATAATATAACCTTTTGAAATTTCAAAACCTGTTTTGGAATGTGCAAATTGATACCCCACTCGACGGGGGTAGTCTCCCTTTTAGAAATCCCCCCCCCCCCTTTTTGACCATATTTTTAAAAGTAGTTATGTTAACAGATTTCTCTGGTAGTGACCGCTTTAGAAATTTTTCCCGCCCTTTTTTGACCATATTTCAAAAAGTATTATTTTAACAGACTTCTTTATATTTTTCCGGTAAAATATAGATACATATCTTCAAATACTTGGTACATTTTACCTAGATCGCTCTGCAATCTTCGGAGATAGGTTGGGAATTGTCATTTTTTCGACCTTTTTCTCAAAAACTATAAAAATCAAAATTTCCAAAACGAAATGTACAAATCAGTACCTTTCATTTGATACCACTTTAATTTCTGTAGGTCCCATTTAAAATTTCGATTTCAAAATTTGTACTGAAAATCTTCATTTTGATTTTTTATTTATTTTTCTATAAATCTGTGCGGGCGCACAAAATGTATTATTATTTCAAATTTCAAGTCAATAGCTGCAGTAGTTTCTGAAATATTATGGATTCAAAACACAAAACAGAATCAAAGTCATAAGGATCCCTGGACCAAGAGACAAAACTTATATATCGTAGATATTTTTTCTTTTGTTTTCTTTCTGCTGGTTTTTAGGGTTTTGACCTCGGTTTCAAACCCCTAAAAAACAGCAGAAAGAAAATAAAAGAAAAAAATCTACTATATAAAAGTAACTTTTTCTCTTGGTCCAGGATGCCCTTTCTCCTCTTGCTTAGAAATTTACTGTTTTATCAAATCTTTACATCCGATTTCTAGCATCATTTCTTTATATAGGTGTAAAAACCTATATGTAAATACCATGTACCTAGTGGTAATATTTTTCTCTTGGTCCATTATGACCTTTTTCCTTTAGCTCAGAGATTTATTGTTTCAAATTATTCCACCCGTATAACCTACCTATCATTGATATCCTACGAACATTGAAAATTAGAGAAGCTTGTATGAATGTTTGTTACCATGTAGGTAGGTGCCTAACTACTAAACTGATGCATAAAACTTTCGAATGATTGGAATATAGGCTAGTTTAGAAGGAAATTACCTACAACGCGAACGCCCCGCGCCGCGCGGGTAGTAACAAGAGGCGGTAAGGCGGTAACATACATACTTATTACTTACCTAAACTACCGAG
This sequence comes from Eupithecia pulchellata, assembly GCA_963931895.1. Classification (NCBI taxonomy): domain Eukaryota; kingdom Metazoa; phylum Arthropoda; class Insecta; order Lepidoptera; family Geometridae; genus Eupithecia; species Eupithecia pulchellata. Next base: position 8,819,428 of record OZ007529.1, read on the forward strand.
TTCTGTTCCCAGACCAAGAACAAATACTTGCAGAATTTTAAAGACAAAGATACATATATTTAGCTTCACAAGAACAGCACAGACATAAATAAAGATAGACAATTTGTAAAAAATTATCCCGCAGTGGGAATTGAACCCGCAATTATCGCGTGTCAGCCGGCTTGGTTTACCACGCGCCGCGCCGCGCGGCCATGAAGGATTTCTAACGCGCGAAATCTATTTCATTTTCTTGGCTATGCAGCGGCGCGGCGGGGGGCGCGCGGAAGGTGCGGGGCGAAACCATAGCCCCGCCCAAATTGCTCAAGGTCATTCGCTGCTGTATGCGCCTTAATGTGTACTCTCGCGACGTAAATTGATAAGCCATTGTAATGATATGCGAAACGATAATTACGCAACAAGTGCGCCCGTACCACTGAGGCGGGCGCGCGGCGCGCGGCGCGTGCGGTGCGGGTGGGGAAGCGGGGGGAGGGGTAGGGTCCGGTGGTCAGCAGGTTGAGCTTCGACGCGAGTTTGCTAAAATTTAATGAATGAATAGTTGTAACCGCGAAATTACGCTACGCCTACCACAGAATAGTAAGTGTTTAATAGTTAGTATGCCGGTTTATGTTGTCTGTATTTTTAGCGATATGTGGACAAATCTTTGATTTAATTTTTAATATTTTTTATTTCAAATATGGATTCAGTAACTGCTACAGATATCCCAGTTTTTTTTTTTTCTGGTAATTAAACTGTAGTGGTGTATATATCTCAGAAAAACGATTGTCTATAGGATCCTTTAGGATCGTTTTTCTGAGATACATATATGTATATAGACATATAGACATCGTTTTTCAGAGATCGAGAGTCAACAACTGACAATAACCATAACCACAGAATATCTATGAAACGAAGCAAAGAGAAAACAATAAAAATAAATAAATAAATAATGCTGGACAATCCACACGCATCATCTAGCCCCAAGCTAAGCAGAGCTTGTGTTATTATGAGTACTAGATGACTGATATACGTAATACACTTGTAATACAATATTATTAAATAGCATTAAATAGATAGATATTTTTTATTATACATAAAAAACGACCAGAACCCCTGAACATATATCTGCAGATCGTACAAATATTTGTCCCGAAGCGGGAATCGAACCCGCAACCTCCTGCGTCGCACACAGAGCAACACGGGCCCCCGGGCCGCAGGAGGAATACTCTGTATCAGCGAACCGTTTTATTACTAGCTTCTGCAAGCGGCTTTTTACTATAATTTTTAGTAAAAAGTAGCTTATAATTAGATATTCTTGTTCCAGATCTTTTATATTTGCAATTTTTTTGCCCAATCCAAGCAATACTTTGGGCGCATAGACTTAGAGAAAACTTCAGACGTAATTCTATCAAATCAAACTTGATTCCTAACAATGGCGGAATGACATTGAGTGTCAGTGTATAGAGAGTTGCCAACAAAAGAAAAAATACCCATAATTTTTATAAATATTCTTCCTAATAATGGTTTACATATGAATATGTAAATTATAATGAATGATTTTAGGTACTGCTTTAGCCACGGTAATCGTGTTTATTAGTCCTACTTTTTATAATTTTCAATATACGCCAGCGCTTTATTTTTATTTATTCATTTAATTAGAACGGTCATACAACCACTTACACTAACTAATTAAAATTGATTAATACAATAGGTATCGCACGAAAGTGACAATAAAATCTGGATTATGTTAATGAAAATAATAATTTAACAAATTCTATTTAAAATATTAATTATTAATATTTATGGTGCTAACTGCAGTGAGTTTGATTGTTCCCGGGATTAAATAGTAACCCCTATTTGCTAATCGAAGAAATTTCAACAAAATCTGTTCCGGCCTCTGAGTGTGTGTGCAGAAGTAACAAACATAAACACATCCAAAGTCTCCGTTCCATGTTTAATTTTAGTTTGAATAAATTATTCTTTGTGCCTATTAACTGGCTGACAACATTTTCTGCCTGCGGCTTCGTATACGTTGTTCATATGGAAATGCCTAACCAATATAATTAAAAAATCAAATAAAAATTATAATTATTTAAATGTACATTTGCAGCCACATCTTATGATTGTTACTGGGAATATCAATGAAACGTTCCTAATAATGAATAAAAAAATATACATTATTCTCATATTCATTGTTTATTGATACATAAATAAAAAATTATGTATACCTACATATAATGCCCGAATGCTTATACATGAAAAATCTTTATGCATACTGCATGCTACACTAGATTTAGTAGGATTCAAATTATTTTAATTATGAGATTCTCTGATTATGCGAATTCAATTTAACTTCCAATTTTCATCACCCGGAAATCTGAAAAAAATATTGACTATTAGTATGCCCCACGGCTATCGATAATCTCGATATAACATCTGCGTAGCATGATCGTCAGTAAAAGTATTATCCAAACGGGTTCAGCTATTTTGGAGGTTAGCTCAAATAAAAAAAAACATAGGTATTTCGAAATTCGTATCCCTAAAGCTAAGCTATTGTATAGATATTACAAAGTGAAATTCAATACCTATCCTAATTATATTTCGAATACTTAACACATATTATTTTATATAACCAGGATGGTGAAATGCCTATTTACCTGATTCATAATTTAAAGTCAATAAAATATGAGAATTAAAACATTTTTAATATCCTCCCACACTTACTGGAAAATTTACATGTTTACATGTTGGCAGCACTGGCTAGATTTTGTGCATATAGTTTGATTTTTATGTTGATAATAATTTTGCGTCAAATCGAAATAATAAGTTGGTGAAATAAGAAATTTATCTACGAAATGTGATCCGGTGTTTTTTATTGACAAATGCATTGTGATTTTGGCAACATCTGACCACACAAGACGGCGTTTTTCATTTTGTTTTGATTTGTTTATATGATGTTATTAGGTTCGTGTCTATGGGCGTTATGGCGGCGACTGACATACTATATGAATCATAGACAGTATGTCAGAGTACCGAGTGCTTCTTTTTATTTTTTATGAGACTCCTTCCGAACTTATTCATACTTTCATGTTTGGGCGTTTACTAACGGCACGATCCACAATTTCACCTTTAAAATACCTACGAGTAGGGTACGTAGAATACTAAAGATACTCTGAAACGACGCGACGGAAGATAGCTCGATATCAGTTTACACGTTGCCATAGTAACAGTGTGACACAGGGCTGCGTTCACAACCTACGCTCGAGCGCGCTCGGAGTGCAACTAGGTCGTTCATAACCTCAGGGGAAACGCTCGGTTGTTATTAACTAGAGCGTTCACAACCTCCGACGGTTGCAACTTTTTACCGGTGTAATTCGATCGACGAAAAACACTCTGACATTGACAGCTGTCATATTTTCCGTTGTCATAGTTTGTTATCTACTTAAATATCAAGATTTCTACAGTAAATTTCAAAATTTTCAGTATTTATCAGTTATAGATCGTAGTTACAGTCAGTAGATACAATTTACCTCAAAGTAACCGCAAAACAAAAACAAAACAAACGAACGTCCGGCAACGGTAACGTCAGTTTTGTCATGATAATGTCAACTTTGACGTTAAACAACCGACTCGTTCTGAACCTTTGGGTAAGTTAAAATTTACACCAAACAACCGCACCCTGAGCCTCTGAACGCACCCCTGTGCCGGCATACGCTATGGAACTATTTGCGCAACGTTTCTAAACTCTTTGCTATAAACCTCCAGTCTTGCGTGTCTTACTTGTCACTTGTCATTTGATATAAAATATTTTCGGTAACTTTAATAACCTTCCCCAAAACAGATCAATAAACGGTGAATCAAGGGAAGCACGCAACATGGCAGAATCAAAGGTACCTAAGGTTTGCCCCTTTCTCTTTAATTAGTGTGGCTTACGTGGCATGCGATAAGTCATTCTTTGCTTATTATTTGGTACCATTATCGCGTGGTAGCAAAATAGTAGTAAATCAATAATAAACGCACCTACCTCCCCTTTTGGAAGGTTGAATTTAAAGGAATGTCTGCTATTCTAAAGATATGCAATGTTATATAACATGTAATGGCCATGATATTGTACTTATATCATGCTTATGCTATTCTGGTGGTCGAGAACTACGACCCAGTGGTAGTTGAGTCACCTTCTTTGCAGATGTAAGATTCTAAACAGACCTTTTAGCTGCGGTCAGCCTTTCGCTGCGTGTCGTATGAATGATACGTTAAAGGAAGCCTATACCTTATAGCTTTTATACTTGAATGAAATTAAATGATGATGATTCTAGCTATATTAGAAATAAAAAGCGTTTTGTAAAACAGAGCTCAAGCAAAAGTGGAACGAAGAAATCAAAAAAGGAAGTTAAATTGAAAAAAGTAAAAACGGACGATGCAAGTTCAAGTGCTTCAAGCGGTATGTTTTGTAGTCTCTTTGTCAATGTTAATTCATTGATGGAAAACGGTCCATCATTAGTTTATAGCCTTGCAGACTTAATTGTTTGAAAGGACTTACCTTACCTTAGAGACTTATATTGAGGATTATACTGTATTGTGTGTGTAGTAGTAGTTGTGTTATAGTACCTATTCAAATCATTCACAGAAAAAGTGATGTGATGAATAATAAGAAAACGAAAATCTACAATATACTCATTTTGTCGAGGAAATGTTTGCACCAGTTTGTAGGCAGCAGGTATACCTAAAGGTAGAAGGTTATTTCAGGAACGACTTCACTAGCGTAGAATAACCAAAATTATAGAACATTTACTGGGAATATTTCATTAATATGTGTGTACATACCCTTTTAAGTTTACAGCAGGCGTGTACATTATAGAATGAAGAAGAACGGTTGCGTCGGTCAGTTTTTATCCGGTACATTAATGTGGCATTGATCATAAAGTTTTCCATTCTTTATTGCCTTAGGTGCTTTCAATCTCTGAAATTGTTTGATTCAGGGCCCAAGATTGCCATCCGTAAGTAAAGACTTATAATATGCATGCGTTATAAGTATAGATACTATCTTTTATCTGATATGACAAGGCAGGATTGGCAAGAGCAGAATTTGGTTTTTGATTGATTTATTTCTCATTATTTCGTTCAGTGACCAGTATCGATGAGTGACATAGGCTACATTACAGGTACAGTACATTAAACAGGTATTGCGTGAGAGGATTCGTGAGCAGAAGCTTTATGTTATATACTTATTATTTTTACACCAACATATTTTTCATAGTGGTTTTTGGTCATTTTGACAGTTAGTGATCAACAGGAGTCGGAGGAAAGTGGCGGTCAGATTGGCAAGGGTGTTGGTACTGCGTCCATCACAGTGGACCGCGAAGAGTACTTGCTAGCTCTCAGAGACCTTACCTACGATAAAAACCAGTTGCATATGAAGAACAACATTTTGCACCGGAGATTGGCTGAGTATTACAAGTAGGTATATGTCTTCGCATACACAGCTCTAGAAAGACGTAGAAAATTGTAGGTTCCGATTTTTTTATTTCACGCGTGTCTAATATGTCTGAGGTACCCATCTAAGCACACAAGTCACACACGACTTGGAAATGAAAATGAAAAAAGGGATATACATTGACACGGGTTGGGGTACTCTTTATAGCATATTTATATGCTTGTGTTAGAGTGGACTAAGGTAATCTAGCTTAGATTATAATGCCTAACGACGTAACCCACTCAATATTTAAGACCATTTGCTATGGATATTTTATCAAATTAGAATATATTTCTAGATCTAGATGTAAAACTATAGGAAAACACTCGTCGGTGTTTGGCGAGATAGCTCAATATTTAACGATAGCCAACGGTTCTCACTCTGGAATTAAATATATTATAAAAGTATTGCGAATTCCTATCTTTTTTGAAATTATTATATACTTAGCTTATGTTTATCAGAAAAGATTTAAGATTTGTAAGGGTGTTTTTTTTTCTAATCATTTCAATAGTTTCGGAGCGTATTCAATTCAAACAAAAAAACAATCAAATCTTTTATCTTTATAATATTGGTATAGATGAGAAATAATGAGCTGGCTCCGCCACTCTTTTCTCATCCTGTAGGCTGGAAGCATCTCTCATAAGTAATACTTTTTTCATTTTTACGTGAAAAACGTGGCATCTCTTTCTAGACGTGTAAAGTTTGTTTTAGCATACATATTGCTGAAGGTCGAGTTTAGAATTGAACAATAACATGTACTTTAATTCTAAATTGATATTAATATAAGGTTTGAATTTGACTCGTCTACCTGTTTATCTTGTAAGTATAGAGGAACAACGTTATTGTCTTAATTATTCATTATTGTTTTTATTGTCCTACGTTACAATGCAAAATGTTACAGCCGGTTCACACATGTCTCCATTTTACTGTTCCGTTTTATCGTGTACGTAGTTTTTTCGTCGATGGCGTAGTGGTTGTATGAGCGACTTCACACATGGCACAGTATTCTGTATACAGATCGACGAACAAAATCGAACAAAATACGTACACGATAAAACGGAACAGTAAAACGGAGACATGTGTGAACGGGCCGTAAGGTTGCATTGTAATTATACGTGTATATTGTGTATATTTATAATTTAATAGGTAGGTAAAATCCATGATTATATCACATGCTAGTGCATTCTACGATGCACTCTCCGCCTGCTAATTTCGGCGATTTAAGAAATAAATACAGTTTATTAGTGTCTTCTGACTGTCTTACTTCAGCTCTAATTATCTGTGCAAATACATCCTTTACATCAAATATAGACTTGATTGATGGCAGACTACTGCGTCACCGAAGCGAGTAATGTATTAAGCTTCAATTAGTAATAATGGCTGTAGCTGTAAGCTCCCTGGAGTTGAAAAGTCAATTTGACTATTTAACTGCCCTTGCTCTAAGTGTTGTTTTACGTTATAGGTACAATAAAACGCTTTACTACCATTTTATATCCGTTGGACACTGAAATCATTATTTGCAGGAAGCGTAAACTGGATCATGTTTTGAAGCCATTGGAAAATTCCATGGATTTGGAGGAAAAATATCAAGAAAATCTGTTTTCTTATGAAGAATTGAAAGAGAGGGATGAGAAACAAGCTGCTGAGGTAATAAATTATGATAAGAAATATGTAGTATTTTTTTAATATTTCGTGCAAAGGCAAAGGATCTAATTTTATGTATTTTTTAGCTCAAAGCAGGAGTCCAGACTGTGGAACTGCAATACGCTGAGCGACTTGCATATGCAGAGGATAAATTCGATGGACTTCAAACTTTTGAGAAAAGTACAGGGACTGGACTCATCTATTCCGCTAAAGGAAAAGCTATTTCTGAAAAGGTACCTGCAATGTCACAAACGTGTGGTTAAGAAGTTATTCTTAATGTGTGTTAGGCTGGATTTAGTGCTCGACCGACGGTGAGCGCTGACGTTGGTCGAGCGTAGCTGTATCAATGAAAACGTATGAACGACTACAGTGCAGCGCTGATGAATTCCTATGCGCGTACGATCAGCGCGTACGGTACGCGCTCACCGTCGGTCGAGCACTAAATCCAGCCTTAGAGTCGATTCTCACCTATGAGGTGAGGAGGATCCATTGAGCTGGCTTGCAAAACAGGGGACCTATGCTTTATAGTTATAGTGGGTATGGGCATCCAAGGGCTGAGATGATGAACTAAGGCATCGTGAAGACTGAGTTGGACAAAAGGTTAAAGACAATAATAATGATAATACTGGACAATCCACACAGCATCATCTAGCCCCAAGCTAAGCAGAGCTTGTGTTATGGGTACTAGATGACTGATATACATAATACAATATTATTAAATAGATAGATATTTTTTACTATACATAGAAAACGAACAGAACCCCTGAAGAAATATCTGCAGATCGTACAAATATTTGTCCCGAGGCGGGAATCGAACCCGCAACCTCCTGTGTCGCAGGCGGACCTTCGCCCACCGCGTCACAGTGGTCGATATTATAGAAAACTGGATACTGACGTAAATTGGATGGTAACAGGAGAGGACTGGCCATTATAGCAAACTCTAAAGGATGGCTTTTAGTTGAGACAGATAATGGAATCGGCATCTTGTAAAAGATGTTATATGCCCAAGTGGGAGAATCCAGCGATAAAGTCCTAAGAACTGACTATATACTACCTGATTCACAATAATAAAACTTAAGTTACACCGACTTAGGATTTATTATTTATTAGCTTCTGTCATACCTTTTTTGGCATTTATAAAGCTTTTGTTATTACAAGTTCTTCTCATTTTTTAACCAGAAAAATTTCAATCCTGTCCTTTCTGATATTTATGCGTTGGTTTTGGCCAAAAGAGTCGTCGTCACAAGCACACAAACTTAACATTATAACATTGCCGTTATAACATTTTTATGTTCAAACGCAACGCAGCACGTCATATGACGAATTTTCGAAAAAATTTCATAGAAAACCGTAAAAAAAATCGCGGCTATGTTCCTTTTATTAAAACTACGCAACTATAGAAACGCTCGAATTCATAAAAATAAGTTTTAGAGTTACAAACTTATACTTTAAAGCACTGATATTTGTAGATATGTTATGACAAAATACGCAACTATTGCAAACATTTGTCACCAGACAGTCCAGCGACTCCTGACTCTACAAAGGCGAAAGCAGGAACAATCATCAGCGCTATGCCTCCGCTATGTGCGAGCTAGGAACGCCGTCACCGAGCTCGAAGCCATTGTACACAAGCTGGAGATGATTGGCCCAGGACTTTACGTGGCCCAGTTTGAACAGCTCGATGTTGATAATCAGAACTTAATGACGAAGATTGAAGGTAAGAAGGATAAAGCGACAAAAAAGCCCGCTCTTTAAGAGAGGCCCTTACCACAGTGATCTTTTACATCTTGGTGCAGGGAGATTATATTTATGAGTTTATCAGTAACTGAAATAATTGATACAATTATGAAGTTTTACACTACGTAGGTACTTGTATATAAATGGGTATATTAGCTGTCCTACTATATAGCCTAAATAGGTAGAATATTTCCTAAGAATTTAGGGACCCGTATGAAAACTTAAATAATGTAACCTAAAGCGTGTAAAAATTTAATTTTTGAAATATTTATTTATTATTATAATATATACTTGTTCAACAGAACGAGAAGATGAGCTTATCAAGAACCGGGCTAAGTGCACCGAGCACAATCAGATTCTAGCTCACATAAGAGAAAAGATGCATCACACGGAACAGGTTATTGACTCCGCTGAATGTGATCTTGGGGATGCCGAGATTGAATATACGGATGTCCGAGAAGAGCTGGGAGCGGCTAAGGTGATTTTGTTCTAGTCTTAAGTGTAATAAACACAGTAGTATCGCTTCATTGTCTTTTTGCACTATCGCCCGCGATGGCACCAACCAAGTTGCATCCAGTCAAAGTGGCAATCCCTTTGATCACTCTAGAATCTAGCTAGACGCTACCGACCACTGACAGCTGATCATTTTTGGCTCCATTATTCTCTAGCATGTTGACTGGCGTGGCGCAGTGATCCAAAATGTATCTTGGTCTTTAAAAAATAGCCCACTGAAACGAACCGTCTTTTAATTGAAAGCCATTTCAATTGCCTTCGAGGCCACGTGTATGGCCGACGTGCATCTATATTCGACTATTGCAAATTACGTCCGCCATTTAGACCGATTCAAGGGGCTTTCAAATATAAATAACGGTTTTTTTGTAAACGCTTAGCCGCGATATCTAGCCGTTTCTGTAAATAATAAACTTAAATAGGTGATAATCTTTTAAAAAACACTTTATGAATGTACTTCCTTGAAAAATTGCGTCACTAATCGGAACACCCCCCGTTTAGTTAAAGCGTATTCATTAGTTATTTTTTTTACTGTTTTTCTTGTCAAAGATTCGTCGAGGTAAACTACGATGGTCCTTGGAAGCCGAGAGACTAAAAGCTGGATTACTGACAAGGAAAGATTTGTTGCGTGACTTTCAAAATGCTACTGACGAGGTGGGAAATAGATTATCATGCACCTCACGCTAGTAGTTCGCAATGTAATATAAAAAGCTGGTCCACCCCAGACCAGTTTATTCGTAAATGAATTTCCTCGCCGACAAGGAAAAAAAAAGGAGTATACTTAAATCAGTAGTGGATGCGGTAGTTTTAGCTAAACACTTTGTTTGAGTAAGAAACTATTCTCATTCTGATCTCATACAGGCCAATTTCTTTCTGAATTTAGACTGAATTCATTATCCTTGAATTTTTTCACGTAACTGATCCGAGAAATATGAGGTTACAAGGTCAATTTAAGCTAATACATTTTGTGTCCAAATTCAGTCACAGAGAGACATTCCGGCTTTATGAGGCTAACCCAAAAGGAAATAGAAAGACAGTCAAATGATTCATGTAGGTAGTTAACTACTTTAATCATTTGACTTTTTCATAGTCTCTCTCCCTATAGGTAAAATTGGGGTTAAATTAGTAGCATAAGTTAAAATTATGTAGAGTCCGTCCATTCTTATGTTTTGCCTATCTTTACTGCACTAGTCACTAAACCATAACATCGTTATTTAATCAAAATTTTTATTTTAGGTTGTAAAGCTCCGTGAACAGAAAACAATTCTTGAATCTCAAATTGAACGAACGCTTGAACAACTTCGGAAGGCGCGTAAGCGTGTACAAAGATGCCATAATGCCTGATAATTTACTTATATTGTGTTTATCATCATGTGCTTAGATAATGTTAGTTTAAAAAATATACCTAGTGGGGTCTACTTACCAAAATCGGCGATACAGGCAGGGTAGTGCGACATTTCAATGTATGAATATTTTAGGGAGCTAAAACCGTTTGGCGTCTAATTTGGTGGACTTCCAATAATCATTGTAATTATTTCTGATGTTTTTATTATTTTAACATATATTATTATCAAAAGAGTTCAATTGGTATTTATTGACACTTTTGCAGGTCACTGTAATTAATCTAATACATTATTATGTTAATTGTGGTTTGTTTTTTTAGCCCTCTTAATTAACCCTTTTAGATTAGGGCTGATAATTTTTCAAACTAAGGTGGTAATAGTAGTAGAATGAAATGTATTGGAATAGGAAGAAAATATTACAGAAATTAATTACCGCCGATCTGAAGTCGGGAAGTGGATGTTTTTAAAGGTTAAAATCGATTTATCACGATTTCTGGCTAAACTACAACTTCTATGGAAAAAAGTAAAAAAAATGACTATGATTTTGATTTTGAAGTATATTATTTAACCGTTTTGATTGCTTCTTATTTCATTCCTTTAAATCTTTCAAACCTAGATCCAGTAACTATTAAGGAAATAAAGATAATTATATCGATTTAAAATGAATAGAAAAGCTCAGTGCCTGTCAAAAAATGAAGAGCAAAATGTCATAGGTACTCTATTTTATACAGAGTGGTTCCAAAATAAAATGGGGGGTCAGAGGGATTTGCTATATTTCTAATATTGTTTATTTTCGTAGGCACTACCGCTTGGCAATGCCAATAGTGTGAAGGTAAATTATAATCTCCCGTGATTCTACCGGTGTTAGTACATTTCTTTTTTGTTTTTGCCATTAGTTCCATGGAAAATATTGCCAGCACGACTGACCTAAAAAATCATAGTTACTAGAAGCATTGAAATTTTAAGGATCAAGTAACAAAATCTGACAAACCAATTACTCAATTATATGATGAGACCTCAGAAAAACGATCATATGGAATTGTTGTATTGTCGAATTTGACACGGAAGCAATATTGGACCACCAGTCTCTTTCTCACGTCAGCGCCTTCTTCCTGGTTTCATTGTCACGGATGCCATTCTAACTCAACGGGTTTGTTTACATGTCAGTAGAAGTCATTGTGAGATTTTTATGTTTTGCCCGTGTTTTCGACTTATTTATTGAGCAAAACTGTAATATAAATTGAAAATCATATAGAAGAGGTACCATGAAGTGTTCTGTAGCAAGCTGAGGCCTATGCCAAAGCAAAAACAGGCCGAATCTAACCTTACACCGGTAAGTGGCTAACATTTCGTTAAATTGGTGTCTATTGTACATTGTATTTTGATATAAAGTGTGTAAAAACCTATTATTTTGAATCATCTTTATTGTGAGCTGTAGAAACCCGCAATATTCTCAATATTTCATTCACATCGCAGACATAAAAACCGGTGCTAGTGTTGAACATCATCGAACATCGAACGTTATCGATAAATTAGGTAAGGTCAGTATGGGTACCTAAGTGTAACTATTGGGCAAGTGTAGAGGACTTTTTTATTACGAAAACCATTTGAAAACCATTTTTGGATTCAAAATAAACTGACAAAAATATGACACACTGCCCCGTGTTGACCTTAGAGGTGCAAGTCCATCTTAACGGACTTGAACCTCTCCACACAAGACCACCGGACACAAAACCACTGATGATGTGTTGACCTTTATAAGTTACGTATTTTTTCTTGTTTTAGTTTACCAAGAAACGAAAGCCGGCGGAGGGAATCGTAAGAAAATATTGGCTTAGAAAATATCCGGCCAGGAACTCAAGACATTCATGTGTGCACATTGCACTTTGAAGAGAGTGCATTCAAATCAGAAAAGCCTCCAAAACGTCAGGCTATAACAAAATACAAAATATACGCGATCAATTCAGTTAAAACAGTGTTTTATTACATATCCTGCTCCTGCTTCACCTCCAGTAAACTCTCGGATCCAGCTCCAATTCCGAAAATGAGGGTTTCCTTCGATTTCTCCGGGATCCCACCATCAGATCCTGACTTGGTTCCAATGGGACCACCTCAAAAATGCGCTCTTCATAACATAGTATAAAACAAAGTCGCATCCCGCTGTCTGTCTGTCCTTCCCTATGTATGCTTAAATCATTAAAACTACGCAACGGATTTGGATGCGGTTGTTTTAAATAGATAGAGTGATTCAAGAGGTAGGTTTACATGTATAATACATGCATAATATAGTAGAGGAACACTGACAATTTAAGAGGTTTCCGTGCAAAGCCGGGGCGGGTCGCTGAAAAATGTAAATATATTTTCCCGTCGCCTATAAGTAAGTTCGTTCTGACCTTACTTTACAGTGGCGCTAACTGGTGAGTACAAAAACGGTAGCCCTCATTGATACAAAAAAATATACAGTTGAACATAGAACCTTTCCTTTTTTGATGTCGATTAAAAAGACAAGCTCGTCCATCGATATAATGGTATCGACTAGACGAACAAGTGAACATCCCTAATCCGCCATGTTGCTCTACCGATTTGTTTACATAGGTATCCAAGGAAAGTACATGCTTAGGGCACTTCCATAGACAATCGTTTTTCTGAGGATGAGACCTATAATTTGTTTCAAAATAAAGGTAATATATAAAATATTCGTTTACTCTCTGTAGATCCAGTGATCAAGATCCATTTGGTTCCATTAAGAAAACTTTTACTCTTTAGATCCATTTCTGATGATTTGGTTCTAACAAGAACTTTTATTATCTGTAGATCCAATGATCAAATTTATTTTGTTCCAGTGAGAATACCTTTTGTCTTTAGATCCAATTTTGATGATTTGGTTCTAAGAAGAACTTTTACTTTCTGTAGACCCAATGATCAAGATCCATTTGGTTCCAGTGGTAATACTTTTTATCCTTTAAATCCAAAATTAATTACTTTGATCTAACAATAATTTGTTCACTCTGATTAAAAAGTTCTTGCTTTGCTTCGGGCTGATTCTAGATGAATCGCTTTTAAACAAGATCCGTCAAGTGCGAGTGTAACTCGCGCGCCGAGGGTTTCGAAAATATGCCAATTATACAAATATGCACCTACCCAACGGTTAGACTTGGCTTTTATTAGAACTACCTATTGCGTTTAAATTATTTCTATTTATAGATGAATATTATGGCAAGATAAAAAAAGATTTTTATCTAATTATAGGTAAAAAGGTTTGTTAAATTCTGACTTCTCATTTACCAGTTATTGTAAAAGTGGTTTGTATTTAAAAATCAGGCCTTATGACGTCAGTTTCGTAGTTTATTCTCAGTAGATCCAATTTGTGACGCAATTTTTTTAAACAGATTTAATGAGAAAAAAGATTCTTAATGGAACCAATATGGATCTAGTAATTTTGTAAGTAGATGCAATAGATCCAATTTGTGACGTTGTTTTTTAAAATAGATTTATTGGGAAAAAAGTTCTCAATAGAACCAATTGGATCTTGATCACTAGATCTACAGAGAGTAAACGGTATCTCTGCCCCTACTTTCAAGTGTGCAACATTGCCTGTACGATACGAGGAACAAAGCATCGGATGTGTTAACAGTTTTGTAGCGTGTTGAAGAAGTTGAAATACCAGTAATTTCTTTGCAATTTAATCTTTAGCTGACTACTATGGTGATGCGATATTTAAAAGTTGCCCTCTGTCATATGCTGAACGATACATCATTCATGGTGACGTTGTTAGCACCACAAAATGTGATGTACGGAAGTAGAAAGGTGGAAGAAATTGAATAGCACCGACAAGAGCTCCTTAATTTGTAAGTAATGAGTAAAATGGACGAAACTAACCTAGGAACAGGAAGTTTGAAATACTATTTCTCGTGGTCAAACTATAGAGTAATACGGGCCACTGGCGGACCTGGTCAAACCAATGCAATGGTTAAAATATTGATAATGCATTTGCTTGTTAAGTTACCTTCCTATGCAATATGACATAGGCCTACATCTAGATTAATAATTTAAATAATAAAAACATATAGGCATAATAAAACAAACAATTTAATCGACAATAGCACGAAACAAATACAAAATTATTACATCTTGATTAAAAACAAGACTGGGTAAAAACCCATAAGATTTAGTAAAATAAACATCAAAAAATTTATTCGATTTATCAACTATTTTGGTAAAAATATCATTTACTTACAAATTCAACGGTAATGTATAAATGAAATAATCACCTGTGCAATAGCACAGGTGATTATTTCATTTAAACATTTAATTATTTCCTGGACTCAGGGATGATTAAATTAAAATTTAATTCGCTCAATGCAGTGTAATTGGAGTTATACTTTGTTACGCCAACTCGGGCAAAAAGCCGACATCTGGATACAAGTAAGCTTGTAAGTACCTACTTAGCTTCTATTCTCCTGTATCAGAGGGCCGTGTTTCCATCCCTCAGGGTATCCATATTGCCTAACGTCGTCCCACCATTGTTGCGTGCCTTCCGCCCAGATGATGTAGATTATGTTTGTGACAACAAGCACAATAAAACATACCCAGAATGCTAATCGCCACTGCGCTAACGTGGACTGAAAAACAAATACGGTATTTAGTTTTATAAGTACGACCTCTGTGGCGCGGTGGGCAAGGTCCTCCTGCGACGCAGGAGGTTGCGGGTTCGATTCCCGCCTCGGGACAAATATTTGTATGATCCGGATATATTTGTTCGGGCTGTTCTGGGCCTTTACTATGTATATTAAAAATATCTGTATATGTATTCGTATTATGTATATATCAGTTATCTAGTAGGTACCCATAACACAAGCTGGGCTAGATAAGGCTGTGTGAATTGTCCAGCATTATTTATTTATTTATTTATTATTTAAGTATAATAATATAATATAACTAGCGGCCCGCCCCGGCTTCACACGGGTATTAAACAAAAATGTCAGAAATTATACACAATAACACGATGGTTTTCACAGTTTTCATACGGATCCCTTACTTTTTCTAACAGCATTGGGATTTTTGACATTGACTCGACACTCCTTAACTGACACTGGCCGTAGAGAAAAAGCAAGCACAGTGCGCAACCTCTTTTTCTATTCTGACGCGCCATAATAGAAAAAGAGGTTGAATATACAGCGCACGGTTCAATTATTGAATTTTTCATGCGGATCCCTAACTTTTTTAAAAATATTATATAGCCTATGTTCATCACGGAAAATTTAGGATTCTAATGGTGAAAGAATTTTTCAAATCGGTCCAGTAGTTTCGGAGCCTATTCAATTCAAACAAACAAACAAACAAACAAACATACAAACAAACAAACAATCAAATCTTTCCTCTTTATAATATTAGTATAGATAATAATAAGTAATTAAATTTGAAAGACTTCTGAAATGTTTTACAATGAACAAGATCAAATTTCATCGCCCTAGCGAAGCTTAAGATCCAAAAAATTCTATAAAGGTTAGATATATAGATATAATTATACAGAATGAGTACTTACATCTGGAGTCATCAATCCAATAATGAAAGGTGTCATCATACCAAACACGGTTGAAGTAGTGTTAACTAGTGAAGTAAGGGTACCAGCATAGTTGGGAGCTAAATCCAATGCATTTACCTAGAAAAAATTTAAATTCTCGAGATCAAGAAATTCTTTTACAACATTTGGCATCGGTACTGAGCGGTCTTTAATTCAGTCAGTGATTCACGTTAACATTCCTGATTAATATTATATATCTTAACACTCGTGATATGAGGTCACAAATCAGAACTAATTTTGATTAATTTCAATCACTTCTATTAATAAGGAAAACACTGTCATTTAATTGGCGTTGACGAGTTTAATAGTTTTTTTGTGTCGAATTAATTTTTTTGTTTCAGGATGACGAGGACTATACTTTATGATACTTGACTGACAGTATACAGTTTATGTCGGATAAAACACCAATTTTTCAGAGGAATATCATAAACAGTTGCTATGATCATTGATCTTATTGATCAATCTAATCCTCTAAACATTGGTTTGGAGAGCTGAAGGCCTGGTAAGCACGAGCCGTCCCACCGCGGGACATACAACTCAAACTAGATTCGTAGTTAACCACCTGACATTCAGAATGAGGTACTTACTTTCATGCCCGGATAGAAACCTGCCATTAGCGCCATCGATATCACGAAATGGACCATAGCAATCATCCCATTACATCCGGAGTATGACGCCAGGATAATGAATATAGCAGGACCAACAGCGGCTGAAATATTTAACTAATTTAATAAACTTACTTGCCTATTCTTATATATACACAGAATTTACATAGTTCAAGCACATCTTTAGAATCTAAGTTATTTATTATTCTTATGGTAATCATTTGGTCTAGAGTCATTTTTGAATTAATTCTTTTTTTGGGTGGCTCAGATATTATGTTGTAACAACCTTAATATCTGAGCCACCCAAAAAAAGAGGTAAATAAAATACACCGCAATACAGCAGCGGTGTAAACTTTTAAATATATTGCGCTAGAGTTTTTGCGATGTTGCTGAAATTATTTCAATTGCGAAGAACGAAACCTGAGCGTCCTTCAGGCTCCATAGAGTTCTTTCTACGAGTATAGTCGCAAATAATTGGATACGACACCCACATTTATAAGCTGAATATGAAATTGAAAAACCTTTGTTTAGCTTGTGGTTAAACTCGATTAGTCTTCGAACAAAAGTTATTTTGCAACACGCCCAAACCCTACAGTTTGTAGAATGTGAATTTGGAGTACACTTTCAGTGTTGTTTAATTTGTACTTGAATTCGTTTGGGAATTATCGCCTTCGACCAACATTAATTTCGATATACTTAAGCGCATTGAATTCCAATTATTTAGCACACTCTTCCGGTGCGAAGCCTCGGTGTCATTTAGCAACAACTACACACTTTTCCTCAAATTCAATTACATGAAAGAGCTTTAAATCATCTGCGTATAGAAAACATGGCGCTCCTGTTTCAAAGAACATGCTTGACGCACTGCAGCATCTCGATAGCCTCTTGTGAGTCTGGAATCATCATTGTATTGGATTCTGATAAACATACCAACAGTCGTGTAAATAATCCTTCCTGTTTTGATCGTATGCCAATTCTTCTTGATGCAAATGTCACAGATGAAACCAAAGATGAAAGCGAAAATCCACATAGCGATGTAGGGTAGAGTGTTCAAGATACCAGCGGTCTTTATGTCGAATTTCAGGACATCATGGGTATATTTTGGGAGGTCTGTGACCATTGCGTAGTAGCCCCAGTCGTGACCTACCTGAAAAATGGAAGCAGTAACTGGAAAACTGTAGTTAACAGCAGCCCGATCTAGGCATAGAAGATTTCATGTTAAAGTTAACTATGTTCCTAGTGAAGAATACTATATATTAACTGTATCAACTGAAGCATTACACGTTTTTGGCAGTTTTTTTTTGTAATATACTCTGTGATTACGAAGAAGAGTTACCAGTGGCAAGAAGAACGGGTGTTTTCTCGTGGTCCCATTATTTTGTTCCATTGATGGGGCCACGAGAAATAGTTATTGCTCGTGGTCCCATTGCTTTCATATGTTTTAAACTTTCCATCCTGTATAAAATTTAGCACGTAAATTAGTTTTTACTTGCAAATAACCCAAGTGAGTCTGGGTGATGGGTGGACGTTAAATGTTATATGACATTAAAAACACATGGATTTTTCATGCAATAAATAAAATTTATCTAAAAATTTCTAAGAAATGCCCGATCGTTATATCTCCATTGACCACTTGCAGTTGCAAACGCGATATGTATTCGTCCTGAGCCACGTACTCTTTACGTCTTTCTGATGACGATGAGGCTCTGTCCTTTTCACTTTCAACTAAAATGTTTAGTAATCGCAAAATTGATTTTGGCTGTCGCCTTTAATTTTTTGTTTAATTGGGCGTTCTAACGTTTTACTACTACACTGTACTATAAATATCTTATTTTTTAGCCAAATCCGCTTTATGTACTTTTTAAAAAGTCGCATTTTGGTTGTATTGTGACTTGTATATATATATCTTGTTTATACGCTAAGCCATCAGATATCTGTGCCTCAGGTACTAGAGGCAGCGCCGTATAGAGACCAACAATTCGCCGCTCTAGTTTTGTTGTTATTTTCATTTCTTTCGATTTTTTACATACATTTCTTAGAAAGTTTTAGATACATTTTATTTAATGCATAATAAATCCATGTGTTTTAAATGTCATATAACATATAATGTCCACCCAACACCCAGACACACTTGGGTTATTCGCAAGTAAAAACTAATTTACGTGCTAAATTTTATACAGGATGGAAAGTTTAAAACATATGAAAGCAATGGGACCACGAGCAATAACTATTTCTCGTGGTCCCATGAATGGGACAAAATAATGGGACCACGAGAAAACACCCAGAAGAACGCAGCCACCCTCCGTCTAGGTTAAATGACCACCTGCAAGTCTGCAGACATATTCTGGAAGCGACAAGTTATGGACAGGGCGCTTCGGATAATCCTATTACAGCACCAGGTGAATATAGGCTGATAATGACGGATATTCACGAATAAATGATTATTTATGAAGTTGGTCGACACAATTTTATATAATTATTTTATTGTAACTTACTGCAGCCCACACCAATGCCCAAACTGGGGCTGATCTGAGTATGGCCTTCCATGGCACACGATCTCTCTTTCCGTGCTTAGCCGCTGTCACATTATCTATCAGATACTTCAGTTCTTTTTCTTTTATAAAAGGGTGCATATCTGGTGTACTATAGCAGAGCACACTCTGGAATGCAGATTATTTCTTAAATATAATTGAATACTTCTTTAAATATCTACCTTGGTTACTAAAGCAAGTAATGATCGTGATCATTTTCGTTTAACGGTTTCATCGCAGCTCTATTTTGATAAAAATCTTACAGAGATAAGCTATTTCACTTGAGTTAGACGATGTCAAAAAGCCTCCATCTCACCTGCATACTAAAAACATGATTGAATTCATGTTACAACTACAAAAAATTTTATTAGTCCAGCCAATTACTGTGGTTGGAAAAAAGTTCTTTTTGCCATGACTTTTAATATTTTTGACTCTGAAACTAGTCCAAACTTTCTGTTATCGATAAGGAGTGACGTTGCTAGTTGTGGCAGAAGGTCTGACCTATGTTAGCGACGACCTCGATTAAGTATTACAACTTTGTTGAGACCCTGCAACCTGACTTACCCATAAAACAAACCAAAGGATCCCAAATCCTCCAAAGAAGTAAAACACGTAAGCCCAATCTCTACCGTCAGCTAGCAGAATACCACACATGAAGGACCCAAAGATATTGCCGATCTGAGCACCTCCAAAGACCATTGCACCCTGGGTTGCACGCTCGTGCGGCGGAACCCAATGTGACAGCATTATCATCAAAGCAGGCATGGTTGGACCCTAAAAGAAAAAATAGCTATCTGTCCGTCTGTCCGTCCATCGGCATCACTTAAAGTGCAACATAAATGAACAATGGCTTGTTTAGAGCAAGTACAGATTCAAACTTACTTCACCCGCTCCTGCAAGAACTCGCAGAATAAAGAGTCCAGGTGCACCTGCCATTTTAATCACTGGTGGTGTTAAAAACGTGAATAACGCAGTACTTAGAAGACCAATTCCAAGCGTCCATTTGCCACCATAGTACTCAGCTGCATAACCACCAAGGACTTGAGTTAAAGCGTAACCAAGGTAAAAACTTGAAAGAAGTAGTCCTTGAGTACTTTCACTCCAATGAAACATCGCATGCTGAAAGTAATATTAGAGTTCTGTACACTTGAATTTGACTTGTTTCAAGGCAAATGTATGTTTGACAAAAATATTTAATTTGTAATATACCTGTACCTACTCAAACAAATCAAGTTTAAGTTTAAATACTTATGTAAAAATTCATAGCTTAAACTTAAAATTTTTGTTTGTGCTGCTGGTTTTCCCTTAATAAATAAATAAATAAACAATCAATGTTATTGGAATCATAGATTATAGCTTGTTGGAACTTACTGAGGCTATTGTTGGATACCTACCTATATTAAGGCCCTTCTTTGACTGTTTTTCTGTTGCCTATGAATATTAATGCATTTTTCTCAAGAAGTTGACGTTGCGTGAACTGCAACTTTTTGCGACCCTTTACACATACTTACTGGACTTGACGTGCTTGCGCTAATAGGAGCATTTATATTAGGATCTGGACAAGCATCGGGGTCTTTGACACGGGATCCAGGTTCCCCTGTGTTGGTTTTCTTGAAAACCATCTGAGTGATGGCGAAATTCAAACAAACTCGCATCGTGAAGGCGTTGCAGACACATAAAAGACCCATAATACCGAGAATGTATCGTTGAGGGACGCAACAACCTGTAACCATCAACACTTTAGCTTCATACCATTCTCAAACGATTTTCTATGTATAACGAAGCGATCGCAATATCAAATATTTATGTATGAACATATACTTCAATACCCCTAATAATGTGTACATGAGGCGTATTGAAGCCTGCGCTTTGGTAACGCCCGCTTTCAAAACTACCTAAAAATGTGTCTCTGTTCAAGAACTATTCTGATTTTTGACAGAACGTCCGTGGCACGGGCGTAAGCGCGCGAAACAAAATTCCTATTAGATACCCAAATAAATAATGCTATACCATGTCACAGTATCATCTAGCCAAGGTAAGCAGAGCTTGGTGTTATGGGAACTAGATGACTGATAAACTAAAACAATACAAAGGTTAGCTTATTTCAGTTACTTTCATAATATTATGTCCTATAGTATTTTGCTATGGGGACAGGCGGCGGACATACAGACTATCTTTGTACTTCAAAAAAGGGCGATCCGTGCGATTTATAAATTAAAGCCACGCGATTCTTTGAGAGAATTGTTTAAAGAAATAAATATCTTGACAGTAATATCGCAATATATCTATGAAAATTTAATGTATACGCATAAAAATAGAGACTTTTTGAAAAACTGTGATGTTCACGCTAGAAATACCAGAAACAAAAACAAATTACTTATACCATCGTACAGATTACATAAGGTAGGGAAGTCATTTATGGGAAATTGCGTGCGCTTCTATAATAAGCTTCCATCGAAGCAACTGAGCTCCCTATTCGAAATTTAAACAATACATAAAACAAAATCTTATTAAGTACCTAAGCATTTTACTCGATAGATGATTACGTTAATGATACTAATGCTTGGCCAGATGTCGCTCCATTCCACACCGACAATAGCATGTAAGAAATTGAATGTTGTGCTTAGCTACATTATTGACATAAATGTATTTAAATAATTATTGACTAGTATCTAAATCATTTTAAACTTAGATTTAGATAGGCAAAAACAAACATTGTATTAGACACATAAGTTATATATGAATGGACTAGTGGTTTCTTTTTCACTTCTTCCACTAGTGGACAAAAAATTGAAGTGAAGAGAAATCAATAACAACTTATTTCTTTTTTGTTATAGTAATTAACTGTATGAAATTTGACTTGTCTAAGTGCTTATTTTGTAAGCCTAAAGAAATAAAGTTATTGAATCTGAATCTGAATCTTAATACATTACTTTCTTAAATTTTTTTGATCGAGCACCGTGAAAATATATGTCATACTATTCCGAAATCCTGCCAAAATTAAGCTATTATACCTACCATAACATAATTTGAAATTAATTATTTCGTAATACGGTAGAATTTCAAAGTCTGGCAAGGCAAAGTCACGATGCATAGAGTCTGCCGTTCTAGAAAACATTTTTATAGTTCCCCATTTAACTTAGGTATATAAAATTCAGCTATTATACATACTAGAGGGTTGTCCAAGCAATGTAGTCGTCAGAAACCAAAATAATAAAAAAGTATTTATATTTACGTAATTATAAATATTGTTATTGAAGACTAGCGGTCCGTCTCGGTTTCGGTATTTGACAATAACAAGTTACTAGATAACTTTTAAAAAACAATTTAGTTTTCTAGAAGTAAACTCAAATATAGCATTTGAAAAGATGCTTGCTTTTGGAAACATACTTTTCATTTTAAAGAAAGTCAAAAAGGAATAGATGATAATTAGAAAAAAAATAAACAAATCGGGATTTGATGAATAGTCATTTCATTCGTTTTATTTTAGTCGTCAATGTGCCGTGTGGTGACGGCATAACAAAGAATTTCACCACCCCAACTCTTCCCGTGGGTGTCGTAAGAGGCGACTAAGGGAAACACACCGGGGGGCGGGCAGCAGCGCCCTCTGCAGAACTACTCCACTAAACTGCGATCCCCAACCCGCATGCCCAGCGTGGGGATTATGGGCAATACCCCCCCAATGACAAGAACCGCCAAAAAATGGCCCCCAGTTCCCGGCCGCCTCGCTATTCCTGGCCATGGTAGCGGCCACGGTAACGGCGGGGCAGGGGGTGCTAGGAATCTCCGGGCTACTTTAGGCTACCACACCCCACACACACTGACCCTGGCAACGTTTAACGGACGCACTCTGAGGCTTGATCACCATCTAGCGCAGTTGGAAGTGGAGTTAGAGAACATTAAGTGGCATGTTCTAGGGTTATGTGAAGTCCGTAGAGAGGGGGAGGACACTGTAACCTTAGACTCGGGCCATCTTCTCTACTTTCGCGAGGGTGATAAAACATCCCAGGGTGGCGTAGGTTTCCTCGTCAATAAGGCCCTCTCTAACAACGTCGAAGAAATCTCCAGTGTGTCGACCAGGGTAGCGTACCTGATCCTTCGGCTGTCTAAGCGCTACAGCTTGAAGGTTATTCAGGTCTACGCGCCGACCTCGGCACACTCGGATGATGAAGTGGAGGATATGTACGAAGACATATCCAAAGCCTTACATCACACCACCAAGGCTCACTTCAACGTTGTTATGGGGGACTTTAACGGCAAGGTGGGAACCCAGACTGGCAGTGAATCCCGAATAGGCCCGCATGGTTTTGGAGTTCGAAATCACAGGGGACAAATGCTCGTCAACTTCCTGGAGAAAGAGGGGCTGTTCTTAATGAACTCTTTCTTTAAGAAACAGCCCCAAAGGAAGTGGACATGGCGGAGTCCCGATTCTGTGACTAAAAATGAGATCGACTTCATCATGACGGATAGCAAGCATATATTCAGAGATGTCTCAGTGATCAACAGGTTTAATACCGGATCTGATCACCGACTCCTTCGAGGCTCTCTGAATATAAATTTGAAGCTTGAAAGAAACCGTCTGATGAAGTCCACGCTCCGACCGAACCCAATCCAAATCATGGCGGGCACCGAGAAGTTTCAGCAGCTTCTCGGGGATAGATTCGCTGCCTTGGAACCCACTGATGACGCTGACGAGACCCTACACAATCTGGTAGAAACGCTGAGGGACGAGGGCATCAAGTTTTGCAAAAAGCAGCGTACTGGTAAGAAGTCCAAACTCTCGGATGAGACTCTTGGGCTGATGACAAAAAGACGGGAAACCTCCCAAGCGACTTCGTCAGAGAGGTCAGACCTGAACAAGCGAATTGCGAAGATGGTACGACGCGACCTTCGGAGCTCTAATACACGCCTCATTGAAGAGGCGATAGAGCGAAACCGAGAGTCCAAAGTATTCACTCAGCAGCTTGGAAGGAGCCACCTGACGAAGCTTTCAACGCACGACGGAAGGACCGTATTGTCGAAGCCGGAGATATCGGCCGAGATAGAGGACTTTTATGGCCGTTTATACGCTGCACATGCTCCCCGTTCCCAACGAGACGACCACGATTCTAGAGCCACCTTGATACGCCACTATACCGACGAACTGCCAGACATCAGTCAAGACGAGATCGTGTTAGCTCTGAGGCAGCTTAAAAATGGAAAAGCCCCCGGTGAGGAGGGAATAACATCAGAGCTTTTGAAAGCTGGAGGTTACCCTGTTATACAGGAGTTACAGAGCCTCTTCAACGCCGTCCTTCACAGTGGGAGAACTCCAAAGGCGTGGAGTGGGAGTTTGGTGGTGCTCTTTTTTAAGAAGGGAGATAAAACCCTTCTTAAAAATTATAGACCCATCTCGCTCCTAAGTCACGTCTATAAGCTTTTCTCACGAGTTATATCGAACCGTCTCGCCAGGAGACTCGACGAGTTTCAGCCACCGGAGCAGGCTGGGTTTCGCGGAGGATATGGTACCATAGACCACATTCACACAGTGAGGCAGATTATACAGAAGTCCGAAGAGTATAATCAGCCCCTGTGTCTGGCTTTTGTGGACTATGAGAAGGCCTTTGACTCCGTTGAAACCTGGGCTGTTCTACAATCCTTACAGCGATGCCAAGTAGACTATCGTTATATCGAGGTGCTGAGATGTCTCTATGAAGCCGCTACGATGAGTGTCCGAGTACAGGACCAGCAGACTAAACCGATCCAACTGCGCAGAGGAGTGAGGCAGGGGGATGTCATATCCCCGAAACTGTTCACGAGCGCGTTGGAAGATATGTTTAAGACGCTGGACTGGAAAGACAAGGGCATCAACATAAACGGCGACTACATCTCACACCTGCGATTCGCTGATGACATAGTCTTAATGGCGGAGTCGCTAGAGGAGCTGAACCGGATGCTGGACAGTCTAGCTTCAGCCTCCCGATGTATCGGTCTTGGGATGAATTTGGATAAAACCAAAGTCATGATCAATGCGCACATTGATCCAAGACCGGTGATCGTACATGGCCACCTTCTCGAAATTGTTTCTGAGTACACTTACCTCGGGCAGATTTTGCAGTTGGGTAAAAACAATTTCGAGAAGGAAGCCAAGAGGAGGATCCAGCTAGGCTGGGCAGCGTTCGGAAAACTACGTCGAGTGTTCTCGTCATCCATACCGCAATGTTTGAAAACGAAAGTTTTTAATCAGTGCGTCCTACCAGTCATGACCTACGGAGCTGAGACGTGGACACTCACGATAGGGTTGGTCCACCAGTTCAAAGTCGCTCAGCGCGCTATGGAAAGAGCTATGCTCGGAGTTTCTCTGAAGGTTAGGATTCGTAACGAATTCATCCGACAGAGAACTAAAGTCATCGACATAGCTCAGAGAATTAGCCAACTGAAGTGGCAGTGGGCCGGCCATATTTCGCGAAGAACCGATAACCGCTGGGGTAAACGTGTTCTTGAGTGATGACCGCGACTCGGTAAACGTAGTGTAGGACGCCCTCCGGCCAGGTGGGATGACGATCTGCGAAAGACTGCTGGCAGATGCTGGATGCGACAAGCCGAAGACAGGGCGCTATGGCGCTCATTGGGGGAGGCCTATGTCCAACAGTGGACTAACATAGGCTGATGATGATGATGATGATGATGAATATTGCCGATGAGTTACGGATAGAAAGACAGAGTGAGATAAGTAATAATACACAGTTTCTCATATTTTGGTTGTGGGACCCTAAAAATAAAACCAAAGACATGGTGGAAAATGTCTGTTAATAATACTTACTATTTCGTATGGATGTGACCATTGGGTTGTTGTATAGTTTATTTCTACTCAAGGGCTCTGCCATCTTAACTTTTTATAAAGCACTTCAGTTTTCTTGTTTATTCTACAAATGAAAATAAAATATTTTTGTTATTATTTTCATGATAATTTAAAAGGATCAGGATATAAATTGCCGTGTGGTGCCGGCATAGAATTTTACCACCTCTATTCTTCCCTTGGGTGTCGTAAGAGGCGACTAAGGGAAAAACACCGGGGGGCGGGCAGCAGCGCTCTCTTGAGAACAACTCCACCGAACTGCGATCCCCACCCGCATGCCCAGCGTGGGGTTATGGGCAATAACCCCCAAATGATAAATAATGCCTTCTATGGCGCTCATTAGGGGAGCCTATGTCCAGCAGTGGACTATTATAGGCTGATGTTGTTTGTTGTTGTTGTTGTAGGATAAAAATTAACATAGAGTGATGTGATAATGCTATCTGCTGTACTCGTAGCTGTCAATAAAAAGCTGCGAAATCGTTTTCATTATTATAAATATCTACATATTATTACCTGTAAGTAGTTAAGTTAGTCGAACTACGGATAAAGTGTTTCACGGCAAATAAAATAGATATTATGTATATTAGATGTTATGTATGCCCAGTATGTAGTAATATACAGATATTACTACGATAAATAATGTACCTATTTGTCCAGAAGGTATCTTTAATAATAATTTTACATCTTTTGCTGTCAAAAAACTCCAGCTCGTCGACAAATTATTTTTTATAAGAAAGCTTGCTCTTCCTTTCTCTTTTGACCTGTCTAAGAGCTTAATTTTATGCTGTGAACATGGATATATTTCACGTTTCTAATTTCAATAAAGTTATTGAAATAAGCCAACACCTCCGAAAGGAAGCGACCTAATACCGTTCAGAGAGCTGTAACATACTTACCTTTTGTGAAGGGTCTTACGGATAGGATCGGTCAGTTACTCAGTTAGTTAGTTAACGAAAATATAGCATTAAGACGGTACTTCGCTCTCCTAAGGATAGGGAGCCACTGAATGTCCCGAGAGTTTATATGATCCCGTGTGACTGCGGCAAATGCTACATAGGTGAAACGAAGAGGAACATATCCACCAGGCTCTCTGAACATATACGCGCCGTAAAGAATGTTGACACCAATAGCTCGGCGGTGGTAGAACACTGTATTGAAGAAGGGCCATCACATTACGTCCGTTTCGACAAAGTCCGTGTCTTGTCTAGGGAAAAGTTCTTTGTTCCTCGCAAGATACGCGAGGCGATAGAGATAAGACGTCGGCCTAATTTCAATAGAGACAGAGGTTGGGACCTACCACCCGCTTGGAAGCCGTGTCTCCAGGAAAAGTCGGAGAGTATTATAGAGTCAGCTGTGGATACTGTCAGTTCCGTGTGCACGCAGAGGATACCTTCGCAATCCAACACCGAGAGATCACCGCAAGATGACAACCCTCCTACCCTAAAGCATCACCAAGCAGCATGCCCCCCACCGCCTCCACCCCCTGCGCTCTCGGCGCGTTCTTTGCGCGCCGCACGCCGCAGTGAGTGAGCGCATAGAGGCGGTACGGGCGCGACGTGAGACGTGAGCCGCACTCACCCTGATGAAGTCCCTCGTTAAGGGATGAAACGTTGGTGTTCTTACAACATATAATAGGTTCGTAGTTAAACCGCTTACATTCATAATGAAATTTTACTAATTATTATTACTTACATGAAACCTGTTACTTGGACATTTTCTTGATTGCCTGGTGAGAAAGACAATTTATATAGATGAGGGTTACTTACTCACACTTTAGAGGAAACTATAAATGGGTATAAGGTTTTTGACATTAAAAATTTATACAACTAGCTAAAATTCTCCTTATTTGGATATATTTATTTACGTAGCATTTCTTTTTGATTTTGAGTAATTTGAAGTTTCAATTAGATTATTCTGTATTGTTTTTCTTTTGTAAGTATTGACGGATACATGTCATAGTTATGTCAGAAAACTTCTTTTCTTAAAGCATAAAGAAGCTTCCAGAAAAAAACAAATCTAACATAATATCAGACCAAAGAGATGTTATGCTTGGTTTAAAGACTAAACAAAGAAGTTTTTAAAGAAGAACATAAAAAATCTGCAAGCAGCTCGTGGCGAGTTGTTGATGAGGGATACTATGGGTCCAGAGTGTTCCCGAGGAAATTTCTGGTTCTTCTCTCTAGTGGTGTAGCATGATGTGAACCTGGTAGGATGCCATTACGTTATGTGAGAGGAACTTTCTTTCAAGGTAGTACCAAAAACCATTTTTTTTTTGTTTATTTTACATATGTATCAGTTTTTATGATGCTTTTGGTCCTTTACGCCTTTTTACCCCAGAGGTTTTACATACTTTGCTAAAAGTTTGGTTTGGAACTAATATTAGTTGGATCTCGCTGCTGCCAGAGAGACGACAAATGCTACGCTGCTTTTTCAATAAAATATTGAACTAAACTAGTTATTGAATATTCCAACAAAAACAATATCATTATATTGTTTTTGTCTACACAAGAGTCAGAAATAAATAGCACGTTGAAAAATTATTTTTTGAAACTCATCTGTGATGATTTTTAAATCATCGAAAACTAAGTCCACATTATCTCCACCTAAAGTTTTGTCATCCAGATACTAAACATTAAGGTTGGATTAGAGATGTTGAAGTAAGACCTGCTAACCTGGTCCGATTACTAGGTCTTACTTCATAATAGATCATGTAAATTAAAAGCTTATTATTAATAATAAATTAACCTTTGTGGCACGGTGGGCGAAGATCCGCCTGCGACGTAAGAGGTTTGATTCCCGCCTCGGGACAAATGTTTGTACGATCTGCAGATAATTGTTATGGGTGTTCTAGTCGTTTTCTATATATAATAAAAATACCTATTTATTTAAAATAATTATGGTTTTATGTATATTAGTCGCCTAGTATCAATAACACAAGCTCTGCTTAGCTTAGGGGCTAGGTGATGCTGTCTGTCCGACATTATTTATTTAATTTATTACATAAAAGACAGACGAAGAGTCGCTATTATGTTAATTACCTCGTACAAAATAAACAGTATCTTCCTACAGCTCCTCAAAATAGTGTTATTGATGGAAAACATACTTAGGAGTTTTATTGCCATTGTATGAAAAGTTTAGTTATTATTTGAATTTTGTGGATTTGTATTACCTTTATAATAATGCTCACAGATAAACTTGTGTATCCAAGGTTCCTATCCATCAACGGCTATCTCGTGGAGATCGGTCTTGATAGATGTATGATTTGTTTGGTTCACAAACAAAGACAGCACAAAAAAAAACATTGACAATAAAGTACTTAGGCAGGTAAGTCATTAATAACGTAAAAAACAAACATTGATAGATCTTTTTGTAACATAATGTTGTGATTTATTTTTTGTTAATGTGCTATTAATAATTTTCGGTGTATTGCTATCAGAAATAGTTAAGGCACTCTCTCTCACGCGAACAAATTTAGGTTCACGGTTGGTAGTAGGCTACTTACGTGCTATATAAATAAATAAAATAAAAAAATAAAATGTTTTTAATTCAGACACAGATCCATATTATTGTTAGTACAAACTTATACTATGTTAGTAGGTACAACAGATTATAAATTTCTTGCTAAATTAAATAGGTAGCACACCTGATGGTTTTGACACTGCAATTCGAATGCTATTTCAGCATTGTTCGAATACAGTGTCTCAACATTAGACTGTCCTATTTATCGGACAATGAGGTGTGGGTATATTGTTGTCTGGCTATCCTTGGTTATGAAGTAGCTAGCTTCTACCTGCGGCATCGCTCGCGTTCTATGAAAACGTGTTATTCGGATTTTTTATTTCCCATGGGAACTGCGGATTTTTTATTTCCCATGGGAACTGATTTATGACATAAAATGGCAATGCAGTATTTGCACAGCCTATTTGCGACGCTTCCGACTGGCATTGATTGGATCAGTTGAGCTGCATGTAATTTATTTGCAACAATCTGCAGTAAGCTCAATTGTTCCAATTGTAAATATTAGTCCTAATTTGTTTCCGTTACTAAATTGTAATATTATTTTGTAATAACGATTCTATTTATCAAAATTTCAGTAAGAAATGTTCGCTTTGTAGCGTGTGTTTACTAGGGCCAGGTGGGATGACGATCAGCGAAAGACTGCTGGCAGATGCTGGATGCGATAAGCTGAAGACAGGGCGTTATGGAGCTCATTAGGGGAAGCCTATGTCCTATAGAATAATACGATGATGATAATCGACGTATTGAGGAGCGAGGTTCTGAACACCATTCAAAATTACAATCAAAATGCACAAATAAAAACAGAATATTTTATTATGGTAGAAAATTTATGTACACTCACTGTAAGCGATCGAATAAACCCACGCTTTTGACGGCAATTTAAATTGGGATGCAGGCAGATGAACAATCCTACATACATTATACATATTTCGAAGACAAATTAAATTGAAAGTTTTTCTAAGGACAACGTCAAGTTGCCACCCGCAATCTAATCCTATTTATTTATAACTAGCGGTCCGCCCCGACTTCGCACATGTATGTACGTCGTATGACTGAAAAAGATACAACTAACCAACTTAAAGGAAGCCTTAGATATAAAGCCCCATTCTAACATGATCGTCTTAAAAAATCTCTGCAAGGTTGCCATTGCAGGTTACGGATTATACAGGGATATGGATAGATAATCAATAACCTCTTATAGATGACTTGGGTAGATCAAGAAAAAAATCTTTTGTTCTAAGACTTTTGCCAAAATGTAAAAAAAGCACAACCCTTGTATTTTATTACGTTTTATTAGTTTCGGCAAAACAAAACACTATGTGGCTATCTTCTGGTAACATAAATTACCTATCAGTAAATTGGTACATACATCTTATATTATACAGGAAATTAATATTTTGTTACCCAAAAAGTATTCGCATGGTTTAAATAAAAAACTAATTCGTACAGGAAATATACCTACAACTAGATGCCTTAAAAATATCTACCTACCTAAATTATGGCTAAGTAGCTACAAACAACAATAACGTAAAAAAGATATGGTTTCCCATACACTTTACAATATCCAGCAAAAAAAACAGCATTTATGAACATATTTGAAGAACACGAACTAATATGCATCCATGGTCAAATTAATTTCCACACTGACTAGTTCAAGATTTATACTAATTCTGTGTACTACATATAGAATGAAACATTTATCCTCTCATGAAACTTTTCACTTGAGAAAATGATCACTTGCGCACGATGAAAACCACACCGTTCGAGCATTGCAGATCCTTTCTTGTAACATATGTCACTAAATACGAATGATTCCCACGATAACTTGCTTTAAATTAAATCAACTAGTTCAATTCCTCCAATTTCTTATGGTCTGATAAGATAACGTTTTCAGGCTGTTCAGCATTCGTCTCGCGTAGCAGTGGGCCGTGCTTCCATCCCTCAGGGTATCCGTATTGCCTCACGTCATCCCACCATTGCTGCTTGCCATCTGCCCAGATGATGTAGACTACGTTTGTGCTGACAAGCACACCGAAACATACCCAGAAGGCTGTTCGCCATTGCACTAACGTTGACTGAAATATAAAACATTTTGAGTTACTCGACAAAGAAGTTGAAATTTCGTATAAGATTCGTCATCGCTCAGTTTGATACTTTTGTCTGAATCTATAATAAACAAGTGCTGATAAACTATGTTCGTTCAGCAGTTTTGGCGTGAAGAAGTAGCAAATATCCATCTACCCATGTATCCAAAGTTTCGCAATTCGCATTTAAGTATAAAGCAAAGTGTCCACTGGACCAAGTAACATGCGCAAATCCTTGCAAATAGTAATTGACTGTTTCGACTGACTGCGATTTTCCCATCTAAATACTCAGCATGTTCGGAAAGTCACAAAACTAGCAGTTCACTCCATCGTGTAAACTTTTTCAAGTATGAGTGCAGAAGAACGTTGTCAGTTATGTTCGCCTATCATCTAAAAATCTACAATTCACAATCTTATCAAGAAACGGAGTTTAAATAGTGACTTATCTAATTTCCGATTGATTATGTCCAGCTACTCAAACGCAACAGTGATTTAAGTACATCTCGAGTCATGATTTTTTGACAGGCTCCAATAAAAATCAGTCGAAAATGCCCACTTGTGACGTGCCTTAATCTGAAACTATTTATTTACTATGCCAGTAAATAAATTTTGCTTGTACGTTTGTCGGAGACAATAGAACTCTGTATTTTAATTTGCTTTCATCTTTTGTGATCTTTACTGAGGTCAAGTTTCATCAATGCTCAGACTAATAAATATTGACATCACAAATCATTTGCGGTATTACATACAGTAATTTATATCAATTTCACAGATAGCTTATCTATCCAACAAGGTACAGCATGGACTGTAAAGGACGTACCTACCTACAATGTACAGAGCGCGTCCGAATTAAGTACCGCTTGTCTAGAAAATATTTCCGACTACCTACGTCTTTTTACGTCCCCTTGTAACTTGTCACAAATTTTCACATGCAAAAATTTATCACGCCGCCGCCGCTCAGGATCGAACCGCCCACCTCATAATACTCAAAGTCTGAAATTCTCAACAATAACAACTATTGTGACCCACATAAGTATTATATTAGTTTATTTTTTAATGTTTTTTTTTTCTATATTCTAATAAAATATTTTTTATATTTTATATTAATTTTTAGAACAATGATTTCTAATTGGGTACTTATGTGACGTGACATATGTGACGCGGACTGTACATATTTCTGTACTGTCTATGAATACGATAATATTACTTACGTCTGGAGTCAACAACCCGATAAGGTAAGGTGTGATAATACCGGCGAATGTTGATGTCGTGTTGACGAGCGATGTCAGCGAGCCAGCGTAGTTTGGAGCTAAATCCAATGCGTTTACCTGAAAACATATTTTGACAAAATTTTGTTATGAGAGTAGTCATATAGATATTATCAATAGTAGTACTTTGGTTATGTCCGAGCAAGCTCACGATGGTATTCTATATAGAGTACTATATAGTAGTTATATAGATATTAGCAATAGTAGTACTTTGGTTATGTCCGAGCAAGGTCAAGGTTCTAAGAGTAAGTAAGTCCATGGACTTAGTTCAGTCGTACCAAGCGCTGTTATTTTATTTTGTAACATCTATGGCACGAAAACGACGGCTGCTGTCACATCACAGTGCAACGAATCACTCAAAATCATTCGTTATCTATTCATTCAATTTATTCAATTTATTCATTGGAGGGTTGTCATACTGTTCAAATTAGTTCCTCTCGATTAGGTAGGAGCGCAGCAAGGTGCAAAATGTAAAGGAACAAAATTTTGGTAGGTACTCACTTTCATGCCGGGGTAGAATCCTGCCATCAGCGCCATAGATACCACGAAGTAAAATATGGCGAGGTTTCCGTCACAGCCGGAGTATGACGCCAGGATGATGCATATGGCAGGACCAGTTGCAGCTAGAACAATAGAAACGTACTCAAATAACTGCTACGTATAAAATTCGTTGCTTATCAGTGAATTTTTCCACGGAGAGAGATTTTTTTGCAGTTGTTTATCAGTATTTTAAGAAGACCCTAGTCTATACTTCTAAAATACTAATACCTAGTATAAAAAGGAAAGACATGGTTATTTGGATTGAATAAGCTCCGAAAGTACTGGGCCGATATGAAAAATTATTTCATTAATTGTACATTATCTCTGATGAACATAGGCATTACAATATTTTCAAAAAAGTTAGGGGTCCGTGTCAAAATTTCAACAATGTTACCCAAGTAAAATATTTTCACACATATTAATATTAAATATCCTTGCAAAGCCGTGGCGGATCGCAGTAGTTCATAATTTGTTTTTCGCTTTCCGATCTGACTTATATTATTATTAACAGCAGAAAACAAACAATGAGGATTAAATTTACATAATTTATTATTATTATACCTATATCCACTGGACCGTCCCTGGGTACCACGTTACCAGAAACAATTTAGGCAACCTACGTTCTGGGTACTACAAGTTTTTTAGCGAACGTGAGCTCTCTGTGCCTCTGTGTGCAATACGAATAAAAATAATCCTGTGTGCATTTCTATTAAGTGTGTGGAATTCGGCGTACTTGGACAATTTTTGTATGACAGTTCCCTTTTTCATAATTTATCGTTTATATTTAAAACAAGTGAAATAATAAAGGGGTCCAACATCCACACCAAGTTTAAATCCGATCACCGAAATAAAAAAACCTATTTCTCTTGCAAAATAGCTAAGTATGAATGACGGAACCCTCCGTGTGCAAGACGACTCGTAGTTGGCTGGTATCATTAGTAACATTAGACCTGTGGAACTTCTGTTTCTGTATGTATGTACCTACTTATTATTTCGATTAGATTAGATTACTAATCTATTAATATATTCCGTCTGTGTTAGTACTAAAAAATAAAAATAAATCATTAGAATAATCTTAGGTAATTTTCTGAAACTATACTTACCAATAGTCGTGTGAATAATTCTTCCTGTCTTGATGGAATGGTATTTCTTCTTGATACAAAAGTCACAGATGAATCCGAAGATGAAAGAGAAGATCCACATAGCGATGTAAGGTAGAGCATTCAGAATACCAGCGGTCTTTATGTCAAATTTAAGGACATCATGGGTGTATTTTGGGAGATCTGTGACCATTGTGTAGTAGCCCCAGTCGTGACCAACCTGAAAAATTTGAGATTTTATTTTAATGTCTGTGACACTTCAATTCTCTTATTTATTACTACTGTAAACAAATGAATAAATAATGCTAGACAATTCACACACCATTATTTAGCCCGCTTGATACAAAGCTGGGTCTTAAACCTGAGCAGAGCTTAGTTTTGTTGTACCTAATATTATTAAGGTATTATGTATATTTAGGCTACTTTAGTATCTACTCATAATTTGGGAACGTTTTACGGACCGATGAAAGTGAAGGAAATTAATAGAAAAACCGAAAATATGTCATGTCAATTTGGAGCTAATCTTTATTGTATTTCACACAGGTGTCGAGTAAGGTCTTACATTCTACGAATGTTGTCTGCTGCATGGTCAGCATTAGGTACTAGAACCTTAATTTAAAAAAGAGGGGAGAGGGGCATCTATAACTATCTATAAACACAGAATTAGTTGTACCTATTGTTGTTGGATTGTATGTTAACTATAGTATAATAATTTTTAAGTATGTGAGAACCCCGTGTTTAAACAAACCTAACAGCATGTTTGCTAACTGATAATACGCTTGATACATTGAAATAAAACATAAAGACATACATATAAATAGAATGGATAACATCTAAATCATCATCACTATCAGCCCATCTTAGTCCACTGCTAGAAATAGGCATATCATCTAAATAATAAAAACAAATTAGTACCAGTGTTAACAATTGATAAAGTACAGGTACATAATATACCTAGCTAAGTATATAATGGTCACACAACATCCAAATCTTCAATCATCAATCTGATGCAATCGACACTGGTTGCATTACCCCGCTGTATGGCAATGCTGTTCCACTTGGCCAGATTCTTACAGCTCTCACGCTATATTCAAAATGTCCCACTAAATATTAATATTGGTGATCATCATTGACCACCTACTTTATAAATAGAAGATCATTTTAAAAAGAGCTCATATTTTAAAGTGCCACGAATGTTATATAAGAAATACAAAAAAAAAGAATAGACATAAAATATTTTTGTTTTTTAGGGTTTTGCCATCGGTTGCAAAACCCTTATGAAATCGCTTTGGGTCTGTTTTGTGTTTTGAATATCTCAGAAACTACTGCAGCTATTGACTTGAAATTTGAAATAATAATACATTTTGTGCGCCCGCACATATTTATATAAAAATATATGAAAATAAATAAAAAATCAAAATGAAGATTTTCCATACAAATTTTGAAATCGAAATTTTAAATGGAACGTACAAAGTCAAACGTGGTATCAAATGAAAGGTACACGTTTGCAGATTTCAAAATAGTTTTTGAAATTTTGGTAGATTTTATACTTTTTAAAATATTTTGAAAAAGGTCAAAAAAATGACCGTTCCCCCCCCTCTATCTCCGAAGATTGCAGAGCGATCGACGTGATATGTACCAAGTGTTTGTAGATATGGATCTATATTTTACAGGAAAAATATAGAGAAGTCTGTAAAAAGAATGGTTTTTGAAATATGGCCAAAAAAGGGCGGGAAATATTTCTGAAGGGCTGACTACCCCACCGAGTTGGGTATCAAATGAAAGGTATTGGTTTGTACATTCCAATACAGTTTTTTAAATTTCGATAAGTTTTATACTTATGAAATATTTTGAAAAAGGTCGAAAAATTGACCGGTACCCCCCCCCCCCCCCCCCCTATCTCCGAAGATTGCAGAGCGATCGATGTGATATGTACCAAGTGTTTGTAGATATGGATCTATATTTTACAGGAAAAATATAGAGAAGTCTGTAAAAATAATACTTTTTGAAATAAGGTCAAAAAAGGGCGGGAAAATTTTCTAAAGGGGTGACTACCCCACCGAATTGGGTATCAAATGAAAGGTATTGGTTTGTACATTCCATTACAGTTTTCGAAATTTCGATAAGTTTTATACTTTTTGAAATATTTTGAAAAAGGTCGAAAAATTGACCATTCCCCCCCCCCCCCCTATCTCCGAAGATTGCAGAGTGATTGATGTAAAATGTACTAAGCGTTTGTAGATATAGATCTATATTTTACAGGAAAAATATAGAGAAGTCTGTAAATATAATACTTTTTGAAATATGGTCAAAAAACTAATTTTCATACAATGGGGGCTATTTCATTGAGAGTAATATAAAATCAAAGGTATGGATTTCGACAATTCAAAACTGGTTTTGAAAATCGTCTAAGTTTCATACTTAGTGAAATAGGTTGAAAAAAGCCGAAAAAAATTTGTAGGTACCAGCCCACTAATCTCTGTAGTAACTGTAATAGGAGTTCCACAGCGCACCAAAACAGTTGTTCTCAAAATTTTTGAGAAGAGATAGGTATGTATGTATCTATCCTAGATAATCCACATAGTATCATTTACCCATGTTATTGGTACTACGATAGCTGTTATAATTAATAAAGTATAAGTATCACTTTAGATGATTTATTTTTGTGTACTGAAAAGGACTAGAACACCCGAACAAATAATCTGAAGATTCTACAAATATTAGTCCCGAGGCAGGAATCAAACCTCAACCTCCTGCGTTGTAAGCCCACCGCGCCAAGAGGTTGTCATTATACGTACCTACCTAAACGACAAAAGTTCAAAACCCTCGGCGTGCGAGTTACACTCGCACTTGTCGTACTTGTTTTTCTATACATCAATAGCTCTTTCCCTTAAATTCTCTTTTGAAGTGTCTCTGATTTGTTATAGATGCTGACAAGTTATGGAACGGAGTGACCGTGTATATCATAGCAATTTAATACTGTTATTCACACCCGCACACCCAATACCTTTTGTGGCGAGGCATGAATAATGGTAATATATTTATTAGTTTCCTTTAGTACTGCGGTAGAGGTCAACTCTTTACCCATTTAATACCTACATTCAATCTATTTATCAAAGGTCGTTCATTCTGTGATAACAGTATCTCTTTTACGAATATTTTGAACCAAAAACTTAATATAATGTAGATTTTTTTTACCTTTTGTACTTAGTCGGGATCGATACAATATTATATTGAATCTAAAGTCTTGTTTTATTTTTTTATTTATGTAAGTGATATAGTATTTAAATTTAAGTTTAGTTTTCTAGTATTTATTGTAAGTATTAATGTATTGTTATTATTTTGTTTAACTTAAATACCACCGTCTATATTGTTCCTTCATGTCCAGTTCATCCCAAGGTTGCCTGGAAGAGATCGCTCATATCGATAAGGTAGGTAGGCTTTGTACTTCCTTTACCTTAAGCATGTCTGTTTGTAATGTTACTTTATTTGTGTGGTATAATAAAGTATTATCTATTCTATTCTATTCTTTCCTCCAAACATTTCATACATAGCCCGACGTTATCTCACCACTTACACCTCTCTGATTTTTTCACGACAGCGTCTGTATCCAAATCTTCAGACAATCCATATATTCATTTGTCCTACCTCAGACTCTGGCATTTATGTAAAAAAATGCGTCTGTAAGCGGTTGTTAGTTCGTGTTAACCTATATTCACATTTATCTGCTGAACGAATGAATTTGATCTAGCTTGTAAACATATTATAGTACTTACTGCAGCACAAACTAACGCCCAAGCTGGTGTTGATCTGAGTATGGCTTTCCATGGCACAGGGTCCTTCTTGTTTGAAGTTTCAGCCGTGGTCACATTCTTGTTTAGATAGCTCAGTTCTGCCTTTTTAATAAATGGGTGGCTGTTCGGTGTGCTATAGCAAAGCATACTCTGGAATGAAGAAAAACGTGAACTACATAACTGAAAAGCTTCATCTCTACAATATTATAATGTGGTGTGATTTGATGGTTTGTTTCGATTAAACAAACGGGCAGTGAAACTACGGACTGATTTGAAAAATTATTTCACCATTAGAATCCTACATTATCCCTGATGAACATAATATTTTCAAAAAGTTAGGAATAAAACTTTAAATAATGTACCCAACGTGTATGGTGCGTGTAAGTGTAATGTGTAATGTAATAAGTTATAATTAATAACTGAAATTGTTGTTAAATAATTTTTTTATGTTGATAAATCATTTGCATGGGGCAAAGCCGGGGCCGATAGTGATCAATTAATGTTCTAGTTGTGTCTGTGTTATCTTCTCGATTTATTATTGTCAGTAAATTTAGCGAAATAGTTAACAGGTAATAAATTCAAATATTTTCCAAAAGTATCGATCGTTTCCAAAAGTTTCATCAGTGATACTGGTATTAAATTAAAATTAAAAAGCTGAAATCAATATTATATCTAGTTAGAAGATTAAAAACATTTTCTGTTTCTGATATTTTTAAAAGCAACCAAAAGTACAGGAGGAGTCCTATGATCCTTATATTATCTACATATAAAATAAGTTTATTTCTATAATTAACACGCCTGGTAACCGTGACTTCTGTCTAAACAGTTACACAATTTGCATAATAGACGTAATCTTATCATAAAAACCTATGAATGCTATTTGTAGTAGGATATTTGTCAGTCATTAGTAGTACTTCATGAATTTGATAGGGTTCTTGCAATTATTACTTCATCGTTAATATTTCATATCTGAGTATCCTTATTTTGTACCTATTTTGTATTTGGCCATATTTCTATTCTATTTCTATAACTATAGGTACTTAATTTAACAACATGATTTGTTCTCGATACTATTATAATAAATATTATAAAGAGGAAAGATTTGATTGTTTGTTTGTTTGAATTGAATAGGCTCCGAAACTACTGGACCGATTTGAAAAATTCTTTCACCATTAGAATTCTAAATTTACCGTGATGAACATAGGCTATAGAATATTTTCAAAAAAGTTAGGGTTCTGTATGAAACATTCAATTTTTGTTAAATACCCGTGCAAAGCCAGGGCGGACCGTTACTGATGCATAAAGTTAAATGTATACTTTCCGACAAACCTAACTTACTAAATTAAATAGTTTGGATATTTAAAAAAAACACCTTTCTAAATCATAAAACATCTGCAGTTAGTTATCATCACATACCCATAAAATAAACCAGATGATTCCAAATCCTCCGAAAAAGTAGAACACGTACGCCCAATCTCTACCATCAGCGAGTAGAAAACCAGACATGTAGGACCCAAAGATGTTGCCAATCTGTGCACCTCCGAAGACCAGAGCTCCTTGGAACGAACGCTCTTGAGGCGGCACCCATCGCGCCAGCATTATCATCAAGGCAGGCATGGTGGGACCCTAGAAAAGTTTTGATAACATGATTAGTACACCTCATTGCCCTCTGCGCCCGCCAAAAGTCCGGGACGTTGTCATGGCTATCTGTGGACAACAGCATTATTTTATTTTCAGGGTTAATCTCGCCTATGTAATACCCTTTTTGTTTAAGTATTTACACGCATCAAAACATAGTCAATCTATGTTTTAATACGTGTACAATAAAGGATTATTAGTCGATTCGCAAAAACAGGGTACACCTCATTTTCATACGTTTTTACACGTTTCGTGTTCATCGTGAATTTAAGCTGTAAACAATCTCGCATAAGTCTTTGAAGTGGGATAAATATCATGTGTGAAGTCGCAAAATAACTATATAGTAACGTATGTAAAGTTTGACACGAATCTTTTCTGCCAAAGAAAGATTCAATGCTGCTAATTGGTGCGATTTATCATAAGGTTGCTAGTATCTACTCTAGTTTATCGTTATTCTTGTGTAATTAAAATAATAAACCATTATATTATTATTATATAATGTATACGTTCATTCTCGTGATATACTTTGAGTTAATAACATAATAAACAACCCTGCAGAATGTTAAAAACAAATTGGGAAAGAGTTAAGTGTCTTAATATGCAATGACTATGACACTATTCGTTCTGAAGCGATGACGTAGGCGTATTTACTTTTGGCAAATATTTATGAGCCTCTCAGAACTAAATGGAGTCGTTTGTTTTATCTCGAAATAATTCAGATAATAACTAAATACTAGAACTGCATCATTCCTGCAATCTGTATTGCAGGTATGATGTATATCATACTTTAGAATATAATTCATTTTGATATTAAATTTAAATAAACTTAAATAGACTCAACTGTTGTACATAGCTATTTGTGGCACAAACCTGGAAAATTAACTGAGCCCACGATGTTTTTTTATGAATTAATATCAGTTTATCGATATAGGGAAGTTTTATCTCTTTACGGACCTACCCAAAAGGAAGTGGACGGGACAAAAATATACCATCAAAAATAGTGCTGTCCTATTAACTGGTTTAAGCCAGAACTTAACCCGACTGCGTAAGAAAGAGGATTATTGCAAAAGCAATTGGTAGATACTTACTTCACCCATTCCTTGAAGAACTCGCAAAACGAACAATCCAGGTGCACCGCTTAAATTGATCACAGGTGGCGTTAGCAACGTAAATAGAGCAGTGCTTAGGAGACCCACTCCAAGCGTCCACTTTCCTCCAAATTTCTCTGCTGCATACCCACCAGCGACTTGGGTCGCTGCGTAACCTAAGTAGAAACCGCTGAGGATGAGTCCTTGGGTTTTTTCGTCCCAGTCAAACATAGAATTCTGAAACAAATAATCAAAGATGTAGAAAGTGTTGATCAATATGATAAGGTAGAGAACTCTAAACATCACTCTAATCTTTTATCTTTTCTACTCTATCATTCTTTTTATCCGATTTACGTGGCGTGGTGAGCAAAGGTCCGCCTGCGACGCTGTTCGTTTTCAATGTATGATAAAAATATCTTG
Source organism: Eupithecia pulchellata (assembly GCA_963931895.1). Classification (NCBI taxonomy): domain Eukaryota; kingdom Metazoa; phylum Arthropoda; class Insecta; order Lepidoptera; family Geometridae; genus Eupithecia; species Eupithecia pulchellata. Next base: position 8,861,120 of record OZ007529.1, read on the forward strand.
CTATGTATTATGTATATCAGTCATCTAGTACCCATAACACGAACTCTGCTTAGCTCGGGACTAAATAATGCTGTGTGGATTCTCTAATATTATTTATCCTTTTCAAATTTTGAAAGTTTGTAAGTTTATAAATAAATACATAAATAAATAATGCTGGACAAACCACACAGTACACCTAGCCCCAAGCTTGTGTTATGGGTACTAGATGACTGATATCATTATTATGTACACATATATTTAACCCGCCATTTGTGACGTGACTTTGACTTACGTGGTTTGTGACGGACCGGGATTTACAAATCGAGATTTCCAAAATGGTTTTACTTTATGGAACTTTTACTTATACAGATATTAAAAAGGTATGTTTTTTTTATAATAATGCAATGGTATATCTTAAATCACATATCGTTTATTTATCTTTACGCTTACGTACATAAAACATTAAAAATAACCAAGTTTTTTCTAATGCTCTTTACAATATAATTACATACATAGATATTTTTTATTACATATATTAGAAAAACAACCAGAACACCCTGAATAAATAATTGCAGATCGTCCAAATATTTGTCCCGAGTCAGGAATCGAACCAGCAACCTGCTGCGTCACAGGCGGACCTTCGCCCGCCGCGCCACAGGTCGTCAAATGGAATAATTGAGTTTCTTTCCCAGAAGATTGTACTCGATATTGGAACCTTGGCCCTTAACTATAAGTGCTTAACTCTTCGCAGTAATAATAAAGGCGAGTACAACTAGAGTGAGATCATCAAGTCTCTGGTTATTAATTTCGTTGGTGAATAAATGAAGTGAAGACTTATCCCTTGTCAAAAAGAAACCATCGTCTAAAACTAAATATTTGCCTTTCAGTCCTATTCATCTTAGCTTCACTCGAAAATGTAGCAAACGTTTTAAAAATTATTTTTTTTTGCACACCTGTTGGGTTACATTATTGAAGTTTTCATAGGGACCTCAACTTTTTTGAAGATATTCTGGAGCCTATTTTCTTTGGGGATAATGTAAAAATCGGTGGTAGTTAGTAGTTTTAGAACCTATTCAATCCAATCCAATCCAATCCAAACAAAAAAACAATAAAATATGTCATCTTTACGTGTCATTCGCATTGATGTTTTAGTAGATCTACTTCTTATGCTTTATGTGTCATTTGTTCAAGTATATGTGGTTTATGATTCAAAAGATAACAGCACATTTAAACAACGTTTCGATCAAATGTGCACCAGGCAAAATTTCGTGAATTCAAAAGTTCACCGACCAAAAGTTCATTTGATAAAAAAATTATATACATCGTTCATTAGGGTATTCGTAACCAATGCTTTTTGAATCCCTGTATTGGACTCAGATAAGGGAAGATACTCACTGTATTTGATATTGTTGTGTTACTAGTGCTACTAGTATTTTTAGCAGGACAAGCATCGGGGTCTACATAGTGTACGCCGACCGTTTCATTCTTGTAAACCATCTGTGTGATGGCAAAATTCAAACAAACTCTCATTGTGTATGCATTGCAGACGCCTAATAGACCCATTACACCTAGGATGTATCGCTGAGGGATGAAGCAACCTGAAACAAAAACCAACCATTACAATCCATGACGATAGTCATTGTGATCATCAACAAATACAGTTCAACGTTGGACATAGACTAAGTGAAGACCTTTAGCATCTGCTAGCAGACTTTTGTTTTTTATCCAAACTGGGCGTCCTACACAACATATGCCGAGTAGGGGTCTTCACTAAAGAAAACGTTGACCCTACCAGGCGCGGCATCCACACACTAAAATCTGCTAGCTGAGCAATTGATATTTTTTTGTTCCCTGTGCGAGTATCAATTGGCTTTGTTATATAAAATATAATAAGTTATAATAATGAGTATTTTATCTTATTTTTGTATGTTTAATCGATAATTTTTTATTGGGTTTGCTTATAATTTTTTTGTCGTATATTATTAGGTTTGATCGTTTTTTATGTTTGTATTTAATTTATTTTTATGATTAATATTGTTAAGACTTGGTTCTCCACTACATTGGGTATGCTTGTAAAGGTAGAGTGTAAAATTTGTATGAATTAATTAATATGTAATCTTTATAAAGAAATGTCTAAATTTTGTTCATTTTGTTGAATAATTCAAAGAATTTGGTTTAGTTGTTAATAAAATCGAATCAATTAGTTACAACAAAAATGAGCAACACTGCGTATGCTATAAAAGGAAAATCCTGCCGTAAAGCTGGTCTTCCGTGTAAGCCAGAATGAGCTCGTAACACCATAGTCTTCAACCGTAATGATATTATGCTAAATATATTCTTTCCAGTACGTGCCTTGACTTTAATCAGACTTGGTACAAACGATGACGTTATCTATGTAGTTAATTTGTGCTTTTATCACCTGTATAAACTATTAAGTATCACTCGTATAAAATTAATACAACTAAGAATCATTTAGATGAAGCGACTTGGCTGAACAGTAGGTACTTTAAATTTCAATTTGAATAATATATAATTAAAAATAAACCATACGTTTTTAAAATAAGGTTTATTTTATTATATTTTTATTTATTATAGGCCGCCAATTCCATGGCCATAGAATAAGTTAACTTTAGTACCCATTATATTATAATTTGTAAGGTTATGAAAGAAAGAATTATCTATCTATCTATTATTTGCATTTTCTATTGTTTTATTATTTAATAGTTTATCTATTTATATTATTATTAGACTTTTTCGAAAGAGAAAAAATTAATTATGAGATTTTTTTGGCACTTGTAATCATCATCGGCCTGGCTAATCCACTGCTAGCAATCCCCAAATAAGCGCAATAGCGCCCCGCTTCAGCTTAGCACCTTTTTATGGTGCTGTAAAATGTAATGTATAAATCAAATTAAAAGGATGGCACTTATTATGTCTTATTTTGTAAGAACAAAAGAAACCATTTAACCGTATACTATGTTTTAATACATTTAGTAAATAAATAAATAAGTAGACGAAGATTAACCTCGTTCACCAAACGCATTCAACAAATGAAGGAGAGTCGCCTAAATGCAAGGGACGAGGGTATAAAGAAGTGCTCCCTGTTTACAAAATACAAATTTTACTTCTTATTTTATTTACCTATTTATTTATTTTATTTTCGAGTTTTAGGAAAACTTACAGCTAGTCAATTACAAAACAATTGATATTATCTAAATACATGAAAGCACATGTACGTTGCTGCAGGCTATTTACAAGTTTCCACTGTTAGCAGAATAATATTCAACATCAACATCACCAGCCTATAAAAGTCCACTGCTGGACACAGGCCTCCCCTAATGAGTGCCATAGATGGCATCATTATTTGGGGGTTATTGCCCATAATCCCCACGCTGGGCATGCGGGTTGGGGATCGCAGTTCGGTGTAGTTGTTCTGCAGAAGGCGCTGCTGCCCGCCCCCCGCTGTGTTTCCCTTAGTCGCCTCTTACGACACCCACGGGAAGAGTTGGGGTGGTGAAATTCTATGCCGGCACCACACGGCAAGAATAATATTAGTTAAATATATTCAATGGACGACTAACATATGAAAAAAAAGAAAAAGTTAAACAGACTAATTTTAACAACAGTCAGTTTATGAAGCGCAAAGCATCAGCATTGCTTGCTATACAGCCAGGCGATGTAGTAAGCGTCTTGGGGATGCTTCCGACAGATATTTACATGGAACTTGGTACTTTTTAATTTTTTTTTAATTATATTATTGTAAAATAAGGAATTAAAAAATACTTATTTATGTATTTAGTATCGTGACGCCGCGAGATCCAACATTTTGTTTACTTCTTCTTCGCTCGTACATAGTAATCCAAATTAAGGTTCTGTTAATAATGGAAGCGATAATAATGTCGTTTTCTCTTTTATCTATTAGGTAATTCTATATGATCGCACTTACTCTAAAGACTAAAATCGCATATACTAGGTTAAACCATAAAGCTCCTCTAGCGACAGAAGCCATCCCACACAAACTTTCTCAAATACTGTGCCCGATAATTTTATGTAAAAGCCCACGCTCTAAAGCAGAAGGCGGTGGAACCTTGAGTTTAACTCCATATGTCTAAATATTAGGTATCTACTGATATCTGAATATCGGTCTATGGACAAGCATTCGTAACCGTATTAATAATAATATGTACATGTCATTCCTTGTTTTGACTGCAGAATAGCTTTGGTCTAAATATCTTTATCTCTTCCTATTTAACTTTTGCTTATATAAGCAAAAGTTAGAGCACGTGTGTACCTATGTATGTATACCTGTAAAAGTATAAATTATTATACTATTTACTACCGTAAATACCACACCCAATTGGGTGGGTATTTACGGTGTAATTCATTAATAAATAGTTTTATCGAATTTTGAATCTAGGGCTGGGTCAGATCCAGAAGGCGTTACTCCTGGTCTCAGCACGTAGCGTCGGGATTTTTTTAGCCACTTGAGCCTAGTTTCACGGCCGGTGGAACGGTGGATCCGTTTAGATATTTTTTTTTACTTTAGAATTTAGTAATAATATTTTTTACATTATATTTTCATGATTGAACGAGATCCTAAACGAATTGAATAATAATACGTCATAATACAATAGGTACTTACTAATAGGTTTAATTGGTCTATGCTTGCTCTTCAGCCCAAGTCACCGGCCGCTTGAGCCTAGCTTCACAGCCGGTGATCCGTTGAGATATATTTTTTTATTTTACTTTAGAATAGTTTTACTTTGCCTATAGGCGTAGTGTCACAAAGCATGGATCGATTTACATAGGGATATGACAGAACGCTGGAATCTTCAGAACCAATTCGAAGATTCGTCGCCTGATGGTAAATAATCGTTGTCAGATCCATACTTCCCATCATCAGCAAAATTTAAGGTCTTCACTCGATACAATGGTCCCCATTATAGCCATGGGTTTATTGGTCCATGCTTAGACTTATACTTACATGATCGTAGTGCTCTAGTCAAAGCGTTGTCGTACTTTTGTGGCGTGGCTGTCTGCTGTCCAAGAAGTTTATGCGCCTGCGTTTGTGTTGCTTCATTTTCCTCCATCTTGTTCTTTTGTCACTATAAAAAATAAGTTTTTTAACGTCATAAACTAAGAGTTAAATCTCGTAATTATCAAATCAGATAGTGTCACTTTCTTGATCTTGAAGCGGAAACGGAATCTTTTGTGAACTGTCAAGCGTATCATTTGTGTGCTTATGTCTCATAAGTGCTTATGCAGTAACGTAATTATACTATTGTAGTATTAAAATACGGTATCCCGAATGTAGAGTTTCCTCACTGACAGAACTACTTACTCCTGGTAAAGCAAGTCTGTGGGGTGTTGAAACGGCTTATAATACACTATTAGTGCGCGTACAGGTAAATTAAAAAAAAATATATATTTCTACACACACATTGGGTTACTGAAGTGTTGATACGTATCTCAATTTTTTTTTTTAAATTTCTATATGCTATTTTTATCAAGGTTAACGTAGCATTCTAGTGGTGAAAGAATTCTGACTCTATTCAATTCAAACAAACAAATCATTCCTCTTTTTGATAATAGTATCATCTACCATAGATGGATTATTTATCAATAGAAGATACGACTACATTACGGGAGGCATTTGTCCAGCTGTGGACTATAGGCTGATGATGATGATACTTTCATCAAAGTTTTTTTTAACTTCCTCTTCTCAAGGAATTTTTAGTAGCAGCGCCTCCCCATATTATACATTATTTTAGTAATGATTGTGCCAGGTTTTTATGAATCTGGTTGAAAATTTATTTGGTAGTAGGTAGTACGTTTAAGTTATATTATAAAAATGAAATAAACTGACTTTGGGTACAACACTGTATGTAACCATAATTCATTCCATCAAAGTAACCACAGATTATTCACATTGGTTCGTAAATGGTTTCTATAAATAAACGATGACTAAACAATACCATAAATGGAATTCGTTTAGGCATGCTTCTTTGTAAATAGTTTCGTAACAATGTCTTAACGGTAGTGAATTGAGTTTTTTTCGCATCTGAATTAAAAAAATTACATTTGACGATCTCTGTGGCGCGGTGGGCGAAGGTCGGCCTGCGACGCAGGAGGATGCGGGTTCAATTCTAGCCTCGGGGCAAATATTTGTGCGATCTACAGATATTTGTTTAGGGTGTTCTAGCCGTTTTCTATTTAAATATAAAAAAATATGATTCTATTTATTTATTACTAAAATTAACAAAAGTTGAAAGTGTGGCGGTTGACGAATCGAATAAAAATTATTTTTTAATTCAATTAAAGTACTGGTGTGAGTCTGTTCCGATCATTTTAATATTTATTTATTATCTGTATAAAATATAGCTCAAACTCAATGTAAAAACTTAACCTACACATTTGTTAACATCAAAAAAAGGTTCTTATAATGAGAAAAAAAAATGTAAAATCACAACTACCTACTCCTATTGAACGCCGAGCAGGGCACAGCTAGTTAGTAATAATTTTTTTATTTTATATATTTACAAAATCCACAGCGCTTAAAAATACAATTAAACAAAACCTATACCTACTATAAAAAATCGAGGTACCTGTAAAGGATTTACATTTTATAAGTCTAACACAGTTTACGATCACTAAATCTATATATTTTACTTTTCAATTAAAACTATGTTTAGATATGTACACAATGCCATATAAAACACAGTTTTTAACAATATTAGGTAAACTTTATAAGTATTCGAGATAATACATGCAATAATAATGTATCTTATCGATTCTTTGTACCTACTCATGGTTGGTTATGAGGTCAGACGGTACCTAACTCTATATATACATATACATATACTTATATTATAAAGAGGTAAGATTTTATTGTTTGTTTGAATTGAATAGGCTTCGAAACTAATGGTCCGATTTGAAAAATTCTATCACCATTAGATATACTTCTAAATTTTTCGTGATGAACGTATAGAATATTTTCAAAAAAGTTAGGGATCCGCATGCAAAAACTTAATTTTTCTTAAATAGGTACCCATGCGAATCCAGGGCGGACCGCTAGTAAATTATAATCTTGAGGCGCAGAGATAACAGAGCCTCGAACTAGACCTTCCCAGATCAAATCTGAGTACTTAACCTACATGTCTTTAATTTGTGATAATTTTGTCGTTACGGTTAAAATAATAATTGAGGCCTAGGGGTTTTGACAGACGGACTGACAGTCGTAGTAGTTTATAGTTCTATAATTTACCATCAATGAAGTATTATTTTACGCATAACACGCGCATACATAGTGTTATGTGTTTCTAATTTCAGATTATATAAAAAATAATAATAATAAATGAAGATTGATTGTTTGTATAATGATGTAAATTAAGGTGATTTTAATATTTTTATCTGTAGCTGAAAATGTACCTTATTAAATTGAAATAAATTGATTGAATGAATTATTGTAGTTGCTAAATTTCACTCTGAACCCTTTGGGTACATAGAACTCTGAATAATGAAGTCAAAAATTAAGGACCCAAAAATGAATTTTTGCTTGAAAAGATATGGAGTAGAGGTCCGTAATAAAACTTTTTATTTTTATTTAATATGTAGAACCAGTTATTTTAAAGTACGTTGTTTGATCGTTCGTATTTGAACTTATAAATTGAAGAGATAAACGACAAAATGAATGTACATTTTACATTATGTGATTATATAAAAAATATAAACTCCTACAGATTGCACAGGTAGTTATAGAAACCAAATGTTTAGATTAGTAACTATGTTTTTGTATTTGCCTACTTACATATACCATCGCCTTGGGGTTAAAAAAAAACCTGTAATAATGTTATACTGTTTTTCTAAATAAATATAAATGACTATATTTATATTTACATACAAATAAAAAATTTAATAAACAGGCTTTATTAATGGGTAACTTTTTGTTAATTGTTTTTAAATATTTCATCAATAAAATAAATTTAGTTTATATTTTGTTAAATCCATGTCTGTGTGAAAGAGCAGAACATCCTTGCACAAGTATATTTACATACCTACTTCAAAAGATGTACTAACATTTGTTTAGCTTTTAGTCACTTTATAATCTAATACCAAACACTTGAGGTATCCATTTCTCACTAAATAGGAACCAATACAAATATTATTTCCTATTCTTATACCTAATCAGTCAAAAACATCCCAAGTTTATTTGATAAAACCATTCTTACCTCTCTATTCCCGGACAAAAACACTCAAACACAGACACCTCAACAAACACCGCAAAAGCTAACCGTTCCCGTAAACGCGCGCGTCTACAATGTCACTATCTAATTCGCATACGACACTCCATATAATATACAGAATGAATAGTATATACCTAACTTGACTGGCTTACGGAATCGTTTGAAACATACCGATAATACTGGCAATTTTGTAAGCCGTGCGCGCGCGCCGTGGTATGGCGAATATTGTGGTCGCTAGCAAGTTGCTAGCAAAGCTGAGGTTGTCGGCCTTGGGTTATATATTCATTAATAATATACATGTGGATACGGCTAGCGATACCTGAGGTAGAGTTCAACGCTGATTATGGATAAGAGGTTAGAATTGGAATTATATTTGCGATTATAACTAATTTTTTACCATACAGAGAGGAAATGTAGTTAGCGTCTTAGGAATGCTTCGGACTGGTATTGATATACCAGTTAAGCTATCTCTAGATTATTTGAATAGTCTGCAGTTAGCTCAATTGTTTCGGTTTTAAAAACTAGGTTCTGTTATTTTATAGTAATTAATGTTATAATTTTACCTAGCTAGCGACATTTAATCATAGGTATACTGTGATGTGAACGATAAGTTTTTAATACAAAATACAAAAATAAATATAATAATAATGTTTTACTTTAACCTTAAATATACCAAGAGAGATTATATAATCATTATAATTGACAATGTAGGGTTATATTTAAACGGCTAGAAACATAACGTTATAAAACCAATTCAATATGTTTATCTATTGTAATATATTCTAGATTTTCTACTATATAGATAAAGTGACCTCGAGCGAAAATCATTGTAAAGTCAGAATACAGAGTGAGTTTTATTGTGAGTTCTAAGAATTAATAGAATATGTATAAGACTATTTTCACTATGATCTGCTATTTATAATATGTATTACAATTTTATTTATCTACATAGGTTCCTACCACTATTTATTTTTACAAAATACTTTACTGAAATAATATTAAAGATCGATTTTTTTTTCAAGAAAACACGTTTTCTTATTATTAGTGTAGATAGTTAAGTATTTTCAAAAAAGTTTGTGGTAGGAAACTAGCTAAATGCTATTCTAATATAAATAATAGCAGATTATGGTGTAAATATGCTAAAATTACAAATCATTATGGTATTCCGTTTTATGGGAAATGCATTCGTCGCCGAAGCCTTAATTTAAAAGGGAGCCACATAACTTTATATTTATCTTTTCAAAATCCTGCTTGTAATACTGATCTCACTTTTCAAGCAAGGCAATAAAAGTGGCCCAAGCCTACAAACCTGTATATAGGCACGCAAAGTATGTAGGTATGTAAAGTTTTAGGTTTCTTGCCAAGCTCAACGATATTATGCTTCGTGTCTTAGAATAAATGTATTTAAATTTTCTTAATACATTCCTACTGGATTCTCCACGTTAAGATACTTTGTAGGTCCAAAAGATACAGGGACCTCAAAATAAGCTAGGTTTTAGCCTATTTCGAGTTTTTTTTTACTCAAGTTTATAATTTTTTACATTAGAAACCCATGGCAACATTCCACACTAGTGTGTACCAAAAAACTGACAAACCTATTAAACTATGACCTTCACAGAAACCCCTTCCTATTGGACCAGTATGTAAGGCAGTTTTTTACGCCTTTTTTAATTAGAACTCCAAAAAAATCTCGGAATCGTAAATTTTGACGCTTGACCACTTCCCGGACCTGTATCTACCTCTATACATCACTCTCATCTAAACAATTCTTAAAGTAATATTACAAAAAATAATTATCGCATTTTTGTTCTAAGTCGATCATAAAAGTTATTTTAAACCTTGTTTGTGGTGTCTGTGACGTGATTGAATACTTGCCCTTGACTGATTTATCATACTATCAATTAACAATTCAAACATTTACAACCTGGGTCTCCTCGACCTTCGCACATCGTTGTTCATACCGTTGCCTGATTGGACATTTGGTCTACAACTCCATGCCCATGTTTTTTGTCTTCAATCTAGATCCTGGATAGAAACCTTTTGGATATGCAACCATTATGGTGTTGTAGACTGTAAGGCAAACAATTGAACTGAAGAGAATATCGAAAACACTTTATGTACAGTTTATTTGTAATTTTTTTTTGTATGTATTTTTTTTTTCAAAAAGTTTAAAGTTTCTCTTCTCTAACTGCTTATTTTGTAAGCCTGATGCAGTTATTCTGACGTCTGATAGGTACACATCATGTTTTTTTCGGTTTAGGTGATGTGTGGACTTGTCCCGCATACAAGCCATGTCTGACAATAAAATTATTGTCAGACATGGCTTGTCGATTTGGGTTCGTGGCTTAGGCCCCCAGTGGTCGACGCACCTGTGGTTGACGCCCCCGATTCTATTAATTGTATTATTATTATTATTTGCACTTTTGCACTTAGTACAGTAAATGCCAAAAGTGTATCTTACATACCGTTTTAGAGATTTTTTTTTAGATAGTTTTAAGTAATTGTACTTTACCAATAAAATACTTCTGTCTTTAATCCTACTAATGTTATAACTGCAAAAGTTTGAAAGTAGGGATAGATGTAGAGATGAAAGATGAGATGAATGTTTGTTACTCTTTCACGTAAAAACTACTGAATGGATTTTTGCGATTGGTCTGTTGCGTGACGTTGGTAAACGGCCTGACGGTTACTTGTCCTTTAGACATTTAGATATTTTATTTATTGAAGATTAACAACGTACTGGCCTCTAAAACAGAATTTGAACAGAAGGCTACGTTCCAAACATCCTGACATGCGGCGCACGCAGCAATCAAATTTTCGTTGACAGATTTAGCAGAAGAATATGGTTTTGGTTTTCCGTGTAAAATATTTTTTTAATGTAATCTTTTCATTGATAAATCCAAACATTATGTTCACGGTTTTGAACTGAACACTTTCGAACTTGAAAACTGATATTAAAGTTTAGTGTGCCATCTCACAATGTCGAGCGAAGGTACTTCGCAAGGGCTGGTGCGAAGTAATTATGAAATGGTAAAAAATAGACTAGGGGGAAAAACATTGCTACATGCTGGATTTGCGTATAATTTTCATAGAAATAATAAACACGATAGTGTGTGGACATGTGTAAATAAAAGACATGGCCGATGTGGTGGTTTAGTGAAGTTAACTAATGAAAGCGATAATGTTCAGATGCAAAAAGGGCATAAGCCTGAGTGTAAGCCGGATTTATTAAAAAACGAGATAAAAGTTGTTATGAACGATTTAAAACAAGAAGTTACAACAAATTTTAGTCCTATACAGAAAATGTTTGAAGTGAAAACTGCAAGATTACAGAATAAAGGGCACAGTGAGAAAATTCCAATCTACAACAATGTTAAAAAAGCAATCTACAGAAGTCGTAATACATCCCTGAATGTAAAAAAAACAAGATTTACGGATCCAGCTGAAGTTGTTATACCTGAGATTTTTAGAAAACACATGTTAGTCGATTATAATGAGGATGGTAACAGGATCATCATCTTTGTATCAGAAAAAGCTTTGGAAGATATTAAAAATGTACACCACTTCTTTTGTGACGGTACATTTGATTGCTGCCCCTGTCCATTCAAACAGATTTATACGATACATGGAGATATAGGAGACAATACAGATGACACCAATATTGTGCCAATATTTTACGCGCTACTGGTCACTAAAGAAAGAAAGACATATGAGATAATGTTCAGAAAAATTAAAGAAGCTTTGATAGAATTCAAGCCCTTAAAATTCACTCTGGATTTCGAAATATCAGCAATGGTCGCAATAACTAACGAATTTCCCAATGCTGAAATTCATGGATGTTTTGTACATTTTCAAAATGCCATATACAGGCGGGCAAAGTCTCTTCGTTTATTAGATCATGAAGAGACCACGCAGTACGTTAAACTGTGCATCTGCTTAGCCTATCTTCCTGAAGAAGACATTGAAGACGGATGGCTTTCCATAATGGAAAACAGGTAAGTATTTACGCTTCAAAACTTGTACATTCCTGGTATTTTTACATTTGCAGACCAATTTGATCCAAGACTTTCATTTCAGTATTCCAGACGAACAAATAACAAAGTTCAATGATTATTTTGTTGAGCAGTGGCTTGAACCCACGGAAAAAATTGCTAAGTGGTGTTGTTATAAAGAAAAACATAGGACTACAAATTTAGTAGAGGCTTGGAATCATCGACTTACGCGCCACCTGGGGAAGAACCCATCTTTATTATCATTTTTGGAAATGATAACGATTGATATTTCTACCTACGGCACGGCACAAGCAAGGCAATATATTTATTTTAAAATCGCAATTATATTTATTGGTAAAATAATGCAACTATTATAGATAATATCTTATTTCAGACTGAAAGCTAAAAACATTCCTGTTAGCAGGCGAAAAAACGCGTCAAGAAAGAATGCAAAAATGATTGCCAATTTGACTGAGCAGTATAAAAATAAAAAAATTACTACGATCATGTTTTTAGAACAAATCTGCCCATATGTGGAAATCCGAGCAAAAAAGTAATAGCTACCCAACTAGCAAGGGAATCCTATAATAGAATACAATAGGTGAAATTAGACTTATAAAGCTTAAATTAGACTTATAAAGCTTTTAATGGCTTTTCTCAAGTATACTTTGCTTATAATAGCAAGCATTCTTACTCTCCAGAGCAAATTTACTAATAAAACTGCCTTGTAGTTTACTACTATACTATATTATAGGATAATTACAAGACATATAATCTCATAAGTGTATTGACAAAGTCTTAATAGTCCTGCGAAAATTATAGTCTTATAAAAGCTTTGTGTAAGATTTCCAAGACTTATAAAATACTTAGCTGAGATCATTATAGGTATGAGGCGATGTAGTCTTATTAAAGACGCTTATAAGATTTTTTTGAGAGTAAATAATCTTTTAAAGAAAAAAAAAACAGTTTAACAAGTCGTTCGATTTGAGATACTTACTGTAAATTATTATTTATCATAGATTAGAAGCGTTTTAAACAAAATGGAGGTTACTGAAGAACTGTACATAAAAGACAGGCAGAATCGGTAACGCAAAAGCGATCGTCTCAAGCAAGTTCTGAAAAAGCAGAAACCAGTAATTTATTAGAATGTTCCGTACATTCCGAATGTGGTATCCTTATTACCCTAATTGCATACCTACGTTGTGAAATAAAACAGATCATTATCCTGTACTGTATTTTTTGTACAAGAATCTCTTTCTTTAATCATACTTACATAACTATAAGTTGCACATACACATATTTACGTCAAAAATGTGTAGCTATTGCAGGTTTTCAAATATTAATCGAGGAACTCTAATTTGATTCAACATGGTGGTTAGGTAATCTTAACTAAGAGTAAATCAAGCGTAGTTTTACCTATTACAGTCTTATAAATGTCTTGATAAAGAGCTATTTTTGAAACATGGCGAATGATCAAAAAACAATTATGAAGTGCTTGATAATATTGTTTCACTAACAGGCTTGACATTCAATTTATGTAAGCGCGTAAGAAAATTAGCGCAAACACTGTACACTTATACATTAAAAATAGATTTGCCATACAAAATTGCATTCGTACTTAATTCTAGATAAGCATTTTTCATTCAAATATTATCAAAGAAAATAATGATAAAATAAATTAGTGTTTATTAAACACTGCAAATACATATTAACAAAACGAACTAGAAGTAGATAACAAAAGGAATACTGCTACCAGTAGTAATCTTCTCTAAGGCAATTATAGGGAGTTCAAGTCCCTCCAAATACTAGCGCAAGGCAATAATTAGACTTAGCATGCTGTAAGCTCATAACAAGAACTTGTGCTCCAATAAATGCGCCCAAATCCAGCTTTGTAGTTTACTACTAGAATGTTATAGGAGTGTTGAAATGTAGTCTTGAAGACTGTTATAGGATCTATTTTGCTACTTGGGTAATTATTAACGAAGTAAATAAGATGATTTTGGTTGTTTTCTGTTGTTAGTAGACAATTTTAGTTCATGTGTCTTTATTTATATTTTTCATAGTAGATTATTTTTAATAATTATTATTAAAAAGTTTAAAATTACAAGTTTGTTTGTTTAGATGTTTGTCCGTCTAAAACTACTGAACGGATTTTGATGAAATTTGGTATACAGACAGGGTATGAGCTGACTTGGGCTGAATGCTCCCTTGGGAATATTCCACGCGGGCAAAACCGCGGGTACAAGCTAGTACAAAATAAAAACATTTCTAATAAAAATAGTTATGGTTATGATATAATATATTAAAAGCTTATGCCTTTTATGCCTGCAAGTACATTTGATAAAAAAAATATTCGGATTAAAATAAACTGACCGGGGGCGTCGACCACAGGTGCGTCCACCACTGGGGGCCTAAGCCACGAACCCGTCGATTTAGCCACGTTCCGCATAAGTTTCTGTACGTTACTTTTTATTATGAAAATTAATAGTCTACGTCGAACACTAACAACCTAACAATGTAAAGGTTTCTTTTTCGATTTACTTTACTTTAAAAAGATTGAAGTGAACGAATAATTAATGTGATCACTTTATTTCCCAGTATTACTTTTGTTATTTTAATTTTGTGACGAATCCATGAGTCCTGTAAGGTCTAAGGAAATAAAGCACTTTGAGTGCTAGAATTAACTTAAATATTTATGTTAGTTTAGTCGCATCATGATAAATTATGCTCAATTCATTTTAATATAATTTACAGTTTTAGCTAGTTCAACTGTTTTATTTAATTATCTGTCTTTTGATTAAATTCTTTATTTCTTAATTTTAATAACAAAGGAATTAACGAGGTTCTCCGGGTTTTCAAAAAATTATCTGAGCATCTAGTCGAAACGATGTGTGACCCGAGAGCTGGTCAAAATCTGGCGCAGCGCATCACCATTGCCATACAGCGAGTTAATGCAGACTGTATCGAGCTGGGTAGTTGTAGTTGAGCAACCTGTAGCTTGTTTGCAACAACCTGCAGTTAGCTCAATTATTTTAACTTATATGGTTATTAGACTAATTTTCTTTGTTAATAAAGGTTTTACCCTTACATATATAAAACCAAGTAGAAAAACTGTGTGAATGTGTTCTAATCTCGAATGTTTTGCCAACTCGTAGATAAAGAAGCTTGCACATTTGAAACATCCTGTATTAAATAAACTATAATTACACTTTATCAATTACCATTTGGCTTAGTTATCATTCCGCTGTAGAGAGATATGACCCTGCCCCACCGCTGTTATGTTCTCTGTCAAACAGAGCGCAACGTTTCCCACGGACATAACGTAAATTAGCAGAAACGTTATGTAGATCTTCACAAGCACACTTCTAGTAGAATATAATAAATAACAGTTTGAAAAATTTTGTTCTTTTGTATCTCTAATTTAAATCTTCTCCGGTATTACTGAGCTGTTTGGGTTGGAAACTCTAGGTTTTGGGGTCCTACAGCACACGCCATAAAAAATAGTCTTATAAAATTTCTAGTAGATTAGGATAAGAATCGGGATTTTGGCTCTTATTTCGGTCAACGAATTAGCATTCATCCATTCAAGGTGGAAATGCTGCCAGCATTTTGGGCGCTCTGCTTTGGAAATATTATAGGTGTAAATATGTACTCGTAGTAGTTATTTTGTTTTGTAAGTACTGTAATTATCTTTGTAAAATAATTCAAAAATGAAAAGAAAACAAGAATAGTATCCAAATTCAAATTATAGAATTATAATAGCTAAGTGTAAATATCAGTTGCAATTGTTTTATTTTGAAAAAGTTATTTATGGTTATTAATTTTTGCAACATTTGGTATAAATGCTCTCTTGCGCTTATATCGGCGCCGGGTCCTTAAAGATACTATGCCAAAATGCACTGACAGTCCAAAGGAACAAATGACAAAATGTGCAACCGTCAAAACTCAGTTGGGGCTATTGTCAAAACTTGAAAATGCACAACTCTTCTAGCGTCAAAATGTGCAATGTGTCAAACGTAAAGGCAACCTACAAAATATACGGTTAAAGAATAGTTCCAAAAAAGTCAGGGTTGCTTATAAAAAACTTCAATAATTATAACCCAAATTGTGTAAAAAAATTATGTTACCCTTGCGAAGAAGGGGCGGACTGCTAATACCTAATAAAACTACGTTTACCTAGTTACGATATAGAGACACACATATATATATATATATATATACAAAACAATCCTCCTAGATATAATCCTCGTTTCCGTCAACATGACATCAATGTGCAAATTATATGATTACATTTAAAAGCCATTTGTCCATTCCAACAATGTTTTATATATTTACATATACCTACGTATATACATATTACTAAGGTTAAATGTGTACCTACTTGATATTCTATACGATCAATGGACTTCGCTAGTCTATAATTATCCTAATCCATTCCAATGAGATAATCAATATATGACGTGATAGACATTAAATTATAGGTAAACTACGTATGAAAGACTACTGAAGAAGGCCGCCTGCGACTCAGGAGGTTGCGGGTTCGATTGTTCCCTCGGGAAATGCTTCTATGGTCTGCAGGTTAATATGGAATTACATAAATTGTCCAAGCGCATATTTATTGCCACTACAATTTGTAATTTGACTAGCTTTTGCCCGCGGCTTCGTTTGCGTTAGGAGATGCCTTGCAAAGTCTCCCGATCGGTTTAAAATTGACAAAGTTTCATACAAACTTTCATACCCTATTTTATCCCCTTGGGGATAGAATAAATCAAAATCCTTTCTTAGCGGGTGCCTACGTCATAACATCTACCTGCATGCTTCAGCCCGATCCGTCCAGTGGTTTGGGCTGTACATTGATAGATCACTATGTCAGTCAGTCCTTGAGTTATATATATTTAGATTTACTCGAGAGATTTTTTATATAATGATTTTCACAGAGGTCGCCAAATACACACCCAGTAAAACTCGGCCACTTTCTCGCCACGGTTAACAATGTAGGTGCTATTAATTATTCGATTTTAATAAAATTTATGATTCTTTAGTCAAGCAAGCTATATTTTATCTAGGTAACGCTTACTAAGCTGCAGGCTCAACCTAGGTTAAATAAATAGAAAATAACAAACGTTTCCATGATGTTTTCATTATTTATTATTTTTCTTATTTGGTAACTATCTGAAATCACAAAGTTTTTTTAGGCTTAAAAATATCTTATCAAAATAAGCCTTACCTCTAATGGTAAAAAATATCTAAGGACTTCACGATGGCTTTACTTATATTGATTTCTCTAAACTTAAATTATTGAGATACTAAGATCTCTTTACAAATAAAAATCTGATTAAGTTATTGAATATAAAAGTATAATAATAATTTAGGATATCCACTTTACTTAACCTCCTATTTTAATTTTTACACAATAGTTACAATAAGTTGTAAAAAATAGGAAAAAATTCAATTAAAACTTATAAAATCTTACTTGTTCTTTATGAGAATCACGGGGCGATTAGATCAACGTATTTGAAATAATTTTTTGATCCATTCCATAGAGGAATTTCACAAACTACGTATTCAGTCGAAAGGCTCAGCTAAAAATTATTCAGAAGGGATTGGAATTACGCTTCGGCAACCCTTACAGAGTCGTTAAGATGACAAAACACTAGGCTTAGTATAATATAAGGGCTTTTCAATGCACATTTAAAAATAAACACGCTTCTAATTTTGACACTAGATGGCGCTGCAGAAAAGTCAAGTGTTAATTTGATTCTTATTTGCTGATTTTTGACAATCAGTTTCATACAGCACCATCTATCTTGTCTATAGCATAATTTTTTTGAAGGTCGCATTTTAAAGCCCTTCTCTGCAATATTTATACACTGAAAGGTCGCACCAGCCCGGGCTGTGTCGACCGGTTCGGTGTGTTGCTAGTTACATCTACCGCCTATACTAACTGTAGATAATTATACATCTACAGGCTAATAGACATACTGGGTCATTCCTGTACGAACGCCCCTGATAAGAAGCTTTTGGCTTTTACCATTTGGGTGTAGTGCCATCGAGTTAGATATTCTAGCTCGGTGTGTAGGTAGTGCCCATAATCCCTGCGGATGGGGACTGGATTTCGCTAGTAAGACTAGTAGGATTCTGCAGGAGTCCCTGCTGCCACCCCCGGCGGATAACTCCTCTATAATACTATCACTTATTCTCAGCTTCTACTTTCTTGTTCATCTCCTTGTCTTCAGCTGTCATTCTTAGTGGCCCATGTTTCCAATCTTCAGGGTATCCGTATTGCCTCACGTCGTCCCACCACTGCCTCTTGCCATCCGCCCAGAAGATGTAGATGACGTTTGTACCGACGAGCACAGCGAAACACACCCAGAAGGCTATCCGCCATTGGAATAGTGTTGACTGGAACAAAAATCCTGGTTTAGCAAATTTTTAAGGAGTCACGCCCTTAGTAAGTCTGAATACTCTCTTGACTTTCAATGTATGAAAGCTTTTTCATATTTCATATTTCATTTATTTTTGCTTACATGTACATTCATTCTTAGGTCTAATTGAATGGTTAGTATAGTTTTCACTAGGTACATGCACCCTGGAAGGGCACTGCAAAACTGAGTTCAGATTTATGTTTTTGTTTGCAACGGTTGGCTGCACTGTTTCCATTGTTAATATTTTGTGTTTAATGCTAGGTACATACACCTAGCATTAAACATAATCATGATCAAGATAAATTCACATATATCTTTGTACATCTTTTTACTGTGCTCAGAAAAACCATCAGTGTTCTAACGTATATCTTGACACATCCAAAAAAAAAAAAACAAGACACGAAAAAAAGAATTTCTGTGCCTAATTTTTTGCACTTAAAGTCGCTTTTTGCAATAAAACAAAATAAGAAAAAAAGCTGATTCGTCTGTTTTCTACGACTGCTGCGTCAATAAGTAGAGGTATAGTATTATTGCTTACTACTAAACACATGCGCATGCTAGTGTGAAAATCCCCAGTGTCATTTGTTTATACCGGGAAAAAACTTGTCATAAAATAAATTAGAAGTGACAATATTAGTCCGAATACTTTGTAGTTCAAAATTACAATTGAGGTCAAGTGGTTCTTTCCGACACATTTTAACTATAGCAATTAGCAAAATACTAGTAGGTATGTACTTCCTATTTAATGTACCTATATGCCATGCTGCAGGGTTCCATAGGAAGAACACTCAAGGTCTTGTGTATGGTATGTAATAGTCACACAACACAATTAGTTGTGACCACTGAAGACCCGCCTAATGTCGTTTGCTTAAACGATAATCGGAGGGATTGGAAACCTATTTTAGCACTGTTCCTGTTTAAAAATTTTCAGCGCCTGTGGTCGAATCAATGATAAGACACGTAGTGATAAATATAATACATAGAAATAGAACATGTATTTATATAGGAAGAAATAGTACATTACTTAGTGGTTTCTTCGTGGACAAGAAATTAAAGAGAAGAGAAAATCATAACCATCTTATTTTATAATAATACGAAAGTTGTTTTGTGTTAGTGCTTATTTTGTAAGCCTAGATAATTATAGCTGACCAAAATGGAAAATTAAAAGAAATAGAAAAAAGACAGTGCAGATATCAAAATGCAACTTAAACAATTAATAACTTATCAAAAAATTACTGTATATTAAATCAATAAGAGAGGAGCATACTTACATCCGGTGTCAATAATCCTATGAGGTACGGTGTGATGATGCCAGATATCGTTGAGGTACCGTTGATCATAGCTGTCAAGGAACCCGCGTAGTTCGGTGCCAAGTCCAGTGCGTTCACCTGTACCATAAGAATGTATTAAAATCAAAAATCAAGAAACGTTGACCCAGCTGTGGGGACCAGAGCTATCTATACTAATAGTACTCGTATAAGTAAAGATTTGATTGTTTGTTTGAATTGAATAGGCTCCGAAACTACCGGACTGATTTGAGAAATTCTTTCACCATTAGAATTCTAAACTTTTCTTGCTGAACATAGGCTATAGAATATTTTTCAAAAAGTTAGGTATCAACATGAAAAATTTTTTTTTTGTTAACAGCCGTGCAAAGCAGGGGCGGACTCTTTGTTAATAATAATTAAAGGGATAACGGCAAGCCACCGTCTGCCAGTTTTATCAGTTTATGATGAGACTTTGTTTATGGCAGGTGTCCACATGGGGGAAACCAAAGCTGAATTACCCAGTCCATCTAACCTATCACAATAACCTGTATTTTTTCCCTTTCCTCTATGCCCTCCTTTGTCTCTATGCCTGGCAGATATCATTTACGGGTGGACAAATGAGGTTGGTACCCGCTATTGTAGCTCATCATCATCATCATCATCAACAGCCTATGATAGTCCACTGCTGGACATAGGCCTCCCCTAATGAGCGCCATAGAATGCATTACTCATCATTTGGGGGTTATTGCCCATAATCCCCACGCTGGGCATGCGGGTTGGGGATCGCAGTTCGGTGGAGTTGTTCTGCAGAGGGTGCTGCTGCCCGCCCTCCGGTGTTTTCCCTTAGTCGCCTCTTACGACACCCACGGGAAGAGTTGGGGTGGTGAAATACTATGCCGGCACCACACGGCTTATTGTAGCTCGCGCCTTTAAAATTAACTTTCATTAGGGCTTCTGTGCTACGGTCCCACGCATGCCTTCCAAAGGACCGAGTCATTATTGAAAATTTAGATCAAAGGGTTAACTAATAAATTAATACCCTTGAAAACCAATTGAGTGCTATACTCCTCAGGCGATTACTGGCATACTTCAATGTGTGACGAAGCTATGAGAGCGGCTAGAGAGTACGTAATTAAAAAGATACTGGCATTTTGTGAAAAAAATACACACTTGACGGGGCGTATTTTGTTCTTTGTAGGATACCAGTATTTTCTTTCACACCCCTCTCGCCACTCGCAAAAGGCTGAGGATATAAAAAAAAAGTATTTTTTTGAGTTCTATTAGTGTGCATTGCTTATATTTTTCACCGCTCATAATGATGCTATGTCAGCATCTATCATGATATTAGATCAATAAGAGCGGAGAGTTCTAATTGGAGTTTTAATTTGTATTAAAAATGTTATAAAAACTATTGGTGAAAACCTCGATAATACTGGTTTGAAATAAAATTGGGGTTTATTTTACACTGTATAGGTGAAAACCTCTGATGGCCGATATGTTGTAATTTCTATTGAAAATAATCGTTTAACGCGACGTTAAATTAAAAAAATCTACGAATTATTTTAACCCACCTTTTATCCTTAGCATAACTGATGAATGATGATTGATGATGGAAGTAATTGCTTTTGCGTAATTACAGAATGATTTTTTAAAGAAAAATGTTTTCTTACAGTTCACATAATCAATTTATGGATGAACTTTATCACGTAAATAAAATAAAAGTACTAACTTAATATTAAACTATCCTATTCTAAATGTTGTTAAAAATTACCTTCATCCCACTATAGAAGCCTCCCATGAGAGCCATGGAGGCGATGAAGTAAGCGACAGCAGCTAGCCGATCGCAGCCGGAATACGAAGCAAGGATAATGCAGATGGCTGGGCCCGTCGCAGCTGTAAAATTAGACAAAGTCGTAGAATAAAAGGTCATAGAACAGAGGCTGTTCGTCTTAATTTCCCCAAGTTATAGATCATCTACCTATATATAACCCTGTATATATCAGTCATCAAGTACCCATAACACAAGCTCTGCTAAGCTTTGGACTAGGTGAAGCTGTGTGGCTTATTCGGCATTCTTAAGGCCTCGCACTCAGAGTAAGTATAACTCTCTAAGAAATTAAATATTATCCAAAATAATTCGATTTCGCTCGGACTAGAGACCGCTACCTTTTCTCAGTACGGGACTGTGCTAAACTTTGTAACTGTTTCAATAAATGTGATATAATCAGCTTGATGCCGCTCTTTATTTATTTCGTACATTATTAAGACAAAGAACAACTTCTGATAAGATGCAGAACCTCTTTCGTCCGCATGTAGAATTGCGCCAATCTCGTACAAAATGAAAAGTCACAATGTCGTCTTAATACTATTGTCAAATTAATCGGACTTACATCATCCATCACATTCCATCTTCAAACGATTATTGACTATTAAAATAAAAGGTACCCTCATATTAAGGAAATATTAATACATCTGTCTTGTACCTATAGTAGTATGAATAATCCGCCCCGTCCTGATAGAATGCCAGTTCCTCTTTACGCAGAAGTCGCAAGCCCATCCAAACAGAAACGAGCTGATCCACATAGCCAGGTACGGTATCGCTGTCAGGGTACCCGTGGTAGCGATGTTGAACTTTAGCACATCTGTCATGTACTTTGGTAGGTCGGTGACCATGGTGTAGTATCCCCAATCGTGGCCAACCTGGAATACGAGAAAATAGTTCATATAGAAAATTACAATTAAATAACTAGTCTTTACAATAGAAACAATTAAGTTGACTGCATAGTGTTACAAAAAAACTATACGTAGATCAACCAGTCGGAAGTGTACCCAAGACGCTGTCCGTTAGGATATTAGTGTTCTGTGCTGGCTGCATTGCCTCGCTTTATGGCAATGCTGATGCGCTGCGCCAGATACTACTAGAAATTAATTTCAATATACCAATAGAAAAACAAAGGCACGGTTTTTCAAACAAATGTTTAAATCGAATGGTGAAATACTTTTTATCTATGTGTACTAAGATTATAAAGTGGAAAGATTTGTTTGTTTGAATTAAATAGGCTCCGAAACTACTGCACCGATTTGAAAAATTCTTTCACAAATTATACCCACATTATCCTTGATTAAGATAAGCTATAGAATATTTATTAGTACTATTTTAACGGGAATTTATCGCGTTTATTTACCTATTTTTTCCCGACGTTTCAACAGTTTTACTGTCTTGGTGACTGGGGTACTGGAGCTAACGCCTCTGCGAAGCGGGCGCAGCGGTATTTGAAACTACCCTCACTTGGTTTTTGATACTAGGCATGTCCATCTGCACACTCGGACGACAAACTCAACAGTGTCCGCGACGCGCTGAGAAACCGGTCTTCGACGAGTATGTTCAAACGTCGGAAAAAATAGGTAAATAAACACGATAAATACCTATTAAAATAGTACTTATAATTATGTATTCAGATCGCGTAAGTTTAAAAATATTTAAGACTATAGAATATTTTCAAAAAGTGAGGGATCCGTATGAAAACTTCAATAACGTAACCCAACATGTCTAAGAATTTATAATTTGTTAGTATGAAATACATTCGTATGATTAAATTTAATTTTGGGTTATCGATCAACAGTCAAATCATACTAATTTCATATGTTTGTTTGTCTCACGATAAAATTGCAGGACCGATTAAGCAAAGAAATTTATAATAGAAAATAATTATATTTCTATTAATTATATTATTTGTTACATATCTTAACCCTAAAAAAATAACGTGCGTAGCAATGAAAAGAAGGCAGTATATTTCGCGCTAACTCATGATAACTCTTGATCATCCGACTACTTTTATACAAGCTTTTGCCGTGGTTTGTCACGCATTTTTCTAATAAAAAGTACCATAAATGTCATTCCAGATGTGTGCAAAGTATTTTCTCTACTCATTCAGATACCAAGAGTTACTGTTTTGATATTCCTAACGCCTTCACAACTGCACAAACTTCCGCTTGCAAAACCACCACAAGCATTAAAAGTAAATTCGCTTGTTTAAAAGCATTGTCAAGGTTGCTAGTCAAAACCAGTTCCTTCCAATGTCAAACTATTCCATAATAATGTTTATCTTTGTATTCTCCGTCCTTACGACATATTTATATGATTCCTCTATGTACAAAGGAGGTCAGCAATCGTTGCGCAGTCAATGAAGTGGTCGATAAGATACACACTTGAAACAAGCCAAGCAAATACTGTTGAAGTATAGATTCTTAAAATGATATATTATATTGCTTAAACTGAATTATACGTGTAGATAAAATTGTTTACTATTTAACGTTTAAGTTTTATGACTGTATAACCTAAACACTATTCAGAGTACAAATTTTTAAATAACACAACAGGTTAAGTTACCCTTTTAAAGTTTTTTGATAAAATTACTAATTATAGTGTTACCTAACTAATTTAATTATGGTCCGAGACGAAGAGATTTGGCATGTCTTTTCACAATTAGTGTCTTTAACGGTCTTAAGAATAAAGTTCAGATTAGTTAAAGGATAGATGGAAATATAGGTACCACTGGTCCACTGGTATATAGAGTTCACCCACAACAAAGATTACTTTCGCATAAGAAGATGGACCTTCTTATGCGAAAGTAATCTTTGTTGTGCTGTGCTATCGATAAAGTTTGGTATGAGTATGTAAAACTGAATAAATTTTTTGTGTGTCGCCATCACGTTTGCTTTTAGATGTTTTTGTCGAGATTCCGTGCGTCGGTATAGCGTTCACTTGTTTTTTGTTGCGATGTCTTTAAAATGATATAAATATACAGATAAACTTATATTTATTTCTTGGTTTGAACTGAATAGGCTACGAAACAATTGGACCGATTTAAAAAAATCTTAGAATCCTATGTTATTTCTAATGAACAAAGACTATTGAATATTTTCAAAAAAGTAAGGTATGATAACATAAATTATGTAAACCAATTGTTTTACAATTCCGAAACCGGGGCGGATTGAACGGTGGGGCTAATCTGTTATAAATTTTAGTAGCTAAGCTAGTAACAACACTTTTATGGATTAATGCTGTTTTACCAGGATGTGATTGTAACCTAGCAGTATGCCGTCTATTTCGAATTACAGCGAATAGCCGAGGAAACAGATGGGGATTAGCACGCATAGGGATGCCGTAGATCACCCACTTCAGCTTACTGGAAATGGCTTACCGCAGCAAACAATAAAGCCCAAACTGGTACAGATCTAACGATAGCCTTCCATGGCACAGGATCTCTGACCCGCTTGGTGTCAGCGCTGGTGACTGTCTCATTCAGGTACTTCAACTCCTCGTCTGATATGTATGGGTGGGTGTTTGGAGTACTGTAGCATAGGAGACTCTGAAATAACATATGATCAATTTAATAACAACCAAAAATCGTATAAAAAAATGTAAATTTTCTAAATCATAAGAAAGGATTTTCTTCTGGGATCATGTTGGTTGTAAAATGTTATTTTATCGTCGTTATTCCTAAAAACTCTTGTTTTAAAGAATTCACGAAACAAAATACCTACTGTATTGATAATAATCTCCAACATAATACTTTTTCTAAATGACAATTACATGGTCTTAGAAATAAAGATCTGGTTTTTAAACGGATATATGGAAACAAAAACTATTCTAAGAAACAAAAACTATTCCGTAATACATCGAAGCGTTTCGATGCATAATACTAAAATAGTGTCTCTCATAGCTGAGAACTAGCTAGTTTTCAGCTATGAACATCAAACGATTCCATTGATAAGGTTCTACTTTGATAAACTTAAGATTGAACCAAGTGATTGTGGTAAGCTACCTGGTGGTTCAGGTATTACAGTTCTGTTCACAAAGCTAACTTAAAACAATCACTACATAGTATAAAACAACGCTTCCCGCCGACTGTCTATTTGTACTTATTTTAATAGATAGTGATTCAAGAGGAAGGTTTTGTATCAGCATTGCACCCGTGCGAAGCCGGAGCGGGTCGCTAGTAAATAATAAAGAAATATTCTATATATATATATATACACACCCAAGCCAAGAACCACAGTATCCCAAAACATCCGAAGAAGTAGAACACGTTTGCCCAGTCTCCATTGCCTGCCATCAAGAACCCTGACATAAAGGAACCGAAGATGTTCCCGATCTGTGCTCCTCCAAAGACCAGGGCTCCTTGGCGGGAACGCTCGTGTGGAGGGACCCAGCGTGCGAGGACTATCATCAGCGCTGGCATTGTTGGACCCTGTTCGAAAATACAACATCATTGTTATTAAATAAAGTTATTGTTCAGCATTGCATTATGACGACCTCGGTGGCGCAGCGGGCGAAGGTCCGCCTGCGACGCAAGAGGTTGCGGGTTCGATTCCCGCCTCGGAACATATAGGTATTTGTACGATATGCAGATTTTGTTCAGGGGTTCTGGGTGTTTTCTATCTATAATAAAAAAATATCTATCCATTTAGTATAGGTATTATGTATATCAGTTATCTAGTACCCACACAAGGTCTGCTTAGCTTGGGGCTAGATGATGCTGTGTGAATTGTCCAGCATTATTATTATTATTATTATGTATGCCTCTTCGATACTTCCGACTGGTATTGATATGGATCAGCTGAGCTACATGTAGTTTGTATGCAGTCTGCAGTTAGCTCTATTGTTTCAATTGTAAATACTAGTTTTAATTTGGTCATTAATAATTTTCTTTGTTTATAAAGGATTTATAGAAATAAGTCTAATACAAAAATGCATACAGTGAACATGAAACCTCTTTTTCAAAGTCAGTTTAAAATACGTACCACCCACTAGCATCGCTCCGAGCCGCGAAAGCCTTTGTAAATGCCATCTTGGCCTTGATCTAAGAATTTGACATTACCAACATTACATGTACAAGTGAAAGGATTAGTTGATTAGTTAGCGTAGTGGGTATTTTTTGTTATATAATTTACATAACACGTTGATTACGAGGATAAAACGGATAAATTGACTTGATTTGAATACTTCGTTATAAAAATAAATATTTTTTTTCTGCCAGTTTCCATTTCATAGAAATTTCTTCGTCATGGTGGCAAAAGCTGTATGGCAATGCTGATACTGGATGACCAGGTATTGGGTCAGCCGGGTCAAATTTTATGATAATTTTTACTAGTTTCTTGTATATTCGTCGATAACTTCTTGAAGCTTGCATCGATTTTGATGTATTTTTTTTTTAATTTATAGATTATACGAAAAATTTCCATAAAAAAAAAATCAGTTTTATTTATGGAAATTTTTCGTATAATCGCAAGACGGTGCACGGTGTAAATATTCAATTTTCAGGTCTGTTTCACTTTTTGATAGGTTAATAAAATATTGATGGACTAGATAAAATAATTTGCTCAACTATGTTGCGCAATTGAGTTGTAATAAAGGGAACACGCTTTATAATATTACTCAATATTATATTATTATTTTATTTATAATACGGAGATGGCAAATGATGGATCTAGCACGTGTATAAATAATATTTATTGTACATCAAGAAAACTTGAAAATTATCAATAAAATAGATTTATACGTTATCTGATTCTTAGTAACAATCCTATTATAAGTAAACGAAGTATTTTACTTCGTTTACGTATTACGATCGTGACTTCATGCATTAATTTTGAATTTTAAATAAAGGAAATGGTTCGAAATAGGTAAACACTTTGATAGTGGTAGTAATAATAATAGTATAATATATATAATAATAATTCAATTCAATTCAAATGATTAATTTCAGTTTTGCACCTTTTTCTAATAATTAATAACTTACCATTCCTTTGTATTAAAGAAAATATTAATATTTTGATTTACTTTATGTTTATTATTCAGTATTAGTTTATCCTTGTTAATTTATGGCGTTTAAATCTTTGATCACCGGGGTTACCTTTACGAGTATTTAAAAAGTTTCAGAATTTGAACTCTTTTTTTTTCTTTTAGTTTCTTGACTAGTGTTTTTGTTATATAAAATTTATGTTAATTCGTAATAAAACGTGACTGAAAACCGTGACAAATAAGAAGTACCTACCTACTTGTCTGTTTATTACATATTCATTAAATATTATGTATTATTTATTACGGTAGTAACATCGGTGATTTTACGGGTCTGTTTTGTACAAGGAGAAACAATCTATGGTATACATATATATTTTTTTTATAATTTGTTCTCGACCCCATCCTTTTCCAGCACACCCCCTTTTAAAATAAATAAAATAACTAACCTCACCCATCCCTTGCAAGACGCGAAGTATAAACAGCCATGTTGCTCCCCCTGCTTTCACCACAACCGGAGTCAGCAACGTGAACACCGCAGTGCTCAGCAGTCCAATGCCCAGGGTCCACTTCCCTCCATACCTTTCGGCCAAGTAGCCTCCAGGGATGTGGGTTATAGCATATCCATAGTAGAAGCCGCTTAGGATAAGTCCTTGTGTCGACTCTGACCAGTCGAAAATCGCGTGCTGAAATAATAGGATGTATTTAAAATTGTAGATAGTAATGTAAAATTGAGGTCGTATCGTATTTTAGAATGAATCTTAATGATATTCTTTATGCTCGTTCTCTAAATAGAAGTGAAGCCACGTACGGTGAAGCATATTATTTGAATCTTATGACTGTCATTTGAAATAAGAACGTTCGTTCGAAATCTTTAAAAGTCTAGACAAAAGAAAGAAGTCAGTTCATTACAATCCTATTCCGACCCAAATCAACGCCCCCATCTATTTTACCTTATAACTTTCGACAAAAAATATTTAAAAAAGCTTCATTGGGTAGTTTGTGATAGGTTGACCTTTTGTGGGCATACTTTTAATGCCTTTGTAGGTAATAGTTTTATTTGGTGTAGATATGAATGTGTTTTATTTTGGTTAAAAAAAGCAATATAGTGTCTCTGCCTAAACTGAAAAAAAACGATTACAGAGGTTATAAAAATCTAGGTAAAATAGGTATCCCAAACAGTCAAATGATTTTTTTTTAACTTCCTTTGTTCCACGTAATGAGATAAAATAGCGACGATAATTTGGGTTGGGAGAGCGCCCTAAGAGACTCTTCTGTGTGTTCTTCCAACACAGACTAGGTTCGTAGTAAGCCCGCTTACGTTCATAATGAAGGTTAGTCGTTTCTCTTTTGTCTTTTTAGACTAAACAAAAGCCAGTGAGGGTACAACGCAGTAAACTGACAGGCTGACAAAGCTAGTCAGCACCGTCATTTACCTATAATATTTTCATACACAATCATAAATCAGTGGGCCTTTCTACACTATTGCCAATCCAATCGCGTTACACCGATACTTCACAACAGGGTGTGGAATCGGACAGAACCATTATTTAAAACTCGTTATTCACATGGTTTGGGTAAGGAATTTCCTATGTCATAAAGAATGTTTCCTGAAGCGTCGCATCAAACCGCGTGTCGCTGACCTTGCTGCAACAAAGTCAACAACCAGTTACCTAAATAAATATACCTACCGATAATAATTTGAGGGTTTCAGAAACACGATGCAAACTTGTATTTTAAGTCCATTGTCTTCTTCATTTCAATAGGCTAAGGCTAAGCATGTCGAAATTAATTTAAATGCAAAAATTCTAAGCGTTCAAGATGGCGAAGCAAATTACACGCTAAAGATTTTAAACGGTAGTTAACTTTGGATTTTGATGCATTTCTAGTAGGTATCTGCGTTCATAAAAAGTTCATTCCGTCATTCACTCAACTGCCAACAGTCAGGGAACTTTATAGTGGTGCTTATAGCAAACACCAAATAAATGTGTAGATGAGGTATACCTATAGATTTCGCTTAAGATATCTTCACTAACTTTTAACTGCACCTACCTGCGGCAACTGCACCTACTTGCAGCGATGATGACTCAAATTTTTCTTAATTTTGATTATCGAAATCTATGTTTTTTTAATGTTCGATAAATGTTTTAATAACTTGGCTACCATAAAATAATTCTTTCAACACTAAACTTCACATTTATATCACAATTCTTATTTCTACATACATTTATACATAATATGACAAATACCGTCTGTTTATATTGTTTCCATACACCTGAGGGCCAAGACGAGATCGCCCAAGGCCGCCCTTGCGCGAATATTGGCTTTTTATTTGCCTTTGTAGGCTAACATAAACTGTCAACTTTACAATTTATTATAAATAATTTATCTAAAAAGGTAAAACTACATGCGATTTGGATCGGATGAACTCAACCTACTCTTTGCAAAGTATTTTGGTATATTTTTGTATGCTAAAATTTAAAACTACGCAACATTTTTATATATAACATGCATTAGTATCAGCATTTCACCCGTGCGAAGCCGGCACGGGTCGCTTGTTGTACTAACCGGCATTACGGGGCGTAACATATTACACGACGAACGTTCGTGCAGTCAATACGGGGAAAGAGGCGCTCGCAACGAGCAACAAGACGGTTTTCAGCACACGGCGTAATGTATCATGCGTAGTGTGAAATAGTACTCGCCACGTAACTGCCATCCAGTACCCAACTTTAGATATAGTTAAAATACTCACTGGTTTCAAACTGACAGTGCCATTCACCAATATCATGCTATCGTCCGGACAAGCATCAGGGTCTTTATATTGTGAGTCGGAGTCCTTATTGTCGTGAACCATCTGCGTGACGGCGAGGTTGAGGCAGACACGCATCGTGTAAGCATTGCATACCGCCAGTAGACCCATGATACCCAGGACGTACCGCTGGGGAATTATGAAAACTGGAGAAAGGTGATGTCATTATTGATTTACGTTTCTGCTCTTTAATATAATTTATTTATTAATTTTATGTTAAATTAAAGTGGGCTTTTTAGAACCTAAAATTCATAATTATGCTAAATTCGATGTGGACTGTTTATTAATAAAGCACGACACAAATAACTAAAACTCATTTCCTTGGCGTCAAGTTTCAGAAAACAACAAGAAATTTTAAACAAGCTAAGAGCAATCTTTATTGAAGGAAGGGTTGAGACCCTTATTTTTTTCTTTTCGCAATTTACAATAATCGACATATAATGTAAATCTATATCTATACTAATTAAAAGATTGTTTAGTTTGTTTTATAATAATAATAATAATAATAAAATCGTTTATTTCAGGTTATCAAAGAAACCCATAGGTTATTAAAATACAAATAAAATAAAATACAATACATGTTAAATTACCTACTTACGGTTCCCACTCTGGTGCACAGAGAGTGGTTTTGAAGCGAAGAAAAATTCATTCACTATTAGAATCCTCTACTACCCCTAATGAACATAGGACATAGGACATAGAATATATAATATATTATAGAATATATTATAGAACATAGAATATATTTAATAAAGATAGAGATCCGTATGAAAACTGCAATAATGTAAAACAACGTGTATAATGTGTGTCAGTATACCGGGATGACCCGCTAGTTGCAGATAAAAAGACGCGGCTACAATTGTACTTTCGTCAACTACTTATTTTTGGTTTGTGTGAACAAATATACATTCTTAATCTATTTTGGCTATGATCTACCTTGTTTGTAATCGTCCAGCACTCTGATATATTATTACTTCTATAAATATTTTACCGGCGTAAAGAGCAGCAAAAAGAGATCCATCTAGGATCATATTTTTCAATAGGACTTACACTATATATTTTATTATATATATTTTAAGTATTGCAGGACAAATATGAAGAATAATAATAAAGAATACTTTTATTTCCGGCAAAATGTTCAAGTACGAGATGTAAAATATTTAGTTTTTATAATATTTACATTAGTCTAACAATTAACATTAGTCTAATCTTTTTACAACCAGTTTCGGCGACTATTCACACGCGATAGGACATGTTTTGAGACCGGTAATCAATTCTGCCGTCCGTTACCTAAAATGCGGCTAAGTCGCAAAAGCAAATTTTGAGAAAAACGCAAAAAACGCGGCGAGAATTTTTAAATTGCTGCCATTTGGTTACTCTTATTCGTATGACAGATTTTTTGCCACTGAAAGATAGAATGACGTGAGGACCATCAAATGGTTTTGGCTTACACTCAAGTTCCTAATAAAATCTATTCATAAAATTATTTTTTGCATTTAACTTTAGCAATGATTTAATGAAAATGTTAATTTTACACCACTATAAAGCGGCTATGTATACCTTAACGGCGTTTTAGTTAAGGATTTGCACATAACTGCTTTAAAGCGTAGGATAGTTTATTTTTACTTGTTGCTCCGAGCGTAGATAACGGCTTTATAGCGAAGGAGTTCGACATAACCGCCTTGTAGTGTTGTGGTTGTATGAAAATCAAAATGAAAACACAAAGCTATAAGATGGTTAGGAGAGTTTAACTTCTTTAAAGCGTAGTAACTTGGACATAAATTGAGTAACGGCGTTTTAGCTGTGCATCTCTGGGCATGTTTTTTTCAGTTCCAAATAGTTATAAGACTTTAAACGCTTTTTAGCTAAGTATTTGCAGATAGCCGTGATTTAGCGTTGAAATTTTAATATTCTGCATCATTTAACCGCTTTCTTCCCATCGCTAAGTCAGAAACTATAAACGATAGGAACACGTATCCTAGACAGATCGATGGAGAATTTTAAACTGTATTTCATGGCACTTAAAAGTGAAAATTGACCAAATGTCACTTAGCCGCATTTTAGGTAACGGACGGCAGAATTGTCTCTTATTTATTTCTTAGATTTAAAAACTTAACAAAGCAGCAAGCTTGATGCAATGGAAATGATGTTTAATAATAATAATGCCGGACAATCCACACAGCATCATCTAGCCCCAAGCTAAGCAGAGCTTGTGTTCCGGTACTAGATGACTGATATACATAATACAATATTATTACATAGATATATATTTTTTTATTATACATAGGAAACAACCAGACACCCTGAACAAATATCTGCAGATAGTACAATTATTTGTCCCGAGGCGGGAATCGAACCCGCAACCTCCTGCGTCGCAGGCGGACCTTCGCCCACCGCGCCACAGAGGTCGTCTAAAACTTAACAAAGCAGCAAGTTTGGTGCAATGGAAATGAAGTTTAAATATCTGCTATATTATTTTCCTACTTTTTGTTCTCAAATCGCATAAACATATACTTTTACCTCACGATCTTATTGAAATGATAAAAAAATATCCTTGATCGTCCGTACAGATAAATATTTTGTTGATCTTCCTTATTGCCGGAAATAAATGATACAAAATATGAGGAAAGATATATTAAGACGTGACAAATTTTGTATACTTACGTTTCGACAGTGTGTTCCGCCATCTTGGTTTCATTGCAAGGTCTGTCCCTCACTTTATTACCTGAAATACATCAATGAAAGATATTAATATTAAACTAAGCGTTCAGCGTCTTAGGGACCGACTGTTATTGATTATGGATCATTTGAGCTGCCTCTAGATTGGGTACAATAGTTTGCAGTTAGGTAATTTTTTTAGAGTTAATATGTCCATTACCTCTAAAAACAAACTAGTAAGTTCAATTTTTTTTCACAAATTATATTTTCTCATAAATTATTTTATTCGTTTTATTACTTTTTTTTAATTTAATGCATTTTATTTATATCTTTTTTTATTTTTTTCTATCTTTTTCTACATTAATACATTTAACCATTCTTTAAGCCCGTCACTATACCATCAATATACAGCCGGAAGCTGTTGCTCTTCCTCTAATTAATTTCGGTGAATTTTCCTGTCCAAGAGGCCTTAGTCATATACAGCAATGTACAGTGAGCAACGAAAGTGGGTATACGCGAATTGATGAAGTGTGAAGTGTGTTCAGCAATTTGTGGAATATATTGTAGGTGATTTTTCACCCGACTGCTGTGGAGAGTTATATTACAGCATAAGATAATTCAACATAGCATAAGATGAAAGCATAAGATAATTCAACTTAATGGGCATTTGAAACAAAAACGTTTTCGAGTAAAATAGAATAGAATGACATTTGTTTCAAACAACAATACCACCAGTAGGGCAAGCACGGGCTTTCTTGTCTAAGGTAGAATAGACAAAATGACGTCACTTAGTCATCGAATGCGAAAATTATAATTTGCGCATTCGATGACAGGTACATGCGTTATAGTTGTTACAAAAAGGTGCTAAGGACCTTTCTGTGTCAACTTTAAGCATGCCCTATCCTTTAATATGTTAGTTGTTTTATTACCAGTAGACCAAGCACGGGGATTGTTCTCTAGGGTAGAATAGACAATAATGACATCGCATTGCCAAAACGAAATTAATTTCAAATAATTATTTGAAATTAATTTCGTCAACTTCAATAATGTACACAATGTATGGCAACGTAACAACGTAACTAAAGGTGCTTAAGACCTTTCTGTGACAACTTTAAGCATGCCCTATCCTTTAATATGTTACTTCTATAATTGTGTCTTGTTTTTCTTTCTTTCTGATTGTATTGTTGTTTTGAATATATCTGTCTTTCTTTTTTTAAGCTTTCCGCACACGGGCCTTCGGTCAAAACTACAAAAAGCATATTTATTATACTTTTCATACATATAAATATACATAAAAACAACTGCAGCTTCTTTCGTTACAGTATCTTCTTATTATCAGATTATAAGTAGGTACAAAAGCAAGGATGTACCTACTTATGTACTTAATCAAAAAGATAGTACTGAAGATCTCTGTGTGTCAATATCAACCTTTTTATCAAGGATTATACTCGTAAACTCTGTTTGTTTTGTGTCGCGATAAGATTTTATAGGATCAAGTACCTATTTATATAAAAGTGTGGAGAAAATTTCAGATATAAGTGATATAAAATTACAATTAATTGAATAATCAAATTAGAACAACATTAATAATTAAAATTGAGCTTAATGCAGACAATTGCAAACAAAATACAGGTTTGTTTGAAACAGTCGATCATTGGATTAAACTGATCCATTTAAAATCATGTCGGAATTGTCCCCAAGATGCTGTCTGCATTGATATATCTGACCTACGTAAATAATTCTGATTTGGTTAGTGAATAGTAATTTTCTTTGTTAATGAGGGTTTACCAATTGTATATTAGTTATGAAATTTAAATGTGTTAAATTGTATATAATTATCTATGTAATATATTGTATTTCAATCATATAGTACCCATAACACAAGCTCTGCTTAGCTTGGGGCTAGATGATTTATTTATTTATTTATTTGTTTTACCAGTGATCATGATGGATTGTTCAGCAATAATGTTCGCTTTTTTGTGATTTATTTTAGGTTAGTGCGTACAAGCTTAACAAATAATATGCGGCCTCATCTAGAGAGCTTAGATTCTTAGCTTGACATTAGCTAAAGCGAAGTACAGGACCTTCTCATTACTCTAACTCAGAAAGTAGGTCTGAAGTTTCCTGAAGAGTGGGTTCGAAAGTAATACTTTTCAACTCTAGGGAGAATCGTTTTCAACTGACAGCTATCACATTTCTATTAAACCATATTATTTGCAGATTGAAGTTAAAGAAGAAACCCCTAGTTCTCTAGTAGTAGCAATGGTTTAACAGATGCTCAAATACCACCTGGTCCTATAGAGACAGCTTGGCCCGCCAAGTTTATTTAAATTAATGTAATTTGCTACAAGAAATAGCAAGGTCATGATCAAGTAATGCCGAGGCCACTTGCTCAATTGGAACGGTTTATGGTTCAACAGCCTAGCTATGTACAAGCTAATTTTATAACAAAACATAAGCCCAATAGCGGTTATTTATATAATAGGCGAAGGACCGCCTGCGACGCAGTTCGAAATATTTTTTCTGAGGCGGAATAGAACCCGCAACCTCCCGCGTCGCAAGCGGACCTTCCCCTTCCGCGCCACAGACGTCGTCAATATAGCTTATACTAGCTAATAGGTTATACTAGCTAATATAGCTTATACTAGCTAATATAGCTTATACTAGCTAATATAGCATATACTAGCTAATATAGCGTATACTAGCTAATATTATACATATACTAGCGAATCGCGTCGAATGCTGATACTTATACATGTTATACCGAACCTTCCACTTGAAAACAGCATCAAAATCCATTGCGTAGATCTAAGTATACATAGGTACAGACAGACAGATAATATACGTATCTAATCAATTAGCCTACAAGCTATTCCTGCGTAGCTAGACTTTTCATACATCACGCCGAGAATAGCGTTCTTAATTTTCCTCCATCCATGACCGCTGTATTGTCCATCAGTCATGCAGTCTTTAAACTTACGTAAATTAATGTCTTTTTATTTTTGAAACCATAAAAAGACAAAGTTTAATAGCTCTGTCTTCGATTTTAGGTATAAAAACTGTTTGAAATTAATAACACCTTTTTTGTCGAGGATTAAAATTAATTATCGAATCCTTATTCCCTACAGCAAATTCGCTAGGATGAGTCTGTCAGTTTATCCTCCTGACGCATTGTATTGCCAGAGCACAATATATGCTTCATAGTTTTTTCTCGCGATCCTATAAATACAAATTTTGTAGGTTCTAGCGCTTGGTCACGGTATTTAGAGATTTCGCACGCGCATCTTGTTCAACTTGACCCGAAGCACGAAATGATGCAGTTATTAAACTTATGGTAATTTTTAATTATACCAAAGAATATAGCAGCTGTTACGACTGGCTAATCACGTGGAATTTACTACATAAACCGGTTATAACCAGATTTTACTGGTTGTCTAAACTTCTGTGGAAGGTCAACAGACTATTGTCATAATAACTGTCATGATGATCTATTTACAGAGGTATGACTGGTTTTAAGCAACAAGTTTTATTATGGAATGGGTATAAATCTCTACTTTAAGCGTTTTTGCAGCAACTCCGTGTGGTCAACACACACATAATAACGAAAACTAATCTTAAAGACTTAAAAGGATTTAGGTATAATCAACTAACAACATCTGTTAACTCTAGCTTAAAATATCATCATAAAGTCTAATTTTTTTATTACTATATAGAACAGAATCAACAAAGCGTATTATCAATGTTTATCATAATGGAAAAATCGAGCGTGGCATGGTCGAATCGTTAAAAACAAAATATAAACACGCCACTTGTGCCGATAAATCGAATTAAAAAATTAAGTATAGAACTCAAGCTAACTCGTCGTTGGTCATTATAGACATTAGAGGAAAGTTGCTTTAACGTACCCTTAGCTTTCATCCAAGATTGCGTAAATATAATTATAAAGAATATTGTTGTTCTTTGTAAGTAACTTTAGTTTAGGGACTTTAATATACCTTTGTTTTTATAACTAGAAATTGTTGCCAGAATACCAAAATCAAAAGAGGGTATGTAGGTACGATAAATCGACGGCTACAATATAGCATACTCTCCCCTAATAACCCAGGGTTAGTTTGACTTAACCCTCCAAGTTAAAAATCCAAAAATTTACACAAGGTTAACTCCTAACTCTTGGTGGTACGAATCGAATTTAATTAAGAAGTAGTATCTAACTCTGAGTTAACCGTGATGACCTAACCTGACGCAAGTGCGCCTTAGAGAATAATCCTCTTTTGCCATTAGAGTATTTTTAAAATCATGGCCCTTCAAATAATGTCTCACTCTCCTTTTTCTATATTGTTTCGATAAAGGAGGGATGACGGCACGGTATTTTTGTTTCTTGGCGAAAAGTTTAACTCAGATGTCGTATATGTGTATAAAGTAAAGCACCCAAGAAGGTAGAAAAATGAATGATTCGTAGAATACCTGTTTTATTTACATACTCAAGGTAAATTTCAAATGACTTTATAAAACTTTTTATTTGCATTCGAGGAAAAAACTTGTTGTATTCGATTAACTTGATATTCAACGTGGAAGGATGTTCACTTCCCTCGACTCAAATTATCTTAGGGTTAGGTATAAAATGTTTTTAGGTTTGGTATATGTAGATTATGTTAAATAAATAATGTAAATATTTAAAAAAAATGCTGGACAAACCACACAGCTTATTGCTCCAAGCTGAGTACAGCTTGTGTTGTGTATACTAGATAATGTATTTACATAGTGTTCCTTTATGTCCAGTTCATCCCAAGGTCGCCTGGAAGAGATCGCTCATAGCGATAAGGCTGCCCATTATACTTCCTCTACTTTAAGCATATCTGTTTGTTATTTTTTCTTTCTTTGTGTGGTATTGTAAAGTATTTCCTATCTATGTACATAGACAGTTATTTTTTATAATACATAGAAAACGATCAGAACAACCGGAACAAATATCTGCAAATCCAACAAACTGCGATCCCCAACCCCAGCATGCCCAGCGTGGGCATTATGGGCGATAACCCCCAAATTAATATTTTTAATAATGCCATCTATGGCGCTCATTAGGGGAGGCCTATGTCCAGCTGTGAACTATTAGGTAATAGTCTGGTAATGTGAGTTAGTACAATCGCAATGACGAACTTCTTGATGAACGAATGTTCTTATTTGCTAAAATAATTAAGGACGTAGTGTGGTCAAAACTTTATACGACGTCCTCTGTTACGCGGTGGTCGATGGATCAGCTGCGGTTTTCTGGTCGTTAACTATGTGTAATAAAAACATTTCAATCTATTATACTTTAGTAAGTATATCTATCACCTAGTAACCATAACACAAGCTAAACTTAGCTCAGCTTAGCAACTTAGCTTGGGACTTGACGTTGGTATTTATTCAGCATTAATAAAAATTCAAAAGAAACTAAATTAGTGAGACATTTTGCTTGAATATTTTCCTTCTAAAATCAACAAAATAAACAAAACCACCATGGATAATTCAGTAATCGTTCACGATTAAATACAAAACAAGTTCATACGTAAGCCAGTAAATTATTCATTGTTTGTAAAGGCGTAATTACGATATCTCACGAGTGCAGACTACGACGAATGCACATTGCATACCATTTTCGTCTGTATTGCAATTAAAAATGTTTATTTCATGTGATGTGGCAATATTTATATAAATATGTAGATGGATAATTATTTAGTTGTTACACAAACAGACATCATAAAAAAACAAACCTTACTTTAATATTATAAATGCGAAAGTAACTGTCTGTCTGTCTGTTTGAACCCGGAGATCCTCGGATCCTACAGACAGACCTAAGGTCTCGACTCCAATAGGAGCTAATGCGTTGGTTCTGTCGAGACCTGAGTATTTACTTGTAATCCTCTAGCCAAATTTACCGCTGTCCCAGTCACGGATGTTCTCGGAAGAAGTGAAAGCGTAATGTGTCGATGGATGCACAATGGGCCTCCCCAACTCCTAAGCGAGTGTCATACCG
This sequence comes from Eupithecia pulchellata, assembly GCA_963931895.1. NCBI lineage: Eukaryota > Metazoa > Arthropoda > Insecta > Lepidoptera > Geometridae > Eupithecia > Eupithecia pulchellata. The sequence continues at coordinate 8,900,317 of OZ007529.1, forward strand.
TGGGACCTCGTTACCATCCTTATAAAAAAAAAACTATCGGTTCGAGAACAGCTGGTACGTTAGCGATAACAAAGGATGAGGTCGTTAAGGTTTTCATGGCGATATATAAATAAATAATACTGGACACAATCCACACAACATCATCTAGCCCCAAGATAAGCAGAGCTTGTGTTAAGGTTACTAAATGACTGATAAATATAATACAATATTATTACATAGATAGATAGATATTCATTATAAATATATATTTACGACCGGGTTGGCCCAGTTCAGGATAATCCATGATGTCTATGTGGTTGAATTTGTATGAGTCGTACACTCATGTATACATCTGAATTAACTAGATTTCAGATTTCAATAACTTTTTTCTTCAGGGTTACAAAATAAGCACTTAGATAATCAGCTGCTCAACAAGCGAACATAACAAAAATACCCGCTAAAACCTCACCGTACAACTGATAATAGTTAAAGACTTCATTAAGATACTAAATTAACTCAAGTGTAACAACAGATGGGCTCTTGTTTTCCATATTTCTATGTATTTTAGTTATGCTCAGAGCGTTTTTCGTCAACACATGAAAATATGCTTGTAACAAAAATATCGTTAACTAGCGACCCGGGCGTAATGCTGATACAAAAATCTTCATCGTGAATCACTCATTCTATTTTAAAAAAAATCGCATCAAAATTCGTTGCATAGTTTTAAAGATTTAAGCATACATAGGGTTAAACAGACCGACTGCGGAAAGCGACTTTGTTTTATAGTAAGTGATGAGCCTAAAAAGACACAATGTAAAGACCCATTGAACTGTTACTGCTGAAATGTTATGGTTAGAATACATTGGGGACACTGACACGACACATAAATGTCAATTTATCTCGACACAAGCGTCGAACGTTTGTCTGTGTGATTGTGTTGTGTCACCGCCGCCACTCCATTTGCGAAAGAGGCTGATGATCGGATTCGGATAATTCGGATAATTAGGTAGCTTCGTCGGTTAACTCTAACGTTTAATGTATGAAAACTAGTGACAAAAACGTCAAAATATCTGTGTAAAATTTACCCTATTCTTGTTGAAGTCAGGTCTAAGTTTCGTGGTAGTGGATATGTCGCAGTCATCTGGTTGTATCCGCTATTTGATTGTATGACTGGCGCGTTCATTGAATGACGACATTTAATCGAATGACTAAAGGACAACTCGTCAAGTTGTTTAATGTAACGTGCAACGTCTTGACTGAACGTCATTTAGCATAGTTGTTGAATGGGATATAGCTGACTTTGTAATGTTTGGTTAAGGTGACCATAAGTTCGCAACTTAAAAGGTAACTTACTTTAGATAACAAAAATGAGGGCATGACATGACACACCTTATTATGATTTTATATTGTATTTTTAGTCTTAAGATAGGCTAAAAATACGAGTATATCATATTTTTTCAAAGGTAATTTATTAAAATATGGGAGTCTCTGAGACTCCAGAAAGTTGTTAACTCAAGTCTTTGTCACCTTGTGAAATGAGGGATTAGGTAAAAAAAAAAAAAAACAAAAAATTTATAATCAGTTTCATTAATTAAAGTAATATAATACTGAAAAAACATAACAAGTATAACAACTTGCTTACATATTATAATAAAATCTTTACTTGCACGTAGTACCAATAATAGCAGTCACATCTCTTATATTATTATTTAGATAGCAACAATGCACTTCCTATAGTCGAATTGCTATTAAATTTTTTTATTATTATATAAAAAAATATTATTCATATATATTTTTAGAGACAACAACAAAATTATAAGTATTATATTAACGATAAATTTAAAATGGCACGAAGCTTTGGCAGACATTTATGCAATAGTGGGAAAAAAATGAACTAAAATACAATCACCTGACTGATTTTACGTCCGCTCTGTTCAAAGAGCTATGTTACAATCCGCTTACTAGTAGGACGTTGAGTGACGCTTGTTCAATCAACGTTCAGCCCAAGTCATTCAATTAAATGTCGTCATTCAATGAACGCGCCAGTCATACAATCAAATAGCGGATACAACCAGATGACTGCGACAGATACACGTAGACACTCGATGTGATGTGATGTGTCGAGTGGAAGTGTATCCTAAGCTTTAAGTACGAAGAGCTGGAGTGCCAACGCTCGCTGTACAATTCAACTCAAACACTTTTAGGTAGTTATCAGTTAGGATTTTTCACATTGATTGAGTTAATTAGTATACAGGGTTACTGGTTATTCGACCTATTCCTGCTAACTATCGAGAATGTCAAGTTAGAATGCTTTTAGTCAGTCATTTCGTACTGTTTGTTTGTAATAATAGGACGCTATTTATATTTTTCTTCTCAGAAACGGTTGACTTTCGCACTAGAACATTACATTATGGTCTAATTCAACGGAAATAACCACCTCCACAACCTCCTAGCAGGAATAGGTCGAATAACCAGTAACCCTGTATTACGTTTACATATAGGTACATAGATGTACCAATTAGTAACCATCTTCTTTTAATTGAACCGACTTCAAAAAAGAGAAGTTTCTGTGTTCAGCTGCGTGTTTTTTTACTTATTTATAACTTTTTTATTTATAGTAGAAAATTTTACTTAATATTTTAATTATTAAGTTGTATATTAAATAGATATGTACTGCAAAAATATGAATATACCTAAAGTAAAACCAGATTATGTAAAAGTCATAAACTTTAATCGTGTTCACGGACTGCTTTTATCAGTTTTCATTACATACTCAGGTAGTCGGTAGTCCCCCCCATATGACTATATAGAAACACAACATCAAAAACTTTTAAAACCCGTTTTAAACTACTTTTTTTTCATAGCTTTTTGACTTATGGATAGTAAACTTAATTGAACTTTGAGAAACAGATTTGGAAAGTACAAGCAAAGGTCATTGCAATAATGCCCCACACGAGTATATTTACTAACATTGAGGTTTTAGACCCTAACTTTGACACCCCTCGTTAGATCCAATTTTTTATTTGACCTAGCCTATACCCATCTGGGTATTAAGACAACCTATACGAAATATTTTTTTTAAATCAGACTATTAATTTCAGGTGGGATTTAACTCATGCGTTTTAGTGGGATTTCAACTCTGGTGGGAAAATTAATTAGCTAGATATATACATACCTACATACATAGGGTTCCAACCTCATTACCCTCCTCTGTCAGTGTCTCATAAAAAAGGACAGACAGACCATAAAGGTTTCGAAACAAATTTTGAAATCCTAAAAAACAGCTCCTGGCGTGAAAGCACTTTATACTTAGCAATATTTTAACCTTCATGTACCCATAAAACATTTAAACAATTATTTTCTTTTACTTATGTAAGGCTCAGACCAGATAAACTTATAAAAACTAGCAATCTAGGTCTTGCTGTTTTATGTAGAAATAATTTGATGTATTTACATGACTTTATAACAAATTAAAACGAATAACCACACTAAGATAAGAATATAAGAAGTAAAATAAAAAACTTACAATTTCCAAATCCTTGTTAATAATTTTTTTCGTAATTTTTTGCGTTCCATCCAGTTGTATAACCACTTTATTTACAAGGTGACACAGAAGCGAGTGACTGGCGAGAGTGAAGGCTCTACTACTGAGGTGCGCTTGCGCAGGTAGATCATGAACGTCACAGTACGCCCGGAGCGATTGTCTGATTATAATATCAATAGGCAATTATAACATTCTGAGGAAACTGCATGGAGTACAGTCAATAAAATAAATTAAGAAAATTATGTATCATACTAAACTTTCCATTTTATGCAAGTTGTGAAAAGTTAAATAAAAGCATCCCTGGAACCTGATTATGTTCGGTCAGGTCTGGAAAACAGGATCCTTTTAAATGTTTATGATCCGGGTGGTTTAGCAAAATTTGTGATTCTAGGGCCAATAAGCTCAAATGTAGCTGGCTCACTTTCTCTCACAGTATCTGAGTTGTTATTTTTTGTAATTTATATCTCAGTTTTATTCTTATATTAAGGTTAGCTCCTTTAATATTAAAATTTTTCCTGATTTTATTTGAATATGCTGAATTTAATATGAATCCGCTGAATGTTGGCTATTTTAGGTTGAACTAATTGAGTTGATCTTATTTATATTGTTTCAATTGTGTAACAAAATAAATAAAAGTTTACTTTCTTATTTTACTTTACTTAAGGTTCCGGTTACGGATTAATTTTCCATACAAACGTAATAGCAAAATGATTTGTAATTAGAGCATATTTATCTATGTTCCTACCACAATCTTTTTTTTTAATACTTACTTATCTTCAATATAAAAAGAAAAAAAAATTCTTTGATAAAATCCTATCAATAAACACAAGATCAATAAAACATTTTAAAATAATTTTACATTATCTGTTGCTATGATAAAAATGAAGGAATACTCGTATTGATGCGAAGAAAGTGCCTGATGAAAATAAATATCATTCTTACCGTATTGCAATGATATTTTGATAGGTAAGTTATAGACCAACCAACACATAAATACCTGATTACGTACATAAACTGATTGCTCATTACAACAAGGGTTTTTCTTGCATCATCATATCATCATATAAACATGATTGTTTGGTAGGAAGATCGGTGATCGCAGCAGAGGTGTTAAAATGCATAGAAGGAAACTGATGCCATATTTTTATTTAAATATATTTATTCTCAAAAATGACTCAATGCACCTAAATGAGAAAGAGCTAATAAAAATTACATTTCGATCTTTCTTTCCTTAAAAAAGTTAAGATAAGTGGGTTGGTCGTTAGTAAGTATTACTTTATACACCCATGCATAATATCTGTCACATATTTAGTTTCTTTTGTTTTTAAATACATTGAATGAGTTTACTTTTTTAATACTCTTTTAGAGGGTATTTAGTAGTTGTAGTAGACAAAGTCGTCCACCAATGATCGCCATATATGGGATTATTATTAGGTTCTATTTCATATTCTTAAAAAAATGTATCAAAATATATAGCTTTTTTACAGTTTTAACTATTTCTAGATATGGCTTATTCATCATTGTACTTTATTAACCTGTTATTTGTTACTAAGCTTGAATAGTCAACACACAAAACAGGAAAATAGTGTAGAAAATGTATGAATCAATGACAGATTTCTGATTAGGTATTTATTTGCTGTTGGATTGATTTCGGGGAATCCCAGGAAGTTTGTTAATATGAAGAAATGTACATTAAATTAACACAACAAACATAAGGCGCTTTTATCCGGATGTTTATCAAGTTTTTATAGAAAACCTCAGAAGAAAACCTCTATTAATCGTTTCAACAGCTTTATTATGAAAATAACTTAGCCCTGCAAAGTATTTAGCTCAATCATTAGAAACAGGAGAATGGTCGTGGACTGGATGTACTATTTTCTTCTCATTTCCATCAGTTCTTCTCTTCAGTGGTCCATGCTTCCATCCAGAAGGGTAGCCATATTTGTCTACATCGTCCCACCATTGCTGCGCCCCTGAACCCCATATCACGTAGACGAAGTTCGTCCCAACGAGCACTGCGAATACGAGCCAAAATGCTATGCGCCATTGCTCGACAGTTTGCTGAAACATATGTATAAAAACAATTAATTTTATATAACATGTATTATATATATTGTATTCTTATTGCCTACCATTGGTTTTGGTTCGGTTCTCGCCTCAGATTAAACGAAGGTAAGGAAAGGTAGAAGGCCAACTCGCGCGAAATTGCGTGTTTTATTCGAGCGAGTTGACGAATAAGTCACATTTGGACTGTTAGAAAAACAGAATAGCCGGTACAAATATCTGCTGGCATATTTGTACCGGCTATTCTGTTTTTTTTTTTATTTATGAAATAAAATATGAATAGATAATACTGGCTAATCGTCCCAAGCTAAGCAGAACTTGTACTATGCACTTGTATTATGGCACTAGCAAACTGATATCTATATCTATACTAATATTATAACGAGGAAAAATTTTATTGTTTATTCCAAAATTTTTCCCAACGAAAAATTCAATTTTTGTTAAATACCAGTGCGAAGCCAGGGTAAGACAGGCCGTGATTGAAAAGATTATGAAGTATCATAAACTTCATAACTTTCATAAATACTTTATGATGTTTTATAAACTATATAACTATGCTAATAGTTATTACCATTCGAAAACTATTAGATCTCGCATTTTCGAATCGTTTTGAGTAACAGATACAAGTCAACAAAGGTCTAAAAGACAGTGCTTACGGTTACTGCTAAGACCTTCTGAAATAATTTTTTTTTATTATTTTTCTTATTAGGTACGTTTTTTGATATATCTTTTTTCCATTACTTATATTGTAATAACACATTTAAAGTTTGCCTTGACTTAGACAAATTTTCAGAACCCAGTATTAAGTAGGTGCTAATACAAATTTACCTAATGATTGACCTAGCTATCCTCAACCTATTAATTTTTGAGAATAAATTTGTACTCTTTCTTTACAAAAGAGCCATTTGACGCAATATATAATACTTTCCTAATGGACAATAAAGCTCAAATCTCTTGAAGGAAATCTGCAGATTAGGCAACTCTGCACGTTTTTCCATTAGTGGCGCTTTGTTTACAAATTAACGTCATTGACATAAGGCCAAAGTAACGAGTTCATTATTGAGATATTGCTGTGGTTTCCGGAAAGTTTCCGGACCAGGCGGTCAATGAATATCATTCTTACAAAAGGTTGCTTTCTAAAAAACGTTTCAACGGAGATTTAGATAAAACAGTTCTAAGAATATTTTACAACTGCTCAGTAGCCACAATTAATAATGCTAGATTATCGTCACGGCATTATCTAACCCCAAAGTACATAAGCTGAGAATGTGGTACTAGATAAGTGACATATAATAATTTTACTTTACATAGAAAACCCCCAGAACACACGGAACTCTGATCGCGCAAAACGGGAATCAAACCTACAGCTTCCTGTCATCGCCCTCTGCCTCATTGGGGTCATATAAAACCTTCAATTTAAAATACTTACATCAGGCGTTAACAATCCAATCAAATACGGAGTCACTACCCCGGACAAAGCTGCTATCCCATTCACGAAAGCAGAGCAAGTGCCAGCATAGTTTGGTGCTATATCCATAGCGTTGATCTTCACTGAACTGTAGAATCCTCCCATAAAAGCCATAGAGGCTATGAACAGTCCAACTGCTTCCATTCGGTTACAGCCCGAGTACGAGGCGAGAATTATAAAAACTGCAGGTACGGTAGACGCTGTGGAGGAAAAAAGTGACCTTAACCGTGAACCGATCGTGATCGAGTTAAGTAATCATAAATAACAATCGACCGATAGGCTACGTTCACAGCAATTATATAGAATTGTGTTGGTAGGTGATGCGGCGAACGCAGTGGAACAGTAAAAGCCATAGCCCACGCCATCTAAATGCTCTTATACGCAGTAGCTTAGGAGCGCTCAGACCAAATCGTCAAAATAGTAGTTTTAACATAATTGTTTTCGCATTGGTTTAGAAATAGCAGAAGGAACGCATTTCGTTTTTCCTGTATTGGTGTGTATTGTCTCTTGAATTCTTAGAATTTATCTGTAATGCCAAAGGTTGCTAGTCATCCAACTCATTCTGAGCCAGAGCCATTTCGTGTCTGGGTATATGAGTTATTTTTTGTTTCTTTTTAAGTTCTGTCTAGGTATGCTTTTCTGTATACTCAGTGCCCTTTATAAATAAATATGTTTTATATTTTAATGTATTATATAAAACATTTTAAAAGCCTCAATCTTAATAAGATTTTGAAGGTTTCTACTTCTTCTACTTTCAAAACGAAATGGATTCACTTTATGGCATCGTGTGAGTAGCGCCTTATAGTTTGCGGGTCGTCGATCAAACTACGGATAGTTTTAAGGAAATTGCCTGGAGCGTGCAGGAAAAGATTTTCCGGATTCGTTGGTAATACTAACCAATTTCCGTGATCAAACTTTGACTGCTAAGGATTTTTTCCAGAGATTTTGGTTATCCTCTTATTGTTTTTGTTTTGGTTGGGCATTACTGAGAATGATACGTTTAGTATTTTGCGGTTGATACGGATTTCAGGTAAATTTTTTATGATTGGTATTAAATGTTGTTCATAATTTTACTCGAACACATAACTTTTGGTGACAAAGTAATTCTAAATAGCAAAACGTGAAATGGATTCTCAATCACAATTTTTTTATTGCGAGACATTGGCAATCTTTAAAGGCTTTGAAGCCATAAGTTTCTTCTGTTGCAAACGTTTCAGGTAATGCCTATCTTTCTATCTTTAGTCTTTCAAGTAGGTCGATAAAATAACAATTATACAGGGTAATAATAAGTGATCAATAATCTCTTAAAGGTGACCAATGACCAAAGTGATCAATAATCTCTTAAAGGTCATCAAGACGAACAATTTTTGTTCTATGACTTTGTATAATTCAATGATCTTTTTCCAAACAAAAAAATTAATAAGTAATTTTCCAGTTCTGATTTTCTTAGCTCTATGTAGGCAGTCACAGATTAAAGCCATAATCCGAATCGAGTAGAAGCCATTAACAGATTAAGAGAAGTCGATACGTGACGAGTTGCCTGCACGCGGCAACGCTTGTGCGTCGGTATCTAGCAAAGGAGCGCTATTATTCTCACCAGCTCTCGGGCCACATGTCGCTAGAAATTAGGTTTGAATGATACTCACAAATTGTGGTATATATTTTCCTCCCAGTAGTAATGCTATGCCACTTCATTTTGATACACATATCGCAGAGACCAGCGAATATGAAAGAGCAAATATACATGGCGATGTATGGCAAAGCTGACATCAGACCAGTTTCCTTGATGTTGAACTTTAGCACGTCGGAAAAGTATTTAGGGAGGTCTGTGATCATCGTGAAGTAACCCCAATCGTGTCCAACCTTAAATATAAATTTCATTTAAAAAGTAATGAGTTTACAAGAAACACCGATATTGGACTGACAATACCTCTTTCATCAAATAGTTGGGAGGGTTTTGATGGTGGTTTATAGTAAGTAATTTATACGAGAATTCCCTGGATTGAAAACTATAGTAATTATTAATATATTCTCCTGGTTTTTACTGCGCTAATTTACCTACCCGTGAAGCAAGACAATATCATTATATAATAATAGTGCTGGACAATTCACACAGCATCACCTAGCCCCAAGCTTAGCAGAGCTTCTGATTAGTGTACTAGATAGGTGACTGGTGTACATAATCCAATACATAACATAAATGTAATCATTTAAGATTTAATCTAAGGGTATGTGTTGTTCAGTAGTAGCTTAATGAGTGGCTTGATAAAAAACTTACAACAACAACATCAGCCTATAATAGTCCACTGCTGGACATAGGCCTCCCATAATGAGCGCCGTAGATGGCATTATCATTTGGGGGTTATTGCCCATAATCCCCACGCTGGGCATGCGGGTTGGGGATCGCAGTTCGGTCCAGTTGTTCTGCAGAGGGCGCTGCTGCTCACACCCCGGTGTGTCTCCCTTAGTCGCCTCTGAGACACCCACGGGAAGAGTGGGGGTGGTGAAATTCTATGCCGGCACCATATAAAATCATCGATAAAAAATCGATAAAAAACTTACAGCTGCGAATATTAAGAACCACAGAGGAGGCGATCTAAGTAAGGCCTTGAATGGTACGGGATCCAATTTCTTGTGTAACCCTGAAGCCACCACGTTTTTGTTAAGGAAATCTTTTTCCTTGTCTGATATGAATGGATGGAGGTTTGGGGTGCTGTAGCACAGTAACACCTAAAAAATAAAAATGTATTTTCTCAAATGATAAAACCAAAAGATACTGGCAATAATTTTGTAAAGAAACAAAACAAACTTGCGCCAATTTTCCGTAGCCAATCAAAACTTTACGCATCAAAATATTTACCCAGAAAAGAAACCATATAATTCCAAGACTCCCAAAGAAGTAGAACACATGCGCCCAATCTCCTCCGTCATGCAATATCAGCCCAGAGATGTATGGTCCAAATATATTCCCAATTTGTGCTCCCCCAAAGATCATTGCTCCGAACCTAGACCGTTCGGTGGGTGGGACCCATCTGGCTATAAGAAGCACGAAGGCTGGTGTTACTGGGCCCTGTTTAAAAATGCACATTTATTTTCAATAAAATTATTTTAATAAAAACATTTATTTAGGAAGCAAAAGCTGGCCAATTTCATACATGCAAGGATTTTTATTTAAATAATGGCAAAACTTGTTATATTCCCCGCGCTGTGCAAACGGGTTGGGGAGATTGGAATTCCTTTCCTAGCTATAAACAAATTCACAAAGGCGAACTTAGTGATGTTTTGAAGTACCTCGCCAGCACCTTCTATAACCCGAATGAGGAACAGACCCGTCGCTCCTCCATATGTAACAGCCAATGGCGTGAGAGTTGTTGCCACCGAAGTAACCAGCAGACCAATCCCAAGCGTCCATTTCCCTCCGAACTTCTCTGCGAGTAGACCGCCGGGTAAGTGAGTGAGGACATAGCCGTAGTAGAACGCGCTGAGGAGGAACCCTTGAGTGGCTTCGTCCCAGTCATACCGCTCTCTACCCTAAAAGGAAACATTATAATAGAGGATAAAATTTTACTATTAAACTGCGTAATTCTTAGTATGTTATTTCACAAATTTAAACTATGTTGTTTTGATGTGAATATCCTGTATTCGGTTCGTTGAAAGCAGTTTTTTGGCGTCAGAAATATGTTTCTCACTGTGTTATGACATAGTTATTAAATAAAACTTATTATTAAAATAAATAATACTTATTATTAAAATAAAAAAACATGGTTATTAAATAATACTTATTATGAAAATAAAAAAACAGATTTAAATCATTGCCATATAGCAAAACAATGCAGCCAGTGCAGCTTCCGACTGGTATTGACATGGATCACTTGAGCTACTTCTAGATTTTTGAGATTAGTCTGCAGTTAAGGCGCTGTTAGAGACAATGTTTAGATATTTCAGGAGGTGAAGCAGGGGAAGTGGTGCACGTAGCTCCGCCGCCCCTACGCGTTGATAGCAGCGCGTAGCCTTATTCTGGCGCGGCATCCGTATTCTGTTCACCGAATGGGAAATCCCGGGATGAAAAACCGGGATTTCAAAATAAATTTTGCAACGCGCACGTGCGAATTACTCGTAAGCGACGTCCAAACAGTGCGAGTCACTGCAGTGCAGCTACTCGGCAGGCTGACTCGTACGCCAGCTCGCACTGTGTAAACTAGGCTTTATGGAGTGTCGAGTCAATGTCAAAAACCCTAATGCTGCTCAAAAAGTTAGGGATCCATATGAAAACTGTGAAACCCAACGTGTTAGTGTGTAAAACTTCTGAAATTTTGGGTTTTGACCACCGATCCCGGGATCAGATTTAATTGGCCACTGATACCGCCAAGGTTTATCCACCGATACCGTGATCGGTTTTCAATGAAAAACGATGAAATATTTTTATCCACTGATCCCGGGATCCGTGGCTACAAAAAATTACTTAAAATAGTTTTGGAAACGGATCCCGCTTGTAGTGTTTAGAAGTTTAAATTAAAACAAATGTATATTATTGCATTATGTTATATTGATCAACAGTAAATTATTTCAATAAAAATCTAAAATCACTGCAATAATATACATTTGTTTTAATTTAAACTTCTAAACACTCCTCTTTGCTCCCGACGGACAAAACTAGTGACGTGCATAACTTCACTTGCGATAAATCTTAAAAAATAAATTGTTTACAACGCCCGGCGGCCCTCTCCTTCAAAAATATTGAATAAGAAAACTGGAAAGATACTGGAAAACTGAAAGTATATGGAATAAACCGAAAAACATCCGAACACTTGGATGTATGATATTGTGGCAGGCTATTTCGCCGGGATATGCACTCGCGTCAATAAAGACTCGCTGCAAGTTTTAGCCGCTTGTTTTGTTTGAGACGAAATAATCCTGCGTTCCTGGTGACTCACTAAACTGCTGTGCTCAGGTTCCTGTAGTGCTGCTTATTTCTACTTATTCTACAATGACAGAAAATGAAAACTCTTTCTCGGACTCGGATATGAGTCAACCAAAACAATCAAAACAGGAAAAGACACCGACAAATGCTTTTTTAAAATACAAAAGGAAAAGAGCTGTTGAATATACATCAGAGCTAAATGCTTTTAAGGAAGAAATTAAGACATTGCTTTTTCAACAAGACCAAGATCTCAGGAAAATCCTGACTGAAATCCAACAAAGCAAAAACACCATCCAGTCATCCATCGCTGTTCTTACAACACAAAATGAAGAGTACAAGACCAGGATAGATCAGCTTGAGAATAAAATTAAGGAGGATAAAAAATACATAATTACATTAGAAGATAAGATTGAAGACATGCAAACAGTAAGCCGTAAAGCAAATTTAGAAATCAAAAATGTCCCTAAAAAGAACTCTGAATCTAAAGAGGAATTAATTGAGATGGTTCTCAACCTATCAAAGAACATTGGCAGTGACATGAGTAAGAAAGATATTAAAGACATTTATCGCATAAGAGGAAAAAAAGATGGCTCACCAAACACACCTATTATTGTTGAAACCTCCTCTACAATCATCAAAACCGATATGCTTAAATTGAGCAAGAGTTTTAATCATCATCATCATCATCATCACCAGCCTATAATAGTCCACTGCTGGACATAGGCCTCCCCTAATGAGCGCCATAGATGGCATCATTATGTGGGGAGTAGAGTTTTAATATTAAACATAAAACAAAACTACGTGCTCAGCATCTGGGCTTCCGTACCTCCGAGGACAGCCCAATCTACGTTTCAGAGCAATTGACAGCCAAAGGCTCCCGCTTATTTTTCTTAGCTAGAGATCTAGCCAAGTCAAAACAATATAAGTTCTGCTGGACAGCCTATGGAAAGGTGTATGTTCGGAAAACTGAAAACTCAGCAATCATCGCTGTACGATCTGAGGCCCAAGTGCAGCAACTGATGCAGCAGGAGTGACTAGGCCGTTCAAAGTGTATAATAATTTTTAATTACTGTTTTCTTAATATGTTCTTGATTGTTTCATTAGGATTAGTTTCTTATGCAATAAGGGCACAAATAATCACTCTTGTGTCTATAGTATTAAGTCTGCTTAATCACACATACATAAACAACACAGAACACACATACTTTCTTAAAATACTTGAACAGAATCACACTCACTACTTTAATCACCTTCTTAATACATTATTTTATACACTTTAATTAAGTAGTAATAAATATTTTACATTTCATCAAAAGTTAGCTGTCTGCAGGGCATGTTTTCTTCATTGACATTTGAGAAAGAAATTAAAAATTAACTCTGATAGGTAGTCAGAGGTATTAATTTGTATTATGTTATCTGTGACAAGAGGTAATTTTTCGTTAGGAAGGTATGGAAGCGACTGCTGAAAATATTTTATTTGAAAATAAAATCCCGGGATTACTGGATTATATCTAATACATAATCTAAAAAATGATTCCGTGATTCTCAACAAAGATCACTCAATCCTGGAATCGCTACATTTTTCCGATACAAAAATACCTAGGTATATAAGTCGAAACCTAAAGATTAGGTCAATATTAGCATCCGATTATAATCGGAAAAACTCAAACCGGAAAAGATCAAAACCTAAACTTTAGGTCAATATTAGCATCCGATTATAATCGGATGATGTTTTGACTTATACCTCTATACCTAGTCAAAGTCGCTCGCTTAACTCTCGCGCGGCGTAAACTAGCGCGGTGTTTTCACACTCGACGTATTGAGGAGCGAGGTTCTGAACACCATTCGGTATTTTTGTATCGGAAAAATGTAGCGATTCCAGGATTGAGTGATCTTTGTATTATTTATCCGATCTCCGCTATAACCCAGTATATTATTTACTACACACATACAAAGCTTCATAATATTCCAGTGTGAGATGATCTCTCCTTGTTTAGGCTTTCTGTGCAATCAGAGGTCAACTTATACTGGAAATTTATATAATACCACACACGCATGACACAAATGTCAAAAATAAACAAAGAAACGTGACCTATCTCTGTAACAGCTCGCGGCTGACTGGCGTAATACTGCCAAACGCGTGACAGTAGTTCTTTGCGCAAGACAAATAAAGTTGAAAATGGCGTTGCGTTTGATTTTAGTTGAATCTCTTGTTCGACAATGTGAAAATTATTTATCGGTTTTAATTTAATTTAAAAATAAATACACCAGTAAGTTAAAATCTTTATAGGTACATACTTCTCTAGATGATAAAATTACCTTTCTTACAGTAACAAAATTATAAAATGTTATCACTAAAAATTTTGAGCAATTCGAGACGAAAAAGTATTTTCGTGTTCTTTCTTGCGATTTGTTTTTCAAGTTCCTAGATGATTTTTATGAAATATTTTTGTATAAGTCTTTTGTCCATACACTTGACTATACACTGTATTTTTTTTGGGCTTGTAATATGTCGCAGTAAGCCTAACTGAGCGACGAAAAAGTGGACGTTTTACGACTTCTGTCTTAGTGTAGCGCCTTAACTCAATCGTTTCAATTGTATATACCTACTAGTTCTAATTTGATTGTGTCTCTTGTATTTGTAATTTGATTGTATTTTTTTCTTAACATAGAATCAATATATTATATTCTGAAACTAAGATATTATTTACTTTATTAGTCCTAAGTTATTTTGAATAAAACATAAGTATAAATTATTTATTAAAAATACATAAAATAAAATATTCGGTTCAGCTTTACCATACAGCGAAGCAATGCAGCCGGCGTCTGGGAGACGCTTCCGACTGGTATTGATATGGATCAGTTGACCTACCTTTAGTTTGTTGTTTGATTTGTGTAAATGCTAGTTCTAATTTGTTTATTAAACTACAATTTTCTTTCTTAGTAAAAGTTTTACCCCTAAACAAAATGTATTTATTATGCGATACCTATGTTTATTATGATGTTGGTCGATTCATCGCAAGCTTAACTTTAATACTCTGTCATAGCAAATAAAACTAACGGTTGTCCTCTTTTTTTTATAGCTAGCATCCTTGTAAAACTTTTTAAACTTTCACGATTTGTTGACATAATAAAGAATATTTATCGCGTATTTATCGCCATCTTCCATCGCGTTGCAGCTATCGTAATTAGACAAAAGGTGCGCGATAAATTCCCGATAAATATTCTTTAATATAGCATCCTTATGTTGACTTCGTATATTTTTATTACCAACATTCATAAAAAATCGCATCTCTTAGTATTTTCT
Source organism: Eupithecia pulchellata (assembly GCA_963931895.1). Taxonomy (NCBI): domain Eukaryota; kingdom Metazoa; phylum Arthropoda; class Insecta; order Lepidoptera; family Geometridae; genus Eupithecia; species Eupithecia pulchellata. The sequence goes on from OZ007529.1 coordinate 8,915,600, forward strand.
TTAAAATATCTCTAGTTTCGTTTACCTCGAACACAGCAGAAGACTCTGTCAATACACTTGTATTGCTCGGAACTGTTGTATCAGGGCAGGTCTCTCCGACTATGCTCTCTGAAGACTCTGCGTGTAGAACCATCTGTGTGATAGTCATGCTGAGACAAACTCGCATAGTGAACGAGTTCGCGAGGGCAAAGAGCCCTAGGATGCCGAGGATGTACCTCTGAGGCACGATCAGTGCTGAAAAGACAACAATAAATAATGGTGGACAATCCACACAGCATCATCTAGCTCCTAGCTTGTGTTATGGGTACTAGATGACTGATATTATAATGTATACAATACAATATATTACATAGATATTTTTTATATACTTATAAAAACACTTAATAAGGTTACATGTCATGAAAAAAATAATAACAATAATTAATATTATTACACGTAAAATACAAATTTTCAGATAAATTAGGTAAAATAATCAAACATAATTAATCATGCAGCATAAAATTCATTTAAACCCAATAATAAAAAATGACAGTTAAAAATTTAAAAAAGAAATTAAAAGTGTCTCAAATGAAAATAATAATTAAATAAGAAAATAAAATAAGTCTAATAATGGTGGAGAATGCACACATTATCTAACGCCAATACAAAGTAAGCAGAGCGTTAAGGCTTAAGATAACTGATTTACCTAATGCAATATATACATTTACGAAATATCGAAATCGATAAAAATTGTCCCGAGGCAAAGTCGAATCCGCAACCTGCTTTGTAACCCGACTTTTTCCCGATGCGCCATTGAGTTGGTAAATAAATTAATTTAGTAAGTAAAAAAGAGGAGAAAAATACATAGATACCCAGAACAAAGTTCAATAAAACCATGATAATGTGAGAAACAAAAGTATTATTTATCAAGCCCGGTGTGTCCTACTCCTAGTCAAATCCCCCCCACGCATCTCTTGTTGCGACAATAACCAGGTACAATATTATTAATTCAAAGAAACTTACCCTTGTTCAAGCATAGCCTCCATCCTTTTAATACCATCACAATTACTTGATCTATGTTTTTACAGCATGACAATAATATTTTCAAAAGTAAATTCTGAGTTTAAGACGGCGAGATAACGAAATCTTCTATGCTCTCCACCTGTCTGTGATAAATACAGATAAGTGGGTACTTTAGCAAGATCGTCACGTGCATAGTAGTTTGATTAAATTTGGTTCCGTAGGTTGTATTTATTGGAGGTAGCTCGTTAAATAATGCTAGATTGTATGTAACGTAAAGAAGATTATCTTTTTTTTAGATATCTTAAAAAAAGATAATCTTCTTTTTTACTACTAATGTTGGCCTAACTATGTTGGCCCTTACAGCCGTGTCTTCAGGATAATGATTGCTCTTACAGACGCCATGTCGATAACTTATTTATAGCAATCGGCTTACCGTATTTTTTCTAGAATATTTTAGTTTTAATATACTTTAGTTTTTCATCTAAAAATACCTGAAAACATTAAAAACTCAAAATACAGATCTGATCTAGTCAAATAATTTCAAATTATCTAACGACCTCTGTGGCCCGGTGGGTGAAGGTCCACCTGCGAATCAGGGGAAAATATTTGTACGATCTGCAAATTTCTTCAGGATGTTCTGTTAGTTTTCTATGTATAGTCAAAATATCTATCTATGTAATATATTTAATTACATATATTAGTCATCTAGTACCTACCCAAAAGACAATCTCTACTTACCTGTTGGGTCTAGATGATGCTGTGTAAATTGTCCAGCAATTATACATTTCTATACCTTCATAAAATGTATTATCATATGTACCTAGTAAATAACGCCGATAATTATACTGCAGAACCCTAAAACTAAAGAAACAACAAACACGTCATGTCAAAGATAGCGCACTCCTTGATGAAATGTCAATGAAGGCTAATCTCTTATCATAAAATTCTGCTACCCTCCTTGGGTATATTTTTTCTCGCCAAGATCACGGGTAAACCACAAACACGGAAATTTTAGAGATGCCCCAGTTAAAAGTATAATTTTTGTTCAAGGTGCAATTTTATAGCTTAGAGAGTTAGTCAGTTTATACGGTACCAGCGGTTCGCCCCGGATTCGCACGGGTCACCAGCCTATAATAGTCCACTGCTGGACATAGGCCTCCCCTAATGAGCGCCATAGATGGCATTATCATTTGGGGGCTGCTGCCCGCCCCCGGTGTGATTCCCTTAGTCGCCTCTTACGACACCCACGGGTAGAGTTGGGGTGGTGAAATTCTATGCCGGCACCGCACGCCTCTCGCACGGGTATTTAACAAAAATTTAATTTTTCATTTTATACGTTCATCACGGAAAATATTGGATTCTAATTGTGAAAGAATTTTTCAAATCGACCCATTTGTTTCGGAGTCTATTCAATTCAAACAAATAAACAATCAAATTTTTCCTCTTTATAAATTAATATAGATAAAGAAGGAAGTGGCCTGAGGAGTAGGTAACCTGTTAATTTGCTGACTGTTCACTTTAAATGAACGTTCGAAGACTTGTATACTTTTTATTCTCCTCATTAGACGGGACACATTCTCGATGACCCCGTTGACCCAATCACCATCGCCAACACGGAGGTAACGGTAACCAGTCCCATTTCTCCCGCTTTCTTAGGCGAGACCTTTTTATCCACATGTAGCATCTGGCAACAGCTCAAACCAAGATTCGCTTGTGCGTGTTGCCCCTACCTTATTTATCCAGTTAAAATCTCCTTCTGCGCGAGCCAAAAGTCCGGTAGCTGTTATGGCCAACTGCGATTAACAGCGTTATAATTGATTTGCAAAAGTAGAATACTTTTAAGGCACATGAAGTGGTAATCCTTACGATGATACTAAATAGGGGAAAACACAGTGTTTTATCTAGAAATCCACATTTTTTTAATATTTTAGGGAGGTGTTTACTGACTGAACACCTCCCTAAAATAAAAGTAGTGTCATTCCAGTTCTTACCAAAAGTTACATTTCTTTGGATAAGGTTTATATGCAAGTCTTGACAGAGCCTATTCAATTGATCCCCTTTGAGTCCAGATCCTAGGTGCGTGGGTTCCAAGGCTTCCGGTTTTTTTTTATATCTGAGCGTCCGGTTATAGTAACCTGTGACCCGATAGCTGGTCAGTATCAGGCCCAGTGCATCAGCACTGCCATACAGCGAGGTAATGCAGGCAGCATCTTGGGTATAATTCTGACTAGTATTTATGTGGAGCTACCGGTTTGTTTGTTTGTTGTCTGCAGTTAGCTTAATTATATTAAGTGTAAGTACTGTTTAAGTTGGTTGTTCGATTGTAATTTTCTTTGTTTTACTGACAAAGAAAGGTTTAAAGGACGGACTTAACATTCATGGTAACAATGTATGATATCTGAATTGACAACACATGACAACAAAATCATTGTAAATACACAATGTAAAACCGCAAATAAAACATACAAATTTAGCGGAACGTATTTTTATGTTTTCAACACGTGTAAGATTGATGTTATTGCCCTTGATGTACAAGACTTTTGACTTTCATAAATATCATCATCAGAGGGGATTTTTATCGTATGTTTTCAATAAATCTACCCAATTAAGTAGATATATCAAAACATTGCAATCTTCGAGTCAAAGAAATGATTTATTTCCTACAACACTTTCATAGACCAAGACGAACATGTTGTCCGGCATGCGTCTAGAGCTGCGATTGCGTTAAGTACGGTATGACATAATTAATTAATCATTATGCAGGTTATAGAGCCTATTGCCGTCTATGGCGCTCATTAGGGGAGGCTATGTCTATTATAGGCTGGTAATGTGATGTGAAAGTTTATTGAGTAAAGAAAACAAAACACCAAAATAATAATAATTTAACATTTTATTTTATAATTAATTTAGCCTTATAATATCAGGTGGTAATTCACTTCTTTTCTTTGCTTTCTTCTTTGGTGGGTTCTTCAGAGTCTCGACTATTCGTCGGCAGGGGTCCGTGCTTCCAGCCTGTTGGGTATCCATGTTTTTTGACATCATCCCACCTGCAAGGAAAAGGTGGAATCATTCGCTAATAATAGTTTCAATAAATTTTATATGGATTCTAAGATCTGAAGTAAATCAATAATAATTGAGTGGTTTTCTCTTTAAAAATGGATTTATCAAACAATAAAAAGAAGGTGTTTTATAAGAGTCTGCATTTTGGTGCATATTTTGTGCCTCATCATCACCATCATCATGCACCATATGAAATGGTACTTTTTATCAATTAAAGAAAATTAATACAACATAAATTAAAACCTCCATTTTATTTTTTTCCTCTTTTATATAAAAATTGTTATTATTTTCCTTGGCATTATTAAAGGTTTTCTGATAATTTTAATTTTCTTCTCGCAAAATTTAGAATTAATTTATGTTATTTTAAATTTTGAGCTCGTAAAGGTTTTGTAACAACGACTGCTATTGATACTGATCAGTTGAACGAGAGTAGATTGTTTGCAACAGTTCTTGTCAATTGTAAATACTAGTTCAAGTTTAGTTATTTTACTATGTAGTTTTATTTGTTATTAAATGTTTGGTAATAAATATGTAAATTACACTCTCAAAAGCCCAGCGTGGGGATTATGGGCAATAACCCCCAAATAATGATGCCATCTATGGCGCTCATTAGGGGAGGCCTATGTCCAGCAGTGGACTATTATAGGCTGGTGATGACGATGATGATGACTCTCAAAAGCGTCACCGCTATTCTAAATTTTCAGCAAATTTTTAAAAAGAATGTCCTTAATTTCTTTTGGACCTTACGTCCTGTAAGGTCCAAAAGAAATTAAGGACATTCTTGGACACGTCACAAAATACAAGTTAAATAAATAATAAAATAGGAAATAAAGTGATTACTTTGATTCATTGTGCAATTCAATCTTTTTAAGGTAAAGTAAAGAAGCAAACAAGAAACCTTTACCTTGTTAGATTGTTAGGTTTAGAGTTGGAGCATAACTCGTCCCAAACTTTTATGTCGTCTAGATATCTGATATTTTATAGTAAGCCTTTTTGCAAAGAATATTTTTGGCAATTCGTTTGAATTTATTTATAGATAATTTTTGCAACTCACTTGAAGTTTTGTTGTAGAAGCGTATACATAAAGAAGGAGTCTTACCACAACTGGTTGCCTTCGGCGAAGATGAGGTAGATGACATTTGTAACAACTAAGACGCCGAGGCAAACCCAGAACGCCACTCTCCATTGTCTAAGCGTGGACTGAAAACATACCATTTTGTTATGATTTTCACACTTATTATGGTGCAGAGATATTTAGTTCTATATTCAGTACAATAATTAAGAGATACCGGTGTACACATGGCATGTTTTACACAAGTAGTCTTCATGTAAATAAAAACAAATTGGTTATACGGACGGATTACCTACGGATTCAATAAAACACCGAAACTCTGTATTTGTGTCGAATAAACAATTCCAATGTTTATGTTTTTTATTTACACTTCATGTAACAACTTATAATATTAAGATTTATAAATTGCCATCGTCAAATAAATGTTTCTCGGATGTTGAATTCTTGAATATTATGTGTGTAATTTAGGTAGCCACATATAATAAAAAAAAAATGTAAGCCCCAAGGGAACCAGAGCTTGTGTTATGGGTAGGTACTATATGACAATATAATATATTAGAAAGATAGATATTTTTCTTACTTAGGTACCTATATTATAAATAGAAAACGACTAGAACACCTAGATCTGTAGATCGTACAAACAATTGTCCCGAGGCGGGAATCGAACCCGCAACCTACTGCATTGCTGGCGGACTTTCACCCACCGCGTCTATTATAATTATATTCGTTTATCGAGGACTTTATTAATGATTCAACTTCATACTATGAAATTTTTATTGAAAATCGAATCATCAATATATATCATAATACTTACATCCGGCGTCAACATTCCAATCAAGTACGGCGATATGATTCCAGATACCGCAGCTATGCCGTTGACCATAGCTGTTGTCGTGCCAGCATAGTTCGGTGATATATCCAGGGGGTTAATCTTCATGCCGCTATAGTACGCCCCCATGAGTGTCATTGCAATGATGAACCACATCACAGCTAGTGTTGTGTCGCAGCCGGAGTATGATGCCAGGAGGATGCAGATACCAGGGCCCGTGGCAGCTGAGAATTGATTAATTAATTAATTAATTAATTAATTAATTGATTAATTAATTAATTAATTAATTAGTTTATTAATTAATTTATTGACTTATTTACCTATATACTTATTTACCTATTTACTTTTAAGTAAATGAGTAAATAAGTAAATTAGTAAAGTAGTAAATAAGTGAATAAGTAAATAAGTAAGAAGGTTAATAAGTAAACAGGTGAATAAGTAAGTAAGTAAGTAAATAAAAAAACAATTTAACTAAAACATAATGCCGGCCAGTCCACACAGCGTCACCCAGCCCCAATATATGTACATAGATAGAGCTAAATGTCAAGGTCTCCATGGAAAGCGAGTGAGGTATGTTCCACCATACATAGCAAATGCTGAGTGAACTCAGAATTTTTGAGTTTTCTTCTTAGTTTAAGGTTTTATTTTTATGTATTTTTTCTCTTTATGTTCTGACAGATCAGAATCAACAAATCTGAGAGCAAATTTAGTACCCTGTTGGCAATTTGCTAGAAAATATTTTTCTACATAGTCCGTAGATAGAAACAAATTTTTTGGTATAACATAAAATGTATTCATTTTCTTTGTGCGAAGTGATTGGACAGGTTTAGATCTTCATTGCTAAATATTATGTAAATCTATATAAAAATTATGATTGTTATCATGACGAACCTTTCAAATCGAAGGTCAAACAAAGGAAGGAACACTTAAAAGTATAGATCTGTGATTTCCACAGCACTTGATGTCACCGTCATTTCAACAGAGATAAGGGTCGTTCACGCCTTCACTGATAATAGTGTTTAGTGTGAGGACTTAGGTATTCACTGACTTACATTTCATGATTGCCTTTTACTATGTTTACTGACTACTCAAATATATTGCAAAACCGTTTCTGATTCCGCTTATATGTGAGGTACTCGCTTAAAGGTTATTCCGGTTCAAAAACTATAAAATAATATATAATAGTTAAAATAATTATTTGTTTTGTTATTTGCTAGGATCAGATTTTTGTTTCTTTTTCATTTTTCCTTTTGTGCAGTTCTATTAATTGTTACTTATTATTAGTTTATATTATAGTATAGTTGTTGAGATACTGAACTATTCCTCCGCAAGCAAGCAGTATTTTTAGTTTCTACATGCGAGGACATATAAATGGTTAAGAGTTAGTATTTAAGTTACCTCGAGAGCAATGAATCCGGGTCACTCAAAGAATCCAAAAAATCTCGGAAAGTAAGAATGCTAGGTTAATGCAATAAATTGTATTTAATAGACAATTTAAAGCTCCTTAAATGAAAGTTAAAAAAATATGAGTCACCATACATTTTATTTACACAAAATTACATAAAGGAAAAAAACTGCTGATCTCTCCTTAAAACAAAAATAGGAAACATGAAATTTTTGAACTTTATGACGATTTTCTTGAATTTCAATACTTCGTATTACCTCCTCGTGCTTCCATTACTGCGTTTACGCGGTTTGGCATGCTGTACACCAAGTTCCTTATACGATTTTGGGGAATATTCTCCCATTCCTCTGTGAGAGCAATTTTGAGATCAGGAAGCGTGATTGGGGGAGGGTTTCGTTGTTTTACGCATCTCCCTAGCTCGTCCCAAGCATGCTCGATCGGGTTGATATCCGGGCTGCGCGCTGGCCACTCCACAAGTAATGTTCATCTCTTGAAGGTAGTCATTCACAATCCTACCTGTATGAGGTCGGGCATTGTCATGCATAAATATAGCATCCTCACCCAAATTGACCATAAATGGACCAACGTGTTCGTTGAGGATTTCTTCCACATATCTTACGCTAGTTAAAGAGCCGTTTTCTATGATCACCAGCTCTGTGCGACTTTCAGAGGAAATTCCGGCCCACACAAGTACAGACCCACCACCGTAGGCTACTTTTTCTTCGATGCATGCTTGCTTGAATCTTTCCCCTGGTCTTCTATACACTCTGTGTCTTCCATCGTGCTTGTAGAGCATAAATTTTGATTCGTCGGAGAACAATTTATTGCATTAACCTAGCATTCTTACTTTCCGAGATTTTTTGGATTCTTTGAGTGACCCGGATTCATTGCTCTCGAGGAACAACACCATTTCATTATCTCTCTTCGAAATTTAAATAAATACGTAGGCGAATAAATAATAAGGATAAAACTAAACTCATCGACATAGCTCAGAGAATTAGCCAGCTGAAGTGGCAGTGGGCCGGCCATATTTCGCGAAGAACCGATAACCGCTGGGGTTAGATATAAAGTGTGTAAAACTGTTTGTTCTCCAAATAAAGTAAAATAAAAAAAATAGTCTCACTGAAATAAATCCTCATTGCATGTGTATGGTGTAACTAACACAATAATTTGGAAATAGTATGAATAAATAAGTTTAATTAATACATCTCATTTCCATCATCTCGGGCCACCTGGTCTTTTGGGAGACATGCGTGGGTTCGTAGGTAGCTGAACAGAGGCCCTTTATCAGACTTTATTTTATAATGCAAGGCCTACATACTGAGGTGGGGACCCTTTTTTACCCTAATTTAGCTATTATTAGATTTTTCTTACTTCCGTTTTTGTGATAACCTTATTTAGTTTTTATATATCTACTGTGTTATTTTTTGTTTTTTTTTTTTTTTAATGCATAAAACACGGAAGTAAGGCTTATAAATGAAGGACCTACAGAAGAACTTATTTCCTGTTATTCCGCCATCGTCAAGCTATTTATCTTTATCTTCCTAAGATAAGGTATTTATTGTTATTGCATCATTAGTTGCAATAGTTTGATGCTGTGCAGAGGATCCTCGATATGCGTCAGAATCCCTTTTTCCCCTATTTCTTAATGCATACTTTGCATCACGATCGGCTATTGTATCGAAGGCTACCGCGTGAGAGAGTTGGTAGATGGAAGCGGTTTAAGACCACTATGGGCCACAAGGGTTGACTAATATGATAAATCTCATAATACGTAAGTAGTAACAGCCGGTTTCTCGAACGCCAATCAAATCGCAAATCAGCTGACAATGCTGTTAACTTGACACACTGTTCAAATCAAAATGGGTTGCACGAACGTTGATTAGAGTAAAATTTACTAATCAATTATCATCTTTCGTTTGTCAAATCAGTGTATATTTTCATGGTCACAAGATGAAATTGTGCCCGCGAATCCTTAAAAAAGTTTGATTATTGTAAAATATTTTTGCTTTTTCGAAAGAAAACCAAGGAAAGACCAAGCTAAATATGACGGAAAAAGCTATTAGTAGAGGAAAGAACTACACTGAAATAGAAAAAATAACACTGACTGCTATAATTGACAAGTAAGAAACGTTTTCCAATTACTTAATTACCAATGATTTTTCTCCTTACATATCTCCAAATACTACATAATTATAAGTATTACAATGGAGAGAAAGGAGGCCTATATGTCAGTGGGTGGCCCCAGGCTGATAATGTCTTGCTTGGAAGCATTATGCCTCCGTGCCGAGGGGGTCTTTCTCGGTTATAAAAGTAATAGGAACCTTGGTTATTTTCAAATGAATCCAGGTGAGTACTGGTACTGGTTGTCTGCTGCTGGTTTCCAACCCTGCCAAGTGTAGAAACTTGTGATCAGTTTCTTCATCACTTTGATACAAATACCTTCCTATTATAGAATTGTTATGTGTAGTTATAGGTAAAGTAATCAAGAATAGTAGGTACTAAATGTTTATTTTAACTCATAGGTACAAGTCAATAATTGAAAATAAGTGCACAAATGCAGTATATACATTAGAAAAAAATAAAGCCTGGGAGAAAATTACCATAGAGTTTAATAGCTGTGCGCAAGTACGAAGAAATACAAACAACGTAACGTAACATCCGAAAGCGACATTCTAAAATAATAAAGGTTATTTTTATTTACTTTCCGATTGTTTTTATTTTAAACAACAATACTCACGTATTGTAAAATATATTAAATCCACGGGTGAAGTACTAACCTGTTGTTTTTTTGTATGTTTTGGGTTTAAATCTAAGAAAAACACAATAATTGTTCTATTTATTGACGAATAGTTTCGCTAATTAGCGCAAAATCGCCAATTAGTTGATCGTCGATTTGACAAGAGCTTGACCAAAGATTAATGCCTAATTAGCGTTCCAGAAACCTCACGTTTTTCTGAGCCAGAAACCCATTTTGATGTTTGACAAGAGATTTAATTCTATGATTTGACAGATTGATTAAGTAATCTCTGTTCAAAATCAAAGTACGTAATCAACGTTCGAGCAACCCAAATGACACTTGACCATAGATTTGATCATTGATTTGTTAATTATGAAGATGATCTGCGTTCGAGAAACCGGCTGTAAGCCATGAAGTTCAACAATTCTGACTATAATATCAAAATAATAGCTGTGTGAATTGAACAGTATTCATAAAAAAATAATACTCAAAAATCCACACAGGATCATCTAGTCCCAAGTTAAGCAGAGTTTTTGTTATTGGTACGTACTAGATGACTTATATACTTAATACAATATTACATGGATATATTTTTTCCACTTAAGCGTCCCGCTCGCGTGAGCGATGACGTGTCAGCGTTCCTGCGGCGCGGGAAACCGCTGCGCGCATTCTACGCGCTGCCTCGTCTCGAAAAAACGCTTATAGCACGACAACTGTTACAGCTACAACCAAGCAATGAATACTAACAGAATGCTATTGAAATTTAGAATCTAACAACACTATACGCTTATTACTCAATTGCAGTAAAACCAAGATATAAGGGCTGCAAGTTTGCGATTTGTCTAACAATACAGCTAACTAATTTTTTCATACGATTTTATTTGAAAACTACATTGTTCTTGCCCAAGATAATTACATGCTAAAAAAGTGTAGGATCTATCCTTTCGATTGATACCAAAATCTTTGGATAACTATTGCGCTTTCTACCAAAATAAATTTAAACAATCTAATCACTCGACCGAAAAATCGCGAGATCGTCGTACTAAATGTGTACGACGACCCAAGATAAATTCGTTTAATCATATTTGATTTCGTTATATTTTTATTGTCTTAGTGTGTTTATAAACTAATACTCACCTGATTTTCATATTATGAGGCATATTTTATTAATATTTCTAATAATTTCATACACCATTTAACCAAAACACTTTCCAACAACACAAGAACAATGGCCGTAATTTGACACCTCATTTCGGCGATAAAATACCGCCGCATCATACTCGCATCCTTTATATTTTTAGATAAACCTATAGTATGATTCCTGAGGATTGTTTTGATGTATAACACTAATACATTGGGATAGAAATCACATAATACTTCCGTTTCACACACAAGGATCATAAAATGACGTCATTGATGACGCATCGTGAAGATAACAAAAAATTTCTTTTTTTTTTCTTCTGTGAATTGGCCATGGTATGGCTTATTGTCTACGTTATTGTCTACAGAACTGTCAAGTGTCAAGCTTATGCCACCTGTCATGGTGTTTACATAGACAAAAAATGAATTTTGTAGGCGAGAGTGGGCCGCCATGGCGGCTTGAACGTTTGACCGGAAAAATTATTAGGCTGCCCTGGTGACTTGAACGTTTGAGTTGCATGCATAGAAAACTATTATTATTATTATTATTATTACATTGCATAAATTGTTATCTATCTTTGTGGGTGCTACATAATTTAGAGACATTTATGCGCTATAACAAAATGGAATTTATAGTATTTGACATCAGTGGTCATTTATAGGTTTCCCATACAGATGCATGTTCTTCCATTCTCTAGGAACACACTCGTGAAGATTTATGGTTGATATATTTGGTTCTGGCAGTAGGAACCTCCCTCCATACAATAATCTTTAAATACAATCAAGAAAACTTAATAACGGTTCTGCCCTAAATTAACAGTAGGCGTAGAAGTGGGGAGTACGGTCTTTATAGCTCATTGGGTCCTGGACAAAGTTGTTTTTACATTTTGTATGGGGGATCATTTACATAAAGTTATAGGAATAAAGTTCTGACGTCTCCCGAACGATTATGTGATGATTAAGCGTAGAAGTAGGGAGTACGGTCTTTATAGCTCATTGGGTCCTGGACAAAGTTGTTTTTACATTTTGTATGGGGGATCATTTACATAAAGTTATAGGAATAAAGTTCTGACGTCTCCCGAACGATTAAGTGATGATTGGCAGAGCTTGCACCTCAGGCAGTGTCAGTGAATCAACAGTAACCCTGTATACAAGGTACCACGAAAAATCTGTGTAACTTACCAATAGTAGTGTATATTTTTCTGGCAGTCGTGATGCTGTGAATTTTTTTCTTGATGCAGAAGTCACAGACAAGGCCGAAGAAGAAGGAAGCGACCCACATAGCAACGTACGGCAATGAGGACAGCGTTCCTGTAGCCTTGATGTTAAACTTCAGCACGTCTGTCATGTACTTTGGAAGGTCCGTAATCATCGTGAAGTAGCCCCAGTCATGACCGATCTGAATTATATACATACTGTAAATGTATATGAGTCCGAAAAAATTGTGACTTAGGTTTTCGATAGCCATCTATTTGCACAATCGAAACGGAAAAGGATCGGAATAAGTTAATTTATTTTAATCAAATTTCTTCAGCGTTGAATTAAGTTTGCACAGCTAAAATTCTATAGTTTTATAACATCAAGCTAATATAATTAAATGCGAAAGTTTAGATGGAGCGATTTTTATGTAACATCTTTATGTAAAAACGGCAAAACAGATAGGGCTGAAATTTAGCATAGATATTAGCTCCATATATAAGCGCCGGTTTAATTCGGAATACATACATAACTCCATTGTAATCAGTTAATATTATTTGTATTAGTTAATTGTATTATGTTTTGTTTTACCTATCACTTCCTGTATTGCAAATGTATTTTTTTATTATTAACTTATGTTATTTTATAAGTTTTCTTCATTATACCTAGTTTTTATTAATACAGAACTGTTCCTCTTCTTCTCCTCCGCAAGCAGTATTTTAGCTTCTATATGCCATGGTTATGATTATGAGTTAATATGTAGGTTTGTCTCTGAATAAAGCAAAATAAACTAAAACAATGCATTATAATATACTCTTTATTCATCAGTCTCCATTGAATATAAATAATCTTTAAACTTTTCAATGCTTGCAAAAACTAGTAATTAATAGCTAAATATTAAATACTTACACCAGCAATGATGAGAGCCCATAGCGGCACTGATCGCAACAGTGCTTTCCAAGGAGTAGGTTCAAGTTTATCCTTCTTGGTGTGAATAAGTGAGTCTACATTCTCATTCAGGAACTTCTTTTCAGAATCTGAGATGAATGGATGAGTGTTCGGTGTACTGTAGCAGATTACTATCTGAAAAAATAAATCTTCTATACAAACAGTATTTCAAAAGAGGCAAGGGTATAATTGCATTGATTTTGGGGGAGACGTGACGGGCAAAGATTAACCGGAAATTGTAGCTGCCGCTGTTAATCTAAGGCCAGTTTTTCTTAATTTTTTTCACTTGGAACAGGAAAATTTAAAGCAATGACGGAAGCTACCATAAACCTTACCCATATCAAAAACCAGATCATTCCGAGACCTCCAAACATGTAGAACACGTTTTCCCAACTGCCTTCATGCATGATCAACCCTGAGAAAAATGCACCAGCTATGTTTCCTATCTGGGCTCCTCCGAAAACAATGGCTCCTATTCTCGCTCTTTCTTCTTTGGGCGCCCATTTTGATAGCATTGACATAAGGCCTGGCATTGTTGGTCCCTGAAATAAAGGTATTGTATACACGCTGTTTTGATGAAACTAGGAATGTTGACTTGATTAGTTGCATAAAGCCACGATATGTAATCGACGTGTTCATTGTTTATTAAAAATATTAAAATTCAAAAATTCTATATCTTTTGTAGGTATTTCTACTCTTAATCCTTTTTCTATATCCTTGTCGTTTTTAATATGTATACTCAATTAAATAAATGATGAAGAAACGTTGAGCCAGTCTTTTAGTTATTATTTTACGAGTTGAAACAAAAGTACCTCAACTTATTTTCTTTTGTATATTTGTAAGTAGAGTTATTTGGATAATTTGATAGATATAAAATATCACTCAGAATTATCATAAATTATAAGCAATCGTCTTTAAAATCAAGATCAACATTAAATCGGTTATTACCTTATTACCCTTGACAAATACCTACTTGAAAATGGTAAAAAAACAAACAGCGAATTCAAATTAATAAGTATAATCAAAAGACGGTGAGTCTTTTGATGACGCGCCATAATAGAAAAAGAGGTTGAATATACAGCGCACGGTTCAATTATTGAATTTTTCATGCGGATCTCTAACTTTTTTGAAAATATTATATAGCCTATGTTCATCACGGAAAATTTTGGATTCTAATGGTGAAAGAATTTTTCAAATCGGTCCAGTAGTTTCGGAGCCTATTCAATTCAAACAAACAAACAAACAAACAAACAAACAAACAAACAAACAAACAAACAAACAAACAAACAAACATACAAACAAACAAACAATCAAATCTTTCCTCTTTATAATATTAGTATAGATATAGACATACTGCAGTTAGCTCAATTGTTTCAATTGTTAATACAAGTTCTAATTTGTTTCTATTTGTAATTTTCTCTATTTTAATGTATTAAAATAAGGTGAACGTTTCTTTAACAAGGTCAGTATTTTTTTGGTAGCTATATACTTAATCTAAATTACTTATTTAGATAGTATAAATTTGCTCTTATAGATTGTATGTATAATGTTTCTCTTTTTATGGTTAAAAACTGATAAACATTACAAAAACTTGCATAATTTAGAAAATCTTGGTGCAACAAAGTTGAATGTTAAGGATATCGGAAACCTAATATCTTGTATCAAAATTAACACCTAATCAAGGATTCTATAAGCTCATTTGAATGCAAATTTGGATGGTGCAATATTGTTACTTTATTGATCAAGAAAATTCCCGAACATTACAATTAAAAAGATTAAAATTACCGAAGGACTTACGAACAGCGTAAAACATTTTTTTTATGTTGTTTATAATTAGTATTATGTACTATAATGTTAAGTACCGCGTTCGTATAGTTCAAATCAAAGTCGCAATTGCTGTCAATTTACCAATTTCGGCAAAATCATATTCCAGTATAAGAAGCGACGGAAATCACAATTGAGAGCAATCACGACAAGTAATCTTTACTGAGTTTAAAGTCGTCGCTAGTTTATTCATTAAAACATAGATTTCCTTCTTGATATAACTCAGCAGTCAGCATACTTTTAAATTCGTGACAACTCTGAAACTTCCAGTGATACAAGGTTAGCTGGACGAAATCGAAAGATTCCAAGGAAGAAATCGTTTGTAGCGATAAGGCCGCCCATTGTGCAACTGTTTTTGTGTTTATGTTTTCTGTTCTGTTAAACTCTATCTTGGTGAGCAATAAAGTGTATTTGTATCGTATTGTATTGTGATACGATATTTAAACAAAAAAATGTTCAAAACGGATACTTACTTCTTCTTGGAAAATTTCTGTCGAATTATCAGAACTCGTGTTATTTTGGATGATCGCGTTCATATCGACACAGACCAATTCATCGTAAGATCCAGACTCTGCAGCCACCGATGGACTTCTTTTGACCATCTGAGTTATGGCCAAGTTCAGGCATACCCGCATCGTGTATGCATTTGCTATGGCCAGGGCCCCCATTATAGCCAGCACATATCGCTGGGGTATTATAAACACTGGAACAAAGCATACCTACTAATTATATATAAATTCCCAAGCAATTCCCAAGTTGCTTCTGGATGCGGGCAGAGCATGCATATCTTTGTATTCAGGGCACTTTGCCTACTGGTGCTGGCTAAGATTTTCAGGAGTTAGATTCATAAGTGTGTGTGATAAATACTAGTTGTTATTATATACTATAAGGTAGTAAATTTTTGGATTTATATCTTTAAAAGTGAAATTTTGATCCACACGCGGAGCATGTCATTGAGAACCTAGACTCTAACAGACTATCAATTTTATCATCTATTACGCGATGAAAATTGTTTCGCTATTTCCTTTGAAATCATCAGTTCATAATAATTGTCGACTACTGGACAAGATCCGCTAATAAATCATTTTTTGTTGCTACATTTGAGATAAATGGACCAAAGGGCAAAGGATTAGCATCGCTATCCGCTGTGGCAATGCAACGGATTAAGGTCAGGTATTCCCTAGGCAATCTGCCTTCTGGTGACGGCTTAGTTTTTAGGAAATAGTTAAAAGTGTACTTGTTGTCATTGTTTTATATTGTTAATTACTAAAATTTTCTTTCTTAATACACATACATCTACCAAAAAAATATGATTTAGACAGTGCCTTACGTAGTCTAAATCTATGAGGTTGATCTCAGAGATAAAATTGCTACAATACATAAACTTTGATTTGTGGTTTGAGTGAAGGTTATTTGATTTCAGATGTTTATCGTTTGTGAAGATATGAAACAATTATATAATAGGAAACTGTAGGTTTTAACTACAACTGTACCTTTTCGTCACATTCGTTCAGACTTATTTATGGAAATTATAACTTATTTGTTTTATAAATATGAAACTAGAAAAGTATATCAAACAAAAGAAATGCATAATATAATGAATAATAAAATAATATAATGCACGCGTAGTTTCTATGGAAACTTTAAGATTTAATATATCCCATGGCAACTGATTTATCGGATAAAAAGTGCCTTAAAAGTAGCCTATGTTTTAACAGATCTATTCAATAGTGATGGCGTAAAGAAATAGCTAACATCCATCCAACCCGGGACTAAGTGATGCTGTGTGAATTGCCCAGCATTATTTATTTAAAAATAATATAACACACACATAAGAAAGTTTAATTAGGCTAATAATATGCCTAATTAAACTTTTTTAAGTAAGCTTCACCTGTAAAGCCTGCAACTAAACTATCAAAAGCCATGATACACATACAATCTTTATAATCACCCCAAACTTATAGAATCGGCCTGATTTGTAAGTCAAGCCACAAAGTGACGATTCTCTACGAAACCTAGGTACCATTATGTTTTATTATGAAAGATGATATAAAATATTTCTTTACTAGTGTCATAATATTATTTTATACGAGTCCCTTTGTTAACTCGGAAATGAAATAGATTCATTTCAGATATTTGTAATTTACCTTAATTTTAGTTTAGTAACCTTGACGCTTGTAAATTTGTATTAAGATCAGTAAGGTAAGGTATTTAGGCAGATTAAGGTCAATAAAAGGAAACAAGGTCTAGAATAAGGAAAGTAACGAATTATATAAAAATTTACTATCTATTTTATTATACTTTGTTTTAAAAATCTACTCATGCAGAGAATATTTCGCCTAACTGTGAATTATGAAATCTGTAGGGAAATAGAAATAGCAAACGCGCAAAAGAATATGTACATGTAGGTATGGGTGTGTTGACTGGGTGTTCCTAAACCCGTACCTGTTTTTCACTAATATTCCTTGGTATTCCGGATGGAGTGGAAGGTTGATTGTGGATGAACAGAAGCAGGCAAGAAGAAATGAAGAATGTTATTGATGATAGTATGAATGATTTTAATGAAAGATGGATAGATATACAAGCAGAAAGAAAACTAATATTACGGAAAAGAAATTACAAAGCAAATGTATGAGAGCGCGTGAAGCTAGCAAGATGGTTGGCCGCGGAATGTCAGAGCGAATGAATGAGCGGCTGCGCGTGAGTGACGTTTCGAGATCGGTCCGAAGTATGGGTTCAGTTCGTTTGGGGTATGGCCCAAGTGTAAAGAATTATAAGATTTGATTTTTAAATTATAAAAGTTAATTATTATTTTGAACTCATATTTCGGATCGATGTTGAGTGGCGTGTAGGTACGCCACATATTCCCCCTGGCCAGACCGTGACTACGGTCGATAAAAATCTGGAAACCGGACTCTTCTGCCGCTGCGGGTCCTCTTCTCTTCGACAGGTGGCTCTGCAGCGGGAACGGGTTCAGCAGGGGTGATGACAGCAGTAGGTGTAGTTTCATCAGCGTTTATTGGAGTAGGATACGCTGGTACTCGGGCGTCTCTCGTCGTGTAAGCTGGTTTCAGTCGGTCGACACTGACGTTGGTCTTCTTGCCTTTTACGTCGATGGTGAAGAACTTCGGCTGCCTCTCGATGACGAGGTAGGGACCAGCATAAGGAGGTTCAAGGGAACGGCGCACGTGATCTTGACGTAGAAACACGTGAGAAGAAGATTGAAGATCACGCGGAAAATAAAATGGCGAAGTAGTGTGCCATGAAGTGGGACGAGGAGCGAGCTTTTGGACATGAGCTCGAAGACGAGTTGCGTATTGAGTGATGTCATCAGAACTGGAGGTATCTGTTGGAGAAAGGAACTGTCCAGGTAAACGTAGGGGTTCACCGTAGACGAGCTCAGCTGCAGAAGTCTGAAGATCGTCCTTCCAGGCGCTGCGCATACCAAGTAGCACGAGCGGGAGGGCTTCTGTCCACTGCGAGGTAGTATGACACATAATCGCTGCCTTGAGTTGCCTGTGAAGACGCTCGACGATGCCATTTGCTGCAGGATGGTAAGCAGTGGTGCGGAAGTGGCGCGCACCAACCAACGCGGCGAGGGATTTGAAGAGCTGGCTCTCGAACTGGCGACCACGGTCTGTAGTCACGCGTGCAGGGCAACCAAATCTGGAGATCCAGGTTGATACCAGGGCAGCTGCGCATGTCTCGGCAGTGATGTCTTTGAGAGGGACCGCCTCAGGCCATCGAGTAAATCGATCGATGACGGTAAGGCAGTACCTGTAATCATAAGACAGAGGAAGAGGGCCCACGAGGTCCAGGTGTATATGGGAAAACCTCGCGGACGGGGCAAGGAAAGAGGAAAGAGGAGATTTAGTGTGACGGGTAACTTTTGATTGTTGGCATTGCAAGCATTGCCTAGACCACTCTCTACAATCACTACGAATCCCTGGCCACACAAATCTTTGCGTAACCAGTCGCACTGTAGCTGCGTTTCCGGGATGATGAAGTTCATGTAGCATAGCAAAGACTGGTTTTCGTAGCTGTGGAGTGATGTAAGGTCGTGGCTGTCCACTAGATATGTCACAGAAGATAGGTTCGTCGCAGTGTACAGATTTTACCTTCTGGAGTCTTAAGCTGGAGCCATTCTTGATCAAGTCTTGCAGTTCTGGATCTGATTCCTGATATCGTGCAAGAGCTTGATAGTCGATACCTGTGATTTCGTCAACACGAGATAGAGCGTCAGCAACAACATTCTCCTTGCCAGGTATGTATCGAATATCAGTGGAGAACTGGGCTATGAAGTCTAAATGTCGAAACTGACGTGGAGAACATTTGTCTTTACAGCGTGAGAAGGCGAAGACCAAAGGCTTGTGATCGGTGAAGATGGCAAAAGTCCTCGCTTCAATCATATGCCGGAAGTATTTGATGGCTTCGTACACGGCGAGTAGTTCTCGATCGTAAGGGCTATATTTGACCTGGGAGCTGGAAAGTTTATGAGAGAAGAATGCAAGAGGTTCCCACTCAGAGGTGTTCTTCTTACGTTGTTGCAGTACAGCTCCAATGGAAGAATCAGATGCGTCCGTGACGACTGCGAGATCCGCTGAAGCATCCGGATGTGCTAAAAGAGTAGCCTGAGAAAGTGAGGTTTTGCAGTCTTCGAAGGCACGCAGCAGGTCTGCAGTCATGTTCACTGGTTGTGAACCTTTTACCTTAGGGCCAGCTAGTAAAGCATTTAGCGGCGCATGAAGCTTAGCAGCGTTGGGAATAAAGCGACGATAGAAATTAAGCATTCCCAGAAAGCGTCGGAGGTCCTTGATGGTCTTGGGAGCAGGAAAGTTCTGGATAGCCTCAACCTTGACGTCTAGAGGTCGAGTTCCTTTGGCTGAAACGTGGTATCCCAAGAAGGTTACTTCCGACTCACCCAGTACGCATTTGGAGGTGTTGATCAGCACTCCATACTGTTTTAGGCGATGAAATAGCTGACGTAAATGCATTTTGTGCTCAGAAAGGCTCTTTGAAAAAATTAGAATGTCGTCTATGTACCCGTAACAGAAATCCAGACCTAGGAGTACTTCGTCTATGAATCTCTGGAACGTTTGTGCAGCATTACGAAGTCCAAATGCCATATAATTAAATTCAAAAAGGCCGAATGGAGTTGTCAGGGCCGTCTTCTGGACGTCATCAGGGTTCACCTTGATCTGGTTATAAGCTTTCACGAGGTCCACTGTTGAGAAAATGGTACATCCTGAAAGTTGTTGAGCGAAGTCTTGGATGTGACGTATAGGATACCTGTCAGGTATGGTTCTAGCGTTGAGTGAGCGGTAGTCACCGCAGGGTCTCCATCCATCATCTTTCTTTCTTACAAGGTGTAAGGCAGAAGACCACGGGCTCTCAGAACGTCGAGCTACTCCACTGGCTACCATATTCTCGAACTCCTTCTTCGCAGCTTGAAGTCGGACCGGATCGAGACGTCGAGGCTTACAAGAGACAGGAGGACCAGGTGTCGTCCTGATATGGTGCAGAGTGTTGTGCTTAGGAGATGAAGGTATACCTGCAGGTCTGGTAATCTCAGGAAACTCTCGCAACAGCATGTGTAACTCCGATTCACCTGTCACAGCCTTGATCGATGCTGTGTCGTCAGGTAATCTGGATGAAAGGGCACTTACTGAGAGTGAAGTTACGCCATCGATGAGACGCTGGTTTTTGCAGTCCACCAGCAATCCATAGAACTTAAGGAAGTCAATTCCTATGATCGGTCTAGTAATGTCAGCGATCGTGAAGCTCCAGGTGAAAGCACGGCGAAGGCCTAAATCCAGCTGCATCTGCTTAACACCGTAAGTATGGATAACAGAGTTGTTTGCAGCTGTTAAGGTATACTTAGACTTAAAACAGGGCGTTTTGATAGCCAACCGCGGGAAAACACACAGGTCGGAACCAGTGTCCACGAGGAACTGCATTTTGGATGCGCGATCGGTAACGAAGATACGGCCTGTTGAAGAAGGGCAGTCGTTGGCCGCTACTTGCGACCGCCCTGACCGTTTTCCGCCGACTTGAAGGTGCAGGGCTCCTTGCACTTCTTGGCCTGTGCTCCGTAATTGAAGTGGTAGAAACAGTGAGGACAGTCTGCAGGTGGTTGCTGGAAACGTGGGCGAGAGCGAGAACGTGAGCGTGAGTTGTAGCTGTTACGACTATTCTGCTGCTGCAGTCGCGATCGTCCACCGCTGGAAACCTGCTGGGTCAGCTTTGCGACTTGCTTAGTGAGTTCACAAACTTGCCTGGCCAGATCATCGTGAGTTGTTGCAGTTTCAGCTTTAGAAGTTGAGGCCACCTGGGGAGTGCTAGGAGCAATCTCGTGTACCTTGTCCGCTAAATCTGCTAATTTTTCTAGCGGTAATTCTATCTGAGTTGCGATCACCGTCTGGATATTAGCAGGCAATCGGCTCGACCAAATAGTTGTCAGGAAATCCGTAGGAACAGCTGGACCTGCAAGACCTTGTAAGTGGCGAAGGAACTGAGAAGGCGTCCTGTCACCGAGCTCCTCATGTATTAACAGCTGCTTGACACGCTTTTCCTTTGACGCTGAAAGGCGTTTGATAAGTTCTAGTTTTAATTTTAGGTACTTGTCTGAAGCAGGTGGATTCGTGATGATGTCCTTGACTTCGGCAGCATAACGGTTGTCGAGCTGGGAAACGAGGTAGCAAAATTTCGTCTCGTCCGTCGTAATTTTAGATAAAATGAATTGGCTCTCTACCTGTGCAAACCATACTGCCGGCTCTTCAGGCCAAAATGGTGGAACTCTCACGCCAACTCGGAGAACTTCAGCACCAACAGCAGGCTGATTACGGGCATCATCAAACTCGTCAGAAGACATCTTCCAAAAATCAGAGAAAAAAAATTTTGCTCACCGCTCTTCACTTGTACCACACACCAAAATCCTTTTGTTCGGCGAGAATTCTCGAATGTTCCGGAATGTCATCCAAGGTTATCCAACACAAAGAAAAGACTCACCAATGTATTGGATCACGTCGGGGTCACCAATGTAGGTATGGGTGTGTTGACTGGGTGTTCCTAAACCCGTACCTGTTTTTCACTAATATTCCTTGGTATTCCGGATGGAGTGGAAGGTTGATTGTGGATGAACAGAAGCAGGCAAGAAGAAATGAAGAATGTTATTGATGATAGTATGAATGATTTTAATGAAAGATGGATAGATATACAAGCAGAAAGAAAACTAATATTACGGAAAAGAAATTACAAAGCAAATGTATGAGAGCGCGTGAAGCTAGCAAGATGGTTGGCCGCGGAATGTCAGAGCGAATGAATGAGCGGCTGCGCGTGAGTGACGTTTCGAGATCGGTCCGAAGTATGGGTTCAGTTCGTTTGGGGTATGGCCCAAGTGTAAAGAATTATAAGATTTGATTTTTAAATTATAAAAGTTAATTATTATTTTGAACTCATATTTCGGATCGATGTTGAGTGGCGTGTAGGTACGCCACATACATATACTGGGAATTACTTAGAACAATCTTTTTCTAATATATAAAGGAACAAGCGATTTTCTGGCGACAACGCCTAGCCTAAACCGCTGAAGCTAGAAAGCTGAAATTTGGAAGACAGGTTTCTTTTACAACACAACCAAAAAGAAGGGATTTTTGGAAATTCCACCCCTAAGGGGGTGAAAAGGGGGGTTGAAGTTTTTTTGGTCCTTTTTCTAACTCTGTAACCGGTGGCCCGATTCTCTTGAAATTTACAGGAAATACTAAACATAAAAAAATATTGAACACGTGTTTCAGGATTTTTCAAAAGATTCCTGAAAATAGGGTGAAATGGGTTATTCAAGTTTGAGATTCGTAGTTTGGCTCCGTATTGAAATGTCTATAACTTTTTAATATAGCATACTAATGACTTGAAACTTTCAGTATGTATTGAAAAAACTATAAATCAAACCACGTGTTTCAGGATTTTTCAAAAATAATACTATATAAGTATAAAAAGGAAGTCGAATTATTGAGGTTATTGTGGTGAAATTTATCAACCATTGACGCTATTGGCTTGAAATTTACAGAGAAAACTAAACATACAAAAATATTGAACACGTATTTTAGGACTTTTCAAAATATTCCTGAAAATACGGTGAAATGGGTTATTCAAGTTTGAGATTCGTAGTTTGGCTCCGTATTGAAATGTCTATAACTTTTTAATATAGCATACTAATGACTTGAAACTTTCAGTATGTATTGAAAAAACTGTAAATCAAACCACGTGTTTCAGGATTTTTCAAAAATGTTACTATATAAGTATAAAAAGGAAGTCGAATTATTGAGGTTAATGTGGTGAAATTTATCAACCATTGACGCCATTGGCTTGAAATTTACAGAGAAATCTAAACAAACAAAAATATTGAACACGTATTTTAGGATTTTTTAAATTAATACTGAAAATGTGATAATAGTTTAAGATTCGTTGTTTGGCCCCGTATTTAAAATGTCTATAACTTTTTATGCCGTGTGGTGCCAGCATAGAATTTCACCACCCCAACTCTTCCCGTGGGTGTCGTAAGAGGCGACTAAGGGAAACACAGCGGGGGGCAGCGCCTTCTGCAGAACAACTACACCGAACTGCGATCACCAACCCGCATGCCCAGCGTGGGGATTATGGGCAATAACCCCCAAATAATGATGCCATCTATGGCGCTCATTAGGGGAGGCCTATGTCCAGCAGTGGACTATTATAGGCTGGTGATGTTGTTGATGTTGATAATTTTTTAACAAAGCGTACTTATGACTTGAAACTCTCTGTATGTCCTGAAAATAACAATAAATTAAATATGTATTTCAGGATTTTCCATAATATGCCTCAAAAATTGGTTGAGACGGTTATTAAACTTTGAGTGATTTGTAGTTTGGCTCCGTATTAAAATCTTTGTAACACAACATAAAACAGGAAAAACAATAAATAAATATAGGTGTATCAGAGTTTTTCATAAAAGTTAGAATATATGTAAGTATAAAATGAAAGTCGAAAATACTCCGCTCTGAATTGAAATATCTTTAACTTATAATATGGCATATTAATGACTTAGAAGCTTTCAGTGTGTACTGAAAAAACAATAAATAAAAACACGTGTTTAAGAGTTTTTCATAAAAGTTACTTTATAAGTATAAAAAATAAATAGAATGATTTATGATGTTTTAGTTGCAATTTTTTAAGTCTGCTTGAAATTTACAGAGCAAACAAATAAAATATTAATAATAGAATACCTATTGAATACGTTTTGCAAAATATCCCTGAAAATGGGGTGAAACGGGTTATTCAAGTTTGGAATTTGTAGTTTGGCTTCGTATTGTAATACCAATAACTTTTTAATTTAGATTATTAAAGACTTTAATATTAAAGTGCGTACTGAAAAAACATTAAATAAAAACACCAACCGTTCCAACCCATTTTCAGGAATATTTTGGACAATATTCCTGAAAATTAGTTGGAACGGGTTATTAAAGTTTGAGTGTTTCGTAGTTTACTCTTTTTAATTAAAGATGGTACAGACTTAACATTTCAAAAATATACAGAAAACCTATAAATAAAACACGTGGTTCAGAGTTTAATTTATAAAAGTCTTTAAATAACGATGATAAAGACAAAGTTTTTTAAAGACTTTTTTAACTTATGTGACATTTTATCCAGTTTCCTTATTGCTTAGTGTTAAATGAGATTTCAACATAAAATAGGTTTGAAAGTTATTCAGGTTTTTTGTAAGTTTTATTTACTTGAAATGTACAGAGTAAATTAAAATACTGAGTTAATACACACATTTTTATGGATTTTCTTTAATATTTCTGAAAATGGTGTTATTGGCTTTATGACAGCGTAGGGTTCAAAAATGCTATGAACTCACCGAAGAAAATAAAATAGTTTGACTCCGTATCGGCTTTAATTTATTAATTCTGTTTTATTGACCTGAAATGTTCTGTAGGTATACAGGGACACAGGGTGGTCCCTATATAGAAGGCAATGGACCAAATCTGAAACCATGAGTTAAAAATACTTCTTGATAGGATTCATACCCTCGATTTATGAGAAAACCATACCTGCCAGATTTTTTAATTTCATTGAGTGGAACACTAAAAAATACACCCTATATTTTTATAACAACAAATTTGGTTACTAATAAGGATCATTGTTTAAAAAAAAAATGCATAATTGTGATAATCAAAAGAAAAGACCATTAAGTATTAAAAATTTTGTTCGAATACTCTACTGAAATTCATGTAATATATTATTATATAGAGTAATTTTTACAATCTTTTTCAACGGTTTGTTTGCCGCTACCCAGCCTTTAATTCAATGGTGTTTTTTCCTGCATATATCAATTCGTAATAATTTTTATTTGAACTTTTTCCGGAGTCACGGAAAAAGTTCAAATAAATATTATTACATAAATATTTCACGACTTTTCTGTAAGTGACATGGTTTCTGATTTTGCTATCCAATCCCATCTCAGAAAGCCAATCTGTAGATATATTTAAATAAAAAAGGATTTGGAAATTTTAAAACTAAAGTAGATTGTTTGAAGTCCACCGTGTTATTAGATTCACTATGAAAAAAATACAGTAAATGGTTATTTAAAAAAAACCATATAACGGGCTTATAAATTATATTAAAAGAGGGTTTCAGGTATTCCTGACTCTGAAAAAACCTAGGGTATTAGCTGATTTCCTCAAGATTTTTTACACTAAAGTCCACGCAAATGAAATTGCGAGCTGGTCAGCTAGTTAATAATAATTGATACTTTATGACCCCATAAACTTCATATTATCTGCAAATTTTCACCCGTTTTTTAACCCTGTAATTCCAGATTTAAATCAAAAATATAATATTCGAATGGGTCAAATCGTTTTGTAAGTTATATCAAGGCTATATGTTACGAGCACCATTTTATTTTTAAATAAACAGAAATTAAAAGACTGAAACTGAAAACACTTTAATGTCAAAACAAATAAGTAAACGACCTTTTCTTTGTTATGTTATGATATACTTACTGATAGGTTTATTTAATTGTGAATCGTTTACCAAGCTACTTACATTTTTAAGTAGATACGATCCATACTGATCATTATGTCTGTCTGTACATTTTACTTCTAAACGGCTGAACTGAATTGATTGATATCCCCATCATATCACAATAGACTAGAATTGTCTCGGAAAAATAAGTACGAAGCTGTGGGCAGTAGCTCGTTAGATATAATAGTTTTGTATTTTTATTTTCATATTTTTTTATATGTTCTAGACCCTAGAATAAATCCCTGTTGTTGTGTAGTTATTTAAAAGAACTAAATAATGTTTAAAAATAACATTCTGCAGTTAGGTCTATTGTTTTAATTGTAAATACTTGCTCTAATTTTGTAATATAATTGTAATTTTGTTCGCTTATAAAGGTTTTGCATTATAAAATGAGGTAGAGTAGGTATATTGCCCCGCGAGTCTTAATTAATTACTAAGAATTTCACGTATTATCTTCGCTTTAACGAGTCGATTGTTAAGAAACTCAATTTGTTAAACAAATAAATATTGTTAAATATATTAAAGTATTGTATACTTACACTTTGACAGCACAAGTCTCCATCCTGCAAGCATGATTCCAAAATCCTTCAGATCACTAAAAATTGCACATTTGCTCCAAACGACACAACCTTCTGCTACGGAACCAAATCATAAAAACGGTCCGTGAAGTCTGAGACAGGCAGTTTTATTGAGAACTGATTACCTACGTTACAGCGCTGTCCTGGACTAGTGGTTATTCTTTTGTTGCAGGTAGCAGGTTCAAAATGTTTGCGCTGCAGATTCGTTTTCGGGTTCCGTTCCGGTGCTTATGAGTTCCGCTGTCTGTCTGTCTGTCCGGCTGTCAGCGGGTTGTATTATGAACCGTAACAGGTAGACAGTAGATATTTTGACAGTGTGTATTTGTACTACTAAACAAGTACGATAAGTGCGAGTGTAACTCGCGCGCCGAGGGTTTTGAACTTTTGTCGTTTAGGTAAGTACGTGTATGACGACCTCTTGGCGCGGTGGGCTTACAACGCAGGAGGTTGCGGTTTGATTCCCGCTTCGGGATATTTGTAGGATCTGCAGATTATTTGTTCGGATGTTCTAGTCCTTTTCTACGTACACAAAAATTAATCATCTAATGTGATACTTATACTTTATTAAGTATAACAGCTATCGTAGTAGTACCAATTACACAAGCTTTGCTTAGCTTGTGGCTAAATTATGCTGTGTGGATTATCCAGGATACATTACTCTTCTCATATTTTTTTGGAGCACGGTGGATTTAATTAATTCAATAATCTTATTACCTAAATATTCTTCGAGTGCAGTGGAATACATTGAGTATGGAGTTTTAAATTTTGAGAACAACGATTTTGGGGCGCTGTGGAACTACTATTACAGTTACTACAGAGATTAGTGGGTAGGTGCCTACAATTCTTTTTAGATTTTTTTCAACGTATTTCACTAAGTATGAAACTTATAAGAAATATAAATAGACGATTTTCAAAACCTGTTTTGAATTGTCGAAATCCATACCTTTGATTTGATATTGCTCTCAATGACATAGCCCCCATTGTATGAAAATTCGTTTTTTGACCATATCTCAAAAAGTATTATTTTTCACAGACTTCTCTATATTTTTCCAGTAAAATATATATCCATATCTACAAACACTTGGTACATATCACGTCGATGGCTCTGCAATCTTCGGAGATAGGGGGGTACGGTCATTTTTTTGACCTTTTTCTAAATATTTTAAAAAGTATAAAATCTACCAAAATTTCAAAAACTATTTTGAAATCTACAAATGAGTACCTTTCATTTGATACCACTTTCGACTTTGTAGGTCCCATTTAAAATTTCGATTTCAATATTTGTATGTAAAATCTTCATTTTGATTTTTCATTTATTTTTCTATAAATATGCGCGGGCGCACAAAATGTATTATTATTTCAAATTTCAAGTCAATAGCTGCAGTAGTTTCTGAGATATTAAGGATTCAAAACAGACCCAAAGTGATCACATAAGGGTTTTGCAACCGATGGCAAAACCCTAAAAAGCATGCATAAAGCATCCTAACA
Organism: Eupithecia pulchellata; assembly: GCA_963931895.1. Taxonomy (NCBI): domain Eukaryota; kingdom Metazoa; phylum Arthropoda; class Insecta; order Lepidoptera; family Geometridae; genus Eupithecia; species Eupithecia pulchellata. The sequence continues at coordinate 8,943,944 of OZ007529.1, forward strand.
ATGCCTGTATCTCTTGAATTTTATCCTCTGAATTTTTTGCAGAGTGATAAGGTAATTACTATTGTCTTGAACCCATTATGTGCGTCCGACTCGCACTTGGCCGGTTTTTACTTATTGTGCATTTTATTGACCCCGACTCGAGCGTGTGATACTAGGAACAAGGAAATCCATGTTTTTCCCTGAGTATTTTTTCGAAAGCATTTGTGTTGATATTATAGTCCTAAGTAAACGTACCTAATAATCGCTGGAGATTTAGATTTTGGTAAAATTAGCTTATTTTGAACAAATTAAATAATGCATCCCAAAAATTTCAATTTCGGCAGTATTAGATAAGCTTCTATGTTTCCCCTGTAGGAGGAGCTAGCGGCGCTAGAGTCTGAAGAAAAGCCCAAAGATTTTCGACTAGTCGGGTACTTGATTTTGTGGCCCAGTTGGTTAAAGAGTAAGTTTTTATAACCGTCATAATATACGTACCTATCAAACGACAAAAGTTCAAAACCCTCGGCGCGCGAGTTACACTCACACTTGACGTACTTGTTTATGTATAATATATATTATGTTCCATATTTTTTCTGCAGCCCTTTTATGCTACTAACCTCCATGCTATACTGTTTTTGTATGTTTTATCCTTTTTTCTGTTTCCAAATCATCATCATCACCAGCCTATAATAGTCCACTGCTGGACATAGGCCTCCCCTAATGAGCGCCATAGATGGCATCATTATGTGGGGGTTATTGCCCATAATCCCCACGCTGGGCATGCGGGTTGGGGATCGCAGTTCGGTGTAGTTGTTCTGCAGAAGGCGCTGCTGCCCGCCCCCCGGTGTGTTTCCCTTAGTCGCCTCTTACGACACCCACGGGAAGAGTTGGGGTGGTGAAATTCTATGCCGGCACCACACGGCTGTTTCCAAATAAATTTATTTTATTCTTTTAATTCTAGTACGAAAAACCCTTAGTAATCGGAAAACCATATCTATTAATTTGCACCAAAATTAATAGATACACAAAATTTTTACTTTTTGTGACTAAAGAATTGTTATAAGAGCATTTCATTTCATTGATATATTAGAATAATGTAGATACCTACTTCACAAAACCACAATAAGTGAAGGTTATCGTGCATTGACTGTATACGCGTCAGAAACCTATGAGTTTGCTATGAAACTACTACATAACAGGTATTTATTGTGCCACAAGACACTTATTTACCCTTTACAGTGATTTTATTTGTTCTGATAAAACAGTGACGTTTCATGGCTCAAGCTCTCAAAACTACAACAATTTTGGTTAAATATCTTGCATAGGAAGGAAAACTACTAATAAGTATTTATTATGATTATTTACCTATTCTATGTTATAATATAATAATAAAACTGATGACGACCACTTGCGGTGGGCGAAGTCCGCCTGCGACGCAGGAGGTTGCGGGTTCGATTCCCGCCTCGGGACAAATATTTGTTCGATCTGCAGATATTTGTTCAGGGGTTCTGGTCGTTTTCTATGTATAATAAAAAATATCTATTTAATAATATTGTATTACGTATATCAGTCATCTATTACCCATAACACAAGCTCTGCTTAGCTTGGGGCTAGATGATGCTGTGTGGATTGTCCAGCATTATTTATTATCATTTATTTATTTAAAAGTACGTCTCGAGATGCATAATTATTTAGCTACTAGCGGTCCGTCCCGGCTTTGCACATGCAATAAACAAAAATTTCACACAAACCCACGTTGGGTTACATTAGTGAAGTTTTCATGCTGATTTGAAAATTTTTATTTGAAAATATTATAGAGTTCTAAGGGTGAAACAAATTTTTAACATAATCCAGTAGTTTTGAAGCCTTTCCATTCAAACAATGTATCAAATCTTTCCTCTTTATAATAATACCTACTAGCGGTCCCCCCGGCTTTGCACGGGTGTATAACAAAAGTGTAATTTACTTACTACTTATTTTTTTTTTATTTTCTGTAGCCATCATATTCATCACGGAAAATTTAGGATTGTATTGGTGAAAGTTTTTCAAATCAGTGTAGTAGTTTCCGAGACTTCAATTCAAACGAACATATCTTTCTTCTTTATAATATTAGTACAGAAGTGTAGATATACAGCTTGGCGGGGGATATTTTGGTACTTACAGAGAAGCCAGAGAAAATATTGGTTATCTTCAAGATAAAACAATTGAAGATAAATAATCCACTCAAACACCCATGATGCTGAGTGCAACTGTTGTCATAATAAAATAATTTGATGTAACCAAAAAACTTATAACTGACTTCATAACCCTTAATTTTACACTGTTTAAATTTGCGTTGGGAATAAATTTAAAAGTTTTCCCACAGGATAATCTCTATAAAAGATCACCAGAATTTTCTTAATCGCTAAATACCAGAACACAGAAACTAATCCTATTTCCGAGCTTGATTAATAAAAATTTAAGTTTTCGTCCCCAAAAAATATTTCTAGAGATCAGATGATCCAGTTATTAGGAAAAAGAGAAGCTATGGCAAGACAACCAGAAGCGAACATGCTCTAAGAGCTGAAAATAAAATTAAACTGCTAAAGCCTCTTGCGCTACTGTGGCGCGCTGAGCGAAGGTCCGCCTGCGACAAAGCAGTTTGCGGGTTGCATTCCTGCCTTGGGAAGATTTTTTGTACGATTTGCAGATATTTTTCTCAGGCTGTTAATGGTCGTTTTCTATTTAGGTATAATAATAAAAATTATCTATTTAATATATAGTGTTATAGAATATCAGTCATCTCGTACCCATAACACATGCTTTGCTTAGCTTGAGACTAGGTGATGATGTTAGATTTTTTGACTAAGATCGAGGGGTTGGATGAAAAAATACAGGCGCGTTGAAGTCTTTTGTATGCTACACCAGCCCCGCATCGCATCGTAGCACGCTGTTGTGCCACTAAGTTCTCCACAGCACTTATTTCACTACAAAAGGGTAAAACTGCATAAAGCTGACTTGTCCCTTTTTGGCCGATAGGAGCAGAGTGAGTGGTTTTTGTTTTGCATTAAAAAACAAAAGTTAGTTCCAATTATCTCGATAGGTGGCAGGGCCTCAACGGGAAATAAGGGTAATGTCAACGCCAACTAAAAGAAAATCCAAATTTTTGAAGTTTCTAGTCAGTTCTACTGATTTGCATATTTTTTTGTTGTTTTTTGTTTTCTTTTCATTGGACATTGAGCTGCCCTAATTGCAAATTGATTACCTGCCACCGAAATATTTAGAACATTTTTTTCTTCTTTTTATTAATTAAAATCGAAACCGCTATTTGTATTTATTACGTGTTACATTATAATATGTAGGTAGATGATTTGTTTCTTCGTTTATTGTCAAACCTATGTATAAACTTTGTTCCTGTTTACCAAAGAATATTTTTTGCTTTCACTTCCTGACTCTTTCAAAGAGCATAGGTAATCTATATTTTCGTATTAAACTCGGCATTTCGTATTTTATTTCTAAAACTTTTACTATACCAACCTTATCAAATAATTATCTTCTAGCTATTCGAAGTGCATATATTTCTCGCGAGAGTTCTTGGATATTAGGTAAGTACCTACATGCCTACCAATAACTGTTTTTTTTATTCTATTTAGGATGGTACTTGGGCGTTTAATCTTATCTCGGATCCTCAATATCCTCGTGCCAAATACGAACACGTGCCAATAGCTGTCACTCATCGATGTTTTGCGCACTTTAATTTTATCTGTCAACATCAGATAAAAATCTTTGGTAAGAATGTATGATAAAAATGTAACTGTACCTACTTGTAACCTAACCTAACCTAACCTATGTACTAAATGTACCGTTCACAAATTTTAGTTCGGGTTGTCAAACTTGTGTAGGTCTGTGCCGTTATTGATTAAATAAATAATAATAATGCAGGACAATCCACTCAGCATCACCTAGCCCCAAGCTAAGCAGAGCTTGTGTTATGGGTACCGACTAGATGACTAATATCCTGAATAAAATATGTTATTATAATATAGACATAGCTATTTTATATATTATTAGAAAACGAACAGAATACGGAACATATTATATCTGCAGATCGTACAAACGATTGTCCCGAGTTGGGAATCGAAAGCAACCTCCTACTTCACAGGCGGGCCTTCGCCCACTGCACCATAGAGAAAAAGTGTATCTATAATTGTGGATACATAAAAAAAACTACCTTCTGAAAGGTTCAGGTACCTACTTTTTACGCTGCCTAGCAGAACGCACAAATTGGCACTTACTTGGTTGTTTACTCCAAATAACGTACGAATTGAACCTAATACCTGCCAACGGCGTCGGGCGCGTTTTTCCTCCAACTTTTATTATCTAGTTACATCTGTGGTGAGGTGGGCGAAGGTCCGCCTGCGACGCAGGAGACATCGCTCGGGACAAATATTTGAACGATCTGCAGATATTTGTTCGGGGTTTTCTGCTCGTTTTGATATGTGTAATAAATAATATCTATGTATAATGTATTTTATTAAGTATATCAGTCATCTAGTACCCATAATACAAGCTCTGCTCAACTTGGGGCTGTATGATGCTGTGTGGATTGTCCGACTTTATTTATTATCTATTATTATTGTTGAGCAGCTGTTTTTAGCAAGCCGACCATTACGATAAGTTGGATAATCGTTTGTATTCATTATTTAATTAACTTCCCAGATTTAGACGCACTAGAAATGAAACAAAATAATTATGATAATAAGGTTTCATTTTCGATTAATACTAGTTTACAATAAGATTACATTACTTTAATCATTACAGTAATATTAGGGTATGTTCACAATGTACAATTATTTTAGGTAATTATAGACAGGGTAGGTATTGCTAGCTTACCTCTTGGCCAAAATTATACTAATAACAAAATTGGTAGTAGAATATAAAAACATCTTAATAAGAACTGTTTTTACTAAACTATGAACATGCTTGCATACATAACCCCACAATTCTGAAACGCAAATTGCATAATTATGAGCAGAAAAACAGACTGATTACGTTAAAACCACCCATCTATATTGACATCTGAAATCCATAAGAACGTCCTTGAAAACCATTTGAATGGCTGTCGCCATACAATTTACGAAGGTTTCAAATGTCAATATAAGATGGGTGGTTTTAAAGTATCAGTCTACTCTTCTGCTAAACTTATCGCTTCACCATAACAAAGGTATCGCCTTAGGATGGTACACATTTTGGCGTTTTACCTTTGATGAAAGAAACTGCAGATCCAAAGTGTCAAGGTTGCAATTATTCTATCAATCTCTCCGTACGAACACCACCGCACTACCAATCCAGACTTTCTTTCATCTGCAGAGACACCACTGTCATAGTAAACCAATTGTATATCAGAATTCGGCCTCTGTACTAGGTCTCAAGTCGCGATTTATCGACAGTTTTCTATTGAAATCTTCAAAAAGCCCTCATAGGAGTTTACAATTGGTAAGAAGTTAAGTTTTACAAGGTTAGTATTCAGGTTGCTCGGTTTTTACAAAAACCAAGCAGAATTGACCATGGTGGCAACACATCGTCATAAGATCATAATGGATCATTATGACGTGAGGACGTTCCATCGGTTGCATAAGTCGCGTAGATAAAGATTGTTATTGAAAATAACCACCTATCTGAGAGGCCGTCATTTTCAATCCGAATATTTCGCAACTAAGTGTAATTCGTGGCAGCTGTGTACTGATAAAGAGGCCGCTGTTTGTGCTATAAAACATTTGAATAAATAATATGTTTTATTTATGAGATATAAAGTGATTTCCCACACTTTGTAAATTCCTTTAATTGATATAAATATAAATTAACGATGCTTACATTTCTACTCTTCACGGGAATGCGTTACCATTTCGCTTATTCTGATGGAAAATAATTACAATATAATTGCAAATGTGTACCTAGCGAGTTCTTGTAGGTTTTTCTATATAGCTACGAATACCACCGTAGCAAAGAAACTTTCAACAAAGAAATCAACATTTCGCGTCATAATGAAAGAAATAAAAATATTTTTGGGGAATGCTTCAATAACCACCCTGTTCATGTCTTAGAGTTATGCTTGAAAACAGTCCTTCTAGCCATGAGGCGAAAGGGCACTTTGAGTTATTTTGTGGTAAGTTACTAATAGAGAAATTAATCGAGAACTATTTTTACAGAGTAAAAATACTTTATGTACAATACTTAGGTACATTTAGCAAATCATTTGTATACCACCATAAAAACTATCGTAGTGTGACAAATAGAGGTTAACTACGAACCTATTTTACCATCACAGCATAGGTTCGTTGCTAACCCGCTTACATTTATAATGAAATTATTAGTTTGTTTTAAGGTACCTAACAAAAATAATATTATGTTTTTGTCTTTTGTAAAATTACATCAAACCCGTTTTTCTTTGTATAGTTCTAGTTCTTATTATAGTTCGTTCTGTAGTTCTTTTCATGACAACCGACAATCGCAATAATAGGAGGCAAATTATATTAGTAAATAAAAAGTATTAAATATTTATAAATGCGTAAGTTTTTTTGAGCTTTCGTATTAATGTTTTGAGCTAAATAAAAGGAGTGCGCTATCTAATTGTAGACACAGGTCATTTGTATCATTCATGGTTTATTACCACTGTTTTCATTATTAATTGTCTGGTCCAGATCCTTTTTGCAAGTACGTAGTGTACTGTACATACAAAAGCTAAGAAATATCTGCATCAGATATCTGAACAGAATAGATGCCTCAAATAAGCGTTACAAAACAGTACCACTGCTCTTATTCATTATTTTGTGCTAGTACAATAAGTAACTGATTCGCTAAGCTTATTTTCAGAGATATTGTTGATTTTATTATCTACCAAATGTCCCTGTCTGGTTCTTTGTATATCAGACGATCAACTGTGCCAATTAAATAAATTAAATTTACTGAATAAGTTTTTTGTCCATTGACAGTCGAAATAATTGTTGTTGCAACTTATACAATCTATAAATGTATATGTATATAAAGTACACTAAACTTATGCGCAAATACAAAAATTATTGCTCTATATTAACGGCTTTAAAGATGCACAAAATCAAATAAAAACTATTAAAACTTGGAATCGCATTGTTTTTAGAATATTTGTAACATCTTTGTCATTTATTTCGCTAAACTTATTTAATTTAATAAGGCTTACAATAATAAGTCAAGAATGGGCAGTGATTGTCAGACCATAAAATTTACTACATAATAATTAAAAATTATTGCCACCAAACACCTAACAAAACTGGATTAAGACCAAATACAGCACTGTTTAGATTGTTACGTTCTTGTATCTCTGTATCTCGATTAAGTTTCCCTTAAATTAATTAACAAAATAGTTAAATGTAATATTCACTCTTGAGTCTTATTTACATTGCGTCGATACTAAAAATATATTGCCTACTTAAATGTACACTCTGATTATTTTTAAATTCGTAAAAAATTATGATGAATTTGCGATTGCAGTAATGACTGAGAAAATTAAACTGCCACAAATTCGAAAATAGTAAACAAATACCTAAATACAAGTTTTTATAATCACTAGCATATTTATCATAAATTAATATTGGAGAAGCCTACGCATATCTTATTACAAAGCAATAATAAATTGACAAAAATAAATGAATGTGACTTATAGATAAGAATTCGTTAGCCTACAGTGAAAGTAACATGATATCAAGTATATTTTACATTATTTAGTAATATACTAAATTATGTATACTTTGACACAATTACGGGAAAATGCCGGCATATAACGCTCAAAATATACTTGTTCTTTTTATAATTGTAGCGAAATTCTAACTTAGTTAAAAACTAAGATTTACAAATAATCCCGTTTAACTTCCCGTAAAATGTTAATCATCACACGTAAAATCTTAACAATAATGTGTAATTTATAATTATTTTACAAAATATTTACATTTAACATTACCGTGTCCGCAAGAATTACTTTTGGATTTAGCACATTTAATTTTATCGTCATTCTTTAGTTTATTGAGTTGGATTTAATATTGAAAACTTTAACATCTATTTTATTTGTTCCTTTCTGTTTTTCTCACCACAAAAAACTAAAAAACTCGTGTAAACGAGCCCATCTAACAATAAAATAACGGAATCAGAAAAAACTTAATGTTATTTGATATGAGGCTTGTTGCATTTTGCAGAAGAGGAACTTATCTTTAATTTCTAAACTAAATCCAACCCATTTAACACTAACTCCAGTTAAAAACGTTCATTAAAAATAACACGTATAACAACTTCAACACGCAACGATTGATCTAAAAAATCGTTTAACAAAAAATATTTATACACTTTACGAGTCTGTATCATTATCATCATTAAATTTATTAAATTAGAGCGTGCGTTATTATATACACCGAATAAATGATGACGTCACGATTAAGATGAACACAGCTACAAAACATTGAGAATTACAGGCACAATTCATAAGTAGGTATAATGTTTTCGGCAGGCGGTAACATTATTCCTGCACAAAAGTTCATGTATCGTAGTTTTGTAGGTTATAGCTGTGTTGTGACGTGATCCGAGTAGAGTTACGCGGTTCGGCGACGGGGGGGCGCGCAAACCTGGGGGCACAGGGTCTGGGGGCGCGGGGGGCGGAGGGGCGGCGGCGGCGGGGGCGCCCGGGCCGCGCGCCGTCATACCCCGTCCATCTGTCTCACTCGCACATCCTGTGACGCGCACATATCCGGCGCGAAAGGCAAACACGTAAACAGCTGGCACGTCTCGCACTCGTACGCAGGCGCGACGTAAAACAACGCGACCAGCGCGCACATCATAGTACCCGCGGAAACCATACACACCCAAACTAGCACGATCTTCCTTCGCCTATCGTACGGCCCGAACGTTATGAATGGCATGAGTGCGTACGATAGGAGGAAACCGAACACAAAACCGAAAAAATGGGCAAAGTTGTCTATCCATGGGAGAAGGCCGAGTGTGAACAAGGTTAACGCGACACCCACTAGTTTGTACATCGCCCAAAACGGATGTTTTAGGATGTGCCATGCACCGATCACTTCCACCATGAGGCACGCGAGGAGCCCGAAGTGTGAACCGGCTGGACCCACCTAGAAAACGAAAAACAACGCCATTTAATCAAATAGTATCTATACATTTACAAGAGGTGATTATATCACTTTCATGAATTTGAAGAAGCTGACTTTTTTCTCTCCAGCCTATTGGACCCCGGACTATTCCCACATATATTTGGTCTTTCAATCAAACAGTCGTATTGCAAAGTGATTGCGCGGCGTTCTGATTTTCGTCGAACAAAGACAAGCACAAATAAATTATGGACTCTGTTTATTTATTTATTTCATCAAAGTTTCCAAAAAGGCTGATTCCATATCCATGATTCCATCTCTTCAGCCTTGATAGACGAGCATTTTGTGAACAGTCATTGCAACGCCAGCGTTGTGCCATAAGCTAGGCCAATAAAACTTGGAGAGGTCTCACTCACTCAATAAGGCTCAAAAATTTCTGACGCCTTATTGCCGATAAAGCCTCTGCCCAGGAAGACATTAACTATTCAAATAGGGCTGGCTATTCTTCCTATCTATCTTCAACAGCGATGAGAGCATTGTGCTAAAGACTAATCTACTGGATGTTAGACTCTCATGTCAGACCTATAAGGTTGAAAAGTGCACGACGCCAAGTTGCCAATAGCACCACTGCCGAGAAGACGATTGCTATTTGATATGTATATTTCCAGTTCCACTACGAACAGCCATTGCAATGCCAGCATCATAACGTGTGACAAGCGAAGACTAACATAATGCAATTTATATTCTCACCTCAGCTCTATAAGGCTCAAAAATAGCTGACGCCATGTTCCCAATGACGCCACTGCCGAGGTAGACGACCGCTATTCGAACAGGGCCGGCCATTTTCTCCAGGTCTCTCATGAACAGCCATTGCAACGCCAGCGTCGTGGCTAAGTGGAGAAGGCCGGCGTGCACGAATAGCGATGTCCACGCGCGGTACAGTTGGTCCGGCCGACGTCGCCGCATGAATGGAAGCATGCCGCAGACGTCGTCTAGACATGACACCTGGAATCACGAAATAAAAATACATAATATTAAATACAAAGAACTGGCCATTAAGGTGCCTGACTATCAAGTCGCTAATCACTTGGAGTTTTATGGACGCTTATATAGCTCGGATGGCCGATGACCTCGCAGGCCATATCCTACGGTGAACTGCCCACCCCACCCTGGCAGAGCCGTCTAGAACAGACTTAACTTGTAACTGTAGAACGGTCTTTACAAATTTCACTGTAAATAAATCACAAACCTGTGAACACAGCGACGCCTCTTCGTGAAAATGTCCCTTCACAAAGTCGCAATGCTCTCTCGTTGTGATCGCGCACTGCCCATGGACGCCTATACAGCACGGATGGCCGATGACCTCGCAGGCCATATGCTCCGCCGCGTGGCCGGCCCGCCCCACCGCGGCGGATCCATCGAGAACAGACTTCCTGCAGATCGGCCATTTTGTGATGTCATCCGGCCATTCGTGAGGCGCTATTGAACGGGGCGCTTCGCAAAATCTGAAAAAGCAGGAATTGAAACTGAAAAAGACTGTTTTTTTATTTGATACTGCCAAAGGAGATGACGACCACTGTGGCGCGGTGGGCGAAGGTCCGCCTGCGACGCAGGAGGTTGCGGGTTCGATTCCCGCCTCAGGACAAATATTTGTTCGATCTGCAGATATTTGTTCAGGGGTTCTGGTTGCTTTCTATGTATAATAAAATATATCAATCTATTTAATAATATTGTATTATGTATATCAGTCATCTAGTACCCATAACACAAGCTCTGCTTGGGGCTAGATGATGCTGTGTGGATTGTTCAGCATTATTTATTTATTAAAGGAAGGTTCCTTTGCTAGTACCAACCAAGGGAAGTTTTTCTTAATTTTTATTTTGAACACCATATCGATCAGCATACCGCCTGCCAAGCGTGAGGATGATGACAAACCTTGTTTAAGGGAGACACGTTCACGTTTAGCGTATGTTGAGAAAAAGGGGGGATTGGGGGTGTTGGTAGGTTTGCCAGTAACGTTCAGCAAGCAGTATGATGGTGGTTCATTTCATTCCTATACAAGGGACGCTGATGGCCACCATTATATGTATATTCCTTACCGAAAAGGATGCTATTTCTCTTATGAACATAAGGTACCATTTGTTAACAATTTAATTTATATTGAAATTCCACCGAGAATCGTATGCGTGAAAAATGGTACGCATAAGTATCGTAAAATCAACCATACGGACCCCTGTGTGTAGCTCTTACCTTTTTTTGTATTTATAAATAATAAATGCAATGACAAAATTATGAAGATATAAGATTAACTCTCAACAGAGGCCGAACACAGAGCCGTAACCTACAGAGGTTACGGCCTCACGCATAACTCCCAAAGGAGTCCTTTGGGAGTTATGCATGAGGCAAATATAATGGGAAATATAGTAACCCGGTCCATTGAAAGGACCAAGTTACTATATTTCCCGAGATCCCCGAGATGTACATGAGATACAGTACTTATATACCAATACATCTTAGAGCCAGTGTCGCTAGGGTTGATGTAATAAGACATCGTACAGACATATAAAAAAAGACTTCTTATTACTGAATTAATAGACAGTTAAAAATGTACTTACTTTGGATCTAATCCACAAACTGACCCTGATATCCGCCCCCCAGGACCCGATTCACCTGAAGACCACTTTTTCCATGTTGATATTGTGTTCTGAAATAAACGAAAAAATATTACACCCAAAAATATTATACTCATGCAACATGTATCCAATGGAAAATAAATCGGTGAACCGCACTAAGGTTTCTGTAGATACCGTCATATACCTACCACTAAAATATTGAAATGTTAAATATGACTCGTAGTGCCAGTGCACTACGAGTGGTTAAACGCACTATGTGCAGTCTACGTAACTACGGTGACGATAGACGGACGGAAAGGAGAGCGCGATCGTTTTTCGTGGGTGCTTTGGGTACTTAATAGAGATCCCTGTGGCATCTTTTAGTTACAGGACGTTTACTTTGAAAAACGTACGAAACTGACGGAAGATGTCAATCGCACGAAACAAACAACCTTAACATGAAGTTGCTTCGGGCGCGTCACCAACTGACACATTTCGTTTTAGATCTCTAAGAAGTAAATGTCAGTATCATTTTCATAGTAAGATAATCAAACGAATGGATTAGCCGTTTTTAATTTAATAAGGTTCGGCGTCATCCGTCCGTTTCGTTTGTTTTTCAAAGTAGGCCTCCTGAACGTTATAAATTTATTTTACTCATTTTCGTGTAGGATTATTATAACCATTTTGAATTTAATTTGATGCTTTTGCTCTGATAATAAACAAAAAACAAGAAACGTTAAAATATCAATTTTAAAAACCACACTCATAATATATTATTTTAATTAAGCTTACCTTCGGTATTAATCCTCTTATCTGCTTGTGGGCATGCGCATAAATGTAAATTTTATTTTATAATATAAACATTTCATAACCGCACAGAGACGAAATTATGTTATATGTATTACATTGGTAAACGCCCGAAATAAAGTAAACCCGTTTATACTTTAACACAGTGGTACTTCAACAAAGTACTGTCGAGAGTATGAAAATGTAAGAATTTAATTAATGTCAACCTACAAAGTTAATGTCAGTAGATAAATACCGCGTAACACGAAAATGCACAGCTGTTTCGCTTAGGTTTCGTAGCAACATTTCTACGAAACTGCTTCGCAAACTATCACTCATAGAGAAATTTAACTGATCGAAAAGTTACATTATAATGATTTAGTAATTGGCATACAGCATACGATTTAGGATCTTAATAGAATGCTGAATGAAGCAATTACAATGCGTAAACGGCTAAGCATCCCTTTTTGATACCTGAATGCATGATTACCTTGTTTAAAAACCTATCTAAGCTGTTTTCATTTCTCCTTATATCATTTTAGTTTTCTGGTCTTACGTGAGTAAAAAAACAAAACACTGTCGGAACACAGCAGGCAATCAATTTTATAAAATTATGTAAGAACAACACAAACAATAAATAATAAAACACAACAGCCGCAGCAACTCACAAACACTCAGAGAATACAATACAAATTCATACACATGTTTTTATTGTTCACGAATTTTAAGAGTATTATAGACAATTGTAGAAGCCTCCTTTTAATTATAAAATACTGTAGTAGGAGATTTCATTCTTCCTTATTAGAACCTCCAGAATAACAAAAAGTTTAGAAGAGAAATGATCTCACGCTGAGGATAAAATTCTTTGTCCATGACTGAATTGTGATATGCCCAAGGCATATATTTAATTGATAACAATATATTGATTTGCCACATTCATGTAACTTTGAATAGTTAGCCAATGTATCATATCACACCTTTGTATGTAATTATCATATCAGATTGAAATTAATTAATAATGCTGGACATTTTCACAAACAAATATATAATTTATCAAAAACCCCAAAGTAAGCAAAGCTTGTTTTAATTATGTGGGTCCGCCGGTGGCCCGTGTTGCTCTATGTGTGTACCAGTTAACTAATAATATTATTATTTAGATTCTCAATCCGCAGAAGACGTATAGCGAAGTTGCGAATTCCGCGTTAGGTCTCATTTCGTTCAAGGCTTCCAGACTTAACCTACGTAAATAGAAATTGAGCCTTATGAGGTTGTAATAGAATAAAACTCACAGAACAATCAGCCTTTGAAGACTGCACACAGCCCGAGTCATCGTTCCGTATGCAGCATGCGGTATCGCGCTCCCGCCTCGCGGACGCAGCTATTGCCCGCGCTATCCTCACGTCGCGCCTCATGCAAGGTGCGAACTTGGCCCCCAAGTGAATCAGATCCGCCGCCCGCGGCCCCAGCCAGAATGATGCAGGTTCCTCCCATTCAACCTTGAAAAGAAAACGTAGTATTATGAATACCTCTTTAGATTGTTTACTCTTTTCGACTTCTTCTACAAGTGGACAAAAAATTAAGTGAAGACAAGATCAATAAAACCCTTTTTTATAACAATTTACGGTAACAACTTGACTTGTTTTATTGTTTATTTTTTAATCCTATATAAATAAAGTTTATAATTAGTTCATCAAAAACATGCCGTGTGGTGCCGGATGGGTGCCGGCATAGAATTTCACCACCCCAACTCTTCCCGTGGGTGTCGTAAGAGGCGACTAAGGGAAACACAGCGGGGGCGGGCAGCAGCGCCTTCTGCAGAACAACTACATCGAACTGCGATCCCCAACCCGCATGCCCAGCGTGGGGATTATGGGCAATAACCCCCAAATAATGATGCCATTTATGGCGCTCATTAGGGTAGGCCTATGTCCAGCAGTGGACTATTATAGGCTGGTGATGAAATAATTTAGAATCCCAATGTTGAAGGAATTTTTCAAATCGGTTTAGTAGGTTCGGAGCCTATTCAATTCAAACATATAAACAATCAAATCTTTATTAAATTAGTATAGATATTCTATTCAGTTTCGTAAACTTGGCATACGAATAAAATTTACGAGGTACTAAATCTTTGGAACCTCATTTTCTTTTGCTATTGAAGACATCTGACTTCAATATCAAAAGAATAGCAGTTTTATAAAGAAAATCCTTAAACTTCATTAAAACTGATACCATTCTTTTTAGTGCATGCAAATTAACATCGACATAAAATTTTACAGGCCCCATCATCGGGACCGCATTACAAATTTCATCAGCATCATTCGCTATGAAATTTACGAAAGCGGCTCCAAAATGGAATAACATAAATCTTTCATAATTTCTTTTCTAAATGTTGGGACTATCTTTACGACCGTTATTAGTCCTAACTCAGTATTTTCGGACTACCGTTAGGTATAAAAGAAGCACATTATTACCCCGATAAAGTAGATGTCTTTCGTAAATCCTTTTGCAAAGGTTTTCGTACAAATTGTAGCATTAGGATTTGTTTATTAGACTTCAAAGCTACATATTACTCTGGTTTTATTAACCGAATATGAAAAACGATCGGTTGTTTGGCTTTACATGGGTAATTATATATTCATCGATTTCTCCGTCCCACTGATTTTGATGATTCATAAGGTTTTGTAGAGATGTGTTTCTGTGTTTGATGTGTTTATCAGAATGTGTTTTTTTTTATTTTGCGGGACAAATATCAATCCCATGAAATAAAATTCGTTAAAAAACTGGAATTTAAAGTCAACTATAAGTTACGACAAGTGCGAGTGTAACAAGTACGACAAGTGCGAGTGTAACTCGCGCGCCGAGGGTTTTGAACTTTTGTCGTTTAGGTAGGTACGTATATGACAACCTCTTGGCGCGGTGGGCTTACAACGCAGGAGGTGGAGGTTTAATTCCTGCCTCGGGACTAATATTTGTAGGATCTTCAGATTATTTGTTCGGGTGTTCTAGTCCTTTTCAGTACACAAAAATAAATCATCTAATGTGATACTTATACTTTATTAAGTATAACAGCTATCGTAGTAATACCAATAACACAAGCTTTGCTTAGCTTGTGGGTTAAATGATACTGTGTGGATTATCTAGGATACATACCTATCTCTTCTCAAAAATTTTGAGAACAACGATTTTGGTGCACTGTGGAACTCCTATTACAGTTACTACAGAGATTAGTACCCACTAATCTAAGGGTTGGTACGTACAATTTTTTTCGGCTTTTTTCAACCTATTTCACTAAGTATGAAACTTAGACGATTTTCAAAACCTGTTTTGAATTATCGAAATCCATACCTTCTTAAATCCATCCTTTGATTTGATATTACTCTCAATGAAATAGCCCCCATTGTATGAAAATTAGTTTTTTGACCATATTTCAAAATGTATTATATTTACAGACTTCTCTATACTTTTCCTGTAAAATATAGATCTATATCTACAAACGCTTAGTACATTTTACATCAATCACTCTGCAATCTTCGGAGATAAGGGGGGGGGAAT
Source organism: Eupithecia pulchellata (assembly GCA_963931895.1). Lineage (NCBI taxonomy): Eukaryota > Metazoa > Arthropoda > Insecta > Lepidoptera > Geometridae > Eupithecia > Eupithecia pulchellata. The sequence continues at coordinate 8,959,980 of OZ007529.1, forward strand.
GGTAAATTTTTTGACCTTTTTCAAAATATTTCGAAAAGTATAAAAGTTATCGAAATTTCAAAAACTGTATTAAAATGTACAAACTAATACCTTTCATTTGATACCCAACTCGGTGGGGTAGTCACCCCTTTAGAAAATTTTCCCGCCCTTTTTTGACCTTATTTCAAAAAGTATTATTTTTACAGACTTCTCTATATTTTTCCTGTAAAATATAGATCGATATCTAAAAACACTTGGTACATATCACATCGATCGCTCTGCAATCTTCGGAGATAAGGGGGGGTACCGGTAAATTTTTCGACCTTTTTCAAAATATATCAAAAAGTGAAAAATCTGTCGAAATTTCAAAAACTGTTTTGGAATGTAATACCTTTCATTTGATACCCAACTCGGTGGGGTAGTCAGCCCTTCAGAAATTTTTCCCGCCCTTTTTTGACCATTTTTCAAAAACTGTTATTTTTACAGACTTCTCTATATTTTTCCTGTAAAATATAGATCCATATCTACAAACACTTGGTACATATCACGTCGATCGCTCTGCAATCTTCGGAGATAGAGGGGGGGGAACGGTCATTTTTTTGACCTTTTTCAAAATATTTTAAAAAGTATAAAACCTACCAAAATTTCAAAAACTATTTTGAAATCTACAAACGTGTACCTTTCATTTGATACCACTTTTGACTTTGTACGTTCCATTTAAAATTTCGATTTCAAAATTTGTATGGAAAATCTTCATTTTGATTTTTCATTTATTTTCATTTATTTTTCTATAACTATGTGCGGGCGCACAAAATTATTATTATTTCAAATTTCAACTCAATAGCTGCAGTAGTTTCTGAGATATTAAGGATTCAAAACACAAAACAGACCCAAAGCGATTTCATAAGGGTTTTGCAACCGATGCGCGATGGCAAAACCCTAAAAAGCTCATCCGTGTAAATATAACCACTGTCACTGACACACACGCCCATAAAAGTTAAAATGGCGGGTCTAATTTGCGTCTGGGGACCACAAAAACGAAAACATCGTTTCTTTGAGACTTTACAAGTCTAAATGAGGTGAAGCTTTTAGTCAAAACATGTTTTGTCAGATTTTACGTCTGTGGCTTATAATGCACAAGATTTGCTGTATGAATTTACAATGGCAACGTTGGGTTGGCATGAGCCTTATTACAGTTCATTAGTTTCCATAATAGTTTCAATGTGTCTTGAAACTATTATGCATTAGTATGCCTTTGATAAAACCGTTTTATTTATTGCCCGGTAGACTTAATTCACCTGAAGTAAATCACCTTTATATTAATACATAATAAATGAAATGAATGATTTTTTTATTTCTGCTTTCACAGATCCATAATACTATTAGTATGCTCGTATACTATGTTATAGTAACTTAATTAATATATTTTATTACATAACAAAATTGTTTAATTGATTAACTAGTTAACCCTCGGCATGCCTGGTAGCTCTCAGCTCAACTCAGAAAAACCGTTGCGCAGTAGGTACATAATACCAACAAACGTACCAGCTATTCCTGGCAGGATGGTACTAGTACTCCCGCGTGCAGGCAGCACAGTCATCTACGCGGGTCTCCATTAACGAAAAAGATATAGATTTATAAGGATATTTTTTGTCCTTTCTACAAACCACAACTAAACTAAACAACTGGATTTTGTATTCCATTAATCATTTGCTATTGGATATACATAATTTTAAACATGATTATATTGATGTGTTGTGATGAACTTTTTTAAACTTTCCCTATCATCATCAAGGTGTGCCAACCCGTGGCCACGATTACAGCAACGCGATGGAAACGTTGAGAAACAAAATAGATGCGCGATAAATAACCAATAGGTATAATCTTTTGTTTGTTTTGACGCGTGTCGAACGACAGTTGGAATATGGTTGGAATCAAAGATGATATTGAAAACTATAAATAAGTATCAATCGGTAGAATAATATCAATGTTTTCGAAACAATTTCTCATATTTACTTACTCTACAAACCAATATCCTTGAATAATAAAAATAGGCACACTTACGATTACTACCTACTTTAGTTTAATTCGAAAGGTACGTATATCGAAGATCACTCTAGCGCAAAACACTAATACCTACTGAACTTCCAGCTTCGCATTCATAAAGTCTACGAAAGTTACAAAGGTAAGAGTATTAACAGAGCGCTATGTAGGTCGCACTGCCTTTGTGAACCTTTCTTTTGTATAGTTTTTGCTGCTTAGAGCAGTCTCATGATGAGCCATATTTTAGTAGAACGACCGCAGAGGGTCAGCACTATAAATTAAGGGTCAACGTACGTTTTGTAGTTCATAAATATGTCGTTTCTGCCAAATCTTTGGGTTTGAATAGGTTGTTTGCAGATTTACGATTTTTGATCGTCGATTGTAGAGTTCGTAAAGCTTTCGTATAAAAAGGATAAAGACATGAACAGATTATTCGGTCTTCGGTTTTTGACTTCGCAAAACGAAGGCCAGGAAATTTTCTGAAGAGATTTTTTCTGAGAGAATTTCCAATCGCGTTTTGAGGTTATATGTTATCAATTTACTTTAAAACGTTACATATTAATTTTGTTAAAACATATTAAAAACAATTGGATTGGGTTACATCGCGCGTCCCTGTACCTACTATCCCGCGGGAACATGACACCGGGATAAAAAGGATACTAAGTCGATTCTCCCAGTCTAGATAACGTATTTGCCAAATTTCATCTTAATTGGTTCAGTAGTTTCCGCGTGAAAGACGGACAGGCAGCGAAACAGAGTTACTTTTGCATTTATAATATTATAAGTATGTATGTGTGAGCAAGCACCGGAAGTCTCACATATGAATGTAAAGCTGTAAGAATAATCTCATAAATTCTTTATTGCACACACAAGTTATATCATACATAATGTTCAAGAAAATAATAGACATATACAAAAGCTTAACCCTAAAAGACTTTTCTTACAAACCTACGGGTATTAAAACAATTTGTATAACGAGTATGAATAGAAAAGTGTACATAAAAAAGAAATTCGCATTCCCAAGCTTTCTGTTCACTTTTTTTAAGTGAAAAATGTTTGAAGTGGAGACTTTACTGGTCTGAGAAAGTCCTTATTGTATCTCTTTATATAAATATGTGCTGTCTGTCCAAATAAATATAAATAAAAAAGAAAAAAATAAATGAAAAATAAACTTACAAAATCTAAAAGCAAAAAATAACCTCTCACCTGCTGTAAACTCAAACTCTTCACCAACACCTGCCCAGAGTGCGTGTGCCGCCCGAAACCGACCGGGCCGAAGCCATAGCACAGAAGAGACAATAGCAGCACCATCGTCTGCACAGTGCTGACCCACCACGTGAAGTAAGGCCTGTAGTCGGTCAGCTCGTCCAGTTGGCGTGCTACGTCCTCTTGGTGTGTCATTGACTTCCGAAGGGATCGCCTGGAAATAAAAAAAAACAAGTTGAAAGCTGTTTCAATGTAGTTTATGTTTCTTAGTTTCATGTTTGGGTTCATAAATACAATATAGGTACAGTATAAAAATGCTTTAGCAGAAAAAACATAGCAAAAGACATAAGACAAGTAAAATGGGCGCTTAGAAGTGATGTTTTCCAGGTAACCTTTCTATGGAAATAATTATTTGTATTTAAAAAAGGCAGAAGGTACCAAAGATAATTTAAAATATATATTATTATCATACCATGAGTGCTACAAAACAAATAATAAATAAATACAACTTATACCTATAAAAAGTAATAAATAATCAAAGCCCTGTTCCACTTTGATCTTCTGAACTAATCTATTGACGGATTAGGTACCACATTTTGTTATACTCTAATCCACAGAACTCGAGTTTCGCTATATATTTTACGTGAATAGGTAATTAAGCTACCCTGATAATAAACCGAGGGTCTAAACCTCAAGCGAATTCATACAAACACGAAAATATTACCATCCAAGAATAGGCTATGATTTGTGATACCAAATACTGCAATACAAGGGATACTGGATATCGGAAGGAAAGCAATAACGCTTCATGCCATAAATAAAACCCATGTCACTCCCGGGCTTTAATTCAATACCCATTACAGGAACTTTTCAAGAACAAAGTTCTCGTAAACAACGTTATATTACTGGAGGTAGGGATGATAGGCGAGTTGGAAAGGCCGGTTATCTATAACGCTCATTTTCAGTTGTGCTGTGATGTATAATACATACAATACAAAAAATATTTTACACCATAAAAATAACGTAACAAAAGACATGACTTAAGAGAAGTACAATAAATAAATAATGCCGGACAATCCATAGAGCAATATAGCCCCAAGCTAAGCAGAGCTTGTGTTATGTGTTCTAGATGACTGATATAATATGTACGTACATACTAATACAAAAATAAAATGAGCCGTGTGGTGCCGGCATAGATTTTCACCACCCCAACTCTTCCCGTGGGTGTCGTAAGAGGCGACTAAGGGACACACACCGGGGGGCGGGCAGCAGCGCCCTCTGCAGAACAACTCCACCGAACTGCAATCACATCCCCAACCCGCATGCCCAGCATGGGGATTACGGGCAATAACCCCCAAATGATGAATAATGCCATCTATGGCGTATTCATCATTATTAGGGGAGGCCTATGTCCAGCAGTGGACTGTTATAGGCTGGTGATGATGATGATGATGACTAATACAATGGGCGGACTTCTAAATAGAAAGATTTCTTTTTCAAAAAACCAAAAAAGAAAATTTTGAGATTTTCAAGTTGATTTATTGACTTTTTTGCAGGTCTAATTTTGTTACAGTTACAGACAACATTTAAAATATATAATTTATTTATTATATTCGTTAGCATCTTTGATGTAAATATATTGGAAATTTTGTAAATTTTTGTCAATGCTCACTTAATCTTGTTGCAAACTCTACCAGACTAGAGAGATGGGCAATGTCCGCAACTCTACGAAACCCGTAGAATGATGACGGAAGCAGTCAAAGTGTTAATCGGTAAACGAATTTTATAAACTTATATAAGAGTTATGTCATACTTACGTCACCCATGACTGTTACACCGATTGATAAAATATGGTGTTTGAAAACACCGGTTTTTCAGAAAGTCGGTTATTTTTTGTAAGTTTACCTGCCCAAACATAAATATTGCCGGATTAGAAGCACGGCACTTGAGCGTTATTTTAATCCTTTTAACTACTTCGTAAGTAAGATTCATTGGAGTCCCTGTCCAACTTGTTTGTGTTACTTCAAAAGCGTATATAATTATTAACCAAGACTTAACTACAAGTACATTTATCCGCCCAAAAGGAAGAAAGTTTGAGACAGCTCGACTTCTACCCGTGGCTGGAGATGTCGGCTCTAAAGGCTTTTTCCGGGGTTAAAAGCCCTTTGCTAAAATTAAGTTCATTATTTTTTTTTGCATAAAAAGTCTACGGTTACACGGAAAGACAAATTCACTTTTGAATTATAATTATAACTTTATAACTCGGCGCATATTTTAACAGTCAATACTCAAATAAATTAGTCATCTCGCAACATATAAAATAGTAATTTATTTTGCCAATAAAATCTGTACCAAGTCTAATTTTTACTTTGTAGCAATACAATTTCAAATATTTTTTTTTTTTTCATTATGTAAGTTACCTATAGACCGTGATACTAATATGGATGTATTGATGGATCTCACCTGCTTGTGAGTTCAAGCAACTTTATGTTTGGAGACCAATTCATTGAATTCATTAGAAAAACAGCAAAAAAGGTTTAGGATATTGGCACAGGATAACTGCACGGCAATTTTCCCATTATAATAAAGTAAGCAAAATAAATCAATGTTAAAAACTCTTGAAGTGTACGTCGTTCAAAATTGCTTGTAATCAACGTAATTTTGTTTCTAAATAACCAAACAATCGCTCACGCGAATAACTTACTTAATTAAGCTTTAAATTGAAGGGAAACCATAGACGCGTGGTAGGAGCTTAACTCGATGACGAATTATTAAGCCAAACCATAATTTCAGGGAATTAGTTAAACTGTTTTATGAAGTTATCCGTGATAAAGTTCATGCCTTCTTAAATAGTGATTAAACTATTGAAATCATCCTAATCATTAGCTAATGTTGGTTCACAGCTGGACAAAGGCCATCTTCGTAAAAGGGATTTTAACGATCAAAGTAAAATGTATGACATCAGTTTTAGTGCTGTCAAAATACTCGTAGCTAAGTTGTGATTTTTGGCGACATCTGAATTGAGACCATTGATAAATTTGTTTCTTATTTGGTATTTGTGGCGCTAAATATTCACAAAGTTAGATTAAACTTTCGCATATATAAGTTTTATGGATACTTTATGTCCATCGGTCAGGGGAATAGGGAATAACTAGGGCAATAGTATAAAAACAGCGTATCGAGCGGGTTAGCGACCACTCTGCGCGGTTGAATTATAACCGTGCGGGTCGATGCCAGTCAATGACCGCCCCCTGTTCTGTGATGTTCCATAATTAATAAACTACGAACAAAGAGTTTGCAAAGTAAAAAATATTATGTCCAGTAATGGTTAAAAGTCATAAGGAAAACGCCACTCTAACCTCTCTTCTTGCATATTCGTCGGTTTGAGATGTTTTATAATTAAACTAAACCTATGGAGGCGATAGAGGTTTGACTATTACTATTTTTTAAAGTTATGTTATTGAATCTGAATCTCTCTCTTTCTTCTTCAATAATTGATGCATATCTCATGGTAGACGGAAGCTTTGGCCTAGAAGTAGGACCATTTAAATATACTAATCATACCAAAATGTAATTAGATACATCGTTTTCGTGACCAGTTGCGATGTACAGAAAGTAGAAATTACTATGGTCACCAAGCTAAACAAAACTGAATGACTTGAAGTTGTCCGCCCACAACTCCATTATAGCTGTATGTATTTTGCTGTAACCAGTTCCGCAACGCACTTAGAACCTTCAAGTTTTTGGCTAATCATCGACTCAGCTTACGCAGAGTTCTACCACGGCCAGGTGGATTATATGTCGGTAAAGAGACTTACCGAAAAAACCTCCCCACAATGCCCATCCCGAACTGCCTCCGGTTGGAGTTGTCCGCCAATGGCTCCAGCATTGGAGTGTGAATCCTGGCTCCCCCTGCGTTCCAGGATACACTCCGCTCTGGTCTTCGGTACTCTACGCCCCCGATTGGTGATCTTGCTCTGCAATGGACAACAAAGATTTTTTTTTAATAATATTGGAGTTTTCCCACATCAACATCTGACCTCAAAATAATCAGAGCTTGTGATATGAATACCAGATGATAATACACCTAGAACTAAAAGTTGATACTTATTATATTAAACTAAAAATTAAAGAAAAATATACAAAATAATTTATTTAACAACTTAATAAGAATTAGGTGTTCTTGAGTGGAGACCGTAACTCGGGAAACGTAGTGTAGGACGCCCACCTGCCAGGTGGGATGACGACCGGAGAAAGACTGCTGGCAGATGCTGGATGTGACATGCTGAAGACGCTATGGTGCTCATTAGGAGAGGCCTATGTCTAGTGGACTCAGCTTATGATGATGATGAAGAAAGAATAATGATATTTCACCATTAGAGATGCACGAGTACAACTACCGGTCTGCCAAATGAGAGGACCTCATTTGGCAGATACAAACTCAAATTGTATATACTCATACGTATCACAAAACCCTCTCAGCATTTCATAGCACAAGGCATTTGCGCAATACTACGCTGGTTTCCTGATGAAGCTAAGCAATAGCGAGTGTTCGTTTGAAATCCACCAAGTTATTCAACCATTCATCAACTACGATACTGAGGTCATCTCTCGAAATAACCCCAATTTATGCTGAGCAAAGGAGTAAATTGATATAAGTAATAACTCAGAACGCTGACATAAATTAAGTATGCAAGCTCACTTTATGTTAATGAAGACTAGAATTGCTCACTGAGTGAAATAGAAGCAGCCACAAAATTTGTGAATGGCTTTGAATTCGCGCGGTTTTCTAATGCATTGCGCTTCAAATTGATTCTCAGAGATCTAGGTATATTATTGACAAATAAAACAAAAACTAAAAATAAAACAAAAACTAAAAATAATCCCAAATGTAACTACATAAATGTAGTAGGTATGTAGTTTCAAAAAGTGTCGTAGAAATAAGAATAAAATAAGTTTTTGATTAATAAATAAATAAATAAATAATAAAATAAATTGTCGAAAAGAAAGTTTCGAATACGAATTAATCTACATCCTCATGTACAACGAAGTATTGCTACACGGCGGTAGCGTAGGCTCAAAAACAGAAAGGATATCTATAGAAAACAATAACATCATATTCATGATGGTCTTCTAACTTAAAATATTAGGTCCTTACATATGAAATTGGCGTTTTGTATGGGAGGAACAAAAAGTCGAATATTTTTTAATATAATATATTTAATTAATCAAAGTATGAACCATTATTTTCTATGCACTTTTGCCATCTTATAGGTAGTTCATTGATCCCTTTACTAAAAAAACCAGTCGGACGGGAATCAATAAAATCTTTGAAGGCGATTTGGACTGCCCCATCGGAGTTGAATTTTTTCCCTTGCAAGAAGTTATCCAAATTTCGAAAAAAATGGTAATCTGTTGGAGCAAGGTCCGGGGAGTACGGAGGATGTCTTAGACTTTCCAATTGAAGCTCTTCTAATTTAGTAGCCGTCTGTTGCGCAGTGTGTGGTCTAGCGTTGTCGTGAAGCAGCAGTGGCGTGGAGCGATTGACCAGCCTAGGTTGTTTAGCCGCTAGCTTTTCCATCATGGTTTGCAATTGCTGACAATAGACATCAGCCGTAATAGTCTGGCCAGATTTGAGAAAACTGTAATGAACAATACCGGCACTAGTCCACCAAACGCTTACAAGTAACTTTTTTGGGGTTAATTTTCGCTTGGGGCAGGATTTGGCTGGCTGGCCAGGATCCAACCATTGCGCTGAGCGCTTCCGATTATCGTAAAGAACCCATTTTTCATCACAGGTAATGATTCGGTTTAAAATACCTTCATTATTGTGCCGATTTAGTAATGTAACGCAGCAGTCGACGCGCGTTTGCCGGTTTGCTTCAGTCAATTCGTTAGGTACCCACCTTTCAAGCTTTTTAATCTTCCCAATTTGCTTCAAGTGAATTAAAACAGTTTTATCACTAACACCGCAGCCTGCAGCTAACTCGGACGTGGTTTGCGATGGATCCGCTTCCAAAGAGGAGAAATTTGTGATTAAAGTGGCCAGTACGAAAAACGCCAATTTCATATGTAAGGACCTAATATTAGCAACGTCATCATTTCTCACTCTGACTTATGCCAATAGACGAAGACAGAGTGAAAAACGGCAATACTTTAAGTTAGCAGAGTTTTTTACTTTCTGGTTTTCATACTCGGGTGAGTGATGGTAATGTGTTTTAGTAATAATTTATTATATCTATCCTATGCAGCGCTACAGTATAAGGGTTGATTAAGCGACTACAAAGCATTTAATGCTTTGTTTCAAATTTTGAAACGCCAACTCTGATAAATTTTGAGCCACCTATTTAGTTTACCTCTCCTATTACGATCCGTCGAACAATAGATTAACTATTTAAGGCCTCATACCTACTGGCCTTTGTACATTCTTGTATGGCACCCTTTCTCAATATTACACATAACTACATCCACACCTGGGGCCTACTCGGAAAACAAAAAACGAAGCTTCAGTTTCAGTCTTTGTACAATGTACAAAACCAAATCTTTTGTATTAGTTTTTTGTTTTCCGAGTAAGCCCCAGGAATCAGCGTTTGCACATAAATCGATTTCGTTTTTACGAAAAGGCCATCATCACCACGCCAACGATTTGCTAGCGGATTGGTCATCGCTGACAGTATGTTAAAATACAAAGAACGATGCTCCTGCCAATATTTAAAAATCTGTTTATGGCTTAAGGTGACGAGGCAATAATCGCAACTCCCAAAAATTGCAATAAATTGGCTTACAACCTAAAATTTGCTTCATTTTAGACCATTCAAAACTTGACTGCGATTTACAGATATTAGTATTTTTGGCACCAGGGCAACACCACTAACACAAATCCAAGAGCGGCTGTACATGATCATATTTATTATGTCGTATATTAAGCAAGTCGATTAAAAAATCTCTCAGCTTTTTTTTATGGACATGTAGGTACCTATTTTTGTATCCCAATAAGGTTTTCTGGAAGATAACCCTTATAACGGCTCATATGGTCTTACTAATTTTTTATAGTTTGATGTTTTTACTGTATATTTTATCGTGGAACAAAGAATTAACACGTGGATGGTTGCATGGGTGCAGCATTTAAGTTAGGAAACCAAGGATAGCGAAAATAAACGTGGGCCTCAAAAGCGGTGGCTATTTTAAGAAAATGGTCCTCAAACGTCAAACAGCCATAAAAAAACATGAACAAACAATAACAATCAGCCGCTGTTGTTTGCCTTTAAAACGGAAAGCAAAGCAAACACGGCAGATAAACTATGAAACTCCACTGAGGATCAATTCACTTTTCAGTATGATACTATGTGAATAACCTGACTTTACTCTATGCCTATTAAATGACTCTGAGTGACTGGATCCAGCTACTATCCTCGTCTAAACCATGAAGGCAGTGAGCCTAAACAAACAAGCTAAACAATTATGCACGCCACATAAACAGACGGCCAAACGGGCCATTGTTAGTAGAAAAATACGCATGAATAAAATACCGGTAAACAATGTTTGTCGTATGAGTGTGTTCCTGCTTCGACAATATGAAAATAAAGGCTTTATGAAAAATGTTAGAAGTTACGGTGACCTTATTTCAAACAAACTCAAAAACAAAAAACGATGTATGTTTGTTTTACTTAAATGCCCTTGTTCGTACTCGTAGTCCATCGTAGTCAATGACCGGAATGCAGTAATAATATCGCTTCGATATTTTATAACCAGCGCACATGTGCTTGAACGTTGCAGCAAGCTATGGACGAGAAATCCGAAGGCTAGGCAAGTGAAGGCCAGCAGTGGCTGAAGTGCACTGATGGTGATGATGGAAAATAGTCCGTGACGTCCCTCTCATCTCGCGGTGAAAATAACAAGTCGTAAACTTCCACGTCGTTTTGTATCGACATCACACTATCGCATCCACTTAGAATACTAGGTACTTTTATAAAATACGTTGCAGTCCTTACTCTTTCGTTGAGTCTGTAACGTCCGGATGCGTATGTGGCGACGTCGTCGGCAGCGCAAAAAACACGTCGTTGACTTCTACGTCGTCTTGTATCGACATCGCATTATCACGGCAACATAAAATTCTAGTTACTATTAGATACATTCTTGTCCTTACCCTTTCGCAGAGTCCGTGACGTCCCCCTCGTCCGGATGCGTAAGCGGCGACGTCGTCGGCGGCGCAAAGAACACGTCGTCGACTTCCACGTCGTCTTGCGGCGACATCGCGCTGCCGCGAAACGATCGCGACCACTGCGCCGAGGTCGACTGCCGTGACTTTTTTGTCACCGCCTGTAGGTTATAACAAACAATTAGTAAATTGAAAATTAGGAACATAGCTTAATCGTACCCCGCTTTTTAAATTTTCCTCGCAAAATAAGCAGGCTTTCAAAATATTTCGAAGAAGCTTCCGGAATTCAGACGAGCATTATAATATGGCAATGACTAAATTTGATTTAGAATGAAGATCAATCGATTTAAGATGAGTTATTCAGTAATTATCAATCAATAAATACAACAAGTCTCCCCATCCGTTCAGTACTCCTGGCATCGATCGCGTATAATATTACATCTTAAAAATATTCCATGCTGCGTTTATATTATGAGGACAAATTTACTTCCGAATTTATTGAGAACATTTTTCTGTCAGCAGAGTACGAGTATATATAACCTTATAAACTTCAGCTCAGACGTCGTGTGTAAAAAAAATAATAAAATTTATAAAGAAAATAATAACCTGACTAAGTGTGGGTGTGGGCTTCCTTTTATACGATTTTGAATGTTCAAAGTCACGAGCATAAGTAAGCATAAAATAAAATCCGCTATAAAATTCTTTACATAAAAGAGCAGTTAAAATAAAAATACGATTCAATACAAACACGTCCAATACAGAACCAATGAGGCTGAGAGCCAAAATATATCTCGGACCTGACACTGGGGTGCGATTTCAATACACGTTTAAATTGTTGTACTATGTTGGCTTGCAAGTGATACCAGTGCTACAACGAAGGCAGGACTTTCATAGCATATCAGCTTGCTATTTTTTTTGGATATATTCTAGACCATGTTCATCACGGAAAATGTAGGATTCTAATGATAAAATAATTTTTCAAATTGGTCCATTACTTTCGGATCCTATTCAATTCAAACAAATCTTTCCTCTTTATAATTTTAGTATAGATAATGCATTATATTATTGAGTATTGTACCGGCTTTAAGAAAAACAAGCGCTGGTGGGGGCAAACAACAAGTTAAGCTTAAAATACAAAATACATTTAGTTTTTCGGATGCCAACTAATATTTGTATTCTATCCGAAATAAATACTATAACCTACTATGTCCCAGAGTCGAAGCCTGACCATTACTCTTCGAGATATCGTTAAAGAAAAAACATGACAGAAGGTTTCTCGCTGCGGAAGCAGTAGTATTTCGTCGTCTCGGCTAGTTCCTTCCGATATAGCTTAGCGGAACTTACACAGTGATAAAAGAAAAGCTAGTTCAACTCTACGACATCTATACTAATATTAAAAAGAGCAAAGATTTGATTGTTTGTTTGTTTGTTTGAATGGAATAGGCTCCGAAACTACTGGACCGATTTGAAAAATACTTTCACCTTTTGATGAACATAGGCTATAGAATATAATCAAAAAATTAGGGATGGGATCATAAAAACTAAATTTTTGTTAAATACCCGTGCGAAGCCGGGGCTTCTCGGTGCAAACAGAAACGTCACAAGTTATTTACCGCTTATCTGCAAACAATTAAACGCAGAATGCAACAGAATCAATATATGTATAATTGTGGTCAATCCTTACCGCATAATCTATTCCCCGGCTAAGCAAAGCTTGTATAAGGGTATATAGTATTATTTTTTGGGTTAAAGTAGTTATCTCCTTCCCGGGATACCATACAAAATGTTATTACGATCCGTTTTTAGCCATTTTGGTGTGTTGAGGTGACATAGAGACGAAATTTATTTACAATAACATAAAATATTTTTTATCCATTTTGTTTAGATGGAAGTGTACCTGTGTTTATTATTTTTAAACTACTGAAACGATCGCCCAGCGTGGGGATTATGGGCAATAACCCCCAAATGATGAGTAATGCATTCTATGGCGCTCATTTGGGGAGGCCTATGTCCAGCAGTGGACTAATCATAGGCTGTTGATGAAACGATCGAGCTAATGGTCTGAAATAACACATAGGCTACTTCTTATCTTAAACACGCAGGAGGTTACGGTTTGATTCCGACCTTAATGAACTGTAGATATTTGGTCCGAGTATTTTGGGGGTTTTAATATATAAAAAAATATCTATTCATAAGTATATTTGTAGTATTACATTAGTCATAATATGACTAATGTCTATATTATAATATATTATTATAATATATACTATAATGACTATATTATAGTACCCAAAGCGCAAGCTCTACTTAGCTTTGGGTTAGATGATCCTATGTGGATCGTCCAGCATTACTTATTAATGTTATCCCATAAACAGTTCCCTTGAGATAGAATTTATCTTTTAACATTTACATAAAACCACGTGTACGAAGTGCGCGAAAACTAGTTTATCATATTAGTTAGGAAATATAAACTAGGTAATGTGCTGCACCATCAAACATAGCATAAAACAAAGGGCTTTCCCGCTGTCTGTCTGTAGATCTTAGATCTTTAAACTAAATTTTGATGCGGTTTTTTAATAGTATGGAAGATTTTAGAGGAACGTTTATATGTTTAACATGAATTAGTATCAGCATTGCACCCGTGCGAGGCCGGGGCGGATCGCTAGTTAGGTAAAACAATCTTCCGCACCATTCTGCAGACGCAACGGGAACCTGACGTTCGCTCCCATCTGGCAAACCGCGAACCGCCGCGATTATTTATGACGTCATAACGGTCGAGTCGATCCCGAAAGACATCGCTTTTATAATTTATCGCGCGGAAATATCTTAGCCTAATTCGTCCCTCGTATATTATAATAAAAATTTCTACGGTCTAAGGGTCCCCGACGTAAAACGTGTAGTCGATCGTGGGTTGTAGCGGAACGGAATTCTTATTCTGTCGGGGTTTTATTGGATGATAAGTTGGCATGGCATGGTATTATGGCCGAGGATGAGGTTTAAAAATATATGGGAAAATAATATCGATCTTTGATGTTAACGTTTTATTTTAGGCCATCGTTTTTGTGTATTGGTGTGTCACTGATTATTAATTATAGGAATAAAATATGCTAATTTGTATTCTTGTAATTTAATTTTATTAAACGTAGAGCCAATGTCGTGTGGTGACGGCATAATAAAGAATTTCACCACCCCAACTCATCCCGTGGGTGTCGTAAGAGGCGACTAAGGGAAACACACCGGGGGGCGGGCAGCAGCGCCCTCTGCAGAACTACTCCACTAAACTGCGATCCCCAACCCGCATGCCCAGCGTGGGGATTATGGGCAATACCCCCCAAATGACAAGAACCGCCACAAAATGGCCCCCAGTTCCCGGCCGCCTCGCTATTCCTGGCCATGGTAGCGGCCACGGTAACGGCGGGGCAGGGGGTGCTAGGAATCACCGGGCTACATTAGGCTACCACACCCCACACACACTGACCCTGGCAACGTTTAACGGACGCACTCTGAGGCTTGATCACCATCTAGCGCAGTTGGAAGTGGAGTTAGAGAACATTAAATGGCATGTTCTAGGGTTATGTGAAGTCCGTAGAGAGGGGGAGGACACCGTAACCCTAGACTCGGGCCATCTTCTCTACTTTCGTGAGGGTGATAAAACATCCCAGGGTGGCGTAGGTTTCCTCGTCAATAAGGCCCTCTCTAACAACGTCGAAGAAATCTCCAGTGTGTCGACCAGGGTAGCGTACCTGATCCTTCGGCTGTCTAAGCGCTACAGCTTGAAGGTCATTCAGGTTTACGCACCGACCTCGACACACTCGGATGATGAAGTGGAGGATATGTACGAAGACATATCCAAAGCCTTACATCACACCACCAAGGCTCACTTCAACGTTGTTATGGGGGACTTTAACGGCAAGGTGGGAACCCAGACTGGCAACGAATCCCGAATAGGCCCGCATGGTTTTGGTGTTCGAAATCACAGGGGACAAATGCTCGTCAACTTCCTTGAGAAAGAGGGGCTGTTCTTAATGAACTCTTTCTTTAAGAAACAGCCCCAAAGGAAGTGGACATGGCGGAGTCCCGATTCTGTGACAAAAAATGAGATCGACTTCATCATGACGGATAGCAAGCATATATTCAGAGATGTCTCAGTGATCAACAGGTTCAATACCGGATCTGATCACCGACTCCTTCGAGGCTCTCTGAATATAAATTTGAAGCTTGAAAGAAACCGTCTGGTGAAGTCCACGCTCCGACCGAACCCAATCCAAATCATGGCGGGCACCGAGAAGTTTCAGCAGCTTCTCGGGGATAGATTCGCTGCCTTGGAACCCACTGATGACGCTGACGAGACCCTACACAATCTGGTAGAAACGCTGAGGGACGAGGGCATCAAGTTTTGCAAAAAGCAGCGTACTGGTAAGAAGTCCAAACTCTCGGATGAGACTCTTGGGCTGATGACAAAAAGACGGGAAACCACCCAAGCGACTTCGTCAGAGAGGTCAGACCTGAACAAGCGAATTGCGAAGATGGTACGACGCGACCTTCGGAGCTCTAATACACGCCTCATTGAAGAGGCGATAGAGCGAAACCGAGGGTCCAAAGTATTCACTCAGCAGCTTGGAAGGAGCCACCTGACGAAGCTTTCAACGCACGACGGAAGGACCGTTTTGTCGAAGCCGGAGATATCGGCCGAGATAGAGGACTTTTATGGCCGTTTATACGCTGCACATGCTCCCCGTTCCCAACGAGACGACCACGATTCTAGAGCCACCTTGATACGCCACTATACCGACGAACTGCCAGACATCAGTCAAGACGAGATCGTGTTAGCTCTGAGGCAGCTTAAAAATGGAAAAGCCCCCGGTGAGGACGGAATAACATCAGAGCTTTTGAAAGCTGGAGGATACCCTGTTATACAGGAGTTACAGAGCCTCTTCAACGCCGTCCTTCACAGTGGGAGAACTCCAAAGGCGTGGAGTGGGAGTTTGGTGGTGCTCTTTTTTAAGAAGGGAGATAAAACCCTTCTTAAAAATTATAGACCCATCTCGCTCCTAAGTCACGTCTATAAGCTTTTCTCACGAGTTATATCGAACCGTCTCGCCAGGAGACTCGACGAGTTTCAGCCACCGGAGCAGGCTGGGTTTCGCGGAGGATATGGTACCATAGACCACATTCACACAGTGAGGCAGATTATACAGAAGTCCGAAGAGTATAATCAGCCCCTGTGTCTGGCTTTTGTGGACTATGAGAAGGCCTTTGACTCCGTTGAAACCTGGGCTGTTCTACAATCCTTACAGCGATGCCAAGTAGACTATCGTTATATCGAGGTGCTGAGATGTCTCTACGAAGCCGCTACGATGAGTGTCCGAGTACAGGACCAGCAGACTAAACCGATCCAACTGCGCAGAGGAGTGAGGCAGGGGGATGTCATATCCCCGAAACTGTTCACGAGCGCGTTGGAAGATATGTTTAAGACGCTGGACTGGAAAGACAAGGGCATCAACATAAACGGCGACTACATCTCACACCTGCGATTCGCTGATGACATAGTCTTAATGGCGGAGTCGCTAGAGGAGCTGAACCGGATGCTGGACAGTCTAGCTTCAGCCTCCCGATGTATCGGTCTTGGCATGAATTTGGATAAAACCAAAGTCATGATCAATGCCCACATTGATCCAAGACCGGTGATCGTACATGGCCACCTTCTCGAAATTGTTTCTGAGTACACTTACCTCGGGCAGATTTTGCAGTTGGGTAAAAACAATTTCGAGAAGGAAGCCAAGAGGAGGATCCAGCTAGGCTGGGCAGCGTTCGGAAAACTACGTCGAGTCTTCTCGTCATCCATACCGCAATGTTTGAAAACGAAAGTTTTTAATCAGTGCGTCCTACCAGTCATGACCTACGGAGCTGAGACGTGGACACTCACGATAGGGTTGGTCCACCAGTTCAAAGTCGCTCAGCGCGCTATGGAAAGAGCTATGCTCGGAGTTTCTCTGAAGGATAGGATTCGTAACGAATACATCCGACAGAGAACTAAAGTCATCGACATAGCTCAGAGAATTAGCCAACTGAAGTGGCAGTGGGCCGGCCATATTTCGCGAAGAACCGATAACCGCTGGGGTAAACGTGTTCTTGAGTGGAGACCGCGACTCGGTAAACGTAGTGTAGGACGCCCTCCGACCAGGTGGGATGACGATCTGCGAAAGACTGCTGGCAGATGCTGGATGCGACAAGCCGAAGACAGGGCGCTATGGCGCTCATTAGGGGAGGCCTATGTCCAACAGTGGACTGACATGGGCTGATGATGATGATGATGATGATGAAACGTAGAGCCACGTCATTATATCTACAACCTATATATATAGCCATAGTTAATTGCGACGACAGTTGATTGCTGTTTTTTTTTTTTAGTATAGAATTTTTATCAGGAATCTCTCTTTAAAAGTGACCCAAGACTAGGATAAGGGTTAAAAAATCAAACACGCGAATGTGACCAAAAGTTATAAAGGGTGGTTAATATGATTCTACATTATCAACTTACCGCGGAAAGCGGTTTTTTATATTATACTTATAAATTTTCTCGAGAACAAGTCTCAGACGTTTTTATTATAAAGAAACAATAATTAAGGATAACAAATATTTCTATTCCTATCTGCAAACATTTGAAAGGCTGTTACGGACCTGCCTGCCCGCATTAAAATATTTTGGGTCCTTGTTGCCAGGCAAAATTTCTGATTATAATGAATTCACAAACATTTTAGGCAAATCACATAATTTTGGATATTAGGTAGCTAAGAATAAAATAATAAATATAATTTATGATTAGTGAAGACAAACTGTAATACCGTAGATGTTATAGATCCCTCGTGGAGGATTTTCTGTATAATTGTTACAACACATTGAAGTTTATTAAAAATAATACCAAAAGAGGCCTGATATATTTTTTATTTGTTTATATTCAAGTAACATACACTAAACTTATATAGCGACTGTCCTCGGATTTCAGGTGAACGTCAAGTGCTTTTAGCGTACTCGTTAAACATCAACCAACTTTAGCCGGTCTGTTTACCTAACTTTAAATGGGTTGAAACTAGGTTAGCAGCTAACTATGCCACCTGTGGCCAGGATCTGTTTATATAATGTCACGGGACGGACACGGAATCGTTATACTTCAGGCAGTGTAGAAACAAAATGAATTAATCCAAAATGGGAATTGTTATAATACCAGAAAAATGCTATAAAGATATAATCTCCAAAAGGATTGTGATAGTAGGTCATTTAAATATTATACGCTTGTCTTGAAGTCGTACTTACATCAATTCAAATCAATTTAAAATTCATTTACTTTCTCTCCTTTCTATAGTCCTGTAAAATCTAAAAGAAATAAAATAGGTACTGATTTTTTTCGCAACATGCCTGTAATAGAACCTCTTATTGTTATAGCTGCTATATTATGCTTAGCGTAGAAAATATAAATATATGCTTGTATGTGAGAGACTGATGTCAATGATGTGTTTAAAATCTGTCCTACTAGTCACCATCGTAATCGTATCGTATCTAATAACGGTGGATATAAACGCTCATTAATTGATGCCCATAAAGCTTAGTGCCACGACTCAGCAACAAATGATGCTACAAAATAAGGTTATTCTAGAAATTAATTGAAAATCGAATCCAAACAAAATCCTTTCCATGCAGTTGCTTAATGCCTTACACCATGCGTGATGCATTTTTGAAATTAAATTTATAAAAAAAATTAATAACAAGAAATTTAAAAAAAGCCAGCAAAAGCTCCGTGCTACGACAGCTACGCCGTAGCTAGCTACGACACCGTAGCAACAAAAATTGCTACGAATTAGGTAAGAAATATTAAGTGTAAATCTAAACTAACATTATAAAGAAGAAAGGTTTGTTTGTTTGAATTGAATAAGCTTCGAAACTATTAGACCGATTTGTAAACTTATTAACCATTAGAATCCCAAATTTTCCGTGATTGGCTATAGATTATTTACCGAAAAGTTAGGGTTCCCTATGAAAAATTCATTTTTTGTTAAATACCCGTGCGAAACCGGGGCGGCGCTAGTTATGTATAAAATTGGAATAACCCACTCACACCAGAACAAAATCCATCGCATGCAGTTGTTTCACACTAAAAACTTCAAGTCTTCAAGTACCTTTGTTTCATTAGTCAGGTGAGCTAAGCAAGCTGGTATTAACTCGAGACATTCCCTGAACTAAGCTTTGCTGGACAAATTGAGTCTAGCATAATAAAGTGCTTCTGCGAATAGCTTATTAGTTACTAGAGGTTACTAGGAACTAAGCGTATTCCAGAGAGAATTTAGGAATGAATTTGACTATATTCAACACGTAATTTTTAGAGTTTACCCTTTATTTATTTATTTTATTTATTTATTTCGGAACTAAAAAAGTTTACATTAGTTTCAGTTAGAAGTGTCTTAAAGCCTATGTTAGGTTTAACTAGACACAGAGTTCTCGTCTTTCAGTAAAAGAAATCCTTGCTAGATTGCTGAGCATCTTTAAGATCGTATCAACTAGATCAATCAATTATTTGTACTTATTTACTTACACAGTGAACAGCTTACTTTTCTTGTTTAAGTTGAGAAATTAAATTACATCAGCAGTAGATTAAATGTGATGTTAAAATTAATTTGGCAAATGAAAGAGGTAGGTACGATACGATCTTTGTGGGTTAGTGTCCGGGTACTTTGTATTACAGCTCTTGCATCGGAACGACCCACATTTCTATGGTCGATGGCAACCATGATAATAAACCTTAACTTGTTTAACAAGGCAACGAGAACCCCATGCTTCATTTTACACAAACAACATTCACCCCTTCATACGTCGATACTTCTAAAATTTATTGCGTTTTGAACCGCCCTTTTCCCGTATTCGTAAATAAATATCGCTCGAACATAAACATGCTTGTGGATGATTTAATTTATTGAATTTCAAGCGTATTTACTTTACTGTCAACAACTTTATCTAATAACAAGAAACTTTCGGTAGATTCTTTTACCAAAAAGTTTTATTCTAGAAAAGATCTATTAGAAATTCAGTTTCTGCTGAATTACGATTATAGAATGGTAAGATAGGGCGTAGTTTCTTAATTTCAGCCCATAAATGTAATACATTTTATTATTATTCCACAATAAAGATCTTAGTTATAGAATAACAAGTAAATTACCTTCTGATTTATATCAAACACACTGATTAATAAATGCGAAAGTTTGGACGGATGTTTATTACCTCTTCAAGACAAAATTACGAAACAGATCGGCTATTTGTTTTTAACATAATAATGCTTGTGTTTGTTCCGGTATTTGGGGTATTTTTTTACCGATGAATGAAAATTAGCTGCTTTTTCCTACAGTATGTAGTCTTAATAATAGTATAATGTGAAAATTCGTAACATATAAAGATATACGAGTATTTTTGTCACACTACAAAACGGGATCGGGATTAACTGAAATGTTGCTAGCAAAATGTTCAAAGCCTGAAATAACAATTAGGTCAGTCCCGAATAAAGCGTGCAAAATCGCGGTCAAAAGCCACTTAGCGTAAAATAAAAAAATATTCCACTTACAGCAACAACATAAGACAGTCCAGTGAGCGTGAGTCGCGCCACGCTGTCCTTCCCTGGCGGTGGTAGCGGGGGAAGGGGGGGATCTTCGAGCGACGCCGGCGCAGGCAATACGTCGGGTCGCTCGCGCACGCGCCCCCGCGCCTCTCTGGGGGCTGCGCCTGATGCTCCATACATACTGGAAGAGTAGTTACTGTTAGAGAATCTTCTAGAACAGTTGATCTTAAATAAGAAGAGTGGGGGGAACTGAGGCTTGTCTGCACAGGCGTTAGTTAACCTTCATAAGCTGTCTAGTCACACGTGCACTCACCGTTGTTGTGGCTCTACTGCTACATAATCTTCTAGAACAGTTGCTCTTGAAGAGAGTGGGAGGAACTATCGCTAGTCTACACATGCATTAGGTTATTCACACGCGCACGCACCGTTGTGGCTCTCTGGAGCTGAGCCTAATGCTCCGTACACAACGAGCTACAATAAGAGAAACTTCTAGAACCGTAGTTTATATGTATTAGTGGGTAATTTGCGAGCGACGGCGACGCAGGTAGCTTGTGTCCCTCGGTTCATCAACATCATCATCACTGCTGAATAGCCTAGAGCCTTCCTGAAATGACAGCACTAGTAACGGTCCTGAGGCACCATCAATTGATCCTCTTTGCGAACGCTATAGTGTATTCATTCCATTGAGTGAGATCCTTCTAACACGTAGAAGAACTACCATACGATGGACTAGGTTCATACTAGGTAGAATTAAGTAGGTAGGTATGTATTATAAAAAAAAATAAAAAGTTTCATTATTCAGACTAAATTAGTCCATACATTACACATTACGTCATTATGTTACCAATGATGACAAAACTAATAAATAAAATAAAAACAGGTGAGACTAAGATCCCTCGTTTTCAAACAAAGTAGATTTTAAATTAGAGTACCTAGAAGCGAATAGCAAATACCTACTAATATATTTATTATGTGGACTATTATAGGCTGTTGATGATGATGATTATGATGATAATAAATATACCACAAAAAGAAAGATAAAAGGTATAAAACCATACAAACAGATACGTTTAGAGATAGTAGAAAAAGTTGCCTTACTGCTATAAGCGTTCTCTTTCAGGCTACTTTGAAATGGAATAAACATGAAAAACTTGAGGACTTAATAATTCTCAGCCACAAGTAATTTATACTATTTATTGATACAGTTGCGGGGCCTGTGGTGAGAAGAAACATTTCACCGTCGAAGTTTCCGAGAAAAGTTTTATTCCTTTCAATCTATAATAAAAAAGAAATCTTGTTAGTTGCACTATTTATAACTCAAGAATGGCTGAACCGATTTGGATGAAAACTGGTGAGGTAAGAACCAGGAGACTTCTTATCCCAGTGTCGTGTTCCCGCGGGATAGTACAGGAAAACGCGGAGGAAGTCGCGGTAAAAAGCTAGTTCAAAATAAGAATAAGATAATTTATTTGTGCAATGAGACCTAATCATAAAAATACTCATCATTAAATATATTCATAGTAAAAATAATGACTTAAAGCCACAAAATCGTCTTTACCCGCAGCATGGGTGGTTATTTGAACGCGAGTCATTTCTTTATTGAAATATTCTTGGTTGTTCGTCGCTTTTGTCCGATTAGGCTAAGTCGGCGCACATCGTGACTTACTATCAGAATGTGGACAAACGAAGGTCTAGGCAAGTGAAAGAAATACAAAATAAGATATTTGTAGTTAAATTTCACTTCACTTCTTCACTTCAAATGCTGATTGGTAAATTGCTATAGAATGGAAGGCACTCGATTACAAAATCTGTAGGTTTTTATTTTGATTTATGTACAGAGGCGTTCATTATTTGCTTACCCCTCCCTAATACGCATACCAGCAATTAGGGGTATAGCAAATAGTGAACGCTACCGTACATGACGATTAATGCGAGTTTTTATATTTACCCTCAATTAATTTTTCACGAGTTATATACACACGATTATTTTCTTGTTTTGAGGGTTTTTTTACATAACAGAAATCCTTTCGCTTAAAGAAAGCACTCGTAAAAACAAACAACATTTTACGACTCTTGTAAATAAATATGTAGGAACGAGAAAACGGATTGTTCTTCTTCGCAAAATATACCTATGTATATAGAATTTTCCTTGACTGTTTTATGGAGATGGTGGTTATCGTTTTTATTAACACCCGTTGTGATATGTTCGTTGGTTTTGTTAATTTGTTGGTGGAGATATTTGACTGTATGTAATAAAATGGGATTTATACATTCTCAATATATTCATAGTTAATTTAAATTAAAATCTGTTTTAACGCTAGTCACTATTTTAATGAAAAATCGTTTATTCATTATTTTAGAAGTCAGTCGAAAATTGTATTTGCACAACGCTATCAAAATAATCGGTCAAAACCATATTAAAACTAAATTCTATTCAAGATCATGTAAAAACTTTTAACATTTCACAATAGGGTAGATGGTGGTATATTTCAGTGACCAATTTCGGGTTTCGAGTGTAACTTAGACTTGCATACAATGATCCTATTTGCATGCCGACTGAGTTTCGACGCCAAAGTTCCAAGTCAGGCATTAATAAGCACGCGGCTGCCTTGTCGGAACCCTCTAGGCAAACAACTACTGCTTACTTCCTGCGACAGTTTACTGTACACTTTAGTATTTTGTAGGTTTTAAATGCTTGTTGTGGAGTACATAGTGTAGATTACATTTACATTACGTGAATTTCGGTTCATTTATGGTGAGAGTGCCGACTGATCGATTCTCTACGTATATGGACAGCGGGTTTTGACCGAAAGGTGTCATTTTCAGGAAGTTCATTAGACGCCAGTCAAATAACACCGCGCATGCCTCATCGGAACGTCGCTGACTCGTTTAATTTTAAATATTTTTATCTATGTTGAGACTAACATAGATAGGTATTTATTATATGGTATGATAAGGTATTTATTATATGGACCCTAATTAAGTTACTTTTTATACACTTTCTTTGTTGCCTGAAATAAAGTTATTATTACTATTACAAGTAGAGGGTTATTAGGGCATCACGATACTACGACAACGTATACAAACTATTAATTCTTTATCGTATGGCAGATACTAGTTACTCTGTTGGCGACGCGACGGTTTGGTAACGTCGTCTACCATACAGTAATTTAAACATACGTTGCCAGCGACGTCCCGGTGAGATAGGGCCCATAAATTAAAAACAGACTGGCCCTAGTAGACTGAAAACAGAGACCTTGTCGCTTGAATTTGTATAAAATCAGATGCCCTTAGCTAGAGATACTTATCGTACACCACGCTATAAACGTTTCTTAATTTGCGTTGTGTACATAGGTACACAGGTGTGTACGTACACGACGCAATTTGGCTAAGTCTGTTTCTCTCTTTATAGAACGTATGTAGATGCAAACAGCTTTAATAACGAGCATCTTAATATTTGTTTGGAGCGACTTCTCTCATAGGAGTCCAGGACGCTTCGTTGAGTCACAGTAGTTGCACAGTAGTTGATACCTGAGTAAGTATGTCATAATTATGTGGTAAACCCAGTAGGCAACCTACATTAATTTTCTATATGAACTGGTTATAACCAGTTCACATAGAAAATTAGCACCACATGCACGTATTTTGCACGCAAGGCTTTATAAATTAAACCATTTTCCTAATAAACATACATAATTGCACTAGATATTAGCTGCTGTTTATCCTATACGTTTGGTTAGCAAATTAGCTAGTTACACTGTAAACAAGCTGAACGTACAGAAAACAAACCGTCGAACCTGAATGAAGGGGAAATTGAATTTCGTATCCGTTTCGTTTATTTCGACGGTTGCATGCAAGCTTGTTCAGTGTGGCAGCGCTTTTCAAATGTTTTTTTTTTGTGTCACCTTGTAATGCCTTCAATAGAACATGAACTTTTGTTGCGAGTGCGACCGTCAGCTAGCTGAGCGAATTGCGGATTGCGGAATGTCAAAATTATTGTTGCGACCGTCAGCTAGCTGAGCGAACTTCGGAGTGTCAAAACCATTCAACGCTTTTATAAAACCAATTTTAACATGTACAGACATGTGTTACCCTTGACTTTGTTATCATATGGGGTTGATATTGATTAACTGATACATATGACACAGATAAGATAATGCATATGAGATGGTAGTTTAAGTGACCGAGCGACAAGGTGTTTGTATGCAGACTGAATTTATTGATCTTAATAGGTAACTGTAAAAAAATGCTCAAGCATGCTTACAGTTACAACCATCGTTATGGCGCACACAGCTTACTACAAAACCATAACTGGCCTACGTGAGTAGAGACATCTACAGTATGTACACATAATGTTAGGTCGGGGCCATACAATAACTTATATTATTTTATTTATAACAAGCTAGTTTTATGTCCTGCGCATGGAGATTATTGTTATAAAAATTACGCCTCTTTGTTATGAAATGCGTAAATTATTTGAAATTCCATCTGAAGGGATGACTTCAATAATGTGCGAAATGTATGACCAAGCGAAGTCATCATTGTCTATTCTACCGTAGAAAACAACCACGGTACAAAGGGCCGGTCCCTTGGCCCAATCTGAGCAACAGGATCAAATTGTATTAATATACGTAGAGTCTATCACAATTACAGATATAGTAACTGCATCAATGAAAAATATCATGTCATTAATCTATTTCAATATCAAAAATTTTATTCAGATTTTAGCCACCGAATAAACAAATACGTTTGATCCTCAATGAATGGAACAAAGTTGGTAAGGCTTAGGCTTTGAATATCCTTCAACCCTTGATGGACTGAATTTGAGAATTAGAATAATTGATTAGTACAAAAACAAACTATCATGATTTAAAACAAATGACTATTATGATAAATGACTATGAATAAATGACTAAAAATAAATGAAAAGTACGGTAAATTTTTGCTTTGAGTCACAAAACGGTCTCTGTCTCACTGTGAACAGACCAGTCTCTGTCTTCCAGCAGCCGTATGGTGACGTCACGCCTATGGATTGTTCAGTTTTGAGATAGATTTGAGACCCTTTCGTCTACTTACCTAATATCATCATCATCAGGATGATGGTCCGGCGGCAAATCCGTCCGGAGATCACCCATCGCCCGCGCCGCATGACGCCTCCGCCTCTCGTACCACAGCCTTCTCTGTTCCCTCTCATTATCCCGCTGCACCCCGAAGAATGTTTGCGTCTCTCTCTTGAGATAGTCGCGGACTGCGACGGTGTGTACCCTGTGAATGATGTTTAAATTTGAAAAACAAATGAAAAGCGTGACTCTTCGAATGAACTTTTGAATTCGGAAGAAATAATTAAAAACAAAATTAAAGATTTTTTAGTGTTTGAGCTGCTGACATTAATAAGTGACATTTACTAATTTTATTACGAACTAGCGGTCCGCCCCGGCTTCGCACGGGTATTTAACAAAAATTTCAGAAATAATAATAAACACTAACATAATGGGTTTCACAGTTTTCATACGGATCCCTTACTTTTTTTAACAGCATTGGGGTTTTTGACATTGACTCGACACTCCATAACTGACACTGGCCGTAGAGAAAAAGCAAGCACCGTGCGCTATATATTCAACCTCTTTTTCTATTCTGACGCGCCATAATAGAAAAAGAGGTTGAATATACAGCGCACGGTTCAATTATTGAATTTTTCATGCGGATCCCTAACTTTTTTGAAGATATTATATAGCCTATGTTCATCACGGAAAATTGAGGATTCTAATGGTGAAATAATTTTTCAAATCGGTCCAGTAGTTTCGGAGCCTATTCAATTCAAACAAACAAACAAACAAACATACAAACAAATAATCAAATCTTTCCTCTTTATAATATTAGTATAGATATAGATAAAGATAAAGATTTGTTTCTTTATTTGGATTAAATAGAGTCTTAATCTACTCCTCTACTCTAATCATACATTATCATAAAGTTTGTAGGTCGGATAAGAAAGAAATTTTAAATTTTTTCTAACTAATTTCGAACTCGTCATCCCTTTAATGATATCATCGTCATCATCAACATCATCAGCCTATATTAGTTCACAGCTGGACAAAGGCGCCATAAGCCTAATGAGCGCTATAGCACTTTGTCTTCAGCTTGTCGCATCCAGCATCATCTGCCTGCGTCTTTCGCAGATCATCCCACCTGTCAGGAGGGCGTAAATGATTCAATGATATGATAGGACCTCAGTGTCATACTTGTTTGAAGAGATATTGTTAAGCAATTCCAATTCTTATAATCGTGAGAGTAAGTTGCAAATTACCTTCGTAACCGTACGCCATCCTCGTGCGCTGGCTGTGGTACCTGGTCCGGAGGCGCGGGGGGTGCAGAAACCCGCTGCGGGGAGGTGGGGGGTGGAGCGCTCGCTGGCGATGATTGGCAGGCGAGCTGCGGCGCCAGCAAGCCCGCACTTGATCTCCTATGGAACAAGTAATTATAAATTTAGTCAACGACTAAAGAATATGTATTTAGGGAAACCAAAATTTTGACGTCTATACCAATATTATAAAGAGGAAAGATTTGTTGAGTTCAGATTCAGGTTCAATAACTTTATTTTAGGCTTACAAAATAAGCACTTAGACAAGTCAAATTTCAAACAGATAATTATTTTAAAATAAGAATTAATTTGTTATTGACTTTGATTATATACTTGTCTAGATAGAGATTTCGAGTTTCAAAACGGTTAAAAATGTATCACCCCACTTATCTATATCTATACTAATATTATAAAGAGGAAAGATTTGATTGTTTGTATGTTTGATTGTTTGTATGTTTGTTTGTTTGTTTGTTTGTTTGAATTGAATAGGCTCCGAAACTACTGGACCGAGTTAAAAAATTCTTTCACCATTAGAATCCTTAATTTTCCGTGATGAACATAGGCTATATAATATTTTCAAAAAAGTTAGGGATCCGCATGAAAAATTCAATAATTGAACCGTGGGCTGTATATTCAACCTCTTTTTCTATTATGGCGCGTCAGAATAGAAAAAGAGGTTGTATAGCGCACGGTGCTTGCTTTTTCTCTACGGCCAGTGTCAGTTTTGGAATGTCGAGTCAATGTCAAAAAACCCAATTCTGTTAAAAAAAGTAAAGATCCGTATGAAAACTGTGAAACCCATCGTTTTAGTGTGTATAATTTCTGAAATTTTTGTTTAATACCCGTGCGAAGCCGGGGCGGGCCGCTAGTGGGTTATAAGCTCGTTCCGCCCGCTCAGTCGTGACGCTGTCACTGTATGGTAAACACGCGATCTGTGAGATACAAAAATGAGGATTTGCGCCATAAAAGTGTGCAGGAATTACAGTGGACGTTTGAAAACAATTTAAAAAAGCACTTATCATCGGTAAGTAAACTTAGAATTACTAAATAAGATAGAGAAACATTTAAATAAGTAAAGTTTTTTCTGTGGTTTTATACGACGCCATGTTTACATGGTTGCCAGCTCTTGGAGTATAAAATTTCGCAGTTTTGTGATTTTTAATTTGAAAAAAATATTTTGTCATGAATGACAAATAGTTTTCCGTAACTATTATCGTTATTAAAAGTGCAACCATTTACTATTATTATTATGCCAACCTTATGTATTAATCGGTAGTTAAAATTGATATTAATTTTGCGGTTTTTTGTGATGTTTGATACGAAATAACGACGACCACTGTGGCCCGGTGGGCGAAGGTCCGCCTGTGACGCAGGAGGTTGCGGGTTCGATTCCCGCCTCGGGACAAATATTTGTATAATAAAAAATATCTATCTATTTAATAATATTATATTATGTGTATCAGTCATCTAGTACCCATAACACAAGCTCTGCTTAGCTTGGGGCTAGATGATGCTGTGTGGATTGTCTAGCATTATTTATTAAATACAACCAAGGTGTCAATTTGGGGGGGTTCTAGGGTTGATAAAGAAAGTATCTACATTTACACCGTATACCTACGAAATAAGGAAATTATAGTTTACCTATTTAAATTACAAAAACCTGCGGCTGCGTTGAATGGTAAAGCCAGTGTCGTCTACTTTTTTTACAGAATACCTACTGATCCTGTTTTAAGAAAAAAGTGGATAGATATTATAAGAAAAAGCCGGAAAGAGGATGTCTGGAACCCAGCGAAGACAGCAGTTATTTGCTCTTTAAATTATAAGCTGCATAAATAAATAATCTGCAATTATACCTGTGTGTGTTTTTTTACAATAGATTTATTTACCTAGTAATCCTTATTTAATTTTTATAATTATAGATGAATCAAAATAAATACATTTTTTTTTTACCCCTACTATTATTGGAAATATTCAAAAGCTGGTATCACTCGGTACGGCCAGATGTGACGTTGCGCTCCTATAGTTACACATACTTGTGTGCGTAATTCGCACACAAGCCCTTCAAACCTGGCCTGTTGTTTTTGTTGCGATTGCAGCGCAACACTCTATCTAGACAAGTATATAATCAAAGGTTATTGATTTCTCTTCACTTAAATCTTTTGTCCACTAGTGGAAGATTGCTTTGCGTTCGTATGTATAAGTATGATTTTAGGCGTTTTGATGAAAATAAGCAAAAACATAACCCAAAAATATAAAACCAGAAATAATTTTTGGCCTTGCCATAGTCGGGTAAGGAATAAGTTACATTAAAGTTACATTAGTACTTATCAAGGAGGAAAATGTATATTCCACCGCTCCACCAAGTTTAAAATACGACTTTTACGGCAACGCTCTCTAACAGAGAAAGTTCTTTTAAAGGTACTAATTTCTATTTTTAAAAAATATTCTTAATCTGATAGGTAGTAATAACATTACTCGAGATACTCGAATGTAGAAATTTTATGTAAAACCTTTAGTTATACTATAGATTACCCGTGGCACGACATAACCGTTAATTATTTATAATTTTATCTTATTAATAAATTTATGATTTATTATTAGGTACATAATCTATATCTATACTAATAATTTTAAAGAGGTATGATTTAATTGTTTGTTTGAATTGAATTGGCTGCGAAACTACACGACCGATTTGAAAAATTCTTTCACCATTTGAACCCTGAAGTTTTCGTGATAAACATAGGCTATAAAACATTTAAAAAAAATTGAGACCCGTATGGAAAAAATATTTTTGTTAAATATTTGTGCGAAACCGGGGCGGACCACTAGTCATAAATATTTTTACAAAAACTTATCAACTGGTTTATTTATCAAATCTACTTTTTCCTTTGTACCTTCTGGGGCGAAACCAGAAATATTTTTGAAATGAGGCGAAAGCAGAATGTCGGGCTAACAAGTGCGGCGAATGTGGAACAAATCGATTTTATATAATACCCTAAAAAAGTATTCAGTCGAAAAATGCTTTTAAAAAAATTACGATTCAAATTTCGTGCTCAATTTTAGGAAATCTCTGGACGCAGTGGACGCCATATTGCTCTGTGGTCATGACGTAAGTAGGTTGTGTAAACAAAGTTTATAATGGCCATGAAAGCTGATCAGTTGACACTTTTTAGTCTATGTAGCTGCTATCATACGAAGGCTTTCATGGGTTTCAAAGATTTTATTGTGTTACAAAACAGATAAAAAATCTTTGATTAAAACTAGAAATCTCAATAACATATTTTAAAAATCCCTGCAAAGAGCAAAACGCCCTATTCTTAACTTCATACATTTGAATTTTGAATTGAAATTTGTAAATTCTAACATCAATTCACTCGATGCGCCAATTACGTATTCAATAGGTGATATTATTAAGTCCATAGAAATCGCTTCTGTATATTAACGTAGGCGTAGGTACCTTAGGCTGTCGCAGGTGCGCCCCAAGTAATAATTTGCACGCAGCATAAACGACACACGTAAATCAAGATACAGTTACAGCTTCAGGCGTTTGTCGTAGCACAATACGTATTGCCGCCGCCCTAGACACGATTGTTGTCTCGGGTAAAATAGAGAAAATTTACGTCCATTTGTAAGAATGAGTCAATTATTTGATTTTAATTCTTTCAACTATAATAATATACGCAATGTTTTGCGATGCGATACTATTATTGTCTATTCTACCATATAGAATAACCATATCTACGGGGATGATGTGCAAATATCAAATCAAATGAAATCAAAAAAATATTTGATTTGATTTGATTAATAAAAATTTGAAATTTTTTAAAGCTGGTGTATATGCTAACGCGATGTTTTTTAAACGATATACTCCTTGATTAGTTTATAAAAATGTATAAAAGATATGTTATAATAGACATTAAGTTATATATAAGCCGTGAAAAAATATTGAATTTAAAATTAAAAAAAATCCAAAGTAAAACATTTCATAAAAAATTTGATTCAAGTTTTTGCGTTGAATTTGAGTATTTGTATTTCATTTAAATATTATTCAAAGTAATGTAAACAACAAAAAGTTACAAAAATTTATTTAATTTTTCTTTATGAAATGGAACTGGCGGGTCGTTGAGCGGGCGATGGTCGACAGTGTCCGAATCCTCAAGGGTGTAAGCCTATACAAAATCCTTAAGCTGCGTATGAAACACGGAATGAAAACTCGATGGATCTCCTCGAGGTATCGGGCAGTTCGGGAAACTGGAGTCTTGTCGTGTCAACTGTTGTTAACCACTTTATTTACGAGCCATCTTTTATCATTACCTTATTGACCTTTGGGATCTGATGAACTTTGACTTTTATAATATATACATAGCTCCACTTAAATAATTTTTGTTAAATTTTGCCCGAATTTTCCAACGCCGCAGCAACTCCCACTAACTGTACGCAAGCAACGTCTTTGATAAATATACCTTATTATTATGTGGTACGGGAGACGCCTGAATAAAGGATTATATAGCTTTTGTTTACCTAATAAGTATCAAAGTGTCTTGAACCGCTTTTGTTTCGCATGCTATGTGACAGGAACCTTAAATTTCCATTCGCTTTAGTTAATACTTAGTTGACGTTAGTCAGAAATTAGTTGGAAGTAATTAGCCTGGATTTGAAAGGTGGTGTCACCTTGTGGTTACTAAGTTTGGCGCAGTTTAGTTCAGAACAACGACCGCAGCCTCTGGCTGTGAGGTCATTAAGGTTGAACGTTTCGTGTTGGCGCTAGGTTTTTTTGTAGTTTTTCTGTCTGCTTTCGACAGCGAATAAGACTAGCGGTAAGGTAATTTTTCAACAAATGGTATACCATTTTCTATTGACTCATCGAAAAACGAACTTCGGTTCATCGGTAATTTTGGAGCATTTGGGAAAATAAGAGATTTCGGGTATTAAATTCACGTTTTCCCAAATGCTCCCAATATACAATTGAATTGCGGCAAATTACTTTTCCGTTATATTGAATCCTTGTTTATCGCAGAAATTTTAAACATTACTAAGTCACAGGCCAGCTAACGAATGCTCAAAAAAGTATACTTGGAAATATTTGAAACACAATTTTTGACTTCGTAACTTTGTTTGAACTAGTTAGGAGTGAAGTCCCTCACGTAGTCCTTGAGCCTTTCCCTGTTTTCGCTTATATGTCGGGAATTATGCCTCCATTATGCGTCCTAGCGACATGACCACTCTATACAAAATGAAAACTAATTAAGTTTTCTTATGAGACAACCTAGGTATCATTCTCTATACAATAGCGACCGACGATCATACATGCAATTATTTCTTTACTGTTATTATGTAGATTTTGGTATTTGTGTTTTAATATACAGGGTTAGAAGGTAGATAATCAATCATTAATCTATGATTTCTGCTAAAACGTAATACAACACAACCCCTTTCAAATAGCCTTTAAGAGGTTATTGATTATCTACCTATAACCCTGTATATTACTTAAGATTATTATATTAGCATTAATACCGCCATCCCATGATCTCTCCAATCTACCTCTATAGGATAGATGAGTTAAATTAAGTATCAAACGTTATTTTTCTTTTTAAAAGGCTAATAATATTAAAGAAAGCATTATAATATTTATACTACTTATATATATTTATATCTATCCATATGTATGATTGTATGAATTACGATTTACTCCTATTTTCGAAGTCGGTTAAAATATAAGAGTCGCCTTTTGGGAGAGAAATAATTGATTTGCTCCCAAAAGAAAAGCAACAATAAATTAGCATTCCTGTGAATTTATTCAAAATTTCATTCCGTCCACACCCAAGGGACCCCAACGAGTGCAATAATATTTACCGGACAATTTATTTTAAAAGGCCTTGCTTCAACTCCAATATTCATGTAATAAATGTGCTTGCGTGATCAGACTTTTATGCGATTTTTAAAGATAAAAAATGTTAAACATACTATACGAAATTTATCGTTTACAAATAGTGATTCAAACGAGAGAGGAAAGCCGAAAATTAATTGTAATTTTTTTTAAAGATATAGCAAATGTACAACTATATATACAAATAATATACAAGTACAAAATACATAAATCTTTATTAGGAACAGAACAGAATGACTACACATGAACCTATGGTAAGGCTACAATTGTGGGCAATGGTGTACAATTGTGACTACCACAAAAGTTAAAAAAATATTTAGTGGAGGAACAAGATTGACTTGAATGTTTGTGAAACTAACAGTGAAAACCAAACATCAAGATTCTATATGAAATAGAAGATTTCTGGGCCAAACCCTGTGACGTCACAACGTGTTCTCTCTAAACGATTCCTTAACGTGCCTTGGTGTGGAAACGAACAATTTTATTCTCTAAGCCACAAGAATAGCGAGAGCATTTTTTTAACAGTTCAAATCGAGCCCGTATCGCACCGCGTCGTAGTTGGGAATGACAAAATATGGCATAGGGAATCCGGTTTTGTCCGATACTACGCCGCTGTCTTGTTGTATCTGCAGCTATTAACACATTTGGATTAGCGATAGGGAATCAAGCGCGTCGCCCACATAGTGTCTATGTCGACGCCTGCACGATCGACCGTCGAATGAAATTAATTAGGTGCTCCTAACAAATCAGCATTAGTTTTTTAAGCGGCCTAGCCATTTTTGCTAGCTTTATCGGCCATAGAATCGACCTCTTTATAGACCGGCGGTGACACCTACAAGACTTCAGATTCAACCCAAAGAAGAGGTCTTGCCTAGGATAGTTAATAATAAATAATACTAGATCATGCACACTGCCTCACTTAGCCTTAATCTGCAGCAGAGCTTGTGTTTTGGATACTAGATGACTGGTATTATATTAGGTAATAAAATACATATAATTACATACATAGTATTTTTACTAAACATCGAAAATGCCCAAAACAATCTTAAATGAATATCTACAGATCGTACAAAAATTTCTCCCAACGCGGAAATCAAACCGTCTTCGGACCTTCACCCACCGCGACACTGAGTTAGAGTTACAAACCGAGATGTAAGGAGCATTACCTATTCGACCTCCAAATTTTTGGTACTAGGGTAACTAAGTTTAGGTACTAGGGTAACTAAGTTTAGGTACTAGGGTAACTAAGTTTAGGTACTAGGGTAACTAAGTTTAGGTACTAGGGTAACTAAGGCATCAAATTCTCAATTTCCTTCCCCAATGTTCGTGCAATATCGGCAGCGAACGCTGGATATTGGACAAGCGGTAAGAATAGCAATACGATGGGCACCGAACCGGTGACGTGAGCCGGGTGTTGATGGGATCTGACCCAGAACAGTAAACCAATCGGGAGTGAACTATCACATATACACCTTGTATCTGTATCCCGATCGAAGATAATGGATACAGACCCTGTATAGGCATAGGCAGTAGCGTCTAGAAGCTGATAATCAATTAAGCTTTATGACATGTCATGGACGTGATATATATTCTATACTAGCGACGCGCCCCGGCTTCCTCTTGAATTACGCTATCTATTAAAAACCACATCAGACAGCGGAAAGGGACTTTACTGACTTGAATGTTTATACTATGTAGTGATATCGTTTTAAAATAGGTATATTTTTTACTTTATCAAATATATATTTTTCTAAAAAAGGTTTTGAAAATAAAATTAAAATAATATTATGAAACTATTTAACGGTAAAAATATGTATATCAAAAATGCCTCACCTCCACCTGCCGCGAAGCTATATTAAATAAATAATTTATAATAACCTTTAATCATCAATGCTAGGCATTCATACTTGACATACCGTTTAGTTATGTCTGCATGAAAATTATTTTATTTTATTTATGAATTTAGAAACATAGTATAAATTATCGTAATTTTTTTAATTAAAATACATTCACGTTTACGTCCTTCGACAATATTTTCAAGTAAAAAAGCAATCTAGCTCCCTATCAGAGTTTCAGTGAACCTATTGTGTTAAAATTCATGAGATCCAACATAATCATAAATGAATTTTCGTGAAAAATAACCGAACTTGAAATATAAGTGTAGTTCTTATAAAAAGAAAACAAAACACGAATAAACAATGAGTTTGAATTTGTGATAACTTGAGTTCAGTACTCGTGTATGTAACCAGCAGCCTTATTGTCTAACTTGAAATCCATTACCAGTGAACTTCAAACCGATTACCAGTTGCAGACCCAGTCAGAATGTTGTCGGTATTGTCTGAGGTATTGAAGTGGTCTTCGGTTTCAGCTATTTACACAATATGAAAGTGACAATCGAAGTCCAGGCTAGGTTTGAAATGCCAAACTGAAGCCGATTACGATTACCAGTTGAGTTAGACAATAGAGTTGCTGAGTATAATACCGGATTAAAAGATAAGGACAAAGATACCCTGATACTATAAGAATACAATCCTTATCCTTACATTTAATATACATGTATATATATAATAATATTAGGCATAAACGCGAAAGTTACTGTCTGTCTCTCTGTCCGTCTTTTACGCCTAAACTACTGAACCAATTTTGATGGGGCACAGACGTCTTCTAGACCAGGAGAAAGGACATAGGATACTTTTTATCCCCGTTCAATGTTCCGCGGGATAGTTCACAGGGACACGCAATATAAAAGAATCCAATTTTTTTTATTATTTTATATTATAACAAAAATAATAATGTTAAAAATCAAATAACGTACAATTTTAAACTGCAATGCGGTTGAAGTCGCGGGCCAAAACTAGTAGAATACGAAAGGCAAATCGTAAAAAAAATACTCAAAATAGAAAGTTACTATAGGCAAAATAGGATAAATTTTGCAGAGAGTCACAAAAGGGTCTCTATCTGAGCAAGAACTTGGTGTTATACTCGTTAAACCCAACGCTGGTCTTCACAGAGACGTTTCGTGACGTCACAAAAAAAATCGACACAAAAAAATCCTTATTAAAAAAAAATTTAATACTCATAGTATTTTAGACTAGACTAAAGAAAATAACATAAACGTAATACTAGGCAACATGGAAATAACGGCTTTCGCCTGTTAAATTTTAAAATGAACATTGTAACAAAAAATATATATGTATATACTCGAAGCTGATTAATACAAATATACGTATACTTCAAAAAGAAAATCAACAAAAGTTATAGGTAGTATTTACGTTTACAAGTGACGTTTCTTAAACACATTTAGATATAATATAAGGGTTCCGGATTTCAATTATCAATGCACGGAGTCTTTAAAAAAGTTCCATTTTAGCAAGACTCTTTCAACAAATCTAGATATAACTGAAACTGCTACTGAAACCGGCATTTAAAAAACTTTCAGCAGGTATTTCGTACGCTACCCGGAAACGAAATGGAGCAATTTGTAATGCGCCGCACGAAACCAGTAAGGCGGTAACTCAAGTCGCACTCCAGTTGAAAGGGGTGGTATTATAGAAGATAATTAACATTGCAACATGCTATTATACCTACTTAGCTTAACACTAAAAATTTAATCTAAATTATGGAGATTGAGATAAGACTAATTGATACGGAAAGTTTCGATGATAATAATACAAAAATACAATGATACAATAATACAAAAATATCTATGTAATATATTGTATTCTGTATATTAGTCATCTAGGAGCCATAACACGAGCTCTGCTTAGCTTGGGGCTAGATGATGCTGTGAATATTGTCCAGCATTATTTATTTTATTAAATTATATTATTAATTTGCGGAATAGAGACATCTTCCAGCTAAATTTCATTATAATAGTGACGGACACTTTATCCAACTACTAAGTGTGCCCCCCGGGGTAACTCGCGTTGATGTTTGAATTATTTGATCATCCCACGGGAACACTAGATATCTCCAGGATCAAAAAATCTCTAGCTTTAATGATGGACATAAGCTATTCTGATACCATATGCCATATAAATCAGTAATCTTTTTCAGATTTAAATACCTTGATTTCTAAGCTTACAAAATAAACACTTCATATTTTGTAGGTACACAATTAATTCATTAAGAAACAAGCAGCTATTAATTTTCTCAATACTCAATTTTTTTTTGTCTACTTGAGCGTGTACGAAACTTTTTGCCGTAAATTAGTATTGTTATTCGATTCGCAATTATACGTACACTTCTCTATTGATTCATCAAGTTTACTTAACAAGCGGCGTTCACGACATAAACCAACATTGAGTTCCTCTTCGAGATAATTTTGCAACAGTTTCGAACCCTAAGCAAACAGATCTTGACATTCCACTCGCTAAGATAAATAAAGACCACCTGGACCTTTATTCTCTATGAAATCGAAAATTCCTTGCCCAAACCGTGTGACGTCACAATCGATTTAGTTCGATTCCACGCCGCTGTCTTTTCATATCTGTGAAACGCGTTGGGATTGGTAATAGTGAATAAAGGCCCTGTGTACAATCAGAGAAGCCATAGAATAAAGCAAATCAACTCTTTTTTTAATCCACACAAGATTAAGATTCGTTAGGCTCATCACTTTCCAGGGAGTTTCTTGTTAGTAATTGTACCATTATACACTAAACATTATACAAAAAAAAATTACCACCTCTGAGTTTAGTTTTAAATTACATTTATATTCCCACCTTATATAAAAAAAGTAATGTCAATTAATTGCCGCTATTTTATTTAATGTTTCCTTAGTTATCGTAACTTGCGTATCTAAATCAGATTAAACTTAGATTTAGATAGGCAAAACTAAAATTGTATTAGACACATAAGTTTTAAATGAACGTACGAGTGGTTTGTTTTTCACTTCTTTCACTAGTGGACAAAAAATTGAAGTAAAGAGAAATCAATAACAATTTTTTTCATATTTTAATAATTATCTGTTTGCAAATTGACTTGTCTAAGTGCTTATTTTGTAAGCCTAAAGAAATAAAGTTATTGAATCTGAATCTGAATCAGATGTGTTCTTACCCTTTAAGAAAAAATTATAAACAAACACCTAAACCAAAATAGAAAACACTGTGCAAAAACTGTAATTTAATGCTGACATTATGCAGACAATGGAATAAAATAGATGATGCTGTGTGGAATATCCAGCATTATTTATTATGTATACCTACTTCCTTGAAGACCCGGACTAGACCTTGAATACTATAAAATGGCTAGACAGAGACCTTCCCAACACTCAGTGCAGATGCGCCAAAAAGAAAGGTAGATAGAAGTACGAAGCACTAGTTTTTGTCTATTTTCTATCGGCCTCGATAACCTTGTTTGGCGCATGTGTATTCAACCTTGAACCTTCTGTGTACATGTGCACAAAGATTGGCTACCCCCATCCTAACGACTTCCTACAACATATTACTATGTCGTTTTCTATGTAAATAACAAACTTATCTATGTAATACATTGTATTATGTACGAGTATATAGTCATCTTGTACCCATAACACAAGCTCTGCTTAGCTAGGGGCTAGATGATGCTGCGCGTATTGTCCAGCGTATTTATTTATTTACTATGCTCATAAATAAACTACTGCTTGCGTAAAAATGGTTGTAACATATTTGATACAACGGCGATTTTTACCGCCGAGTGGATATTAAAATAAATTATCAATAATTGTATCGTTCATACAGAAAAGGTGCATTTCACGAATCTATAATTTATGCACGGTGTTAGCGCCAACTTATCGATTCACCACGTATGCAATGGACGGTTGCAGCGGGCGTCGAATGGGACAGACTGCACATAAATATCAGCGTGCATCCATACTCACTTTGGCCATTCCGACTCTCGCGCTCGAGCGAGACGGTCGTTCGTTCCGCCAGAGCCCCCGTGCTCTGTCCGTTCGACTTCTCGCCTTTGTTCGGGTTCGCCTTTGTTCGGCCTCCGCCTGCGCACGTGTCTCTACCTGCGTTCCGGTTCCTACCTACGCTTGGGTCTCCGCCTGCGTCGAGTGTTTCGCTTACGAAACATAATCAGTTCTTTTCAGAACTACTTTTCTGTTTCTCTAGACTTATCTAATTCAGTTCTTTTCAGAACTGTGTTTGTCAAGACTGTACAGTCAAACGTCAGCGTCCTGCTCTTTTCAGAGCAACGCTCTTTCCGAGGTTCTCGCTTTTTTCAAAGCGGTTCCTCTATCTTGTTTCTTGGGCTTACTAATAGTGAAAGCCACGCCTTTAGTGGTCAACCAAGGGATACGTAACCGTGCCAACGAACTTGGTTGGGCGTTGACCCGGAGCGCCTACTTTACTTCCTCAAAGTAAAGTAGAATCCGGCTGGGCCTGGGACCACCGGCCTTGGGGAAGAACCCTCGCCGACCCCAGGTAGCGATAGGTAGTCACACACCCCTTTCGCCCCGTAAGAGTGGTATAAGGGACACACCATTAGGTAGGACACATAGGTACACACCCCCTCCCTGTCTAACCCGACAGGGAGGGATCATACACTCATCCCGGGTGTCCCCCCCCGGGATTAGGGACCCTCCCTCCGCCCCTCAATATGTCCGCAATGGACATATCCAATCTGTCGCTTGACAGTTTGCGCGGAATCCTCCGCGCAATACTTGCCAAGCACCCCAGACTACTTGACGACATTGTCGGTAGTAGGGCTCACCCGGCGGACAAGGTTGCCTCATCGGCTCCCGTCCCCGCCCCTAAACCTGCCATTCCGGACTCTCCGGAGTCTCCGGCCTCTCAGGAGGCCCTCTCTCGCCCTTCCTCTCCCGAAACTGAGGAGATGGAAACCGGCGAGGTCCCATCCGAAGGGGACACGTCCGGATCGGACTCCGAGTCCGATCTCCCGCCCGCTCCCTCCGCCCCTGAGTCATCTTCCGACGACGGCTTCCTCACCGTAGGTAGCCGTAAAAGGAAGAAGGCTAAGGGCCCCCCCAACTCGGCTGTGGCTCACCCAGCCAAGACCCTTAACCGCGGGCCCTCAGCCCCAGCTCCCTCCCCGTCCCCCGCGGCCCCTCTGGCCCCTGTAACCCCCGCACCCCAGCCCTCTCTCCGTAAAGAGAGACCGCCCCCTCCGATCTTTCTCCGCGAGAAGGCAAAATGGCCTAATGTGGAGAAACTCCTTGCCTTAAAGGGAATTCACTTTGTGAAAGCCCAATCGGTCAAGGAGTCGATAAAACTCCAGCTCGAAACGTCGGACGCGCACCGACGCCTCACCTCCGTCCTCCGCTCCGAAAGCATAGGTTTTCATACCTATGCTCTTGAGAGCGAAAAATGCCTCCGGGTAGTTATCCGCGGTGTCCCCGCTGAATTCAACCCGGAGGCTATCAAGTCCGACCTCCTGTCGCAGGGCTTCCCCATCAGGGAAGTCCACCGCATGTACAGCGGACGCGATAAACGCCCCTTCGATTTAGTTCTGGTCATTCTCGACCTCACTCCCGAAGGTAAGGCGATTTTCGGCCTCAAAACCGTTTGTCGCCTGTCCGGCCTCTCTATTGAGGCTCCCTTCAAAAACGGTCCTCCCGGACAGTGCCACAGATGCCAGCTCCATGGCCACTCTGCGCGCAACTGTTTCGCGCGGCCGCGATGCGTCAAGTGCCTGGGCGACCACGGCACCGCTGACTGCACTCGTAGCCGCGATGACCCGACCCCGCCAAGTTGCGTACTCTGCAACGCCGAGGGGCACACCGCGAACTATCGCGGCTGTCCCAAAGCGCCGAGAGTAAACAACAAGGCTCAATACACAAAGACATCTGCAAAGGTGTCTATGACCCCCCCCTCTCCCCGCACGCCCCCCTGCTACCTCAGCCTGGGCTAAGCCCCTGGCTTATACAAGCCTAGCCCCTCAGGCGAAAGCTTGTTCCCCGCCCCTACCCCGCTCCCAGGAGCAAACCCGCGCCCCGCAACCCCTACCTCGCCCCTCAAAGCCAAACCAACCAGCACCCGCTGCTGCGTCGGCTGGCTCAAAGGGGCCCTCCCCCTCAGGCGTTGACTTCGGCAAAGTCACTGCGCTCCTGCGCAAACTTAGCCAAGCCAAGACGGCCATTGAAAAATTGATGATCATTTCCGATCATCATGATGTCATGGCCTCCCTTGACTCCCTCTCTTTTAAGTCTCTATAATGGTTGTACAACCTGAGAGACTTAAACCCCGCTCCATTTCGTTAGCGTTCTTTAACGCTAACGGACTCAAGACTCAGAGAGAACTCGTCCACCAATTTCTGGTTAACCATCAAGTAGATATTCTCCTAGTACAGGAGACTTTCCTAAAACAGGGCACCGCCAGCCCTAGGATCGCTAACTATCAAATGATTCGAAATGACAGAACGAACGCCCCGAAAGGCGGTACTGCCATTTACTTTAAGAGGTCCCTGCACTGCATACCCCTAGATCCCCCTCCCCTACAAGACTTAGAAGTCTCTGTCTGCAGGCTTGCAATGACTGGTCATCAATCGGTCATTATTGCATCCTGTTATCTCAGCCCAAATAAGACGCTTCTTCAAAGCGATCTGGAATCAGTCCTCAGTCTTGGAAGCTCGGTCATTATGGCCGGTGACTTCAACTCAAAAGATCCGATGTGGAACTGTCGTTTACGCAATCGTAACGGCCGCATCCTATCTCAATGCCTAGAATCCCTAGATCTTGACCTGATCGTACCACTGTGCCCCACGCGGTACTCTCCCATCCTCGGTCAGAGTAACGAGTACTTGGACCTGGCACTGCTACGGAATGTATCCCTTCGGATGCAATCCATAGCAGTGATGCAGGAACTAGACTCGGACCATCGCCCCGTAATAATGCGTCTTGGCCCTCCTCCCAATGACGGTCCTCCCACCAAGACAGTGGTGCGATGGTATAAACTTGAGAGCGCTCTCAAGAATATCCATTCGCCCGCCTTGGAAAAAATCCCCGATGACATTATCTCCACCGACGACATCGCAATCGCGATCGACTCTTTGACTAGTCACGTCCAATCCGCTATCAGCGAGTCATCAAAACAGGTGCCAGCGGCGAATGATCGTCGCTGGGACATGCCAGATGACATCAGACGGCTGATCACTGAGAAGAACGCAGCGACTCGTCGCTTTAGTTCCTATCCCTCCCCTCGTAATCGCTTCAGAATGAACTCGCTTCGCCGCAAGGTTAAGAGAGCCATTCATGAGCACCGAAACTCCTCTTGGGATGACCTGCTTTCAACGATCAAACCAGGTCACCAGGCTTACTGGAACCTGGCGCGCTCTATGAAAGCAGATGGAGTCTCCATCATGCCCCCGCTTATACGTCCGAATCATCAAACGCCTGCGTTTGAGGATAAGGACAAAGCCGATGCCCTAGCCGAAAGTCTGGAAGCTCAGTGCTCCCCCAGTCTTGAACCCGTCGATCCTGCTCACCTCGATACGGTGAACAGTGAAGTCGACCGTCTAACGTCGCTGCCCCCTACTGCCACCCTTGACCTAGTCAGGGCGGCCGAGGTCGCAGCGATCATCAAAGATCTAAAACCGAAAAAGTCCCCTGGCTCGGATGGCATCAGCAACAGGGTACTTAAACGATTCCCTGTTGCCCTCATCTATCTCCTCGTAAGCATCTTCAATGCAGCCATAGCCACTTGTTCGTTCCCTGACGCCTGGAAGGAAGCCAATGTGATTGGCATCCACAAACCGGGCAAAAAGGCGAACGAACCTGCCTCCTACCGCCCTATCAGCCTCCTCAGTGCACTGGGGAAAATTTATGAGAGACTCCTTCTGAGTCGCCTCTGGTCCCACGTCAATGAGCACAAGCTCCTACCCGATGAGCAGTTCGGCTTCCGAGCTCATCACTCTTGTCCCCAACAGGTGCTCCGCATCACGGAGCACATCCAATCCATGTGGCATCACACCTGGCCCGCTAGCACGGGAGCTGTCTTCCTCGATGTAGCGAAAGCCTTCGACAAGGTCTGGCACAACGGCTTGATTTACAAGCTTTTCACTCTCGGTGTGCCGGACAGACTCGTACTCATCTTACGAGACTACTTGTTGAATCGTAGCTTCCGCTATCGCGTGGAGGGCACTCTCTCTGACCCCCGATCCATCCGAGCCGGAGTCCCACAGGGCTCCGTCCTTGCTCCGCTTCTTTTCACGCTGTACACCAGCGATATCCCCCGTCACCCGCAAGTAGAACTTGCCCTTTTCGCGGACGATACAGCATTGTACACATCCGACTTGAATGCAAGCCGGGTGAGTATAAGGTTGCAGGCCGCACTAGGCACACTAGGTGCCTGGTTTAGAAAGTGGCGCATAGAAGTGAATCCGACGAAAAGTGCAGCAGTGTACTTTTCACGGAATTACTCTAAGCCCAGACCCCTTACCCTATTTGGTAAACCCATTCCCTGGGCCAAGACAGCCAAATACTTAGGGGTGATCTTAGATCACCGCCTCAGCTTCAAACCCCACATTCGCGCTGTAACCAATCGTGCAAAGTTTATACTTAGCCGGCTGAACAGCCTCCTACGAGCGAAGAGTAAAATGTCCCTTAGAAATAAGGTGACACTTTACAAAGCGGTCGTACGTCCTATCATGAGCTACTCCTCAGTGGTATTTGGCCATTCGGTCAATGTTCGCCACCTTCAGGTTGTCCAAAATAGATTTCTCCGCAAAGCCACGGGCTGCCCGTGGTACATGCGCAATAAAGACCTCCATCGAGATCTCAAACTCGAGTCCATTGCCCACTTCATAAAGACTGCTTCCCAGCGTCATTATGAAGCGGCAGCTGATCATTACAATCCCCTGATTTCCACCATTCCCGATTATCCCGTGGATAATCCGCCCACGAGTTCTCTCCTCCGTAGACCGAGACACGTTCTCGGTGACCCCGTTGACCCAATCACCGCCGCTAACCCGGAGGTGACGTCAACTAGTACCGATTCGCTTCCGCACACTACACACACGACCAAAAACCGACCCTGCCGGATGCGGGGTCGAAGAATTCCCCGCTTCCGCCCATAGGTGCACTTGTGTACCTAGGCGAAACCTCCATACCCTCTTGTAGCATCTGGCAAGAGCCCAAGCCGAGGTTCGCACCTAAGTGGTGGCCCTTGCGCGTGTTGCCCCAACCTAACTTTACCGGTGTGGCGCCCTCTGCGCCCGCCAAAAGTCCGGTAACGCTGTCATGGCCATCTGCGGTCAACAGCATTAAAGTCCATTCGAATATAAAATAAAAAAAAACTCACTTTGGCCATTCGGCGCCATGCTACGCACACGCCTATACGTAAAATTCTATTTCCATTCCGTACAAAATGGTAATTAAATACTTTGTATGAATTCATCAAAGGCATTTTATGTCCTCTCGTAGACACGCGGTCTTATAAAGCATGGTGCAGTATTTACTGCCAG
Organism: Eupithecia pulchellata; assembly: GCA_963931895.1. Lineage (NCBI taxonomy): Eukaryota > Metazoa > Arthropoda > Insecta > Lepidoptera > Geometridae > Eupithecia > Eupithecia pulchellata. The sequence continues at coordinate 9,004,618 of OZ007529.1, forward strand.
TTCTAGTCTCTCAGTATTAAGTCCCTTGCTATATACGGCAGCCTTCTGTTTAGAAGGACTAAACCAGCCCAAACCGCGAGGGACGCCGTCAGGACCGAGTCATAATGGGTAGTTTTTGGTCCGAGTTAAATACTTTATACCTTTAACTTCCATTGCGAGAAAATAAAGTAATTTAAATTTAAGTTTAGTAAAATATGTATGTATATATTCTTCATATTATCTACATATTTTCAATTTCTCTACTTTACTGATTCTAAATATATGATTTCACGTGATTTCAAACCCACCATTTGCATATTATTATCTTAATTTTGGGATGACATTCTTAATTTATTTAAATAAAGCACGTTAACCTTTTATTCAGTTTGTGGGTTTTGGTGAGTTTGCCGATTCACGAAAGAGGCCACATAGCGAGTGCACCCTTTGATATTTTCAAGTGTTTCCGAACCGCTCCTGCCATACCCACACAATATAAACTTTCTTACAAGTACTTTCTCGTGCACGTGCCGATGTCGCAAAGTATCATGTCTGAGCAAAGAACACATTAATAATTCAGTAGTAGAGGCAGCGCGAGGTGATAGTGGTACATAGATGTGAACTTAACAGGAACATAGTACATGGAAGAAAACTTCAACGTCCAACAGGAAACATAATGTCGCAAATAGTGTTGCGACATAAAGTTTAAGCAATAGCTTAAGTCAACAAGTAAAACATATACATATAAATTGTTAATACCCTATCCTGTCCGGTTGCCTAAAAGATCGCTTTCAACGATAAGGCCACAGATTTTTATACCATAGATATAAATTGTAGCTACTGTTTGTTATATTGTTTTATAAGGTTAAACAAGATAATTATCGATCTATAAATCCCGCAGTGGGTGTGTTAAGGGTTGAGATGTTTTAACAGGAAATTTCTAGTGATGTTTGCCCAACTGAATTGAATAGGCGAGTTATGAAAAGCCAATTCAATAATAGTACGATAGAAAGCTAGCTTTTCCACAACACCCGAGTTCCATTTCTATCAGTTCTATTTTCAACGTAAAGCTACCGCCATTAAGATTCGTTTTCACGTGACATTAGAAAAAATATAGTTCCTTTGAGAGCTGTTTTGTTGCGAAATGTTTCTAGGTTTTGCAATTTCATTTTACAGTTGTTCGTACTATAGTACTTACCTGGTTTTATTGTGTCACTTTAGAATAGTGTAAGAACCTACGCTACGTAGAGAATCTGGGTAGACTACATCGGTGTGTTTGTATTTTAAAATCACACACCTACATATTATATGTATACAAACAGTAGTATATGCTTCATACACGGAGTGGCTGTTTAAGAAGGGAGTGGATGGCCAAATCCAAAACCGTGAGAGTTAGAAAAAACCAATACCTACTGCAGATAAAATTTTTTGGAAAAGCGAGCGGACAGATTTTTTAATAAATATGAAACCTAGCATTTTGGCAAGGAGTTCGGTTGCTGATAAGGATCAATCTTTAAAAACTCCCATAACTAGACAACAATGCGAAAATGTTTAATAATCTTTTTAAATAATTTAACAGGGCGTGCTTGCTGCTAGCCAGGATTGTGAGCCTGTACTTTAATGGAATGTGTCCTCGATGAAACATCTATTCGCGATGAATTCTGTGAAAATTAATAAAATTCTGCAAAAAAATAAGCTTCTCTCATAAATTGATGGCCATGACGTCACAATTTACGACTATCAAAGTCGTATATTGTGTAGGTCACAATATACGACTTTGAGAGGTTAGTTTAGGAACTAACCTCTCATTATTAGTGTCATAGACATTCAGTCCCATCAAAAGCCCACTCTGTATACAAAAGTACACTGAGTAGCATTAAAACAGCTCTTTTAAGACTTTCATTATCCATTACTAGTCGGTCTGCAGCGCCTCGCAAAGGCTAGGCAATGAACACTGTATTATGCATAGTAAAAGTACTTACTAATAAATGAATATAATTTAAAAAAATCTAAATAAAATAAAAGACATGTCGTAACAAAGAAATCCTTAATTTCGCGGAACGGATAAAAATCTTCTGAGAACTACATTAATGAGGCTTTCAATTCTTTTAGCTGGTCATGTTCGTAGAAAATTTTCTATATTATTTTTATTCAAACTTCTTTTACTAATTTTTATATTTTTTTATTATTTTATATTTTGACATCATAGACGTAATGGGCGAGTGTCCGGTCCGCCTGAGTCGCAAGAGGTAGCGGGTGCAATTCCCACATGGTACAAATGTTTGTATGATACGCAGATATTTTGTTCCGGGTTTTCTACTAATAAATGAATATAATTAAAAAAAAACTAAATAAAATTAAAGACATGTCGTAACAAGGAAAGCCTTAATTTCGCGGAACGGATAAATAATCTTCTGAGAACTACATTATTGAGGCTTTCAATTCTTTTAGGTGGTCATGTTCGTAGAAAATGTTCTATATTATTTTTTATTATTATTCACATTTTGACGACATCATGGACGTAGCTCTACTTTCTTTGGGGTTCTTTTAGGGCTAGTTGAAACTTTGTGGCGACAATTAAAATATGTATATAAAACAAAGCCTAAATATATAAAGCCAACAAAATAAAAGTGCTTCAAAAGTAACATCTGATCCCTAGGGTCAAAAAGTAATAACTGACTTGAAAATGCGACTCAAAATACATTTCTATGAGTACAAATAACTGAAAGTTTGCCATTCGAATCAACTTTCTGATTAGTTGGACAAAGTTTAAAGTGTCAGTTACTTAGCAGAGATTGTACAAAGCTGTTAACCCTTTCAAATTATATTTAGAGGTTAAAAGTGTTATATTGTAAGCTTATTTGAATAACTTTAATAATTTTAAGTACCTACGCTTTGTATCACTCTTTACGTAAAATTTATTGGAATCTGTACCCCGGAAAAGGAAAATAAGCTGAACCAAAATATAAAAATTAATGATATCTAGAAAAACTTAAATATTATAAGACTTTTGATCAAACAAGATTTCTTTAAAAAGGAGGCTGGTTACCACACCTATACATGTCTGGCTATTCTGGGTAAAATCCTTACTAATATTATAAATGCGAAAGTAACTCTGTCTATCCGATTTTGATGACATTTGGCACAGTCGTTGTCTAGACCGGGAAAAGGACATATGATAATTAGATTTTTTATCCCGGTTTCATGTTCCCTCGGGATAGTACAGGGACACGCAGTATAACCAACTTCAATCCCATTGCGTCTTACACATTTAAAGTACCGACCTAAATTATTTTTTTTAAACTTTTTTGTAGATGACTGTACGTAAATACTCTGATTTAAGAATCGAGCGAGTTGACGACAGAAAAAGTAGGTAAAATCAGAAGGTGCCAACTCGCGCGAACTCGCGTGAATCATTCGAGCGAGTTGACGAAGGATTTTGATGCAGTTTTTATTAATACGAGTAGATAGGATGATTCATGAGGAAGGTTTATTATTGTATAACATGCACACGTGCGAAGCCAGGGCGGGTCGCTAGTGAGAAATTTAGGAAATAATAGATGCTATTGTAGCAGATATCTACTACCTACAATTTTGAAGGTTGTTGTTCGAATTATGCACATCCCTAACAAAATTTAGCTGGTTTTCCCCCAAATGGCCAATTTGGATTTCCATTTCATGTCATCATTTCCGCAATGGCACCAATCTAAATTCTGATCAAGCTCATTAACTGATCACGCATGGAATTCACGGTAGTCGATCTACCATAGCCCCGGTTAAATTTAATGAAGAGATTAATCCTATTACAAACTGATAAACATGTCACATTAACGCTAACATTATTTTAGTTAGAAAAATAATACTGTTCTGAAATTTTCAACTGGTATTGATAAGGATCGGTTGAGCTACCAGTAGTTTCTTTGCAACAGTCTGCAGTTAGCTAAATTATAAAAACTAGTTCTAATGTGGTTATTTAATTGGTATTTTCTTTGTTAATCAAGGTTTTACTGTTCTGTTAAACGATTTGACACACCAAGATTTTACAGACAAACTAAAATGACATTATCCAATGAAACAAATGAATAACTAACATTGATTCTTTTTACACGAAGCTCAATTATTTTCTTTTTTATATTATTGTTTAAATTGTTGTAAATAATAATATTTATTTTAAAATTTATTTCACGTTTAGTAGAGGGTTACTTAGTGTGTACTTCTTGAGTACAGCAGGATGCTTCTCGGATATTATAAGCGAAAATTAACGGTCTCGCTTCGCTCGCCGTCAATTTCCTTGTCTTGCTTCTGGTGTTTTTATTTTTTAATATGGTAAGACGGCCGTGGGACTTATCCATTTTGATCAGGCGTCTACTACAAGACAGGCTTAGGTACGAGTAATTATTAGTAGTATATGGACTCAAGCCGCCCTTGCTTAGGTTCATATCATATACGATTAAAAGACACATGTAAGCTAACTTAAACATTGTTTCTAGTACGGAATCCCAGAAATTAAGCGGACACTCCAATTACCAAAACGATGCTTGAATTCGGTGCCAAAATACGTTAAATTACGAGTGCAAATACACGTTAGGATAACCGTATTTGACATTCAATGCGACCATGCAAACGGGGAAACGAATTAATTTACTCAGATAGAATCATGGTTTACTACCTACCATTGGAATCGGAAATTCCTAATGCATCTAGATAATTTAACACAAGTTAGATTTTAGTACCTACTTGATAAATTATTTTTATTAAATCCTTATCGAGGAAGAGTGTGTTTGTAATGGCACCTACTATTTACAACAAAATCCCTTTGTCAATACGCTCCGAAGGTAATTGTGTCGCATTCAAAAATTAAATAAATTATTGGAAGAAAAAGTATTATATTATACCTACCATCGATGAATTTCTAAATTATAAATTTTAATTATATTATTTATTTACTTTTGACATAGATTTTTTTACTATTCATATATCATTGACATTAATTTTGTAAAACGTTAGATTACTTTTTAGCTGTACTTAAAATTTGTATATTAAGATAAGTAGGTACGTAATGCTGTAAGCCAGACCATGGCAGACTAGAGATACTAAATAGATTAATATAAGACCGACACTTACCACCTAGTTAACAGTAATTAAATTCATTCATTCATTCATTATTTTTATTCCATTAAAGTAAAGTAACACATCATCATTAAAACTCTGGTACGTCTCTACTTGCACTTTGTTGACGCATATAGCAACCATACCCATCCAAACATTTTCCATCATCGCTCACGATTAAAATCTACCGCAGTATACCTTGCAATAAGCCTTTATCATATGGTTGGTAATGCCCATAATCCCGATGCTGTGCATGCGAACAGTTCGGTCCAATCAAACAGGGCAAGGTTTTTACTAGTATAAACGCACATACAGACTTCCATAGAAAAACCTACCGAGTGTTGATACAGATTCACGCAATTCAAAATATTCCCAAAAAGTCCCAACGAGCGAAGTTTCCAAACGGCAGGGGTGTTGTCGCTTCCGCAGTATGACGGAGCTGTCATTAGCAACCTCAGGATGAGACATATTTATCAACCTAGTAAGTATTATAGCCACTATAGTAACATACAACCGCGATTTCCTTTATAGCTAGCTAGCTGAAAAGCTAAGTAATTAGTAACATTTGTTAACATTGATCGATGGGACTAATATCAATACTATATAATAATATCTATGATGCAGATCTTACAATGTTCTATACAATACAATACAATTCAATACACTTTATTGCACACCAAGGAAGAAAAATACACAAAAGCAGGTAAATCACACTTTACAAAGTTGCACAATGGTCGGCCTTATCGCTGAGAGCGATCTCCATACAACCTTGGGATGGTTCTATGTTTGATAAAATATTATATTCCTATGTAAAAATAAAGAAATGGCCTAGATGATTCTATGTGGACTGTCCAGCAATATTTATTTATTTATTTATTTATTTATTTATTCCTTTGGTTTCTTTGTACATGACCAGCGTGGTGACAAATAAGGCCCCAAACTAACGGCATGCACGTCGACGAGGTTATTTGGGACAACACTCAAGCTAATGGCTCCGGTACGCCGTGCTAGGCATCTCTCGACATAGGTCTCAGTGATTAATATTTGACCAAAGGTTTGCCTCAGGCCTCAGGCCATTACGAATTTTGACCAAAGTGTTGCAGAATTGTTTTTGGCTGAACGGCAATGACTCAGCACGTACCCTAGCACCTCTTTCGGCTCAGAGTCATGAAGCAGAGCTTGATTTGGCGCCCGCGTGATACAACTGTATCACTTAGCTTTTATACTTCTATGATCATATCTTCGTTATTTTTTTATGAAAGTACTACAGGGTTCAAATAAATGATATCATCATCATCATCATCACCAGCCTATAATAGTCCACTGCTGGACATAGGCCTCCCCTAATGAGCGCCATAGATGGCATCATTATGTGGGGGTTATTGCCCATAATCCCCACGCTGGGTATGCGGGTTGGGGATCGCGGTTCGGTGTAGTTGTTCTGCAGAAGGCGCTGCTGCCCGCCCCCCGGTGTGTTTCCCTTAGTCGCCTCTTACGACACCCACGGGGAGAGTTGGGGTGGTGAAATTCTATGCCGGCACCACACGGCAATAAATGATAATACTACTATTCAATTCAATTCAAAAATGCTTTATTGTACACCAGAAATTGAACACAACAAAAGACATCTCATTAGGGGAGGCATTATGTCCAGCAGTGGACTATTATAGGCTGGTGATGAAAAGACATCTATCTGCTAGTTGAAGTTCCTTGCGACACATTGACACATTTTATAATTCTCACAACAGAGTAAATGAACCAAACCACGTTCATTATAATTAATCATTTCGAATTTAACAGGCAATTATGTTTCGATGAAGTTTTTGTTGTTAAAAGCCAATTTGCATGTGAAAAGCGCAATAAACCTGCCATGAACAGTGATCTACCGCTGTACACAATAATGTTGCTTGTTATTGGAAGAAATCGATACTTTTCTTTACTTACTCTACAAGTTAGTCAACTCCTTTTCGAAGACTCTTTGGCTGAAGTTTTCTTAGATATTATGTAGACCCAGAATAGCATATCAGTTCCATACAATCAGCTACGCGACAAATAAATGTTGAATGAAAGAAAAAAATGTTTTCTACAGGATTCTTAATATTTTACTACGAGTGAAGAATATGCATTAGTTTTACGTCCTTAGGTTAATATAAAGCTGTTCTCCAATTCCGTAAGTCCCATCGTAACTTCTTGACATATGACTCGCGCTCGCATTAAAGGACCCTATATTGCCCCATAAATCTTGTACCTATTTACCAATTATGATTAGGTGTTATTATGATTTTCCTGATTTATATGATGGTGAGGTTCGTATTAAGAAATGACGCAGTTTTCGTATGATCAAGCCAACGTTCCGTACATTTTTGATATTACGAGTATTTGCTAGGAAAGGACAACATTCAGATTAGAAGCTTATCAGTTTCCTACCACACATTTATCATGGTTAGAAAACCATTACTACGATGAAACCAAACAAAATACCACAGAACATGTGCACCTAACCATACCAAATATGTGAAACAGAATGTCACTATGTCACAATATGACGACCTCAGTGGCGCGGCGGGCAAAGGTCTGCGACGCAGGAGGTTGCGGGCTCGGCCCCCGCCTCGGGACAAATATTTCTAAGATCTGCTGATATTTGTTCAGGGTTGGCTTTTTTATCTTTGAGACGTCTAATACAACAATATTTTCTAGTTTATCAAAGTAACTATAGACTAATATGGGCTGATAATGATGATGATGAGTTTCAACTTCAACTACTCAACTAGCCATTATTTTCAATACTCTCAAAAGGGTCTAATTTTATCTCGAAACAGTTCATGCGTAGATTGTGGCTCAGTATCAGTAACCGTATAAGTATAACAAAAAATAGCGAAACATTTCGAGACCTTTCCTATCAAATAGACAGGACTCGCAGCCCGATTGTATAAACAGAGGCTTTACGAACTACAAGTGACCTTCGTGTTGTCCTCGTTTAAATTATCCGAATAGCATTTGTTTTTCCTGTTTTGCGTTGTTTTTGTATTTTCTCTAGAATGTATAAAAATAGAAAAGAGATCAGGATTACTATAAGATATGAGGTGCCTAACTGCTTTTATATTTAGTTTGATTTACTACGTATTCATCATCATCGTAAGTGAGCGCTGAAACCTGTGACCCTGTGTAGGTCTAACCGTAGAACCCTACTCTAAGTCAAAAGTCAAAAAAAATATGGTGTTCTAAGAAATGTTATTTATTTAGGCTGACTACGATGCTGAATGTCACTTACATGGATCATTCTGTTTTCTTTGAAATCAAAGCGGAATTTTTGAGCAACTAGTAGGTATGCCCTGTACAATAGAAACCTCTCATTATAGCCCGTAAGACGTGTCAAGCACAGTCGCACAAAACTATGATTACAGTTATTACGCTGAGTGCCTACTTCTATCAAATTATACCAGAGTGGAAACTACTTTGGGGAATGAAGTGAAAAGTTGGCGCGAAAATTGTAAATTAATTAACAATGAGCTTACAGTCCAGAATCCAACAATTACTGGTAAGATTGCGAGGCAGCGATTGTGTGGGCGCTTTGCCAACAAAACGTAGACGGACACCATTTTAATAATTATGATTTATGCCATGAATTATTTGGTGCGCACGAGGCCCGTAGTGTACGAATGAATTTGTGTTTTAGTTGGAAAATGGTGAGGGGGATGAAATCTAATGAAAACATTAAATTTTGAGGGAAATAAGCTACAAGTCTATGAAAGCTTTTATTTCCATGAAAGCTTGAAGTACGTGGAATCTGTTTTTGTTGAGTTCTTGCGTTGATTTTAATAATGGTAGAACAGGTTCACTATTTTTGTTCGCTACATATTTAAATAAATAATGCTGGACAATCCACACAGCATCATCTAGCCCCAAGCCAAGAGCTTGTATTACGTAATAGTACGCATACTAGATGAATGATATTATTATACTTAAGACAATATAATACATAGATATTTTTTATTGTACATAGAAAACGAACAGAACACCCTAAATATATCTATCATATCAGCTCAAAGCAGGTATATTGTATTAAAACCTAACTCAGTATTTTTTAAATAAATCCACAAAACAGAAGACGAAAAATGTCTCTGTGTAGAGAAAGGTTCTAGCATGGCACATATAGAAAGAAGAAGTGGTAATCTCAACGTAAACAAAGGTTCAGCATGGAAAAGATAGAGAGGAGAAGTCAGATGAATATAAATAAAAGTTCTAAGCATGTAAAGAAAAGAAGTTGTCTTCTCAATGTATTTCAAGTTTCTAACGTGAAACACATTTTCTATTTCCCGCTTAAGTTGTTATCTCATGGTAAAGAAACCGAACCAACTTGAATCTCTAAGTCCGACTAGCCACTGCACCAAGATCTCAACAAAGAGCCATAATTAATTAAAAGTGAGTATCACCTGAAAACCTATTCTATGTCCGCGAGATAACGTCTAATTGCAATTAATTAACTTGAAAAGCCTTTGTATCTTCAATGCTCTTTGATGGTACCTCACTGAGCTTGGAGAAGGAAAATGTGATTATGAAAGTAACCTACTTAGTTGCTCTCAAAGATACCTTTTCTTCTTTAAGCCTCTGGCTGACCCATTGAACATTTAAATTGATCTATGTTTTTTTCTTTTGCATAAGAACTTTAATTTTTTTTATAATTATTTCTTTTCATCTCCGCATTAAATGACCGGTGGTTTTAATGAACCCAAAAGCTTCAAGTAGAATTAAATAACGCTGGACGATTCAAAGTATTTTCTAGCCCCAAGCTAAGCAGTGTTTGTGTTGTGGGTACTACGCAATTGTTATACCTAGCCCAAAACACATATAGGTTTTATTTATTACTAGCGGCCCGCCCCGGCTTCGCACGGGTATTAAACAATAAAATTTCAGAAATTATACACACTAAAACGATGGGTTTCACAGTTTTCATACGGATCTTTACTTTTTTTAACAGCATTGGGGTTTTTGACATTGACTCGACATTCCAAAACTGACACTGGCCGTAGAGAAAAAGCAAGCACCGTGCGCTATACAACCTCTTTTTCTATTCTGACGCGCCATAATAGAAAAAGAGGTTGAATATACAGCCCACGGTTCAATTATTGAATTTTTCATGCGGATCCCTAACTTTTTTGAAAATATTATATAGCCTATGTTCATCGCGGAAAATTAAGGATTCTAATGGTGAAAGAATTTTTTAACTCGGTCCAGTAGTTTCGGAGCCTATTCAATTCAAACAAACAAACAAACAAACATACAAACAATCAAATCTTTCCTCTTTATAATATTAGTATAGAAGAACACAGAAAGCATCCCAAACACTCAGACCACTCAGAATCTGGAGATCGTACAAAGAAGATTTGTCCCGAGGTGGAAATTGAATCTTCTTGCGTCGCAGGTGGATCTTCGCCATCAGTGCCCCAGTAGTCTTTGAGAAATGAGACATGATTTGCATAACGTTCTCTATTATTTATTTATGCTAACTCAACTAGCACTCGACATGGCTACCGGATCTATGATATTTCGTTGAAAATTCGCCAGTAGGTACTTACAAATTCTAAGCTTCCGCCGTCTTCAAATGCCTGGTCTATAGATCAGTATGTAAGCAACGGATTTCATATTTACGTTTCTCCGACGATGCTCATGTATTTTCTAGCCAGCTTAAGACCTGTTCAGACCTATATACATGCGGTATTCACTATCATAAGCTGCAGCGAAAGGCCTTTTCTTAAAAACTAGCCGTGTGGTGCCGGCATAGATTTTCACCACCCCAACTCATCCCGTGGGTGTCGTAAGAGGCGACTAAGGGAAACACACCGGGGGCGGGCAGGAGCGGCCTCTGTAGAACTCCACTGAACTGCGATCCCCAACCCGCATGCCCAGCGTGGGTGAATAAAAAAAAATGATAAAAAATGCCATAAGAACTAAAGCTGGATTAACTCTTTACAGCGTCGAAGTGTACCTCTACTACTTCCTTATTTTGTTGTCATAAAAACAGATTGTCAAAAACAGACTTTGTCCTAGAAAAACCCTTTGAAACTCGTTATTTCTTGGAATTATGAAACTGCAAACGATCTAAATATAATTTTAGGGCAACATAATCTACTTTACCAAAAACATTATGGAATATTTATCGAAAAAAATATCTCATATAGTATTTTTACGCATAAAAACGTAGGTTAGTGACAACTCCTCTACAAGAGCTTCCATAAATAGATTCAAATTAGGACCCGAATGTGCGACAAGTTATGTAGGAAACGGGTAAAAGTTACGAGGTCAGGAGCACCGCGACGAAACACATTTGATTACACCCATATTTCATGCGTCCATTTTTGCCACAGAAACTTGTTACAGGGTTTCCATTTCAGTAAATTGTGACGTTTCACTTTTTACTGCCACATCTGGACTGTAAACATGAAATTCATTTCTATATTTCACCTTGTTTGGGTTCTAATGTGTAGCTGTCACAATATAATTTTAAATGGGAAAGTTTAGATGGTTGTTTGTTACTTCTTCACGTCAAAACTACTTAGGGGATAAAATTTGTAGTCTATTCTAGACCCTCATTAACCTAGATATGTGGCTATTATGCCAAATGTCCTAGTTAACTTAAAAATGCCTTTTCTCTGAAAAAGTGACTGATGTGGTTATTATGCTCAAAATTGTTTTGAGAGAGGCATTTTCAGCAGTGGCTCTGTACTGAAAATGAGGACACAGTCACAAAAAACCGTTAGAATGGCCAACAACGCAACGTAGGGCCTAAATCAGCGATAATCTTAGGCAAAATTGTTTCGCATAGTATTCTTAGGTCGAAAAGAATCTATATAACACAATGTAGGTTCCTAACTCTGTTCTACACCTACTTCCTAACTCTATAATTTTAGTTTGTAGAAATTGAATCATCAATTTATTTGAGTTATGAATATCCTCTAGATAATATTATACTACATACACATTACACAGATACAGAAGGGGACTTAAAAATCCTTATAGGATTTAGCGATCTCCATGTTACAGTTTGGGAGCTCAAAACATCTTTTTTTCAGGTGTCAAGAGACTGGTGACTTCTAGACCTTCATGATGTATCCTCGTCAAATCGTGTGTCAGTTGAAGATTTATTAATTTGATAACTAACTAACAAAAATTATTATCCCTATTACATTCGTGATGTATTTAACAACCTATAAAAGTTTACAACCAAGGTGTTATTTTAAGAAATTCTGCTCTCTTTTTCTTTGATGATCTATATCATCAAAGAAAAAGAGAGTGATCTATATCATCAAAGAAAGAGAGAGAGAGTGATATCCTTGGTTTCTTGGCTATGGCGAGTCGGGTGAATTTTCCACACAAACGTAATACCAAAAATATTTTTTGTAATTTGAGCATAATTTCACCATGACCTGCTATTATTTAAAAACTCGTGCCAATTGCGTGAGCAATCTATGATTGAGAGACTTACCTAGTTTGCGAACTCACTAGGAGTTCATACGTATATTGCCATTACGATGACTAACTTGTGTATTCACTGACTGACGAGTATAGTCAACAAAAAATATTCTGCAAATAGTTCAAAAGCGGTACAAGTCAGTGGACTTGTACCGCTTTCACTACGCATTTCATTGTTTAGCAATTTTTAGCGTAGATCTAAAAACATAAGTCTTATTTGACGACCTCTGGAACGCGGTGGGCAAAGTTCCGCCAGCAATGCAGGAGGTTGCGGGTTCGATTCCCGCCTCTGGACAAATATTTGTACGATCTGCAGAACACCCTAAATGTCGTTTTCTATGTTTGTTTTCTATTTATACTAAAAAATACCTATTTAAAATTGATAATAGTCATCCATCCCTCTCACAATAGAGCAGAAAACTGTTTCGAGTTGGCCTACTAAAGCAAAGCTATGATTTGCCCATTGCATCTATAGAACAATATCAAAAACAATTCAGTTCGAAAATTCAGTTTGAAATATTCGGATAATTATTATCTTCCATCAAATTCTACTCAGACTGATATTAGCAGCAGCTCGGCTAAGGCTGTCGGACTGAACTAACTTTGAGAGTAACTGCATAGTCGGATTAATTATCGTGTAGTCTATTTTGAGCTGTGTTGATAGATGATAAGGTTGAAACTTAGTTGGTCAGTTTGCCTGTCAGCCAACTAATGTGATAGACTAATCCTGCTTTCGTGGAATAGCATAGGACAGAATAGGAGAGAGGCCAATTTATTCTTGTTATATTACGTTTATAAAAAGACCTATTTTTGGTTTCGTCAAATATTTTTGCATGATTTTTTTCTGTAACTATAATACAGGGATCAAAAGCGTGCTCAATGGTTCGTGTAGAAATGCACAAAGCAATTGCGTCGCTCATTTCTTTCCGAACTCGGCTGACGCCCTATCGTGCGTTTCGTTTATGTACTTGTCATATCTAATTCATCCACCTATATACGCCGATCCTTGCTGGATAAGTACCAACCGAAATAAAAAGATAAATGTTCCCATCTGGCCTCGAGTACGAATTGTTATTCACAAAAATATTCCAAGGGTTTCAGGTTTTTTGACCCATTAAAACAACAGAGACTCCTAACAATAGTAAAGTAGGTATTTTTTTCAAAGTTGCCGCTGCGGTACAAGCTAGGTTTGTACATTTGTACAGATTCGCGAAAAGCCGGATAACTCTACAAATAAGAAACTAAAGAAAATATATTTTAAGCATAAAAATATTTAACTATGGGAATGAGAATTTATGAGGATGAGAATATTTTATTTGAAATTCAATAAAACAAAAAGAATCACAAATTTGATTTCAAAAAAATAAAAACACAATGTAGTCTTTATTTTTATATATTAAGTCACGAAACGATTGATAAAATTTTATATCAGAAATGTTATAAAGTTTAACGGTTAATCATAATCATTTATATTGTTTCATATTATAAATCCGAACAAATCTAAAATTAAGTGTTCATTTATACATGACCTCTGTGGCTCGGCGGGCGAAGGTCCGCCTGCGACGAAGGAGGTGGCGGTTTAGATAGCTTGGGCCTAGTTGATACTGTGTGAATGATCCGGCATTATTTTTGGATTTTCCGGAATTATTTTATTTTTAAAATACACAGACCACAATATTTTAACCTCAGATAGGCATGACAGCGTTACCGAACTAAGTCTAATCGAGCTTGTTTTAGCTGATAAAAGTTGTGATCACCACATGTTTCTGAGTCCGGTTATTTTTACTCCTTATGTAGGTACAGAATAATTAAAAGCCGGACATCCACATGCTATTGGACTCTTCCTGTAAAAACGGGACTTCGGAGCCGTCTGGTCCCTTTATCTCGCAATCCTCGTCATAATGTGGACGAAACTGGGTCACCACAATTATGCCACGGGCACACTTGACACTGTTTGTAGCACAAATTGATACAGTTTAGATCTTTCTAGACTTTTAGACGCATCGACTATGACTCTTTTCAAGTCTGTAGCTTTAGTTTTATTGTAACTGAGATACAGGACTCCAAATGGTTTTTGCAAAGCCATAAATACAAGGTGGGTTTTGAGACGGACAGTAAGGGCAGGTCTTTGATCGTTATAGTTACAGGAAAACGCTTATAAGGGAATATCCATTACAGTTTTTTGAAAAAAATGTACAGTCAGAAAAAATATGCTCATTTACACAAAAACTTTTTTCGATCTAGTTTCATAAAAGGATCAAAAGTGTCTGCTGGGCCGACTGAGTTTAGTACAAATGTCAGAAAGAAGGAAGGGAACGGGGACTGACCACAAATTAAAAACAGAAAAATTGTTTCAAAAAGTGTTGCCAGGATACTACTTGATGTCATAGAGATAGCCATGTTTATTTATTTATTCGACAAATCCATATTATAGGTATTCCATAACTCTTCCAGTAGGCTAAGCACGGGGATTGTTCTCTAGGGTAGAGTAGACAATAATGGCATCGCATCGCCATACATTGCGTACATTATTGAAGTTGAAGAAATTAATTTCAAATAATTTACGCATTCGATGACAAAGTGACGTAATTTTTCTCTATTCTACCTTAGACAAGAAAGCCCGTGCTTGCCATACAGGAATCCTCTTCTAATAAAGACATTTTAGGAAGTTTTATTGACCGATAATGCAACACAATTAACGACAGATGATGTAAATCAGTTTATAAATTTAAATTTAATTAATGGAAACTAATTGAGCATATAATAATATGTACATATATATAACGTTTCGTCAATAATTGGATCCTTCATAACCCCGCTGGTTAATGAATTATTAATTAATCTTACTACAAATATTATTTCGTAATTATGTTGCTATTCATTATAATTTCATGTAGTACGAGTATTTAACTCCGTAAGCCCTTTTACTCAGAATTCTCGAGCCGATATCGTTTAGCGAGAAAACCGCTCAAAACAATATTGTGTAAATGTAACTACTGATAACTTACTTTCCTGTCCAAAAATAAGAAAGGATCATATAGCTCCAAGTCACCATTATTTACGAACTAGGCACAATATTGTGATGTCACAGAAAAAAGGACAGCCTTCATAAAAACCAGTCTGTTTATTTAAGTCCCCTTGTCACCTTATGAGGTCGGGCTTACGCAATAAACAAAATTTCATAACTTCATGGAGTTTTTGTCTAAAGCACTTTATTATCCTGAAAATCCTTTAGAAGTCTGTCATGAAAATAAAAGTTGTAAAATAAAAATAAGGTAAGTATGAGGTTAAATGTATATTAAATTTGATTTGTATAATTCATATAAATGTAGTTTTACGTGCAAATTGCCTTACTAATATTTTAAATTCAAAAGTAACTGTATCTGTCTGTCCGTCTTCACGCCTAATCAAAATCTAAAAAATAGTCTAGACTGGGAGAAAGGACGTAGGCTACTTTTTATCATGTTCATGTTCTCGCGTTATAGTACGGGGATACGCGATATTTCGGTTATATCGCGTGTTCGCGCTGTTATTCGCGAAATTCAAACTCGACGAGGTATTGGCGCCATCTACCGGTACGCTGAAGAAACTCGACGCGATACTCGTTGGTGCATCAGAACAGGCGGCATAACCGCCATATTTAACTTTGTATTCTTTCTTGACTGCGACACAAAGCACATCTCTGTAACCTAGATTTTAGGAATATACGTTTTTTTCTCAATTTTAATAAATCGAATTATTGAAGACGCACCCGATGACCCCCGTAGCTACCATGTTGGCCCTACGAACCGGATAATTGCTGCTTATGCTGGGAGAAGAATCCATCTTCAGCCTGCTCGAGACAAGTTCGAAGTCATCCAGAGACATCACAAGGACATCGGAAACCAGCACCCTAGACAACGGTCAGGTCATTGATCCCGTCCACTCCTTCCATACGTTCCCGTTTGTGCTAAAATTGTGTTCGTTTGTGAATTTACAGAAAGAAACCAAGTGTCGCGTAGCCGTAACCGTTACATTTCCCGCGCAGTTAAAAACGTGAGTACCTTATCTTATTCTTTACATAGGCCTTCATAATGGGTAGTGAAGATAAATTAAGTGTCCCTAGCAATAAATCTCAAGTTTCTCCGAATAAGCGTTCTGACGATGAACTTTCAATACTCAGACGTCAACGTGGTAACTTCAAATGTAGATTGACTCAGTTTCAGAATTACCTAGAATCATTTAAAGATACATGTCCGTCTAAACTACAAGTAAAAGAAATAAAGTTTAGAATGCAGGCATGTCAAGATCAATTTAAACAGTTCAATGAAATTCAAAGTAAAGTCGATTTTTTGAGTTCAGTATCAGACGCCGATTCTAAGAATGAATATGTTCAAACGTTTGAATCATCATATTTTCTTGCATTAGCAATAGCTGAAACTTTAGTCGAAAGTGTAGAAACTGGAAACAATTGTACGAATATTGCGAAAAATAGTGGTTTCCGTTCGTTACCAGAAATAAAACTTCCTACCTTCAGTGGGAAGTTTGATGATTGGCTCGAGTTCAAACATGCATACGTTACCATGATCCATAACTGTCCCGATCTAGACGAAATCCAGAAGTTTCATTATTTGCGTTCTTCACTTTCTGGTACCGCCTTAGAAGTTATTAGTTCTTTCGAATTCACGCCAAGGAACTACGTTCACGCATGGGAGTTATTGGAGAATAGGTTTCACAATACTAGGCTTTTAGTTCAGAATCACATGAAAGCTTTATTTCAAATGTCGTCTTTGAAGCAGGAATCATCTTCACAAATTAGGAAGCTAATAGATACCGTTTTACGAAACATTCGCTCACTAACTTCGCTAGGCGAACCCACTAGTAGCTGGGATACAATTATAATTTTCCTAGTACAGTCAAAGTTAGATGCTTCTACTGAGCGAGAGTGGGAAATAGAAAAAGGTTATATTCATGCTAGTTCGGATAGAAGGTTAAAATTAGAAGATATTCTTTCATTTCTAAAGAAAAAGGCAGACATGTTAGATTCAATTAGCTCAAGTCAAAATAAACCGCAACAAAAGTCGCATAGTGATTCAAATGTTAAGTCACAAAATAACAATACGTCTGCACATAGCTATATTGTGTCAACAAGCGAATCGGGAGCAAAAAATAAGCCTAAACGTAAAGGCTATACTTGTCATTTATGTAACGGCGACCATGCCATTTACATATGTTTTAAATTCTTGAATATGTCTATCAAGGATAGGTTAAAGTTTGTTGAGGATAAGCAGTTATGTAGAAATTGTTTGCGTACAGGTCATTCACTTTCCGATTGCATTTTTGGTCCATGTAAACAATGTCACAATAAACATAACTCACTTTTGCACCTTCAGTCGGGTAACAAGGAGTCTGCAGCTGAGAGTTTGTCTCAGACTACTCCATCAACCGCGTTGCACTCCTTATCAGTAGGTAGTGTAGGTACATACCATAGTGTAGGCAAATGCGCTCGCAACGGCAGCGATTATTCGACACAAAATGTACTGCAACCGGTATTGTTATGCACGGCTTTAGTTGAGGTAGCAGATAGTAATAATCGATTCCATACAGCCAGAGCCCTTCTGGACAATGGTTCTCAACACAGCTATATTTCAGATAAATTACGTAAGCGAATCAATGCACCTCTATTACAGTCCACAATACAGATTTCAGGTGTCGCACAATCAGTGACACAATCAAATCATTCATGCGAATTATTTATGCGTTCAAAAATAAACGATTACAGTGCTAAGGTTAAATGCTTTGTCTTGCAGCGTATAACAAACAGTTTACCCACTACAAGCATTAATACCAAGCTTATACGAATACCGGACAATGTATACCTAGCCGATCCTACCTACAATATTCCCTCTGAAATCGATTTATTGATAGGTGCGGATTTGTTTTGGGAAATACTTGTCGGGACTAGAATCCGATTGGTAAACGGGCCGTTCCTTCAGAATTCGAAGCTAGGATGGTTACTTTCGGGTCCTTTACGCGTTTCTAAGAACTTAGATAGCCATTCTAAAGTTCACTGCAACTTCAATCAAACCTTAGGCTTAGGTTTAGAAGAGCAACTTATACGTTTTTGGGAGTTAGAGAATGTACCTCAGGTAGATAACGTTCTTTCAAAAGATGAGCAATTTTGTGAGGAGTTATTTAAAACTAAACGCGAATCAGGGGGTATATTCTCAGTCCGCATCCCGCTGAAAGAATTACCTGAAACATTGGGTACAAAATTCAAACAATTCTGCTAAAAATAGATTTTTGTATTTAGAGCGAAAATTAGGACGTTCACTCGACTATAAGCGAATGTACTCCGACTTTATGAGTGAGTACACTGCCTTAGGCTATACAAGTCAGATCGACATAGTCGATGAACATTATTATTTCCTACTGCATCCTAATAACAAAATAAGAATCATAATTTTTCAAATAATATTTTACGCATTAAATCAATTAATCTTATCGAATTAAAGTTAAATAATACAATTCAATAAACATTCATCATTCTTAAAACTCAAGCGCATAGGTGCGTATGTACCTACCTATTACGATTCATTTAAAATTTACCTCCGCTCTAGGCGCGAGGAGCGTGAAACCGGTTTCTTATCAGTAACCGATCTCAATGCATTGCAAATGATGCTAGTTAGACTAGCTCAGATACAAACTTTTCCGGACGCGTACAGAAGTTTAAATAATAACTTTCTTATACAAACAAATAGTAAATATACGAATCGTATTTCTTGTCTTAATATATTTTTAGACGTGAATTTAATAATTAGAGTCGGTGATAGACTAGGAAACTCAACTGAGTTTTGTTACGAAAAGAAACATCCATTATTATTGTGCAGTAAACATTATTTGACAGTGCTAATAGTGCAATACGAACATAGACGTTTGCTTCATAGTGGAACTCAGCTACTTTTGTCAACATTACGTGAATGTTGGTGGCCGATAGGTGCTAGGAACTTAGTTCGTAAAATTGTGCGTGAATGTGTGTTACTTGTACGCGAATGAAAGGTAAAACTTTACAGCCTAGAATGGGCAATTTACCTTCTACGCGACTGGATTCTGGATTTCCTTTTGGTCGGACAGGAATGGATCTTGGAGGAACTTTCTATGTCCTTAACAAAAAGGGCAGAGGAGGACGTCTTAGTAAAACGTATGTATGTCTGTTCGTCTGTTTTCTAACTCGTGCGGTACATCTTGAGCTTGTTTCCAGACTATCCACTGATGACTTTATTTTAGCACTTAAACGTTTCATTAGTAGAAGAGGTAAACCTGATTCTATTTATTCTGATAACGGAACTAATTTCGTAGGAGCTGAAAAGGAATTCTATTCCTTTTTACATAAAAATTCTAAACAAATTCTCGATTACACAGCTAACGATGGAATTAAATTTAATTTTATTCCACCATATTCACCCCATTTTGGAGGCCTGTGGGAGAGTGGCATAAGGTCTTGTAAATATCATTTACGTCGTGTAGTAGGTAACGCGAAACTTACTTATGAGGAATTGAGCACGGTTTTAGCACAAATAGAATCTGTCCTCAATTCCCGCCCTATGTCCCCTCTGTCTCCAGATCCTAACGACTTCACTCCACTGACTCCTGGTCACTTCCTCATTGGCCGACCGTTGACTGCTCCAGCTGCACACGATGACCTCACGGATGTCCCGATGTCAAGGCTGAACCGGTATCATCGAATTGAGCAACTATGACAGCACTTCTGGAAGCGGTGGTCAAGGGAGTACATTTCGGAGCTTCAACAGAGAACGAAGTGGAAGTCTAACCAGAAGGACATAAGCCTAGAGAGCTTGGTCCTAATCAAAGAAGACAACCTGCCTCCGCTGAAGTGGCGCCTGGGGCGCGTCACGAAGGTGTTTCCGGGCACGGACGGTGTCTCACGGGTTGCCGAAATACGAACGGCAACTGGAACGATACGGAGGGCGTTCTCCAAAATCTGCCCTCTACCAATAGATCCAGCAGACAGCAGCAGCGTCCAGTGATCCATGATTATCCCATCGTTGGAAGCCGGTGCTTCCAAGGCGGGCGGTATGTTCGCGCTGTTATTCACGAAATTCAAACTCGACGAGGTATTGGCGCCATCTACCGGTACGCTGAAGAAACTCGACGCGATACTCGTTGGTGCATCAGAACAGGCGGCATAACCGCCATATTTAACTTTGTATTCTTTCTTGACTGCGACACAAAGCACATCTCTGTAACCTAGATTTTAGGAATATACGTTTTTTTCTCAATTTTAATAAATCGAATTATTGAAGACGCACCCGATGACCCCCGTAGCTACCATCGCGTATCCCCGTACTATACTCCATTTTTTTATATTATTTATATTTATGTTCGAGCAAGTTTAATAACGTTAAAAACCAAATAAAAATACTATTCGAACCACAGATAACATAATACATTCGAACCATTTTCGACCTCTACGCGGACGAAGTCGCGGGCAAAAGCCAGTATTAGACACATTTGATAGCCAGACTCGTTTTATTTATGAAACTTAATTTATACTTTACATGTGAAAGTTTAGGCAGATGTTAAAGGCTATTCAGGTTAAAATTTTGAATGTAGAACTCTTGACATAAAATACCATTTCGTTTCGTCGAGTTCATTGTAATCCCGCAAAAACGCATGCGCAGACGCAGGAGTGTTACGAATTCATATTATTAATATTAACTATTATTTTTATACATAATTAGAGATAGTATATTAAGTTGGGATGTACATATATAACTTATATTTAGTATGACCTATGTAATATGGTATGAATAATCCCAAAAAAAATACTATAGTAATAGCTTTTGCCCGCGGCTCCGCAGGCGGTTTAGGTAGCATTTGTCCCTCCCGGAGATAATGTTTGCCTACCTGCAAATTTCGCTAAATAAAAGTAACATACAGATATAAAAAAAATATTATTAATTTTGTTTTAAAAATATAGGTAATTCAATTCTATGATCGTAGCCACCAATTTCAGTACAAAGAAGTTAGTGCCTATTTTGAAGCTAAGTGCTACCTACCTAAAGAGCTTTATTCTCATAAAACCTTTTTACTTCATAATTCGACTTACAGTGCAACCTTCGAGGGTATTAACTTTACCGATCGAAATGATTTCGAGTTTGTGGATACGTACCTGGAACAAAATAATATTTTCGTTAATTGAGAAGTATACCAATAAAAAGGATTAAATATGGGCTATGAGAACACACTATAATAATACTGGTAGGTACAGCATTATCGAGCCCCAAAGTAAGCAGTAGTTGTATAGTGGGTGCAACAGGGCTGCTTTTTTTTACAAATATATATGCACACCCCATTCTAATTTGTTTCAATCATCTGATTTTTATATACTTTGTTTTTTTTACTTACTAACTTTTATTAACAAAGAAAATTAATATTATATAACTAAATTAGAACTATACACTAATATTATAAGCATTATCAAGAGGTAATATTTTATTGTTTGTCTATTTTAATTGAACAGGCTCCAAAACTACTGCACCGATTTAAAAAAATATTTCACCATTGGAATTCTACATTATCCTGATGAACATGGGCTAGAGAATATTGTCAAATAAGTAAGGGTTCCGTATTTAAACTTTAATAATGTAATCCAACTTAAAGACAATATGTGAAAGACCCGAGCGAAGTCGGGGTGTCGGACCGCTTTTAATAAAGATAATTCTTAGCTTGTTAATACGAAACACCAATATCTAACGGAAGCAGTGAAATTCGAGTTGTGTTACCTAGATACCATTAAAAACTAGTATCTACGCCAAAAAATACTAAAAGTAGGTAGTTTCCAAAACTGCATCTCCGTATAATATTCTCGAGCAGAATACAAACAACCAGCAAAACAACAATACTAAAATTTTATTGCGCTAATAACAATTCCGTTCGCTGTACAGATATGAACATAATTATCAACAATACGGTCTCTTGTGTCATTGACTTTCCAGCGAAAACAATCGCAACTGTATCAGAACATTATCATAATAGGTAGAGCATTCATGTTGGCCAAAGTTTGGCGAAGTCAATCGTTTGTAATTCATGACACTTAACACAAGCTCTGCTTAACTTGGGGCTAGATGATGCTGTGTGGATTGGCCGGCATTGTTTATGTTTGTTACTACTCGTATTGTGTCGTACTCAGTCATCCCATGACGACGAAAGTGTACAAACACAAAGGTTAAATAAATGCGATAAATACCCGTTAAAAAATAACAAGCTCAGATTGCCTACCTTTAAAAATAAAATAAATATTTATTCGACTTAATTCAGAGAATATATACTTATAATATCGTATAGAATGGAATGAGCAAATGCGGTACATGCCTGGGGCGATGGTAATGGTTTTTACAGATGCATATTGTGTTCGATCTTTTATTTGTTTTATCATGGAAATACGAAATTTCTGATGTTTTGAAGTTTCATATCAGATATCACCAAGAAATTTCATTTTACATTTTATTTTCCTCCTAAAAAATAAAATGTAAAATGAAATTTCTTCTGTTTTGAGGTTTTATCTCACCATATATGTACCTATGGAAAACAAAATGTAAAATGTGTATGAGTAATTTTATAACTGTCTCGCTCGCACAATATTATTCATAAAGTGAACTTTGACGCCACAAACGAAGTTCAGGCGCCGAGACGCAACTTTTGTATGGAGAAGTGGGCGAGTGTTCAGGGTAAGCTGAGTCAATAATGCTTGTTTTGGCAAGCATTATTGACTGTCCGCAAACGATTTACGTAAAACAGCCCCGTTTTTCATTATGTCTGAGCCTAAAACCCCAAAACAATTTAATAAGCCAAGTCTAATAAATGAAAACGCAAGGACCGACTCGGGTTTTTTTTATAGTTTCCCAATAATTACTTTCCTGGCTCACATCATAGGAGATTTTATAAAAACGTAGGTTGCAAGTATACAATAAGCCTCTTGGTTTATCGTGGTCCTAAAGTTAGGAATGGTAGCCGTCAACTATATCAATCTTAAATTGTTTAGATCCGCACCAACACATAAAACCGTCGTGACGGCCAACCAACGTCTTTATTTCTGTTGTTTCTTTGACCTTTGTTGAGCTTAGCAATAAAATGTGTGTTCAGTAATATTTTTTCTCGAATAAAATCCTATTAAACTTCGTTCAATACTAGAGACACTACATCAATCTTGCAACTTTAAATAAAGCGCAGAAACTATTCTCTTAAACGCATTTGCCCAAGACATCCACTCTTAAAAGGCGGAGAAGACCCGATCTAAATCACAAAGACAAAGTTTGTTGTCATTCCCAAAGTTAGGCCGCATTTACTGAGAAAGTTGATTACAAACGCTCTGCGCAACGAAAGCTATTTTAAAACTTGTTTAATAATCCTATGAGTTAGGTTAACAAGAGACGTTGGGAAAAGTTCTATCAGGAGATGCCAGAACTCTTTCATATCGCATTTGAAGGCAGTATTCGTAACGAGTAATAGCATAATGAAATTGTAGATATGAAAGCTGTTATTCAATCTTTCTTAGAGGATGCCGTCCGTAATGATGACGTAATTTTATTCCCAGACATGATCCTTCTGTGCTATTTTATATAGTATTTGATCTTCAGATCGATAACCTTGTGTGACGCAGATCAGAGTAACTGTACTGTACAGACTTCTTTCACTATATTAGAAAGATCGGAAGACATGTTTTTCAAATTTACTTGGAGAATCACTGAGCTCTTGAAATGAGGTTCGATTCAGACCTTTAGAAAGCGTATTGAATACTATCGCTAACTGGTGCCACTGGCCATTTGTATTGAAAACTGCTTTGCAACCAAAGTTATAACTTAGTTTTAATCACTATAAACCAGTTTTAAGTGTGAATGTGCCCAGACCCAATGACCTGGAAGAAACACCATGCGAGATAGAAGCCAAAGTTTTTCAATAAGACTTTCTGAACACACTTTGATGACAAACTTATCAAAGTAATAATTGACTAAGTAAAATGTAGCCAACCAATGGACGCAAGAACTTCCGTGCTGCAAAAAAAAGTGTTGATTATCTGAACTAAAATATAGTAAAATAAAACAAGAATATAACAGCTTCTTTTTTATGCTTACGCGCCTTATATTTAGTTTATTATGAAAACAGGGCCAATTTTGTATCCACAGGGCCAAATTAGTATATTAGTAACCCTTAAAGGGTTACATTATTACTAATTATACTTATCTTGACATGTCTTCTTTGTGCGTTTTTTTTTATATTTACATATGTATTAGTATGTAAGAGCTTTTTTTTATTAAGACAATAAATGTTTCTTCTTCTTCTTAGATAACCTTTAACAGAGAATATTAAATACGCCTGTGCACATCTAATAACAACAAGTAACATATAACCTAACCTAACCTAACCTAACCTAACCTACTCTTTCTGCAAATTACATACTTGACAATAGTGAAAACATGTATTAGATACAAAAGTGATATATGAATGTGGTTTCTTTTTCATCTCTTCCATAGTGGACAAAAAAATTAAGTGAAGAGAAAATCCATAACACCTTTCTTCTCATTTTTCAATAATTTACATAAAAATGAAATTTATCTTTGTGCTTATTTTGTTAGCAAAAAAGTTACAAATAAAGTTATTGAAATCTGAAATGATAGCTATGGCTAAGTAGAGCTTGGATATACGATCAGGTACTTTCTTACTTAATACTTACCTATTGATTGCTACCCGTACATTCTAGAACACATTATATCACGAAATATCAGGTATGGCCCAACTCTGTCAATAACAACTTTTCGGAAGCTCTTGAAAGCTTTGAACGCTTGACATCGTTGTCAACAAACTTGTTAATATTAACTTATATCGAACATCTAAACATGATGTCACACGTGGAAGTTATAATGAGAAATATAATCGTGCTCGTCATTAACAATCCGACATTTATCTATTGAGCGCGGATGAAAATCATTCTACATTTTCTGACACCAACAAAATCAAAAAAATCAAATCAAAATCAAAGTGCTTTATTTCCTTTAGACCTTACAGGACTCTTGGACACGTCACAAAACACAAATTACATTAGTAATACTGGGAAATAAAGTGATCACTTTGATTAATTGTTCACTTCAATCTTTTTAAGGTAAAGTAAAGAAGCGAACAAGAAACCTTTACCTTGTTAGCTTGTTAGTTTTCGAGTTGGAGCAAAACTCGTCCCAAACTTTTTTGTCATCTAGATAATCTGATACTTTATAGTAAGCCTTTTTGCAAAGAACAGTTTTAACAATCCGTTTAAATTTATTTATAGATAATTTTTGCAACTCACTTGGAGTTCTGTTGTAGAAGCGTATACATTGCCCTTTGAAAGACACATTAATTTTGTGTAGCCTAGTAGTGGGCACAGCGAGTTTGTTCTTATTTCTAGTATTAACATTATGTATATCGCTATTTTTAATGAACTTATTGATATTTTTATGAGTGTACATCAAATTTTCATAAATATACTGACATGTTACTGTCATTATGTTTATTTCTTTGAATTTTTCACGCAAGGATTCTCTGGGACCCATATTATAGATTGCACGAACAGCCCTCTTCTGCAGCACAAATATGGTGTTAATATCTGCAGCGTTCCCCCACAGCAGTATGCCATATGACATAATACTATGGAAGTAGCTGTAATAGACTAGTCTAGAAGTATCAACGTCTGTAAGATGACGGATTTTTTTGACTGCATACGCTGCAGAACTAAGTCTCTTCGATAGCTTATCTATGTGTGGGCCCCATTGAAGTTTATTATCTAAGGTTATTCCTAAGAATACAGTACTTTTTACTATTTCTAACGATTCCTCTTTTACCTTTACATTGGCCTTTACTTGTTTTACATTAGGTAGAATAAATCTAATACATTTCGTTTTGTTTTCGTTTAGCAAAAGATTATTGGCACTAAACCAATTGACTACTTTTGAGATTGCATTATTCACATCGTCAAAATTTATGTTTTGTCGTTTCATTTTGAAAATTAGTGAAGTATCATCAGCAAACAATACAATCTCGTGGTTATTCTTAACGAGATGAGGCAGGTCGTTAATATAAACTAGAAATAGGAAAGGACCGAGGATAGACCCCTGCGGTACACCCATTGTAACTACAGATCCCGAAGACCGTTCCCCATTAATGTCAACTCTTTGTATCCTGCCACACAAGTATGAAGTAAGAAGATCCAAAGAGTTGTCTTTTATTCCATAATGATGCAGTTTCCTGATTAATGTTTCATGATGTACACAGTCAAATGCTTTTGACAAGTCGCAAAAAACGCCTAAAGCATCTTGCGACTTCTCCCAAGCATCAAATATATGCGATACCAACTCTACACCGGCATCAGTAGTTGACCTACCGCGAGTAAACCCGAATTGCTTACCATGCAGTAGGCCATTGCCATTGAAATGCATAAGCAATTGATGTAAAATTAGTTTTTCAAAAATCTTGCTGAATGTCGGCAATACTGATATTGGTCTAAAGTTAGTGGGGTCAGACCTACTACCCGATTTAAACAATGGTATGATTTTACTATGCTTCATTAGATCAGGAAATACGCCACAATCAATGGATTCATTAAATATAAAAGCTAGATCTGGTGCAATTGTGTCAATCAATGGTTTAATAATTCTAACGGAAATGCCCCAGAGATCTGCAGTTTTCTTTATATTTAATAGTTTAAAGGCAACGGGGCTCGTAACTAAATTTATGTCTATGACATTAGTGTAAAAGACGCTGTGCGCGCCGAGACGATGTGAATGACGTCATCTTCTCAGACTTGTTCCTTGTCTAATATTTTATAATTTATACACTCTCTGGTATAAAGATCGATAATTTTGCGTGACGTACGCCGAGACGATGAGATCGACGTCGTCTTCCAGACTTATTCCTTGTCTGTTATTTTATTCACTCTCTAATCTTGCGTGACGATCGCCGAGACGATGCGATAAACGTCATCTTCCCAGACTTCTTCCTTGTCTATTATTTTATACAATCTCTAGTATTAAGATTGATAATCTGCCGTGACGTAGTTCGAATTGACCACACAGACATCTTTCATATACACTACTAGTCCCTTGCTTCAAACATTTCAAAATTATACATTTTTACACCCGTTGGGTTACATAATTGAAGTTTTCATACCGGAACCCAAACTTTTATGAAAATGTTCTATAGGCTATGTTCACCCGAGATAATATAGAATAATGGTTAAATAATTTTTCAATCGGTCCACTAGTTTCGGAGCCTATTCAATTCAAACAAACTGACAATCAAATCTTTCTGCTATGTGATATTTAGTATAGATATAGATTTCATCCTTTTTAACAGAAATCTAGCTTAAAATAGGAGCTGCTGAGCTCTGTTGAAATATCTCCAGAGGTTATTTAAACAGTTGTCCACAATCCGTCCATCATTGTCTTTAATCCTGTATTTACCTTCGTTCGGGTTAATCCCCCAAGTTTCCATAGTAAGTACCTGAGCTGCAATATGCGAACTTCGTGGTGACAGATTCAGTGATTAAATCTGTCGCTAGGAAAAAAAGCAGGCAAGTCAGAATCTGGGTCAACTTATTTCAACGTTGAGATTTATTTATACAGAGACTGTTAAAACGTAAGCATGCATCTAATGGAAATTCAAAGTGAATCTATCACTTTGAATTTCCATTAGTCCAAGTATAAAATACTAGGTGTCCGCCCCGGCTTCGCAAGGGTATTTAACAGAATTTGAAGTTTTCACACACACGTTGGGTAACATTATTGAAGTTTTCATAGGGATCCCTAACTTTCAAAAATATTCTATAGCCTATGATAGAATTTACAAAAAATGTCCAGTAGTTTCGGAACCTATTCAATTCAAACCACAAACAAACAATCAAATATTGCCTTCTTATAGTTATATACCTTATTAAAGACAAACAGGGGAAACTTTATTTTTTGACATGGATTTTTCTCCTGTGGTGCGGGAAAAAGGTCTGAGATTCTTGAAGTTTTTATATTTTTTGACATTGAGTTTCCTCCGGAATTGTGAAGTCTAAGACTGACATAACTGACAATGGCTGAGTCGTCGGTCGTAGCAAAAATCATGCGGCGTCATAAAAAAAAACAATTTGAAGTTGAGTCGTAGCAAAAGCAAGGCGTCATTAAAAAAGAACTTGAAATATAGCGCAGCGCTATGGTTTAATTACTGAAGTTTTATACGGATCTCTAACTTTTTGAAAATATTTAAAAGCCTATGTTCATCACGGAAATTTTAGGATTCTAATAGTGAAAGAAATTTTCAAATAAATCCCGTAGTTTTGGAGCCTATTCAATTCAAACAATCAAATCAAATCTTTCCACTTTAAAATATTAGTAAAGAGGTAGAACAATGATTTGTCTATAAAAATTATATTAAATACTTACTAAGATGATGCATGCACACTAGTCAAATCATGTTCATAGTCATTTTACTATACTTTTCTATTATCTCTCCGGTAAAACCTTCAATATACTTTCTGGTATTTTATCGATTTGTGAGCCTGTTAATTAATTTAAGCCTTTTGTTTTCACAAAACAGATTAAAAGCTCAGTTTTATTTTTCGTACCCAGAAATTCGTATCACGATAATTTTATTAACCTTTGTTTTTTTTTTATTTTTGCTCTCTGCCAGAGCATTATAAAGCAATACGCTTCAATAGTAAAAAAGAATGTAGGATTGAATGATAGATTATTTTCACTGCCTTTCAGGAAACCACAGTCTAAATCTGCCGGCAAAGATTGATAGCCTGGTAAGAGATATATACGTACAGCGCAAAAAGTGGCGTACCATGATAATACTTATTTAATTTATTTATGTGATTTTAACGACGTGTTTATGTAGAATTTTTATTATTATAGTGAGTAAGCACTCGATAATTATAGGATATTAAATAGTACCCCAAAAATGTCTAGTCCCGCCAAAATCTAAACTTTTTTAAATAATAAACCATTATTAACATAGAAAATAACAATTAATTAACCAAATTAGAACTAGTATTTACAATCGGAATAATTAATGTAACTGCAGATAGTTGCAAACAAACTACAGGCAGCTCGACAGATCCATATCGAAGTGTACTCAAGATGCTGGCTGTATTTCCTCGCTGTATGGCAACGCTGATATGCTGCGCCAAATTCTGACCAGCTTTCGACTCACACATTACGTTGACCAGACGCTCAGATATTTTTTTGAAAACTTGGATAGTCTCGGTACCTCACGGACCTGAGGTCTCGATACTCGGTTATTTAATTTCTGTTTATGTATGTAGGTTATGTAGCCACTTAAATATACTTAGCGATTGCTTTGAAATAAAAACTAAATATTCTACGTAGTAGAAGCTCTACACCGTAGGCCCTCTACGTCGTAGAAGCTCTACACCGTAGCCTCTATCTACCCTCTACGTAGATGTATCGTAGATATTTGTAAACCCTACAATGTACGCGATTTCTCACTCAAACAGAAACGTACAACTTGATTTGTTTAAAAACACCACTACGCCGCTCGTAGAAATGTACCACCAAACTCTAGCTTTTAAACAGTAAGAACAGAAAAAAATTTCGTTTTGCAGTTGAAAAAAATTCTTGAAAATAAAGAATTTATCCACCACAAAACGCAATTTTCACTGACATATAAAAACACGCAGTTAAGTCTATTGTCTCGATAAACAAAGCGAGACAGTGCATGAATTAGTTTTCGCTTAATTAAGGCGAAGACAAAAAGCGGTAGTTTTTAACAATGAAGGAGATAAATTTCCAACAGCCTCTCATTTACATTGAGAACAGTTTATGCACGAACTGCGGACCCTCGTATTTGCATGCCATACCAATTAGTTTTACAAGTTTCGAATGGAAAGATTTTAAGTAGGTACCCACCTACGAACATCACTGCGGTCTGAAGCAAAAAACAAAAAGTAAACCGTTGATCACAGCGACGACCTTAATCGATCTATGTAGATATTATAAGCTTTTATCAAATTTGAGGATAGCATACGGCCGCATCCTATTATATTACAATACCAGTGTCATAGTCATGTGGTGGGCATCGTCGCATAATCGTGCATAGATGATAGAATCTCTATAAAATACAGCAGTTCCATTTGCGAGGAGAGATTGATAGAATGTTTTGGACCTTGTCAAGGTCCGGTTTTGACGCTCTTTTATTAAAGGTAAAGTTACATTATACCAAAATATTCAATGATTTCACCATTGTTACGGGAAGCAAATAGGTTTTGACTTATCGTCATCTAAAACATTATTATACAGACTACTACTTTCTTACTCTCTCAACTACAAAAAAATATCTGTAAGCGATGACTAAGCTGCGTTTTTTTACATTTATTTAGAAATTCATGTAAGAAAAAGAAGTAAATTACATAGAGTAGTTAGAAAGAAAGACAGATCATTCAAAGTAGGTCGACCTAACAAGTACTGGATCATTATTTAATGGCTTTGAAGTCTTAGAAGAGTTTAGAAAGAAGTAAGCTGTTACCAAAATCTTCAGAAAATCTCAAGTTCCAACATAATCTTCATACGTCATTAATTTCAATTACTTATTAATCGAAACATCTCAGAGTTAATGGATAGATGGGGGCTCACATTACCGTTGATCAATTATTCAAGACCTATAAACGTATCAATTATAGTTAAAGCTTTATAATACAGAGTGTTACAGTACGCCAATAAGTATAAAACAAGTGCTAGTTTCTGGACGATAATATCTTACCACTCCAATACAAACAAGATCCGTCAAGTGCGAGTGTAACTCGCACACTGACATTTTTCTTTTTTTTCGTTTATTATTTCGAATTCCAAGCTTTAGTAGTTGCTAAGATATTAATGGAAAATGGATGAAAAGAAGCTGTGAAGGACAGCTAAAGACCATAAGATATGACCGATCTCGAAACCCTAAATATGAAAATAAAAATTATTCGTCCTTTGTTTTTCGTACAATTATCAAATTTTATTAATTTTCTGCTTTATTTAAATTATGTATTCTTTACAGGCGTACCAAATTTATTATATATAGTACCAAATCATTACAATAACAATCATAAAAATAAATTACATTAAAACATAAAATGCATCTTAAGAAGATTATATACAACTATGATGGGTTGAATAGCCCCCTAAATGCCGTAACCGAACGCAGCGATTCTCCCTATTTCGCCAAAGAAACTAACATTATAACCTAACCTACAACAAACATGCGACTTGCATTGCATAGTCAAAAGCATATTTCAAGGAAATAGTTGTTTTGCAACACGAAACAAAGCCCGGAAACGTGGCTTATGACAGATCGTTTATATGGAAATTGTCGCGATTTAAGTTTCTCCAGACAATAGTAGTGTAGACGAGAATAGCAGAGATTTTGTGGTTAAAACTTCAGTTTACAAACATTATGTAGAAGTTATATAGATGTAAGTTGAATATTTTATGACTACAAACTCCAAAGGTTGACAATACAGGCTTAAACCGCAACCTTAGACTCTGAAGGGGAATGCGTTGCTAATTATGCAACCTAGTCCATCTGATTAGCCGAATTCTGAACACATTCCCGTACAGAGTAGAAGGTTGTTTTGCGTATTCACATCCGGTTGAGTCGTGATTTTCTATAGTATCTTCTAGGGATATTATAAATAGTTTTTTTTTCTGTCGAAATCGAACACGCTATCTTCTGGGTCGTAGGGGAACCTTCCCCCTACCCTGCCACAGAGGTCGTCAAACAAACCACGCATCGACCAACGAGTATCGACTATTAATTATGATTGCCTTTAATAAAATTAATGTTAAAATGTATTAATTTTACGTTATATGCTTTTTTAATGGCATCCAAAAAATATAAATAGATTTCGAACGAAATAGTAAAACAGCTGGTATAAAGTTATTCTCTGCAAAATGTTATAAAATGTTTTAAACTTCATGATTTCATATTTCAAACTTTATAAAGATAAGAACTTGTAGCGACGGCGAGTGCCCTCTTGCAATCTCGATGTCTTGCCTACTTTCTCGTGCTATATCATCTTATAGTTTCGCGCGAGGGTTAATCTTTGTAGAAACGAATGCACAAAATATCAGTCTATCTAAAAGATAAATTGGTAGGAATTGGAGGAAGCCCTCACCAAGCAATAGGTAAATACGGGCTTTTTGTACATCACCAATGTGACAAAGAAGAATGCGGATGATTCTCTACACAAAAGTGAAAGAATTTTCTGAATCCGACCATTATTGGTGAAAGTACATAGAAAATACATACAGTTGAAAATGGAATATCCTGCCCTTTTGTTTTCAGTTGGTTAAAAGAAGTCGGTGATGAAAAAAAGAGGCCTTAATCAAAACAACGTCAAGGAGAAAGAAAATAAATAGTAAATGATAATAGGGATCAATGGTACAGTGCGCGTTACATATAAGTACCCCCCTATCTCAATGTATGTGGGACACAATAGAGGTAGTTGTTAATGTTGGGAATTTCAGACTTTGAGTATTATGGTGGGTGGTTCGATCCTGAGCGGGGCGGCGTGATAAATTTTTGCATGTGAAAATTTGTGATAAGTTACAAGGGAATCCGAAGTAGTCGTAAATATTATGTAGACAAGGGGGGTACTTAATTCTGACGCGCACTGTACATAAAGTTTTCATAATATAGTACATTTCTACAAAAACATCATTTCTTTTCATTATACAGAAGCTCTGAGATGGCAAGCGAAAAACTTACGAAAGCCCGCTAAGTCCTTTCTTTTAGAATTTGACGTCTGCCTCTTTACAAGGAATACTAAGTGGGCATACCGACCTTGGAGATAAACTTGGTTCAGACAGGCTTTCAAAATGGGATGTACTTTATCCTTGATATGTATATCGGCTTCTTTTTATTATATGCGTAACACTTACCTGAGGTACTTTGGAAGAAGAAATCTTGCCTGAAGAACCTGACTCAATTTTCATCAATTAAAGTAACGCTAAATACGAAATACCACTGCTGCCTACACTTTTATTTTTGTATCACTTTCTATACATCCGAAGGTTGCCCGGAAGAGATCACTCAAAGCGAAAAGGACTTGTATTGTTTAACGAAATCTGTTTTGTCTGGTGGTATAAATCTGTTTATTGCAATAAATAATAATTTATGTTGTTTTATAACCTTTTTCTTGATTGGTGAATGGTTTTGAACAGATTTATTTATATACAAAGTCACCAACATAGTTTACACCAAAAACAAATTTATGAATAAGACTTCAGAAATGAAACGATATCGATCTAGCTTTATTAAGACTTGGAAATTAGAAAGTAATTCAAAGGCTTTTAAATATAACATGAAAGGATTTAGATTAGTCGGCACGAAAGCGATAATTATAAAGATTTTTGACTTCCGGACTCAATTTCAGTTATAGCTGTTTCATTTGTTATAATGAACGTGAAAATTGTTCCCTGACATTTGAAATATTATAGAGGGTCCATTATTTTTAGAACTAAAAAATAATAGGGTGAAGCGCATTGGAAACGGAAGAGAACATAACAATCATTAAAAGAAAAAAAAAATCGTACATTATTTTTACTTTAATTTTTGTATATTATTATCTTCGTTCTCTATTGATAATATTAATTAGTATTGGGTTTGATCCTAATAATATAATACAATACAACAAACAAAAAAACGGTTCTTCAACCATAGGAATCCTACATTATCCCTGATAAAACTTTGTTACTTATAATGTAACCCAACTTGTGTATATAAAATTGTCTAAATATTTGTAGAGTACCCTTACAAAGCCGGGGCGGATCGTTAGTTATGTAAGTTTATGAAATAATTTCTGCCGTCAGCTTTGTTTCTATGGAAACGTTATATTATGACGTTGCATGGATATTGCGTCTTCTGGGGAATACATTTCTTTAAACAGTATTGATAATAGTCTGAAGAAAGTTGACCTCGAGTCGAACCAACTGCCAGACGGTCAAACGATAAAAGTGTGGAAAATACATACATATATGTACAGTGCGCGTCAGAATTAAGTACCCCCCTTGCATAAAAACTATTTTCGACTACTTCTAATTCCCTTGTAACTTGTCACAATTCACATGCAAAAATTTTTCAGGCCGCCGCCGCTCATGATCTGAACTGCCTTTTCATAATACTCAAAGTCCCAAAAATAACAACTACTGTGTCCCACATACATTGAGGTAGGGGAGGTACTTATAATGTGACGCGCACTGTACGTACATGTATGGTTCACAGGGCTCATGCCGTCTAACCTGGCTTTTCAAAGGAGACCTAAGTATACATAATGATCCGTCCATATGTTTTCGAGTCATCACATCCGTACAGTCAAAGACAGTCAATCTTTTCTCCTTATAATACTAGTTTATACATATAACATGTATGTAGCATGAATTCTTTTCGAATATAAATTGTACAGTGCGCGTCAGAATTAAGTAGCCCTCTTGTCTACATAATATTTACGACTACTTCGAATTCCATTGTAACTTATCACAAATTTTCACATGCAAAAATGTATCATGCCGGCGCTCAGGATCGAACCACCCACCATAATACTCAAAGTCTGAAATTTCCAACAATAACAACTATTGTGTCCCACATACATTGAGATAGGGGGTACTTAAATGTGACGCGCACTGTACATCAAGAATTAAACGGTATACGAGAGCCGTCAAAATTTCCTTAACGAAAGCAAAAATCAATGAATGTGCCCAAAATAAATGATTCTGTTGAAACTTTGATGAATACGGACGTGCAGTACTTTTCGAAACTATCACGATATACATATAATATACAGGGCGTCCCATTGCTATGTCACATAGAGGGAAAGTACCTTAAATATTGTAGATGGAACATTTTACTGAAAGAAGACATTATTTTAATTTTAAAAACTATTTAAACTGCAGTCATAGATTTTTCAATAGTTACATATTTGAACCGGGAACCGAACCCGCTACACGAGAAAAATTATTACACTCTAGCTTTATCAAACCGATCGAAAGGCTTCATCATAAGGATAATTTTTCTAGAGGGTAATTATTAAATTAAAATAATGTCTTCTTTCAGTAAAATGTTCCATCATGTTCCATACAATGTTTAAAGTACTTTTCCTCCAAGTGGAATAGCGGTGGGACGCCTTGTATACATTAATGACGTGTTAACACTAGTCATTAATGACGGAATGATACCATGGCTTGACAAACTAGCAAAATATTGGAAAACTCAAATCATGGTAAATATCCTGTCATACGAATTGTCATTTCTGGAATTCGTACATTTCAATATTCATACATGACCGGTCCCTAAATGACTGTAGTTAATAGTACGAGTCGGATTACTGAATACTTAAGGATTCAAAAGAAAATTAAAGAATCAAGCTCTTCAAAAGTTTCTCCCAAAGGTTTTCTAATACCCGAAGGTACAACTTAGAGCTTAGTTTCAAGGCGAACTCTTCTAGTTAAAATTTGGTACGCGGCACAGAAGGGTCGTTTTAAAGTTGAATTGTCTATTACCACTTGAATCGTTTTGATGACGCAAAGATCCGAGTAACTTACCTTACACTGTGCGATTAATTTTTGAGTAATTAAACCATGTGCGCATTAAAGTCATTTATAACGGGATATTTACCATGATTCGAGTTTTGAGTTTCCAATATTTCGGCTCAGATTCATGCGCCATGGTCGCGTTATAAATGACTTTAGTGTTAATAACCATGATAGTTTCAAAAGTTTTATCATGGGCGCATTTTCCTTGGCTGTGTCCAGATGATACCCTTTACAAGTATTTATTTCAGCCATTGTTGTTCCGATTACAGGGCTATGCCTTGGTTTCGTTTGCTGTTGTGGTTGAATACTTTATGATAATTTTATGGAACTGCTTTAAACCTTGACTGCAGATGATTCCTGCTTTTGATAGAAAAAGTAATCATTATCTTTCATCTTGTATCATATTGTGTTACCGAAAATGCTTTTTGTAGCCCTTGCCTTTAAAATGAACTCATGGCCTGTGTGATGTGTTTTTATTTGGACTAATTATTTAATTAATTACTTACTCAAAATTTGTATTGTTTTATTTTTATATTATAAATTGAACTTTATGCAGTAGTTAAATTATATTGCAATTTGTAATTATTATTATGAATAAGTGACTATTATTATTATGGCTATTATCACCGGGTTTATATATATCCCGAGATCATGGAAATGAGATTTATTTATTTATTTCTATGAAACCATCACCACACTAGATAATTTATGAGCTTTTGATAAGATTCTACTGATAGATACAAATAAAGTGATAAGGAGGAAACAATGTAACTTACTTTATGAAACTAATTTTAAAATAATAACCAAAAAAAAAACACTAGATCAAACCATGGAAGATATCACCCACATTCACATTTAGACTAAAAGTAATTTAAGAAATTAATAGTTACTATAAGAAATCATCATTCAAATCCATAAAAGGAAACAATAAATAAAGATAATTTTTTAAATAAAAACGCAGAGAGACAAAATAACAACGACAAATTATATATTTAAAGTAACAATATACTCAGAGGTACGAGTACACCTATATGAGAGATATACAATAATAATGCTGGACAATGGACATGTCAAACATCATCTCCTAGCCCCAAGCTAAGCAGAGCTTGGGTTAAGTACTGGTAGATGACCGATATAAATAATACATAATATACGGCATATTATATATTTTTATTATTGATAGAAAACCCGAAATATTTGCAGATCATACAAAGATTTTTCCCGAGCATCGAACGTTCAACCTCCTTCGCAAGAGTACCTTTGCCCAGCAAGCGACAGAAGTCGTCAAGAAACTATCAACGAAACACAACAGCATCGTTTTCAAATCCATGTTTTTAGCAGAATTCTATCATGAATGGCACGATCGAAAAATGAATAATGTGATTGCAAAAGTTTCTTGACAATCCGATAAATCGGATTTTACGGAACATAAAAAAAACAAATCAGTATAAAACTTTCTTGATATTCTTTTATTGTCCGTCTCCGTGATTTGTAAATGACACTTCTATAATGTAGCAAATCATAATAGGACTTAGAAAATCCAGAAACTTTATTGGACCACAATCTCATCTGATGGTAAGTGACAATATGGCCGCCGGACGCGATATATAACGGACCTATAGAAAATATATAAATAAATAATAAATAAATAATGTTGGACAATCCACACAGCATCATCTAGCCCCAAGCTAAGCAGAGCTTGTGTTATGGGTACTAGATGACTGATATACTTAATACAATATTATTAAATAGATAGGTATTTTTTATTATACATAGAAAACGACCAGAACCCCTGAACAAATATCTGCAGATTGTACAAATATTTGTCCCGAGGCGGGAATCGAACCCGCAACCTCCTGCGTCGCAGGCGGACCTTCGCCCACCGCGCCACAGTGGTCGTCGAAAAATATTAGTGCTTATTATACAGGATGGAAAATTTTGATCGATTGGCGTGTTCAAGTCTGAAACTATGATCATTTTAGAATCATGTTTGATAATAAACTTTACGACCTACACATAATATTTTCTCTAAACATAAATAGTATTAGTTTTATTAAACCGTCCGGGTTCGATTCGCGAGCTGAGTCTAGGATTTTTTAAATATATGTATGCAGTTTTCTTTTTACTAAAATCACACATGGTTGGTTCCTAAGAAGAGATTTTCCGCCTTGTGTCTATAGTACCATTAATTTGTACCATCAATGGTACAAGTGATACTACTATGTGTCCTTAGTACCGTTGAAAAAGATACTAGTTTATACCGTGTATTTACTCGTGAAAAAAAACAAATCAAAAATAATAAACCGTGCCGTTTGCAGGTCTAAGGGGTTTTAAGTTAGATTCAGATTTATAGTGTAATTTAAATTGTGTATTTACTTGTGAAAATAAAAATCAGATTTTTTTTATTTTCTAACGACGCAATTTTTCTAAAAACAATGCTACTGTAATGTCGCCTTGAATTATTTGCATTTGCACATGTTGAATGTAATTGTTGCGGTCGATCACTACTTTTGATCTTGAGTTTTGTGGCTCTGTTGTCAAAGCATTTACGCAATGGTATGCAGCATCTCTTTTTAGAACTTTTAGAAATTGGCATGTTGTTATTATATTACTATTACTTTCCAACCCCTTGATGTCTGAAGATAACGAAGGCGACCTGAGCGGTACACAGCGCCCTTCGACATTATGTATATATATTTTCTTGTATGTTTTCGATGCAATGGTACTAGCGACACGTGCTAGTATCGGTAGTACCATTAATAGTACTAAGGACACATTGTAGTATCACTTGTACCATTGATGGTACAAATTAATGGTACTATAGACACAAGGCGAGATTTTCGTATGTCCCATATTTTTCTCATTTTTCACTAACCTACCGAAACTTCTATAGATTGCATAGAGAGTAGTAGAAACTAAATATTTAGATTTGTACCTATAATTTTGAATTTACCTCCTTACGTAGGTTTACGATCGCCTTGGGTTTAAAAAACCTGTTTTTTTATGTTATTGTTTAATAAATAAATAAATAAAAACTTTCCCAAGAGTAATATTGTCAGTTAGAGTAGTTAGAGTATACAGAGTGGCCTGTATACACTAATAACTCTTGTCTTGAAGATACCCAGGCTGTTATTGGAAACGCGAAGTGAGGAGCGAGTCATTGTAATATGCAGCGGAAAAAGGTAAAGGAAATCCGCTTAGTCCCGTAAAATAAACAATGGAATAATAACACAATAATCAACATTTAGAGCACCTTAATTTCTAACAAAACCGCTTCATAGAAAATACTCGAAATAACCGAATTGAAACAAGCTTTCTAATAGCTATTCAAGATTGTCCATCAATTCGTTTTACAATCACATCGACATTGCTTTTCATCGGGAAACAATTTGGCTCACTGTCTTTTCAATTTCAATCGTGCAATGACACAGCAAGGTTTACGGAAGCTGGTCTACTTTATCAATTGAAATTCTATTGTAGACGATCAATCAGAATTTACGTTCCTCCCCGTCATGAAACTTATAATCAGAGACACGATAATAAAATAAATATAGTCAATTTTAAAATCCAAGATATTTTACGTGATAAATGAAAACAGAAACCAAAACTGCAGTAACGCATAATTACACAAGTGCAGCAAAAACGGTACAAAATCGAGTTCAAATACTTACGAACGAAGAATGAAACATTATAACATTTATTTTATGTTACTTATAGAATAATGGGTAGGCCACCTAAAGCATGTAAATAACACTACGAGTATACAGCTATTACACCTCGGTTATTCTGACGATGCTATATTTTTGAGATTCACCAAGTTTCAAAAGCAAGTTTATTGTTGCCAAATATAGTTGAAAACAAATCGAGTTCGACTTTAGTAACTTTTGAACCAGTTATTAATTTTTCACTGTGAGGAAAATAAACAAACCACCTTTTTTCGATCGCACCGCACCGGCGTCGCTTGATATAAAGAAAATTTAATTAAAGAAGATATCACTTCTATTTAATTAAACTGTCAGCCAACACAACAGAATTTGTTTAAACGTTTTTAATAAATGATGTACCATGTTTTAATAATTTATTTAAAGATTCTGTGATATTTTATATTACTTTTTGTGCAAAACAAAGGCGAAGCTTATCGGCGGAGAAGATATGATTATCACGATTCGGTTGATTTGGTAGATATTAGCAACTGTCGGTCCATCAGCTCACCTTAACCCGGGTACAGTAAGTACCTACCCATAGCACCAGTTAGTGAAACGAGAAATATAAAACGTCAAAAATCTGACTCGATGCAGGTTGCCTCTTCTTTCCCTTGTACTGACATTCCGTCAAGAACGATTGCTGTTACGGCCCGTTCACACATGTCTCCGTTTTACTGTTCCGTTTTATCGTGTACGTATTTTGTTCGATTTTGTTCGATTTTGTTCGTCGATCTGTATACAGAATACTGTGCCATGTGTGAAGTCGCTCATACAACCACATACGCCATCGACGTAAACTACGTACACGATAAAACGGAACAGTAAAACGGAGACATGTGTGAACCGGCTGTTACATACTGGTTACGTTATGACAGCTTTATGTTTATAAAACGTCTCAAAGTAGCAGGAGTAGTAGACTTCTTTTCTTTTACTTGCTTTGTGTGGCTGCGGTATCACTGCGGCCATGGTGGTCTATTGTGATCGCCACTTTCTGAGTTCACCCCTGATGCTGCGGCGTACACAACTCACCTCTTACCCTTGCAGCTGCTAGGAACTATAAGATAAAGCCTTTTTAGGGTTTTGACATCGGTTGCAAAACCCTTATGAAATCGCTTTGGGTCTGTTTTGTGTTTTGAATCCTTAATATCTCAGAAACTACTGCAGCTATTGACTTGAAATTTGAAATAATAATACATTTTGTGCGCCCGCACATATTTATAGAAAAAAAATGAAAATAAATGAAAAATAAAAATGAAGATTTTCCATACAAATTTTGAAATCGAAATTTTAAATGGGACCTACAAAGTCGAAAGTGGTATCAAATGAAAGGTACTCGTTTGTAGATTTCAAAATAGTTTTTGAAATTTTGGTAGATTTTATACTTTTTAAAATATTTTGAAAAAGGTCAAAAAAATGACCGTTCCCCCCACCCTATCTCCGAAGATTGCAGAGCGATCGACGTGATATGTACCAAGTGTTTGTAGATATGGATCTATATTTTACAGGAAAAATATAGAGAAGTCTATAAAAATAACAGTTTTTGAAATATGGTCAAAAAAGGGCGGGAAAAATTTCTGAAGGGCTGACTACCCCACCGAGTTGGGTATCAAATGAAAGGTATTGGCTTGTACATTTCAATACAGTTTTTGAAATTTCGACAGATTTTACACTTTTTGATATATTTTGAAAATGGTCGAAAAATTGACCGGTACCCCCCCCCCCCCCTTATCTCCGAAGATTGCAGAGCGATCGATGTGATATGTACCAAGTGTTTGTAGATATCAATCTATATTTTACAGGAAAAATATAGAGAAGTCTGTAAAAATAATACTTTTTGAAATAAGGTCAAAAAAGGGCGGGAAAATTTTCTAAAGGGGTGACTACCCCACCGAGTTGGGTATCAAATGAAAGGTATTGTTTTGTACATTTCAATACAGTTTTTGAAATTTCGATAAGTTTTATACTTTTTAAAATATTTTGAAA
This sequence comes from Eupithecia pulchellata, assembly GCA_963931895.1. Lineage (NCBI taxonomy): Eukaryota > Metazoa > Arthropoda > Insecta > Lepidoptera > Geometridae > Eupithecia > Eupithecia pulchellata. The sequence continues at coordinate 9,046,466 of OZ007529.1, forward strand.
AAGGTCAAAAAATTTACCATTCCCCCCCCCCCTTATCTCCGAAGATTGCAGAGTGATTGATGTAAAATGTACTAAGCGTTTGTAGATATAGATCTATATTTTACAGGAAAAATATAGAGAAGTCTGTAAATATAATACTTTTTGAAATATGGTCAAAAAACTAATTTTCATACAATGGGGGCTATTTCATTGAGAGTAATATCAAATCAAAGGTATGGATTTCGACAATTCAAAACAGGTTTTGAAAATCGTCTAAGTTTCATACTTAGTGAAATAGGTTGAAAAAAGCCGTAAAAAAATTGTAGGTACCAACCCACTTACCTACCCACAAAATCTGTGTAGTAACTGTAAAAGGAGTTCCACAGCGCACCAAAACCGTTGTTCTCAAAATTTTTGAGAAGAGGTATGTACCTATCCTAGATAATCCACACAGTATCATTTACCCACAAGCTAAGCAAAGCTTGTGTTATTGGTATTACTACGATAGCTGTTATACTTAATAAAGTATAAGTATCACATTAGGTGATTTATTTTTGTGTATTGAAAAGGACTAGAACACCCGAACAAATAATCTGAAGATCCTACAAATATTAGTCCCGAGGCAGGAATCAAACATATACGTACCTACCTAAACGACAAAAGTTCAAAACCCTCGGCGCGCGAGTTACACTCGCACTTGTCGTACTTGTTTAACTCTATTCTAATAGAATGAGTAAACGTTAGTAAGTAACTAATGAGTGGAAAAGGCCTCGGAATATTCTTTGTCAATAATATCAAAATATAAAATAAAATCCAGCTTTTCAGCGAGACAGGATAATGACGAGAAATATGACAAATACAGAGATCGGAACGAGCTAAGGAACAAATCTATCTGAGAACCCGAGCGTTTTCTAGACCCTCAGTATCGACTGGCACCATTCCGGGGGTTCCAAGGTAAGTGCTGGCACTCGGATGAAATATACATGAGCTATCGCATTCGGACTGAAGGATTCCTTTGACAGTCAAAGCCGATGGAAGTTTCCAAGAAGGTACTTTAATAAATAAAAGTAAATGAACTTTGGGTAAACAAGAAAACCTGAAGGTACGAAATACTACAAGACAAAGTGAAGACTGGGTCCCACAAAATACCGTTTACTCTTAATTCGTTTTTTTAAACGTTTTTTATATGCATCAAATCATTTTTTAAACAATTGATGAAGTGCAACAGTCGGCACCATCCAATCAATAAAATAAGATTCATAATATCTACTCTCATGGCTTAATCAAATCAAATATTAATTTCTTTTCCCGTAAATACAATGAATGTACACTAAGAAGAGTACAAATTCTTAAAATTTAAATAAACATGGAAACAAAGAGTGTTTCTTATTTCTGCCGCTTTAATACTAAAGTAAATAAGCAACGCAGAACCCTTTAGAAAACCTTTAGCGTTGTTTTTTTTTTTCGAATTAGAGCAAAACCCGTCCCAGAGATTTTGTTTCTAAACTTAAAAAAACGAGTTATATTCAAAGCTCGTGTTCCAGACATCATTACGCTTGCATTATCTATCGCTAATTTATATAAAATGAGTCTTAAAACCATTTCGTAACTCGTTGCCGTAAAATACCATTTCATTTCACCTATTGATACTAAATGATAGTGAATGCGAAATATCTCTCGAATTGCCTTGGCTATTGAACACGCTGAGCCGAAATCGTTCGGATCTCAGAGCATGAAATCAGATTTTCATTTGAAAGCATATTCGAAAGTAATGATAGATTGATATTCTGAGTATTATTTTAATAAAACAAAGTACTACTTAGTTTGGTGATGGTAATTATTTTATTTTATACCGTAGCTTTGTGGCAATGGGTATGGCAATCATAAGATAACACACAAACATTTTTACCTTCTAGGCGTGGTTAGTTTTCCGAGTATGTGGTTGGCATACACTTTTTACTATCTCGAAATATCAAAACGGCTAAAGTGTTTTTGATAAATAAGGTATCTTATTTATCTGTCTGGACAGATCAATGATACTAGATAAAATTTATTCCCAAAAGATCACCATTTAAGGCGAGGTATTCCTGCAGCTGTAGGCATTTTGTCCTGTCTAAAGTTGCGCGCGAAATACTTAGCGCAGATGCAGCGCCAACGACATAGTATAGAAATAAGCAGTAGCATAATATTATTTCACTTTAGAAACGCTGTTGCTATGATCAAACTTTGTTAATAGTTTTCAGTTAGAGTTTCGTAAATAAATGAAGTTGTTACAACTTCATCTCTATTTATGTTTCTTAATATAGATAATGAATTAATAATAAAGTAATTGATCCCAAGATAACCAACCAAACCAAGAACGCTGAAAAACGTCTGGACCAGACCAACAAAAGGCATAGTTAATTTCCGAACTTCGTTTTTTAAGTACCTACAAAATTTGAAATAAATACTCAAATAAAGAAGACAAAGAAGCAAATAGAGAACATTCGCTTCTATGATTTAAAATTTTGTTTGAAATAAATACAAAGAATAAAGGGTATCAAATAAAACAATTATAATAAAATATTATTATTTTCTCAAAATTCTCCAATATTCAATTCTAGCGTGCTTGTACCCGGTTAGTGGCTCAGGAGATGATAAGGCTATGGACATCACATAATTATTTTTTCCATTTGTGGTAAGGCTAGGAAGTCTATAATTTACATTTTCATCTTGAAATCACAACGATATTCGGATCGATGGGTTCGAACCTACAATTCTTTTTTCGACCTTTTTCAACGTATTTTACTTAGTATGAAACTTAGGCGATTTTCAAAACCTGTTTTGAATTGTCGAATTCCATACCTTTGATTTGAATTGCTCTCAATGAAAAAGTCTCATTGTATGAAAATTTGTTTTATGACCATATTTCAAAAAGTTTAATTTTTACAGACTTCTCTATATTTTTTCTGTAAATTATAAATCTATATCTACAAACGCATAGTACATTTTACATCGATCACTCTGCAATCTTCGGAGATAGGGGGTTGGTGGGGGAATGGTTAATTTTTTGACCATTTATTACATTTCACATCGATCGCTCTGCAATCTTTGGAGATAAGGGGGGGAATGGTCATTTATTCGACCTTTTTCTAAATATTTCAAAAAGTATAAAATTCATCAAAATTTCAAAATCTGTTTTGGAATGTGCAAATTGAAACCTTTCATTTGATACCCCATTCGACTCTGTAGGGTCCCATTTCAATATTCAATTTCAAAATTTGTACCTACTGAAAATCTTTATTTTGATTTTTCATTTTTTTCATTTTTGCCGACCAGAGCGAGGTCGGCGCATTCTGCAGTGTTCGGGGAACTTCAGGAGGCTCGGCCGTCCGAGAAAGCCCGAACACTGCATCGATATGCTGCACACTTCGGGCTGCTTTTTCAATAACTATTCTTACTCTTTATCTGTTTATATCAATTAGGTACCTTAGTAGTTTAAGACACAAAAATTTTGTTTTATCACTCACGTAATAAAAAACGTAAAGTATGTAACCAGAGGAATGTAACATTCGAGTCAAATCCTCAAGGGCTTAACGAATGTTAATATTTAATAACTAGAATAAGTTTTTCAAGAATAAATAAAATAAAAAAAAAAAAAAATATTTTCATAATTCGCCGCCCCCTCCGAATACATAATATGGTAACCGACTATTACTATAGAAGTGTTTTTATTTGAAATAATTGTTTCTGAGGTGCGATTACACCTTGTGAATTTTTTTCAGGCAAATCGTACGAGTAGTTCTTGAGATAGGCTTTTTGTAATGGGTTTTACTTTTTTATTAAACGAAAAATAAAAATAACTCTTTGATCCGAACAACATCGCAACAGGTTAATACTCACTCCTCGATATCTCGCTTTTTATTGTAAGATGTGATTGCGGTTTTATTCGGGAAAAAAAGATAAAACTTATTTTACGTAAAGTAGAAAACGCTCTTATTCATGTTTTAATTGCAGTTTTTTACTATATAATAATTTAAAAAATCTGAAAACAAGCAGCGGAGCCATAATAGAATAAGAATATAGGTATAGCGCACGGTTTAATTATTGAATTTTTCATCTGGGTCCCTAACTATGGTCATCACGGAAAATTTAGCATTTTAATGATAAAAAAAAAAAACAAATCGGTCCAGTAGTTTCGGAACAATTCAAACAAACAAACAATCAAATCTTTCCTCTTTATAATATTAGTATAGATAAAAGAAACCTATTAACATGTAATAAAATTATAGATTAAAAACTAGAGGTTAGCAGCTCGGGGGGAGTGCCTTGCCTTAGGCGGCCTTATCGCATTGGAGTTTTTACTTTTCATAACCTAAAACGTCTTTGATTTGATGGTAATCGATATCCATGTGTAAAATCTGCGATAGTAAACTTTCAGCCATCTTGGATTTGAAAATGGACATCTTTTTCGTAATCTACGTGTTTGATTTAGTCGAAAACGATACCCATATAAGTGGGTGTTAGGTCACACAGCACAGCTCGCTTCGCTCGCCGTGCTGTTCCTCTTTGTCGCATTGCAGCTCGCTTCGCTCGCCGCAGTGCTTCACCCGCTTGCTGGGAGAGGGGGGTCGTGGGGGTCACAGCACGTCTCGCTTCGCTCGCCGTGCTATTCTCCTTAGTCGCATTGCAGCTGGCTTCGCTTGCCGCAATGCTCCACCCGAAAAAAAAGGTCAAAATTTGGCCAATTTTCGGTTTTTTATAAAAAAAGAGGGTCTGGGGGGTCATAGGGTTCAAACTTTTTTTGGAGTTCAAAATGATTTCTTCTCCTCTACATAACTGTGAAAAAATTTTTCTTCTAGGTCGATCCGTTTGGGAGATACAAAAAGGGGGGCTAAAAATTTGGGTGGAGGGGGGGTGATTTTTTTTTATTTTTCAACACTAGAAGAAACCTTCTATACGACTCCGCAATCCAAATTTTTCTATAACGACTATTTCCGGTAGCAACTTCAAAAGGGGGGGTCTGGGGGCAAAGGGAGGGGGGAATTTTTGCCTGCCTTTGAACTATTTGACCCCCTCTATACAACCCCACAAAAAATAACATTCAGTATGGCTCTGTTTGGGAGCCCCCCTAAAGGGGGGGGGTAGAGAAGGGGCAAATTTGGAAAAGTCGGAATTTTCCTTAGGTCCCCCCGATGCCCTCTATACGATTCCGTAAAAAAAACCATACCTATGATGGTGGAGGGGGCTCCACCATCAAGGAGAACAATTATGTCAATGCTTTATAGATATATAAAATGTTAATGTACCTAGTTAACTAAATATTATTGGCTTCAATAAATCATTCCAGTAAGTAGATAATATATTTTTAAACTAGAACAATAACCTTTATTAATTTTCTGCCTTACATACCGATGATTTTATACTATGGCACTACGACCGTCACATATCATGTCAAAGGTTGAAGTAAAATTGAATCTAACGCCATTGTGTCAGAGACTAAAATTGCATAACAAATGAAACATTTACGTACTTCATAAATTAGCGGAAAAATTGACATAGGTCCGTCGTCTGTAAGCGCCAGAGCGCGACTGATCGTGTCTGCCAAGCCACCACGCTTGTGAATTTTGTAGTTATTTCAAAATAGTGATTTTGAAAATCATTTTATCAGGACAAACTCTGCGAATTTGTCTAGAAATAGTTACTGTCTTTAATTGAGTACAAAAAAAAACTTAAAATATCACATAGTTTAGTCATAATATTGAAAAAACATTTCAAAAAGGGGTAACTTCGAGATTTTTTTTTCCCGAGCGAAGTTTATAAAATCTTGTATCTGAATGCGAATTTGACTAGACTAAATCCTTAACTATTACATATCTTTTTTACAGAATTTTTAATCAGTATTCCTACATCTCAGATGGTTTTGAAAACCACAAAAGTGCGGCCTCTGTTGGCCTACCTGGCCTTAATCTGCAAAACATAAAAAAAGTTTAAAACTAAGGGATTCGAAATTGTTTTTTTATACTTTCAAATTAATTATAAAACGTTATGATTGACTAACACCACAACAAAATATTACCAAAAACGTTATAATCTTTAGAGAAGAAATATTTGATTGTTTGTTTGAATTGAATAGACTCCGAAATAACTTGACCGATTTGAAAAATTCTTTCGCCATTCAAATCCTAAATTTTTCCTGATGAACATAGGATATATTTAAAAATATTAAGTATAAATATAAAAATTAGGGTTCCGCAGGAAAAATTTAATATTTGTTCAATACCGTGCGAAGCCGGCCCAAACCACTAGTGATTGATAAAAAAAATTATATAAATAAAATAATGTCTCAAAAAATTTTAATATTTTTTCGGCGGGATTTGATCTCGCGACCTTGCCAGTACGGTATAGTAAGTATCATGTTTATAGCATAGTAATAATAATAAAATAAATAAAATAGAACATAATAATATATCTGCTACATTTATAAAGCTTCCTTCCAAAATATATTAACAAACAACCTTTCAGCCATACCAAGTCCCGCAGACGCGACGCTCCACAACATAAAACAATTTCATTAAATTTTCTTTCTCGGAGGAAATACAACACCAATTCACTTTCAACAAGAACACTGGGTGTGTTTTTGGATCAAAGAGAAGAACACATGAGCAAACTTTCTAAAGCGCTTTTCTTATAAACTGCAAATGAAAACAAACCTATTCTGATTCTATATCGAAAAATCTCTACCGATTTATTCACAGATGAGCATAAATTGTTACATACATATTCTAAAAACCATCCAAAACATTTTACAGCGTATTATCACGCTGTAAAGGTTTTATTCGCGATCAATTTCATGAAAATGTTTTGGATGGTTTTTAGAATATGTATGTAACAATTTACGCTCATCTGTGAATAAATCGGTAGAGATTTTGTGATATAGAATCACAAGAGGTTTATGAGAAATATATAGATAAATGCAGATATCACATTTTCTTTACAATTTTCGGTTATTGATCCGTCCGATCTAACTTTAGATTTTTTGGTGCACGGGACTGGAAAGTCATAATAAAATTTATGGCTCATACCTAGCTATTGTTGACGCTAGAGCATTAAACTCTACATCACGAGGTAAGAAAGATGTGACCATCATACCTGAATTAAATTGGTTTTATCAAGCATTAAATTGAATCTTTACGATCTGAGAATAGTAATTATATTTAAAATCATATTTTTACTTTACGTTTATCATTTCTCTGATAACTATCAAATTCATTATACCATAAAGTTATTTGAATTATGAATAATAGATACTCTTTGAATTTCTCGAATTTCATCAATTATAATAACTGAATCCCTAATACGAACCTATAGAGTTCAATTAACAGTGACACTTACATTTTAATTAAGTGATGAAAATACAGAATATTTCGGTAATATTGAGGATAATTTACTGTTAACGAACTTGAGCATAACCTGGTTATCGAATTGAATTCTTGCTAAAATACGTCATTTACCAATAACCTGTTAGATGAGGCTTACTCATCTATGAGTAGGTATGTATGTATCAAGATATCATCGCGTAAAAGGCTCTCCTAGTGTGTCCTGAAATATATTTACTGTAGTCGATCGTAAGTGTGATTTGTAATAAGGTTTAACCTAAGGTTGTCTTGAAGAAATCAATTTAAACGATATGGTCGCAAAATCTTTTACCTTTTACCAAAATCCTTTTAGTACTAAGTTTTCAGGACAACTCCATTCTGAAATCCTACCTAACTTAACATTTCTCGGTCTACGAAGGGTTTCCAAAATACCAAAACAGAAACGGTTTTATTTATTACCGCTGACTTTTCAAAATTGTAGTATTGTAAAATACAAAAAATCACTCAGAAACATTTGAAAACTATAATCGAGTTCGTATTAAACTATTGGATCGTTGTCATAGAATAGGTTATCTCAGTATCCTTAGGATCAACGTAAAGACGATAGCGTCTACTATCATACGTATATAGACGTATGATAGTTTACGATAATAATAAAACATCATCATCATCATCACCAGCCTATAACATTCCACTGCTGGACATAGGCCTCCCCTAATAATTATGAATACGCCATAGATGGCATTATTCATCATTTGGGGGTTATTGCCCGTAATCCCCACTTAAAGCTTTTATGGTTTTCATGAATTATGTAAAACCATAATAACTATTGGTAAAACTCGTTCTAAATCCTTGATGTCTCGAATTAAAAAAGAATAAAAAAAACACTGTGGGAAAAGCGTTTCTTCTCTATGTTACGACATTATTTGAGTTCGCTACGTCGCAATAACAGGGACAAGTTGCCAAACACACAACTTCTAAAACAGGATTTCTGCTCGTTTGACTTTCTTAATTGGTCTGCCTTAGTATTTCGCCACATTTAACTTGCATACATAGAATACAATGCGAGAAGAGGCCATGTTTGATTCACTGCTCTAATTACTTTGGTCGAGTGTTTTTTGTTATCTCTAAAAAAAATACCATTTTATTTGAGCTACCTGTAGATTGTTTGCAGTCTGCGGTAAGCTCAATCATTTCAATAATCAATACTAGTTCGAATTTGTTTTTTTTTAATTTAATTGTAATTTTCTTCGCTACTCAAAGTATACTGATTGAAAATAAAAATTACTTTGATGGGTTTGACATCACTTCCACGACCGACGGGCGCCGTGAATGCTTTAACTTATTCACATAGCTCATTTAGTTATGCTGTTTTTTACGAGTCAGCATGGAGAATTTCTACCTGGAAAGGCTCGTGGTCACCGGCAAGTTGGACGAAAAACAATCGCAAGGAGCCCTATGCGTCCTGGTGTGACCAAATTTGCTCAACGCTATCCGATCCGCGGACGACCGACCCCGATGGAGACATAATATCCAGCAGACCAAAGCCCTGAGCATCTCGATGCAAGGAAGAGTATGCGAAATAAACCTGCTTTAAGCGTAACTGGCCGTTTCGCGACGTGAGGACGCATTATGTGGAACACCTTGTAGTTCAAGGTCAAGTTAAATACGGTCCCAAAATTATACGATTTCAAGGACTTGAACCCGCGACCTCCCCTCTGTACAAATACAAAATACAAATATAAAAATCTTTATTGGGAATGTAACTTAATGTATAGGTGTAATTATACAATTGTGGGCTGACTACCGCAAAAGATAAAAACTGCGTAGCGGAGAAAGAAGAAGTACGGTGTGTGCTGAGCACATTGTTAATTATTGGTCCATTATATAACTTCCTAGAGATTACCTCGAGAGCGAGGGCTTACGCACTATAACAACAAAAAACAAAGACAAGTTAACGGCACGAGAGCAAGCGGTAGATCACCAATGAAACAAATTAAAGCTGTACTGAACGAACTACACGAATGTACCAGGAAGGCAGAGGTGCGAGAGAGTGGCGCCGGATTGTGAGGCGTGCCACCCCTGCTATCACGGCCTCGACCACACTATCTAGAGTTTAACGAACTAGAAGAAGCGTTACAGGAAAACATTAAACACCATTGAATCGAAAGAAACAGTTGACCAAAACATTATAATTTGTTATCTACTTTTAATTCTTGGGTACACTTCCAACTGGTATTGATATGGTCCACTTGAGCTACCTGTAGTTTGTTTGCAACAGTCTGCAGTTATCTCAATGGTTTCAATTGTTAATACTAGTCCTAATTTGGTTATTTATTTTTTTATTTTGTGTTTTGTAATTTTTTTGTCAAAGGTTTTTTTTAACCCTTTTAATTTTAATATAAATAAAAACAATACAAAACCAATAAGTACAGAAATGGTACTCGTACACAATGTACATAACCGGATGCAAGGTATTGCAATAGATCGAATCACATTGTGTATTTTCAGTATGAAGAGCGTCAGCATAAAAACTAGCTCACTGATGTAGGTTACCTATTTCTGCGCCCGATCGTCGCGTCGGCACGTTTTGTTCGATTCCAAGCTATCTGAGGATAAGATCAAATTGACAGGCTCATGATTGAAAATTAATCCCATCGCTGATCTTGTTAAGATGATAAGTATCTAATTGAATGTTATGATAAAAAACTTACTAATAGGGATGTGCGCGATCAGAGTTTGTTGGAACCATTTCGAAGTAAACAAGTGTAGCTAAATATAATTGACAAAGTTGCATCTTATATTGACAGCACTCTGATTATTTTTAAACTTACGCGATCTGAACACATAATGCTTAGTACTATTTTAACGGGTATTTATCGCGTTATTTTTTTTTTCTCGACGTTTCAACAGTTTTAGCACTCTGTCGTGGACATCGAAAAAAAGAAAAAAAATAACGCGATACATACCCGTTAAAATAGCACTCTGATTATACCAAAAGTAAAGTGAAATCTTTACTTTGTCTACTTTGAGCAGACTTCGAGCTCCATTATCAACATCATCACCAGCCTATAATAGTCCAATGCTGGACATAGGCCTCCCCTAATGAGCGCCATAGATGGCATTATCATTTGGGGGTTATTGCCCATAATCCCCACGCTGGGCATGCGGGTTGGGGATCGCAGTTCGGTGGAGTTGTTCTGCAGAGGGCGCTGCTGCCCGCCCCCTGCTGTGTTTCCCTTAGTCGCCTCTTACGACACCCACGGGAAGAGTTGGGGTGGTGAAATTCTTTGCCGGCACCACACGGAGCTCCATTATATTGTCTCGCATATCATACTTAACTAGATCATAAGATTTAGGCCCGTATTGTGTAAACTTACCCAGTCATCAATCTATGCTTGAGTCCAAGCAAGGATCAATGACCGGAGCAAGCTTCTATATTGACGGGCCTTTATCTAGCCAAGATTAACATTTTTATATTTACTGTTATGATGAATACATTCAGCTTATTCAGACTTTCCGCTATAATAATGAATAAAAGAGTTATAATAACGTCCTTATGATAAAAATAATAAAACCTCTTTTTTCATCATAACATCGAATTTCGTGTTGCATTGCAAGCATTACTCCTTATTAACTTTTAGACTAAAAAGGCTTGCTTTGGTCATTTATGAAATGAGAGCAGCGTGAAATGGTACATTATATGGTAGTGTATTATGGTACTCGTAGTATGTATGTATGTATATGACATAGGTAAATATATAAAAATGCAAATATCAATATAAAAAAATAAATGATGACGTTTTCTACAAATACATCTATAAACTCAATTTCGTTCTTATTATTAAAGAATATTTATCGGGTATTTATCGCGTACGTTTTGTTTTTATTTTGCCCTACGTTTCCATCGCGTTGCAGCGATCGTGGTCACGGGGCGACTGGATGTTCTGCGAGTTACTGCCAAGAATTGACGGCAGTATCCACGACTACCCTCAATTCGTCTTCTGAATCAGGAATGTCCACGTTCACAGTACGACACACTACACTGACCATGTCCGAATGCAGTGCAGTCTGTACACGACGCCCGCACTTATTAATCACAGGATTCCACGAGGACGAGAGGCGAAAACCATCTTCACGATATAAATTTGGGTGATTTTTGATCTCAATCGCCTCTCGAACCATCCTTTTATAATAGTGACGCTCACGTGATAGAACCTTTGGGTCATGTAACTCGATCCAATGGTTACTTCCTGAGTCTAGCAGATGTTCCGCTATTGCCGACTTATTCAGTTGCCTATTTTTGACCGCTGCTATGTGCTCTTTCACCCGCTCAGCAATGGTTCTTTTAGTAGGGGAAAATAAAAACAAAAGGTACGCGATAAATATTCTTTAATATGTCAACAAATCGTGAAAGTTTAAAAAGTTAAGTGCCACCTTTATTGAATTAATTGAGAAAACGTTGAGTTTTTCATTGATTTGTATGAAAAAAATATTAGAAAACTCATAATTATCTTCAAAATGTTTTTAAGATGAGATTTTTTAATAAACTACTCGCACACAGCTTTAATAACCTCCTACACATAGCACGTCCAACGTACAATAGAAAAGATATAGGTGTTCCATTTCTATGTAACTAAATCATAACATATTCTAATACAGATTTTAGTGATATGATCACGCAGAACCATCTTCAATTACCAGTAGGCCAAGCACGGAGATTGTTCTCTCGGGGAGAATAGACAATAATGACATCGCATCGCCATACATTGCGTACATTATTGAAGTTGAAGAAATTTATTTCAAATAATTTAAGCATTCGATGACAAAGTGACGTAATTTTTGTCTATTCTACCTTAGACAAGAAAGCCCGTGCTTTCCCTACAATAGACATGTGGCGTAGGCAATGTTCAACAGACCGGCAAGTAAAAATCTACATCGGCTTGGCGAGACATGTATAGACACAGATAGATAGATAATAATTTATTTGGTTTACCAACATAGACAGCATAAAACAAAAAACAAACATATAAAATAATAAAATAAGGTACACTTAGACAATAATGTACGTAGTTAAATACAGAGAATGAAGAAACATCAAATTCATAGGCTTTAAATAGTAAGAATAGCCCCATCTCTAAAAGAAATCACTAACAAAAGATATAATATTCTTACTTCAGTCTATATCGCCATTTCTTGAATTTTAGGATGATTATTTTTATGTGTCTAGATGATATCAAATGTCAAAGGTTTATAGGCATTATAAATCGTGAGTTTCAGCCTAAAATCGAACAGATTTCATGGGCTTTTAAGCTGAAATTTCTTGAATGATGACAGCTATTTGTAAAACCATATCTTAAGTGTGATTAAAGTGTTACTGAAACTGAACGCCCATAGGCACATAGATACTAAAGTAGGTGCGTAGAAAAACTTTTACGTAATCTCCAATTCTTCGTAATTCTTTATTCTTTAATGCACAATAAAATACAAAAATAATATTAAAATGTAAAGGAAATGACAAAGGCGAGCTTAACCCTAAAAAGAGTTATCTTCCAGCAAACCTTATCGGGAGAGAGAGAACGCGGGTATGTGTGCAAAAAAGGGGATACATGATTGAATTTTACCCTACTTATTTAATAGACCACTACATATATAAAATACTATACACATATAATCTATGTATGTCTCCAAGTAGTTTTTGTTAGATCAAAAGAATTTCATTGTAAGAAAAGAAAAGAAAGAAAATAAATTTATTTGAAACCCAGTAACACACATACACACTAAAGTAAATAAGGCAAATCAAGGTACAAAGAATAGAAAATAATAATGAAAAAATAGAAAACATTAATAAATAAACACACAAGAAAACAGAACTAAAGAAACAGTGTTACAAGGGGTCCAAATAGGTCCCCATCTCAGCATTTATGCCGCTACCAGCTAATTAATAGCTAAATAGCGACGCTGATTTTCAGACGGGGCCCGACTTGGTAGAGTGTGGTGTGGTAAAGAAAGGGTGGCACAGATGTTTTATTTATAGATAATAGACACGCTAAATAAAAGGTAGGTACACACATGAGAAGATGAGAAAAAGAAGAATACATGGAAGGATAAGAAATAATAACTGGGGACAAATACATACAACAGGCAAAATGCATAACAATAAATGAACTTAACTTAACAATAAATGAACTTAACTTAAAATTAACTTAGGTTTATCATTAGTCTTACAATTGATTTTTTGACATTCATACGTAAAATATGTATGTATGTCGAATTGGAGAACTGACACATTTTTCGGTGAATTAAGAACTCGGCACCAAAAACAAAGAAGTTGAAGTTGGGTTGGGAAATTTGGGAAAACATGTTGTAATTGAAAATAAATAGATGTGAAATTATTAATATAAACTAATTAATACATAATTGTGGCGCATACAGCAATTATTTAATGTATTTTATGGTGTGTGTTCATGGTGGGACTGAGTTTAAAGAGTGCAAAGGTCATGAGTGAAAGTGGAAAAATGGAGAAACAAATTCATGATGTAGGTATAAATAAAATATCACCGTAAGTATTCTACTTTTATAAGTTTGGTTAACTCTTTGTAAGCTTGGGTGCTGGGAGCTGGATGTATTTATATAATAGCTATTTACTCTTTTTAGGAAACTAACATATACCGCCGTAGAAAAGGGATTTAAAGTCAGTTCAAGATGGACAAGAAGGCAATAATAAAAAGTGCAACAGAAAGAGCAATGAACACAGATAATGGATTCACACATTTACAGCAAAAGACATTCTATTTGTTACCCTACTGGGGACAAGTCAATATACAAAATATACAAACAACATATTTCAACAGGAAAAAAGGTTTGTAAAAAAAAAAAAAAAAAAAATTATTAAAATTAAAATAACTAAAAATAAATAAAATAGCAGGTCCATTGATAATAATAGGCAGGTTAAATAATCATGTAAATAAAAAAAACAATAGTAATAGAGTAAGATATTTTAGTAGATATTTTAAATCTTATTAGAATAGGTACAATAAAGTACCCAGTAATTTTGTTAGGCATAAGAAATTTAGATTATTTCATTGTCATTTTATTTACAGAGGTTACTGGCTGAAATTTTGAACACCGAGCAGTTGATCCCTCAGCCTTCTCTTGAAAATAAACACGGTTTTGACAGCCCGCATTGGTGGGGGAATGACGTTCCAGCACTTCGAGGCTGCAAATTTGAAAGAGCTTCGAAATGCCCGTGACTTGTGCTGTGGTGTTTCAAAGACAGGAGTACATGTTCTACTTGGAAATCGAGAATTGCCACGAGCCAATGTAAGTTTTTCAAACAAGTACTTGGGACACTGCTTAGTGATAACATTGAAAAGAAGGGATGCAAGATGGAGCTTTCTACGGGCTTCCATCTTAAGTAGGTTTGATGAGTTTAAAAATGGTGTTATGTGAGAGCGTGGAGGAACAAAAAAGCAGAATCGTGCACATGCATTTTGTACACGTTGGATGAGTTTAGAAGTTCGATTTAGAAGACAGGGCCCATACACTGTGTCACAGTAGTTTAGTTTAGAAAGTATAAGTGATTCACAAAGTGTTATTCTGACAGATTCAGTAAGGTATGGGCGGATTTTGTATAGGACCTTTAAACGATAGAAACAGTTTCGCACACTATCGGATATGTGTTTTTCAAAGTGTAAGGAACTATCCATGGTCAGACCCAGATTCCTCGCCTCTGATACACGCTCTACAGTCATACCATCAACAAAGATGTTTGCTGTGTAATTGTGAAGGCTTTGTAATTTCTGTCTGGTACCTATAAACATATACTTAGACTTCTTAGGGTTTATAACTAAGCAGTTATCTCTAGACCAACTGCAAATTCTGTTAAGGTCAGAATTTATCTTATCAATAGCACTGTCGAGCTTTGTCGGATGGGTTGATATGTACAATTGCAAGTCGTCAGCGTATAGATGGTAGTTACAGTGATTTATGGCATTGACTATATCAGAACTATATAATATAAATAGGATTGGTCCGAGGATAGAGCCTTGTGGGACACCCTGTGGTACTGGTTGTAATGTGGAACATGGCGTAGTCCCATTTGAAAGTTGGACATACTGGTATCTGTTCTCTAAATAACTATGAAACCAATTTACAGTTGCCGCATCAAAACCATAGTAAGACAGCTTGGAAATAAGAAGAGAGGTATTTATGGAATCAAATGCGCGGGAGAAGTCCAAGAGAACGAGTATATTAATCATACCACAGTCCTGACCAGTAAGTAGGTCATCTACAACATCAAGTAGAGCTGTAGAGGTACTATGACCCTTACGGAAACCTGACTGTGCTTGAGGTAGTATATTATTGTCCTCTAAGAATTTCGCTAGCTGCAGGCTAACTACCTTTTCAAGCACCTTAGAAAGACATGGTAGTAGACTTATAGGCCTAAGATCGTTACATGATGTAGGGTTATTGTTTTTCGGTATGGGCTTAACCAAAGCAACCTTCCACTGTTCTGGGAAGGTCCCACTTAATATGGACCTATTTATGATTGCAGTGATAGTCTTCAAAGATTCAGGAAGGGTTAGAAATATCATTTCAATGGAGACCCCATCTACTCCCATAGCATTCGATTTTAACCCCCGAATAACTGACATTACAATTTCCTCACTTACTGGACTTAGAGAAAACACCTGGCCAGAACTATGTTTGTGGTGCTCATAGAATGACAGCTGTGATATAGACACCTGCTTATTACCAGGGACGTTTAAGAAGTGGGAGTTTATTATATCTGGATTATCAAAAATAGGTGGGAGCTCCGACGATTGTTTGTTAGGTAAAATGGTATGTTTCAAATTCTTCCAAAGTTTCTTGGGGTTCTTTACATTATTGTTAATATGCTCCTTGAAATATGCCTTCTTTTCACTGTTAATGGCTGCAATAACCAAATGTTTCATGTCCTTGTAACAAATCTTTTGAGAAATAAGTTTAGATTTCCTAAATTTTTTATGAAAGTTATCTCTAATCCTTATCATAGTTTTTACAGTGTCAGTAAGCCACGGCTGTGGAGGGTCCTTAAATTTAATGGTTTTTAAAGGAGCGTGTAAATCAAAAATTTTCGTAATTATGTCAGTAAAGGCTGAGACTAATATATTAACGTCAGTGATTTCATTGAAACTTTCCCATTTTATGCTGTTTAGGTCAGTTGCAAAGTGTTCTAATTGGATGTTCTTAATTGGCCTGTAACAGACTGTACGTGGAATAGGTTTTTCTTTTTTAATGTTCAACTCCACCTGCAGCATGGCATGGTGCCCAAGGTCAGGGGAATGCTTGACAATGGTGTTACGTACCCGAGCATCAGTGCATATAATATCTATAAGAGTGGCACTGTGACTAGTGAAATGTGTGGGTTCTGTAACAGTCTGCGTGAGATTTAGGCTAAAGAGAAATTCCAAAAGAAGCTTAGTTTTCCAAGAGGAAGGGGTTAATATATCTAAATTGAAGTCTCCGACCAACACTAAATTATCATACCCAGAGAAAGAAGTGATTGATTCAGTGAGAGCCTCGAGTAGCTGGTTAGGGTCCTGCCAAGGAGGTCTATATGCAGTACCCACTATGAGTTCCCGGCCTTTAACTTTCACTCGGATCCACATCTGCTCAACTGAGGGGGCGGCGGGGTGTTGACAGGAGCGAGCAGTTATACCTTTCCTAATGTAAAACCCTACACCTCCACCACGACCCCCTCTAATGTAAGCTGGTCTGGGGCAAAAACGCAGCCGGTACCCAGGTACCCGTGGGGCTTTATCTTCTTCCCCTTCTCCTAACCAAGTCTCATTAATTGCCAAAATATCTGGCTTAAGCTCATCTACTGCCACACAAAACTCGTCCTGTCCTGTGTTTAATGAGCCAGCATTAAAGAGACCAACTTTAAAGAATGAATCAAAGAGTTTTATATACTTGTAAGGATATCTGAGCTATATAACTAATAATGTATATAATATAATAATTTTTGCAATTATTCACTGTTATAAATATAATATATAATATAATATTGTTTATGTATGGAAAGAGGCAGAAATTTATATATAAATGAATGTAATACTTTGTGTACATAAAAGATGTTATTAAATATTGCTGTTGTGTGGTATTGAAAAAGAAGGTTAATATAATAATAAACAATACAAAGAAACAAAAGGGATGTCTTGATTTTTGACTTTGCTCTATACCCATAAAAAATGTGCCAGACCAGTCCCAAAAAACTAAAGTGAAAGTAAAACATAATTGACAATTTTGATAAAAGCAAGGAGTAACGCATAAGGCGGTAAAAAGAAGAAAATATTGACTTAAGCTAATTAAATAAATATAAATAAATGGAATTGTGTTTTTCCAGCATCTACTGGCTAACAGATGGCGAACCAAAAACCCGATCGATGTCTGCCGCAGTTCTGATTGGGAAGGCTGGCTTCCCATCCGCCTCCCTGGCGTAGATCCGGCCACGCTTCGTCCAGGAGTACCGCCACTGAAGTCTACGGCACTCCTCCCGCACGCGATGGAAAATTTGCCTGTTTGTGCGAGTGAGCCGCTCATTCAGAAAAATGCGCCCTCTCGCCTCAGCGGTAGAGAGCCCAGCGTCTGCGGCCGTCAGCGCTCGTCGTACACGCGCACCCTGTATCAGCTGGTCGCGCAGATCGCGCCTCGAAAGCCGCACCACGATACGGCGTGCGCGTGGCGCCTCGCCTCCCGCTCCAGCGCCTTGCTTCACACCAACGCGCTCCGCAAAGACTACATCACGCGGCTCTAAGGCAACGCCCAGTTTAGAGGCCAGGACGGTTACGGCATGCACCACGCTCTCCCCCTTCTCCTCGGGCAGGTGTCCTATCTCGAGATCCGCCAAGAGAGCCTCTTGGTCCCGCTCATTGAGCTCCTGCTCGAGTAGCAACACCTTAGTTTGCAGGTGGGCGACCATAGGGGGCGGCCTCTCACTCAGACGCTCGAGATCTTCAAGCCGCTTCTCAATCACGTCTACGCGCTCCGTGACACCCGATAAAGACGCTCGGAATTCCGCCATCTCAGTCCGAAACTCTCTCACCTCAGCAGTTAGGGTATGGAACCCGTCACTCAGTGAGTTCATACCACCGACGATTTCCTCCCTGAGGGCTCGAAACTCCAGCGAGAACTCTTCTTTAAGTGTTCGAAGGCCAAGATGAAACTCCATCTCGCTGAACTCCGCAGTGATATTGTTAGCCGTGACGTCAATCGCCATGTCCTCTTCCTCCGTCGCCGCAGCAATGTCGGTGTCGCGAACAGAATAATTATCATGCGAGATGCGGACGGGCGTAGCTGGATCTCTGCCCTTAGGCGCTCTACTCTGGCAATCGCCACATCGCCAGGAGGTCGATACCTGGGCTCCCACGGGCAACCCGACACATTCGAAGTGGCTGTTGCTATTACATTGTGAGCACGCAGCGCCTACCTTGGACATGAATCTTCCGCAAGCAGCGCATTTTGCCATATTCGTAAGTATCTAGGCTGGCCAATGCAACAAGTACTGCCCTCTAGTGGTGATCGAAGGTACCAAATGTTGAGCTAATTAAGTACAATAATTCACTTCGAAGTGCTAAGCTAGTATTGCAGATCGATCAGAGATGGCGTGGGAGCACTGTACTGTGTAGTGGGAAATTTTAATAGCAACACCAAACAGCTCTGTCATCTGTCAGATGTCAGTTGCAGGGTATGTCGATGTTATCAGTCAAAAACAGCCGTTCAGGCAAGTTGCTGTCAAAATAAAAGTTGTTCGAGGATGTGATGTGTGAATGATCCGAATTTTACAGTAAAGTCTTCAGGAAGATGAAGGTATTCAGTTATTTGCCGTATATGAGCTTGAGCTGTTATTGGCTGTTATTTCTTAACCAGTTTGCGTGCATAAATAGTTTTTCATGTGTGTGTAATGGTTTTTGAAAAGCAAACGAAAGATTTTCAAGTTCCAGCAAGAATAACAGTTCCAGACACAGTGATGTAAAGTGGTAGGTACCTGGATTTCGTTCCTCTCTCCTCAGGCTTTCCGTATATGTGTCCCAAATGCCGAAATCTCCAGTATATCAAATTAAAACCCAATAAACTTGTAGGACTCGATTTCGCAGGTCTGATTCTATGCGCACGCACACACACATCAAATTTACGGTTTTCCAAAAGTCCAGACTTTCGTGCGTGCAATATCTCATGCCCATCTGTGAAAGCTATACTAAATCTCGCAATCGGCTTATGTTGGTCAGAGAAATGTATGGTCTATATGTTGGCTGCGACATGTCAACTCCCTTTGTAATTCTATCACATCTAGCTATCACACCAACTTTATTTACGTTACGTTACCTTACACGTTAAGGCAATTGGATCTGACTGACCTTTAAAAACTAAATAAATCCTTAATAGAATATGAAAATAAATAATGCAGGACAAAACACACATCATCAACTAGCCCCAAGCTAAGCACAGCTTGTGTTATGGGTACTAGATGACTGATATACATAATACAATATTATTACATATATAGAATTTTTTTACTAAACATAGAAAACGACCAAAACACCCTGAACAAATATCTGCAGATCGTACAAATATTTGTCCCGAGGCGGGAATCGAACACGCAACCTCCTGCGTCGCAGGCGCACCTTCGCCCACAGCGCCACAGAGGTCGTCAATAAATATATTTACATCGATCGATATTTTTTATTTTACATAACAAAACGACGAAAAAACCCGTACCAAATATCTGTAGTTCGAACAAACATTTGTCCCGAGGCGGGTGCCGATACCGAATCCTCCTGCATCGCAGGCAGACCTTCATGCACCGCGCCACAGAGGTCGTCCTTTTAGGTAAAAACCTAGCATTACTATAATCCGGCTTATATTTGACTGTTATTTCTACTGTATTAAGTTGTACATACTTAGTAAATATTTAGAAACAAACTAATCTTTGTACGCTCTAATGAGTAGATTATGTAGAATATAAGCTAAATTTAGAACCTCTGTGTAACTACAATCAACAAGAAATAAATGGTTTAACTTTGCGACCACCGAAGCCAGACAACGTCAATGTAACCTTATACTTGTGCTTATACCGTGGAGATAAATCAAACCAATCATATATATTTCAGACATGCTGTCCGCCCCGGCTTCGCACGGGTATTTAACAAAAAAATAATTTTTCATGCGAATCCTTAACTTTTTTGAAAATATTCTATTGGCTATGTTCATCAGAGAAAATTTACCATTCTAATGGTGAAAGAATTTTTCAAATCGATCCTGTACAACAAAAATCAAATCATTCGTCTTTATAATATTAGTATAGATAGGTTACATACGTAGTCCATATATCGACGAGACTCATTTTATAACATATAGAGTAAAGCAAGCAACGATAAAGCTGTATCGCTCTGGCATAAGCCGGTGCAGCGATAAACGTGGCGGGAACCTAAGAGGAGAGAAAAACACACCGAAACTCGAAGCGACGATTCTTGAAGAGGCCAGAATTTTTCGCTGCGCACCGCTCCGCCGCGAGACGCATGGCGAAATTTTCGCTCGAACTTTCGACTGAACTGGATCAAATCTACTCGGAATCTGGACGGAAAATAGCAGAAACAAGTCGTCACTCGGCTTCGGGCTGCGTCTTGCAACCGACCAACAATGACGTCGCGCTGTAGTACGCGGCGTTGTCGCTGCCAACGATATTTTGACGGGCCGCGGGGCATTTTAGAATTATCCTAATAAAATGAATCTTTTGATATTGAACTAGACTACACTATTGAAAAAAATGCCTCTTTATAGGATTTGAGCAACTCTTAAGCCACTATTTTAAACGTAGGGGAAAATAAAACACAAGGTACGAGACAAATAACCGATAGTAGATCTGTAATATTTTAACAAATCGCGAAAGTTTATAAAAAAGCTCGTCGCGTCTTCGTGTGAGCTGGTGTAGCGATGTTTCCCAATAAATTATTGGCACCACAAGCTCAGAGTAGGTACTTTTACTCTGACCCTTAGTGCGGTTGGTGAGCAAGTGCTTTGACGGCCCACAATATAATGAAAGTTTAATAAAATTCCAAATTACACAGTCAAAATGTCATCGCATGTATCTCGTCCACATTGATTAACTATGTTAAAAGAGTCTGTCGACGCCTATGATACTACAGTCTATTATGTTATCTGTGGTACAGTGTTGAATGACACAAAATTTCAGAGGCGTAGCCCATCTGTGGGCCAACGCAGTAGTAGATTTTGCTGCACATACAGTAAAAGCTAATAAATAAATAAAATCATATAATCTATTTGCAAATAACACGTGTAAACATTGATGGAAATATAGGACACAACACATGTTTGTTTGTTAAAAACGGTAAAAAGTGTTACAAAAGGTTTTAAATTTAACAGCTAAAATACTATTCGAAAATTTTTTGAGCGCCTGATACCTCACCTTAGAACTAAAGCCTTACGTTTCCTCTGACCTTAAAGGCGATACGCTTTTGTCCTTTCTTGACATTTTTTGCTTTATCTTAACTAATGTTAAGTGGGTGAGCGACCAGAAAAAAGCTAGCAAAAGGTAATGTAATTAATTTTAGCGGGTTCACTACGAACCAAGTTATTGTTGGAAGAACACCAACGCTTATCCCGTACCAGTTTGTGTTAAAGGATGAGGTTCGTAGCTAAAAAAGGTTTCATACTTCTTATCCTTATTAACTATACTTATATTATAAAGAGGAACGATTTTGTTTGTTTGTTTATTTGAATTGGCGCCAAAACTATCGGACCGATTTGAAAAATTAATTCACCATTAGAATCCTAAATTTTCCCTGATGAACATAGGATATAGAATATTTAAAAAAAGTTAGGAACCCGCATGAAATATTACTATTTCTTAATACCCGTGCGAAGCCGGGGCGGACCGCTAGTTTTTTATATTTTAAAGTAAACATTGCAACAATTCAAAAGCTTTGGTAATGTTGAACAAAATACTAGAAACTACCGCATTGCGTATTAGATAAATCTGCATGGCTATGATGCTGTAACATTTGCATTATATAAAGATTATTATTAATTTTGTTAAGTTTTGACACGAAGCGCTTATAAATAACATTTATATCCAACAATAAAGACCTCTATAGCATTTCTGCAGGAGGTTGTAGGTTCTATTGCCGCCTCGAGACCAATTTATGTACGAACTGCACATAATTGTTCAGGGCGTACTGGTCGTTTTCCATGGAGAACAAAAATATCTATCTATGTGATATAATAATGTGATTTATTTTAATTGATTTCTATTTAATAACATAATTTTTTTTGATTCCATAACGACATAATAAATAGGTACATCAAATTAATCGAATGATTATAACGAGTCCTAAGGCCAGCCTCAACAGAGACAAGACACGTACAATTGTGCACAGAACATAATTATAGGGCACAAGTGTGTGCGCAAAAGTGAAAGAAAAGAAAGAAAGAAAAACGTTTATTTTGGCTCACACAAGAAAAGTGCACTTTATTCCTGCACTCTCATAATCCCATGAGACGACACGTCGTAGACAACATCAGACGAGAAATCGACATGAAAATAGATTTAAGGAAATATTTATCGGTATTCTTATAATCCAATGGGAATTTCCCGCAATACTTTGACCTTCAGGACTAAATAAAATAAATAATACTGGACAATCCACACAGCGTCATCTAGCCCCAAGCTAAGCAGAACTTATGCATAGATGTACTAGATGACTGTTAAATTTATTACAACATTTTTGAAAGAGAGATAATTTTATTTGTTAGAAAACGACCAGATAACCTGAACAAATATCGGCAGATGGTCCATAAATTTCGTTCATACTTATGAAGCCGTTCTAAAAATTAGGCGTTCAATTTATGAAAAATTCTCAGCCAGTTAAATTGTTGTGGATGAACGAAGTTACAAGGTGTTCGCACGTACCCTGATGGGATCCATAGTTGGGCCCAGGTCATTGAGAGTCAAGGCGAGGCTCTGGCTGTGAGCCTAGATATAGTGCAGGCATTCGATCGGTTCTTGCGGGGCGCCACCAATGATGTACATCATTGGTGGCGCCCCGCAAAGCTCTGTCAAAACCGTATTTAGAACACGTTGTGACGTCACAACAACGTGAACAAGGAATCTTCTATATCATAGAGAATAAGGGTGCAGTCTGGGAAAGAGAGTGCTCGCAATGAATGAGTCGAAGATTTCAGCAGATATCATCATCATCAGCCTATAATATTCCACTGCTGGACTTCTAGGCCTTGTCTGGCTTCTAGCGTAACATAAACTCGCCGCGAATCGTACATTGCGCCTCGGAACACCAGTCAATACCCACCTTAATAATGTCGATGTTCATTATCAAAATGATGTCCCTGATTTACGGTAATACCGAGCAATGGCTTTAAGCCATAACAATTTCGGGATGCAGTACCGAACCTAAATACCTCATTAGCTTTACGCTAGATTAAAACCAAAATAGTACAATATAAATCTGTTGTACATATGAACTAGCATTGCGTGCTACATAAATCATATTAGAAGTGAAATAAAAGTGTGGTATTCAAAACCTTAGGGCATATATGTCTTGAACTTTAAATCAAATTAGATTTATTTAAAAATTTACTTGGATTATGTATAGGGTGATCCAAGTTATATAATCCCAATCGAGTGAGAGTCATACTCATATACGAAGGGTTAATCTGTACCAAAAAACGCCTTGTAAGGCATTGTAAAGCACAAAAGCTATCTGTTACTTCTATGTTCTTGTTTCTTTTAAATAAAATAAATAATAAAAATATGAATGTATAACTGTTTCATTATTTAAATAACGGTTTATTTTTCAATGGTTTGAGTGAATATGCGAACCCGGTAATAATTGTTTTTAAAAACTTCTACAGGTTTCATACTTTTTGTAAAATTAACCACTTCCCCTTAATCTCCGTAATTTACAGAGCTATCCATTTGTATGTAGGTAATTTCTACCATCGAGTACGTATCCAGCCTTCTACCTAATTATTTAGTATTCACAAATATATCAAAATAGAAACTAGTTATTTATACAAAATAATGACTATATTTCACTTGAATATATAACACACTTGAATATTTTAGCATTCAAAAAATAGAACCCCATTTTAATAATAGTCGGTTAACAAATTTTCTTTCGTTGGTAAAAATCAAACAAAAGTTAGTTTTACCACAATAGTTTTACCAGTTTAAGTTTTACACAGGCACCACGTTAGAAATCACTATTATTTTAAATTATTAAATTTTTTTTTTTTTTTTTTTTCAAATCATATAGCTTTTTTTATGTAAATTTGAGACTTAAGCTTGCCAGTTTCCGGTTTTAGAATTTATAGAGCAAGAGTCCATAACAGCCAGACCTTGGTTATTTTATTAAAGCTGAAAGATTCTCTATTTAGATCTTACGATCATATAATAACCAAATAATTGGATAACTGTTAACTCAGTGGTATTGTCTTTAATATATTGATATTCAATTGTTATTAGTCTGGTTGCCTCGATATTATACTCAGCCTAGTGAGGAAGCCGACGAAAATCGCTTGCATAATATATTTAGCAAATACGAAATGTACATGTACATAATGTTTACGTGTGAAAGTTTGAGTTAAACTTCGCATTTGATGCAAATAAATATTTTTTACTTTACTATTATACATATAAATAATTAATGCTCGAGAATCCACACGGCAACATAAAGTCCCAAGTTAAGCAGAGCTAGTGTTATCGGTAGGTACTTGATGACTATTAATATATCGTATATCACTTATTACAATACAATACAAATATGCAGGTCTCGACAGAGCCTACAAATTTGCTCCCCTTGGAGTCGAGACCCTAGGTCCGTGGGGTACCGAGGCTCTCCGGGTCTTCAAAAAATTATCTGAGCGTCTGGTCGAAGCGACGTGTGACCCAAGAGCTGGTCAATATCTGGCGCAGCGCATCAGCATTGCCATACAACGTGGCAATGTAGCCAGCATCTTGGGTACACTTCCAACTGGTATTGATATGGATCAGTTGAGCTACCTGTAGTTTGTTCGCAACAGTCTGCAGTTAGCTCAATTGTTTCAATTGTAAATACTGGTTTTTTATTTAGTTAGATCATTGTAATTTTCTTTGTTAATACATTAATTAGATATTATATTTTTTATTATACCTCTACATAGAAAACTCCCTGAAAAAATACCTGCAGATCCAATATACATCACAGCCCTCCCATAATGAGCGCTTCGACATCCTGTCTGCCGTTTTCAGCAGCTGCCAGTCTTTAGATCTTACGATCATAATAACCATGTAATCGGATAACTGTTAACTCAGTGGTTGTGTATCCTACGTCCTCTCAGTTCTGTCGATAGCCTTCAATTTAGAGGACCAATTCAATTGATTCGCAAACCATTTTGTTCGTAAAACAAGAGTGCAATTAGTCAGATAATTGAGCTGATTCCGAATTCTCAGAAATTGCTTTAAGCAGTAAATTAATGCCTAAATTTATTTAAGCATATTTTTTTTTATATGAGATTAGGTTTATTATGACATTATTTTTTATAAATGTTTCGTGTTATGTTCAATAAAGTGTTCACTCATCCACAAATTTATTCCCTATCTGCCAAGTTCAGCAGCTGCCAGTCTTTAGATCGTACGATCATAAAATCTGAGAACTCAGTATTTCTCTATTCTGCGTTCTCGTTTCTATCGAAGGGCCTAAATTAAGTGCATCAATTCAATTGATTCAGTCGCAAACCATTTTGTTTGTAAAACAAGAGTTCAATTAGTCAGATAAATTTGCGGAATTCTGACCACACCCGAGCGATAGACACAATTTCAGCAAAATGTTTTGTTAGTACCGTGAATGAAAGCAATAGAATCAATGGTTTATATTTTTGATTAATTTCGGGCAACAAGGGTCGTTTCATTATGAAAACAAGATTCGTCAACCGATCAGTAGGTAGGTATTACAAACCGATAGCTTTTTTCATCAGTGAACGTCAAACCGATTACCAATTGTAGACCCAGTCAGAATGTTGTCGGTATTGTCAAAAGAATTCAACTGGTCTTCGGTTTCAGCTATTTACACAATACGAAAGTGACAATCGAAGTCCAGGCTAGGTTTGAAATGCCAAACTTAAGCTAATTACGATTACCAGTTGAGTTAGACAATAGAGCCGCTGGACCTCTGTGGCCGTATGAACAATGTAAATATTCTAATAATATCTACAGCTCATCTCATTAAGTTGGCCCTCAGGAAGACTAGTGACCTGAGGTCTAGTTAGTTAGGTACTCTGAACTACTCTCTTGCAAGACCTTTGCTCTACACCAAGATACACCCATAATACAAACTGCAAATCTTGGGGCTAGGTGATGATGTAAAACTTATACTCTAACAAACATTTTATTACTTGACTTCATTCCTAATGGCATTATGTATCTGGTTTAATAATTTTCGGCCAGTCTGTTCATGGAAATTGCAATGTCATGAAATGAAGGCGTGTTTACATTTTTATGAAGTCATTAATCAGAATCAAAAATATATTGAATGATAATGGCAACTGTTTTTTGTAGCTTGGAGACGAAACAGGCAAATGGTAGGCACATGTTAATAAAATCATGTCCTTTCTCAAACACAGACGATAGAACGTGTCCTATAATGAATTGTTTTGTAGCCGAATAAACTACGCAAAACCTCTAAAAATTACCTACTGTAACAAGGAAATTCCCCGGTTTTCTCCTTCCTTTTATCTCTTTTACCCAGAACCGGGAAAAACATTGCATCAATGTTAATGTGGCAACGTGAAAATCATGAAGACGAGGATATGCAAGAGATGACGTCAGCGACAGTATGTTGCAGAATCTGCTGTGATTTCTGGAAACGGTCCAAAACATGGTTTTCTCAAATGGTTAAACTGCGTAATGGAATGGAATTGTAGAAATTCAGTACCTATAGCCCGTCTCGACTCAAACCTGCCTTCCGATAAAGCTAATATTCCCATTCAATGGATCACCATCCGAGAAGACTGGCTATAAGGGATTTCGGTTTCCATCACAAGGTACAAAAACATAATTATGCAAATGTACTTCGGTTACTTAGAATACGTATGCATAAGATTTTGTGGCAGGAGGCAAGACGACAAAGCTGGCAAAAAAATTTCAATGTTTTTTTTTTTTATTGCTACATAACGTTAAACCTTCCTTAACATTAAACCTTATACTTTTTACTCACACTTGAGCTTATTTTACTCGACTAGTATACTGCAATATACTTACTGCTTGTTACTTTAAATCAGATTTGCTGTAATCGAGTATGAGTGTGAGTTATGTGATAATTGACTTTGATATACATAGGTTATATCTTGACGTTGGCGTTAAATTCTGTCGTCGATTGACTACATCCCGCCAGAAAGTGGTTTGGTTTTTTACTACTAGCTTTCGTAGTATTGGCACAGATAATCTTTTATCCTCAGTCTCCTTGGACGGCCCATTTAAGACATTTTAACGTGATTGCACCGCTGGATGGACATCGACTACTTTAAGATTTGTGTTTATTCGACGTCACATAAGTTTTCAATGTTAATATTTGTGGTGCAAAGTTAGAAGTCCATAAACACAAAACTTTCAAACACCCATTGAATCCGAAATAGCCAAGGGAAATAAATATTTAAATCTAAACAAACGTGAAAGTATTGATAAAAGATAAAATCTGTGTAGAAAAAAACAAAACAAATTTATTTTATGCATCAAAAAGCCTCGACAGTGCGATATATTAAACCATATCAAAATACTTTTTTCCCGTATTTATATAAATGTTTACATCCATCCGGTATTTATTTAAAAGTTTATTATACGTTTTAAAGCCACAAAAAGGCGAAAAGTTAAAAAACTACGGCTGGCTTCGGTGCCGCGTATCTGAACTAATTTAATGCGTAATATTTAATATTTCTCGTGGAAGCACCGAGAGCAGTATTATAAAAAACATGGGCGTGCCGAGTGAAAATAATTTATAATCTTAATTTGCCACGTTCGTTTTGGAGATACAATGTATCGTACTTAAAACTCCATTTTGTCATGACGCTAACCTATATTTGGTGTCATATCTGAACATAAACAAACAGTAAATAAACGATAAGATAAATCAATAACCCTGGACAATTGACACAGCATCATCTAGACCCAAAATTAGTAGAGCATGTGTTGCTTATAGGTAGATACTAGGTGACTGATATACATAATACAATATTTTACATAGATGGATAATTTTAATTATACTTACTTGAAAAACTCATACAGATATTAACCCTCCAACCTCCTACGTCGAAGGCGGACCATCACTCACCTCAGGAAAGACATAAGAAGAAGGTGTTCTACATAATTCTATGATCCCTATAGAATACTGGGTCATGAAAATTAGGTTACGTACCGATCTCGAGTAACCTACCCATATGAATAGATAACCCAATAAGCCCACAGATTAATACCAAGTTAATATCACCGAAGGAATTTCCCCGAAAATCCCTACAAATTCTCCTTCGATACCATTCTAATTACTATCCAAATTCACCCGCAATCGAAGTCAATTTACTCTTCCTTAACTCAAAGTTTAAAATCCAATAACAGCTTATTTACGCCCATTTATATTCAAAAAATATTACCATTGTAATACAGTTGGTATCGTCCAGCTCGATGATGACCTAGAAAAGTCGAATCTTAATCCTTTATACGGGGTTCATAAATATTCAATGTCGTTATTTCACCTCGGATGTCGATCCAGCTATTGCGAGATACGAAGTCGATCTCACCATCAAGAAATCTATATCCAATTTGTGATCTGATTCAATAACAAAAGTTTAGTTGAGTCTTTTTGCCTTGTTTTTATTCTAGAAAGATCTATTAACTAACCAGACATGGTTTTGACGAATACTGAATGGAAATGATGAAATTAAAAAACTTTAACTGGATCGAAGCAAGCCGAAGACAGGGCGCTATGGCGCTCATTAGGGGAGGCCTATGTCCAGCAGTGGACTAACATAGGCTGATGATGATGATGAACTGGATCGCGGTTAAAGGTTTAAAAAGCGAACGTCATATATTAACTCATTCATGTCGAAAAACATACGAAATACCGACAAAACAAAGGTACAAATACGGTTCAAAAAGTACGATGTTCGTACTTTCCTGCCCTTCTGCCAACGGACCCCTGGGCCCGTGTTTATGTTTACAGGGGAGGTGGGAGGGGGGTCTCAGCTGAGAGCTTCCCCCACCCCCACCTCGGTTGGGGAAAATCGATAACTGTCTCAGCACCGCAGACTCACGCGAATACTTGCCTCGACTTGAATCATAACAGTCCTTATATGTACGTACGTACACAGTACCTTACTGCTATTATAGTATTCTCTGAACACACAGGGAGAGCACACGTATGTTTTTAAGCTCTCCTTATTTTTGATAGCCAAATGTTTAGATCTTTGTATATTCTATAAAGAATTTTGACTTTCAAAACAGGTCTAACTTATGTTTTTAACAACCTCTGTGGCGCGGTGGGCGAAGGTCTACGATGCAGCAGGTTGTGGATTAGATTCCTGCTCACGATAAATGTTTTCGCAATCTGCAGGTATAAGAAATATTTATCTCTGTAACATATTATGTAGATAATATTACATACATAACATAGTACACTTCCAAGTAGTATTGATATGGATCAGTTGAGCTATCTGAGTTTGTTTGTAACAGTCTGTAGTTAGCTAAATCGTTTTAATTGCAAAATCTAGTTCTTATTTAGTTATATAATTGTAATTTTCTTTCATTTAATATCAGATCAGTCATCTACGTTTCATTTAATAGATTAGTCATCTAGTATCCATAACACAAGCTCTGCTTAGCTTAGGGATAGATGATCTGTGTGGATTGTTCATGCATTATTTAATATTATTATTTTGAGAGGAAAGCGTATTGATTTTTATATACTCTTTATAAAATTATTAGTCTTAATCATTATTATTATTACTTAAATTAAGTGCTTACATTTTTGACTCTTTGTAGATTCTATGCTAAAAAGACATCATGGTACCCGGATATCGATGTTTTAGACATTGAAAGGCTCCTCCGAGTAGGTACCTATTTTTAAATTTTCTTGGTTATTTATATTTATTGTATCTCATTTCCATGATCGCGGGCCATATAGTGACCCGGTCCTTTGGGAGGCATGCGTGGGGCCGTAGCCAACAGCCCAACAGCACATGTTATTATGATGGTTATTTAGATTCGGCAATATGTCTATGGGTGAGAGTGCCGACGCCTGCCATAGACATAGTCTCATCTGTATGGCTTCAGCGACATAAAGGCATACTTTATTATTATCATCATCAAGAAATCATGAGTCTATAATTCTGTAATCAGTCAATTAGTTATTAGAAACGGTGTTTCGATGCAAATATATTAGATGACAGTGTGCAATAAAGCCGCTAAGGGATGGATTTAGAGCGAGATAACAAGATGTGGTTCTCTTGTGAGTAAATAGTACAGAGCGATAGATATGTTTTGAGTTGATTACAAGTTAACTAAACAACTAATTGAAAAATTTAAAGACATAACTAAAGAATTATTTCTAGGTTTCTTGACAAAACAAAAACCAAACAAAAAAGCCCGCTGTTCCTGAGAAGTAGTTATCAAAAAATTCATCTATTGATAAAACTTTCCACCGTGATGTTTTTAAGACACGTACCTAATCCAAGATAAAAGTTCGAACTAATATTTTTCCTAAATATGAAGGTGGTAACTTTTACAAACTCTGAGATAAATAATGATTTCGAACTACAATATTGCTTATTGCACTAATTAGTTAATGAATAATACTGGACTCGCTGTTTGAACAATAAATTGTTGCTAGCCAATTAGCTCAATTAAATTTATGCGTTAGGTGAGCTCAGAGAATAAAGCGTTTGTTTTCGATAGGTTTGCATTATAATCATGGTCTGTACAGTTTAATAAGAGCCCATTATCTCCCTACTAATGAAGTTTACTTATTAATTAACTAGCGGTCAACAAATTATTTTTTCATGTGGAACCCTATTTTTTTTTTTTTAAATTGTGTATAGCCTATGTTATTCACAGAAAATAATAATAGGATTCTAATTGTGAAAGAATTTTTTCAAATCGGTCCAATAGTTTCGGAGCCTATTCAATTCAAACAAACAAACAAACAAACAATGAAATATTTCCTCATTATAATATTTGTATAGACAACGAATTAGTTTATACTAATTTGAAGTAGGTAGTATTTACAATTGCGACTGTTGAGCTAACTGTTGACTACCGGCTATCTAGTGGTAGCTCGACTGATCCATAACTACATATACTTGCCCATAGCTGAGGGAGACTACTAAGAACCAAGATCTCTGGAGAAGTATCGGAACCCACGATCCACTTCGGGTCACTGAGCCACAGAAGTCAGTATTTATATTTCCGGAGTTTCAAATTGACCAGAAGATGTTTGAAGCTTTCTAGATCGTAAAGACATGGTTGATGGTGATCAATTTCAATTTATTCACTCGACTGTT
The DNA here is from genome assembly GCA_963931895.1 of Eupithecia pulchellata. Lineage (NCBI taxonomy): Eukaryota > Metazoa > Arthropoda > Insecta > Lepidoptera > Geometridae > Eupithecia > Eupithecia pulchellata. The sequence continues at coordinate 9,078,406 of OZ007529.1, forward strand.
ATATTAGAACCACTTAAATGGACCAATAATTTAGGACAGCTACCATCAAATTCAAATAAATAAACAAATGACAAATATCAAATAAAAACGAAGAGAATAATAATTATGTCAATTTACAGTCAGATTATCAAACCAAGCAATCAGTTATGAATATTACGTTCGTTCTGTTACTGAAGATTTACAATTTTGTCTCCTAAAAGACAAACTTAATAGAGAATTCAAAAATCTAGGGCTCGATGTGAATCAGCGAAAGGTTAATAGGTACGAAAGATAAGCTACAAAGAAAAGTCCACGTAATTTACCATAAACTCAGCGTCCCCTTTTCAATATTTTCATTTAATTTCAAGAACAACGAGTTATCTTTCCAAAATAAATTGGATATTCCAAGAAAACCGCTTATAATGCCATTAAGAATGATTTCGGAAGGATCCGGTAAGTCCTTTGGCGATGGAATCTCAATTATGGAATAAAATTTTGTTTTTGATTCAAAAGTTATATATTATAATTTGTCAGCTATTCTGTCCATTAAGAAGTGAGAGAATATAAAACTGGTTTCAAAACACTTCATTTATCCCTTCAGTGGATACTTGTATGAGAAATACCGAAAATTAGAGAAATCCAAGTTGACTTGACTTGACTTCTTCGATATCAAGTCAAGTCAACTTGCATTTCTCTAATTGAAAAATTTGACGACCACTGTGGCGCGGTGGGCGAAGGTCCGCCTGCGACGCAGGAGGTTGCGGGTTCGATTCCCGCCTCGGGACAAATATTTGTACGATCTGCAGATATTTGTTCAGGGGTTCTGGTCGTTCTCTATGTATAATAAAAAATATCTATCTATTTAATAATATTGTATTATGTATATCAGTCATCTAGTACCCATAACACAAGCTCTGCTTAGCTTGGGGCTAGATGGTGCTGTGTGGATTGTCCAGCATTATTTATTTATTTATTATTTATAATTTTCGGTATTCAAGTTTAATAAACCTGATTTTTAGTAAAGTCATAAACCGTACACAAACCATACAGGTAGGTAATAAAGTAGGTTGTATATTTCCATAGACATGAGTTAAAAAAATGTACGTATAAGAACTATTTTGTGACCAAAACGGTGAGGACCTCTTTAGTCACAAATAGTTTAGAAAATGTAATTTTTTTGGCCGAACTTTTGTATTCAATGTAGTTTTTGTGGGCTGACGATTCTGTTAAACAATAAAAATAAAATATCCTAATTCCTCGTGTGCCAAGAAGCATGAATAAAAATCTAATAAGCAAAACAAGGCAAAGGTCAATAGCAAGTTCTTTTATCTCAATCCTCGGGTTATGAAATACTGGGTATACCCAGGAGAATATCCGAGGAGCACATAAACATGTGCGCGAGAATGATATTAGATTACGGCTTTTACGTAATGCCCTTCAATTTGCCCTTCCAATTATGAGGCGTACTTTTGCTTTTGGGACGTTTTAATAGGTTTGTAGGTGGCTCTTTATTTTTAAGCATATTAACCTATTTGAAGAAGGTAAATTGTTTGACTTTCATTATAATTTCCAGACCTTTTAAAAACTTCGTCAGTTGCGCAAAATGGAACTCGCGTTGATAAATAGCCGACGCTTTAATTTAAAAAAATACATACTTAGATTGGTATACACTGCACTACGTTTTCAGATTTTGAATTCAGATTTGAATAACTTGAATAACTTTCTTTAGGTTTATAAAATAAGCCCATAAACAAGTCAAATTCTAACCTATAAATTGTTATCAAATAAGAAATAAGGTCATCAAATAAGAAATATGATCTTCGTTTTATTCAGATACCAGGTGAACGTTACCACAGTATCATTAAGTATCTGATAATTACGAAAACCATTGGATTGTATAAGCTTTAGTAATTAAAAAATAATAAAAATAATAATAATTAAGGGAGAAAATACAGTAGGTCTACTGTATTTTTACAGTAGGTCTACTGTATTTTCTCCCTACAATTATTATTTTTTAATTACTAAAGCTTATACAATCCAATTATTCCACAAGTTGGCAACACTGAATGCTGAAGCGCGAACCAACGCTATAGAAACACAATGCATGCATGTTTGTGACGATAAGAGTACTTTATATACCACGACACGACTTTATCTCGAGGTTTTCGTAGCTTATACTAACTCTCGTGAGTGGAATGCATACTTAGTACCTAATTCCTTATAGCTTTGCATACTACGAACAAGCAAGAAGAAATCATTGAGATAGGCAAATAGTAGAAATTATTCAATAATTAAATATTAAATATCTCTATTAAGCTAACAATCGATGGAACACACTTATTTGTATAAAATAACCTTAAAAACCAATTTTTTCCTAGTTGTACCTAAGTTATGCTAGATTTAATTTTTTTTATCCGCATATACCGTTTGTAACGTTGAGTTTATTGTAAGTACCTAATGTTAATTTAAGTGGTATCATGATTGGTTTATACATTGCTATGTACATATTGTTAATTTAAGGAATAATGTATACTGTTTGTGCATTAATAAACGGAAAAAAAATTAGACCTTTGTGGCGAATGTGCGGAGAAAAAGTAGGAAATTGAAAAAAAAATTGTATTTTTTTTTTTGTTTTATTCTAATGGTAAAAGAATTTTTCAAAACAGTCCAGTAGTTTCGGACTCTATTCAATCCAAACAAACAAACAATCAAATCTTTCTTCTTCATAACATTAGTATCGAAGTATTTTGATTATCTCACTCACAAATATTTTTGAACCACCAGCTGGTTTCATAACAGAAACATTGTTAACTTAAGCGCTGTGAAATATTGTAATGTGAAATAAAAATGTCGAGTATTATTTGTTTATTTTTGCTCAGAAAACTGATGCTGAATATCTGACTATATTCAGTCAGGTTCCAATGCCGTGCCATATTATTCGACTGTAAAATGGAATGGAAAATAGGAACAAAAAATACAATTTAAACATCAATTTCAGAAAAATACTTACAAAGAATAATATCAGTTTATATATGTCGAGTTTCATTGGACGTGTAGTAGACAGCGCGGTATGTGCACTCACGTTGAATTGCACCGTATTTCTACTTGCTATATTGGAATATATTAACAGTTTTCACTTGAATAGCTTGGTCACTTATAAATATACCTATTCTAATTCGCATTAAAATCTTCTCGAACGATGACCGTCAGCAGAATGTCAGCTTGAAGAGTTTATTCCAGTTTTCCGAACTAAAAACCTTCACTGACTCCAGAATTGTTTCTGGGGTTGCACACTTTTATTACAAAATATTCGGAAGTCGGAGCAAATCACAGAATTTCGAAAAACATTTTCAATAAAGTTTAAAAATATTATTTTTGTTATCATTCGAATCAGTGGTAAATTTGAAATAAAAGTCTCTAAAACCATATAAAAATATATAGGTATAGTCTCTAAAAAAATATATATATATTTATTCTATACTTTTAGACAAATACACCTTTTATTATATATTTATTCAATGCTTTTATAACTCAAACTCATGGGCGAAGGGCGGGTTCTTGGTTTATGTCTAATAACCTCTTCATTCATAATGTCTGCTTATTTAAAAAAATTGCTAAGCAGTGTATTTTTCACTCTAACTCATCTTAATGGAAGAAGCCAACCTATTGTCTAGTGAATAGCGTTAGAGGCTGCGGTGAGAAAAAAATACTGGCAACTTGACACAAAAAAAAAATTCTTTAACAAAAATATGCTTCGAACATTCTTCCGAAATTCAAAAAGGAAAGGAACGTTACATTAGTCGAGGCGTGGTCACTAAAATGGCGAGTATTTTGTCTCAATTTCTCCCCCTCTCTACCTCTAAATATTTAACTTAAGTATCCTAGAAAGTGTATGTCTAAAAAGTAGTTTATAAATTAAAACTTAAATAAAATAAAATAAAAATAAAAATATATACCAATTACAATAACAGAAAACTGCAAGGTAAAAGTAATTAAATTATCACCGAAAACAAAAACACAATGAACAACAAAATTGTAGGCGCCCAGCAAAATTCAAATTCGAGTCCAAAAACGAACGAGAGCAATGAAATGATGAATGAAAGCTTTCGAAACGAAAAATTGTTTCGAACTTCCGCGATTCGCTCCGACAAAACAAATTTCGTAAAATATTTTCCACCAATATTTTGTAACCAAAAGGTTTACAAAAACAAACACAACAGAATGTTTTCAAAATATATCTAGGATTCCAGAACCGAGTAGAGACAGCCCAGGTGCGAGGATTCTTTAGTTCACCAGCTGCGTTCCTTTCACCGCGCTAAGTGTACAGTAAACTCGAGATTTCGTCCGATATAAATCTTTCAAGTGGAGATGAATTCCCCGGCACTCGGAAATGATACATTAAATATTCATCTCACTCAAAAATGCAGCGTCTGAGTTGCTCAGTGAGATTTTGGCGCTTATTTACATTTCGACTTTTTTCTATCGTAGAATCGGTAGAATCGGACGTTCATTAGATCTTTGAGTGACGAGGATAACGATTTTGACAATTTTAGTGACGTAGGTTGCCGTCAAATCGAATGTGACATTTGAGGGTCAGTTGGAATCAGAAAGTAAGTGAAGGTTGCGTGTTCGTTCTAGTTTTGAATAAGATTTCATAAAGAACCTCTATCGTGCTTATAATGGAACTCCTTGTACAAGAAAACACGTTGGCTTTATAAGGTTGTCACTTACCATGTTATATTGTTTTTTTTTTGTTAATTGTTGATTTTTGATTTTTTTTCAAAACATTTATCTTTAAATCATTTACCTATTCTATTCTACTTACAACCTTAACAGCCACCGATATTACTATCTCGATTCTGGTCCATGTTGGATTTATATACCTACTGTTCTTATATATAAGTTGTGGGGCTATAGTCACCGTATGATGAATATTAAGCAGTAGTGTAGAAACTTACCTGAAACAAGAGACAAAAATTATTTGAAGAAAGCATGAAACTATAAATAAGTACGGAAGGAGTATCAGGAAAAAATAAAACGAAGCACTCCAATCAAGCAAGCATGCCAATCAATCAAATAGTATGCTGGCCATCGCCATTACGGCTTTATACACCAACTGATGAACCCCATTGTAAACAAACCAAAATAAATGGAAAACGCCGTCTTGTGTGGTCAGATGTTACAAAAATCACAATAGGTTTGTCAATAAAAAACACCGGATCACATTTCCTAGGTAAATTTCTAATTTCACCAACTTATTTCTTTGATTTGACGCAAAATTATTATGAACAAAATAATCAAAATAGAAGCACAAAATCTAGCCAGTGCTGCCAACATGTAAACATGTAAATTTTCCGGTAAATGTGGGAGTATATTAAATAAGTTTCAATTCTCATATTTTATTGACTTTAAATTATGAATCAGGTAAATAGGCATTTATTTATCATTCTGGTAATAATATGTATTATTTGAAATATAATTATGATATTGAATTTCTGTTTGTAATATCAAAACAATAGCTTAGCTTTTGATAGACGAATTATTATAGTGTTTATTTAAGCTAACCTCCAAAATAGCTGAACCCATTTTAATAATAATTTTACTGACGCTGATTACTATGCAGATAACATGTTATATCGAGATTATAGGTAGCCGCAGGGCATTACTAATAGTCAATATTTTTTCAGATTTCTAGGTGATGAAAATTTGAAGTTAAATTGAATTCGTATAGGTAATCACTGTAATCAGAGAATCTCACAATGAAAATAATTGGAATCCCACTTAATCTAGTATGCAGTGTGCATTAAGATTTTTCATTTATAAGAATTTGGGCTATTAAAATTAATAATATTTATGTATCCATAAATTTTTATTTCTTATTTATCAAACAATGAATAATAAGAATAATGTATATTTTTTCATTATTAGGAACGTTTAATTGATCTTCCTAGTAACAATCGTAATAATAATATGTGGCTGCTTATTGCCACTTTTAAATAAGTAATTTTTATTTGATTTTTGGTTAAGCATTTCCATAGGAACAACGTATGCGAAGCATCAGGCAGAAAAAAGTCAGCCAGTAATAGGCACAAAGAATAATTTATTCAAACTAAAATTAGACAGTGAACGGAGAGTTGGAATACACTGAGGGCTGATCAGATATTGTTGAAATTTCTTCGATTAGCAAATACGTTACTATTTGAAATCCCTATCCCGGGAAAGTACAGTGTTCTGTTCTGTGCTTGTGGGATAATCAAATTCACTGCAGTTAGCACCATAAAGCGCTGGCGTAAATTGAAAATTATAAAAAGTAGGTCTAATAGACGATGACCGTGGCTAAAGCAGTACCTACGTAGATTTTTTATAATCTACATATTCATTTGTAAACAATTATTAGGAAGAATATTTATAAAAAATATGGGTAAATTTTTCTTCAGTTGGCATCTCGATATACAATGACACTCAATGTCATTCCGCCATTGTTAGGATTCAAGTTTGATTTGACAGGATGCTATCCTTACTTTTCATAAATCCATGGAAGAAAGTAAATAAAATTTAATGTTAACAAATGGCATTTTTTTTTTTTTCATTTACGTACCTCTAACATGCATTTTTTTATCTTAGGGTGCACCCATATTCAGTATGTAAAAAAATTATATTATCATTCCAACAGAAACGAGGTTCGTAGCTAACCCATCATAATAATTTCGTCGAACTATGAAACTTTTAGCTATGAAAGGTTATATTTATTTTTACTCAAGCTGAACGCAACTCATCAAGTCATCACACATAACGATAGTAAAAAGTAAGCGACCAATACCTATGTTATAGTTCTAATCAAAGCTCATTTTGTAGCTGTTAGTAATAGGTAAACCCCAATTATATTCTCCAAAATAGTATTAAAAATATTGTTTTTTAAGGACTAACAATCATTACAACCTTTTCATCATCATCATGTCACCTGAGTGAGTTTTTTGATGAATCGACTCCTTTATTTTATTTATTACTAGCTTTCGCTCACGACTTTCTCCGTGTAGAAGTCAAAAAAGGTTCGAATAGTATATTAAATAACAAATAATATAATGAAAAATAGGATTCAGTAATATCGCGTGTCCCTGTACTATGCGGCGGGAACATAACACCGGAATAAAAAGTCCACTCTTCCTGTCTAGACAACATCTGTGCCAAATTTCATCAAAATCCATTCTGTAGTTTGGGCGTGAAAGACGGACAGACAGACAGAGTTACCTTTTCATTAATAATTAAGGATTTAACGGAAGCGCAGAAAACATGAAAGGTTTCGTATATTCAACTGTATGCAATAAACATTTCTTCGAAAAAATCTCCTATTCAAAAGGATATCCAAAACCTCTTCAACCGTGATATACCTACGCAGTTTCCGAGTTCAAAGCCGTATGCATTGCTAAAATTCCATACAAAACTAAAAGTGAACAGCAAAACCTCTACAGGTTTTACTATAAAAATAAAACTTGGTTGTTACATCCCGTTACAAACAAGTACGACAAGTGCGAGTGTAACTCGCGCGCCGAGGGTTTTGAACTTTTGTCGTTTAGGTAGGTACGTAGGTATATTGACGACCTGTTAGCGCGGTGGGCTTACAACGCAGGAGGTTGCGGTTTGATTCCCGCCTCGGGACTAATATTTGTAAGATCTGCAGATTATTTGTTCGAGTGTTCTAGTCCTTTTCTACGTTCACAAAAATAAATCATCTAATGTGATACTTATATATACTTTATTAAGTATAACAGATATCGTAGTAGTACGAATTACACAAGCTTGCTTAGCTTGTCGCTAAATGATGTTGTGTGGATTATCCAGGATACATTACTCTTCTCATATTTTTTTGGAGCACGGTGGAATTCATGAATTCAATAATCTTATTATCTAAATATTCTTCGAGCGCAGTGGAATACTTTGGGTATGGACTTTAAAATTTTGAGAACAACGGTTTCGTGGCGCTGTGGAACCCTACTATTACAGTTACTACAGAGATTAGTGGGTAGGTAAGTGGGTTGGTACCTACAATTATTTTTTCGACTTTTTTCTACGTATTTCACTAAGTATGAAACTTAGACGATTTTTAAAACCTGTTTTGAATTGTCGAAATCCATACCTTTGATTTGATATTGCTCTCAATGAAATAGCCCCCATTGTATGAAAATTCGTTTTTTGACCATATTTCGAAAAGTATTGTTTTTACAGACTTCTCTATATTTTTCCTTTAAAATATAGACCTATATCTACAAACGCTTAGTACATTTTATATAGATCACTCGGCTATCTTCGGAGATAGAGGGGGGGGGAACGGTCAAATTATCGACCTTTTTCAAAATATTTCGAAAAGTATAAAACCTATCGAAATTTCAAAAACTGCATTAAAATGTACAAACTGATACCTTTCATTTGATACCCAACTCGGTGGGGTAGTCACCCCTTTAGAAATTTTTCCCGCCCTTTTTTGACCATATTTCAAAAAGTATTATTTTTACAGACTTCTCTATATTTTTCCTATAAAATATAGATCAATACCTACAAACACTTGGTACATATCACGTCGATCGCTCTGCAATCTTCGGAGATAGGGGGGGGGAACGGTCATTTTTTTGACCATTTTCAAAATATTTTAAAAAGTATGAAATCTACCGAAATTTCAAAAACTATTTTTAAATCTACAAACGAGTACCTTTCATTTGATACCACTTTCGACTTTGTACGTTCCATTTAAAATTTCGATCTCAAAATTTGTATGGAAAATCTTCATTTTGATTTTTCATTTATTTTCATTTATTTTTCTATAAATATGTGCGGGCGCACAAAATGTATTATTATTTCAAATTTCAAGTCAATAGCTGCAGTAGTTTCTGAGATATTAAGGATTCAAAACACAAAACAGACCCAAAGCGATTTCATAAGGGTTTTGCAACCGATGGCAAAACCCTAAAAAGGAATGCAAGATTCGTCTCACTATCATAAATGTACTTACACACATTTAATAATTGTTTTTGATTATTCAAAATCTTAAATAAATAAATGGAAATTTAAATTTACACAGGATTAAATTTTATTCAATAAATATTGCTGGTAGGTAAAAAAACCCTTTATTAGCAAGTGACCTTTAAAGCATTAAGTTAGATTACCGACCACAGGCGTAAACTCGAGGTTTTATTTGGGCTCTAATTGCCCAACTGACCGGAAAACAGCTTATGGCCGAAATAGCTTTAACGTCAGTGAAATTACGTTTTAATCAGATGAACGATGCAATTTGTGTAGGGTTATTTCGTGCTTAAACATGAATATTCGTTATTTCTTAGTAGGTACAAAGTTCAGTACAAAGATCTAAAATAGAAGATGATGGTAAAAATCGTGAGGTAAACTATAGGAGCTCATCGGTACGTGTTTAAATTATTTTTTTATTGAATTGAATAATATGTTAAGGTTGCCTGAAAGAGATCGCTGTTAGCATCGCATGTTAGCGACCATTATCAGGGGATTATAAATCACATCAGACTATTCACTATATAACCAATCACTGTCTCATTATAATGATATACATTGTTACTTAAAGTATTAAACTTAACTAGTTATTAGTTGATCACATTTCATTTATTGAAGGAAATTGTGACGGTGATATAAGTTCAGTCCATTAATATTAATTCTCGTACTCCTTAAACTTCTAACTTTTGACGACCTCTGTGGTGCGGTGTCCAAGAGTCCTGTAAGGTCTAAAGGAAATAAAGCACTTTGATTTTGATTTTGATTTTTTGATTTTGGTGGGCAAACGTCCGCCTGCGACGCAGGAGGTTGCAGGTCCGATTCCCACCTCTGTACAAGTATTTTTACGATCTGCAGATATTTGTTCAGGGTTCTGGTCGTTTTTTATCTATAGTAAAAAAATATTTATCTATGTAATTATATTGTATTATGTACATATATCAGTCATATATAGTACCCATAACACAAGCTCTGCTTAGCTTGGGGCTAGATGACGCTGTGTGGATTGTCCGGCATTATTTATACATTATTATTTAAATAAAGCTATTATAGAACATAAATTCGAAATATAAACATAAATTAGGCGCCTACCTACTTACACATAATTAAAAATGCACTGAAATAAGAACATGTTCAGAAGTTCAGTCCAGTCTCGTATTCCATAATCGAATGACCGAAAGTAAATGCAAAGAGACTCCAATGTACATAATGTAAAGAAGTCTCTATTCGTGTAATTATGAACTCATCCAAAGTCATCCCGAAGAGTCAAACTTGGATTGTTTCTTAGCCTTCGCGGAAATAGTTCGCAATATAATCAGCAATAGGGATACTAATAAAAAAGTTTGTATGAGGAATTTCGGTGGGTCATCGCTCCTTAATAAGCAAACGAAACTGTAATTAGAACTCGTTTCAAGTGGGATTTTTTTGTATTCAATAAAAATATGTAAAAAATAGCGAGTTGAGTGCGGAATTGTTCAGCACATTTCACCCACGGCGGCTGGTCTCAAGGGAGGCTACCCATAATTATGTGCAGGTCATATTGTAGTGCACAATGTGTGCGAAAACACAGGTGCACTCTCAATTCATAAGGGACGGACCGATACGACCGGAGAGAATTCGCAGAGTTATTTTAATTCCCTAAACGAAAATTCGTGTTGCGTTTCGTTCAAATTGGTGTACTCTACTACAGTGAATTAGAGTACCAATTTACACAAAAAAACTAAACGAAACAATCGATTGCGGGGCCTAGAACCGGCTAATCGTTTCTACGATCATAGAGTATTCTAAGGTCTACGAAAGTGCTACGAAATTAAAGGGTTCCAGACAAAATTTTCCAGAATTTAAAATTAGTTTTTTACTTGCTTTTGCCCGGATTCGCACGTTATATTACCGTATAAAAAGCCAACCTTTTATTCCAAATTTAGAATCTGTGCAAAATTTCAGAATGATCCGTCAAACAGCTTTATGAAGAGGTAAGGAACATCCAAATATTTTATTTATTTATTCCACTTTAGATACATGGTAATACACTTGATGTCATTATAATATAATTTACACTTTTATGGCACATGCCCGCCAGCAGCCCCGTGTGTCGTCGGCGTATACTGCGGGCCGAGGCTGGGTAGTGAATGCCTTTATTAAACATTAAAGTACATATTTATGAGTATTTATACAAAACAGTTAAGTATTTTGAAAAGGAAAGACGCACCATAAGAAAGTGTATGCAGAAGAAGAGATCAAAAAAAATTATTCGCAAATACAACATTAGTGTGACCGTCTAACTAGCTCCTTTTCAGCTTCGAACGCATTTCCTTGTTTGAATAGCCGATAATTTAACAGGATTATGTTCTCTAATACATACAGAATTTTATCGTCACTACTTTAATACTTTTAGAGATATAAAAAGCAACCACAGGGTCCCATTCACCCTGTTCCTGCTTAGCACACACAATCGCATTTGGTTTATTTATATAATGTACATATATTACAGCTGTATACATTTATTTATTTATTAGATAATCCAAATTTAACCTTCACAAGCTTAAGATTATACAAAGTGTTAAGATTAGTCTGATGTTGGCTTTAGAAATCATAAACCTGATAAATTATGGCCCATTGTATAAAGCTTAGTGGATCTTATCTAGGAGCCGTTGGTCAGAGTGCCTTGACCTCAAACTTTAAGGCTATATCACTAACTCCTCCCCTTGGCTTCGCACGCATTCTTTTGTAATAAAAAGTAGCTTAAATACCTAACATATTGGGTTAGTACCGCTTTACATGTGTCCCGTTACGCTCGGCTTTAAAAATACCTAACAAAAAGTTCCGCTATGCTAAGAACTTCTCAGTTCTACCTTAAACAAAATGGACGGTACAAGGTATGAAGGTGAGAAAAGTTTATCTGAAGAATACTTTTAAAGCTAATCATCAACATAAGCACTTAAACATTGACTACTTTTTCCAAGATAGCAATGGAATGGAATTTTGCACAGAAGTAGTTAATTCTGTGCAAAATTCAAGCCTGATCCCAAGTTATGGCGTGAAAGGGTAACAAACATCGAAACATCTTTTGCATTTATAATATTAGTGTGATGCTGATGATATAAGAAATTTTTTTGACTAATGACATGACTGTGATATGCGAGTGAGGAGCGGGGGTATTGAGAAAAAAAATACAGGCAGCTAGTGCGAATAATACTTTCCTGAAAAAAAATACAGGCAGCTAGTGCGAATAATACTTTCCTTGAGCTACGAATAATTGAAAGAAAATTAAAAGAAAATTGGCTTTTTAAGACAACCTCTGTGGCGCGGTGGGCGAAGGTCCGCCTACGATGCAGGAGGTTGCTGGTTGGATTCCCCCCTCGGGACAAATGTGTGATAGTACATGCAGATATTTGTTCAGAGCGTTCTGGTCGTCTCTGATGTACATATTATAATAAAACATATCTATGTAATTTATATTGTATTAAGTCATCAAGTACCCACAACATAACCTCTGCTTAATGTGGGGCTAGATGAGCTTTTTTAAGCTTTTTACTTGCTCACAGCTTTGTAATGCTTACAAAAAAGTAAACTAAATTAATAAAATTGCTTTTATTTTAAAAGCTAAGGTAAAATATCTACATAATTCTACAATACCTACGACCATTGAGAGCCATAGCAGCTCTAAACTACACGATAATTAAGACTATATGCTGTAGAATTAAAGTTCATTTTCGTAACTAATTTAAAATTTTACAACCATTATGTGCAGAAGCGAATGGTATAATTAAATCTACCTGCTGATTGCAATTTTATTACCAAAGTCATAGAGCTTAAATTAATTTTTAATTAAATTGGTTTTTTATATGTTGGTCAATACAAGTCTGTCTGGGATGTAAAAAATAAAAGAGATATAATATGTAAGTACTAATTTTATGAATGACATGAAATTTAGGAGCTCATTTCTGTTCAAAAAACGTTCACAAAACACAAAATATGAAGAAAATCTGAGAAACAACTATGTCGGTTTCTTTTTTGATCAACAAGAATCTCAAAACATAACTTTTACCTGAATAGTTGACGCACAAATAAAGGAACACAGAAAAAATTTCTGGAAATCCAAAGGCTTTGCATTCGCATTCAAGACGAAATCTTTCACTCGTATACTTGCCTCAAAAGTTCTGGGTCAGGAGTTTCATAAATAACGAAGCGTACCCTCTATATTTTTCTTTTGATGTGGCAAGACTCGTAGGCGTGTCCGATTCTAACAATGGGCTCTACTCGATGTTGCTACCATCGAGTCCATTCTACACGCAATGTGTCGTATCGAGGGGGCATGAAAACGCTCTATTATTAGCATAGAATTACTGTAGGGTTCTATTAAAGGATTTATAAAGACTTTTTCTAATATTAATTCTTGTAGTGTTATTTATACTGGTGCTAATTTGTTTCTACTCTTTGATTAGGTATAAATTGAACTTAATGTATGTTACAGCCGCATTGGTACCTTAGAGTAAATTTTGGTTCTTAATAAGTCCGGCATTATTTATTATTTATTTATTTAATATTATTAATTTATTTTTTATTACTTTGTGCATTGGCCGAAAAAAGAAAAAATTTAAAAAATTTAAAATTTAAAAGCTGTGTTCCAGGAGCGTGTGACTTCTCCAACTAGGTAGGAGAAGCTCAACTGATCCATATTAATACAAGACGGAAATGTCACCAAGACGTTGGCTCCATTGTCTCGCTGCATGCCAACACTGTTCAGTTAATTTTGATTGGCTTAGTTAATGTTTTTATCATCATCATCATCAGCCTATGATAGTCCACGGCTGGACTTTTTTTTATAATATTAATTAAAAATTATAATAGGTTAATTATCGAATTATGATTTTTGATTTATTTTGATTTTTTACTTGACAAAACACTAAATAGCATTAAAGAGGTTTTTTTAGTAATTATTACAGTCAGTTGATGTTAAATCTTCCAATTACCTGAAATCCTCGTCACCTAAAGTAAGGTGATAAATAAATAAATAACGGTGGACAGTCTCCGCAGCATCATCTATCCCCAAGTTAAGCAGAGCTTGTGCTATGGTTACTAGATGACTTGACTGTTATACTAAAATCGATATAAGTATTATATATACTTGTATATTGTTTTTAGATAGATATTTTTATAATACATAGAAAAAGACTACATCGCCGTGAACAAATATCGGCATATCTATATCTATACTAGTATTATAAAGAGGAAAGATTTGATTGTTTGTTTGTTTGTATGTTTGTTTGTTTGTTTGTTTGTTTGTTTGTTTGTTTGTTTGAATTGAATAGGCTCCGAAACTACTGGAGCGATTTGAAAAATTCTTTCACCATTAGAATCCTAAATTTTCCGTGATGAACATAGGCTATATAATATTTTCAAAAAAGTTAGGGATCCGCATGAAAAATTCAATAATTGAACCGTGCGCTGTATATTCAACCTCTTTTTCTAATAAGGCACGTCAGAATAGAAAAAGAGGTTGCGCACTGTGCTTGCTTTTTCTCTACGGCCAGTGTCAGTTACGGAGTGTCGAGTCAATGTCAAAAATCCCAATGCTGTTAGAATAAGTAAGGGATCCGTATGAAAACTGTGAAACCCATCGTGTTATTGTGTATAATTTCTGAAATTTTTGTCTAATACCCGTGCGAAGCCGGGGCGGGCCGCTAGTCGTACATAATCAACCTCCTGCGCCGCAGGCGGATCTTCGCAAACCGCGCCACAGAAGTCGTCATATTTTATATCGTGAATAGATTTTTATATTCTTTATAGAACTTTATGAAAGCTTTTTCTTATACATAACAATATCCCCTCTACAGAAAAACTATGTATATCGTGTTGACGAGTCAATACCAGATCATTAATTTATGTAACTTTTTTAATTTGTATAATATATGACAATTAACGATCTGAATCAACATCTAAAACTAAGAAAACTAAGTTTTACCAACCCTATTGTAACAACCCTTCATATTTCATACTGGAAATATCTAGATATTATGTAGGTATAATTTTTATTTCCATACTTATGTGGCCGTATAGGTGATTAATGTTTTATGGAAATAAATTATGTTGGCGGAAGCATTCTCTAGGATTCTGCTAAAAGTTGCATTTTTAAGTTGTAATTTTTTTGATAATATAGGTACACAATCTCTCATAACATATTTAATTCCAAAATTCACCGACACCTAGTGCGGATGTGTCATATTACATCCTACTAATTATAATATGTCATTCTAGAAGCATTCTAGCATTCCGCCCGGCTTTTCACGGATATTGAATAAAAATTTATTAATTTGTTTTTTTTTTCAGTGGAAATGTCTAATGTTGAAAAAGACATCCACAACGATCACAAACAAACAATCTTTCATATTGGTATAGATGTGATATTTTGATTAAAAACAAGTCACCCTCAATATTTTGGTGCGACTAGAATACCTATTGTCTCAGTTTATAACAAAAATCTTTTAAAAACTACATATTTAGACACCTCTCTTAAGTTTAAATAAATTAAAATAAAGTTTTAAAAACTTATTTTAATTAACTATTGCTTTACTGCCCAAAATACTAAATAGCAATTGCTTAAAATTGAAAAAAAGAGATTTTTATAAGATTTTATTTTATATGTAAAAGGGTAAGTATAAGCATAGAATTGTTTAAGCAATACTTAGACGTAAAAAAGTTTCCACACTCGTTGCGTATTTTACAAAACTAAGCATTTTGAGGTTGGCTTCTTACATGTATGTAGCCGATTTATATTCTTACAACAAAAGAGGGTATAACGATGAAGCAAGTAAAATGAAAAATATAAAAAATAATTAATGTTCCGCAGTCCAAGGTCAACATTGTGTTGTGAGTTATAGCCCAAGGTCTTTCTAACATGAAATTCATGCATGCAATCTGCTACGTGTGCTGCAAGGAAGTAGCATTCATTTCAGGCAGTACTACGTTGAGAATAGAGGAGGATCGTGTCGAGAAGGTGTATGAGGGAAAACTATAAGTTCAGAACCGAAATGCCTGGAGGCGTCTTGGGATGAAGGCCATGTTCCACTTTGGGTCGCTCAGTCGCAGGACTAAGTAAGTACTACACTACATATGGGTGGAGTGCAATTTACCTAGACTTACTATCCCTAGATGCTAGACACTAATCTTCCCACCGCGTAACTTTGTGTATGATCTGTAGATAAATATTAACAGGCGAGTATATGAGACAAGTTTTTTTTATATCATTAAATATTCGTCATCAAGGGTCACCTTGACACTAGAAACCAATTTGACTATATGATATATTTAAATTTAACCCTATCTATCACGTCCTAAAGGGATCGGGTCTTCTTACAAGTAACCCTGTATTAGATAAGTATTTAAAATAAAGTATTATTTTCATCATTCAATCTAATAAATACAAATTCTTACAGTATTATTTAACAGTCCTCAGAATAATATATACATTAATAAGCTCTGCCAATTTAGCTCTCTACGACATTGCGAAAATGTCCACAAAAATTTTAAACACCTACTTGACGACAACTTTTCTTATAAGATAGATTCGTACGATTGATTGTTGCATTCAATATTGTATCATGTATAAGAACAAGTTAAATAACCAAAAACAAAAGCGCAATCCAAAATCAAGATAGTCCATAGCATTAGGGCGCAGCTAAACACAATGCCTGGCGCCAGTTATTCGTACCGTGTAATTCCTCCATTACATTTAAACGACTCATTAACCCAGAAGTGAGGCACCCTTAGAAGCAGAACCTAATCTCGGGATTAGAGGATGTATGTACGGATTTTTCAAAATTCTTTTTTCGGTTGGACAGCCTTCCTAAACTCTAACGGCTGTTTCATGTTGTAATGGTTTTTTCATTATCTCTGCTTGTAGAGGCATGTTCTTTGGTAATGGTATTGCTGTACTGGAATGAACTGAAAATGTATATTAAGTGCGGTGATGATCTGTAGAATTTTTTTGTATAAACTTAGCCAGTAGCAAGACTCGGTGAGATTGGTACACGATACATTGACACACCTATATAAAATTCAGTTCCTAGATAACTCGGTCGGTATCCAACGCTTTTACAAAATACAAGAAGGTATTGAGTACAATTTTTTTTGTGAAAAACTAAAATCATTCTATACTTAAGTCTTAGAAATCTCTTTTCTTCGTAAACAAGCGTTTACCGGTTGTCTTTCTTATTTTATTTTGATTTAGGTAATCGGAGGCCTCTGTTGCTTTTCGTACACAAAATGTATGAGAAGTGGATGAGTTTACGTAAATATTGGCATTTTTAAATATGACGTGGCTTAACTTTATAATAGAGTTAAAAGCCACATAAAATTTACGCGACCTAGTTCTGCACGTGTGTGAAATCGTTTTCATAATACCTAGTAAAATCGACCGTTAAAGTTATTCGAATTAAGCCTACATGTTGTAATTATAAGATAATAATGCTTTATTCTCAAAAACTTATACTAAAAACAATATAAAAATAAACGGTTGAAGAATTGGCGGCCTTATCGCTTAAAGCGATTTCTTCCAGGCAACCAATAGCTTAAAATAGAACAATATAGGAAGGCGGTGCTGGTAAGATTACAAATCTAATACCTATCAATAATAATGAGTAAATAAAACTAATACAAACTTAATAATCCTAATACATATTATACTAAATAGAAACATACACTAATACATATAAAAAGATAAACAATGGTGAATTAAAGGAAATTGTTACCTATTTTGATCTAAAAAATATTCATAAACTTTCTTTTTAAAAGTGTGATGAGATGTGGATTTTTTAATTTCAGTAGGAAGATCGTTCCATAGTCTAACAGCTTGGGCCGTGAAAGAGTCGCTGTAAAAAGATGTTTTCTGAATTGGAGCCACCAAAAACAAAGTTCCTGAAGATCTGAGAGAGAGATTGTGAGAAGAGTGAAGAAACTGGAATCTTTCTTTAAGATACGAAGGGGATACTGGGTTGAAAAGTACAGAGAAAAGAAGGGACAGAATGTGCATGTTTCGACGCTGACGTATGGGAAGCCATTTGAGCTTGGTTCGGTACGCCGACACATGGTCATACTTGCGGAGGCCGAAGATAAATCTGATGCACACATTTTGGAGGCGCTCCAGTAGGGCATGCATTCCGAAATTCCGGAATTTCGCAACTCCGGAATTTCGGATATTTTTTTACTATATTTCAATTCCGGAATTGAGACGAATATCGTAATTCCGATATTAATAAAAACAGTGATCCCAACTACCTTAATCCTACACATGCCGTGTCCTCCGAGCTCGAAATAAACAATTCATCGTCTCCTGCTGATGAAGACGTTGCAGTTGATGAACCAACTCTGCAATAGCAGCTAGACAAAGAACTGGATAGATGCAAAAAAGTCACAAGAATCTAACTACCAATTTTGACCTTGCAGGGTTCGTGAAAGTAGAGAAACAAATGTATTAATAACGGAGAACATCGAGGTGTGATTCTGACAGAAGCTTACAAATATCATTTGTGTGTTCTGCGTGTAGCGTTTGTGTGTCAAGAGTGAAAGAGTATTTTCGAGTGCAAGCTACATTTGTAACAGACTTAGAAGCTCGCTCTCTGACAAAATGCTAGATGCATTGTTATTCTTGAAAACGCACTACCAAGAATAGCTCTCAAAGTGAAAATTCTATAAGTCAAGTGTTATTTTTCTCAGTTTACCAAATTAATATTGTTGTGTTTATTATTAGCAGAGATAGGAATAGGTAACGCGATTTAGGATTAATGACCTCAAAAATTATAAATAGTATAGATACGCCCCGGAATTCCTGGAAAAAGATCGAGAATCGTTTATTTTAGACCGTTGGTATTTCGTTAGTTCCTTTTATAAAATGTAAATATTTTACTAACTATAATAAGTTAGATTTTTAGGATAAACAAAAACTGTGGAACTTCGTCACTGTCTAAGCCCCTTCTTCTCTTATCGCTGCCTTCGTGAAGTCGAAACAATGCATTCCATAATATTTTTGGTTTAAGGTTCCGGCGATGGATGAATTTCCCATACAAATGTAATAGGTACCAAAATGATTTGTATTTTGAGCATATTTTCGCCATGATCTGATATGTTTGTATACATTTGGGAAATTCATCCGTGTCGCCGGAGCCTTAACTAAAAGTTAATACCGATACGGCGGTAAGTTTATCTTCGTTGATAATATGATGAATTGATAATAGCAATCTTATTATTGTATATTTAAAATATTATTTTACATAGTACAAATGATACAAATAATAATTTCTCATTCAGTTCCCGGGACTAGTGGCATGTCCATGTTAAGATAACCCTATGAATTCTCGGCAAATTGCACTACCAAATATCTACTAACTACAAATATAACTGATTAATTATTAGTTTATGTAAGTTTTCAAATGTGAAACTAATATTATTCGTGTTTTTTCGTTATTTTTTTTATATATTCCTTAATATATCAAAAGACTGTTAATATAACACATTCAGTTTGACTCGATCCTTTCCTCAAAATAAAAAGTGCCAATACCGGAACCAGTTTCGGAATTCCGAAATTAGGCCTCCAATATCGGAACTCAATTCCGGAATCGAAAACCTTCCGATATTGCATGCCCTACGCTCCAGCTTATTGAGCTGTTCCTCTGTGAGATCTAAATAACACGCATCCGCTTAATCTAGGACAGGAAGAAGGAGAGAATGAGATAGAGCAGTTTTGGTAGCGGTAGGGAGAAAATTTCGTAGTCTCCTTAAAGAACCAGCAGACGCAAACAGCTTGCGACTAATAATCTCCAACTGAGCTCCCCAAGAGAATGTGCGATCAAAAATAATCCCCAGATTTTTGATGGTATCGCTGAAAGGTATCGCTATTCCATCAAAAATAACCTGCGGAACTGCTGACAAGTTAAGCTGAGACACGGTTCTAGAGCTGCCAATTATGATAGTTTGTGTCTTTGATGGGTTAATTTTAAGTCCATGGCGCTGGCTCCATTCCGTGATAATTTGTAGATTTGTGTTGGTTTTCTCTATTGCACTAGAAATATTACTGAGTGGAGCTTGGGTATAAATTTGAAGATCATCAGCATATAAATGATAGGACAATGAGAGATTTTGTGATATCGAATTTATAAAGATGGCGAAGAGAAGTGGTGACAATACGCCTCCTTGAGGCACACCAGCAGCCGTATCACACAATGATGAGAAAGAATCGTCAAGGCGGACACACTGCCGACGGCCGTGCAGGTAGCTAGAGAACCAGCTAACCGCCGAAGGGGAGATGTTAAGGGAGCGGAGTAATGCAATCAAGATATCGAAATCGACTGTATTGAAGGCATTACTGAAATCAAGGAGAGTTAAGACGGTTAGCTGTCCATTTTCCATACCTGAGCGAATGTCATCCGTGATTTTAACAAGTGCAGTGACTGTGCTATGGCCCTTTCGAAAACCAGACAGTAAGGGATTCAGAAGATTATTAGACGACAGAAAAGAATTTAGTTGGAAATGAACGAGACGTTCAAGAACTTTAGAAAGGAAGGGAAGAATAGAAATGGGGCGATATTCAGAAAAAGACTTTGGGTTAGCTTTTTTAGGTAAAGGTATAATTTGTGCGTCTTTCCAGGAGCTCGGAAAAGTGTCATGAGATATTGAGAAGTTGAGAAGATGGCAAAGAATCGGAAGAATTTCATCTAAGATAGGAATTAACATATTACGACTTATGCCATCTATCCCTACAGCATTAGACGTGATTGATAAGACACTCTTCCTAACATCGATGACAGAGAATTGTTCGAATATAAAGGGTGGGTGATTAGGAGCGGGTAGTAAAGAGAAGTAATTGAGAGTGCTGTTTTTGATCGCATCGCTAATATCAGACGCAGCAGAGAAATGCTGGTTTAGTAAATCTAAATCAAGGTCTCCAGGTATCGAGTCCTGACGAGGCTTGCCAAGTCCCAGCGTTCTTAGAAACTTCCAGACCTTCGCTGGATTTTCATCAGCTACGGACTCATGGATGTGGCGACGCTGAGCATCTCTACAGATCCTGTTACAGCGGTTACGATCATAATGAAAGTTGGCTTTATTGAGCTCACTTGGAACCATCTTGTATTTAGTTTTTGCGACAGCCTTTTTATGAATGAGCAAATTATTTCGCGTTAATACTTTTTTTTATTATACTACTTGAGCTACATGTAGTTTGCTTGCAACAATCTGCAGTTAGCTCAATTGTTTCAATGATAAATTCTAATTATGATTTGGTTATTTCATTGGATTGTTCTTTGTATATAAAGGTTTTAACCTTTTACTACATATAATGTAAATTTTTACGTAAATATTTACTAGAGCTTCAAGAAGCGAATAGCCTGAACTTTGTTTTTAACTAAAAACGTTGTACAATTCTGTGAAATCGTTATGTTCTTTCAAACAATCTATGTATACAAATACGAACGCAAAGCTTTAGATAATGAAAGAAAACATTATTCAATACCTTTTTACTGAAAATGTTCTAGAAAAATGTTCAACATCCCTTCTATGCACAGTAGGTTAGCCAGCTCAGTGAACCCACAGGTCAACGACCCTGCTCCCGCACCCTAGAGAAAGAAGGGAGAAAAATAGCTATAAAAGGTGTACTAGTATATATTTCTTAAAATAAGTAATTACTAAATTTTTTATCTTATCATATTATTGTCATTTCGAGAAAACTGATTTCCGTGATTTTTTTAATATTCCGTTA
Organism: Eupithecia pulchellata; assembly: GCA_963931895.1. NCBI lineage: Eukaryota > Metazoa > Arthropoda > Insecta > Lepidoptera > Geometridae > Eupithecia > Eupithecia pulchellata. Next base: position 9,100,148 of record OZ007529.1, read on the forward strand.
AATAATTTTGAAAAAACAAAACTAGGTACGTTTAGTTGGTAGTTTGCTTACGCTAGAATTTATCGAATCAGACTGAAATCTGTAGTTTTACCTTAAAAAACATAATGGCAAAAAATATATAGGAAATAACTCTTTAAAAACCGTGGATTGCACTTTTGTTTACTACTCAAGCCCCATGGAACTAACTGTAGAAACATTGCAAAAGCCGCAACCGAAAGTTTCGGTAGCAGTAAAGTCAACTTTACCCTGATGAGTCGCAAGGCACTCATTAGCGTGATCACAAACATTCATAAGTAAGAACTTCGTGTACAAAGGCGGAGCTTTTACAGGGACTTTTAATGGAGCTTTGTAAGCCTAGTGGAAGTTTGTCGTATTTGTTTACGAAGGACGGCTAATTCCGATATCCGATTCGATAGACATTTTAACCGATTTGACAGAATTTTGCAGGTTTTATCGAAATAAGACGTAAGTGGCTAGCGTCTAAATCTATTCCTGTTCGATCTTGAACAATTTTGAAACCAATCGTATCGAAGACATCCGTACTTTGCATCTCAGTACAAGGATTGGAATCTGGCAGCGAGTCGATGACCTTGTTCAACCTTGAGCGTCCTATCTCTCATACTTACAAGAAAGTGAAAATACATGCTAGAAAACATGAAAATAGACTGTAATAATTTCACAATCAATTGTTTTAGGGTTTCGAGACAGGTTTTGAAACTCATATTGTCTCGCTTTGTAAGTCCTTTTTTCTCTAATATCCAATCAATTACCACAAACATTTAAAAATACACTTTATGCGCCTGTACATATATGAAATGCACTTTCAGTACAAATTGCGATGTCGAAATTTTAAGAGATCCATGGTCAAATGTTCTAACAAATTAAAGTTATTGGCTTGTAAGTTTCAAAACTGTTTTTGACATTCTATTATATTATATTATTATTTCAGGGACACCTGTAGTTTTCATACTTTTTGAAATATTTTGAAAAAAGTCGAAAAAACTAATACTACGCCTAATCTCCGAAGTTCGCAGAGTGAATTTGTAAGTAAACAGATGGATTCTGAAATATCCACAAATTTTAGGTATTCATTAAATAGCAACCGGTACCGACAGTACATATTTTTATATTGAACCCCCGCGCAACACTTGACGAAGCTTGTTTATTCATGTCAATTCTAAAAATACCTGTCATAGAAACAAAGCACCGAAATATTGGAATAACGTATTTTTATACACAAAAATACCAGCTTTATTAATCACTGAACTGCAAACCAAAACACTAAAAATTGTTCTGAATAAATACTAGCTTTAACGCGTTCACTAAACTCAGAACAACGAAAATCGTTAAAACGTGTTTCGTTACAAGTCAGTTGGTAGAGTGTACAAATGCTTTCACTTTGCTTCCCCTTATTTGCCCGTGGCAAGCTTGCTCATTGAATTGTATTTTTTGCTCATTGAGTTTTTCAAGCAGAATGCTTTCGTGCTAACTAGATACAAATCAGGCAAAGTTATCTCGTTGTCACGAACGAGCTATCCAATCGTAACGTTTATGCTTTCTGTGAAACGAAATAAAAATAACTCGTGCTATTTTGAATATAAATACTTTCAAAACGAAATGATCAAAGCCAAATGCACTTCTAGTTTGGAATACGCCTCGAGCTGTCGAATAGTAGGTAGATAGGAACTTTGTTTTTGTTATTTCGCCTACTAGAACAACAAGTATTTGTTCTATTTACATAATATGAGCAGCATAAGCTGTTACCTACAACGAGTATATTCTAGCTGTAGAGTTTGCGGTCGTGTTATAAGATGAAAACTGAGTATATTTTATTGATTGCTGAATAAACACGATGTGTTTCTCTGAAATAAATATTTTATGTGTTTCACATTGACAAGTTCACACGGTAAAGGCAATTAGCAAACAAACATTACCTGTAATGAAAAGAAATGACATTTAATAGGTAATTTTATCGACCTCCCCTCGGTACTGGGTGCGCTAATAAGCTAGATTCTATAATCTTGGATTCTATTCTATCATAGATTACTAAATAATTAGTCTTGATCATTTGATAAACCAGATGTGCGGGATTATCTTTACATATGGCCAGAGGTAAATCTTACTATAAAAAATCCTTGAAAAGCTGCAAAACCCACCCGAAATAAGATGGGAAAATTATTTACGTACATTTTACTTGGTAAAAAGTTCCCAAATAAAGATAAATGGATAAAGTTAGATATTTCCTAGAAAAAGACACGTTCAGTGTGGTTTTCTTTAGTTTTCATGTTATACATACATAGGCCGTGTGGTGCCGGCATAGAATTTCACCACCCCAACTCTTCCCGTGGGTGTCGTAAGAGGCGACTAAGGGAAACACAGCGGGGGGCGGGCAGCAGCACCTTCTGCAGAACAACTACACCGAACTGCGATCCCCAACCCGCATGCCCAGCGTGGGGATTATGGGCAATAACCCCCAAATAATGATGCCATCTATGGCGCTCATTAGGGGAGGCCTATGTCCAGCAGTGGACTATTATAGGCTGGTGATGTGATGATGTGACATACATAGTACATATCTATCTAGCTTAGTTTCTTGAACATTATGAGGTTTAACACAATTTATTAAAAACTAGCGGCTTTGCACGAGTATTTACCAAAAAAAAAATATTTTCAATGCGGATCCCTAAGTTTCTGAAAATAGTCAATAGCCTATGTTGATCAGATTCTAATGGTGAAAGAATTTTTCAAATCGGTCCAGTAGTTTCGGAGCCTATTCATTTCAAACAAACAAACAATGAAATCCTTAGAAACATATTTTTATTTTAACCGCAAATAAATACTATTTAAATACGAAAGCATCAGTATCTTATTTAATTGCCTTTCATTCCAACAAACGATAGTCTAGAGCCTAATTAGGTATTAAAAACTTTGATTAAAGAACGATTACATGAATAGACATTTCATTAAGATCAGTTAATTTAACATTTCTAAAATAGACGCAACAAAGAAGTTTAGTCTCATTATAACCTCCCATTAGCTGTAAACATCGTGGGAGGAATTTTAAGGGGAAAATAGAAAACCTGTTTTATTTATGCACAACAAAGAATGAAAACAACGTCTTTTTAGCTGCGGCAAACTGACATTCTTAGTTATGGCTTGGCACTAAAACACATGCATGTGTGTAAAAAATTTAAGGTCTTTTTACATGGAGTACTTTGCAACACAAAAAGGGAATGTGAGCGACTCAGATTAAACCTTTTTCAGTTTTAGTACTTAGTGAACCGTTTTCGTAATTAGAACTAGGTTTTTTACGATTGAGCAAATCAGTTAAGAAGTTATTTCTTCTTATAGTATTATTCCACAATTAAGGATACATTTCTGAGAAATATTCTCTTAGAAATAATTCAGAATCGTAAAGTGCGAGAAGGAAGATTAGAAGCGCATCGCGTACCATTCTATTAATGATACTTTGATCATTAAAATATGGTGTTTTATTTACTCAAACAGTTTTCCCCCCTTGAACAAATTTTCAAGTGAAAGATGGAAAACGTTGCGGGGGAACTCTGAGCTATTTTAAATTAAGTTTGCAGTTTTCCCCCTTGGTATATGCACTGTCCAGCCATCAGTTTGCGTCGTGGGCCATTAAAGAGAACCTAAGTAGTTTAGTTTAGGGGTATATTATCAAGGGGAAAACTTGAATAAACAACATTATTAACCTGAACAACATAGAATGCGATGGACTATCCATATAATAAATATTAAAAAAATAGGTTCCGAAACTACGGACCGATTTTACAAAGAATTTCACCATAAGTAACCTAGGGATAATGTAATCCCTAATGAATAATAGTTATGGACAATTTTCATAGCATTTTTATAGAGCATTATTTATTTATTTGACCTCCATCTTACTTGAGAAGTGAAGATTTTGATGGAGCACGCTCACAGAAGGAACATATTCACTTAGGACTTGAACAAGCTTTATCCCACCACACTTATGCAGTTTCCCGATTTTTGGGCACGTTATTTTGATTCTACAATTCCCATTGCTTCGGGCACAGCAAGCTACGATAAAGCAATAGCTTACAGGAGCAAAAAGTGGGGAAAAATAACAATCGTCCAGTGACAGGGGATTTATGGGGTTTTTTGGAATAATCTTTCTGGACAGCATCGCATGAGGCTGGGGCATTTTGACCGCGATAGGTTCTATATTTAATTTCAATTAATGGAAGACATTTTACGACACTGCTAATTTATCTATCGTCCGTTTTTTTACTGAAATTTGACACACTTTGATGGTTTTCTTATTGATATCAATTTGAGTAGTTTTCATACAGTAATCCCTTATTTTTACAATTCTAGGGTCGGGCACAGAGGGGTTCATTCTCTAAGCTTATAAACAAGTTTGGGGCATACCGTATGTGTTCAGCCTAAGGATAAAACATGGGATAATGCCACGGGTATTGTTCTACTCGAGGTAGGCAGGTACATAAATACATTAGGTACACGTTATATTCCCCCACACAGCCCCTGCAATAAATGAACCTCATTATTCTGGGAGTAACCCAAAATTAATTAGCGACGCAAAACATAACAAATTAGTTTGGTGGGCGACAAAAAATATCGATTTATTCAGCTCGACCGTTCCTGTTTTGAAAAAGTTTAGAAATGGAAATTAACAGTTTCGTGGATGACACCATTTTGATTACCTACAACACAACATCCAACACAAAATGTGTTCGTAGTTAATCCGCCTACATTCATAATGAGGTCTAGATAGGCTCCTCTTATAAGTATACAATTAATATCATAAATGAGTTATGATGAACATTAACATGAGGAGGTGAGGAGAGGCCTATGCCCAGCCGTGGGAACTCAAAGGATGATAAACCGTTATACATTCAAAAGCACATACAAAATTGCAATCACTCAATGCAACTAAAACATCAAGAAAAGCCATTAACTGCAGTATATGACACATCGCAACGGTCTCTCATATAAATTTTATAGCACTTTGCAGGCATGTTGAAGGAAACACATTTTATTTTTAACGACGCGACAGTATTTTATGTTGCTACGTTCTTTTTCATGGAGGTAATAAGGGTTAAAAGCCGCACTACGTGACACAAATACTGGTAAACCTGATTCTTTTGATGTTATTCCCCCAGGAAACGCCGGAGATAACGAAAATATTTGATACTAGTAGGCCACCCCGGCTTCTATTTTATTTAACAAAAAAAAAATTATCCACATTATGACATTATTGAAATTTGTTAAAGATTTTTTCAAATCGGTCTTATAGTTTTGCAGCCTTTTCAATAGAAACAAACTATTAAATCTTTCTTCTTTGTAATAATAGTATAAATTGGTAAAAATTTAAGTTATAAACTAAAATCGAAATGTAACCGTAAAATCATCGTTTAGCAAAGCACCACACTTAATCATCTCTAAAGCCACCAAAAACAATCGGACAATAGAATTCGCCGAGTCAACACGTCAATAAACCATTTGAATCATTGATGATGCAGACGTGAGGGGAAATCGAACATGCGGGCCGAAACGGGCTAATTTTCAAATGCTCGTGCTGATCTGGACCATTCCATGTTTACCTACTCAGAGACAAATTCGCGTAGCACCGAAGTTTACGCGAATTCGCGATTTCGTCCCTGACAAGTCGCGTATTCGCGTGACATTATAACAAACGTTTCGAGTAGAATCAGAATTAATTATTTTTAGAATAATAGAACTAGCAGTCCGCTCTTGCTTCGCTCGGGATAAAAGAACAATTTCCAAAATTATAATTATTTACACACTTTGTTATATTTTAGAAGTTTTCATACGGATCTTTTTCTGAACTTTTTCAAAATATTTTATAGCCATGCTCTTTAGATATAACCTAAGATTAAAATGGGGAAAGAATTTTTCAAATCGGTTTAGTAGTTTCGGAGCCTATTCAATTCAAACCAACAACAATCAAATCTTTTTCTCTATGTAATACTTGTTTAGATACAGATAGAAAGACATTTATTAGACACACATAATAGTATATGTAAGTACATGCATGTAGTTATTACAAAAAGGCCCTAACTCAATATAATACAACTAAGCTCCAGTAGGTAACCTAGCCAGCAGCGCCGGTCTTTCGTTAGAGCCTGTATAGATTTATATAGTGTCATTTAGACGTAAAATTGTTATTAAGTAGGGCAAAAGTAGCGTTAAATCGCGAGCAGTGGAAGAAGAAAAGAAAGGCTTTTGTCCAGCAGTGAGACAGCAACTAAAATAGCGCTAAAACCCGCAAAATAAATAAAGTTATATTTCACGAAATTCCAATTATGTTGCATTAAAATTTACAATACATACTTAAATAAAAAGTGTTTGTGAATCATAAATGATTTGAATCAGACCAAATTCGTCTAATTCCACGTATTCCGTGATCAAAACATGTTGTTCTCAAATAAAATAAACTGGAAAAGTCACCTCACTTCCCACTCACTTTATCTATGACGTAAAGTGTTTTTTGGGTTCTCTGTTTTTTTTTTCATGAGATTATTTTTAAGAACCCGCTATAAATTTGGAACTGTTTACCAGAATATTTATTTCCATATTTTTCGGGACGATTACTAAAAATTATGTACTTTTATCGTATATATTTTCGGATACAGTCAATTTTCACGAAATCGATGGTGTCGAATCAGTTTTTCGGTGTACCCACCTACGCTGAGATTATTTTGCAAAGAAAAGATACCAACTTTCTTATAAAAATAGTTGCTTTCTTTCTCTTCAATTAGAATTTAGTCGTACAGTCAGCTTGCTATTCCGTTGACAAGATACCGGATAATCAATTATGCAAATCAAGAATCCAGGCTCGCATGCAGAGTGGATAATTGCACACTAACAAATCATTATTTATTATTCTGTGGCATACAGTTCCGTATACAAGTAATATCTCAAATACGTGCTCATAGTAAACAGTAAACTTTCTACTTGGGAGCTTTTATAGCAATAGACAATAAATTTACTCCAAAATCGAATATGTAAATTTGATAAAGTCTGTTGTTGTTTCATCGTAAAGTTCTACGAAGAGAACAATAACATACCTATAGGGTGGCACATTTGGATCGGTCAATTATTTGGCTGTGTAATTAGTGTCAATATTCGTATTTGTATTTGATCATCAGCGTGGCTGTAAACTCAACATCGCCAGTCAATCATTTAATATTTCCGCTCATTTGATATTATCAATTCAATCCAATTTGCGCAGACCGATATATATCATGTTACAGATCAGAACTAAATTACGTCGCGACGCCTCGAGGAAGTTCTTTGACGCGACAACATGTATAATTAATGTAATACAGCTAAACTTGGGATCCGAATTCGTACGAGACGGTTCCTTGTAAAACTGGCACGGAGATAAGTTAGTATTTATGTGTCGCTTGCGTCTACGTAGGTAAGTCTTCTCCTTACTCCAGTTCGTGAAATTTGATAGAAAACTTTTTGATTTCTGAGTTGATACTTTCGTTTCTACGGGCATTGACATTAAAACCAGGATTAAATCCAATCCTTAGTTATAAAGTTCAGATAAAGCAACATTTTGCATGGTTTGCATGGTTTAGTTTGAAGAGGCTATAAAATTCTACTCAACCAACATGTAAATTCAACATAATAGCGTCTACACATCAAAGTCGGTGACACTGAACGGCGAGTTGTTAGGGTTTTGCCATCGGTTGCAAAACCCTTATGAAATCGCTTTGGGTCTGTTTTGTGTTTTGAATCCTTAATATCTTAGAAACTACTGCAGCTATTGACTTGAAATTTGAAATAATAATACATTTTGTGCGCCCGCACATATTTATAGAAAAATAAATGAAAATAAATGAAAAATCAAAATGAAGATTTTCCATACAAATTTTGAAATCGAAATTTTAAATGGAACGTACAAAGTTGAAAGTGGTATCAAATGAAAGGTACTCGTTTGTAGATTTCAAAATAGTTTTTGAAATTTCGGTAAATTTCATACTTTTTAAAATATTTTGAAAATGGTCAAAAAAATGACCGTTCCCCCCCCCCCTATCTCCGAAGACTGCAGAGCGATCGACGTGATATGTACCAAGTGTTTGTAGGTATTGATCTATATTTTATAGGAAAAATATAGAGAAGTCTGTAAAAATAATACTTTTTGAAATATGGTCAAGAAAGGGCGGGAAAAATTTCTAAAGGGGTGACTACCCCCCCTTGTTGGGTATCAAATAAAAGGTATTGGTTTGTACATTCCAATGCAGTTTTTGAAATTTCGATAGATTTTATACTTTTTGATATATTTTGAAAAAGGTCGAAAAATTGACCGGTACCCCCCCTCTATCTCCGAAGATTGCGGAACGATCGATTTGATATGTACCAAGTTTTTGTAGGTATTGATCTATATTTTACAGGAAAAATATAGAGAAATCTGTAAAAATAATACTTTTTGAAATATGGTCAAAAAAGGGCAAGAAAAATTTCTAAAGGGGTGACTACCCCACCGAGTTGGGTATCAAATGAAAGGTATCAGTTTGTACATTTTAATGCAGTTTTTGAAATTTCGATAGGTTTTATACTTTTCGAAATATTTTGTAAAAGGTCGAAAATTTGACCGTTCCCCCCCCTCTATTTCCGAAGATAGCAGAGTGATCTATATAAAATGTACTAAGCGTTTGTAGATATAGGTCTATATTTTACAGGAAAAATATAGAGAAGTCTGTAAAAACAATACTTTTCGAAATATGGTCAAAAAACGAATTTTCATACAATGGGGGCTATTTCATTGAGAGCAATATCAAATCAAAGGTATGGATTTCGACAATTCAAAACAGGTTTTAAAAATCGTCTAAGTTTCATACTTAGTGAAATACGCAGAAAAAAGTCGAAAAAATAATTGTAGGTACCAACCCACTTACCTACCCACTAATCTCTGTAGTAACTGTAATAGTAGGGTTCCACAGCGCCACGAAACCGTTGTTCTCAAAATTTTAAAGTCCATACCCAATGTATTCCACTGCGCTCGAAGAATATTTAGATAATAAGATTATGGAATTCATGAATTCCACCGTGCTCCAAAAAAATATGAGAAGAGTAATGTATCCTGGATAATCCACACAACATCATTTAGCGACAAGCTTAGCAAGCTTGTGTAATTCGTACTACTACGATATCTGTTATACTTAATAAAGTATATATAAGTATCACATTAGATGATTTATTTTTGTGTACGTAGAAAAGGACTAGAACACTCGAACAAATAATCTGCAGATCTTACAAATATTAGTCCCGAGGCGGGAATCAAACCGCAACCTCCTGCGTTGTAAGCCCACCGCGCTAACAGGTCGTCAATATACGTACCTACCTAAACGACAAAAGTTCAAAACCCTCGGCGCGCGAGTTACACTCGCACTTGTCGTACTTGTTTTTTATAGCTGATAAACCTCCCTTTGATGAGTCAAAGGGAGGTTTATCGCACCTCAGTCGGCCACATCTTCACTTACCATCAGGTGAGCCTGATGGTAAGTGAAGATGTGGCCGACGTTGTATCAAGTTCTATTCACTCTAGTTTCAAAGAGAACCAGGTTGTAATTGGCTGGAAAAACAAAAGCTGGCAGCGAGTTCCACCCCTTTGTGGTGCGAATGCTAAATTCAGCTGAAGTAGAGGAAAATCTCTTAGTACGAGTGAATGTATTAATAGTGTAGGCAGCAGTCTTATACGCATTACGACAACTTGTCAACGACCCGCCCACTTTGGTTTGAAGCCTCCATTACAGTTTCAGCAATATTGCCTACTAATTCAGATCACTTATTCTTCCGACTTCGCCTCGTAACAAATGCTAACTCGATTCTTCCCCCGAACGAAGATAAAAGAACCTGAACACGTAGAAAGTTCAAAGTGAACGTTTCAAAACGTGTCGCCGTCATGATTCATGGCATGCCCCCGCGACATTTTAAAAGGAACCTTCAATATGGAAGGTATTAGGTATAACTTACCTGGAAAACTAAAATGCTAAGTAATATGTGCCTGTATTTGGAAATGAAATGCTTTATGGACTTTAGTTGCTTATGGACGTTGTTCATTTTTAAAGAAGTCGACTTAGCTGATGTCTACGCACTTGCTTCATTTATTCTTATTATTATTTATTAATTCTACCTTAACTTACAGAATTTTATACATTCCAAGACGTCAAACATTATTATAAAGACCTAACGTTGAAATATAAAACTTATGGAAACCTTTGCTTTACAAAGATATCCGTCGCCACAATGTAAAATAGTATTTGTACCCAACAAGTTCTTTGTATTGATGATCAATACCACCGCCATGCCGAAACACGTGCCGAAGTTTCTAGCGTTCATCGACAATAGAGTGTATACATATACTACATAATGTATATTAAACGTATAATATCTATCGATATACGTAAGTTGTAATTAGATCAGAGCGTTGGATTGTCAACGTGACCCAGTAGTTCTGTGTTGTTGGTATACATTTTGCGACTCTCGTTATCTATCCCTAAGGAGGTCGAATAAAGGATCGAAGTTCATAGATTAGGATCAATGTACTACAATTCCTTGCGGCAACAGCCGCAAGCGAAGAGGCTTACAGGCCCGATAGCCGACGCCTTGCTCACAAGCGTAAAAATCTTTAGATTCTAGATGTGGGTATAACGCAGTAAGTAAAGCATTGTGTAAAACATTATTTATACAATACAAATTTTATACAATAGACACATAACATGACTGATTAATCTTATCTCAAAGTGTTATACTCTAGAAGAAGGTGGAACACCAAAAATAATAATAATAATAAGAAAAAATATACACAGAACAACATACATAACTTTCCAATATAACAGAAAATAAACACATTTGAACAAAAAATATGGATTATAAGGTGGTGGACAGGGAACCCCATTTGTTTTAATGTGAAATTTGATGTTTTATCATTTGAAACGGTGTCTTTCTACAGTGGGCGAAATTAATTTTATGAGTGCTCATTATACTTCTGCGCAGGTAAAATACTTAAGCTTTTATACTGCACCAATCTTCCTACTCTCTGTTTACACGGTTCGATACTTAACTGGGTGAGATAAACTGAACGGAAGATTTAGCTAATACCTAAAGTGATCGGTGTGAAATTACCCGTGAAATTAGGTTACTTATTAGTTTCATTCATATCAAAAGGGTATGAGACGATCGAACGCAATAAAATTAAGCGCGATCCCAAGTGGCGGCGTAGTGAAAGCGAGGGGTGGGTCTCGACCTACTTTTACCTACTAACGGCACGGTACATGTTTAAACAGTACTTCAGCTCATCGACTGAGTCGGATCTTTGAATCCTTTACGGTATGCAAAGATGAATGGAGACGAATTTAACACTTTCTCAATGTATCGATGTGTCTTTGAATACTTACGTAAGTTTTGACTTTGACTTTGGAGGTAAAGAAATGATTATGGCCAAGCCTATGAAAATTTAAAACATTAGATTTGTTTGCTGATAATTTTGTTTAGGCTAAGGACAACTTTAAAAATAAAAATCTTCTCCAAATCTTTCCCCAAATAATAATTCAAATTTTAAGTGACTTTATTTAAGTAATTTACTGTGCTTTAGTTAAAAAAATCTGCCATTTTATTACCATTTTTTTCTGATGGTGAATGGATGCTTTCGCCTTAACGTCCATCCACACTGGTTTGTTCGCGTACAATTGTTAGCCTTCGCTCGCTCTCGTTCGATTGGTCTGTACCCACCATGAGTTTGATTATTCGAGGGTAAGCTTATTATTATAACTATAGATACCTATAACATTTTTGGCGATGATTTTGCGATGGTAGGTTGCAAAAGTAACTTACGAGTATGCTCGTCTGAGCATAAGTTACTTTTGCAACCTACGTCCTGAGACCGTTTGTGACTTAATGGAAAAATTGGTCTCCTTTGTGTTCTTTTTGATTGAGTTACAAATAAATATTCTCATTTTCTTATCTCATGCAAAACAGAAACTCGAATTATTTAGAGTTTGTTTGAACTTCAATGAACAGAATATTGTAGCAACTAAGACCTTCTTAGAAATAGTATGGAGTAAAACAAATATTATTAAAAAGGTCAAAACACAAACTCTGCTAACTAATAATTACACGCGGCTCTGTCTGCAATCTCTCAGGCAGTTTAGAATTGGCTGATTTTGCTGAAGTGGAATCAAACATCAACATACTTTATACTTACATAGCTCTGTGTTTTTTCTATTTTAGATCCTTTTGTAGACTTAACTGAGTTGAGCTCTGTCTCAAGTTTAGAAACGTTATGTAAATATCTACTATCAGTTTATGTCAATAAAGTTTACTCTTGAAATTGGTCCATCCCACTCTTCAGCTTGTTTTATGGTACAAAAGCACGCACATTGAGCAACACAATTATGAAATAGATTTTTGATCATATTATTTTTGGCTATGAGAAGCTGAAGCTAATGTCTACTCTAAACTCTAGTTCTGCCTCAAACTTTTTCTTTTATTATTTAATAAAAAAGGTTTCAGAATTTTGAAAGGTTGTACTTTCAAAGTTCTGAAAATGTTACCCCCAGTGGACGTCTAGGCTTAAAGAAGCGTAAATTTTAATCAGACCTTTCTATACAAACTAACTAAAACACAACATGAAAAGAAAATCAAAGGTTCCCCGTAAAAAACAACTTAACAGGTAAAAGATAGAGTGCTTTATCGCTAGAAACTGCCGGAGAATTTTATTCGATCGGACTGCGCAATACGTGACAAAAACTTTAGCTGTGAGTACAGTTTCCCGCACAGATATTGAACCTTTGGCGGAAGAGCCAGCGAAGTGAATCTTTATATCTACGCTGAGAAGGTTCAAATTGTCTAGTGCGCAGGTCTGTCGTGGACCTATATCCGTGCTGTATCTGTAAAACTGTAACAAGTTAGCACAGATGTGTGTAATCCTTTGTTTTATTTCAGTCTCGTACTGGTGTGAGCGATAAAATAAGTTTGGTGATAGGTATTGAAGCGCAAATCGAGTTTTAAACACGGGAACAAGTTAACTGTTTTAAACGACGCTGGAATACAAAGCATGTCCCTTATTTGCTGACCGTACATTGAAACTAAAAAAGTTAAAGCTAACCGCCATGAATTAAAGTGAAATTACGAACTTTACTGCACGATATTGTTCTCGTATTTGTGTGTGGTTTTGGTACGTTGTATAAAGTAGAAAATCTGGAGGCTTGACAGCTTTTGCGACTACGTTATGGCCTACTTCTAAAAAGGGAGGCGAAGGTAATAAATTTATGCTTTCAGAATGTTGTTGATTTCAAATAATAGCGAAAATTTACAATAAAACTAAAAATCTTTAACCACCAAGTATACCGGAACGAAAAGACCCCTTCTTTGATCATAACCGAGTTTTTTACAATGTGCAGTCTCTGTAAGCCCTTAGCGATGATAGGGGCTTTTAAACTTGCCGATTCGAATATAATCCTGTTAAAGCGAACAAAATTCAATGAAATCACGAACATGATTAGGCTCCACATGCAACCCAAGAGCCTCAGGCACTCGAAATTAAATTGTGAAGCAAGGGTGGCCTGGGGACCCCTTACGAAACTTCTCCAATCGAGGGTTAAAAAGTTCTAAAACTTTTAGAAATCAATGTTAGCTGTGATCGGTTTACCAAGTTGACCTACTTTGTACACATTTTTGCAAAGTAGCTCTCTTATTTTTAGGCATGTTCTGAAAATATGTATGTAGGTACTCTACTTTGTCATTTTACACAACAACAATTCTATTCTAAAATAAATATTGTTTATATAAATATTAAGTTACTATATATTTTTTCGAGTTATTTAATTAGTTCGTAGTTAGTAATAGTAGATCGTACGGTTTTTAGGGTTTTGCCATCGGTTACAAAACCCTTATGAAATCGCTTTGGGTCTGTTTTGTGTTTTGAATCCTTAATATCTCAGAAACTACTGCAGCTATTGACTTGAAATTTGAAATAATAATACATTTTGTGCGCCCGCACATATTTATAGAAAAATAAATGAAAATAAATGAAAAATCAAAATGAAGATTTTCCATACAAATTTTGAAATCGAAATTTTAAATGGAACGTACAAAGTCAAAAGTGGTATCAAATGAAAGGTACACGTTTGTAGATTACAAAATAGTTTTTGAAATTTTGGTAGGTTTTATACTTTTTAAAATATTTTGAAAAAGGTCAAAAAAATGACCGTCCCCCCCCCCCCCCCCGTTGACTACCCCAACGAGTTGGGTATCAAATTAAAGGTATTGGCTTGTACATTCCAATACAGTTTTTGAAATTTCGACAGATTTTACACTTTTTGATATATTTTGAAAAAGGTCGAAAAATTGACCGGTACCCCCCCCCCCCCTTATCTCCGAAGATTGCAGAGCGATCGATGTGATATGTACCAAGTGTTTGTAGATCTCGATCTATATTTTACAGGAAAAATATAGAGAAGTCTGTAAAAAATACTTTTTGAAATAAGGTCAAAAAAGGGCGGGAAAATTTTCTAAAGTGGTGACTACCCCACCGAGTTGGGTATCAAATGAAAGGTATTGGTTTGTACATTTCAATACAGTTTTTGAAATATCGATAAGTTTTATACTTTTCGAAATATTTTGAAAAAGGTCAAAAAATTTACCATTCCCCCCCCTTATCTCCGAAGATTGCAGAGTGATTGATGTAAAATGTACTAAGCGTTTGTAGATATAGATCTATATTTTACAGGAAAAATATAGAGAAGTCTGTAAATATAATACTTTTTGAAATATGGTCAAAAAAACTAATTTTCATACAATGGGGGCTATTTCATTGAGAGTAATATCAAATCAAAGGTATGGATTTCGACAATTCAAAACAGGTTTTGAAAATCGTCTTAGTTTCATACTTAGTGAAATAGGTTGAAAAAAGCCGAAAAAAAATTGTAGGTACCAACCCACTTACCTACCCACTAATCTCTGTAGTAACTGTTATAGTAGTTCCACAGCGCACTAAAACCGTTGTTCTCAAAATTTTTGAGAAGAGATAGGTATGTATCCTAGATAATCCACACAGTTATATTTACCCACAAGCTAAGCAAAGCTTGTGTTATTGGTATAACTACGATAGCTGTTATACTTAATAAAGTATAAGTATCACATTAGATGATTTATTTTTGTGTACTGAAAAGGACTAGAACACCCGAACAAATAATCTGAAGATCCTACAAATATTAGTCCCGAGGCAGGAATCAAACCTCCACCTCCTGCGTTGTAAGCCCACCGCGCCAAGAGGTTGTCATATACGTACCTACCTAAACGACAAAAGTTCAAAACCCTCGGCGCGCGAGTTACGCTCGCACTTGTCGTACTTGTTTATCATTGGATGGTTATGAAGGCCAAAATATTCAAGGGGAATGGCCGTAAAGTCACCATCTATCTACTGACATTTATTTAAATGTGTTGCATAAATTTTAAGTTAATACAAGCAGTATTTTTATGAGCATGAATGGTAATGATTGATTAATGTTTTATAAGGTAGTGGAATAAAATATAATTTATTTATTGAATTTTGAGTGTCTAAGTCGCATGACTTATTCGTCAACTCTCCACATGCCGATCTACTATTTGAATCTACGTTGAATAAATAAATTCAAATGTTTTCTTTCAGACAACAATAAATCCATTTCTTAACGAGTACAATACTTTAACACACATATAAAGAATGTCTTACGTATTTGCACTATTAAATCGTACAACCAAAATACTATCATTTATACAAACAAACAACCGAAGGTAAGTAAATATAAATATACATTTGGCAAAGCACCGACTGGAAAACTGACGATTCCACGTTCTGCAGCAACATTTTTCAACATAATTAAAAGCGGCCGTCAAAAGTTGCACAATTTATCTGGCCGCACGGCCACTACCATCCCCTCGGATAATTAATCACGAAGACGTAGGGTTCGGACCAAGACGCTGCAACCAAGCAATGTTTAAAATGTTTCTAATAAACACTGGGGGAACTGACTTCGACTTCGGATTGAATTCCATTTGAAGTTTCATTCCATTCGTACATGTTTGAACAGAGGTGTTATTTTTTTAATGCTTCACTCGGCAGAAACATAAATCAATAATGTGCGTATGTGACGAAGTATGGGATCTAGACGCTTGAATTTGTCTATGCTCTAGAGGGCATAGTCTTCACAATTCAAGGCATACTTTCGTACGCCACGCTATCCAATGTTTCCCACATTGCATCGCATACCTAGCGTGTTGGGGCTGTCTATTTCTAACATTATTCTGTTAATATATTTTTCTCGGAATTGCGAATATATTTTTAAAGTGTGTTTAGTGCAAGATTCCAAGTATCCTTATTATTTCATGCGAAAGTGGGTAGGAGTATGTCCAATACAAGCTATAGTCATCTCCGAAGAATTACTTATAAATTCGGGCACATCGCCCCTTCCCATGGTGATACTATGGTCGAATGACGGCCCGAGCAATAACTATTTCTCGTGTTTTGTCCCATTGATGGGAATGGGACAAAATAATGGGACCACGAGAAAACACCCGCCTTTTCACGATGAAAGCTTGCATGAAAGCCAAGACAATAAACGCTCTTAAAGTTTTTATACGATCTCTACAATACCTTTGAATATCGGCTTTACGGGGAACCTTACTTTAAACAAACCTTTAGCAAGAATTTAATTAAAATGTCTTTTAGTAAAAGTTCAACTCCGCTGCGCTTACTACAAACGAGTGAACTAAAGGCTCTTCAATTGAGTTTTGGTTGGCTTAAACTAGAATTTTATTGTTGTGTTACCATTCTAGATAACACGTACGTGGGCTTACAGATTTAGTTGTTTTTTTTTTTCGATTTGAATACCGTACATCTTTATCTCTTTTCTACCATGGCTGTGTCAGTAAAAGTCAATGGATTTTCTTGAAAAATTTACTATTGACCTGTCAATTTTCAAAGTTGCAAGTCGGCGAGTTAATTTAAAATCACTGAAGGGTGGCAGAGGCACTATCTCTGAGATCGCGATAGGCCCCAAGCTTGGCGAGATCCCAGGACTAGGCACAGGTAAGAAATGAGTTAGTAGCTAGACTTCTAATCTAGGTACAACTGTAGCTAGAGATTGAGACAGATTTAAGCGCTTATGCCGCGGGTGCTACATCGGCCGTACGACTGGGCCGTGGTTAATGATACAAACTTTGGCACGCCTAATACCCAGTAACATTCAGCTACGGCCTATCTCTAACATTTCTTACCTCTTTCTAGATAAAGCAATGTTTCTTTATTGTGCCATAAATTCTCATGATCATAAGAATCATCATTATGAGTTCCACATAAATTTTGAAGAATTGAAAGTAGTATGTACGTATTTAGTTACGTATTTTCACAGAACAGTAGAAATCTTTGTACGAAATCGTAAGCTAGGCTGCAATCTTTTGAAAGCTCTTGAAATCTTACTGTAGGGTAAGTAAGTAGAGTAACTCAAAAATATCAGATTATTTTTATAAGAAAACTGGAGACGTTGCTTAGATTGGTAAAGTTATAGATGGACGGGCGGTAATCAGATAGCTGTAGGATAAATGATTACATAACTTTTCCCCTTGCCTTGTCTTATATCTCGCTTACAGTCGACAAAGACTCCATTAAATCTAACTGATATTTTCTAGCCGTTCTCTACCTAAGCTGTAATAGAGTTGCCAGCCAAATGCGCACCGCTGAGCCGCCTTTACCAGTACATTCGAGCAAAATTTGATAGGATGCTGATGACGTTTGAGATAAGTTGGCTTATTTAGCTTTTGGTGCTTTGTTTGGATTGGTGCATTGACGCTGAACGGTTCAGTGGGCTTTGTTCACATGTTTTGTTAGAAATTCTGAACGAAGAGATGAACACGTTCATTGTTTGAATCGGAGCTTTGTGTAGCGTTTAGATAGGTAGCCATCTTTGGGATACACTTTATTAGATTTTCTCCCTATTTTTCTGCTCCATTTAGGGATTACCTGCTCGCATAACAGCGATTAATCAAAAACCTAAACAGAAACAGGGTACCTACATTGTCTGGTTGTTTATTACCAATCTACATCTATCTGAATCAAGTCAAAGAAGTTAGCGTTAAAATACGACACCTACAAACATGTCGCATATTTTTTAAATAACTCCGAAGGTCGTACAAAACAGCTGCCGCTGCAATTTTTATAAGCGAATATCGTGTCAAATAAATAAAATCCAACATGAGCGACAAATTAACTTCAAAACGAGCACGCGAGGTGAAATTACGGCTACACTAAACGGATTGTTATGCCATTTTAAGCTTTACATCAAAGGGGTAGGGTTTGAAAAGGTGATATGTGAAGGGTAGTGCTGTGACAGCATATCGAGACTTGGAACTGGGTCGGCGAGCTCTCGACCCGAAACTAGGTCCCATTCTAGTTCACATCAACGATTCAACACCGGAACGTTTCTGGTCTGCGTCTTGAAAGCAGAAAGAAGAGAAGAAGCTGGAGACAGGACACTGAACACGATCTGACATTGTTAGGGAAATTTAAAATGTTTCAGTAAATGGAACGTAATTTCGAAATGACATTTAATTTAATGGATTTTAAAGTCCTGTCCTGTCCCCATTTTATCATATTTGCCATTCGCTTATGTGTGTTGTCCATTTATTTTAGCAAAATCATAAAGAAGCAAAATTATTAAGTTAATACATTAAACCGATCATTTTATCTTGAAGTTTATGACACTCCGACACCGACACTGGCAGAGTCGTGGCGAAAAGCAAGCGGCGCCATAAATAAAGAAGTTGAAGTTAAAGTCCTGTGCATTTCATATCACAGTGCATTTCATAATACATCTGCAATATAGTTTCAATGCCGCTGATATAGAAGGCTATCATAACGCCACGAAAGTTTGAAATATAAAAAAGCTAGTTAAGTTTACACAATCACTGTAGTACTTCCTGTTCTATCAGTCCTTAAAGTTCTTAGTTTTTATGGTATATTTACAAGTTATTTATAGGAAAACGCCTATTTGAAGATGTATTTTATTGATACTTTCAAGTGAACGCTTTCTTAGTACCTTAGTTAAATTGATCTTTTTTCTGTACCTTCGTAATAAATAAGGGATACCGGTCCCTACAAGGAAATAACTTACCTTAGAAACTATAATACTTCATTGGCATATATAGTAAGCCCCCAAACTCGTTAAGCTTTTAGTACCTAAGTAACCAAGTTTTCTATTATGTGATATCTTAAATTCTGAGAATGTGTCCCTTGCCCTCAGGTTATTGAGGTATCGATAGAATCAAAATAGAACCCAAAATAATGTTTGTGTACTAAAGCAATGTCGGACACTTCGGGATTATGCTGTAAACAAAAGAAGGCGAAAGAATAATCAAAATGAAGGCTTTTCAATTAGACCTTTAAAAAAAGCGGTCGACATAGAATGAGAGAAATGGCGTTGTATGCAACTCAGCGTCAAATATCAGCCAAAGAAAATTATAGAAAATTACTTTTTTGTTAATTTTATTACATTGATTTTGTGTAGCGCCTCCTAATGTCAAAATAAAAAGCGTGATTATTTATTTTAAAGATGGCATTGAATAGCCCTTAGTGCATAGCACTTGGCGGATTAAAGAGTATTTTACTGACATGTATGGTCAGTCAAATAATTTCTGAACGAGTTGTTACTTTAAAACTAGGACACACGAAATCATCCGGATAAATTGTTGCGTTTATTAAAAAATAAACAACTAGATTACCTTAATTAGCTTGTGAAAAATTGATATTTTTTGTTATCTACGTGTGTACCATAAAATAGATTTTCTTCCTTTCTTTCATTAAAAACAGACTAGTGAATACAGACCTTCTTTGTTAACGTCGCGTCGCATCGCGTCGCTTGAAAATAGTTTTTAATCGGCAATAAAATGGGCAAACAGCCTAAACCTAATATGTCTTAGTAAAAAACATACAAATGGGTTTTCGGACAAAAACAAGACGGAGGTAAGAGAGTAATCTTAAGTAAGGAAGCAAGGTGCGTGATTTATTGATACCGTTGAAAATGTAACAATAGCAAGACAAGAAATCTAAGGTACTACCTACCTAATAATTGTGTTGTTTATAAAATTGGTTAAACCTCAATAAACCTGGACAGAAAAATACATAACTTTTTCAGAATTATATTATGTTTATTGATTTTCAGAGAGAATTAGGTGCCTCCTTTATGTACATAAATTTACGAAACAAAAATGAACAAAAAAATTCTGATATAAAAGTTTAAGTGTTTATTACTATTGTATCTCATTTCCATGATCACGGACCGTATAGACCTAGATATAGATATGACCCGGTCCTTTGGGAGGTATGCGAGGGGCCGTAACCAACAACAACAGAGGCCCTTTATGAGAGTAAATTTTAAAGGCGATGGCTACATAAAGCAGGTATCATTCTCGTTTGTACAATATGATACACCCGAAGATTATATCCGCCAGATGTAGAGACTATTGCAAAGGAAACGAAAGGGGAAAAAACCAGGTTATTTATTATGATGGTTGGCTAAATGATCTGGGTAATTTTGCTTTGGGGAGAGTGCGGTATCCTGCCCTAAACAGAGTGATCAAAACCTTTAACAGTTTTTGATGAGACTATGTTTAGCAGAAGGTGGCTTGCTTATTATTATTATTCACATTTGTATCTTTGCGCTGAAGTATCATTAATCCTAAAAGGATGAGATTTTTCTAGGCTATGATTGATATAAAAAAATATTTCTTATTTAATGAAAATTATCTGATTGAAATTTGTCTAAGTGCTTACTTTGAATCTGAATCTGAATAAGCGTTAATCTAGTTATATTTCTGTTGGTTCTTATTTATTAATAACGGAAACTTAGAAGACAAATGAATTACTTTCTATTTGGACAAATCCATTTGCCGATGCGCTTTTTGCGTAAAAACTAACAACATTTTAAGTAAGTCTACAGACTTCGGGATATTTTGTCCTTAAAATGCAACTGGGCTTTAATTTACGACCTCTGGTCGTATACACGTATATACGTGGTGAGCGAAGGAACGCGTACGACGCATTAGGTTGCGGGTTCGATCTCCGACTTAGGACAAACATATGTACCTACGATCTGCAAAAAGTTCGTTTCCTATGTATACATACAAAATATCTATCCATGTAATATATTACAATACACCAGAAAAAGAACACCACAGAATACATAAGATAAGTGCAATGGTCGGCCTTATCGCTTAGAACCAATCTCTTCCTGACAACCTTTTTTTACATGGTTGAAGTGGAAGAAATAAATTTCAAAAAATTTACATACTCGATGTCAATGTGAAGAAATTTATCTCTTTACCATAGACAACAATCCCCGTGCTATTGCCGAAGCCTAAATAGTAGATGATTCTATATTCAGGTAGTAGCAACCCTATTTTAATACTTAAGTTAACTTATGGTAACCTTTGAGGCTAACCTTTATGGCTTAGATAATACGAGTTAAATTTAGAATGATACTTCAAGCAGATTGACACTTTCCTACCCTTACATAAGGGTTGATTTCCACATGCTAATATTATAAAGGCGAAAGGTCGTTGTCAAGATGTTTGTGCGAAGACAACGCTGAAACTACTGAATGGATTGAGCTGAAATTATGCACAAAGTTTTCGACTTGGTATACCAAATACTAATGTTATAATTATAACATATAAGTACTTTTTACTTCGCGTGAAACCGCCGGCTGATCCTAGTGCGTAACAGTGGAAGCAGGTACATTTTAAAATTGTGTTATATACATAGAAAAATTTTTTCGCACTTGGAAAGCACACAGAATCTAAGAAAAAAATATGTACAGATCGTACAAATTTTCCTCCCGAGGCACGAGACGGGAAACGAACCCGGCACCTCCAGCATCGCAGACGGGTTTCGCCCGCTGAACCAAGAAGATCGTCATAGAGTTGATTCAAATAACGTTTCGTTATTATGTACTTCATTGGTTTCGTTCGAAAGCTCGCATCAACTCCTTCCATCCCTCATCTCTACCTCAAGCAGTCAATAGTTCCAGACCACAGCGAGAGGATCCGATGAATGATGACCCAAACTGAAACGTAATCTGTAGTCCATTGATTATGACGTTTAACGATATTGCAGTACGGGAATTTGATAAATGACGGAGCTGACCTTTTGACCATTACCCAATTGATCTGTCGTGTTTTTGGGATAGAGACGGTGAATAGGCTCAGAGTTTGACGTCTCTCGAAGATTTTTTTTTTTATATTTTTATTTATACCTATTAACTAGAGAAGTTAATAGTTAAGTTAAGCAAGTTCACACGGGTGCAATGCTGATACTAATTCATGTCTATACTTATATTATAAAGAGGAATGATTTGTTTGTTTCTCCGTTTGTTTCTTTGAATTGAATGGGCTCCGAAACTACAGGACCGATTCAAAAAATCTTTCACCATTAGGATCCTAAAATCCGTGATGTAATGAATATAGGCTATAGAATATATAAAAAAAATGTTTTGTTAAATGCTTGTGCGAAGTCAGTTACTTATACATATAAAGCTTAATCTTGAATCACTCCATCTATTAAAAAAACCGTAGAGTATCAATTTCCGCTACGTAGTTCTAAAGATCTGTGCATACAGGGACAGACAGCGGAAAGCTGTAAAATGCTTGTGCGAAGTCAGTTACTTATACATATAAAGCTTCATCTTGAATCACTCCATCTATTAAAAAAACCGTAAAGTATCAATTTCCGCTACGTAGTTCTAAAGATTTGTGCATACAGGGACAGACAGCGGAAAGCGATTTTGTGATTTGACTTTGACATGTTTGTTATAAACTATTGAGTGATAACAGAATAATCAGATGACATACTGGGGCTCTAGACCTCAGAAAAACGATCATATGGAATTGTTGTAATTGTCGAATTTGACACGGAAGCAATATTGGACCACCAGTCTCTTTCTCACAACAGTGGTTTAACGTTAGGAAAAATCAATACACACTCTTTTTATCAGCGCCCTCTTCCTGGTTTCATTGTCACGGATGCCATTCTAACTCAACGGGTTTGTTTACATGTCAGGAGAAGTCATTGTGAGATTTTTATGTTTTGCCCGTGTTTTCGACTTATTTATTGAGCAAAACTGTAATATAAATTGAAAATCATATAGAAGAGGTACCATGAAGTGTTCTGTAGCAGACTGAGGCCTATGCCAAAGCAAAAACAGGCCGAATCTAACCTTACACCGGTAAGTGGCTAACATTTCGTTAAATTGGTGTCTATTGTACATTGTATTTTGATATAAAGTGTGTAAAAACCTATTATTTTGAATCATCTTTATTGTGAGCTGTAGAAACCCGCAATATTCTCAATATTTCATTCACATCGCAGACATAAAAACCGGTGCTAGTGTTGAACATCATCGAACATCGAACGTTATCGATAAAATAGATAAGGTCAGTATGGGTACCTAAGTGTAACTATTGGGCAAGTGTAGAGGACTTTTTTATTACGAAAACCATTTGAAAACCATTTTTGGATTCAAAATAAACTTTGACAAAAATATGACACACTGCCCCGTGTTGACCTTAGAGGTGCAAGTCCATCTTAACGGACTTGAACCTCTCCACACAAGACCACCGGACACAAAACCACTGATGATGTGTTGACCTTAATAAGTTACGTATTTTTTCTTGTTATAGTTCACCAAGAAACGAAAGCCGGCGGAGGGAATCGTAAGAAAATATTGGCTTAGAAAATATCCGGCCAGGAACTCAAGACATTCATGTTTGCACATCGCACTTTGAAGAGAGTGCATTCAAATCATAAAAGCTTCCAAAATGTCAGGTTATAACAAAATACAAAATATACGCGATCAATACAGTTAAAACAGTGTTTTATTACATATCCTGCTCCTGCTTCACCTCCAGTAAACTCTCGGATCCAGCTCCAATTCCGAAAATGAGGGTTTCATTCGATTTCTCCGGGATCCCACCATCAGATCCTGACTTTCTTCCAATGGGACCACTTCAGAAATGCGCTCTTCATAACATAGGTAGTATAAAACAAAGTCGCATCCCGCTGTCTGTCTGTTCTTCCCTATGTATGCTTAAATCATTAAAACTACGCAACGGATTTGGATGCGGTTGTTTTAAATAGATAGAGTGATTCAAGAGGTAGGTTTACATGTATAATACATGCATAATATAGTGAGGAACACTGACAATTTAAGAGGTTTCCGTGCAAAGCCGGGGCGGGTCGCTGAATCGCTTAAAAATGTAAATATATTTTCCCGTCGCCTATAAGTAAGTTCGTTCTGACCTTACTTTACAGTGGCGCCAACTGGTGAGTACAAAAACGGTAGCCCTCATTGATACAAAAAAAATATACAGTTGAACATAGAACCTTTCCTTTTTTGATGTCGATTAAAAACACAAGCTCGTCCATCGATATAATGTTATCGACTAGACGAACAAGTGAACATCCCTAATCCGCCATGTTGCTTTACCAATTTGTTTACATAGGTATCCAAGGAAAGTACATGCTTAGGGCACTTCCATAGATAATCGTTTTTCTGAGCTCTAGACAAAGTAACATTTGATTAGCGAAAGCGATGGTAGAAAAGTACAAAAATGTATGGATTTGACATATTCCTTCGATATCACGCATCGCAACGACAATCATCATAGCTCAAATGATGGCGAAGTTCAATTGGTAGACAAAGTAACCTTCGCGTAGCTATCGCCTTGTCTATACGTCTGTCTGATCGCTAAATGCCGATAAGTTGGCACAATTGGTGTCAATCTTTTGTTGTTAGACTGTCATAGTTTGATTGAAGTATTGCGCTCGTATTTGTGTTATTAATTAATATTTTTCGAATTATTCATGGCAAAGCCTTTTAAAAGCAGTGCAAAAGAGATTGTGTTGAAGGTGCGTGCCTTTTGTGAGGAAGAAAAGGCAGACCATGCCCAGTTAAATCCATTAAATCTAGTGCGATCTCGCGTTGCACCATCAATGCAACTGGTAAGTAAAATAGGGATACCAGCTTTATACACGATACCTTTAGTATGGATCAGAGGCAGGACAACTTATGGTGTACGGTCTGTAGTCTATAGTTATCGAACTCAATCATTCGCTTATTTCGTCCGTTCACCGTTCATGAAATGACGGGTCAAATAAAAAGGAGTACCAAGCCAAGTAGGTTGTTACCTATAACTTCACAGATAGAATTTCTGTAAACAAACGTGATACATACATAACAAAAAAATTGTTTCGATTTGGAAGTTTACCCAATCTTTTGAAATACTTATGGCAGTGTTTATTGTGTAATTAAAATCAATAGAAAGAAAATAACAATGGTTTTGAGCTATATAATTATATTATTTAATTGTTTTCAACAAGTTCTTAAAATCATGAAGAAATAAATAATTAGGAGAAAATACATATTTTACGACACTCGTATCATCTCGGTAATGTTGGAGTACATAACAGAAATTCAAAACTATTTTGCATTTTGACAATAGACGTTTTAGTTTGTATTGTAATTTCTTTCGACTCTCGCCCTTAGAAGCCAAATGTGTGAATTTTTGCCGATCATTTAAGAATAAGAATAAGAATAAGAATATTTATTTCAAAACATTTGCAAAAGCTTTATCTTGTTTTTTTCGTTGTTAAGTATATTTTTAATCCCTCATGGATACAGGGAAACAAGGGTGCGATCGTGAATGCTACATCCACGCTAGCGCAAGGCTACTTAAAATGTTGACGTAATTCCAACAGCTGTTTATGAAATCGCCATTTCGATTCGATTTCTACAGGGTCTTAGCGTTCGCTAGTGTATCCATCAAGAGAATAGACAACTACGTGAAGTCGCTTCTCAAAACTGCCACTTGGCTAGGAATTTGATGGAAGTGATCGTTCGATGTTGTCAATCGGTTTGGTGAAATCAAAATATTCGTACATTGCCTACCAAAAATCTTGACGTTTAATCCATTTGAAGGTTGCCATCGCTTAGAGCGATAACAATTTTCAAAATCGAATCGCTTCATAGCGAATGCCGGTTGGCTAAGGACCCTGGTGTTAGATGGTATTGTTGTATATCGGATTACGCCGAAACTGCTTATATCCCATATCATCTATATCTTATATCCCATATCAACGGATTTTGATGCGGCTTTTTTCAATAAATACCTAGAGTGATTCAAGAGAAAGTTTTTTGTAGTAGCATTGCACTTGTGCAAAGTCGGAGCGGGTTGCTGGTGAAAAATAAAAAAGAAATGAGAAAAGTATTCCTAAAGTCTCTTAATCCTCATGTTGCTTTCATTTCTTTCCCCATTAGCATGTGCAGAATAAAAACAATTGAATGCTAATGCATTCTTACAGTATTAATAATGCAGACTTATCTTACACTAGCGGTCGACACCGGCTTCGCCCGGGTCGGGTTAAACAAAAATTTCAGAAATTATACACACTAACACGATGGGTTTCTCAGTTTTCATGCGGATCCTAACTTTTTTGAAAATATTATACAGCCTAAGTCCATCACGGGAAAGTTAGGATTTTAATGGTGAAAGAATTTTTCAAATTGGTCCAGTAGTTTCGGAGCCTATTCAATTCAAACAAACAAACAATCAAATCTCTTTAAAATATTAGTATAGATATAGACATAGATTAGACTTATCGCCTCAATACCCACTGGTGTACCTAACCTATATCTTGATACTTGATCATCCCCTATATCGGATCTCGTTGGATCCAACTTCGAACCGCCTCGCCCGAACCTATATTATCCATTTTACTGATTAAAATACGTTCTATTTGTTAGAATTTGCTGAAGGCTATCAAATTGAGCAAGTTCGGGCGAGATAAGGTGAGGCTTACACTGGCTTATTTGTAAACGATGTAAACTTGGATAATCTAGTATAAACCCATACATAACAACTAAGGACGTAAAAGAATTTCAGGCTTTTTTCAATCCAAATCTTTTTTTCGTTCAGGAATAATAGAAGCCTCGAAAAAACTTAATAAAAGACTTCGAAAAATGGATCGGCGGTAACATAGTTTTTGTTATGTATTTTTATATATTTTTTGTCATTGCGAACCGATTTTAAGGTTTCTAGATAGGTTTCAAAACCCCTATGGTCTCTTTTTTCTGTCCTGGTTTTAGTATTTAATATTTGCCACGAGTATTTAACTGCTGAAGCTATTAACTTGAAATACATTTCGTGCGCATAGGCGCAAAATTTGTATAGAATGTATAGACTATATATTTAAATAAAAAATTCAAAAAAATTATAAAAAAATGTTCCGTTTTTATAGAGATTAATAACGACGACAGTAACACATGAAAGATATTTGAAAATTTCAACAGTATTTGAATATTATCCGAGTTTCATACTATTTGAAACACATTGAGAAGAGTCGAAAAATTTACCTGGTAAATTTTTCGACTCTTCTCAATAAATTTTTCGTACTACCTACTCCCTATTCTCCTACAGTATTTGTATACATAAACGATATAAGTTCGATAAGAACGAAAGAAGGTCCACCTGCGACGCAGGAGTTTGTGAGATTCATTTCCGCCTAGCATACAAGTACAGAACTGAGATCACATAAAACTCGGTAAATAAAATTTACGATCGTCTCCTTATTATATCTCTGTTCTAACATCCTCTATAATCATTCATATCCATCAGACTATCCACTTCTGTAGCCTTCACAGCACTTGGATCTCAATTGAAAATGTACCTACTGACTATACGATAAAGTTTAATTAGAGATCAGCATTTGAAACAGGTTGATTCAGTAAAGCGAACATTAAAACTATTCCTTTGAGCTCTCTCTGTGGTTTTAGAATTAGAACAGGTAAGCTTGTTCAGTTGAAAACCTTTTACTGGAATGGATAAGTAGAAATTGATCAATCTTTATGTTCTGGCTGTTTCATGTGTTTTTCCTGATAAAACTAAACTAGGTTCTTGGAAAAAGCATTGTAAAGCATCATCGTCATCAGCACATGTTGGTCCTCTACTGGGCATAGTAAACCATATCAATATCCTTTCTTAGTTCCATATTCTTTAATATAGTTCGCTTATCAGAAAAAGGTTAGACGGAGATATTTTCGCAATTATATTTGTACAGAATAAGTATACATTCTGTATAGTTCATGCTCTTAGCACTTTCATTGCCCCCGACTTACATAGACAAATTTCTCCTCCTGCTGCTTTAGTGCAAAAAAAAAAGTTAAATAAACGCGATACCCGTTGAAATTGTACTAATAATTACATTACGGTGCACTGTGTATTTTTTATATGCACCAAAGCGATATATAAAAAATATATACTAATAATACAAAACACACTTAATATTGACATTAATAAAATAACACCACCAAGCTACTAACTTGACATTTATGCTATATTAATTATAAATATATATTAATTATATATATATTATTAATTATTATTATATATTATTAATTATATTATATTATAGCTATTATTTATTGCGATAGAAACAAAAAGGGGAAATAACAACAAAAATAACTTATAAATACCCGATATACTATTATGATTTAATCTCGGGCCATATAGTGGACACGGTCCTTTGGGAGGCATGCGTGGGGCGCCGTAGCCAACAGCACAGAGGCTCTTTAGGAGAGTTAATGTTAAAAGCGGGGGCTACATAGGGGTTATTATCCTCAGTCATTATTTTACTTCATTTTATTTAATGTTGTTATAAAATATTTTTTACAATAGAAAATACCATAAAATAATATTATAACATTATTCTACGGGAAAAATAGATATTTCAACGATCTAAACTTTGCATAATCTAGTAGAAACCCATAATCAAATCTTTTTTAGTTTCAAGAAAAATAGAATAAGCACAACTTAGCTTGGTGCTAGATGATGTGTGTATTGTCCAGCATTATACATTAATTGATATACAAAAATCTCAATGAAGTATATGTACCGTAGGTACTATAAAGAAAACGAACTTAATTATATTTACGATCCTCTCCATATATTTCTGTTCATCATATCACTGACTGCGAAGCTAGGCTCCAGCGGCCGTGATTAGGGCTGCAAAGAGAGGAACTTCCTGACAGAAATGATATTATGCGCCAAGCCCAGAAGTACCGCCTTTTGAATCCATTCCCTATTTATTGTATCGCGAAATTTTGAAAAGATTTACTAACAGGTATTGTAAAATCTATTTGATCGAGATATTAAAAATAAACTCAATTCTAGGTTGTTACATACGTAAAAGGACCAATTAACATCTCAAACTAGATTTCAAACGAATTTAAACTTTATACAAATGTAATTAGATTATAATTAATATGTTCATCGTTTAATGAGTTTCGGGTCGTGTTTGTGAATGTTCTACTTTATTTGAAGAGAAATTATGATTGGACTACCTCTTTGGCGTGGTGGGCACAGGTCCAACTCCGAAGCTAGAGGTTACGTATTCCCGGCTCGGGACAAATGTTTGTATGGTCTGCTAATAATCTATCTCAAGGATTTAAGTTGGTTTCCCTTCAGGACCCAGTGTTATTTCCACCCTTTTTATATATATGCTACTCTCCCTCAAAATCTCCCTTAAAAACAAGTCAAATAGCAAAGCAGCATTCATATCGAACCTCTGTAAACGACGACGCAAAGAAAGACGGTCAGGTGCTCCACAAAGAGCCATATTGGCTTCCGAGCTCGGAAAGTATTTACAAGGAGCTCATAGAGTTTCACAATATTTGCGGAAGGACAGTGCACATTTTTGAAATTTTATTGGATTCCTGCGGAGTTCTTGGCGCTATTGAGGGGTCTTTTTGTTGGGCGTTCCATGCGATTTCAAATCTCTTTTGGTAGATTTAGGTGTCTTCTGCGGATTATTAGGATAAAAAGTGTAGTGTACCTTTTTGTTGCTGAATCCTTTTTGATAATAACGTTGAAATTTCTTAATTTTAGGATACGAGAACGAGATACAAAATATATATTGTACCTACAATACAATCTGAACCAAGAGTCCTAGAGTCCTGTAAGGTCTAAAGGAAATAAAGCACTCTGATTTTGATTTTGAACCTACCTACCAACACAATTTTGAAATAGGTATCAAAAACTCATTTCAAGCATTTTTTTGAATTTTTAAATGCAAATCTTTTAAATATTCATTAATCTAGTTTATTTCTTAAAGCCATGTATTTGTTTGGAAGAGTAGGACATCCTGGCACTAGTATATTTACATACTTATAAGGATGTCCGGACAATTGTTTAGCGTTTAGAGTACATTTTTCTTTTGAACTAGGAAACAATACCAATATAATTTTCCCTTTAGGAGCGTGCAATCGATTATCTCGTTTTACGCAATAATTAAAAAACACATCAAGAAAATATTTATTCAATACAATTATTGTAATGTGAGTTTTACTGTTATTTTTGTTTCGTTTTCTATGTATAAAAAAAATATCTATGTATGTAATAATATTATGTAATGTATATCAGTCATCTAGTACCCATAACACAAGCTCTCTGCTTAGCTTGGGGCTAGATGATGCTGTGTGGATTGTCTGGCATTATTTGTTTATTTTACTGTTATTTAATTTAACCGTTCATAATGTACATTCTTTTTTTAATAAATCAGTCGTCTAGTAATTAGCTCTGCAATTTTTTTTATCTATAATTATTTAGTTATGTCGTTGTAGCCAGTTCAATATACATACATTCTTATGTGGAAGTATATTATTAAAATATTATATTACGTTTAAACAGCTGTTAAGTAGGTACTAACCTTAAGTCTTTTCTATTATATTTTTTTATAACAAAATATGGATCTTGTTATTCGAAATATTTTATTTTATTACAGCTGCAATTGGAACAAGAAACCATATTTCTCCCACAGCTAAATCCAATTGTAGAATCAAGAGATAAAGCAAGACGGATATATCGAGTAATAGGAACGACAAATTCTGTAGTACAGTAAACACTTATTTACCTCCTCAGAGTTTGAACTGAACTTTGATATTGATTTTCCATAGATTGAGGAATTCTCTGATTCTCCGGTTCTAGAATGCAAGATACTTTTTTGGAAATAAATTATCAAAATAATCAATTTATACCTTTAGAACATACACTTTAGAACGTACTGAAATTCTATGCCGGCACCACACGGCAATGTACATTGCCGTGTGGTGCCGGCATAGAATTTCACCACCCCAACTTTTCCCGTGGGTGTCGTAAGAGGCGACTAAGGGAAACACACCGGAGGGCGGGCAGCAGCGCCTTCTGCAGAACAACTACACCGAACTGCGATCCCCAACCCGCATGCCCAGCGTGGGGATTATGGGCAATAACCCCCAAATAATGATGTTATCTATGGCGCTCATTACAGGAGGCCTATGTCCAGCAGTGGACTATTATAGGCTGGTGATGTTTAGAACATACACGACTCGTAGTCTCAAAAAAATAAAGCAGGGTCGTTATAGCGTGATAAGGTAAGTAACAAACATCCAAACTTTCGTATCAACATTATTAATATAATTATTCGTTTCCAGCCTATCTTCACAAAACAAAATTAATCAAACGACCCACGCAACCTTATAAAAGTTTACAAGACTATTATTATTTTTGCGTACAAATACCTAAATAACAAAGTTTTAGACAACATCGCTTCTATGACACAATTTGCGATTAATCTGAAAGTTTGAAATTCGTTCGTGACTAACAGGTATAGAATTTATTTATTGCCCACGCAAAATTCTACTTCTTTGACACCATTTTCTGAAATGAATAAATAATACTGGACAATGCATAAAGCTTCATCTAGCCCCAAGATAAGCAGCGCTTGTGTATATGGGCTAAAAATCTTTTATACTGTTTTTACAACGGCTAAATTTCTCACAACCAGATTTCGTTAATGCAGACTTAGATGTAATGAGTCCCCGTACCAAAACGGAAAATGCATGTATTATGTATATAATGGTGTTCCTTTTACTCGTTTATGTACGATACTTTTTAAATCATTGAAATCGGTCCATTGGTTGCGAAGATATTAAACATTTTGTAAAAGCCAACCGCGGGGCGGCCGTATAGACCGTGGTGACGTCACGAGCCCCGTTCCGCCCGCGCGCGCGTTCTCCGCCATTCCGTCATTCCGCCATTTATTAAAGTTCACTCGATCTGGGCGGGTCGTGTAGTGCTTTTGTGTTTTTTACGTGAAAATATGCAGAATTATAAGTACTATGTAGTACCGAAATGTACTAATACTTCAATTAGTACTCCTGAAAAATTGGAATGGTTCCCTTCATTCCGACTCCCTTTAAGTCGATTCCCGCGACGTCGAGTCATTTAACGCAGAGCGCCGCCTCATTACCGGCACGTCGACTACGCTTCAACTTTTGTGAAGTTGTTCTGCGACGTCGAGTTTCTTCATAACGTCGAGCGCGCTCTGGTCTCTCGTCGTCGAGCTTATTAGAGCAAGAGAATGTACAGTCAGTAGTAAAATTTTTCAATAATGTTTTCTATGAAGATAGATAGATTTAGATAGATTTTACTAAAAAAACGAAAGATAGATTTTACTAAAAAAACGAAAGATAGATTTTACTAAAAAAACGAAAGATAGATTTTAAAAAAACGAAAGATAGATTTTACTAAAAAAACGAAAGAGAATTAGAGAAAAAGTTAATTAGAAAGATTTTTTTATTTCTATTTTTAACTTAATAAAACTTTAACAAAATAATAGTAGACTGAAATTAAAAAAAAATATTATCACAGTTAAATCATTAAACAATAAAAAAATCAACAAAATCATTAAAATTAAATCACAGTTGTATTAATAATACAATCACAATAATAATCACAATGTATTAAAACACAATAAAATCACAGATTAATCACATTAAAATAAAAAAATAAACAATCTACAAAATCAAAAACAATACAAATAAATCACAGTAAAATCAATAAAAAAATCAAAAACACAAATTACAGTACATCAGTAATACCGCACAACAACGTGTACACCTTACATACCTATTTTCGCCGGTCAATTTCATAACGGGTATGATAGGCGCTTTAAGCACGTCTCAATGGTGATTTTACCGCACTGGTAGTCTTTAATAATTATTCTTGTCTCAGCGGACGCCTGAGGCTCGACCCGCCCCCGTATAGGTATTTCTGGTTACGGCCCTGTAAGACTTAATTACCTATCTGTCCCTTTCGAATAGACTTCTCTTTAATTTATGCTTGAGGTTGAACCTTTCTTATTAATAGAAAAAAGCGCCATCTATTTAACCTGTCGTTAATCTGGATGAAGATTGAGGCTAACAATCGATTTGATTAGAGGGAGCCTCCAGCGCCAGATACTGACGTAATAATCATAATAAAGCAAACGTTCTTATAATTATACTAGCGGCCCGCCCCGGCTTCGCACGGGTATTAAACTAAAATTTCAGATATTATACACACTAACACGATGGGTTTCACAGTTTTCACACGGATCCCTTACTTTTTTAACAGCATTGGGATTTTTGACATTGACTCGACAATCCATAACTGACACTGGCCGTAGAGAAAAAGCAAGCACAGTGCGCTATATATTAAACCTCTTTTTCTATTCTGACGTGCCATAATAGAAAAAGAGGTTGAATATTCAGCGCAGGGTTCAATTATTGAATTTTTCATACGGATCCCTAACTTTTTTGAAAATATTATATAGCCTATGTTCATCACGGAAAATTTAGGATTCTAATGGTGAAAGAATTTTTCAAATCGGTCCAGTAGTTTCGGAGCCTATTCAATTCAAACAAACAAACAAACATACAAACAAACAAACAAACAATCAAATCTTTCCTCTTTATAATATTAGTATAGATGACATCTTTCCAAAGTATAATTTTAATAAATCTCCGATCACATAGCAGAAGAGCATTTTCATTCCGACAGTACTTCGTGAAAACATAGCTAGGATAATATCGTAGACGGCTCTTCGTGCCAGCAGTCGACGTCGCGAGCGAACGAGACGAACGAGAAGTCGCCTTCGTAAAACGCGCTGTTACAACACGCTCGCCTTGATAGAACTCGACGAAACAAGAGTCGACGTGGCGGGAATCGACTTAAAAGGAGTCGGAATGAAGGGAACCATTCAAAAATTGTTTCCAATGTGCCAAAGGACCCGAAAAGTCGCAAAAAATGTACTGTCATGAAGAAACAATTAAGTTTGTACATACTTATCTACATAACAATGTTGAAAATAACGGCGTAGGTAGTTACAACAACAAACACAACTGCCCTGGCTCACTAACCTAAAACTTTTAAGTATTTAATATTATGCTAGTCCAGGTAGGTAGGTACTACATACATACCTGGACTAGCCTACTTATTATCCTGCTGTTCTGAGTAGGTTGATAATGAGATTTTTTTTACCTCTGAACTTTCCAACCACGAATTTTAGTTTAAATAAATAAATATAAATACAGAATGCTGGACAATCCACACAGCATCATCTAGCCCCAAGCTAAGCAGAACTTGTGTTTTGGGTTACTGATATACATACATAATACAATATTATTAACAATATTATTAACAATATTATTTACAATATTATTTTTATTATACATAGAAAACAACCAGAACCCCTGAACAAATATTTGTACGATCTGCAGATCGTACAAATATTTGTCCCGAGGCGGGAATCGAACCCGCAACCTCCTGCGTCGCAGGCGGACCTTCGCCCATCGCGCCACAGTGGTCGTCAGTGATGAAATTATTACTAAGATAATCAAATACCATGAAGGTATCAACCTAAGGTAGATCGAAAAAACGATACCGAAGTAGTATTTCTACCACTCATTTGTTATATTATAATAATAACCTTCTACTATTAAACAAATCAAATCACTTATTAATCGATTTGGTATAAACTGCTGAAGTTACGCTCCTAGTTGGAGGAGTATCGCGAACAAAATAAAAGTGCGCAGTGGTTCGGCGGCAAGCGCTCAGGTTTTATGACGTCATAGCTTGCGTTCGCGCGGTCAGTGAGCCTCGCTAGGTATTTTGCCCATAACTTTGTCAGTTTTGGTCGTAGAACAAAAATTTTTACACTTTATGTCTTAGTTTTTCAAGGTCTATAAAACTGCATTCATAACAAAAAACTGTCCTCATTGCAACAATATGAAAATCTCATTATCACAGTAATATTACAAATGAGAAAGTTTGGATGTTGAAAGATTCTGGAATTCAAAAAGTAGCATTTGCATATAGGCGAGCAGGTAGTTCTATTTCTGGAATAACTAGAACTAAGCTCATATTTAACGATTTATGCTATACTATCTTGTTTTTATACTGTTATAAAAGGTGCAATAAAGCAATTATTATCTTATTTTATTTTATCCCACATTATGTTCTTCCTTCTCTACATCGGCTGAAAATTTACTGCATAAAAGGTTCAATATAAACTTATGAAGTAACGTACGTAACTAGATATTGAGACGATAAGAGATTCCAATTAAAATTTCAACTAATTAATTGCAATCGTAAGCAGAATTCAAAACACCTTCACATGTTTAAACTGATACCGTTACTTTAAACGTGCAGGGAAAAGCTTGGGGAAAAATCGGATAATAGTGCTTTTTCAGCCGATGATGACCCATTTTATGTGAGGTTAATTTTACAGTGTGCTTTTTTAAATGATACAGAAAACAGGTGCCAAAATATCTGGGGAAATTCTGATTATAGCGCTTTACAAACCCATGGTACCTACCCTGAGGTTAGGTTACCCTACTTAATAGTTTTAATTTTTATTTTGGGTGTAACTTTAACCAGAGGAGGCACAGTAAACCATGTTTTGGTATTGGACTAGCTTTTAAAGCAAACGACAAATACAAAGTTTATTTTCTTTATAAAACGACTTTCTAGGTTTTTCACCCGATAAATTGATTTGATGAACTTTGATTTTGATTTTGAAAGTTTACGCTCACAAATAATATAAATTAGTAACATCAATAAAATACTAACATTAATAAAGGTACAAAACATTTTGAACTGTCGTTTCGAGACGCTCCCCAAGTAACACAAAAGTGCTGTATAAAAGCTGAATAACTGTCCACAATAGAATCCTTAGCTGTACAAGTCTGCTGAATAAGAGCGTTAGCAGCGCTGTTTCAGCTGATATAACTCTGATTTGGGCACAAATTAAACAGCTATAGGCTGAATAACGTAACTGATTGCTGTATATCAGCATTATTTGAGCATTATTAAAGGTAACAGTCACCCCAAGAGCTGAACATTGGCTGAATATCAAATTATGTGTTACCTATTATACAGCACAATGCTGATTATCAGAGTTTGTGTTACCTATTATACAGCACAAAGTACAGACCAGGATCTTAATAACGCTTTTATGGAGTTGAAAATTCACAAGTTGCAAAATTGTGAATAATTTTCACGTTCTCGCCCCTACTTGCTACCAAGTGAAACAATTTGACAAGTGTTTTGTGATGTTGATATTGTTTTCGGTAAGTAAAATCTTGAGTTTTTCTTCTAAACGCGTAAAATTCGAATGGGAAAGCATTTTTACTGTCAAATATCATATAAATATAGATGAAAATTTTCATGCGCTCTCAAAATAGTACCGTTTACTTGAAAATTATAATTTAAAATGCGCTGATGATGATAAAAAAATAAAACAGAAATCTTATTATTCTGTCCATGTTATTTGACAATAAGCTGTTTACTCATAAATCACAGATTTTCTCTTCAAATCCAGTTGTTATTTTCGTTGTAGAGAAAGATTAAACTGTAAATATATTCATATTCATAGGTTAGAACATAAAAATGGCAGACAAGCAATGTGCACTTTATTAATCACAATTAAATGCTATGGGCTGTATAAGTATTCACTCGTGGTACATACATCAGCAATGAGCTGACAAGAGTAGTTCTTGTGTGAAACAAGTCAGCCACAGATTCATGAAAAGCTGAATAGCGGGTAACAAGTACGCAAATATTTTACAGTGAACCACTAAACTCTGTAGAAAATTTAGGGATCCGTAATTTATAAAATTAAATTAAAGCGCTGTGTGTAACGTCCTTCATATTTATTATTTTATTATTTAGTCATATACCTACTTACTTTATATTACAGGATAATTCACAAACGTCTGCCAGCGAAAAAGCACTCCAGCAGCAAGGCACACTACAAGTTATCAACACGGGAGATATACAAACCATTCTTTCCAATCAAGCCGCTATGTTAGCGAAGCTTGATATATGCAATATTAATAATAAAAAATAAATAAAAATAATAAGATATATTTTTTCAATTGCCCATTTGCTTATGTTTTCACGTCATTTTTCTTGTTTATCATATTCAGTACACACACTGTCACTGTCTGAATTTTCAGAAATATTAGAGATATCTAGGTATCTGTCATTACTGCAAGATACGGAACCACTATCTTCTAATATTTGCTGTATACTTGCAGAGCTCTGTCCATCTAAATCTGCACGTCCTTCTACACAAACAGTTGCGGATCGGGAACCCTGCCGTTCTAAAATTTTACTCCCCCTTGACTCATTATTCATCAAACGTGTAGCTTGATCAGTGTTCCCGTATCTCTATTTAAAATTCTCAAGTATTCTGCAGTAATTTTTCGGCGTATTCCTCCTGTTCTACGTTTATATTTCTACATTTCGATATTAAATACCACAAGTCTATATAATCCTATACGGGGCGCTGAAATAAACAGTCTTCATGAACTCATTTAACTGCATTAGTAGATTAATTGCCTACGCAAGTACAAGTATTCAGCTCTAACCGGGATCTTGGGTCACTTGTGATTTGTTATTAAGCAGTTTGCTATATTTTAGCATCATAAGAATTCACCCATAGTGATCATGTGGGCTGTTATAGTGCTATTATACGATTGCATGTAACAAGCTGATTAACATAATTAAAGTTCCACTTTGTGCAGCAAGACGAATTATATTGTTGTTAATTGGAGTCACAGTATAACTGCAAGCATTATAGTAGTTCACATGTTCTTTCTTAAAATGCAAGCGTTTTAAGGGCCACATGTGGCCTTCTATTCAGAATATAGCTGAATAGAAGGCTTGTATTGGTCCATTAAAGTGCTATAATGCAGCTGATAGTATTATTGATTCCTAAAAGCTGTATAACACTGAACTGTAACACTATATTAACACTCGCAACATTACAGTGTTGTCTCCGTGACGCCATATAGTGCTTATATACAGCCGAATGCGTAATTGTGAGCTATTGCAGCTCGAGTGTACTCTAATAACTCTTCTTAAACGCTGAAGTTACCGACGTGGACCTTGTGTGATATCTTATAATGCAGGTTTGTGCTACATCGTTATCTTTTGAAGACAATGTAATTTATATTCGCACCCTGCATTTTTGTAAACCAAAATAAAACGGAAAGAATCCCTTAAAGGCGTGAAAACTGAATTTGAAGATCTCATTTCCGCGAGAGAGAATTGTTTTTTCCTGCAAGGTTATTCTGCCTTTAGCTATAGATACGTACGCCGAGAGGACGTTAAAGCTAGCAACCTCACGCAAAAAGTGACCTTATTGTCTTTGTGTAGCTAGCTATTTTTGTCTAAATCTAAGTGACGGCACTTACAGCATCGCATTTATCATTATAAGTAACTTTTAGGGACACAATGCATGGGTAGCTGCAGGCTACAGAGATTATTTCTTTTAATATGTAGATACTGCTGATATGACAGAAATTCAGGTAAGGCTACAGATTCATAACTTAATTTTAGTAACAAAACTCTCGAATACCAGTGACGCTAACACTTAATGCTGGACGCACATCTTCGCCGCGAAATCATAGCAGCGAAACCGCAAACTGAAACTGAATTCGGCATTGCACCGAATTGGACCAAGCGCAGAGATATAGCTCTCGTCCAAGCAGGTCGGCGGAATGGCGTGGGAAAGAGTTAGAATGATATTAATTAACAAATCTATGCGTTTCTACAGGCAGTTCCTGTTGGTTTGTCGTACAACGGACAAGTCATGGCGAAACTACCGGGGTCCGCTATGATTTCGCGGCGAAGGTGTTTGGCCTTAAAATTTTAAGAATGCGTAAGCGATGACGTCAAAACGTAGCACGAAACCTTGCCGTGAAAGTCATTTGGCCGGGACCTTTACGCCCACTCACTAAGGAGCCGGAAAGGGTTATCGATGACTGGACGACTCATTTCCCAGAAAGAAAATGAAGGGACAAACCGAATTTACCCGCTTCCTTTCAGGAATAAACGAAAAAGTAAAATAAAATAATTTTACAAGATCTTACGCAACAAACAGGGTTCAGAGCGTTTGTTCTATTATGAATGAGATTTTAAGTGATGGTATTTGAAGCTTTCTTTTGTAAATTTTCATGGGATTGGATTTCGATGTTTACTTGGGGGAATAGAGGATTTCCGGGTCTATTAGGGTAATTATACACACTCGCGGTTTCTTGTGAGATTCTTTTTTAAAAGCTACAGAAACTCTTATTAAACGGGAAAAAACACTTCCGTTTATTTCGTTTGTTTTACATAAAATTTTGCTAGTTAGTTAATGTAGGATTCTAATAGTAAAAGAATTATTCAAATCGGTCCCAGTAATTTCAGAGCCTACTCAATCCAAACAAAAAATCAAATATTTCCGCTTTATAATATTATATAGAAGTATATACGCCAAACAAGTTTTCACAACAGTTCGCAGTTAAAATTCGTTTCGCAGCCTTTGAAGATTCTAGAAGCTGGCTGCCTCCCAAATGCCTCTCCATGCCCTTGGCAGCTTCTAACCGACACTTAATGATGACATCCACTTAACCCAGTGCCGCTCGATTATACTACCCTTAATTAAATTTTAAATGAAGGAGTGCTTCGGGAACCGGCCTTAATCTTGTGGTCGAGTAACGTCATGTTTTAACAAAATATGGCATGTTAAACGCAAACTTCATAATGATTAGTTAAAAATCAGTTATTTGTATAGTTATTAATACTCAATAGTTTATTGTATTCTATAGGTATATAATCTTCTTGGTCCGCCCCGGCTTCGCACGAATATAAAACAAATTTCAAAAATTTAAAATTTTTGCATTTGTCGGGTTACATTATTGAAATTGACATACATCCGTATGAAAAGTATCCCTAACTATTTGTAAATATTCTTAAGCCTATGGTCATATGGAATAACGTAAATTTAGGCGTAAAAAAAATTGAATCGGTCCAGTAGTTTCGGAAGAAAAATTACTACCAACTAACGGCATAGTACACATGTAACGTGGCACTCTGTATGTTATTCTGTGGTTATACGTTCGTCGTAAACTAATTTAAGTCATATAAAACGCTTCGCTTAACCTCACCTGTTCCAGGAACTCAGCGATCCAAAATGTACGTAATATGTAGTTGATAATCTAATTTATTACTAGCAGTCCGCCCCGGCTTCTCACGGGTGTTTAACAAAAACTTCAAAAATTATAAATTTTTACGCACACCAGTAATGTAACACGTTAAGTTACATTACTGGAGCTTTCATGGGGAACCCTAACTTTTTTTAAATATTCTATATCCTATGTTCATTAGGGATAATGTAGAATTCTAATAGAGAAAAAAAATTCAGTCCAGTAGTTACGGAGCCTTTTTAATCAATAATATTAGAATGCATGTAAACGGAGAACAAAACAACTCCACCGAACTGCGATCCCCAACCCGCATGCCCAGCGTTCGGCGTTATTGCCCATAATCCGGCGGGATTATGGGCAATAACCCCCAAATGATAAATAAAGCCATCTATGGCACTCATTAGGGGAGGCCTATGTCCAGCAGTAGACTGATATAGGCTGAGATGTAAATGGGTCAACTTCGAACCTAGTTTGTGTTGGAAGAAAACCAACATACCTAACATACAATTCATTCGTAAAACTGCGAAGTTTCATTGATAGTTTGATCGAAACTTAGTCAATCGATACAGATTGAGATTCCATAGATTGTTGTCAATTAGCCCTGACCGGCAAGATGGTACGCATAACAAGCCGCCGCATTCATTGTATCTCGAGAGAAGGGGATTGTTGCCACCTGATTGCATTGGCTTCCTCTCAGACAATAGCTAGATGCCAGGTGGATATCAAGTCCCTACTTAGTTACTGTTCAAGACGGTTTAACATACAGGCAAGTCACCTATACAAGGTGTAACAAAATATGTGTACTAAGCCGAAGGGGGAGGTTTTAGACCCCAATGGTGATCAGTTGTGGGGGGTAGAAAATTAAAAATTCCTATTTTAATTATACTATTTTTTTTATTTTTTTTCCCTCTTTTATTTCCCTATCTGGGTAGCCTTTACATACCTACTACTACTGCAGTTAGGTAGGTATTTATCTTCGTAGAGTTCAGCTATGGCGGGGCGGGAGACTACCTAATCTATCTATCTACCTATCTATTACTCTACATCTATGCCCATACTGACGTCATTGTCACAGGTACAAGAAACCGCTGCCTTTAGGGTTGTCACTTCGTAAAAAATCAGCTGTCCATGTTGAAACTTTGATGCAGTTTTTTCCAAAATACCGATCGAAATTCGAAAAGTCGTGGAACAAAAGTTGGTCCCCTGGGGGGTGGAAATTCACCCCCTTTCGCTTAGTACACATATTTTGTTACACCGTGTATATATGTATAGTACGATATAAGTAGGTATAATAGTAATGTAGTGTAGGACGCCCTCCGGGCAGATTGAATGACGATCCGCGAAAGACTATAATGGCAGATGCATATACGACTAGCTGAAGACAGGGCGCTTTAGCGCTCATTAGGGGAGGCCTGTCCAGCAATGGACTAATATGGGCTGGTGATGATGATGATGATGAATAATAATAAAAAAGCGGCTTAGGCCCTTTTCACTTTTGAGTGTCTAAACTCAAAAGGTACAATGGAAAAGGACAAAGTAAATAATAATGTAAACCTGTATGAAACCAAATGAATCACCTAGTCATGAATAAAATGTTTAGTAACAATATCGTTATTATATATTTCATGATTATTTTAGCCTGATTATGGTAAAAGGAACAATTTGTGAGTCAATAAGTTTGCTTGTCTCGGAAAGTTTTTGTGTTATGTATGCGGGAATATTTTCCTAGTTCTTGGTTTAGTTATGAAGAAAAACTTCCAAAAGTGGTCCTTGTTTTAGCCTTGGTACGTTTTCTTTATTGCACGATAAAAAATATACTTTGAATGGAGAACGGAATATCTCAAAACCTATGGATGGTCTCCTACGAGTATGAACGTTTTCCTATAGCTATAAAGTCCTGCCCTTGATGTCCTGTCTCAAAAATTCATCATGTTTATTTATTTTGTAATTTGGTTGGAAAATCGACAAACTTTTGCCGTCCCACAAACCTATTTTCCAATTAAGCCTGTTTAGAAAATTCTATAGACATGACCTGTATTCTCCAACTACCTATTCGTAACACCAGGTAATTTTATCATCTTATACCTTTCGTAACCTACATTTATTATAACGATAAAACTAAGGTACCTACGAGTTACCGTCAATTATGTCGGTCGGCGATATGAGACACATAAAATGGGTCACCTAATTCCTGTCCTATTTACTTTACCTTCCAGAGGAAAAGTGTGAAATATTAAACGAATTCGGGCGAATAATGAGGAAACACAATAAAAAGAACACCGACGTACATTCAGCTACATTAATATATATTTTTTTCCTTTTACTGCGTGTACAAACCTCTGACCAGGGCTTTTGCAGTACTCCTCAAACTACATATTTAGAAACAAGAAACCATTTATGGGTGATTGCGTGCGCTTCTACCTCTATAATAAACTTCCCAGAAGCAATTGAGCTCCCTATTCGTAAATTTAAACAGTACATATAACATAATCTTATTAAGAAATACTTTTACACGATAGATGATAACATCAATGATGTTAGTGCTTGGCTATATGTCGTTCAGTGGACTATTATAGGCTGGTGATGATGATGATGATGATATGTCGTTCAATTCCGCACCGACTATAATTATGAATAAATAAATATTGAAATGTATATAAATTGCAACGAGCATAGATTTAAATATGTAAAACAAACATGTATTTGACACATAAGTGGTTTCTTTGTCACTTCTTCCACTTGGGGAGAAAAAATGGAGGTGAAAAGAAAATCAATAACACCTTATATTATAATAATTAACTGTATGAAACTTGACTTGCCTATGTGCTTATTGTGTAAGTTTCTTTTATTTGTTTTATATCTTTATGAGCTTATGCCTGCAGCTTCCGGGGATTCCTACTCACTTTCCGGGGATAGTGTGTCTGATCGCCTTTCTCAACGAAAAAGAAGACACCTCGTGGCTCTGATCAAGAAAAATCAGAAAAGTCTGAAGAGCTTACTTTTACACAAAAGCCACGGAATGGACTCTACTAGACTCTATCTTTGTTAAAAAACCCTCCTGATAAATATCATCATGATTTATGATTTTTATAACAGGACTAGGACAACACTGTACAAAATAGCGAACAGCATTCGTGACGTCGCATTGTGTGGTGGGCCCAGATGATTAGAATTCAGCAAATCTTCGTGCAGCATGTATGGATGGTGATGCACGGGCAGCAGCAACCGCAGCCGCCGCTGCAGCATCCGCCGCAGCATCCACCGCATCCTCCACAGCCACCACAACACATTTTCACAGTGTTATCATCAAAAACCTTTCAGCCATTTAATCGTGAAAAGGCAGAAAGAGAGTCAAAATGATGGACGTTTTTATACGAATATGTATACTCAGTACCTACAAATAGTTATAGAGTAACTGACACAATTAACTGCAGGTTCACCAAAGATGACACGGAAAATAAATTGACGTAATGATAAATGTCGTCCTAACAAGCATTTTCAGAAATGTGCTGATGTTACATCAAAAACTTACTTGTCATCCATTTCTGTAACCTAGATTCCGGAATGTTCACACACAATAATATTTACACTGAAATTTGGTCATAGTAGGCACTACACTGTATTTATTCAATAAACCAAATATTCTTGTAAAAAAATATTGACGAAACCTTGAATATTGTTCATGATTTTTTGTTAAAAACTAATGTGTATCCAATGCGTCATGGATACACCCAGTTCTTATCACGATTGTAGCCACACTGATAAGTACTCTATTTGACTGATAATGTGCACCTGGCATTGTTTTCAGGGTTCCGTACAATAAAGCAGGTCCTTGTCATCATATTTTATTCCCATCAAAAACTAAACATACTCGTAGAATAATACCCATTTATTCCCGACTCGTATTTTTGATTGTTCTCAAAGATAAAGAATCCTTTACGACCTCAATTGGGGAGCGCGCGAAGCTCCGCCTTTTTAGGTTCGAATCCCGCCTCGGAACAAATATCTCTACGATCTGCAGATATTAACTTCGGACTTTTTCTATGCGTAGTAAAAAACTAACTATACAATAATATTATTACTTATCTAGTAACCATGACAGAAGCTAAAAGCTGACTTTGGGCAAGATAATGTGTGTGATTATTTATATAATAGAAAACGACCAGACCCTGAACTAATATCTGCAGATCGTAAAAATATTTGTCCCGAGGCGGGAATCGAAACCGCAACCTTCTGCTTCGCAGGCGGACCTTCGCCCACCGCGCCACAGAGGTCGTCATTTATTTATA
This sequence comes from Eupithecia pulchellata, assembly GCA_963931895.1. NCBI lineage: Eukaryota > Metazoa > Arthropoda > Insecta > Lepidoptera > Geometridae > Eupithecia > Eupithecia pulchellata. The sequence continues at coordinate 9,144,897 of OZ007529.1, forward strand.
ACCGTCCTGACAGCAGCCCAACTCTATGAATGCGAAAGTATAGACTGAAGTGTTCCTCAAATCTCTAAAGAAAGAACCTCTTCAAAGATTTCCATTTCAAAGATTCTGGCAAATAGACAATTGCACCATCGCAATACAAAGCAAGCAATAAAATGCACGGTTAGGTATTTGAATTTACGAACAACAATATAAAACAAACTCATAGGAACTACTTTGTTGGTACATTTCCAAATGTGTTATGGCCGGCCTACCTACGAGTAAAGACTAGCTTTTCCTAGTGGCTTCATTCGCGCTTTGAATATGTCTGTCCCCAGAATACCATCAACCGCCTTGCCAAATATCATGGAGGAGCTCTATGAAATTCGCTAGTTTAGCCGTTTAAGCGAGAAAAGGTAACAGCCAGTTACTATAGATTTATATAGATTATAGAATTCAAATAAATACATTTTTGGTATACAAAGACATATAATGAATGACACGGTAACCTATAAACAAAAACTTCTAGAACGCATAAACCACAGGCGCAGCGAATTATGCGCAAATTCGAATTCGAATACGGGCCACGGAAAACTCTTTCGAACTTCTACACTTTACTACCAGCGAAGTTCCATATTTACCAATACGTCTTCGTTTTAAAGCGCTTTGTTTACAAAAAATATCTAAGATTCCAGAACCGAGTATAACCCAAAAGCAACATACCTACAATAAATCGTTAAATGCTAGTGATTTATTGTGAATTGGTACATTTGGTACACAGCTACGTGTCGTTCCACGAATGTGCGTCGACGGCTACAGTCATCAATCAAACGTTATCAATTCCATCCACGAAATAACCAATTATAATGGCGAGCTTCGCCAAAAATAATGAAAAAAGCCTTTGGCTTTTACGTAATACGAAAATGTGTGTGGTGTGTAAGGCAGCGTGCACGCTTGACCTAATCTAGCTAAGGAAATTACGGAATTCGAATATGATTTAATGAGGGCAATGACAATCTTTAAGAAAAAAACAATCACTCTTTTTATTTTTGTTATTATAGTGCGGAAGCCATTGCCCTCAGGGTAATCTCTAGGAAATTAATTATTAAATATTATTTAATTTCCTAAACACTCTTTTTAGGGTTTTGCCATCGGTTGCAAAACCCTTATGAAATCGCTTTGGGTCTGTTTTGTGTTTTGAATCCTTAATATCTCAGAAACTACTGCAGCTATTGACTTGAAATTTGAAATAATAATACATTTTGTGCGCCCGCACATATTTATAGAAAAATAAATGAAAATAAATGAAAAATCAAAATGAAGATTTTCCATACAAATTTTGAAATCGAAATTTTAAATGGAACGTACAAAGTCAAAAGTGGTATCAAATGAAAGGTACACGTTTGTAGATTTCAAAATAGTTTTGGAAATTTTGGTAGATTTTATACTTTTTAAAATATTTTGAAAAAGGTCAAAAAAATGACCGTTCCCCCCCCTTATCTCCGAAGATTGCAGAGCGATCGACGTGATATGTACCAAGTGTTTGTAGATATGGATCTATATTTTACAGGAAAAATATAGAGAAGTCTGTAAAAATAATAGTTTTTGAAATATGGTCAAAAAAGGGCGGGAAAAATTTCTGAAGGGCTGACTACCCCACCGAGTTGGGTATCAAATGAAAGGTATTGGCTTGTACATTCCAATACAGTTTTTGAAATTTCGATAAGCTTTATACTTTTCGAAATATATTGAAAAAGGTCGAAAAATTGACCGGTACCCCCCCCCCCCCCATTCTCCGAAGATTGCAGAGCGATCGATGTGATATGTACCAAGTGTTTGTAGATATAGATCTATATTTTACAGGAAAAATATAGAAAAGTCTGTAAAAATAATACTTTTTGAAATAAGGTCAAAAAAGGGCGGGAATTTTTTCTAAAGGGGTGACTACCCCACCGAGTTGGGTATCAAATGAAAGGTATTGGTTTGTACATTCCAATACAGTTTTTGAAATTTCGATAAGTTTTATACTTTTCGAAATATTTTGAAAAAGGTCGAAAAATTGACCATTCCCCCCCCCCCCCCTATCTCCGAAGATTGCAGAGTGATTGATGTAAAATGTACTAAGCGTTTGTAGATATAGATCTATATTTTACAGGAGAAATATAGAGGAGTCTGTAAATATAATACTTTTTGAAATATGGTCAAAAAACTAATTTTCATACAATGGGGGCTATTTCATTGAGAGTAATATCATATCAAAGGTATGGATTTCGACAATTCAAAACAGGTTTTGAAAATCGTCTAAATTTCATACTTAGTGAAATAGGTTGAAAAAAGCCGAAAAAAAATTGTAGGTACCAACCCACTTACCTACCCACTAATCTCTGTAGTAACTATAATAGGAGTATCCTAGATAATCCACACAGTATCATTTACCCACAAGCTAAGCAAAGCTTGTGTTATTGGTATTACTACGATAGCTGTTATACTTAATAAAGTATAAGTATCACATTAGATGATTTATTTTTGTGTACAGAAAAGGACTAGAACACCCGAACAAATAATCTGAAGATCCTACAAATATTAGTCCCGAGGCAGGAATCAAACCTCAACCTCCTGCGTTGTAAGCCCACCGCGCCAAGAGGTTGTCATATACGTACCTACCTAAACGACAAAAGTTCAAAACCCTCGGCGCGCGAGTTACACTCGCACTTGTCGTACTTGTTTATTTTAACAGTAGACGCAGTACACAAATTATAAATAACAAGTGTCATAAAAATATAATTTATCGAGTGTCGTTGTCGTTGAGAAGACGACAGATTTCTCTATACAAAGACTTTTTTTTAATTCTAAATCCCATTCCGGTCATATTTCATGTGTATAATTGGAACAGATTCTTAAAAGTATGCGTAGAATATTACCTTTTTAGAAATGAACGATTGGAAAAAAAATACCGAATAAAATAATGCAACGAATACTGAAAGAAAACTCTTTTCAGGGTTTCTCCTTATCTTTCTAGTATCTATGTAGGTACCGTTCAAATTTCTCCAAAGAAAGGGAGTGTGTACAGATTAATATCAACGTCAATTTACGTAGATAGTTCCCCGGATCAGTGGTTTTCTTGAAGTATCTAACCTTAACATATCCTTAATTTGATAGGATGTAAATTATGAAACCCGACTTATTTCAATAAAGCCCCAATGATTATTCTTTCGAACGAAACGTGCATAACAATTAGATCCTTGAGAGGACTGGATAGAAAATCGAATAGTAAAATGGACTAAGTTCTCATTCGGTTTCATAAGATCAGAGAACATGAAAATCTGCAAATTATATACTGCCGTCATAGAAGTTCTATCCAATAATATCGAAGATATATAAGAAACTTCAACAGTTTGTTTAATTAGATGAGTCACGAAAGGCTTATCATTTCAGTCCAGACAGGGTGTTGTTTAATAGAATAGACAAAAAAAAGAAATTATTCATTCAACCTTTATAAATTACGTACCAATTTTATGCAAATATATCACAATTTTCTCTATTCTATCCTAGAAAAGCCTTGTCTAGACTGCTCACGCTAAGCCTAGACTTCGCAATAATACTTTACTTATACCTACTCACTAGCGCGTCCTTCTATGAATACAATTTAGTTTTTCTTATAGAAGTAAACCTGCACATCATCATACATATCACGTATTTAATTCAGCTCTACCAGATGAATAAAATATTTTTGACAGGTCATAGGAGGATTCGACCTTTAGTGTGATAAGTTCTAAAGTTCGCAGGTTAAATAACTTTGTTATTATGAGTAAACATTACTTGGAAAGTTTTCAGGTCAAGCAGGTATTATGGAGAGTGTCCTTAGTGTGTTAGAAAATGTTCGAGAAAATATGAGACCGCTCCATTTTACGCGAGCAACGAGCGAAACGTTTCTAGTTCGAGAGCGCACTTTAGAACACACGATACTTGCGCTATCTACTCTGTCATAATGTAACGAGGATATTCGAGAACGTGAGAGAATATTCGTTCCGTGGTACATACTGAACCTAAGTTGGTACATAACATTACTGACAATCATAGTTTATCGAAATAGTGTTGAATTTGTGAGGGTTATGAGTATATAACAATAGTGTTGACATTGTTATGACTTACCAATCATGCGGTGGCTGTGGTCGCCTGCGAGCCTGCACGCAGCACGGAGGCTCCGGCTGCTCGCAAGGCAGCTGCAGCTGCGGCGGAGGAGGTGGTGGTGGAGTGCAGGCGAGCCTGCGGGCGGCCG